>CM026066.1:33008255-34449922 GCA_014839685.1 Anableps anableps
TTGATGTTCCAAAACCTACGATGCAATTTTGTAAGAGGATCCTAAACACGTATTAGTTTCTATGCTTTTACTTGCTTTCAGCAGTAATTCAAGGGACGGTTTAGTGAAAAAGCCTGTTCTCTGCATGAACTTTACCTGCATGTAGATCAGGCGAATAAATTAAACAGGAGACATCAAAAGCAGGAAAGCAAGAGAGTGGCACAGAGAAGATCACAAAATGAAGAAAGCAGATGGAACAGCATGCTGAGACCATGATGTGGGAACAAACTAAGAGATGAGACACCAAGTTGGAGAGTGATTGGCATATCTCAACAGTGTCACAAAAAAAGTCAGGTAACCAGTAAGTGCAAACTTATAAATACAGATTTCTTTGACTATAGTTGAGTAAAAAAAGATTTTAGACAACAGTTTAAATTCTAATGTATAACAATAATGCCTTTAATAGTCAGTAAGTTAAGTGTTTCATGAAAAAATGAGACTATGATCATTTCAAACATTTTCCACCTTTAATATTACATATATTATATACTGTTTAGCTGAAAAGAAGATGAATTTGTCAGAAGGAAAAACTAAAAAATGGTACATAAACCCTTTTGCATCATTGTGTGTAACTTTTATGAAATGCATGTAACTTTTATGAAAAATATGTTTTTTACATATTTGTTAAAATGATAATTTTGTCATGACAGTATCCACCTTATTCCTTGTCCCCATGAGGCTTTGCGCGAATTATGGGTGCAACTTCTGCCGCGAACCGGAACCGTCTTTTGTTTATGTGCTAGCAACGCTTTAGTCCTATTTCATTACGTGGTTTTGGTTATAAAATATGTGGGAGCACCAACAATCACAGCTCAGATGTGGCAATATTGTCTTACCGCTACTTACAGCTATTAAAAGGTTGGAGGATGACCTGAGGAATTGGCCGCAGATAGCCTACACTAGCATATTTAGCTGTTTCACTGACTCGGTTGCTTCAGATGGTGAAGTGATGCACAATCTGAAAAGCTCTGAAGCTTATCAGTATCCTCACAGTAATAAGGTTGGCTGCGTTTTTTTTTTTTTCATAAGAGATGGGGCACAAACTTATCTACCTTAAATTAGACATAGAGCCCAGCCAAAGCACATTACAGAGCCTGTGTTTTGGTTTCAGCGTCAGGTGAAATACAAACAGTAGGGTGATCACATATTGCAGAGCAAGGCAGATCATGCAGCCACACTACTGCAATACCGTAGAAGGTACAAGGAGATTGTTTTTGTTATGTTAATCATTTTGATTTTATTATTTGACTTAGTTGTGTTGAAGTAGAGACTAATAAAAGTTGCAGGACATAGGACCTCGAGTTCTGGAGTTGCAGATCCCTGAAATAAAAAGGTTTTTTTGTGTAGTACACTCGCTAACTGCTCAGGGCACATTAATGTAAAAAAAAAAAAGAAAAAACGTTTTGACATTAGGACATGTAAGATAAGAAAAAAGTACTTTATTAATCCCAGATTTGGAAATTATATATTGCAACAGCAAAAAAACGACCTTATAAGGATATACATATGCAACGACTGTATATAACTGACAATATGAACACATGAATCATTTTACTTTTAAAAAATGCTTTCTTTGCTGTAATAAAGTTGCATCCCTTTTTAATATCTTTTATTAAAAAAAAACCGTGGCATCCTTTAAAAACTATGCAGCTCAATACCTATTAAGAGCTCTGTTACAGTTATTGCAAGTAGACCTGTACGTGTTTGAGGAAATGTAATTAAAGAAATATGTTAGTGCAACATTAAATGTCTTCTCACTTTTCACTTGAAATTAGTTCAGCTCTTAAGTTCAATAAACCTGCACCGGCATGCTAAATCAGCTCTGACAAAGTTCTGTCTTAGCTTCATCAAAGTAACTAGAAGTTGGTCCACTGTAGGCCTTTTTGAGGATGCAGGAGCAAATGGCTGTAGGCAAGATACAAGTGTGTGAAAGTCAATGAGTGGAATCCTTGTATACAAGAGGGAATATGCATCAGTCTGCAAAATACTGTCTGCAACAGAGTTTGGCAATGCTGGGGATAGTGCACTCTTTCCACAGGCAATCGTGGGCCCTTTTGAATAGGTGTGGTCTTTCAATCCTGGGCATGGCCACAGTGTCTGGACATCACAGGATGGCTTCAGTGTTGAACACAGCTCCTCAGTCTGGTCAAGCCCATCTATAGGTAAAAATACAGTATTCAAAAAATAAATATATATATATATATATATATATATATATATATATATATATATATATATATATATATATATATATATATATATATATATATATATATAGAAGGATAGATAGATAGATTGTACAGAAAATTGTAAAACTAAATGCTGTCTCTGAAATCATGCCTGGTTTTCTCACGTCACTGCTGTCAGTCCTTTAAAGGATCCGATGTAGTTTGTCATAGCCCAAACACAATGAAGGATGCAGGTTTTCCTCCATTGGCTTTTGGTCCACAAAATGAAACAAGCATGCGTACAGTGTTTTGAGTTCCCTTATCTGTCAGTAGGCAATGAAAGCAACTGCTTTTCCCAGGAACACTGTTCGTTTCAGGAGTGTGTTCAACACGCTCTTGTTGCAGCGCACAAATTCAGCTTGGTCCAGCCATGAACAGCGCAACATGTACCCGAGCTCAAGGACATTTTAGTTACCACTATTTTTGTTTAAAGAATGATAAAATATTGGTCAGAAAAGAGAATTGTAACTTCTATAATTAATGCAAATCAGTAGATTAGCCAGTAAACCACGAATTAGCCAGTGCCTTACTGCTACTTCCGGCATTCACTGAAAGTAAGACCCATAATCGTTTCTACAGTAACCCTCCCAGGAATAAGGTGGATAAGACGGATAATCTGTGAAAAAATCAAGCTCCTCTGCCTTCTCCCAGTGCTTCCAGTACTAACTGCAGAAATACACCACTCAGTCAGAAACAACCAATCAGAGCCAGGAGGAGGGTCTTAGCGTTGTCAATCAACCTCATGTATGCCCTGCTTACACACTCCCCCTTGCTCTCTGCTAGGTTACAGCTGGTTCACCACAACATAGCCTGCCACAAATGCTAAGGCTAGTTAGCATGGGCACCAATGACGGCAGATAAACTGTTTTCCTGGAACAGTGATTTTTTTTTTTTTTTTTTTTTTTTTTTTTTTTTTTTTTTTTTTCCGTCGTTAGCACAGTTAGCAGCTTGTAAATGAGGATGACTGACAGCACTAATACCTTCCTCCTGGCTCTGATTGGTTGTTTTAGGTCAGGAGCTGTGCATTTCTTTAGGCAGCAATAGTAATTCAGGGAGGTGGTGGAGGAGCTCAGTCTTTTCACAGATTATCTGCCTCACACCATACTGTTACAACATGGTGACAGTTTTAAAAATATGGAAAAAAAACCTATTTTTGTAAAAGTTACATACAGCAGCTTTCAGCATTTTGTTGAAGCGTCTTTTGACTGAATTTCAGCACACATTCTTTAATGGTAGGAGTCTATAAGTATCCAACTTCTTGATTTTTATAACAAAACAAACTAATGGTAACTGCTGAATTTGAATATTAGTTTCAAGCAATCTTGCAAAACTCCTGATGAAAAGTTTTGCATCTGTTGCCCTCCTGTTAAATCATACTATATCTTTTTTACGTTGTTGTGTTTGGTCATTCCACTTTCTTCTCACCTTCAGACGATTACAACTCTGTTCCTTTTATTGATCCGTTTCTCTCATTTTTTGTCTCTGTTGCTTTTCATCTCTTCAGGCCTTTTTTGTTCTTTTTTTTTCAGCAGTAAAGTACAATAAAGAAACAGAAAAATCACACCTAGGTTACTAAGTTATTTTTCCCTCCCTCGTCTTTTGTTTCCCTCACAGTCGTCTGTCTTCCAAAACAATATTACAAAAGCAATTCCACACCAGTCAATAGTCTCCAGGATTGGCTCTCATCTACCTTGTCCCATAGGGGCTGCCATATCATCAATACAGATTTATACTGTAGCCTGGTAGCTAATATACACAAATGCCAATAGCCTAGCTCTCTCTATCTGGTAGAAATACAAGGAGCAATCTGGGCCAATTTTATGAACACTACTAAAAGGCTGGCAGTAGAAAGAAAACAAGTCAGAGAGACAGTTATGGGGAAACAGGGGAGAAGAGGAAAAATTAACTTTCAGCTGGGCAGAAATAGAAGGTGGATTCCTAATTTCCTGTTGAAAGGAAGTCCTCAGTTTTTATTATCAAAAAAATTACTAAGAACACAGCACTGTTAGAAATTTTTGAACAGACAAGGCAATGCTTTCTTTGCATATTTCTAATACAAGGCTAAAATTTATTTCATCCACTAAGCTGCTAGCGGTCTGTGTCCTTAATCACAGAAATCTGCAGGAGTATTTCTTTGACCCAAATGCTGGGTTTATGCTGTTTGGGTAAAGGTTTCATAGTTTTAACTAAACATTAGGTCTTAAATCATTACCCCCATTTAAGACTAGAAGGAGCCTCATCATTCCACACAGTCTGCCCGTTTTAAATAGGCTGCACAATGACTTGATCCGAATCTCTTAAACCTCTTTCCAGGAAATGACGAGAAGATAAAATTCTGCTGTATGTCAGTGGCTTGTGTTATCGGTTTTAGTAGAGAAGAAGTTTGGCTAATATAAGACAACATTAGCTTTTGTCGTGCTAAGTAGTAGCAAAAAATAAATGCAGTTCGACATTCACACTTTACTATGGAAACGAGCAAAAAGTCAGTTTAGACAGATCAAGAAACTATATTTATTTTCAGTCTTGATTTTCTTTCAGTTGTTTCAACAGTTTTATTATATTTTTAAAGCTATGTTAATTTAAGAATTTATTTTAAAAATGTATTTAAAGCTGCACTGATGAGTAAAAATATGATTCTTTTGCATGATATTGTATTGAACATGAGCATTGTCCAAATTCAATCAAATTAAATCCATTTGTTAATAAAAATGGTGTTTGACCACAAGAAATGTATATCATTTAATAAAAGGTCTTTTTTTTTCTTTTAATCTGATTGTTTGGATGTAGAAATAAACTAATAATTACATTTCTATTAATTCATATTCCATGTTTATACATATTTTTTTGGGGTAAAAACCAAACACAGCACTGTATTTGCAAAATGACTGAAATGGGATTGTTTTTCACACAGCAGTTTTTAAATTGTAGCTACCCACACAAATATTATTAATTATGCCGATACGTTTTAACCATAGAAAAATACCTTAGGTGTGTTTAGCACTTTTAATTTTATTTTACTTTATTGTAGTTTGACATAAGCTATTTTTCTGAGAGAAATTCATATGTCTTCCTTAAAATCCATTGACGTTTGTAACTTTGAACCTGGAAGATACCTTTGTTTGTTATTGGGAAAACAACATTTGAATTTTTGAATGTTGAAAAAAAATCCCTACAGAGTAGCAACTGCAACATTTGCACACTATGTCACACTCTACAGAAGGGCTATAAAGAAAAAAAGTGAATGACAAAAATATTTATTTTTAAAATACGTGAGTAATAAGATATTAAGTTCAATGTTATGCAAGTGTAGAGACTATAAAGAATTTATTAAAAAAGGGCTAGAATTGCCTTCTGTTTCTTTGAAACAGAAGGCAATTCTTAACAAAGCTTCACTTGGAAATGTCACAAGACAGAAGAATGTTGGAGTAGCCTGTAATGAATAAGCAGTGACCGTTTAGAACTGTTCAGTGTTAGATAGCAAAATAATAAGGGACAGCTCATGATGAAAGTAGGAGTGTATAATTATAAACTAATCACCACCTAATGATTCTCCCTGCTTGTTATTTTTACAATCGTGTCTTTGATTTTGAGCCTTTAGGGAAGTGCTTGTGATAAAAGCATTTACTGCAAAATTATTCCTGATTGATTCACCACTCTTTCTTTAGTAATTATGTTTTTGTGTATAGTGTTACCGTTTTTCACTTGATCACAAGCCGCTTCCTTAAACCCTGAATATTAGCCTCTTTATAAAATTTCTGCCATTAAACGTACAGTGGGGAAAACAAGTATTTAGCACACCTGTGTTTTTTTTTTTTTTTTTTTCTTAGAACATCTATTTCTAAAGTGACTGCTGACATGAAATCAACACCAGATGTTGGAAAAACTGAAGTCATCCATAAATGCAAAAAATAAAACTAAATCTGTCTCTATATTATGTGTAATACAATGAAATGACACAGGAATAGGCATTCAACCAGTGAAGAACAGAAACTGCAAAAACACATAGAAACCCAAGAAAATAAATAAAAACCTGTTAGTGCAAGTTAATATAAATTGTATTCATCGTAACTTATGGTTTTAAAAAAGGTTCTCATTAACAAGACATGATGGTCTCATCATGAGTAAGATCAAAGAGCTCTCTTAAGATGTTCGCAACCTTATTGCTGAAAAAAATATCAATAACATTCTAAACATTTGAATTTTGCTTTGAGCACTGTTGGGACCATAATCAGGAAGCTGAAAAAGCATTAACCATTAAAAAAAAAAAGGCATGGCCAGGAGCTCCTTACAAGATCTCTGATGCAGGAGTAAAAAAGATTGTCTAAAAACATGTCTAAAATACATTTACATAGAGCTTCCGAAAGGCCTGGGATTATCAGGTACAGTTTGTCCATAAAAACACTGCTGAAAAAGCATGCTGAAGTTAATTTAAATTTTGCTGCAGAACATTTGGACACCTCAGTTAAATACTTGGAGGATAAAGTCTGCTCAAATAAGACCAAAGTTTAATTATTTGGATTTATTTGCAAACACCATGTTTAGAGGGAAAACAGCCTCGCCCACCACTCCAAAAACAGCATACCAACAGTGAAATTTGGAGGTGAAAACAAAATGGTGTGGAGCCGTCTGTCTGCAAATGGTGCTGGCAGACTCCATGTTTGCTGACATTCTTGATAAGAATCTTAAGATAAAATGAGCAATACAACAATTCCAAAAAACACAGCCAGGAAAACACAACTGGTTTTAGAGAAAGAAAATAAAGCTGTTTGAATGAAAATCATTGGAAACAACCTAGAGAACACAGAAGAGTCCCCTAGAGCCTTCAAAATTTGAAGACACTTGACAAAATCACACCTGAGCAAGGCATGTGACTAGTTCCTGCATCCAAGAGATGTCTTGAAGGTGTCAGACTAAGTTAAGTACAGTAGACCCCTGCCAGAATTCACAGATTCACTTTTTTTTTTTTTTGGATTCACCTATTCACGGATTCTTCTGTGGAAGGTAACTCTAAATCATTTGCAGAAAATCTGCCTATTGTGGATTTTTTTCAGAATTATTTAAAATTTTAGAACGAAAGTACAGCTTGGGAAGCTGAAATATATAGGTGCAATGGTACTTAACATGCTATTGGTTGGCATTTGCAAAGCAGCTAGTCCAAAAACATTAATTTTTCTTGGCTCTGATTGACTGTACCCCTAAGAGCAGAAATAAGGAAGACCAGAGAGGTGGGCGGATCGATCCAAAATATCAATAATATTGATACCAAGTTGGTATCAATATCGGATCGATGCTAGCATTGTAAGATTGATACTTTAGTTTCAGATTCCCTTTTGAAATTTTATTTTATTTTTGTATTATAGTTCCTCAACTCTAGCATAAAAACATATTTGGCTTTGATTTCCTCTCAAATTATTATTTTTTTTGTTCATTTGGAAAACAATGCACGCCGTTGTTATTAAACTGTTTTGTAGACACCTATAAACTTTATCTAAATTTTGTCCTGGGTTGTGACAAAATAATTCAAAAGAAAAACCACAAAAATGGCTAAAGGTCAGAAGTCTAATGATATATCATACTTAAATAACAAGTATCGGTATTGGTATCGATTTCGGCGATATTGACTATGTATTTACTTGGTATCGGATTGATACCTAAATATGCAGTATCGCACACCTCTAGAAGACCATGTGTATTTGTTTATGCAGTAATGTCAAGATGGTTTTCACTGTGTGTAATAATGCATATTAAGGTGTGTGAACTGTTAAAATAGGTAGTTGTGTTTTCAGAAGTGGTCTGAAGTATTTGTGGATTTTAGCTACTCACAGGCAGCTGTAGTCCCAAAGCCCCACGAATACTGAGAATCCACTGTATCTATTAAATTTCAATAAGCATCTTTAATTCATTTCCTCGTGCAAAACAGACTTATTTCTTTTGAAATCTTTGTGTATGTGGATTACTTATATTTCCAACATCTAGAGAAAATTTTATGGCAATAGAAACACTTAGATAAAAAGTGTAAGTGTTCAATACTTATTTTCCCCACCAATATCATTTTCTTATTTCCTGTGTTGAAATGGTATTTATGTGCAAGCATCTTTTTTTCCTTTTGATGACTTCAACTGGCAGGTTGACTTTTTCTCTGCTGTTTACTCCCCAACTGTTTATCATCAGGAAGGAAAAAGGAACATTGAGGATGTCTCCAGCTGTGATGATAGCTTTGATTTTGATTTACCTTTTGCTAAAATACAAACAGACAAGCACATATGCAGGACAGGAAATCACTGGCACTGTACACAAGGACCAGATGCTAGAAACACTTGCTGAAGTGTATGTGAGTTTTGCGTCAAACAGTGTGTGCTGGGGATGTGAGGGCTGGGGGAGCAGATTAATGAGGCTTTGTCAACCTGAGGAGACAGGAAGGGATAAGGTTTGCATGTAGGAAGTGGAGAAGAGCCCCACTGTTGCTCAGATGCACAGCTAACAACAGCAGGATCACAGTGGGAAAACATAACCGGGATCTAAAGCTGGAAGAGGGACCAGATGGGAAGAATAATTACACATGCACGTCATACGCATGCACTCACAAAATAACAGTGACTGAAAGGCACCGATAAGCACACTCACATTAAATTAGGTATGCACACTCATACAGTTTCACCCATTCAGTCCCAAACAAAATCCAGTCACACCTACGGACCCCCTTCTGATTCCCTCGCTTGCTGCCTCTTCACTGCTTTTAACTTATAATGACATCCATCTTCAGAGCACGTATCTGTATGGTTTTGTGTGTTTACTTCCTGCACACAGCAGTCTTTGTGCAGGTTACAAAGGCAACTTATGCAATACATCATACATCCATTTCTTTGTCATATGTGGGTAGAATCCAACTCAATGTTTTGCAGTGTGGGATGACTATGTAACCTGTCAAGTAAAAATTTAGTTCCCATGGAACTAATACCACCTTTTTCCCTCATGTTAATGCACAGACTCCCCTTATAACCATTTTTTTCAGTTTATGCTAGCGTTTTCCAGTTGTGGTTCATATGATGCAGGTTTCTCCAGGCTTTGGATGCTTCTCCTCTTGAACACACTTGGTTTAAATAGATTTTTTTTTTTTACAAATCCTTTGGAAAAACCAATGATGTGCTGTTGAGTCAGTTTATTTGAATCAGTGTGTTGACACAGAGACACTACTACAATGTCTGTCAAAAGCATTCAAAATCCGTATCACAGTACAACCACAAGCTTCAGTGTATTTTAGGATTGACCAACACAAAGTAGTGTATAACTGAACTGGGAAACAAATTATTTTAGAATTTTCAGTTTTCAAAATATTTTGCTAATAGCAATTTTAAAGTATGGATTGGATATATGCTCAGCTTCCTTGAGCCATTTTTCTTTCTTTGCATCTATTCTGCAATGTTAGCTGCAGTTTTTTTGTAATGTCTCCACCATTTCTTCCTTGTTAAACAGGTTAGGCTCAGTCAAACTGGACTGAGAGCATAAGTGAACATCGGTTTTAAAGTCTTTCCACAAATTCACGATTGGACTTGGGTCTGGATTTTAACTGGGCCATTCTAACACTAATATGATATATACTCTAAACCAAGGGTGGGCAACTCAAGTCCTCCACGGTCAGTGTCCTGCAACTTTTAGATGTGTCCCTGGTCCAACATAGCTCAATCAAATGGCCAAATTACCTCCTCAGTATGCAGTTATGTTCTCCAGAGTCCTGATAATGACCTGATCATTTGACTCTGGTGTGTTGAGGCAGAGATACAACTAAATGTTGCAGAACAAGGGCCCTCGAGGACTGGAGCTGCCCACCACTGCACTCGAAACCATTTCACTGAAGCTCTGGTTGTATGTTTAGGGCCACTATCCTGCTGAATGGGGAGCTTCTGGTTTTCTTCCAGGATTGTCCTGTATTTAGCTCCATCCATCTTTCCATTAATTCTGACCAGCTTTGACCAACTTCCAGGATGACGTACAGCTAGGCCTGTTATGATAACAAATTTTGCTGGGTGAGTCCAAGAAATTATTTTGATAAATGATAATGTTGTTTAAAGACCATTGTTAACTAAGAGTGAAAAAATGTCATAATAATGCAAGTACACCCTTGATCAATAAACTAATTTCTGAAGAACATTTAATACTGGAAGCTGGAAGACATTTTAAATGTCAAAAGGACATGCACAAACCAAAAACAGATAAAATAGATTATGAAGTCTCTGTAAACAAACCCTTCAAAATATATTAATCATTAGGGTCAGACAGGGAAAACAGGCAGTACTGCCAGTTAGGACTTTTGTGAAAAAAGTGTAAACTTACTACTGTGTACTGGGTGTCAAATGTTTGCAGCATTTTTCGAAATGCTGGCTTTTCAATGAGAATAAAGGGCAGCATCTCCTTAGTGATTAAACAAACTGTCTTAGTGTGCACCATTTTGCACTGGCCTTTTTGTATTTTGTTCGCCGATTAAACACCCCAGTGATGTGGATGGAGACAGCCCATTGGCAGGAGTTTCCCCCCCGCCCAAACCCAAGCTGGGAAACCTGCATCGGATGATTACATTTTAGATACATGTTTGTTGTATTGCTGTGTTTAGTTGCTACTGTTTTACAACAAATGCAAGATATCAGCTTCTTAGGGTAAGTGGTTCACCACAGTCATTCAGTTTGAATTCAAAGTGCTCCCAGACTGCAGCTGTCACGTTGGGCTTTTAAAGGCTGAATAATAGTCACGCTTTTGAAAGTTCACGTTGAGCATGCGCGAGCCAAGCGAGTGGTGTGGCGTTTATAGTTGATGTGAAGGTTGGTGCCGTATTCTCTTAAAAAGAGCCTTCATTGAGGGATTTTTTTTTTAAATGTCAGTGCAACACTGCAACTGCGTCAACACGTGGTGGCGGAGACAGCACTTTTGGCGCGCGCCCCCTCGTGCCTGGTTCAGTGGTTCAGCGTTTTCCAAGCAGGCCAAAAATTTTAATTTTGTTCACATCTTACCAGAACACTTTCTTCCACATGTGCTGTGTCTCCTACATGGCTTGTGTCAAATCAGAGAAGCAGTGGAGCCTCATCAGAGCTCTGCTTGTTTCACTTGTCAGTTTAAGTGGACAGTCAGTAGGTTTGCAGTTGTACCATACTCTGCTTTAAACAAAAAAAAAAAAAAAAAACTCCAAAACCTTCATAAAACAGCTGCATCTCTTTTAAAATTAAATCACACCAGGCCAACTATTAACCAACTAGGCAACTTTTGAAGGTAATTTGTTGCTTGGAGTTTTATGTAAGGGTGATTATTATGATTAAAAGGTGACTGATTTTTTTTTTTTTTGTAAAATTCACTTTTCTTCCTCTTCACAGTTATGTGCTTTGTGTTGCCTTTAACACACTTACTGCTTATAGAAAACATTGAAGTCTATAGTTTTAACGTGACAAAATGTGGAAAGTTTCATGAGGTATAAAAATCCCTGATCGGCACTCTAAAACATCCAGGACATGCTACCCCTAGGTGCTGGATTATAAAAAAAAAAAAGTTATTCTCAGCTCCACGTAGTTCAGAGAAAACAGGGGCGTCTGCAGTCCCTTACTACCTCACGAAACTCCTGATGAAAAAAATTGTCATTCTAAAGAAAAATATGGATAATACCTCTCCTCAAACAGTCTGACATATTTCTCATTGGACTTTTTTTAAATGGGAGAAATGTTCAGACCCTGGTGGGATTTTCTTCAGACTTCAAATCCAAAAGTAAACAGCCTGCAAGCAAAAGCATCCATCAAGTCAGGTACAGCTTGAGCTAATTTCCTTTTTTCAGAGAAGCAGAGAAACTCACATTCATCTGTTGTGACTGCACATTGAGTAACATTGATCGGCCATCTAGTTCTCCAAAATGGTTTGATCCCTTATCTTCAATTACATCCTTTGCAGATGAGGACAGCAGAAATTGTTCTGATATACTATGTCATACAGGAACTGTGATTATCTGCTTCAAGTTTTGTTCAACTCTGCCAGTATTTTACAGTATACGTGGCAACCCCTTAGCCACTGATGATCTTTCAAGTCTTCTCAGTCAATTTTTTCCTGGCCTTTGTGTGCAGAGCCTGACAAACTCCAGTAGGGCTTTGCATCAATGTGCCAGTGGACCATTCTAAAATCCATAAAGTTCTCATCAGTCCTGTTGGTCTCTTTACTGATGTGCTGTTTGGTGCTCTCACTGAGGGTGTGAATAAGAATGTATTACTGCAGATCTGAACCCACAGTTCACTGCACAAACCCACTATACCTGATTAGCCTTTATCCATTTGAGTGGAAAAGCAGCAGCCTGGTTCTTGTTGATGATCCCAGGCCTAAAAGTGTTTCTCTCCCCTGTGTGTTATGACTGTATAGCATTTAATCTAGATCATATTCTAATCTAGATCATATTTTTGTAGAACTGGTAGATAGGGAAACCATGTTGTCTCAGGGAAATGTATTTTGTAAATGTGAGTCAGTCAGAAGATTCCTTATATTCATTGGCATAAATGACTTACTATTTTGGGTGTTTTAATGATGCATTTGAATTGCTCTTTTTCTAGGATGGAATGATTATACAACTAAACAAGATCAACAAAGGGTCAAATTTCCAAATATCTAAGTGCATCACTTCTAAAAGTTAATCATCCTTTAGAAGTAGAGAACCACATATTTTTTGTAGTCATCAGACAAGGTCCTGGCATAAATCTGTTGGTTTGCTGCCATAGACTCAGCTGCCAAGCATAATCCCCAATGGAAAGGTCAACATGAAGTTGATCTTTTGACTAATTCTTTATGGTATATTTATCTAAATTTTTTCCCCAGAAGAAATTACTGATATGTCCACTTTATTGTTTTAAAACACCAGGACACTTAGATCATAATCATACTTAGTTCTTTCCTGAGTTTTCATGTGCTTCTAATTCTGAAACCAGATGCAAAGATAGATCTACTCATATAAAAGCTTTACAGAGCAAACTTCTCTACACTAATAAAGGCTTGCCATAAATTCAACCTGGCAGACTCTCTACCTGCATTACCCATCAGCGGACCACGCCTCCACTGCTCCCAATTATCATCCAGGATTCCGGATGTAAGGCTCTCAGTCCATGGTCCCACCTGCTCACCAGCCAAGCTTCGTCCTACCGCCACCCTCGCCCTCTCTGACTCCTCCGGGCTCCCTGTCCTCCACCTCTACTCCACCACCAGGTCCAGGCCACGGGGGGAAGATGACCCTGTGTTGTTCATTCAAGCTCATGGCAATTCTCAGAACACACGTCTTCTGCCGGGGTCTGAGTGCCAAAAACTTTAAGTCAGTAAAACTCTCTAGTTGTCTCTATCTCTCCGTGTGAGTCTCCCCAGGTTGAAGGACATTCAAACAAGGTATGAGGTGTATCCTAGGAGGAAACAGGCCCATATTTATTTATTTGTCTAGTCAGACATCACATTCTCATAGACCTGAGTTGTTTGTTTTGTGCAGATTGCCTGGAAAAAGTACAGTCTACTGAAAATGAATGGTATTTTTGGAGCAAGAGAAGTACAAGGGTAAAAAAGTGACCTGCTGTATGTAGGGTTTACAAAAACAAAAAAACAGGTTAGAGATGTCACAGAAGGGTAGAATCATTTAGTCTGTGGAAAGAAAACTGGAATCCATCAAAAACTGAATCAGGAGGACGTTTTTCTTGCTTTTAATATAAGTGAAACAGCAATTTTGGTAAATTTACACCGATATGCTTTGACCTATTAACTAATTCTTAATATCATATTTGATCTTATTTTATTTTCATTTAAAGTCTTTTATTTTTGTTTTATGTTATAGAAAGATGTTCAAGTTACTGTTTGTGTTTCTACTGTCATTTTTATGTTGTATTTGAATTATTTGAATAGTTTCATATTCCTTTTTTTTTCATTGCCTTACATGGAAAGTGGCTATTTTGAATACTCTATATAAATAAATACGACTTTATTTTAATTTGCAGATTAATTTTCTCCTTTTCCTTTCCTGTCTACTATCCCCCAACCCACAACATGTTGTGTATGTCAACAAGTAAATAGTTAAACCTTGATGAAAAATTACTCTTTTAGTGTGCAGATCTGAATGAATGTGTATGCCTTTTTAACTACAGTCAAAGTGGATGTTTCCAGTATATGCATGTGTGTATCAATGAACATCAGAAAAAAAAAAATTCTGTGTTCGAGTGTCTGTAAAATCTTTAGCTTTGTGGTATGTATGTTTGTGTGTCAATCTTTAGTTTCAACAATGCTGCTACTCAACCCTTTTCATACACTTTCTCCTAATTCCCCCTTCTGTCTCTCCAAATACAATGCTGCCTTTATCATCAGCTAAAACAAATAGCCTCACACTCCCCAGACAGACAGTAACACACACACACTGTAAGTAATCTTTGGGAGGACTAAACTCTGACCAAGATTTATTCTCTAACCTCTATACCCCAAAGCACATTAATTACTTTTGTATAACCTTCATTCAAGCAGAAGTGTCTCATGGCTGTCATGTGTGTTAAAGTGAATACCGATAAGCACTTCATTTTAATCACATTTAATGCGTCTAAAATTGGTCCTTACAAGGATAGAAGTCCAAAAGTACACACACACACACACACACACACACACATACTGGTGGGAATCATTTCTGTGTGTAATTTTTCCCATTCGCTGCCAGTGAAACAGGCTGTTTGATTGGTTGCTGCAGTGATAGATGCCTGGCCAGTTTTCTGATTACTACAATCTTCGATCTCCGGGGCCCAACATAATCAGAATAAATGTCCCCTACTGTGGAAGGAATAAAGGTGTGTTTGTTGTGTGTGTCTGCAAGAGGAACATGGACATGGTCTAAAGGGGGAAAAAATAGGTTTTACAGCGTATTTTGACAGTATGGTATGAGCATTTGTACAAGAGTGAATGGCACATGGTGCATAAAACTGTGACCCTGTGATATGGTAAGATCCGCTCCAGTTTGATTTCTGATACTGTCTGGACGGCAGAGTTGTTTTAGATAGAACTTTCTTTATTTCTCCATATATAATTTAAACACGTACTTTTCATTTTTCTAATTTAATAGAGCATTTTAATCTGTCAGAAAGCTGTTACAGACATTTATCATCTCTAAAGTTTATTTTTAATAGATTTTCAAGTCACCTGATAGTGTTCTGCTATTCCATTATCCTTTGTGATGTAAACTTTATTGTTTCTGTGTAACCTCAGACGTCAGTGTTCTTGCCAGCAATGAAAAAGTAAAATAAAAAAAACAAGAGTAGCAAAACACACTTTCAAAAAGCAGCAATAGAAAAACAAATGGGTTCCATCTTGAAACATAAAACCCCTCACATCAAATAAAAGCAGGCCCAATTGATTCTCTGAATTATCTCCAAGCAAGGGGAGTTGGAAAAATGCCGACAAAAAACTTTATGCTTTGTAGCAGTTTAAACAGACTGTTCACAATAACTGAAATGCATAAACAATATCATAATATGAATGATACATACCTGCCAATAATGAATACCTACCCTTTGTGTATTTCTACATGAATATATAAATCTTTCTAATCAGACCAAAGATCTCAATAATTTACTATTTGTTGACATTCATTGTAGAGTATATGTTGCTGCCTTTTATCTTATGTCTAAAACTCTGTCACTGCCATGGTTGTAGATTGTAGCTGGACCCAAATGCAAACAGGCAGGGGGAGCAAGTAGATGGTAAAAGATTAAAGGGGTAGTATTATGTATTTTCCAGGCACATAGTGCCATTTTATGTCACAGTCAAGTAACTATGTTACCTTCAGTTGTTATAAAAATGTTGTATGTATCAAACATGACTTAAAAGAAATTTGACTTTGTAATTTGACACCTTGAAACTGGGCTTCTGTCTCTTTAAGAAGCTCGGCTGGAGACTGCAGCTCCAAGGCAGAGCTTTGTGGAGATAGGCAGCGCTTTGTAAGAGCAAGCATTTAGGAACCCTGAATGGGATTTCTCAAACGTGCATGAAAGAATCAAAACAACACCCCAGATATGCATTGGATGAGCGAATAATATTATAACATGATATAAACCCTAAAAAACTTGATTTTACAAAATACCCCCATCCTCCTTTAAATAAACAACAACCAGAAGATTAGGTGAGAGCAAGAAACTGAACAGGGATCAAGTACATACATAGAGATAGCGGAGTAGTAAACGTGAGGAACCAGCGATGAGAGGGTAAGAGAGAGGTGGTTAAATACTGGGAGTTTGACTGCTGGAACAATGGACTGGGGCTTATTAACAGGTTGCAGGTGTGGAGAAAGAGGGAGAGAGAGAGAGAAACAAACAAACAGGGGAACTGAGAAATCTAACCAAGACAAAATCTAATCACAAGAAATAAATAATAAACATAATCTAATTAAAATAACTAAGACCGGACTGAACTAAAGTAAAACAGAAACAAGGCTGATCTACTCAAAATACGAACAAACAGATGAACCAGAAAAACCCAAAACAACCCAAGATCCTCACAGTCACCTAATAATTTAACATAATACCACATGTCATACATTTAGTCACAATTTCTTCAGACACTATTTCCAAACCCAAGTTACCTTACCTTTGTAGTGAAAAACTTTAATTGAGCGAGCTTGGAACTATAATTCAACAATGATTGAAGCTGTAGACCTTACCAACTTTAAACAGATACGTTTGTTATTTTAATACATGTTCATAGCTTTGTGAAGAAAATTAGTCAATGGAAAATACTGGATGACACAAATGGCACACCAGAAAGCATGCAAAATGTTTGACTGAATATATAGCTGAAAATAACTGATAAATAAATTGTATATCTTTTGATTTGGTATAATGATCCTATAGTTTATAGTTCATAGTTCTTAATGATTTCATATTGTTCCACAATGTTTTCATAATTAATCTGCAGTTATCAAGGGTCTCAAAAATGTACATACCTCTGATAAAATGCTAGATTTTTGTGATGTAAGCACTTGTACATTTCAATTGAAAATAACCAGACCTTTTGTGGGAAAAAGGTGTAAAAAAATAATAATAAAATAATTAGGTTGCATAGGTTCAGTGGATCTAGAACCTTTTACATGGGGAGGGGCAAAGAGGTTATGGCAGGGTGGCATTGCTGTGTGTCCTCAGTGATGTAGGCTATGAGGAAAATCACCCATATGTAAATGGAGTAAACAATAAGCTACAAAAACACTTAAAAACTATTTTTTCTGTCACTGTCTCTTCTAAGAAAACAAAGTCAAGTTTTAGGTATAAATGTCCTTTGTTTCATTTGCCAAATTCAAAAATTGCTGATTGCTTTCTTTTACCTCCTTGAAAATGTTCACTCTCCCCATTTCAGCTAAATATCCCAGAACCTCATTTTGTGTGCTTTTGCTGGTGTAATTTGCATTTCTGGGACTTCAGGCATCAGGTTTGTTCATAAGATGTAAGATCTCATGAAATTTACCTTGTTTTGTAAGGTTTCTGTTTCATCATGGCCTCGTTGAGAAATGTTTTGAGTGGCTGTCAAAAGGAAAGTTTCATCCAGAGCTTTAATGTAATTCAGTTTTTTATTAACTTTTTTACATAAAAATCTCTCTTCCTTCTGGGTAACCTACTCTGCTTACTGCGAATAACGCCACTGAATGAGGAATAAACATGTTATAACCAAAACTGCACCAGACACAGACCTACATTCAGATTAACAATCTGAATATTAATCATGAATTTTTTTTAACAGCAAAAACACAAATAATATTTTTTTATATAATTGCAGCTAAATTCAAGCATTAAGTTCTGAAACTGTGACATGTGGAGTAAATTGGAATTGTTTAGGTATGGTAATTACTCCAAATTGAAATTATTTCATAATTCCACTATTTTTGACACCACCACTGCTTTCAAGGACGGCCTCTTGAATGAGTACTCTCAAAATGCTTTTATTAATGCTGAATGACTACATATACGAACATAAAAGCAAATACATGTTCAGAAAAAAGATTTTTGTATAAGTAACCATGCCTAGATGGGTATACAGACCAATGGGTTTGATCTGATAGTTGTTCAAACACAAATGCATGTATGTTTCTGTTCAATCCATACACTTAAAGTGTTTCCTGATCCTCTTCTGAAGGTCACTCAAAAGAATCATTATTCCATATTCCAACTCTGACAGAGCAATAAATTCCTTCTCATTTACCTGGGGATGATATATTTACAACTGTATAACGATGTGAGTTTGTCACATTTCAATACTTTTCAGACCTGTAATGAGCTAGCAGGCTGTATAAGGTGCAGTATAACATAGATCAGTGTTTATAAAATCATTTTTTTATTGGTATGGAATTGACTGTGATGTCAATCCAAACATATTAACCTGATGTAGAATTGGCCTGTGACCTTTAACAACTCAGAATCTATAAACTGTACATGAACAATTATTAAAAAGAGCTTAAAATGGCAAGATTATGTTCAAGTCTTCAATAGACCAAATAATGGCCCTTAAATAAAAAAAAGGGAAAAAAAACATAAGGTCATATCAGGCAGTAAACAATACAAATGTTACAATAGAATATATGATGTGTTTTATACTTCCAGACTCAACTAATTAAAAATATGTTAAAATCCAAAACTGTACAGTTTTTTTTTTTTCATCACAGAGCTGATACTGCTCACAATCAGAAGTGACAATCAAGTTTTTAGAATTTTATGATTTTGTGTTTGCATCATCTTATAGACTTGTAAGACAATAGGTTTTCTTGAGAAACTGATAAGCCAGAAATACTTTGGAGGAATTTCTTGACATTTTTTGCATAAATGTCCGCTTACACTTATGAGTAACTTCATAAGTGCTGAAGGTTATATTCAACTTTGAGTAGGACTAAATGATCAATATGCTAATCATGATTATATTTCATACACAAATCAAATTCAATAAAATGACAAAGTAATTACTATAACACCCATCTGCACTGAAATAACACCAAGCCATTTTCCAACATGTCGTCTCAGAAACAGAAGAACAAATTGGTGTAAGCTACAGCTTGGATTCTTGGCAAAGCCATTAAGGCAGGAATTTTAGTTTGTTAGTGGTCTCTTGACAAAAGTAAAAGCCATTTTGGAGCTTCAGTGAGCAAAGAGAGCCAGCCATAAAAGTCTGAGTGCCATAGCTTTAGGACTAAACTCTGAAAATGCAGCTCCTTCTGCAGGCCATTTATCCAAACCAACTGCACAAAAAATAACATATCAGTTATAAGTGAATAAAATTTTTTTGGATCAGTTCACAGTAACACTGCACAAAATTCCCAGAATGTCATAAACCTATTGCACAGGTATTTTATGATGCTGCTGTATTTCTGTCTGAGTGCAGAAGCAGGAGGGGAAAAAGGAGTTTTATTTCATGTGTCTGTGTTTGTCAGCATTTACTGGGTTGATTAATAGTTAGATTTTGTTTAACTGCAATTTAGTGTGAAAATCCTTGATGCATTCAAATGCATATATTTCCACTTCACACTGCATCTTATGGATGGTTTTAAAAAGGAGCCAACAGGGGGCAGTGCCCCTGTAGAACTGGTCTTGGCCCCTGTACTGAAGAGACAAAACTAAATCAGTAATTTATGGTGATATGTGCTGGCATAAAAACCATAACTAATTGGTCCCTTGGATAAATTTCATTTTTTTTACCCTCACAGTTTTGACAATGAATTAAAAATTAAGGTGTTACACTTTGAGCTTCAGCTGTATTGAGATAGGATCACAGTTTTCATCTTCTAGATCAGGGGCCTCCAACCTTCAGCTGCAGAACTGCAAGTGGCTCTACCTCTCTTAATATATTAGGCAATGAAATGTTGCCCTGGTTTTCTTTTGTTCTGTGCCCCCATGAGAAAACACTGCCCCCACCCATCCCCCCTGGTAAATTTGGTCTAGAACTTCCATTGCTGCATCTGTGTGTCAAGAAAATGAGAGCACATCACTCTTATATTGAGATCACTGCATTGGCTCCAAGTTCGTTTCCAGATTAATTTTAAACTTCTTTTATTTGTTTTTAAATGTCTTCATGGTCTTGCCCCACAGTACTTGTCTGACTTGCTGCAGTAGCACGTCCCCTCATTCACTCTTAGATCAGCTGATCAGTTCTTGCTGGTTGTCTCCAGGTCAAATAGGAGGTTGAGAGGTGATCGTGCATTTTCAGTTGCTACCCCTATACTTTGTAATGAGTTGCCTTTTGAAAATCAGACAGGCAGATTCACTTCCTCTTTTTAATTTTTTTCTTAAATCTTTTTATTTTCTTTGGCCTTTGACTCAGCTTGAGGTGTTGGCTTTAACGTTTTGATTATTGTTTTGTTTATATGTCTGTGTTATTTATTTTAGTGTACAGCACTTTGGCCAATGGTGTTGTTTTAAAATGCTTTATCAATAAAATTGTTTTGTATTGAATTGTATTGTATTGTTTTCAGTAGCTTTAAATATCACATTTCTTGCTGAATCTGCCTCATGTTTTCTTTTCACCAGTGTTGAATGAGAAACACCTTCTGAGTTGCAGCGCAAAGATAATATTTTGTAGTATTGGCTAGTAAAAGGCAAAGCAATGCACATTTTACAAATAGAGCTGCTTTTTTCATCACTGTTGTTTTATCCAAAGATGTATGCTGAGCCAATTAGCATGACACTTATCTTTGGGGTGCTTGGTGAAGTTACCGCCCGGTATTTACATGATTTATCCTGCTCTCAGGTTTTTTAGATCACAAAAACCTGGTATTTTACAGGGGTGTGCATCTTTCTTACAGACAATGTATTTTTTGTTTTTTGTTTTTTTTTTAACCTCAATGTTAATTCTACATTCATGTTGACACAATGTAAAAAAAATCTACCTCTTTATGGTTTTTTTTGTTGTCTGTCCATTAAGAGCAGAATCTGTAGTTCTGTGACATAAACACATGATGACATTGCCAGGTCATGCAACATAAAAGTATCTAAGTCCAGTAAAAAGTTTACTTCAAAATAAATTCTTTGATTATATACAGTTTAAATAAATAACATGAACACTATACTTTTTTTTACAGTGTGAAATTTTAAACAAAATAATTTATACAACTGCTTGTATTTACACAACACTAAAAGGGAAGTAAAGCAATGATAGAAAGAAGCAAAATGTGAAAAAGTGTGAGTGTAAGTGAAATACATTATTGTCCTATGGCATAGCCCGGGCACAATTATGTGGATGTTTTGGGTGTATATGAGTATGTCTGTGTGTGTGTGACAGTGAATTTAATTGCTCTTCACCTTCACTTCAAAAGCTTTTAGCCTGGTCAGCACACAGCCAATCGGAACAAAGAGCCAGTCTGTGAGCAGAGCTGAGCCGAAGTGAGGTTGTCTGGTTACTAAGTGGATTACCTTCACACTCTCCCTGTCATACAGAGCTGCATTGTGTGGTACACAACTGAAACTAAATTAAGTGACAAAAATTGTAACTGCGTAAGATTTCTGTTTCCCTTTTACTTCCCCAGATGCTTGAACAAGCTTTCGGTTTTACTGTGGATTTTCCCTGTCCCTCAGTTTTTGCTATTCTTCCAAAAACTCCCTTTCCTCCTTGTGCCACAGAACTCATTTCATTTGCATTGATAAGTATGTTTCTCAATTTGTGGAATAAAGAATAAGTGTCTAAAACTGCCTCATGCTATCTAGACACAGCTGCACATAAGCCAGGCACAAGTTGGAATAAATATGCTTGCAATTATAGCAGAGGAAGAGAAAAAGGAGGCAAAAAGCTTCACCTGTCAGAGAGATACAGCATGTGCGTTCTTCAGTTCTCTTTCACTTGCACACACACAATGCTTCACTTGGTGTCAGTGTCAGAAGATACACAAAACTGCAAAAGAAATTTTCAAAAGTCGATGATAAAACAATGCACACAGGGTTTTTTAAAAAAAAAAAAAAAAAAAACACTATTAGTTTTGTCTTTTTGGCACAACATCATCATCTATTCCTGAAAAGAAACAAGAGATGACATCAATTTACTTGTTACAGTTTGTTAGTCCTGGTGTGTTTTTGTTGTTTATTTACCAACCAATAGAACTATTGAAGGTGACAGCACAGGTGAGCGGTATCACGTTAAGATGCTCCACCACAGCAGCTGTCGTGTTCCGGCCATCACTGCAGAGGAAATATCATCTGCTGAAACAGATCAAACAGGAATTTTAGAGTGAGGTTCAGGAAAGTTTTTATTCGCAATCAATATCATACCTATGGCAGATAACACTCTTTTGCGTAGTCATTTTGTATACTTCCAGATTAGGTGGTCTCGGATGATCAGACTCAGCTTTATAGAAATGATGAGGAGCTCCAAAACTCATAGCAGAGCTGCTGCATAGTGGTGGTTCAGGCATCTGATTCTCAAGGTTTTAAAGGTTGTCCGTGTATGTCGCCCTGTGAGGAGACCCCAAGGGAGACCCAGAACTCGCCAAAGGGACTATATATTCTGTCCAGCCTGGGAATGAATCGTGAGAGTGAGCTGGAGGGTATCACTCGAGGGGTGTCTGGGTTTTCCTGCTGGACCTGCTAAATCTGTGACCTGATCTTGGATAATGGAAGATAATGGATGAATAGATGGATAGATTAGGCATAGGCTATTCCCTGGTATCAAGGCATGCCTATATCTTGAAAAGCTATAATTGAAAAACTGCAAACTTCTTCTCTTGACAAAGTTCATATGGTTTTAAAGAAATGACAGCTTAATTGTTGGGGAGAACAGCATTTGTTTCTCTGACTGTATGGACCTTAGAGTGAAACAGCACTACCCCTGCACCACTTGCTACTGCAGACCACCAGTCAACTGGCTGAAAGACTTCTTCAGCTGTCCCTCAAAAACATAAATTACAAATTTGACTATTTTGGAGATATTTGTAAAAAAAATACAGATATTCTTTCTATAGAAACCCAAGAGATGCTACACCGTTAGCCTCTTATTTAGATAACACTGGGGAGAATTATACTCTCCTCAATGGGCAAGAAACAAATGATAGATTTGAGAGGTGTTTACTCTGTTTCTGCTTTTTATCAGACTCAAAATAACACTCAGTAAATGTTAAGGAGTGATAACATATATTTACTCTTTTAGTACTAGCAGGAATGTTTTCATTTTTATTTTAAAAAATCCAGATTCGATAATGTTGTGCAGTTTTTGTGTAAATACCATTAAACAGTGAAACCGGCACATGGCTGGGGGTGATGCCAACTTCTTAAGCATCAGATAATTGTTTTCTAAATTGCACCAAAGCTGCATTTCAGAGGATGCTTTTCTGCTGAAATTTTTATGCACTATTTCTCTGCTCCAATTTACCTTTGGATAAAGTTTTAAGTAGAATCTCATTTCCCTTCCAGTCTGTTTCCTCCAAAAGATTAAATTACCCACCCAACACCTCCACGTCTTCATCCCTCAGTTTTTTGTTCTCTCTGGATCTTCAGCCTAGCTTCCTTTCACTTTGTTCTTTTTCCTCTACTTTCCTTTCCCAGCCTGTTTTTCTTTTGGTTTTTCTGTCTCTTTTTGCCACCTCCAACCCTCTACTGATTAAGAAAAGAGAAAAAACTGTTGGTAGATCAGTGGGAAAGTTCAATTAAGCTGTAGGCCTCTGGGCTTTTGTGTTGGTGTGATAATGTGTATTATGTTGTGTGCACACCTGTGTAACTGTGTCTGTGCATGTTTCTACTAGTCGTGTTGTGTGTGAATGTGTGTATGTGCATGAACTGAAATGAGTGTGGATATGTGCATTCTCTTTGAATCTTCACCGGCATGTGCTCCAGTATCAGCTCTCCAGGATTAGTTTTCCTCTCTAATCAAGTAAGAGAGAAGCCCGCAGGTAATTACAGCTTCTTTCCAAAAACAAGTGAGCTTTCATGTTCCTGTTGGACTCCATCACAATCCAATTACACAGTTAACTACTACTTCAAATAAAAACACAAAATTGTTTGACTGAAGAAGGATGTAATGTTTGACATTAGCTTAGCCAGAAAAGCCAAAATCTAAAATGGTTAGAATCATACCAGACAATTTAAAAAATACTTGACCCTCTTCTGTGTGTAGATAGGTTTTCATTTTTCTCACACATACCAATGTCTTTCTATGTTTTCATTCTTGACTGAAAGTTAAGATTCAACTGTTTTTTTTCTGCCACAGAAAAGTTTTGTTGAGTTGAAATAAAAGTTTTCATGGACTGCACAGTAACACAGTAATTTGTACAATTGCCTTTCAGAAAAAAGGTTATGTTGGATGTGTTTGGATGGAGTGTGTGCATGCACGTTCTGCTGTGCATAGTGTCCATATACTTTGGCTTGTTCCCACCATTCAAAAATATGCATGTTAGATTGTTTGATCTCTCTAAACTCCTTAGGAATTGGTGCATGGCTGTGTCTCTGTTGTTCTTTGATGGACTGGTGACCTTTCCAGGGTGCACCCCGCCTCTCACCCAATGACCGCTGGAGATAGGCGCTCAAACAACCCTGCAAGAATAAGCAGGTAAAGAAAATGGTTAGAGGGATAACACCGTAAAATGGCATTTACTCTCCCACTTCAATATTAAGATGCAGAACTCTCTCAGTTCATGATGGTGTGACATGCATTTTTCCATATGTCTTGCTATGTAATTATTAGGTCAAGAAGTAGAGTTATCTTCTGTCTCTTTGACTGAAAGATGATGGTTCTTAAGTTTTTCATGCCACAGTTCCTCTTAGAGGAAGAACAATTACATTGGATGTGAAACCAGTAAAGCTAACTGAGTCTGGGTTATGCCTACTTTTAAGTACTGTATGTTACATAAACAAGGAAATAAAAATATATAGCCATACTCACATTCTGTCATTAAATGCCACAACTTTTACACAGCCACAGAAAAGCAACAAACAAGCCACCAATTTGCTGGATATTTTTTTCTTGACAGTTTAGGAAGTTATGAAATTTCTGACAAATCCTCAGTACAAAGCTCCACATCTGCTGCTCCTCCATTTAGACAGCCTGCCCACATACCTCTGAAGATCTGTTCTCTGTGTGGTGCCTCTAATTTAGCTAAGAAGATCCATCGTCCAGTCAGTGATGTGTCTAAGATTTACAGCTATGGCACTGGAGGACCAGAACTGCCCACTTCTGTTTTAGATTGTCCTTCAGTATGAGTTTTCATGTGAATGCTTGCATTTCCTATTGATCAGTTGCAAGATTTATAGGCATTAACATCAGAAACACAAGACTGTACCAGCAGAGATTTGTGTCTTTTGCATGAACCTAGATAACAAATTTATGGAAACACTGAAAAACATTTGTGAGCTTAGTCGTTGTCTTCATCTTGCAAACTGGGTATCAGTCTTACATTCTTCCAATGAGTTTGAGTTTATATTGTTCTAATTATTGAAAGTAATTATATGGTTTGAGGAAAAACAACTGGCAATATCCCAACTGCTTCAATGCACAAGCTTTAAGATACAGAATAAGCAATTGAACAGATGTAAGCTGTTAGCAAAATCAGCTGGCTGTTTTTCAAGATACTCCTACTCAGATTTAGTAATTGATGCAAACCATTAGACCCAAATGTGGACTTTTGAATTAGTCTTTTTTTTTCTCAGCAGAAATATACTGATTCTTAGAGTGTGTTTGATCATTGTTAGAAATAGCTTTCTGGTAATGCAGAATTTCTGATTTGGTCATTTCTTTTAAAGTTTTAACCAGAAACATCTTTGAAACTAGTTTTTGCCTCAAGCGACTGACATTTTTTTTGTTCTGTTTTATACAGTTTACAAATGAGTAGGTCAAAAGCCACAAATACGTAGTATTCTCTGAAAAACTCTTAAGTAGTAACATGTCCAGGAGGGAGACCCAGATCCACTGCTCTCCCCAACGATGTTCTCCAGCTCATTATCAGGGATCCCAAGATATTTCCAGGCCAGAAGGGAAATATAGTCTCACCAGCAAGTTGGTCTGCCCTGGGGTCCTCTCCCAGTAGGACATATCTGAAAAACCTCCAAGGGAAGGCTCCAAGGAGGCTGATCAGATACCCAAACCACCTCAGTTGATTCCTTTTCAGATGAAGCAGCGGTGGTGTTTCTTTCTCACTCTATATCTGAATTCAGTCACCATTCAGAAGAGCTGAGCTGCCTGTATCCAGGACCTATTTCTTTCAGTCACTATCCATATCTCATGATCACTGGTGAAGGTAGAAATGTAAATCAAGAGACTGTTTTTTGATTGTGCTCTTTCTACAACAGACTGTAGCATCGTCAGTTACTGCAAATAAAGTCCTCTTCTGTCTGTCCAGCTCCTGCACCATCCTCCTGTCAGTTGTAAACAAGTGACAAAAGTTGTGAACTGTTACCTGTTGTACCTAAAGGGAAACCCTTTCTGAGTTTGAACCATGGCATCAGACTTGAAGGAGCTGACTCTCATCCCTGCTGCAAACACTAGCATACGTTGATGTTCAAGGCCTGAAGTTGCCAAAATAGAAAACCATCTTTAAAAACCAAAGAGGAGACCCTGAGATTTGGAAACCAGACACCCTCCTTTCCATGACTAAACCTTGAGATCCTGTCCATGAATCTGACTAACAGGACTGGTGACAAGCAGCAGCCTTGGCAGAGTCCAACTGGCACTGGGAACATGCTCAATTTTGTTTTTCAAATGCAGGGACAGCTCTTGCTAGGTCCAACAAGCTCTTGAACACAAACCAGCAGCCAGTACCACTAAAGCACCCCCTACAAAATGCCTCTCAAAACTCAGTGATAAGCTTTCTTTAGATCTGAAAAATACAAAATACACTGGATAACCAAACACCTATGACCCTTTTAGGTATTATGCAAGTGTAAAAGCATGGTTCATAGCACCAGAATAAAAGCCTCTTCCTCAATTCAAGGTGCAAAAATCAGTTGTAACTTTCTTTCCACCACCCTAAAGTAAACTTCCACAGATGTCATCTCAGCCTTTTATGCAACATGGAAGAAAAACGACAAAAATGTTAATGAAATTGTTGTTACTAATTTCTGTTTTTGTTGGGTACATGTCATTTATAGGGTCTCAACTGCTCTGAAATCTGAAATGTGCTTCATGGAGCACCACTGGGTGACTGAATGCTGTCCCTATTAGGTCTGTCTGATTAATTTTGCAACAGCCCAGATTTAATTTGATGGTGTTGTAAAGTGTTCTTATTGTTGACACTGGCTATCGAATAAGTTTCACACTTACTTTGAATGGGATCAACTGGGAGATTTTTTTTTTTTTTTGTTTGTTTCAGATAAAATGACTCTACGGTTTTAACTGTAAAGCATTTTTACACCTTGTGTTAGTCAGTCTATGAAATATTTTCAGCAAAGCATAAGGGTATGTTTTTGCATAATTTATTACTGCCGTTCCACACCTGCGACTGTTTACTAAATTAAAAAACTTGTAATCACAGTTCTCCTCATTTATTTATATTGACAATCAACACATGATATATTAATATCTGTTTATATTACAAGTATTAGGAAAAAACAGCATTTCTTAAAAAGGTGTCACAAGCTTTTAAATTACATTTTGACTTGTGTACATACTTGCTTCAAACCTTTTGTTTTTTTTTGTTTTTTTGTTTTTTTTTGTTTTTTTTTTTTAATTTCCTCTGCTTATGAGGCTTCACACCTGCAAGCCCTCAAATCATCAAGCTGCCAGTATGTCTTTAATGGTTTTAACTTGACTTATTGCCAGATTTCTGTTTAAGACCAGTTTGTAAACAGCAACACTTGGCTCCAATCTAGTTTTAAACCTTTGTTTGCACAAACCGAATCACCCTGCTTTCGCCTGAGTTTTCTCTGCTCTCTCCTAGGAATCCTGTCTTGACTCATTGCAATCACATGCTCACCCATCTGCCAGCCACTCTGCCACTGCAGTCCTGCCTGCTCTGGGGATTAGTTTTTCAAGTTGTAAATTAAAAATCCACGTAAGCACTCTGTTCCATCTCCGGGTCTTTCGTTGAGGCTTGATGTTAATGGTTTTATTTTCTTTTCTTTAAGGGCTCTATGTTTTATTGATACATTGATTGATTTTTTTTTTTTTTTTTTTTTTTTTTTTGTCAGTTGTCTCAGTTAAACTTTTGAGAATTGTACCAGTCACTGTTGTAGTGTAGAGATGTAAAAATAATTATACTTTCTACTAGTCATGCTGGGTTACTTCATCATCACAAAAGAACCAGGGACAAATTAAAACAAGAAAATAACATATCTTTTCTTATCTTCTTTAGTTAAGAAATAGTTCACACTTTTTACTTTCATTGACATTGAAAATAGTCCTACATCAGTTCATTTGTTTCTTCTTGTGTCTCTCATCTGTCTTCTCAAACCCCTATTTGGCCGTGGGAAATGGCCGCTTCTACTGAGCCAGGTTCTGCTGGAGGTTTCTTCCTGCTAAAGGGGAGTTTTTTCTCTGCTGTCCTTACATTCATGCTTAGTATAAGGGATTGCTGTAAAGTCAATGACACACGCAAGCGATTTTCTGCTTTCGCTACGTGCTGGTCCAGGAGGAGTGATTACTGCAATTACTCGATGCAATTTCCTGGGTTTCCTTAAATAGAAACTTTATAAACTACTTTGAAAAATGAATTAAGCTTACTGTACTGTTTGATACCAAGGATAAATTGGAATGTATGCATGATTGGACTGAAATAATTTTTTTGTAAAGTGCCTTGAGACATTTGTTGTGAATTGGCGCTATATAAATAAACTGAATTGAATTGAAACTAAAATGAGGTTTCAGTGAGTTTATCTGTCATAACTTCCATAAGCCTGGTTCATATGGCAAGATAATTATTCTGATTTTTGACCCGATCTTCCTCTTCTGACAAGCTTAAGGATGCCTGATTATCATGATGGCTCTAAATTATATATTCCTGCTGCGTGTGGTCAGAAGGATGTCAGGACTGCTCCGACGTCAAATCAGGGATATTGAACATGTTAGATTGTCTTGGCCTAATATCCCAGGGTGTCGGGCGTTCTCCAAGGACAAACAAGAACAAAGCCTGTTCAATGTGATGTGTAGCCAATCAGAAAGTGAGGTAAGGGAAACATGGAGGGGAATCCAAAATACAGAGAACAAAATAACTGCCATGGCACACTATTGAGTTTGGTGGCTGTCGGAAACATCTTTTTATTAAAAAAAATTTAAAAATAGTCTACAAACTATCACCATTGCTTCTTCCTTGTCAGCTATGTTTATTTACTCTGAACTCACGTTTGATCTTGAGAGGTTTTGTGAAATTTCCCATCTGACATCTGAATGTTTGTGAGTGAAATCTGTTTGTGTGTAGTGTGTTGCCTTTGTTGTGTGGCTGTACACCACACACTGTAGGACCAAACCTGTTATATCGCTGATTTTTTTTTTTTTTTAATCATTATATGTGGGGTCTCAGGATTTGAAAATCAACCAGCAATTCTAAAGTCTTGCCGTGAACTAGGCATTATCTTTATTAAGAGGGACGTCATGGACCTTTGTAGAAAATTTAATAAATCCTCAGATTGGTGATGAAAGGGTGACTGCAAGTCAGACGGACCTCCGTTTTTAGGCAATTAAAAATGACTCAAACTGAAAATGTTCTTATGTCTTGGATATAACACTGTATCAGATTACAATAAACATCTACATTTTCGCAAGTAAACGTGATTCCGTTGTCGCTGTTTTCTCAGCAAAACAATTTCTTTGTTTCTACACAAAATCACTTATTGTCAGATTTTCAGTCTGTTCTCAGTCTACCAAGAGTGCTGTAAACTATCGTGCAATGGCTTTAAATTTGTTACATTCTTGTGCTTTACCAGCTCTGGTAGTTGGCTCAAGATCAGCTGCTCAAATTCAAACAAGAATCAGAATGAAAAAGAAAGATATTTAATGAATGAGTTTGGTATGGTTGTTGATACCAGAAAACTGGTCTGAGTGTTTCAGAAACTGTTAATCTGCTGGGTTTTTTTCACACAATCAGTTTTTGTGTTTACAGAGAAATTTCTTAAGAGATAATATACAGTGAGTGGCAGTTTTATGGATGAAAATGTCAGCAGACTGGTTCAAGATGATAGAAATGTCATCTGTAAATATCCACTCATTACAGCATTGAATTCAAACTCAATTCAAAAATAATGTAGTAATCCCAAAGGGTAAATAAATGTTGTATTAACATCTACATTTCCTTGACTACTCATTTTAGATTGCGATGCCTCTGAGCAGAAAGGGTCTCCTATAGAGGTCAATGACAAATACTCCAATGGCTTTCACAGTCAAAGGATATCAATTCAATTGAGATGCTTTAGGATGTGGTGGAACTGAAGATTTAGATCAGGGGTGCCCAAGTCCAGTCCTCAAGAGCTACTATCCTGCAATTTTTAGATGCATCCTTGCTCCAACACACCTGAGTCAAAAGGTTGAATTCCCTCAGCAGCAGTACCTCAGCTCTGAAGAAGCCTGGTAACAAGCCATTCATCTGATCCAGGTGTGTTAGAGAAGGGATGCATCTAAAAGTTACAGGGTGTCAGCTCTCGAGGACTGGACTGGGGAACCACTGATTTAGATAATGGATAAGCAGTCCTTTAAATCCGCTGCAACTGATTCAGCTAATACCAAAGGAATGAGAAATGTTTATGATATCGTGTTGAATTGTTGACGCAAAGGATAAGGGCAGTTCTGAAAGAGAAAGGGGTCCAACCCAGTACTAACAAGGTTTACGTAGTACAATGGCTCTTGTATATATGTTTACCTGAAAACCATATGTACACTTAGGAAATAGGTGTGTACTTTGATAAATACTACATATTTTATATTGGAAAATTTATGTTGTTTTTTTTGTTTTTTTATGAATCCTGAATTGCTGCAAGTTACACTCATAGCACTCTCCATATATGTGGTGGAAGCTCCAAAAGGCCTGTACATAACTGGAGACAACAATCTAAAATCATTCATCTTGTTATGAAAACAAGATGTCTAAAAAAAATAATGGAAACAATAGATGAATAAAATAAAACATTTTAGCACATAGCAATACCTGTACAACTTTATATGCTATAACCACAGAGATCTTGGAATTATATCTGCACCTTTTGACCATCTTGACCTGTACTGGAATATTTCCCAGCTTCTGTGCTCTGATGGGTTGTAAAATGCTAAACTGCAACATATGTACTAAGTTATCATACATCTGTGAGATGCTGAAGTGCCTCAAACACTGTTTTTAAATGCGGAAGGTTGCTGTTGTCACATAGACAGTTACTCTGTAGCCCTAAAGGAACTGTGCCATATTCTTGCTTTTAAACTGGTAACTCAGAGGCACACTCACTCACTCAGGGGCAAAACTCACAGAGTTTGGGATCAAATAACATGTAGTGCAAACACATTATGAGTGCATGTTTCAAAATGTGTCAAAGCAACAACAACCTCTATGTGGTGGTGTGGTATGGTTTGTGCCTGCTGTCTTCCAATGCTCTTCTGGGCTCCTCCCTCCAAACCTCAGCACACTACTATAATTAAGGACAGGAAGACTTATCCGAAACACACTGCAACTTGTTCCAATCACCCTCACCTGACACTTTTCACTTATTTTCTATATCATATTCTCTCTACAGCTGAACTAAAACCACACCCCACCACCAATCTACATCAGATCAAAGTATGCAATGGTACTGGGGCTGTACCTGGAAACCAATTGTCTTTTTCTGATTTGCATAGAATTACTTTAGCATTAAAATTTTTATGATCAAAGTACATTTTGGGATTTGTATATAGAACTTTTGCAAAAGCAGTAATTAATGTTTAAAAAATATTTTTTCAGTATTGGATGTGGATACAAATCCCAGTTTCAGAAAAAGTTAACATGGTTTGGACCATGCATATATATATATATTTTTTTTTTAAAAGTGTAGCAACCATTTTAATAGGTATTTTGAAATGTAAAGTTTAAAAATAACTTAGGAATCTTCTTGAGAAGCTTTGCTTCTTTTCAGCTTTTGATTCTAACTTTAGGAAATAGGTCCATTCACTAAACATTATGTCATTCACAATTTATTTCACTATTGTTTTCACTGCAGTCATAAATACTCAGCCGTTGAATAGTTTGTTATTGCCACGGTCATTCCATCTTTTCCAGCTTGCGGTCACCCTTACGCAAGCAAACATGACTGCAGTTTGTGACCTAGCTGGGTCACAGAGCTGAAAAAACTCCAGGACTCAAAGCAGAGATCAGTCCAAGGTCATGTCTTTTTGGCTCAGCAGGCTACGTATGGCATTCGCAACATGGATCCTGGCTTGGGGAATGTATGAACAGCCCACAGTTGGAGGGTTCAGGCAAAGTTGAGAGCAACGTGTGCTTGTGAGCTGCCAAACTGCTCTAATGGAGGTCATGCCATTTGGATGTTCAGAGAGCTTTGAGCCTCAAAATTATGTATGGATCCTAATGGTTGCTAATCTGAACAAGAGTCACAGGATTTTAAAAACCCTAAAAAAAAAGAGGCTCCCCTTTTACCATGCATTCAGAAGAGTTTTCTGCTTTGCAGGGAGGCAGAAATGGTGTAGCACTTAACCTTCAAACTCTGGGAGACCGTAGGGCTTGCAGGAGGTGCTTTACTTTAGAACGTGTTAACTCTAAAACAGTGAATCATGTCAAAAATAAGCACTGTTTAGCACTGATTTATTTATTTATTTAATTCGCTTGTTTAATTTCTTATTTTATTAATGGCAGATTCAAAAATGTATCCAGTTTCCTGTATTCAAATGAGAATTCTTTATGCTTCATATATATTATAGAGGAGTGAAGATGTCAGGGTCTGGGAGATTCTGGTCATCTCTCTTTTGCAGTTCATTTTTTTCATCTTCCAGATGGCGTCCTGGAGCATGGTGGCTGGGTGGTTCAGCAGGTGTATTCACACCTGCATCCAATCAGCCTCAGCAGGCGAGGTGTACAAGAGGAGCTTGTTGCAAGTCCTTCGTGTTGACCTTCATGGTAACTTCAAGCCTGCTGTGGTCTCCAGTTTCTTGATTGCTCTCCTTGTGAGAAAGTTATTTACCCTTGTGTTTTTCTGCCTCAGGTTCTTTCTGATGAGTGCTTGGATCCCGTTCCAGCTCAAACCCTTAGCTCCTGCTACTCACCTGCAAGACTGCAGCATATCTCCTGGCATAAAGCATCTGACTGGCAGCTTCTGGTCTCTTCTTCCTTGTACCTTCTCCAAAGATTGCACTCTGTTCACTCTCCACCGTCCCCACTCAAACCACTCCATCGTTCAAACCATCTGGATTCATCTCTGCTCCACCGTAAGCTCACCATCCTCCCAGACCTCGGTCACAAGGATGTACACAAGTCACAATGGTCACGGAAATAACTTGAAACTGAGAAAAGTAATAAGAATTTTTTTTTTTTTTTTTTTTTTTTTTTTTTTTTTTTTTTTTTTTCAAAAAAAGTATCAAAATCACTGGATTACTAGAATTTACAAAATAAACAATACACATTCATGTAGCAAATATCCAGTGTAAAAGTTATTATTTTTACCAGTAATTGCTTGGTTTTTATCTTGACACCACATAAACATGAAAATATTAGGTAACTTATACTTAAACTGTTGAATGGGTGCATGTACACACATAGGTTGATCTCCAACTACTGCTGATGTTCCTCCCTTGTTTTTCAAGGAGGAGATGAGAAAAACGCACCGTGGTCGAAAAGTAACATAAGTTGTTGTACTTCTTTTGCTTGAATACATTTTAAAAACATATGATGGTGTGCTATTTTTAATGGCATAATGTAGGTGACATTTAGTTGTGTGCATGACAAAACTACAAGGGAGAAAAACTTTGACTGGTGAGGGTTAATAGCTATAGCTCATACATGAAGAGACTAGCTTTTTAACTGGGCCTGCAGTCCTTGCTCGACGCATGGTATAAATTTCAAATGAAGTAAGTCTTTATGAAGTCTCGAAATTTAGTTCTATATTTTCTAAACTCAATTTTAATGTGAACATAAAGATATGTTTGTGATCATTTCTGACTTAATTGATCACGTGTAAAGTTTATTAGGCGAGGCTGTTTGCTGTGCTTGATGACATCATTAGATTAAAAATTATGCCAGTGTCTTCGTTTACAATGTAAGAGTGCTCAGCTGATTTGTGAGGCAGACTATTGACCCAAACAATGGGTTGAAACCTGTGAGCCTTATGGGAAGTAGCTGAGGGGGAGTGCATTATGGTGGTAATTATGTGTTTATGGCATGTGAGTGACACCGTCCATGTACGTAGTCATTTGTGTCACTGTAAAGATATTGATTATAGCAGCCTCAACATTACAGTATGTTTTTCTAAGAGAAAGACATGCAAAGGTATAATTAAAAAGTTGATATGTTCTGTTTGTGAAAATGCACAATGAAATGAATCTTTTTGCATTTTTGATAATAGACACTGCAGTTAAGAAGTATTTTTAGACATAGATTTTATTTTATTCTAGTCACTTTCTTTAACCTTTCCATAAATGTGTCAAGACAAAACCTTTCAACTGAAAGTTTTTTTTGTCAACTGAAAGACAAACAAAAAAATAACCACACAATGCTGAAAAAAACAAAATGAAAAAAGCAAGTGGAAAAAAACAAGACAAAACTAGTACAGAAATATATAAACAATATTTAAATTCCTGACAATGGCAAGAACACAAAGTGTGAATGTACTGGGCATGGGAATTCATGTGGAACATGTACTGAAGGTTCTGAAGGCTTATCCCAGTGTTGAATCTTTTGTGCAGCTTATGGTCTAGTGACAGACCAAGTGTCCAAGATGGATCAGAAAGTATTTTTATGATCAATAATTTCAATGCAAATTAGTCTTACCCACTTTCTCATAAAACTTCCTAACTATCCTCTTTACTTACTTTATCATTCTAAAAGAACCCATCCAGAACACCAACTCGTTCACACTTAAGACAATTATCATTTCTCTTTAATTAATATAATATGACATGCAGAAAATATGTCATGTCCACTTTCACAAACAGCTATTTTGGGAACTCTGAGAAATGGTCCATGATCATTTGGAGGTTGTCTGGTTTGAAACATTTAATTGTGACATTTGTCTTTTTTTAATCCTCCTGGACAAATTCTTTATTTATTCTTTTTGACAAAGAGAAAAATACAATACAAAAATACAAAGTCCAACAGCACTTCATCTACAAAAATTCATAACAGCACGTGAGCATAATAATATCTGATTTGAACCTGAAAGCACCCACTAATGGCATCACTTTTAAAAGACTTAACATCCAGTTAGAATGTCTCATGTGGATTGACACTCTCAGCCTGAAATTATCACCAGCTGACAGTAATATACTTTATATGAAGCTCCACCTCAGCGTTGTGACCCCGGCAGCAACTCCCGCAGACAGAACAAAAGCTAAAATTTGATCTCATACAGACAATATTTTATATTATGTCACTTGCTTTCTCACCCCAAGTTACTCCAACCAAGACCTTGCCTGGCATCTGCGTCTGCTAATAGGGTTATTAATATTCATATCTCCAGAGTTGAGACGAATAGCACACAGAGTGAGCATTCACACACACTAAGACACCTCAAAGAGAAATCAGTTGGCTGCTCAAATATAATTACTCGACTGCTGACTGTATTTAGGCAAAGCATGGATTATTGTTTTCATTCTTGCACCTACATATATTTCCTTTTTATGTTTCCTTCTGTTTTATGTCTTCTCTTTTTATTTTCATCCAGGCTTCATCCGCCGTTTCTGAGGCATCATTTGGAAGAATCTAATCATTTATTCACTTCACAAGTGTTCTTAGAACAGCATGGAAAAAGTAAGATTGATGATTGATGAAGTACCTTGATTAGGACAGTTTGGAGATAATGTGTGAAACTCTCTTGTATTCTATAAAATTTTAGAAAAACTTTCCTATTTCTAAATAAGCTAACAATTTGGGTATTCACCAGATTTCTGTGATATATCAGTCAGGTTTATTTGGAGTCATAGACTAGAAACAACACTACTTAAGATTGTAAATTACCTCAGATTCAACATGGGTAAAAAAAACTCTTCTGTACTGGTATAAATAGACTTGAGTGCAGTCTTTGATACTGATTACCACACATTTTGTACTGGACAAGCATTTCATATTTCAATGACAGAAAATTCTTTGTAAACATACTTAATATTCCATCCAAATGGCATGACATCCTATTTTACTTACTTTACCTGTTTTTTTTATTCTAATTAGATTAATTTGTTCAACTGCATTAATAATTTGGTGTTAATGCCTTTTAATATTTGTTATATGTTTATCTAGTTTTTCTAATTATGTTAGATTTCACCAAAAATGAAATATAAATATATTTTTTTATGTTTATAATTAAAGGGGTTTTTTTTAGTTACAGAATTTGAATTTGTTTATATTGTTTATATCGGTTTCTGGTGTAACCTCATTTTTGGTTGCATTTTCTCAGTTCTACATTTTTAAAATTTTATATATCATTTATTTATCATTTATTCTAGTTGTCTAATAATTATTATTGGACGAGTTAAGCATTTTTGGTGTGTTTATTTGCATGTTTGTTACTTGTTTTGACTCCTGTGAAAGCACTTTGTGTCACATTTGATTCCATAAAAATGAATCTTTAAATAATAAATGGTGAAAGATTTTAGCATTATACGAACGATTACATATCTGTGTCTTGTAATCCTTACCTGGTTACATTAGTATATTAAGACAGTATCTGTTTCAGCAACTTGTGCATTATATCAACTGTGATGTATTTGAAATGTTTACATTCATAAGAGCTGCACTACATGTGTGATTGATATATTAGTCCTTGAATCCAATTAAGAGATAAACAGGCTGGCAAGAAGGTTTGACGCATGGATTTATTCTATCAGAACATGGTATCTGTTTAACAAAATTGGGAACATAATCCAATATTTTTTCAAAACACCCAAGGACAGTTGTAAACATTTGAAAGAAAAATGAAGAAAATGCATGGGTTTCAAACCATCAGTCTATTTTTATTACTTGCTTCAAAGGACAGCTCAGAATTTTAGAAGTTTTATGAAGTTAATTTCAGTAAGAGTTCTCTTACCTGTAGCAGACAGGTCCTATATCGGTTGTTGAAAAGAGAACAAATCCTCAGAGCTAACAGCGAGCAGCAAGTTAGACTGACCATCCTGTTTTAGTTGTCTTTGTGGACTGAAAAGGCTTATATTTGTTAGACAGAACTTTATATTAGTAGATACTAAATGTCTACACTTTCACAATAAAGTTAAGTTTTCTATCTTAGCTGAATAGCTCCTGTGTTATTATGGTGCACTTATAGTGTTTGACCTTCTATCTGTATCGATCCACCTCATCAGCTGTAACTCATCAGTCCGCTCTAAGCTGATATGTTCATGAGCTTTTCCAGGTCTCATAGTTGGATGAGATAAACATTGCGAACCACCAGATGCCATCGTGCAGCACTGGCTCCAATAGTTATCCGCCTAAATTTAAATCAAATTTAACTAATGACTGCTTTTAAAACAGGTTCATATTTTAAGATCATTTAGTCATTTATCACCCTTTGAGTATTTTGTTGTCAGATATTTCAAAAGCAAGTCTGACTTCACAGTACAATATTTGTTTTTACAAGCCTTGTGCATTAATTTTCTGTCTGAGTTTTTTTCTTTGGCTGCACCGCATACCAAAACGCCAGTCCACCATAACACGTATTAATTATACCCTTTTGGTGAAATTATCCTGGTTTTGAAACTCACCAGCTGATTGGAGCTTTTCAGTGACAACACTTGTTTTGACTAAAAAACAACTGAAGAACAGTGAAAGTCCAGCAAAATGACAAAGAACACCAGACAGCAGAAAAAGCTTTTAAGCTTTAGTTTGTTATGCGTCTGTGCATCGGTAATGATGAGATTCATGAATAATTTATTGAATTGCTTACAAATCAATGAAACTTAATGAACAAGAAGCATACTTGTGATCAGGTTCTTACTCATATAAGAAAGGCTGAGTGTTCATTTTGCTGGTCTAACTCAGAGGACCCATGGCAGTCTGGAAGGCGAGACCTCCAAATTGGCTTTTAGGACCAAGAGTGATGAGAAAGTCAGGAGAGAGCTCTGTATATCCTGTGGGTGGTGAATGTAAGAAATGAGTGTGGACAGAAAAGAAGAAAAAAATAGTGGGAATAAAGACACAAACAATGAAAAATGAGGGAGAAATAGAGCTGAAGTGTTTCCTTGGGGGGAGAGCTGTCTTTTAGCTTGATGTTTGAAGATTGTAAATCAACTCTCTATGGATATGTAATATTTTCTCTGTGGATTTGCATTTACAGCCATCTGCAAGGCAGACAGGGAGGAAGAAGGCGTGGTTAAGAAGCCAATAGAAAGAGAAACTCAGGACAAATATGCACAATTTGGGTGGAAGGACAGTTTTTAAGTAACTGTTTACGGGGGACATCTGCAATGCTTTAATTTGCATAAGGTAACAGCTTGCTGTAATTACTGACACAAATTAGAGATGAGAGCTTGCACTTCTCCAATTCCAGCACAGCAAAAATGTCAGAGGCATCCTACACATGAATTTAATGAATAAAAATGACATGCTACAATAATAATACGGCATGACTGCAAAGAGGAAGAAAATTCATGCCACTGTACAACCCAAGGTGGCAGATGATTCATTTCATTTTAAATGGTTAGCTTGCTAAAATATTAGCCCCCAAATGGCCGTCATACATTTTAGGACAACGTATAAAGCACCTTAGCTTTTCGGAGGATGCTTTCTTGTAAAAGTATATTTGCTGAAATCTATAGCACTCAACCTTTTTACAGTTCATCCAAAACTGCAATCATCAAACATGCCAAAGACTGTCATAATACTCAGCAGCAAAAGATGTTTGAGTGGAAAGAGACCTGATGCAATCACAGAAATAAAATGGGTTATAATCTAAAAAATTGGGACAAAATAAAACTTGGAAATTCCAAGAGACTGGTAACATTACAGTAGATGCAACTGGATTTTCTGAATATTTAATTTGTCCATGAAGGACAAGACCTATGGAAGGTAGTGTGTAAATGACGCCTAGGTGAGTTCAGTCATTCCAATGACAATCAATGGAATGATTGCACTCACCTCGGTATGGGTCAGCTACTGGTATCAAGGTATGTGAAGGTAGTTGACAGCCACATTATGCAACCTGATTTAAAAAAAAAAAAAAATCATTATATATATATATATATATATATATATATATATATATATATATATATATATATATATATATATATATACACACACACACACACCGTTTAAAGCAGCTATCTCAAACTCCACTCCTTGACGACCAGTATCCAGCACTAGCTGTATCCACGGTTCACAAAGCTGAATCATATGGCTGAATTACCGCCTCACCATAAAATCAAGTTCTACAAAGTCCTGCTAACAACCTATTTTCTCTTTTCATTCAGCTGGGCTGAAGCAGGAAAACAACTGAATGATACAAGACATCAGCCCTCAAGGACTAGAGCTTGAGATTGTTCGTTTTAAGATCTTGTGGTGAGAGTTTTCCAGGGGTGGAAGTAACAAATTACAAATGCTCACTGTACTGTAAGTCAGTAGATTTTTGAGTACTTATACTTTTACGAGTATTTCTTTCAAGTGTGTAATTTTACTCATACTTAAGTACAATTTAGACCATGTAATCTACTTCGCTACTTTTAAAATCAGAAATCACTACTGAGTACTTCCACAATTTGAAATACTGTTCGCAGTAAGCAAGACTGTATTATTGCTTTTAGTCATGTTTGGCTGATAAACAAGCCTCCGGTCATTAGGTGGCAGCAGTGTTCAAATTAATCAAAAGGCTTCTTGCCTAAGCCGGGAGAAGACGGAGCCTGTTGTACTCAGACACCGATGTAAACAGAGGAGGATACAAGCGCGGATATTTTGAAACATATCAACCTCCATAGAGGAGAGATGGAGAAGTTTGTGACAGTGAAAAGAAAAACGGAAGCAGAGGTTAGTAAAGCAAGTGTGACGAAGTATTAGGGCCAAACTAAGAGATTTTTTTTTAAATAAAAGAATAAAGTCATAATATTACGAGAACAAAGTCATATTACGAGAATAGTTATACCGTTGGCAGAATAAAGTCGCAATATTATTAGAAAAAAAAGTCGTTTTAATGAGAAAAGATGCTTTGATAGAGTTATCGAGATCTGACGTGAGCAGCCCAGCAAGTCCGTGGTTCTTTCTTTGAAATGAATTCATTCATTTAAACAATCATTTCAAAGTCCTGCAGCTGCAGTGTTAAAAGATTAGGTATTTATTTATTTGTAAAACTGATACCAACTTTAACTTCACAAAACACTCATCCTTTTTTTAACGCAGTTTGGTGTAGAGTTCTCAAAAAATTACAACTTTATTCTCATATTAAAAACAAACAAACAACAACAAAAAAATTAGTCGGCCCTAATACTCTCTCATAAGAAAATAACTGCAGCTCGCTTAAAAAAAAAAAAAAAAAAAAAAAAAAAAAGACCAGGAAATAGACGAAGCCTCTTGACTGTGAATGCAAAATGATACTTTTCATCTCTTCAGACAAGCTGAAATATGAGCAATATTGTTGCAAATTTTACACAAAAAATGTTAAAAAGCTATATACCAGTTCAAACATATTTTTGCCATTCTTTTTAAAACAAAATTACTGCTTTGTTGTTTACAAACAAATGGCCTTAGTGTAATTTTTCAATACTTTGCTTTTTTTTTTTTTCATTTCAATCTCATATCAAGATTATGAATGTCCTCAAAAGGCCAGTCGTGGCTGAATATATTGATAAAACCCATTAACGAACCGTTAAAATATTAATAAATAGCCATCTCTGCACTTGAGTACTTTTTAAAGTTAACTTTTATTGAACATCTTTTCACACTGATGTAATTTGGCAGAGTACTGATGAAAACTGCTTTGATTTGATTGATAAAATATGATTTAACCATACAACTGTTATCTTGAAGGTTCTATTTATGTGTACGTCAACAGGCCCACATAAAAGTTATGGCTGGCTGGATTTGGCCCCGGGCCTTGAGTTTGACACATGTACTTATACGTTTTTTGTTCGTCTGAGAAATATGCTTTGAACGTTGATATTTTATACATGTAAATCAAATCAATCCTGTGAGAATCTTACACAGGCCTACAACAGATTAATTACAATGGTATCAGTTTTTTCAAAAGCACCTTGAAAGGCTAAAAAAAAATTGCACATTTGAGAGATATGAGATTTATGGAGCTCACTTGACAGTGGAGATTTTCAGCCTGAGAATGAGAGTGAAGCTGGTTCTACAATTTAGTCATGTTATAAAGCTATCCATTTGTCTACAGCTCAGAAACTAAGATGCCGAATCAATGGATGTGAATATGAAGTGAAACCTTTGCAAAATGTTTGTCGTCTCATAGTCCTTCAGAAGAATAAGAAGGAAACTAGAAAGGGCTACTTGACAGAAAATACATTTGAAACTGGAATTGCATGCTTCCTTTGAGGTAAAATGTAAGGCTCACTTGAAATCTTCTAGATGTGTTATCTTCTAGATGTGTTGTTTGGTGGCTCTGTATTCAACAGAAAGGTTTAAAGCTTCAGATGTTTGTTGCAGGTTGCAGCAAATTTGATAAGTACACTGACAGAAACATGGATAGAAAACTGCAAGATATTGCTGAAGCTGTGTCGCTACAGATAGAATGGACTTGCAAGTGAAAATAAATCATCAAAAGTATTTGAAGTCAGATTTAAAGTCACTGCTGAAAAAGATGAATTTGTAAGTGCAATTATCTTCCCACGTCAGTGTGGTGAAAACATTTGGGCATTTTGTGTTCAGCCCCCTTTACTCTGTCTAAATTAAATCCAGTGCAATGAATTCCCTTACAAAGTCACCAAATTAGTAAACAGAATTCACCTGTGACTAAATTAATTACAATATGAATGCAGCTGTTCTTGGAAGACCTCAAGAGGTTTGGAAGAGAACATTAACAAACAGAAGGCCTAAAAACTAGCCTGGCCATTGCCTTCCTACGCAATTCCGCTCGATTCTAATCTCCCTTCACAGCTCACCGTGGGCTTTCTCTCACTGACTTAGATTCAGCGAAGAGATAAAGAAGTTGTGAACAATGACATCAATTTTCTGGGCTGTTTTAGAATTGTAACCTGTAGTTTTAGCAAGGGCAACGGAGGAAGTAAACAAAGCCTTTCAGTCCGTGTTGGCCAACCTTCCAAATATTGAATTAACATTAACAGTCTCCTTGTTCGGCTCGGCACTTCTCTTTTCACAGTGGAAAAGAGAAGCTATGAAACTTACTGACAATTTCCAGTAAGTTTCATAGCATCAAACTGGCTCATCACATACATCACAGGCAAATGTTAGCGATTGGGTAAAATTTACAACTTCAACAGAGTCCACACCTCCAGGAAGCAATCGTTGCTCAACATCCAAGAGTCCAAATTCTTTGTACAAAGCAAAGCATAGAACAAGGGCTTGTTTTTTGTTAGGTTATCTAAAAACACACCAGTTAAGTCAGAGAAAAAGTTAGGAGCTCTAAAACTATGAACCACTCATTGAACAGTATTCAATCCATTAACTGCAAACTTTCCAATGTCTGCCTGGCTGTCCACCTAAACTGACAGGTCTGACAAGAACAGTGACATGTGGTCAGGGGAGGTAAGTAGTAGTGAAATAGATGCAAACAATGATGAGAGAAAATCAATTTGTCCACTTGAATGTTCTCTAAGTATGTTTTTTTTTTTTATTGGTAATATCAACATTTTTATGGTCAAAATTGCTGAATTTACGCATTGCCTGTTGAAATACACGAAAGAAGTCTGGGGTGAGGCAGTGCGCTGCTGTGCCTCACCTCTGGCGGCGCTTTGTCACGCATAGTGAATAAAGCAGGCTCATATTCTCTCTCTTTATATCACCAATATACTTGTTTAATTAGACATGTGCGACATATGCTGATGTTCTACAGTCAGTCTCATATATTTAATGAATGTGAGCGACATTTTATTCTTTCTGATTGGCCATAAATGCACAGTGAAAATGCGCAGTGAGGCAGAAAATACAATAATACAGTCGGAATAGAACCATAGGCCACTCTCCTCTTTGTCTGCCAGATTTTTTAATAGGAAAGGAAAATGAGAGACAAGGATTTTTTTATTTTTTTTTTATTTTTTATTTTTTTTACAACAGAATGACAGAGATATTCGTGAAGGATAGGTGCATTGATTTCATATAAAAAATAGAGGCAAGATCATATACAATTTTCAGAAAAAGAGAGGCCTGCCAAACATTAAAATTAAAAAAAAAATCAAATGTATTAAATCATTCTTTTATTTTTGTTGATATCATTTTGTTGAATTGCAGGGAATTGATTGAAGCATAATTAAAAGCTTTAATTAGATATGGTTGAAATTAAAATATCAGCTTCTATATTGGATTTTGGACTTGTACGTCTGACTCTGGGGGAATCAGTGCTTCACCAGTCATGAACCTCACCGCATGTCTCTGGACAAGAATAACATTAATCAGAGATGAAGCTAAGAATAAATCTTTGGTAACTTTAAGCAGCTGCAGAGCTCAGGTGGCAGAATCTGTTGACTGTTAGTATGCGTTCCATAAATCTTCCATTCATAAAAGAGGCTTAAGAAGAAAGCCATTGTTAAAGGAAAGCCAAAAGAAGTCTACTTTTCAGTTTGCCACGTTCAGCAGGGGACATAGCAAACATGTGGAAGAAGGTATAATGCGGCCTGAGTACTTTAATGCCTGTAAACCCTGATTTAATAAAGTCAAATACACAATTAGGATGCTATTTTCAGATATCCTTTTTATAGAGCAAACCTGCCCTGGGTGATGAAGGCAACCAGCTTTTTCATATTGTGTCTGAAATGCAAAGACAGGATACGTAGAAAGAGGTCCTTCAATTTGATTAGATCAGAATTAAACATTTTGCCCTGCATACAAAATATGTATGTAAGAAAACCAATACTACACACCACCCTGAAAACATCATTTTCACACTGGTGGTGGCATCATCACATTGTTGGAATGCTTTTCTTCTGCAGGTACAGAGAAACTAGCTTAGAGGTGATGGGAGGATGGATGGAGCTAAATACAAAGCAATCCTGGAAGAAAACCTGTTAGAGAAGGTATGTTCAACTCCAGTCCTCAATGACCACTGTCCCGCATGTTATAGATGTGTCCTTGCTATAACACAACTGATTCAATTTGCTGAGTTATCTTCTCAGCGTGTTATCACATTCATTTGATTGTACTGTGTTGAACAAGGGAAAGACCTAAAATGTCCAGGACATCAACCCTTCAGGACTGACACCACTCTATTAGTGGCTGCAAAAGCCTTGAGACTGGGACAGATTCACATCCCGTCAGGATAACAACACTGAACTCACAGCCAGAGCTCTGATGAAGCGGGGGGAGGGGGTTATATCAAAGAATATTAGAATGGCCTAGTCAAAAGCCACACCCAAATCTTGTTTAGCAAATCAAAAAAAAAAAAAAAAAAAAAAAAAAAAAAGAGTATGAGAAGATTTTTTTTTCCACATGTGCAAAAGGTTTCAAATTGTTTATGGTTTTTGTTTAGAAATTGTAAAGCCATAAACCTGCATTTTGCTTTTGGGTGAACATTAAAACTTCATGTTTTACTACTCATACTGGGCTTTAAGTTGTATTTCAATCCATGTAATCCAGTGTAATCACCACTACACATCTGACCAATCAAGGCAACAAATGAAAGAGAAAATGGGAACATGGATCTCCAACATGGAATAATTTGAAGCAAAGAAGCTTCAAACCTGTAATAGAGTTTCTAAAACCACTACTGCTTCAACCTTGATTAAGCATTCGACCACTGGGTCTACAGTATTTTCTGATGTAGTTGTAGATGGAAAACAACACAAAACACTTTATAGAGTAATCTAAAGTAATTGCAAATGTCTGGTCCTTTTCAGACCAGACATTTGCAGCATTTACAACTTTGGAAAAAAGTGACAGGACATCAAGGCATGTAGGTTCACACAAAAGTAAAAGTATGAAAATATCTAAAAAAAAAAACTAAATGAAGAATAATATACTAGACAGTAAGGGCAATGCTGTATGCTATAAAATTGATAATAATCATATGTTTTGATCATGAAGAAGATCAAACTTGCTGAATTTCTGGCGTAAGTAAAATAAATGTTTCACCATATGTCACAACATTGTTTCCACCACTGCATCTTCTCTGCCCCGTGTGTGAATATTCATAGGTTTCAGACTATAAATAAGAAAATCAGATGCAAAGCTTTCACCATATATTTTTTTCAATTGGTTTCAGTGCTATAAAAGGAAATGCAAAGTATCTATTTACAATAGAAATCCATGGAATGGCAAACCTCTATGCATGCTCAGCCCTGATACAAGTCTTATTCTGTTTTAGATTTGAACACTGAAAAGGCTCATCCCTAAAGATGAGTGTCTCAGTGCATGACTGCCATTTCTGTTTTCATTGCAGAGGCATGTTTGAGCATATTGTAACTTTAGCATTACTTGCACTTCAAACCCAAAACTGTTTGTGGACAGTTTGTGGACAGTTCTCTTGGTAAATAGTCCAGAAGATAAGCATTTTTTTTGGTCTTGATGCATGAAAAATCAGAAAATCAAATTCAGCAATATGGGTATTTTCTGTTTAACCATGTGCATTTATATCAGTTGTCCTCCAAGCTTTAAGTCTTTCTGTGTCACCACCTGAATTGTTTTTTGATTAAATTTATTTTAGACAAATTCAAGAAGAAAAAAAAATAGTTGCTGCTTTCATACTGTGGAAAACTTTGTGTAGCCTAAGGAATAATTCATGAAACAACTATACAAAAAAAATAGATAAAACATTTTTTTTACTTTTGACTCTATCTCCCTTTTGCCATGTTGTCATACTTTTTATATCCATTTCCATCATTTTGTCAATTTCTCTCGTTCTCCCTCTCTCCATCTGTTGCTTTTTCTTCTTGCCTCCACCCCCTCCATCTGCCTTCGAGGACGTTTTGCTAACAGGGTACTTGACAGGAGAGAAGTGAGCAGAGAGAGTGGCCTTTTTCTACCGAGTAAGCTAGTCATCCAGGCCTAATTAAATATCACTTCAGAGAGTCTGAGTCTCTCTCTCCTTGTTTCCCGTCTCTTGGTGTCTCTCTCACTGTCTTCGTTAAAGTGGGTGCTTCTTTTGAACTGCATTAACACTCATATCTCATTCTTTCTTCACCATTTTTGGTCTCCCCATCTCACTAAACCCCTATTCTCAGTCACAGCCTTGGGCTCCTTACATTCAAATTAACCTTTCAGTGTAAAAATCACACAGCATCGCACCGTCTGAGAAAGAATGTGTGTCTGTGTGTGACACAGAAGGGGGAGCTTTAGTGGGCGCGAGTGTAGTTGAGTCTTCAGGGTCAATGTAAGTCATTGTCCATGTGATTGTGAATTAGATTTTTAAATGAGCTCTACTGTCGGTAGCTGATCAGCAGACCAGGAGCCTTGGTGGAACAGGTGAATGAGACAGGGTTGTCATAATTTTATTTGTTTTATGCAGTGAAATCAAAAACAGGCCAGAATCCTGGAGTTAGCCACTGTTGGAAGTAATTTTGCCTTAACAATTAGATGGTTGGTTTGGTGATTCAAGATAAACGGTTAAAACCAAAAGTTTACATACACTGAATTCAAAGACACCTTTTTGTTCTCACTTTCTGAAGTTAAATAAGACCAAGCTTCTTTTGTTTTAGGTCAGTTAAAATTACCAAAGATTTTTCTATTTGCTAAATGCCACAATAATGAGAGAAAGAATATTTAAGAGTTTGTTTTTTTTTTATTAATGTTTTCAAAATTTGAAGTTTTCATAATATTCCTCAGTATTTGGTAGCATTGTCTTTGAACTGCATGACTTGGGTCAAACAATTTGTGTTTCCTTCCAAAGGTTTCTCACAACAGTTTGCTGGAGTTATGGCCCGTTCCTCCTGACAGAACTGGTGCGACTGAGTCATGTTTGTAGGCTGCCTTGTTTCCATGGGGCTTTTCAGATCTGCCCATAAGGATTGAGATCAGAGGGCTGTTTCACAAAACCAGGATAGTGGATTAAGCCCGTGTTTTTTGGGATATGCTTGCTGAATTAAGCCTGGACTTGGTTTCAGAAAGGTGGCAGCACATAAGTTACCATGGCGATTTAACCTGTACAGCTACCCTGTTTCAGACCAGGCTAACAGCCAGGCTTAGTTAAGCCTGGTGCCTTATCTGCTCAGTCAGCGGTCATGCCGATCAGAAATCAATGTGTTTTGTCAGTGATTCCACTGACAAAACACATTTTCTTATTTGTCTGTTTTGGCCTTTTTAATCAGCTTGCATTAAAACACCACTGATTCGTTTTTGTTTTCACTATTATTATTATTTTAACATTATGATGTTAGAATATACGGTTATCAATTTTATAATTATCTACATGGGCATTGTTACTGTTCAGATGTGTTTCTGAAGACTGCTGTTCTAAGTTTGACAGAAAGGCTTTTAATAGACTACTGCATGTATTGAGGGGATTAGAGAACTGACTGACAAAGAAGCAAAGGTGTTTTAATCAAGTTAGACCATATAAGTTGTTGTATAACCTCCTGAATGAAGAATAACACTTTACTGTTAAATTTTTAGGTTTAATGGCAATAAACCCTCTTAATTTAAAATAATTTTTACAACTTAAAATAACTTTAGTTTATAATTAAACAAATGCACAGTTTAAGTCACACGATATTAAAAACAAGTGCTTGTTTACATCATAAACATACCTTGTGTCTCTATCAAGGGGGCTGCTAATAAGATACATTTTATAAGTGTGTTACAATTTGTCTTTTGATTGCTGTTAAGCTTCCTTTGAGCTAACAGTTAAACAGGAAGTTGTCCCTTTGAAACAAAAGCATCAAAGCTGAAACAGGAATTTAACCATTTTTAAAACTAAATAAAGGCAATAAGCGCCACAAAGGGATGCAAGCAAATAAAGAAATGTACTTAGCATTATTTACACAAACATCTTTAAACATGTGTGTCATCCTTTTCAATGATGTGCTCAATTTATCCATGGTAGCATCAGTGAATCTGTGATCGAACTCATAGTCTGTTGAAGAAATTTGTGGACGTCCATTTACCTGGATTACTTACACCTGTCTTGAGAAAGCCACACCTCCTGAGTCTGGTTTGGCCTTAGAGAAATGGATAAAGCCAGGATGAAATGATCACACTAGATCAAGTTTGGCTTTTGTCTCTTATCCTGGATTTTTGAATCCTGCTTTTATGAAACAGCCCTCTGGGCGCTACGCCAAAATATTGACTTTATTGTCCTTAAGTCAAGTCAAGTTTATTTGTATAGCACATTTCAGCAACAAGGCAGTTCAAGGTGCTTTACACCATAAAAACATAATACAGTAACCAATTATGAAATTAGCAGTAAATATTGCATTTTGTCAAATGCCATCATCAAAATCAACAAGCAAATATACAAAACTAAGCCACTTTGTAACCACTGTAGCCATATGCTTAGGGTTATTGTCCATTTGGAAGACACATTTGCGGAAAAGCTTTAATTTCCAGGCTGATGTCTTTAGATGTTTTTTCAATATTTCCACATAATGTTCTTTCTTCATTATGCTATCTATTTTTTGAAGTCCACCTTTTTTGAAGTGCTCCTCCTGCAGCAAAACAGCCCCACAGCATGATGCTGCCACCACCATACTTCACAGTTGGGATGGTGTTCCCAGGCTTACAAGCATCCCCCCTTTTTCTCCAGATGGTCATTATGGTGTGTTCCTTGATCTTCACAATGTTTGTCCACTAATGTTCTGTATCAGACCTTTAGTATTAGATTGCGTAAAAGGGCCTGAATACATGCCACACTTTTGAGATCTTTATTTGTAAAAAAGGAAAAAAAAAATATTACTGACACTTCACTAATATGCAGGAGGGGAGTGAGTTTTGAAATACTGTACAATTTTACCCTTTTTTCTCAGACCTGTGGATGGATTATTCGTTTTGCTAAATGAATGATTCAGATATTGTTTCTAAGTGAGAGCCAAGTTTTTGTGACAAGCTGGCACTTTGTGTAAATGCAAGTTGTATTTTCTAAAGTACACCCACTAAGTCCTTTGTACCACTTAATTAATCAAATTTAGACTTTTTGCAGTCTGTCAACAAAACCAGAAAAATATCTGAATTGAAAGCATATTTGTTTGAAAAAAAAAAAAAATTGAAAACAGACTATGGAAAAGAATCAAACCCATTACACAATCTGACAAGGAACAGACAAATATTACAGGAATAATAATTATGTTAACTGACATAAATCAATCTTTGATCATGTAACAAAAGACTTTCCCTCTGAAAATAAAATCCTCAATGAACATCTAGCACACTATGATAGGAGCTATGAATTTAAGTCAGAATTTCTAGCTGAGGACTGAACACAAATTATTTCATTTTAATCAATATGAACTGAACTTTAAACTAGTTCCATTTTAAAGTAGTAAACATGCACAACTCTGGGGACCACCAATCAAAGTAGCCACCAGGGTTTTAAATTGTGCCTGAAAAAAAATCAACATATTATTGACACTCTGTATCCAACTGGCTGTTAGTGTTGTGTTCAGCCTGTTGGACACAGCAATGAGCAGTGGGCGGACAGAAATATTTCAATCCAATTTCTAGGTGGCAGAGTTCAGAAATGGTAGCTGAAGGATGGTAAAAGAAGATTGAAGGGCCAACAGTGAGAAGTAAGGTCACATAATTTAAGATAATTTTTTCAAAACATTTCTCTCTCTGGTTACTTGCTTTTAATAAATATATTTATTTTCAGTAAAATTATCAAGAAAAAATAACTTTAACGAGAGACTTTTTAAACTTTAATGTCAAACAACTAATATCTCCCTCACCTCTTTTTTTTTTAAAAAATGTTTTTATTCACTGCCATGCTTACCATTTATATTGCATCTGTCCATTTATGTTTACAAAAATGAAGACTGAACTGAACAGAATGTAGCCTAGCAAAATACTTAAATAAATAAATACAGATATTTATAAGTTATGTCTATTATCAAAAAATATGAAAAAAAAATTTATTGCATTCAGTCACTAAAGTATTATTGATGTTAGTTTAGATTGACGATTGACAGCTTCACCTCTTATCGAACCAAAATTTATTGAGCATGCTACCAGTTTATTTTGTTTACAACTGTGCTTCAGATTTTTCAGTCTGGTGCAAAACAAACCTTTAAACCTCGTTTGCTTTCCTGTCCACTGCTTTCTTCTAAAACACACACAGATAAGGTCATATCCTTATTGGACAGCTTATCTGAAGAGTTTGTTAAATAAAAAGAAAGCGTACCACCGTTGAATACCGTTGAGTTTTTGGAATTTTAAATTGCCAAATTACTTCAATTTAATTACAACAATTATTATGATTTCTTCAAAAATGCTGTGTAATACTTTTCTATTAGTGCGCCTGATATGCATTTATGTAATTTTAGCCATTCTCAGTGAAACTAAGTGTGGGGGTGTAGAAAAGTTTTCCTCTCCAGAAACAGTTGGTTTTATTTACATTGTACAGAAATTTTTAATATCTATTTTCTTACGTTTTTATTCTTTATTTATGTCACATGTATTCCCTGTACTGTTAAAATTGGTACTATCTATATGTCCAAATGTAGCATAAAAAACACAGGCTTTCATCTTTCATTTGAACTCTTTTTTTTTTTTCTTTTTTTTTTTACATGACTATAGATGGACCCTCAGGAACAGTGTAGTGAATACAAGAAATCTGGCATGTTGTTCACAAATTAATCAAAAATAGCAGTCCATTCACAAGACCACAAGCATCTGGCCAACAGTTAACTTACAGCTAACATTAGCAGCTGTTCAAGTTGTGGCTGCTGGAAACAGGACTGTTCATGGCATTTCATTTCCTTCTGTAAAGAAGACAAATGCCTTGAAAAAGTCTTCCGTGTGCAGTTACATGTCCACAATACAGTAAAAGTGTGACTGCTGCTCTTTCATGGTTGAAAAACCTTTGTCACATTTTTAACCTGAGCAAAGCATCTGAGATGCTGTGTTTGGTGGACAATCAAAAAATATATTGTAATCATGTAGTTTTACCTGTAATTTGTTTTAAAATTCATATTAAGAAACATTATGATGAAAATTATAAAAACAGATTTTTTTTTTTTTAAGAAAAAATATGGAAAACGAAGCTCACATATTTGGGTTGTAATGCAGTAGGCCATTGTTTTCAAACAAAATAAGGAAGATGTTATTTTATGTCTTTATCTAAAATATTTAAAGGATTTTCCCTTTCTCTTTAACTGAATGACACCATTTCTCTTTGTCCCACTGTGTATCGTGCCATTCCAAAAAAATCTGAGAGTTGGCTCCGAGTATCTGCATGTTTGTTTGAAAGAGAGATTCATGTTGGGCACACAGATGGGATAGCTGAAGATGATTAGAGTGGTATTACATTGTCGCTGGCTTGGCACACTTTGCTTTAATTACCCAGTGAAGCAAACACACAAAAACATCTTACTGTAGAAGCACACATAATGATGCTAACAAACACAACCACACTGAAACACAAATGCATATAAAGAAAATGCACAAATTCCTCAGGGCCATACAGTCAGATGCACACATATAGACTCAAGTCCACATTACGAATGCAAACATATATGTTGACTCAAAATATCAACCACAGAACAACATTTTCATAACAATTCCAAGAAGATATTTAATAAATTCAACATCTTAATTCAAAAATACAGTTGATGTTTATACAGTTATTTCACAGTTTATTTATTTAAATGTGGACCATGTACTCAGATAAACCGTGATAAATTTTGAAAAAAAAAAACCAAAAAAAACTGCAGACTAATTTGTTCTGATAATCAACACGCCTTGTTGACCTTCAAACATGTTCTATAATTTGACTCACTGCTGAAGTACAAGTGGCTGCAAGGCCTAAATTACTTTTTTTAATGTGCAATTTCTGAAATATATGTGTATGCATATTGACATTCCACATTTTTCAGAGAAAAAATTAACAAAATTGAAAAATTTAATGGAACTGATATAGTAAGATCTTAGGCTTACCATACATGAAGACAGCATGAACTGGAAGGGAATAAGGTTAAAAATCGATGGAAAATATGGGAAAATGTCAGAACAAACAAAATAGTCATCTTTTTGAACTCTTTGTGAAAATCCATCTATAGACTTGTGACAAATAGAGGTGGAAAGCTGTTAAATAAGGGGACAATAATGAAAGGAGGAAGAGAAGGAGTGGGTCAAGGGATCAATCTATCCCACAGATGAAAAGCAAACTGCAATTGGTACGGCACAAACATGCATGTCATCCCTGGGAATTGGCTTGCAGTTGGTGGCTCATCAGGTTCCTTTTTTTCTTTTTCTCTGCAAATGGGAGAGAGGTGGAGGGCAATATGAGAAAGAGAGACAGACATTTATATTTTATTGGACAAGATGCTCTGATGCCCTCTTAAACTGATGTTGCAGCTCTCTGGAGGGTGGAGACGATGTACCAAAATGTGAAAAGAAAAAAAACAGTGAAGGAGGGAAGAAAGGCAGATTGAAAGACAAAAAGGAAAAAAGTGAAATATGAGTGAAACAGGAAGACAGAGAAGAGGTGGAAGGGAGCTTGACAGGTTAATCTAGAACAAATATCCATAGTGACAGAACAAGAAAGCTGGATGTGGTGAGTTGCTACTGGGAGTGGATAAGAGGGGATTTACACAGTGAGTGAAAAGGGAGGAGGTGAAATTGAAAAACTGAGAGAGACAGCCAGCAAAAGACAGGTAGTAAAGATGGGGACAGGGTGATATAAAAAAATTGTGGTGGTAGAATCAAGAGACAACAACTGTATAATATGAGAGCAGAAGAAGAAGGGTGAGATAAAAAAAGAAACAATCAAAAAGACAAAGACAAATCCATGGAGACAGGAACAGAGAAAATGGAAATAGGCAGAAATACGAGGGAATTGTGAAGCCTCAATAGAGTTTGTCACAAAATAAGAAGTGAAGACAGACATAGAGCAGATGAAGATATACTGAGATGGCAAAGATTGCCATTCTCATAGAGTCAAATGATGAAAGACTGAGTCAATGGAGGTTTTACGGACAAACCCCACCAACCACTATGTCTTACATTCCCTCCATCAACAAGTGCAAGGTTGTGTCACTTTATAGCAAGACCTTTGATTTATGGGCGAATATATTTTTTGTTAATGCAAATACATAGGAGACAGTAGGTGGGCAAAATGTTGATTGTTTATTCCCAAAATAGGGTTAAATTCTAACAATCTGAAAAAGTGCTTGCAAAACTAAGAGTTTTAAAAAAGTTCAGGGTGGCCCACCTTAAGGAGAGTAGCCTGGAGGTGTTCCCAGGTACAGGCTGGAATGGGTATGCTTACTTACTTTTACTTACTTTTTATGGAAAGTATATTTTTATATGTATTATGTCATCAAATGACCAAAAAGAACAATTGTAAGCACATCACATCTCTATTTGAAAACAGGCTTTATTTAAATGGTAAACAGACTATATTACCCTTTTTTTCAGTTGGTCTCTTATAATAAAATATAGGTCATATCTTGCTGAAACTAAATTTTTGAGACCGAATATTCATATTTGAAAGAGCAATTTCCCATAATTTAGTCTTTTACTTCTCTTTCACGGTGCTTCTCTGACTGAAGCACTTGTGTAACTCAGTCAACTGAGACTCAGACTCCACTTATCCCATTCAGCTGCTTGTCTGCATCAAAAATCAAATATACTTTGGCTGTCCAAGTTTTTTACCAGAGCATAAGAATACACTTGGTTCCTGCTACAGGTTTAAACATTTTACAGAGCATACAACTCTACAAGATTGGAGGCATTATCTTGACGAGAAATTGTAACATGCTTAAAGCCCTGAACTTGTGTAAGTAACTTTGTGTTTAAATTTTTCAACATAATAAACACAAACCAAAGTTTAAAAATAAAAAGACAGGGTATAATGTCTGCATAGATAGGATTTTATTTCTGCAGATGTTATGGACATGCAGTGCATCACCAGTATTCGTGTGGGTTAGAGACCACAGCCATAGTGTGGTCATAAAAACACTTACTACTGCTTATTTTAATAGTTCAAACACTCAATATATCTTAATACGCATTAATCCAAACAGTGGAGACTGTCTTACCACTACCACAGCAGATAATATCCACAATATTCCTTATCTCCCTTTTTGGGGTACAGCTAATCAGCGCCAAGGAAACTGAATGCCGCTATTGGATTGGGTGCTTTGCAACGCCAGCCTATAGTGTGTCAAGTAGAATTGTGCCAAGGTATTTCAGTTTCCCTATTTGCATTTTCTTTTGAATATCGTACATATCCTCCATGAAAAAAAATCTGTGATTGTGCTAATTTTCCAAGAATAATTTTGGTGAATAGGTGACTCCACAAATACTGAACCACAAATAGGTGAGAGTTCACTGTACGTGACATATATGTATATTTTAATCAGAAAAATTCTAAATTATTAACATTTAAATGTATTTTGACTGAAACTGTAAGGAACTGAATTAAAAAGTCCCATTCTATGCCTTGCATGCCTCATGTTGCTAAGCCTAACAGTCTAAGTCTTGCTCAGATGTTAACTTGTAACTTTTCAATAGAGCTCTTAGATGTTAGTATTACAACCATGGGTGTGGTGTAGTTTCTCCTCTCTCTGACTGATCTGAAATAGGTTTTAGAAAAAGATGTATAACCAAATCATCTTGCAATACCTACTAACATACTGCAACTTTACTAGTTTCATACTGTACTTTAAGTAATTTAAGCTTTAGCTCTTCAAAGTCCACAAAAATCTACTAACCACAGGGATATTGTTTTACAGTTGTTGACAACTGTTGAAAAAGCAACATGCAAAATTGTTGCTATTGAAAAGTAAAACTATCAAATTTAATTATTGAGAGGATAAGTAAAAATCAAACTTTTTTTGGGTGACTATCCCTTTTCCTTTCTGATCACTTTGTAAAAACCCAATACACCCTTTATAAAAGATTCAGTGCCCACGGACATGGCTGTGTCAAAAGAAGAAACTTCAACAGATGATGAGGCACGCATGTAGCTTGGCAGTGAAGACAAGCAAGCAGATGTGGATAGGAAGCGATGATGATAGAAGAGGGAGACAGATGGAAAGATGTAGATAGATTGAGACAGCAAGTCAGGGAGGATATCTGAGCATTTGGCCCTGAGCCTGTATAAACACTGCAAGCTGACAGCTATATCTGTGGGCTTTATTAACATGGGAGGCACAAATCCATGCATGCATCAATTCACCAATGTATAAAAACACAGCCACATACACAATTAAAAAAAAAGATAGAGAATCTAAATAACTACTATTGACACAAACCCATAGTGATAACAAACCCATAGTGATTGACAGATAAATCATAAAGTGGAGACCATGTTTAGAAAAGCAACAGGTGAAATAGAATGTTAGTGAGATTTTTGATCAGTTGCCCTGAAAGAGTTATCAAAGAGACAAAAAGTAAACATATAACAAACTTTAGATTTTTGGTTGATGCATAACTGACTTAAACCGCCATCATAGAAAGTAGCACACCAACCAAATTGAAGGGAATGGATTGTTTTAAGCACACTGGGCCGTCACACAAATGTTAACCTAACATGCCAGATGGTTCGTTGCACAGAACCATCTGGAAAGTTGTCATTGGAAAGTGACTGAGAAATGGCAGGTGCTTTCAAAGAAATTCTGGCAAGCAACAGAACCATTTGAGCCTGTCTTTTACCAACAACATAAGTGAAGCCTTCTGCAGCAAGAGGTTGATGAAAAATCAGGTTCTTGTCAGTCACAGTGGGAAGCCAGCCATGAAAAGTTCAGAAAAGAAACACTCTCCAACTCTGATATAGTTCATCGTACACCAGCAGGTTTGCCACCTTTGGTGAAATTGCTTCATTTTTTTTTTTTTTACAACTTAAACAAAACAATAGGTGGTAGTAAAGGATGCACTTAACCACAATTATTTTCATGGCAAAGAGGGCACTTCCAGGGCTACTGCCCTTGCACTTCCTGGTGGTGGTGAAATAAAATGGTAAAGTAAGATTAACTTTATGCGAGCAGCAGCCAAGAACATTGCATTTGCTTATAAGTAGAGATGCTAAGAAAAAATGTACTGAAATAGAAGAGGAAAAAAATTGTTAAAATCATCTCATTTACTTTAACTCAGTACCATGTCCTCTATCCTAAGTTGTATGTGGTGTTACACCTCTACCCATGAGCCACTGCTTGAATATCGATTTTTTTTTTTTTTTTTTTTTTTTTTTTTTTCTGTGGCAGCACTCTGTATGTTTGGGTATTGGTGTTATTAAGGACAAATTGACACTTATACCCACCGTATTTTAAGCCTTTTAACAGTGAGTCGAATGCTGCCAGTATTCATAAGATGGCAAAGTTGTAGAAATCAAAGCAACAACACATTGTAAGTAACCTTTACAAATCTATACTGTACAGAACATCTGATCTGAATTTCTCCACAGCCACCCTTGGAAATTTTTACGTATTTTTTTTCTGGAGTCCCTGGGCCCGCCTGGGCTTGTAGCCCAGCAAGATGGATTCTCTCATGATAATGAAATGGTGCAAGAGTGTGTTTCTTTGTGTGTGTGTGAGAGGTGGCAGCTGGTTGTCACAGTGGGCAACAGGATGGTTATTCTGTCAGAGTTGGCACAGGGGAATGACATCACCTGTCACATTGTTTAATTAACACCTTAGTGTGTTTGTGTGTGCAGCCATGTGTATGTGTTTTTGTATTCCTTCTGCTGCGAGGACATAAATCTGTTTACATAGTCACACTGAGGAAATTTTCCTTCTCTTTGGGGACACCAAGTCAGTCCCCATAACATAAATCACAAGGTTTCAGATTCATTAGATAATGTTATTTTTTTAGGTTACATTCAGAATTAGGTGAGTTATAGTCCCAGTTAAAGCTAGAGGAGATTTACAGGAAATGAAAGTGTAAGAAAGTTTAATGTCCTTCTGGAGTAACAGAAAAACAACAGTCTGTGTATGTCTGTCACTTTTATGCTGAGTTTAATTAGCATCCCAGTGTGTGTGTGATAATGAGAATAAGTGTATGTGTTTGCACAAGTCTGCTGTAGGTGTGTGTGTGTCAATGACAGCAGAGGTCACTCCTACAGGTTTAATCTGGACTCACATCAGGAAGTAGGATGGCTTCATCCGGTCTGACTGGAGTTTCCGTCGGCAACCCAGAGGTTTACCAGCTGCACCAATGATCTGCTTCCTGTAAGGATGAAATTCTCTCCTTCTCTAACTCCCTCTTTCCCTCTCACATCCTCGCTTTCTCAGGGATGAACCCACAGTCACACTTTTCTTCTCATTACCCTGCAATGAACTGGACCTTTAGACACAACCTGTCACAACTCAGAGTAGCGATTAAACTATCTGCCACTTCTGCACTTTTCAGGTTACAATATGTGTTTAGCAAAGCACTCTAACTTGACTTGGTAGGTTTAAGTTCAATAATTTTGATGGTAATTATGCAGAGCACTTTTTGAGGTCAGTGCTGTTTGTGTAAATACCGAAGTCAATGATTTACTTCCACTGTCATTACTGCCTCATTAAGAACAATTTACTAGTCAAACAGAGCATTATGACCTGTTGTTGCAGATTGTATTTGGAAAAGAACAACACAAATGGGTTCTATTGTAAATATAGGAGAACTAAATAATTTATGTATCTTTTAATTCCCAATATAGACTGACTTGGACAATAATTCATGATGCCCATCTCCTGTTCCCCCAGTACCATAAGGCACTCTGTTAAGTTGAGATCTGTTGATGCCACTGAAGAACAGTGAACTCTTTCTCATGTTAAAAAAAAAAACAGATTGAGATTACTGACTTTTAATGCATAATCCTGCTGTAGGTACCAATAATAGATGGTTATCCTGTGGTCATAAAGGCATGAACATGATCAGCAACAATACTCAAGCTTTTGTGTTTAAACAATGTTTAGCTGATTCCAAACTGTACCAAGAAAACAATGACATGCAGTCAGGGGAGGCAGCTGAGGCAGTGCCTCACCTGTACTGTCATCATGAAAAGTGAATTCCTTTCAATGATAAAAGAAAATCAATTTGTCCACTTGATTGTTCTATAAATTTGTTTTCCATGTGATTTCAAAATTTTCATGGTCAACAATTTTGGCAAAAATACCTATGGGCCCAATAGGCACAATTGGTAACAGGTGCACTTCGCTGTGGACTCTTCTTCTACTCATTTATTTTGAGACAACTTTTAAAATGTTAAAGCGTAATTTCGTCAGATGTTGATGCTATGCATGGCTGCAAAAAAACAAGATGTAGAAATTTTTCTGAGTGTCTTGCCTCTAGTAAGGCACAAACTCACCAGTGGATGAGAGCGTCCCACCCACAGGTTTTTTTTTTTTTGTTGTCCGTCATTTTGATAGACACGATCCAAAAAAATTCAGTCATAATCTGTTTTTACCTGTCATTTTTTAAATTAATCAATATTCAGCAAGCTAAACAGAGAATCCACATTGTGCCATGAATAGCTGATGCATACATGTAATTCACACTTAAATTATGAACATGGACATCAATTGTGCACCCACTTGAGCATAAACAAATGTCTCAGGGTTCTCATATTGATCTGGTGGCTGAATCCACACTCTAAGGCCACCCTGGAGAGTGAAATTACAAGCAGCACTTCAGCCTAAGTTTTGAAATCAGGAACCATCTCTCAAGTTGAAGTGATCAGAAGTTGACAGGACTCTCTGAACGAGGAAGAATGCACTCGTTCTGCACCAGATGCACTCCAAAGCGTCCTGTGTATAACTCTTCAATGCACTATCAGCTCCTGGATAGCGAGATGCATTTAGTTCAGGTCAGAGATGATACTCAGATCTTTGGTTTTTTTAAATTATTATTATTACTGATTGATTTATTTACCTCCACAATGTACTCTGTGCGTAAAGTTGCACCAAGTAGTCCGGTGTATGAGTTGTAATCTGTCAAAATAACAGATGGCCTTCAGATTTTCCTGTCACTGTTTAAAAAACCAGTCAAAGATGGAAAACATTCCTTTAATGCAACCCCTGGCTCCACTACTACCATCCCAGCCTCTTGTCGGCCACCACAGCCCCTCCTTGTTAGAGGTTTGGACTTTGAAATTTTCCCAAGTTTTGTGCACAGGGCCATCCATGGATGGGAATGTTTGCTACATAATAACTTATTCAACAAATGTGTTTTAATCTTCCCTTTTGTGCATTAACTCTTCTTTTAGAAAAGTCAAAAACCACCTCGAGAGTGTAAAAACCTTTTTGTGAAATTGAGGAAGTTTTTTCTAATTTTGATGTTTCCATCAACTTTGTCTAATGTGATACTTCAAAATGCCCATAAAAAATGTTGATGGAAACATGGCTACAGTTAGAATGGAACCAATACAGGACCATTGAAACATAAAGAGTTTTTAAAATGGAGGCAAGCAAGGAAGATTTTTACAACTGAGTGATGGATATTCGTGGAATATAAAAAAAGAGATCACCCAAAAAAAAATTTACATTTTTAAAATGTTTAATTTTGCCTTATATGAAATATTTTCTTTTTTTTCTATCATATTGTTGAACTGTATGGAACTGATTAAAGCATCATTAAAATCAACTAAAAGTTTTAATTAAGATAAAAAATGAAAGCTTCTGCTTTGAGTTTTATATATTTGGGTATCTTACTCTTGAGAAGTCAGTGCCTTGCCATTCATGAACCTCACTACACGTCAGCGCAAGAAAATATCCCCTCACACCATTACACCACCAGCAGCCTAAACTATTGAAATAAGACAGAATGGATGGAGGTGTTCATATTGTTTATGCCAAATTCTAACCCTGCCATCTGAATGTTGCAGCTGAAATCAATTTTCATCAGACCAGGTAATGTTTCTTTGAGTTTTATTTGTTATTTCCGTCGGTTGGTATATTTTTTTTTACAGGGAGTCTGTCTTTAGCTACCTTGGTTACACAAAAACAAGCATTATTGTACAGCTTAAAATACAAATGCAAAACAGTGTTTAAATATAAAAATCATTAGTACCTAAAGTACATAAAAATGAATCAATCAAATATTGTCCAATTTTGGTAAACTGCATCAATTTCCTGTTGCCTCACTTTCCTAAATGTTGTGTTTTTGCACATGGCATTTCAAAGACCGTTAAGCCCAAAATTATTTATACCCCTGGCAGATTTAGACTTTTTTTTTTTTTTTTTTTAGAAGTTTGTTTCTGACAGGGGATGAGACATGTATCTGTGTATGTATATGTATCTATATCATGTATATGTTTTTATTTACATTGTATTTTAAAATAGCATTCATTATTACCACTTTCAAGGAGCCTTGAATTCTAAGGAATTGGTGGCATGTGATTGGCTCATTTGCTATTAGTGATGAAAAGCAATTAATTGGTGGTATCTAAGAAAATAGCCAGTGAGTTTATATAAACACACATCATTGTTGATGTGTTGTCGACATTTTTTGATCAGTTTTTTTCTTTTTCTTTTTGCGTGATGTTACTATTCTTCACTATTGGTGAAAGGTGTAAAGTTAATATTTCAATTACATTACACTGTTGATTTCATTTTATTTATATATATATATATATATATATATATATATATATATATATATATATAAAATGTGTGTGTGTATATAATTTTTTTCTATCAAAACGATCTAAAGATTTAGAACTAGTTTAAAACAACAGACAATGAGGTTTATGTGCAAAAAATGGATAAGTTCTTTTCTCCTTATTGTGTCGCTCATTTCCATGTCTTTCCGTCTCACTTCTTCTGATTTGCTTGTTTCCATCTTCCTAAAATTTGAGTACTTCATCATGTTGGGCGTCATGACAGCAAAACATTAATCCTGGCTTCTCTCTTATGTGGAGCATTGTAGATACACACATATGAACACAAATACCTATGTGCACGCATGCTCGAAAAACACAAACATCCACATGCTCTTGAATATAAATGCACAGACACGTACACACAATACAACCTTGGTGAGCATAACAGATTTGAAAAGAGATTCAGTCGCTCTTCAGCTTTACTGTACTTTATGTTCATTTTATTGCCACACAGCTCAGCAGGTAGGATAAAGAAAAAACTTGAAAGAAAAACAGCCCTGACATTTACAACATTACACAAACTTCAGCACAGCAATGAAAGTTAACACAATCAATAGATATGCAAACCACAACAGACTGTTCTATCCATCATGATAAGCAGCACAATAAGCTGCACAGCGTTATGTAGTGATGTGCGAAGATTGCAGTTGATGGTAAAGAATTTTACACTTGGTTGGCACAACAAAATCTTTTATTCCAGTGGAAAGAAGAGAAAAATCACCATTAAATCAGATGTATTTTCCCTGCAACATATGGCAGTGTACATGAAGTTTTTTAAAAAATGACAGTAGACACACTTGCATTTCCTCGCATTTATTCTGTAATGTAACATTGCAAATGTTCTGTTCAATGTCTTTGTTTAAAAATAAATTGAAATCAGCCAGTCTATTTTATAGAAAATAGTCTACAGTGGAGTACATTCAAAGCAACTGCCAACAGGCCCAGTTGTAGCCTTACAAGAAAGCTCACCTAAAAGCAGACAGCAAGATGCAAAACGAAGTCTCCTAAACTCCCAAAATCTCATTAATTGACCTACAGTCTACTCTTCCTACTGTTGATATGAAGGTGGATGCCTCTACAACAGTGACATGCAGTGAGGTGAGGCACTGACTCTCCCAGAGTTGGAGTTACAAATCCAAAATCCAATACAGAAGCTTATATTTCAATTTTGACCATAAAAGCTTTTAATTAATCAGCCCCATACAATTAAACAATATAACAAGAAAAATAAAATAACATTTAATACAAGGTCAAATTTGATTTATTTGTTTTCTTTGGCTGACCTCTCTCATTTCTGATTAAAACTGAAAATCATATATCAGCTTACCTTTATTTTTATATGAAGTCCTTGCACCTATCCTTCTCCACAAATCTGTCATTGTGAAAAAAACGCCCTTGTTTTTTTATTTTCCTTTCATTTTTAAAAATCTGGAAGCTCTATTAGGGATAATCGCCAAGCAGAAGAGTAGCCTTGAACGGTTCTATTCCGACTTTATTTTTGGTATTTTTCCAATTGCTTTCTGTCTTTTGAATGTGTAGTACTTTTGAATGCATGGTACTTTCTGCCTCACCCTGCGCTTTCATTGCACATTTATGGCTGATTAGAAAGACTAAATATGTCATTCACATTCATTTTATATATATATATATATATATATATATATATATATATATATATATATATATATATATATATATATATATATATATATAATTCCCTTCTCACCCTCCACGGGTGGTCTTTCTCAACCTCTGAGCTCGGGTCCTCTACCAGAGGCCTGGGAGCTTGAGGGTTCTGCGTAGTATCTTGGCTGTGCCGAGAACTGCGCATTTCTGGACTGAGATGTCTGACGTTGTTCCTGGGATCTGTTTTAGCCACTGCTCCAGTTTGGGGGTGACTGCCCCGAGGGCCCCGATGACCACAGGCACCACTGTGGTCTTCACCTTCCAGGCCTTCTCCAGTTCCTCTCTGAGGCCCTGGTATTTCTCCAGTTTCTCGTGTTCCTTATACATACATATATATATATATATATATATATATATATATATATATATATATATATATATATATATATATATATACCAGGAAATGTGTAAATTGCCTGGTTTATACATTACCTGGTCACATTTACCCCTTTTCTATTGATGGTTCCCTCTCAGCACAGCTCTACTGCTTTCATCCTCACTCTACTCGACACCAAACCTGTTGTGTTTCCATTGAGAAACTGTCGGCTGAAGTTCTGGCTTGAAGCCCGTCTCCAGCCACCAGAGTCATCCTCTATTAACTGTGATCCGTTTCATGGTGGTGTTGTTCTGTATGTTTTGGGGGAAATGTAAAATGTATGTGTGCGTCTGAACAGCTGATTTATTAATGACAGGGCACTGCCTGTGAGTAATTCAGAATGCTAAGTTATGAATAGTAAAATTACACTTCAATTTTACCTGCTGCTTTTGTTGTTCTAAAAATTATAGTTGCTCTTGAGTTTTATTAACTCTTTCTTGCGCTACCTCAGTGAAAACCTTCTCATTTCTCCTTGCCTTATGGCTAACCAGTGAAGAGCAGTCTGTTGATGTCACATTTCAGCCCTGATCAGCTCCAATGGACCCTGAAAAAAGCAATACCATGCTGGAAAACCAGTAAACACTTGAAAAGCAGGCTGAGTAAAGTAGAACTGGGCTAGAACCGGTGGAAAAGGGGCAATTGAGCTGCTGTGAGGTGACATGAAAGGAGCTGTACAAGGCAAAACACCCTCCTTAGCCCCTTGTCCATGGGCGTGGCTTCTGCTTGTTCTTCACCAGTCAGCCTGGGCCAGATTCCTTTCCATTTGCAGATCCTATGCGTTTCCTCCCTGTTTTTTGGAACCACCTCAGGGGTGATACAAGCTGGACCTAGCCAGGTGTTGCGTGCAAGTGAGCTGTTTGGCAGCAGACTGCATTCATTGATTGGCATGTGGAATCCATGATGAGACCATAGTATATGGCGAAATGGCGAGCTGGAAATTGATAATTGCATGGTCAAACCTTGAGGGCCAAACCTTTTTATCAATTGGCAGAAGAGCACATACAGCATCAACTGGATGTGGCAACCCAGAACGAAGAAACATACCAAGAGATTTCAGAGAAACTGTCCATCTAAGGGTACACATGCAAAATTACATCATCGGAGTGTCAACTACAGCTCCTCTTCTGCCAATGGAGACACTCCCAACTTGGCTAGAACTGAAGCAGACATCATCTGGCTGGAGTGAGACTTGACAAGGAGAAGGGGCTATGCAGTGGTGCAGACATTCTGCATCTCACTGAATTTATTTCAAACAAACAGGGTAAGACTACCTATTAGGAGTAGGGCATCTGAACATTTTTTGATATGTTTTGTTAAATTAGTAATCACAGTAACAACATTACCTGTAATCAGTACACTTCTACATTATACATTTTATACTTAACACATTTGTTCTAAATAAGTATCACGTTTATACAATATAATATCACGTTTATACAGTATAACTATCACATTTGTACTATATACTTATGATATTTCTACAATATAAGTATTACATTTGTAAAATATATTGTTTGTACAATATATAATTACGTTTGTACAATACAGTTATTGCGTTATAATGTGACAGGGTTCGAAAATTTATTTTCCTCTGTGACAGAAATATGCTTCATAACAGTTCAGTAAAATGCATTTATAAACATATACCACAGGCTGCAGATCATACAGATTGTTTGACCCTCAACTGAATTTTAAGAACTCAAAGGATTGTGAAACAATGTTTTCAGGAAACCAGAGAAACAACAGAACATTAAACTCCTCCACAAATTCAACAATCACTGTACCCCTGAGCAAAAGCAATTAGCAACAGAGGCTTTAAGAATCATAACTGATACCATACAGGAAGAGAGCTTTCACAATCCCTGGCAATGGAAATTTTGTCAGTACAGAGGTTGTGCAGGGAAGCCCTGATGATTGATGACCTCCACTGTAAAAGTTTTTTTCATATTTTTTGTTTTCCAATAATACTTTTAGGTAGAAATATATACATTTTACTGTACCAGAAAAGCTTAGTTTCATCACAACAGTTATTATTTCCCTAAAATGTAATAAATTTCTGGTCTGGCTCTTTGTTGAATGTCATGCCTTAATCTCTTTGCCCCTTCTTCTATTTCTCCCACAACAATAAAGTCCCTAAGAGCTTTAAACATTTAAAAAACAGTATCAGGGCAGAAAAGTGTTGGTAGCCTGAACTGTACCTTTAGAGAGAAAAAACCCACAACAATCTATGGATCTATGGATCTACACTCAGTATATCATAAGAGGGGCTTGAAAGGGGGGAAAAAATATAAACTCTAAAGGGACAGGCATGCATCTGTGGCAAGATCTATATGAATCACATCTGTGTAGAAATACCTTAGTGCAAGATGAAGTATTTTCCACATGTACTACTGACCAGGGTAAGACCCTAGAGTTCCACAACCCAGGACTGATTGCACTGAGCCTCCAAGGATACAGTTGCATTGGGATTAGGGTCCCATGAGACCATGAGACCAAGAAAATTTAAAGACAAAGCAGGTGGTGCAGATATGAACTGTACTGCTTAGGTTGCTCAGTAGGCTTCAAATGCTGTGCTGGTTTCAAGAAATAATGTTGATTATAAGATTAAAAAACCTCAAACCTTATAAACTTGTAATGATTCTTCTGATTTTGTAGCTTCACTCTGAACCCAAACATGTTTTTTACTCTGTCTTTATCAATGAACATGTGTCGCACCTGCAGTGTTTGCTGAATTACCCCCATTTTGACTTTAGCGACACAAAAAATATATATACAGTGAGCTGCTCTGGTCAAGCTTAATGATGCAACCCTCCTGCCAAAGGATTAACAGGGATTTGAATTGAACAAGGTTGTGTAAGTAAACCTAGAAGAGACAGATAAAACTAGAATAATTAATTTAATTCAATAAAGGCCTACAGAGACAAAAAGGAAAGCTAAAGTGGCTGAAAAAAGGGAGAGGACTACTATATCACTGTGTGCAGACAAATGGCACACAGTGCTGCTCACTCGCTGGATAAGACAGGTCTTAAACTATGACCAAGGTCAACTCCCCCACTACCTGGTTCATCCACACTGACATATTTACACCACTGTCACCTCCATTTTTGTGTCTTTACCCTTTTTTTCTCTTGTTTGTTGCTCTATCTCTCCCAGTAGCTCCTCTTTCTCACTCACACAACACGCCCTATAAATACTGCTGCCATACTTGAAAGAAATGCTGTATTGAACATTTTTTGATGAGGATAAACATGTTTGCAGACAGCTTCATCTTGATACTATATATACAGCTAATTATTTTAAGATTATGCATTTTATATCATAACCCAACAACAGAGAAGTTAACCCTATCTTGATGGTAATTTTTCATCTTTACCTTCACATTTTGCTGCTGGTCACTCCACCTCCTTTTCCACAGCTACCTTTTCTAGGAAGTCATGGCGAGTCTAAAGCTTTCCCAAGCCTGTAGTAAGATATAATCTTTAGTTAATGGGTGTGCTTGAGGCCTCCCCATAGAGCATTGAGTATGAAATACCCTTGTAGGAATTCATCTGGAAGCCGGTCATATACTATCACTGAACTAGTCTTTCAGTGCAGAGGGGCAGCAAAAGCTGAGCTCCTCACCTACAACAACCTCTTATACTCAGTCTCATTAGTTCTAATTCCCACCATAGTGTATAGCTCTTCCCCATACAATGACAAACTGGTCCAGCATTCCAACTCAGCTATCTGATTTCATTTTTTATACAAGTAATATTCAATGGCAACACCTAATTATAATAAAATATTTTTTGCATTTGTGGAACTCATACCACCTAGTTCACATTAAGTTTTGTTTGTTTGTTTATCTTTTTTTTTTTTAAACTTTCCTATATTTCTTAAAAGGCATAGCTCAATATATGGAACATGTTTTTTGGATATCAATGCATAAGCTTGGGGACACAACAGACCGACACATTATTCAGGGATTTAAAAGCTTTCGTTAATGAGCAACAGTGATAAATATTGGAAATCAAAGAACAACAATTCTAGTAGCATTCAGGCAGATATCATTTCTGCACTAGTACTGACAAGCATTATTATTCAGGTGTCAGCAATGCCTTTTTTCCCGGCAAAAGTGTCACCTGATATATAAGTGAGATAGTAGTGGTTGTGTAAAATACAGCAGAAATGAATAAGAGCAGCTTCAAGTCTCACTTTTCTACATATAATCAGCCCATGCTTACTCCTGTATGTTTAACTTCACATTTAACAAAACATTTTTTGGAACACTTAATCTGTCATCCCTCTTAAACGCTATCAATTTGCGGTTTGTTTTGCAACATGTTATAAAAAAAAGACTTATTTGTCTGTTGTTTAATTTCACCCAGAAAAAAACCCCCCACAATAATTAATTACTCCTGCAACTAATTGTTACAACACCAAAGGATACACACAAGTTAAAAACCACAGTAAACAAAACAGTCTCTTTTCTGAAAAACTTTATGCTCAAAAACAAAGTCCAAAGTCCCTTTGATGGTTTGACTGCTGATTCCACTAGGGCCATCTTTCTTTGCTGTGTCATGAATTATATTGTCTCTATGTCTCTCAGCCTTGGGTTGTTTCTTTCCTTGAGCCAAGATTGCAATTATTTCATTATCCTGGGGCAAAAGTTGTTTCCAACAGAGTTGTTTAAAACAAGAGTTGTTTGTTGGGTGAGAAGAAGTCTGCACTCCTTCCTTTTTCCGTATTCCCAAAAAGTTGCCACAGATCTATTTGACATACTTTTGTTTAAAAGGTTTTATTGACTAGAAACCAACTTTTTTTCTGTCTAAATTAACACTCAATCATGCCCTAGAGTGAAAAGCAAAACATTGTGATCGATAAGTGGTTGTGCCTTTCCTTTTGAACGAAGTCAGACTCACAACTCTTTTTCTTTTCGACTAGTGGATTGTAATTTGTTATTAACATTTTCAAGATTGTTTCAGGTTTTCTGACTATAAAATATGTATAATATAATGTTCAGCTTTTGATTTCTCTGTGGTACTGTTGTATGGTTTTTAACTGGATTATATTCATATTTCACTTGCCCAAAAAAAGGTTCTTCTCCTTCTTTTTTGACACATACCTTGTCACCCATTCTTTGACTAAGTAAAAAAATCTTTAAATCAGTGGTGTCCAAAGTCGGTCCTCAAGGGCTGGAATCCTGCATGTTTTAGTTCTCCCTGGTTCAACACACCTGGATCAAATGATGGCTCGTTAGCAGGCCTCTGCAGAACATTGACATGCTGAGGAGGTAGTTACTGCCACCAGGGAGAGAACTAAAACATGCAGGATGCCGGCCCTCGAGGACCGACTTTGGACACCACAGCTTTAAATGGACCTTCCACTTCAGGACTTATGATGTAAAATTTCTACTTTTCTGTTTTTACCATCCAGCAGTAAATTAATCAGTTCAATGCCACATCTCAGTCAATATTAAGTATCAGTGATAAAAATACAATGTTATCACCTAGTAATGCCTTTGGATAAAACACTGCCAAACATTCATTTAAAACCTCAAGAGAACTTGTAGACAAACAGCTGGTACAGCATGCATAATTTGGTGTAAAACACACACACACAAAAAGCTCATCTTCCTCAAGCTTAACAATAGACTAAGCTCTGTGCTTTTCACTCATATCTCTTCATTATGTTTCAAAACTATGTTGCATTGAAGCATCTGCTGCTGCCTTCATGATATATAGTTCCCAATTGTTTGTGAGTTTACTATTAATAGCTTGTTTGGCAATGAGCTTAATTGATTTCCTTGTGAGCTAATTGATTGCAAGACAACAAGGAGATTTGTTTTGGAAAGTAAATCTAGATGATTGCCTGAGAGATTAACAACAGAGATAAACAGAAGGGAGAGAACGAAAGAATGATATTTCTTCACCTTGGTAATTAAGACTGATAGTCTGACCTCATACCGTGACAAGTTTTGTTTCCTGGGGACAATCTTTGTCTTGTTTGCCAAGCATATTAACCCAAATTTTAAAGAGTGTTCGGATTGTTATTTAAAATGTTATGTATTGCATAAATGTTAGGGCCACGACTTTTAACGTGTTAATTTTGATTAATTAATTACATAGATTTTAACATGTTAAAAATGTTAATGCAATAAATCACTTTTTTTTCTTTACATACAAAAGTCCCAAGCTGGAACCTTTGTATTCACAAGCTTCCTGTACGCCTGTAAATCTGACGCACAAGTGACATCCGCAAATAACAGCAATAGACGACAAAGCTTCTTCTCTTGGTCCACTGGGGGGTTAATTTTTGCTTCAAAACACAATCTGATGGGATGCTGTAAAATACTGCTGTTGTGTAAGTTATGCAAAAAGGAGTTGACCTATCACTAAAGCTATTCAAGTCTAAAATACCATTTCAATACAAGACATATTGCACCAAGCACAGATGTCCCTAACACTAATGTCAGCATCCACAGTTCACATTTCTAAATAAGTATTTTTTTCTAAGAGGTTACATGAATGATCAGGGGTTAACCCCTTTCCTGAAGCACTTGAAAGCTGAATACTATAAATGCACTTTACACCAATCTGATGGTTGAATGACCTAAATAACAGATTGAAAACAATATCTATGTTGATGAGCTCATATGTGTATTTATTCAATGATTTAGCACCAAAAAGGATTTTTGAATTTAAAATATTTATTTTATCGATACATGGGTTTCTGTCAAAATGTGATCATTATTTATAGACTCTGCAATTAATTTGATTAAAAATTTTAATCAAGTTCCACCACTAATAAATGTTTATTCATCTGTCTTCCTCTTCACACATGTAAAATGCGGAACACTATATGGAAGCATGGCAAAATAGGACTTCAAGTTCAGTTAATTTCCTGGAAACTTAACTATCTAATAAAGGCAGTGATGTTGGGGAATTTTTAAAATGAAGAAAAAAAGACTCAACAACAGCCCGTCTACAGTAAACGAGCATCTTACTCTTGTTCGATGAGGAGCCGTTAGTCCAAGTGGTAGACTAACACCAGCATGTTTACTCTCGGTTTTTATATGACTTGTTGATAATTCTCCTCCTGACATATTTTAGTGAGGTCTCAGTTAACTGTGAGTGGACAAATCTTACAGAAAAAGTTGTTTTCCAGCTTCATAAATTTAGAACCTTGTTTTAAACTTCATAAAATGTACTGACTATTGTTTCAGTCGCTTTCTGTATAGCTTTGTGTTGGGATAGCTAAGTTGCAAGATTCCAAGAATTTTGTAAGATCAGATTTGAAGTGTGGAAAACATAATTGTTTGGGACATTATTGGAACATTGTTAGGGACATTATTTGAACACTGACATTATAATGAACAATATTGCTTGGACTCACAAAATATTAATAATGGCTTTTAACAGTCTTAAAAGACATCAACACAAAAATAGTTCTATTTTAGTGCTAAGTCATTAGCCATACTTCCCATACTTGTTCCAAGCAGTGGTTTGGTCGGGTCGGACCTTTTATTCACTTATGAAGAAGTGTTTTACAAATCTTTTCTCAAAATTCCTTTTTTGCTTTTTGAATGGCTGATTATATCAGCTGTTTAATGAATCAATTTTCAACCATGTTAATTTATAGAAATGGAACTGTTGCTAAGTTAAATGAGGAAAAAAAATATGAAAGAAATAGGTCAAGTACACTTAGGTAAAATATATAGAAGAAACTCAAAAATGAGCATGTTGAGCTCTGACTGAGTGCACATTGTTTGCGAGATTAAAATGACTGTGTCTATGTAGGTATGCACACACCATTTAGTGTATCCACATTGTTCACAGGTCCATATTTCCCACAAGGCTGTGCATGAGCCGGATAACGGTTGTTCCCCAAGGATGATGACAATGGCACTTCCATTGTTGCCATGATGATGTATTGCTGGGAAACCCCTTGGGGCAGAATCCTGTTATTTAGACATCAAATTAAGGTTGGAGACACACACACCCACACATTCACAACAGAACATAATAGGCACATACATGGTGCTTCCAAAGCATTGATGTTGATTTACAGGCATGCATATACATATACAACCATTAAAGAGAGCACACAAATACATATGGCTGTTGCAGAAAGCCAAGTAAGGATGTAGATACATTGCAGGGCCAAACTTAGCAGTCCATGTTTGGTGTTTGTTTTTTCCTTTGTGAGGTTTTCTGTTTATTTATAACAATCAGAGCTATACTGAAACTGAAAGTGGTAGAAGACCTCAAAAATGAAAATGCAACAGAGTTTAGTTATAGCAGGAATAGGACTGTGATTTGCATCCACAAAACCAACATGTACAGTGTGAAAAATTTTGAAATTTTACATATATGGAGACAAAAAGCTGGGGTAGCTTGCAACAAGCAACAAAACCATTAAATACACCTGTCTTAAGTTTGTAATAAGTGGAATTAATATGAAGGAATACGAATAAGCGTGCTGTCCAGCTCCTAAGGCCTAGCATTGTACTTGAACCTATGGGGGAGAATGAAAAGGTTATATGAGATGTGACTCTGGAAAAATGAGGGGAGGCAAAAGGATATAAGAGGCATGTGTGGTCAATTGACTGTGAAGGTGATTGAGTGAGGTTAAGAGGTGCATAGTGACTGATATACCCAACTGTGAGTGCACTGATTGGATAATTGGATGACTGGACCTCGCCAACATTGCTCTCATGATTTGAAAAAAATGAAATAGTGAACTGAGTGAAAGAATGGAGGCCCTGTGAGGTCAGAAGCATAGAACAACATAAGATTGTATTTATGAGAAACTGCCATTTATCTACCCATTCTGGAAAGGGATCCTTCCCTTTATTCAAGTCAATCGCAGTTTAAAGAATGAGGAAGAAAATCTTTTGAAGGATTCAATCTTACAGTTACTGAAAACAGGGACAAGAGAAAATCTCTGACATTTAAAACAACTCAGTCTCCAACACTTCCTTGCAGTTTGAGAACAAGTTAAGTACAAAATATGTGAATTTTGTCAAGTTTGCCTCGTCACATTTTTGAGTTTACTTAAAGGCCAGTTCATAATTTCCTGTGGATTTGTGGAAGATGGGTATTCCACTGGTCTAACTACAAAAGACAATAAAGGTATTTATATCTTTTTTGGAAGGAGGTTTTACAGAGGAAGAGTTTGAGGCTAAACAACTTGACTGGCTGACACAGCAGTATTTTAGCAGCCACAGGGAACCCAGTTAGAAGTTAAAGCTGTAAGCTTCCACAAGATCTCATGATACTAAAACTGGTGGTGGGACTTGATTAAAATTTTTATTCAAATTAATTGGAGGGTCTATTATTAATTAACTGAAATGAATCACATTTGTATTGAAAAACATATCGACAAAATAAACATTTTCAATTCAAAAACCCTTGTTGCTGCAAAAATTTTAACAAAATACATATGAGCTTAACAAATATTTATTATTTTTCATCTATTTTCTCAGTTATTGGGGTGCTATTACACCCATTCAGCTTTCAAGGGTTTCAGGAACCCCTGATAATTCATGTAAGCTCTTTGAAAAAAATACTTGGACTTGGAAATTTGGACTTTGGTTGCTGACATTAAAGTTGGAGACGTCTGTGTTGTGTCTGTGTGTCTGGGCAATATGTTTTGCATTGAGATGGTATTCTAGGCTTGAATAGCTATGGTGATAGGCCAGCTCCTCTATGCACAACTTGCTCACAATAGTCTATTCCAGCATCCCATCAGATTGTTTTTTGAAGTGAAAATTATCCAAGAGAAGCAGCTTTGTTGTCCAGTGTTGTTTGGCACTTGTACGTTAGATTTATGAATGTACCAGAAACACGCAAATACAAAGGTTCTGGCTCGGGACATTTGTATGTTTAAAAAAATAGAAAAAGTTTATGTGCATTAAAAAATTTTAACACACGTTATTAATTAATGGAAATTAATGTGGTAAAGTCCCCACCCTAAGCAAGACACTTCAGAAGTCTGTCTCTTAAAGCGCTGTCAGCCTGACTCTTTGTCTGGCAGATTAATTTAAGCTATTGTTATGAGCTTTAATTTGACGATGGTGTGAAGCGTTACATCTTGCTGCATAGATGTCTCTTATCCTGAATTAAGCAAGAAAGTAGTTCCTGAGTTGACAATACCAGCTACAAAATCACTGAAAAAGAGAAATCTTCACCACATTTAAATTGTTTTCATGGCAGCATTTTGGATACCCTAAAGAAAAAGGAAGGATTGATGCTGAGACAACAAATGATTTATAACCGCAAAAGGTAGCATTGGCTGGAGAACTTCATATCAGGGCTAAACTAAAAGGCAATTTTAGTTTAGTCTTCTTTTTTGTCTAAATTGCATCTGATCGTCTTTAGATATAATTTTTAAATATCTAGACAAGTAAAACTCGAACTTGTCATGAGTTTTGAGGTGAGTGGTGAATTGAAGTGCAGACAAGAGTTTGGCAGTTGCATGATAATTTAATGAAGGATGTCTAAAACACTTAAAGGACAACTGAGGAGAACTAGGAACAGTCGAGAACACGAAAGGGAGCATGAGTCTACATAAGAATCTGGCCAAGAACAATGGCACTGGTGAGAATATATGTACACACAAGGGGACGAGGAACAGCTGTGACTAATCACTGAGGAAGGAGGAGACAAGTGAATATATAAGGGCTGACATGATAGTTGGGGAAACCTGCTCTAAAACACTTATTGAAACTAAAATGCACAAATAATAGAACAAATAGACTTAATACAAAGGGATAAACTGAAAAGGCCAGATCTAAGCTAAAATAAATAAACAGCAATAACACTAATCTAAATACACACACAGATGCAGCCCAAATCCCCAAGCATCCCATAATCACGACAGAACTGAACTATTCTACACAGAATAAAAATTGTTTGACACACAATTCAATTTGAGACCTATGAAATCACTAGGACCATCTCAGAGTTACATAAAAATGACAGTATATGGATAGGTTAAATCTGGACTGGATTGTATTATAGTAATTATATTAAATAAATGAAAACACAGTTCGGGATTTGTTCAACATTTACAAAATAATGGGGATTTTTAGTTTTACAAAATGTACTGTTAAAATCTCATCATGTGAACTCAGTATTGTGTATTACTGTGGTTTTGTTACACTCTTGTCAGCAATATAGATGTTGGTAAAAAAAAATTTTTTTTTAATTAATAAAAAGTATTTGATTTATTCAGCTTAATAGCTTTTAAATTTGTTATTTAAATGTCCCTGCTCTGAGTAACAGCTAGTTCAACTCACATAAGGAATTTCTCATTCCTTTGACATTTAATATGCTGCGGGTGAGACACTGACTGCTTATAAGTACTCCAAATCACCCCACTTAAAAAAGACACTTTACTTAAAGCTGCAGTATGTAACTTTTATAAAAAAATATGTTTTTGTCCTGACAGTATAATATGAGACAGATAATCTGTGAAAAAAATTAAGCTCCTCTGCCTTCTCCCAGTTCTCCCAGTACTAACTGCAGAAATACGCCACTCAGTCAAAAACAACCAATCAGAACCTGGAGGAGGGTCTTAGCACTGTCAATTACCCTCTTGTAGGCGCAGCTCACAGACTCCCCCTTGCTCTCTGCTACATTACAGCTGGATCATAAAAACATAGCCTGCTGCTAATGCTAAGGCTAGTTAGCATTGCTACTGATGATGGCAGATAAATAGTTTTCCTGGAACAGTAAGTTGTTTCTTCACCATTAGCACATTTAGCAGCACATACACGAGAGTGATTGACAGCACTAAGACCTTCCTTCTGGCTTTGATAGGTTGTTTTTGGTCGGGAGTGGTGCATTTGTTTAGACGGCAGTGATAGCTCAGTCATAAGACCACTGTATGGGAGATTTCGAATGCTAACTTTTAGAGACAAAAGTATATTATTGATTCTTTTTATCAGACTGCATACAAAAAATATATTTTAAAACTTGATGTTGGACCAAAACTATACATGAAAGACTTTGCGCTGTTTCTGACAATTAAAAAGTCTTCATGAATTTGTAAATAGTTATAATTGGAGAGGTGAGTTTAGAAAATTAGCATTTATGAGTTTTCTGAGAATAGGTTGGTGTCCTTACGTGTGACTCAGCATGTGTGTCTGTGTTTGTGGTGTTATTTGCCCAACTGAAGTACCGGCCAGGGCAGAGCAGATCTATCAGGGCTGAGCTGATTCAGCATTCCACAGCACAGGGAGAGAATTAAGGAATGGACACATTGTGTGAATTTGTCCACGTACGTACACAAACACACATATACACACAGTGTTTCTATTGCCAACTTACCCTGAAGCGAATCGTCCACACTTACACAGGCACTATCTCCCACACTTTATACACACCTTGACACACATGATTATATTCACTGCACACATACACACAACACTCTAATCCAAAGAGAAACTGTACACACACCCTTATGGCACATACACCTAATGGAAATAGGATTAGATGTTGCACTAGTTATTACAGGAAAGTGGTGTGTTGTGCCTAGACCGCGCAGGTCACACTGTCCTCTCCGACATGATGTGTGTGAATCTGCATGTTTGCAGAAGAGGAGAGACAGAAACGTGTTTGTGTGTCTGTATGTCCCTGCACTTTGCATGCTGTGTGCATTCAACATCATGTTTTTGTGCATGTCTCACAGCACGTAGTGGGCAGTTAGTACATGCATGCCCAGATTTATATTGACCAGAGAGCCTGATTGGCATGATGTGTTATTACGTGTGTTTCTAATGTTTCTTTTTATCTGTTTTTTGAAGTTATTTTAATAAAGCTGAAATAATTTATTTAGAAATCATCCAAGAAGATCAGTTGATCAGTCCACCCCCCACCCCCCCCCCCCCCTTTTTTTTTTTTTTTTTTTTTTTTTTTTGTCCTTAAGGGAATTTATACAGTTTTTCATTAATCCAGCTGTTTTATATATCAAACACGTTGTTTACCCGTGTGATCACCTGAGGAACCAAATTTTTTCTCTCTTGAGAAGTATCACAACTATAAAATTTTAAAACGTCAAGGAGACTGTCAATTTCTGGCCAATATCACAAATTCTTCCAACTTGTTTTTCAGTATTTCTTCTCTGTTCCAACCACCTACAAACAGCTTCACCCACCTACTACCAGCATTTGCAAGCATTGTTTTCTCACTTTCAATCCACTAATTACTAGAAGCATGTCACAGACTCTCTGACATAATTTCGGAGGTTTTATTTTTACATTTGTTTCAATACTGGATGGAACTGTTGTCTTTTTTTCTTGCATTGTGTTTTTGTTATTTTCTGTACATAATGCCAGTGTAAGCAACATAATGAATTAATGTGTTAACTTCGATTCAGGATCCATGTCATGGTAAACCACTCCTCTTACTAATTATAAACAGCTCTTCTGTTCAGCATTGTTCCTTTCACTCTAGCTTACCTCAATCTTTACCTGTTCCTTTCTTCATTTGTCATCCTTGCCTCTTTTATCCCTCAACTGTAACTCCTTCATCTCTCAACCATAACTCTTTCTTACCTAAGTCCTAACACCTGCATCATTCAACCATTCTTCCATCTTCTTTCAGTCCTATCTCCTTCATCCCTCAACAGTAACTCCTTCCTCCCTTAACCATATCCCCATCCATTCCTCAACCATAATTCCTTTTCCATCATTTCTACCTCTTACATCCCTGATCCCTACCTCCTTTTATCCCTCATCTCCACCTAATTCAACCCTCATTTCCACCACCTGCATCCCTGATCCTTACCCCCTTCATCACTCATACCTATCTGGCTCAGGGTATTAATGTTTTAAAACTGAACGCCCACTCTAAGTCTGCATTTTCAAAGCCTGCTGCAGCAAGCATCCTCAGATTATTTCATTTTCTTCTCCTACAATATTTTAAACTTCTTGAAAAAAAATCACAACAAAACGTTATGATCTGGTCTGTGCTCGTGAAGTCAAATGTCATGAACTTAGTGGAAAGGTTTAACTCCTGTCACACAAAAAGGTTGGTTGTAAAATGTTTGCCTACTTTGTTTGAAGAATCAGAAATGTGTATTATAATATGAAATTGCACATTTATTTAGAACAGTAAGTTATATGAAGTCACTCTGGTTTGAATTGAATTGTTTAGTCTTCAAATATTCTACTCAGGGGTTCTAATGTGTGGAAGAAATTCTTCTGTTTTTTTCTGTGGAAAGGCACAAATCATATACACTACTTTATTTAATACATTAAGTATGTCTTTGCTGCATTCCTATCCCATTTAGACTTATATTAACCATTGCTAAACATAATCTAGACACATAGCTATATAACCGAAAAAAAGGGAAGCTTTTCCACAAGCTTATTTAAATATGTTTCTGAAGGAATATTGTCTCAGCCGTACACACACAAAAACAGTGCAGTCCTAACTCTGGAGTTATAAACTGATCAAACCGTGTGGTTTGTGACAGCTCCGTGAAGACGCCTGCCTCATTAGGAGAAGTAACCTCAACGTGTGCGTATTTGCGTTTGTACGTGTGCGTGTGGACTGTGTTTGACAGTTTTGCTGCCTAGGCATATATTTGAGTTTGTGTTTAGGAATCTAAAACTTGGGGAATGCGTGAACAAAGAAGGAGTATGTGTCTACGCCTGATTACTTAAGATAGATGACTGTGAATTAAAACCTGCGCATAGGTGTATGTGTGAATGAGACACTCAGTATGAGTTTGAGTAGGTGGGTGAAACGGTGATGGTTGTGTCTGTGAGTGTGTTTCTGTGCAATTGTCCCGTGGGGATAATGTGACGAAGCTCATGGTGTGATGTGTGATGTAAACAGGGATCATTAGCCACCAGTATTCACACTGTGTCTACACCACCTGGGAGCAGATAAACACACACACACTTATAAGGAAATTATTCACCTGGAAAATAATCCACAGTCACTTATTTTGCAATTCAAGCAAACAAAAACACACATGCACATGCATTTTACATTACACATCATATACATTCAAACTCATCACTTCCTTGGTGCATCCCCTCTTGTATCCTTATGGAAATTGACTCCAGACAGGGATTGGCTTTTTATGTCTGATTTATGTTTCCACTGATTGTATGTGAGAGTGTGTGAGTGTGTGAGGGGAGGAAATTGAGCCCAGGCAGGGATTGCGTTTTTATGCCTGTTTTATTGGACAGCCTGTATTGCTGTCAGGAGCAGGTAAAGAGGAAAAAGGAGACTTGAGGGAGGAGACAAGATGATAGAAGTGGAAACGGAGAAGCAGATGAAGAAGGAAAAATAAGATATGAAATGATCCAAATAAGGGGCACTCAACTGGATAAAGAGCACAGAGACAAAAGGAGACAAAGAAAGCAGAGGACAAAAAACAAAACAGAATTATTAGACAAATGTGTGAAAAGAAGCAATTTTATAAGACATGACTGGGGAAAAACAGAGAGAAGAGGAGTTTGGGTGAAGAATATAAAACAGAGAATACTTGTCATTCTCCTGGTTATTGGGCTGTACTCAGCATCACCAGTTTGGGTCAAGATTAAGCATATGTCTCCTTGGATAGCCCTTTGGATTCTCTGACTCAGCGCAAGTTAGATTTTTTTAGTGTCTAAGACTTTTTAATTTAAAATGACAGCGTAAAATTTCTGCAGTGGTGACATCTTGCAAGAGGTCTTCCTTGTATAGCTCAAAAATCCTTCCACTTTCAAAGACAGAAAGGCTTTTTGCCTCAATGTGAATGACTGACAGAAAGTAACATGAAAGGCAGATTTACATCCATATTAAAACATTTTGGAGCCATGGTCTAAAACTTTTGATTGTCAAATGAACACTCTGTTTGACTTTAAATGAACTGTTCAATAATCTACCTGCTCTGTTTGTTTCTTTTTGTCTCCTGATTCTGTTTCTGCTTTTTGCATTTTGAAGCCTTATTTACAACCTGGTTAATCCACCAGGATGAAATGCAAATGCTTTCAGTTTCTTCCGTGGTAAATCAGGAGTGTATTAAGTTAGACACAGGTATTTACTAAATAAGTGATGTCTGATGCCAGTTGGTTGGATTATTTTTAAGAATATCAGTTAAAGAGGCTAAATACAAATGCACTCCATATTTTTCTGCCATTTATGTTTTGTTTTTGTTTTTTGTAGATAAAATTGAAAATCTTGATTTTCCTTCCACTTCACAATTATGTTCTATTTTGTCTTGGTCTCTCATGTGAAATGCTGATCAAATTTATTGAATTTTTTGATCAATAAGTGACAAAATGTAGAAAAGTTTAGATGATCTGAATAGTTTTGGATTCACCCCTGACTTTTTAACATTCAGTAAAGTCCATCCTTTATGCACTTCTTTGCAGAGCTTTTGCATCAACCCATCTCAGTTTATCAGTGGATTTTTTTTTTTATGCAGTAAAGCTTGTTTTGTTCATTAAATGCCAAACTCTGGTGAGACTGCTTTTCTATACTTTATTACCACAAATCTGACAAACAGGTTAAAGGGTTTGAATGAAAACTCAAGACAGTAAGACAGACCAAGAGGAGCAAACAAGATAAAAGAGGTGTTTGGCCAATCAATCCTCACCTGCTCACAGGAGCAACCGATTTTTCAACCCCTTGTTTAGTAACCTGTGGCACTTCACGCAGAACGCAACATGTTACTGAATGACCCTTCCACCAGCTGCCAACGCCGCAGGAAAGCAGCGGCTATGTGTGCTAGTCATTGTTTGAGGAAGAGGGAGACTAAAAAAGCATGAGAGCGATTTCCTCCTCAGTTTATTGATATTCTGCTTCTCTAAATACAGACCAATCCATCCAGCTGTCACACACTTACAGGCATGCACTACACAAAAACCCTGAAACTTCAGCGATGGATCTAAGAGTGAGAATGATGAGAAACTTAAGAGGAAAGAGAAAGGGGAAGAGGAGGTGGATAGTAAAGGTGAAGAGTAAGATTAAAGATAAAAAATATAAAGACAAAAAATGGGAACAGGAGGGAACAGAAACAATGGAGAATATTTGTGGAAAGCTTTTGTGTAACCTTATTGATAATAACTAAACTGTCCACCAGAATCCATAGATAGATAGATAGATCATTTACACCATTTGCTATCACAACTAGATTAAGTACAGCTAAGAATTACAATGAGAAGCACAGATGAGTTGAAAACAAGAAACCTAAGAGACAGGATCATGACTAAGATGGAAACACTCAGATCAAGCATGGTGAATCAAATGGACTCTGCTTATCATTCTTATTTCTTCCCTTTCCATTCACTATCTAAAAAAAACATCCACATTGAGAATCCACATTGTTAAACTACCCTTTAGGGACACCATCAACAGAATTTACCTTCAATGTGATGTCGAGAGACTTGTCACTTTTCATCTGCAGAACAACACGTAGTCTCAGAAAAACAAAATCAGAAAGCTTGTTTTTTTTCTGAAACTTGAGTGTTCCCAATCATTCAGGTCATGGTAATCCTAAAAGCTTAAGTAAAACTCAACAGGACAAAGTAACTGAACCAAAAAGAAAAGTCCAGTTTGCTTTCTGTCAGGCTTTTGACTCTGAAGAAACAAATTTAAACCACTGCAATGTTGAGGATTTACAACTTATTTGCTTGCACTGTGAGAAACCGACAAAGCAGAAAGGAAAAAAATAACCTTACATGTTTTTTCTTGTTATGAATAGATTTATATTAGATTCAAATTAGGTATTGAAATTGAAAACTATTAAAGTGGGACTTATAGGTGAAAAGCTGCGTTTCAGTAAAACCAACTCATGCATTCAGGGAATGTGTCCATATACCAAATGAAACTATAGAGGAAAGACAACATAAAAAATATAATTGTGTATTTTAATCATTGACTTGGCCACAAAGTACCAGCTGAAAAGCATTTACAGTTACAAATTTGAGACATTTCTATTTGAATTTAGGAGCTGTTTTCTCAGACTGGTTGGATAATTTAACTATCCATCCATTTTCTATTCCTACTGCTGTTTGGTAAGTCACAGGGAGGCTGATGGCTATCTCCAGTAGTCATTGTCCCTGGACAGGTCTGGATTGGTCATCACTCTGTCACAGGACAACACAGAGACACACGGGACAAACAACCACACATGCACACCCTCATACCTAAGGGTAGTTTAGAGTAGTCAGTTGACCAAACAGTCCTGTTTTGGGAGGGAACCAGAAAACTTGGAGAGAACCCACCCATGTACTGGCAGTATATGCAAACTCCATGCAGAAAGACCCTAGGCCAGTATTCAAACCCAGGACTCTTTGTTCTCCAAGGCAACAGACTAACTGCACCACCGTGCATGTGCTATGTCACCCCAAATTGGTTTATGCTGATATTATTACCATGTGCCAGCTTTTTAAGATACTTTAAAATATTAAGGTTTTCAGTTGCAATAACACTATTTTAAAAGTTTGAAAGTATTTTGTTGCTCCACTGCTTGAACTTGAGATCAAACAAAGCTCACTTCAGGTTCTTCAACTGAATCCATACTTGCCCATTAAATAATGGAAATTCGTACATGTTAAGTTATCATTACTGACAATTGGATCATTGTTATGATATTAAAATGTTTGTGCAAAATAAGGCACTGAGTTAGTATGATAAATCCTCTGATCTGAAGTCCTTTTTAACCCATTTATCAATATCATTCCAGTAGGAACTTTGAGACTTCCTCACTTAGACTGTTTTGAGGCCAGTTTTGGATGTTTTCATTTCGTCCTTTTGCAAAGCTTTTCTAAATTTTACTTTGGTATCAGGGATACCTGATATCTGAGCTACTGATACCAAAGGTATCACCTTTGGTACCTGCAGAGCTACTGATGAAACCAGCAATCCAAACTGAAGTATTATTATAAGTGGAGATTCATCTGTCTTTTCTGTGCCCATATATTTTGATGACAGGTTTTGTTTGGAGAGGACTGGTACGTACTCCCTGTTAATAGAGGTACAAAACCTTTTTGAGTATTTTATTTCCCCTTAATTGTGCTTTTCTGGTTCTAGTGTACTCTGCATCCCCAGAACCAGAACCAAACATGGAGAAGCAGCATTCAGTTTTTGTGCACTGCTAATCCGGAACAAACTCCCAGAAAACTGCAAAACAGCCGACACACTGAATCAAATCAAGGCTAAAAACCCATCTGTTTAGAGCCTTTGATTAGTCGTAAGTGGAACACTGATCAACATTTTCAAATTAAATTTGCTTGATGATATTTACTTGATGATCCTCATGGTTTTGATGCACTGATATTTGCTCGATGATTTTGATGTATATTTGCATGATTTTGATGATTTTGTTGTATACTTGATTGATGTTTTTATGATGTAAAGTACTTTGAACTGCCTTGCTGTTGAAATGTGCTATACAAATAAACTTGACTTGAGTTTGCTCACTGTAGTAAAGAAACTTAAAAAATGAAGCTGAGCAAGGCTTTACACGAATTATTTATGTAAAATTCATACAATATCAATAGGTACATGTCTGTATAAGACTTATTCAGTTTTACTAGCTATGTTTATACCAGATATTGCCTCTCATCTAAGCATCCCTCTTCCTTTGTCTCTCTAAGTCCCGCACTTCACATTTCTTTCATGCCTTTGCCCTGCTCTGAGAAAAGTTATTTTCTCATTGAAGTGCGCTCTTGTCCATCTCTTCTCTCCTCTTGTCATCTTGTGTATACACTCATATTTGCCTCTCTGCCTTTCTTTCCTGTTTATCTGTCAGTGTCTTTCACCTTATGGTTCCTGTCCCCACTTCATCTGTCAATGTCACTGTGTCATTGTCCCAACTTCATAGTTCCTTTTTTCTTTTGCCTGTTAATTCAATTAACAAGATGCCATCTTCTCAATTAAGCTTTCCAATTACATCTCCACTCTTGGTCTGAATTAAAGCTGGTCCTCGTTTGTGGGAGGCTTCTCTTTGTACTGGGTGTTAAATTAAAATGAACTCGCAGCTTGGCATGATAAGACCTGCTCATCATCGTCAAAAAATGAGAAATTGTATTTTTTTTATGTCTCTGCTTCTCGTTATAACTTCTGGGGTTTTGGCCAAAATACATTGCTCACAAAATTAAAGGGAACACTAAAATAACACATCCTAGATCTCAATTAATTAAATATTCTTATTGAAAAACTTTATTATTAACACAGTGAAATTGATTTAGAAGAAAATAACACAAAAATTATCAATGTAAATCAAAATTATTACACCATGGAGATCTGGATTCATACTCAATATGAAAGTGGAAATCAACGTGACAGGCTGATTCAACACCATTGAATATTCCTCAGTACAAGTCTAAATGAGGCTCAGTAGTGTATGTGGCCTTCACCTGCCTGAATAACCTCCCCACAACGCCTGGGCATGCTCCTAATGAGACGGTGGATGTTCTCCTGACCGATCTCTTCCCAGACCTGGGTTAGAGCATCAGTTAGCTCCTGAACAGTCTGTGGTGCGATGTAGCGTTGGTGGATTGACCGAAATATGATGTCCCAGATGTGCTCGATTGGATTCAGGTCTGGGGAACGGGCAGGCCAGTCCATAACATCAATGCCCTCATCATGCAGTTCCTGCTTCAGCCACATGAGGCCGAGCACTGTCATGCATAAGAAGGAACCCAGAGCCCACTGCACCAGCATATGGTTTCACAATGGGTCTGAGGATCTTATCCCGGTACCTTATGGTAGTCAAGGCACCTCTGGCTAGCACATGGAGGGCTGTGTGGCCATCCAAAGAAATGCCTCCCCACACCATGGCTGACCCACCACCAACCCAGTCACTCTGGAGGATGTTGCAGGCAGCATAATGTTCTCCACAGTGTCTCCAGACTCTGTCACATCAGTCACATGTGCTCAGTGTGAATCTGCTTTCATCCGTGAAGAGCACGGGGCACCAATGGCGAATCTGCCAATTTTGGTGTTCCGTAGCAAATGCCAATCGTCCTACACGGTGTTGGGCTGTAAGCACAGGCCCTGTATGTGGACATTGGGCCCTCATACAATCCTCATGGTGTCTGTTTCTGACAGTTTGAGTAGAAACATGCACGTCAGTGGCCTGCTGGAGGTCATTTTGTAGGGCTCTCCTACAGCTCCCTCCATGTCTCCTGGTGCACTGGCCTATCTCCTGGTACCTATTCCATGCTCTGGACACTGTGCTGAGAGACACAGCAAATCTTCTTGCCACCGCTCGCATTGATGTTCTGTCTTGGATTAGCTGCACTACTTGAGCAACATCAGTGGGCTGTAAAAAATGCCTCATGATGCCTCTATGTGTGGCAGCACTGACAAAAATGAAAAAGTAAAAGTTCAACCAGAAAGGATAAGAACAGAGAAATGATCTGTGGTCACCACCTGCAGAATCACTCTTTTATAGGGGTTGTCTTGCTAATTGCATCTCATTTCCACCTGTTGTATGTTCCATTTGCACAGCAGCAGGTGAAATTGATTCACAATAAGTGTTACTACCTAATTGGTGACAATGATTCCACAAAGGTGTGACTGATTTGGAGTTGCATTGTTTTGTTTAGGTGTTCCCTTTATTTTTTTGAGCAGCGTATACAGTTTGGTTGCAGTTCAATTTGAACTCATCTAATTGTTTCGTGATCATTCCTATGCCTTAAGAAAAAATAATAATTTGTCAAATTGCTGGAAGAAGAACTTGCTGAAATGAAAATACATCATAGTTAGGGGTGGCACATGGTGTAGTGGTTGAGTGGCCACCCCATATACAGAGGCTATTAGTCCTTGAAGCAGCCAGGTTTCACCCTTGAGACCATTGCTCCATGTGTTCCCCCCTGCACTTCTGCCCGTTTCCTGTGTTTATCAAAGATAAAGAAGAAAACTATTTTTGAAAGTGTAAAACTTCAAAAATCTAAATAGCCTTCTGTTTACAATGCTCGTCAACTATCAAACCAATCAAATATCCTAAGGTATTAGGGTTATCTTTCATTGTGTTATAAAACTTTGTTCTACTGTGGACATAAGACAATTTTCAAATTTGAAGAGCATTATTATGCATCATTAAATGTGTCATGTTGTGATTCTAGTTCCTCTTAAATATATTTGGGGGATGTTTCTTAAGCATAAATGTTTCGCTCTCTACCAACATTTATGTTGTGTTCCATTTTAAGATATAAGTTGGATCTGGGATAAATCTGCACCTTGTTCAACATTGTTCCAGCAGCAGTGAGAAAAGTAACTGTTTTTAGCCAAGTAGATAATGTGTTATGCTGAATTTTAAATGCAGAAAATTCTTCACAAATATGTCCTGGATTGATTTCCTCCGTCTCTCCAGTTTATGCCAGAAACAGTGTGCTCTAAACACATAAAAAGGCAAACATGCCAATCAAGTCCAACAGATGTGAGCAGTTTGTGGTCCAATTGTTGGTGTCCATCACTTTATAATCAACTATGATTTTCAAAAAAGCAAATAGGCACAGCAGTGACAAAGAAAACTTGTGTCCTCGAGATGAAAAGCCCTTGTTAGAATTTTATTAATATATTACATTTACTGCTGTTGATGTGTTTCAGGAATAAAAAAAAAATGGTTGTGCTTTCTTTACTGTGATCAAAGCCTGTTATTTTCACTTAATAAAAAAAGGATTTCTAGTTTCTATTGTGGGATGCTAGTTATATGCTTTCCAACCCCAAGGAGCTGTAAGTTTGAGCTTGCCCTCAGTGCAATAGTACTTTGTGCACCGCAGTCATGCTGTGCAGGACAACAGGACCAATCTGCCAGTGCTTCAACAGAATCATACACATGGTTTTACTGGTTATCATTTGTACAGTGAGACAGAGGACAAGTTACAGAGGATCTCCACCTATTTGTGGTTCAGTAGTCATGGATTGCAGATTTTCCTGTGGGACATAACTCTAAATTATTTGCGAAAGATTTGCCTATTTGCATATTTCTTTCTTAGAGCATGTCTAAAACAGTCAACAGAAACTGCAGCTTAAAGCTGAAATACCTAGACGCAATGCTACTTGACTCACTATTGCCTGGTATTTGCAAAGGAGCCAGTCCATGAGTGGCATTTGTTTTTCATGGTGCTGATTGGCTGTACCCCCAACAGTGGAGATAAGGGAGACTATGGATGTTAGCTTCTCCAATAGTGCTAAGACAGTTTCCACTATGTATATTAAGGTATATTTGGTGTTTAGTGGTGCAAATAATATAATTGCCTTCAAGGAGCTTTCACTGCCAATTATGAATGCATTCACATATAGGGTTTTCAAGTTGACAAATTTCAAATTTTATTTTTTTCGAATTCAGTCTTTGAGTGGTATTCCATTTACATTTGTCAACTTAAAGCTCATAAATTCAGACTTATGGGTTAGTCCTAAATGTTTCATACTTTTTCAGATTGCAATTTAATTTCAGCTCATTTTATCTAATATGTCTGAACTCTTTATACAATGGTCATTCAGTATTCTACTGTGGAAGGGAAGGTTATAATTAGTTCAGGATAATCCATCCATCATCCATATTTCCTTATCCTTGTAAGGTCATGAAAGACTTGTGCCTATCTCCAGCAGTCATTAGGTGAGAGACAGGAACACCCTGGATAGGTCACCAGTCCAACAACAAAGGTTATTTAAGATAATGTAATGTCAAAATAAAATCATGTAAACATTTTCCAATACTCTCTCTGGCATGCCTGGACCCAAATGCTGTTTTACAAAGATATGTCTTAAACATTATGTCTATCATTGTATAAATAGTTGAACATGGTTAAGCAATGGTAAATAAATCAGATAGGATCTGGGGATTTGTTAAAGCTCATCCAAATACAGCAATAATTGCCTCGGGTTACATGTTGTCACCATAACGACCTCACAGGAGTGTGCACCATTGCTGTTATATTGGATGATACAAGGTAATGTCTACCTTTCAACGCTGATTATGTTTAGTGTTTGTCAGACTAACAGTGCGGAAACTAGCAGCAGGTGCAGAGAACTGATGAGAATCTGTCACAGTCACGTGATGATGACTCATTGAAACACATGCAAGATGAGGAGAAAATGGAAGCGAAGGGCAGGAGAAAATCATCAGCTCCTCTATCTCTTCTAATCTCTCTGATGACTTTGTCAAAAGGCTCCAAGGTAAAGAAGAAAACAGCACTAATTAAAACGTTTTGTTTAAATCTAAATTTAATTGAGCTGGCTGATAAAGCAGCTTTTCTGAAGTACATCAGGCCCGTCGATGTGTCAGAGCAACGAGCAAGGGTAACAACAGAATCAGCTCACATGGAAAGGGAGGCTGACAAAATGCAGCCCAGTTTAAAAATAAAAAAGTTAATTCATTCAAACTTGAAGGAGCTGCAGACAAACCTGCAAGATGACTGATCTATCTGATGTGTAACTCAGCACATTTTCACCATCCGCTTCTTACAGCAGCGACGTCTTCTTGTTCCTGTCACAACGGAATAAGAAATGGCATACTTCTGAGCTATTTGATAAACGCGTTAATTAAAATGTTAAGAATGAAAAGAAGATGCGGACATGTAAGATTACTTAACTGATGGTTAATTGAATAGCAGCAGTTACTGTATTCCACAGGGAAATATTTCACATTGTTCTGACATCACTGCTGTGTTAAGTTCAGTCTTGACCTTTTTTTACACAGCCCAAAACTAGAACACAATTGAAAGAATTAACCAAGAAATTACTTGTTAATTTGCCTGACTTTTGAAATGTGAGCACATATTTTATCATTCAGCCATTTAGTTTTTGAATTAAGAAAAAAAAAAGTCACACTGGTTTAACAAGCACACAGAAAAGATAAAAGGTTTTATAAACAACTTCACAGCTCAAACTAATGTACTCTATAATTTTTTAACATGCCTGAAATTAAACTCTACCTAAAACAAAAAATATATATTTTTTAAAAAGTTATTCCACAATTGATTGTTTTAATTGCTACAACTACCTGACACATTATGGGGCACGGTTTGTAAAGTTACACAGTAAAAATTTAACAATAGTATTTTGGTTTAATTAGCCTGTCATAGAAAAAAAATGGATGTTCATTTTTCAAAATCATATTTTCACCATATTATTCATACATTTATAAATGTCAGAGTTCCACATTAAATATTTAATTCGCAAGCTAAATATTCCGTTTATGAACTAAATATTTAGTTTACAAACTATTTAGCTTTTAAATTAAATATTTGGTTCTGAAGCTAAATATTTATTTCGCAAACTAAGCATTTAGTTCCCACCTAAATGTTTAAGTTTGAGCTAAATATTCAGTTTACAAACTAAATACTTAGCTCAGACTTAAAGATTTAAAATATTTGGCTCCAAATTAAATATTTAGTTAACTAAATATTGAGTTCAAAAGTAAATATTTATTTTTCAAGCTAAATATTTAGCTTGCTTGCTAAATGTTTAGCTTGTTAACATATTTAGCTAGCTAATTAAATATTTAGGTCTGAGCTAAATATTTAGCTAATATGTAAATTAGCGTGCCAATAAGCAGAAGTGGAATATCAAAATAAAGCTGCATTTTGCAGCCCACTATATAAACTCCGCTGCTGGCGGGACTGAATCACTTCAGTTGTCACTCAAATAATGTCTTTTTAAGTCGTTTTCTTCTCGACATGTCTAAAGTGTTGGCTTAAAACATAGTGAATGCCATTTTAACAGCTATAGAGATGTTTATTCATGGATCTACAGCAATAGTTCCTGCATCAACATTTGACGCGATTAAGTCCTACCATCAGCAGAGTGTATACAGACGGCTTCAAAACACAGCTTTTACTTTGATATTCCACTTCTGCTTATTGACAGGCTAATTTGCATATTAGCTAAATATTTAGTTAAACTAAATATTTAAATCTCTTGCTAAATATTTAGTTAGCAAGCTAATTATTTAGGTCTGAGCTAAATATTTAGTTTGGAAAATAAATACTTAATTTGAAAAATTGAATGTATAGTTGGGAAAATAGATATGTTGAACTACATATTTAGTTTGAGAAATAAATATTTACTTTGGAACTAAATATTTTGTTAAACTAAATATTTAGCTCACACTCTAAAAATTAACATTTACTTAAATATTTTGGTGCAACAAATTTACACTCGAAAATATTGAGTAGATTGGAAACGAGTCAAATCTCTTATCTAATTGATTAAGTTAACATGAATAATTGTAGCTAGTACAGTAAACAAAATTAAGTAAAACTAACTACTATAAGTTAGAAATATAGCAAGGTTTAGTGAAAAGAACAAAAAAAGCACGTTTACGCATATAAAGGAGGATCACCAGTTAACATTTTTCATGACAAATTTATATTTTATAAACATGGCAATAGATCCAGACAGCCAGCTTTGTTTATTAAAACACATCTGAAGCACAGATCAGTGAACTAAACTGAATTCTACATGCAATGGATTGAACAACTGTGAAAATACATTTCCCACTTCACATGAATGGCCATCTCATGTGAGTGTTGCATTTGCAGTGAAATTGTGTGTACAAGTATAATCACAATTCTGAAAAATTGTTTCCAAATTTGCAGATGTTTTGTCATCCTGGACAAACTAAAAAACATGACAGCTTAACACTGAACTGTATTATGCACATAGCTTAAAAATTGAACAGTGATGCTTCATATCTATAAAACATGACATAACAGCAAACAGCGGTGGAAAAACAAGACATGGCAATAACTTTTAACTACAGCCTCACAATAACAACCTTGACTGGAAGGTTTTCAGGATCCAGCACCAGGAAAGCATTTTGAAATACCTTAAAACTATATTTGAGATTCTTGGGGTATTTCAGATCCAAAGCAAAGGTTAGTCCCAAGAGTTAGCAACAGCCTGCGATCCCCAAGAATAATGAGAACTGTTATGCCCTCAATAATAATCCCTACATCAGTAGGTTTGGCTACTCTAGACCCATCTTGGTTTGAGAGCAGGTAAATCAATGGGACATCAGATGATCACCTCTCTTGTCTTCTCAATGGGAACTCCCGTCTGTAAAACAAAGTATTCACTCTTAGCACACCATGTAACACTGGACATTCAAACATCTCTTTGTTTCTCTGTATAAGCTTAAATTTATCTTAGTCTGTATTCATACCAATTTGAGCTTTTGGTGACACAAGATGACAGACTGATGAGGTCTTTAGCTTTAGTATGGTTCATCCAGTTAAAGCACCAAACCTTTACATTAAATTTGAAAATGGACATTATTTTGAGTTAATATTTGTGTTCAGAAACAAAAAAAGTAACAGAAAACCAACATCAGATGTTTGCTTGAACAATATAATGTCTTCTTAAATTGATTTCTGAATTCAAGCAACTGCCCTGAAAGTACTTTGTGTAGTTATCCTTACCTCCTCTGCTTGGTAGTAAGCACTGGACTTTCTTCTTCTTAAAGCAGGTGCTAAAGAAAAAGAAAAATCAATATTCAACATGTCTGATAAAATCATTTTTCATAATTAAGAGTTCTGCCATGTGATAAATCTCAATAAAATACATAAAATGAGTTAAATAATTGTTAGATATTTATGTTAACTGAGGGTAACTATGCTCGAGTTGAGGGTAGATTTTTGTATCAGGTTACTCTGAACACATTTTGTACATGGTTTTAATTGGTGTAAAACACAACAGTTAAAAACTGTTACTATACCTCTAGAACGCCTGTAGGACATCAACAAATTTGCTGCCATTTCTGCAACATCACAGCTAAAAAAAAAAAAAAAAAACGTGTTCTTGAATGTAAATCACATTTTTGAGAACTTTGAACAGAAAGATGCTGTTTTTTAAGTGTTGAACATCAAAGTAATTCAACTCATCTTGACGTCTGTGCTCTGTTAGGGGTTGAACCAAAAATTTAAACAGTTTTTGAGGGCCAAACTTTGGGCATTTTACAGAGAAAGAGTTACAGTATGTTCCTTTAAGGGGCATGTTCAGTGTCTGCTGAGTGTCCATTTGCACCAAACTTATCCTGGTAATTTAGGCCTAGTCATCTCACATCACTTCATATCTAAGGATATTAACCGATGGTTCAAGGTCTGGCCTGATCACAATGCATATTCTAATTGATTTAACATGACCAAATGTGCTGGAGTATAAAGATTTTCCAAGACAGATATGCAGCAGTGCAAATGGGAGTATGGATGGGATTTCACGCAATATGAGACAGTAATGACCAGAGAATCCCTTTGAGAAACACAGCAAGAAAACAATGTCAGGATCAGCGCCTTTAGTTCCTGCAGGGTCCGCTTATGCCAAGGCTCAATGCTCTTTTGTTACAATATCATGCATCACTCTCAAATGGTACCTCCAGCAGATGGCATTGATATTTTCAGAGAGGACAAACCAAGCAGATGAGGCAGAGATGCTATACTGTAGGAGATGGAGAGTGGCAGAGAGGAACAGATGGAGAGTGTTATGCAGCAGAGAGCAAGTGGCTATCAAAAGATGTTAAAGAAAATCAAGAAGATGTAGAGAATCCGTGTAGGCAGTCATTTAGGAACTCTAAATCATAGGAGACACATTCTCCTTGGAAAATAAATGCTGTCAAAGTCCTTATGATCAATGTAAGATACTACTTAATGTAAATCTCGGTTATTGCTTGGGGGTACAATTGCTCTCCTTGCAAAAAAGATTTAGCCCTTTTACTGTTGTTGAACTTAACTTTGTTTACAATGCACATGTTGAATTTTATTTTTTGGGGGGGGTGGAAAAACAAACATTGTGATTTTATATATATATATATATATATATATATATATATATATATATATATATATATATATATATATATATATATATATATATATATAAAAAATTATACTGTGAAAATGAGATTGTTTGGGCAAGATGTTTGTAATGCAGATTGTTTTTCAGATTACAAAATTTACAACAGGTTTAACTAGTCCTTGATGCAGCATGCAGTCCAAAATCTGATAAATCAACAAGTAAAAACAATACTTCATGAGTTACTAATCATTACAGACCAAGGTATGCAGTAAACCAGTCACATTTATTGACACACTAGTAAAGATGGGAAAACAACCTTTGAATGCATTTTGAATAGCGCTGTTCTCTAGATTTGTCATAATATCTGTGAGAAAATGTTACCTCTAACTTTTAAAAGTATAAGAATCAGATCATTCAACCATCATCCATATTTTCCTCTTTCTCCTTTTTTGAACTATTTCTGTTGTTATTCGAACAACAGCATGACACTTTTCATAAAAGACTTGTTGATGATAACTGTAATTACGTGTGAGTTTCTTTGAAAGTTTTTCTCAGTCGCTTCGGTGCATTTCTCACATCACTATTAAGATTTACAGTGCACTCTCAAAGCAATTAGTACAAACTGCAGAACCTAGTTGATAACCTGCAAAAGCGTGTCATGTGCTCAAAATAGATCATTTGTTTCTCAAAAGTAAGTCAAGTCAAGTTTGTGTAGCACATTTCAGTCACAAGGCACAATCAAGTATGCATCAAAACCATCGAGCAAGTAGTCATGTCAATGAAAGTGTCAGCAGCATCAAAATGGAAAGTCCTGAGACCATGTTTATAAACAATATAGTCAAATGAGTTTGTCATTTTTTATTATGACAGGTCATTCTGTATGTGTTTTTCAATGCAAAAACATCAGATCTTGGTGACATTTCCTGAAAATGGAAGACACTCCTAAAAAGTTACAAACATTCTTGCTCCAACATACCTATAATTGATCAATCCATCTGAAAACAAATCACTTTCCTGGAACACTTACTTCTCAAGTGTTTCCATAAGGTAAAGTTCCATTCTGAAAGACAGACATAATTAAATAAATCCTTCTAAAGGCTCATTCTGAATATTTTTTTGGCCTTCAGCGAATCAGGTCAGGCAGTTCTTTTCAGAACAACACAGAAGAAACCCTGGTGTAGTCCTGAGCACTGGGCATCTGCTTCATTATTTTTACTTTCGGATCCAATTTTTTTGTCCTTTTCAGCACAAAGCTCAGATTTGTTGCTTTATGTTCACTTTGAAAGGCAATTTAATTAGAAAATGTATTCATTAAAGGTTATTTTGACAGAGACTCCATAATCTGGCTTTTTAAAAAAAAAAAAAAAAAAAAAGCATGATGGAGATTCTCTCTTTTTAATTTACTCAATTTAAATTTAGCCAAAGGGATGGTTGTATCGGTCTTGATTTTGATGCAAATCCTAGAAACATATATGTCATTCTTGGTTATTTGTAGTGATAGTGAATAGCGAATTAAGAATTCAGAAGTTATAATATTGTTGTGCCATGTCCTTCTGTGACATGATTGACATGAAATGATTTGAAATGGGTTTTTTTCTTTTTTTTAAATAATTTAGGTAAGTTTAAGGTAAGTTGAATTTGGAATTCATAAAATTTTTGAAGAAAATTTCATATACTGCTCTGAACTAATGGTGAGTTGGCATGTTCATATTTTGACAGTTTGCTGTCCTGTAAATAGTATATGTGGTTTTAGAGAAATGTGGATCGTGATATATTGAATATGTGTAGATTGCAAAGATATGTAGTTAGCTTTTATACTTGTTTATCATTAATTCACAATCTATGTTAAATTATGTTTGATTATCATCAACCTGTCCAGGGACTACAGGTGGAAATTAGCACTTGCAGCAACCTGGTACTGCGCATCCTTCCTTTGAAAAGGTCTCTGAAATGTTGTATATTGTTTATGTGTAAAGTAACAAAGGGTCTAAGGTAAAGGTCTTCTATACATCAAGGCTATCTCAAATATACATTCTTTGGATTTCTTGGAGGGGATATTTTCTCCTCTAAAAAAGGACATCACAATTTGTTTTTCTAATAATGGCTCTCACTGTGGTTTGCAGGAGTCAAAACTCTTTCCAGACTGATAGACATCAGTGACTTTATTTCTCATCAGTACTAGAATTTCTTTAGATCTGGGCATGATGTGGTGCTTTTTGAGAACTTTCACCTACCTGCTGTTGTCAGACAGGCAAGTTTTCATGTGATTTCTCGATTCTTTAGGTTTGGCATTAATCGTGTCTGGGAGTGGCTGGTGACATTAAACTAAACTAAAAAAAATGGGGTAAATACAGATAATTCATAACTTCATTTTTATTTTCCCTTGTTGTTTAGTAATTTAAATAAAAACAGCATTTTGTATTTACACAGATTATCTCTGTTATGTCGAGACGATCTAAAACACTTAAGTGTGAAAATAAATAAAAAATGTCACGTTTCGATGTTGAGGACCCGAGGGATGAGTTAATGAGCTAACTGAAAACAGCTGTAGAAGAGCAGAAAACTGAGGCATAAGTAGCACTTGTAACTAAAGAATAAAATGAAACATAAGATGCTACAATGGAACCAAATTAAGCAAACTAATTCAAAGTCCAAAAGATTTTGACAAAAACAGAAGCCATCTATGAGATGGCAAATATTTTTTCGTAACTGTACATAGCAATATGCAAGAGCATAATGTTCACTCCGTGCAATTTTTTCATTAGACTGACATATGCCAAATAGATTGCACTATTTTTTTTCCACACCTTCTAAAAGTCCCTTTGAAGGCCCTTGAAAGTCTTCAGCCTGTCTGTAAAAAGTCTGTCTTTAAGCTCTATTCCTAGTTTATCATAATATATGTGATGATCTGCTCCTGTGTTGGTTTTCTACACCTACTATGAGCCTTTTCAGTCTCCATCTCGCCCTCATCTTTTTAAGTGCCATGAAGAGACCAGCTATGAGTGCGAATCAGGCTCTCCAAAGGTAAGAGGACTTAAGAGGCTTCCTCCACTGAGAGGCATGTGGAGTAGTACGAGCTGGTCTCATAACATAAACTGCGGGTGTTCTCGACTGCTAATATGGACACACTGAGAGAAAAACTGTGAAAGCTGTGAATGTGTGTGTGTTGTACCTAAATTACATTGATTTATATCTCACTGGTGGACAGTGACCTGCAGAGAAACACTGAGGACATCAAGAGAACCGTTGGCAACTGTGAGCGTATGATCAGAGCTTTCATTAATTTGTTGCCAATATTTATTTCTTTGTTGGAACAACAAACAGTTACAGGAACTGTTGCTTCTTGTATGCAAGTATAAAAGAGGAACAGTGAATTTCATTTAGTATTTTCATGCTGTGGTATTAATGCACACAGAGAGCACATGCAGAGATGCACAGAGGACAGTGGGATGGATCAGAAAGGCGTATTGTAATATTCACTGTCTGCAGGTTAATAGTTTGCTTTTTTATTTTTATTACCCACTGATGCATATAATTCATTTTATACAAGTCAAATTTTGATTTGAATTCCACGCTTGATTTCCATCGCTGTACTAATGCTTTGCCGGGTAGTTGTTTTTTATTTTTTTTATTTTGCAGTTCATCTTTAATGGAGATCTCCAGTGTTTACTGCTACAGTTGGCTGGTCTGCTTGTAGGTTACATTAGCTCTGTTTACCTTTCTGGGCCCTCAGCAATGAAGTTCTAAAGGGCATAAATTGGAATTGAAACACAGCTGGCTGTCCTCAGTTTGAGTGTGTTTTAAAGCTCTATCATACAGATAGGGTCATCGTTGTGGCCAATGTGCCAAAAGTAAAATGAAGCGTCAATTTCTGGTCATCTTATTCCCTGCTGGCTTACATTTTCCTGGTTAATAGTGAAAGTTTTCCACCATAAGTCTTTCTATTATATAAATGTTATTTTCCAGCTGTACTCTGCAATAGAAATTATTGTTGTTTAAATCATTTTTTTAATGCAGCGATGATGGAATTACAGTTGTCTCTTTATCCAGTTCCATTCATCTAAGTTCATCCAAATTCCATAAATCTTTGAACTCTATTTTATATGATTTATCCTCAACGTATTTACAATTTTACATAAAAATGTATTTTAGAACAATTTTCGCTTGAACAGTCTTTCATTGGTTTAACGAAAATAAACATCTTTGTAATTTATTTCTCACAACAGCCCTTGAATTATTCAATAAGTGGTGCAGACATTTAGCCTGAGTCCCATTTAATGGATTGTACCTCCACCTAGAGACACATGACGCGCCATCAAGATGCTGATGCATCATATGTTCTCACTGCTTCCTAATACATAAACATGATTAAATTATTATATGATTATGTGTTGTGTTAGCAGTTCTTAATCCTGCAGCAGACTTTATTTTTTTATGCAAGCACAGAAATAACAAAAATACACATAAATTTGTTGCAGACTTTCTGTATACAATCTTCAAACATATTTCAAGTATAATGATTATTTAGACAGAAAATATACCTCAGCATGTGAAAATATATTACACCTTGTACATTTATTTTTTGCTTGGGTCATAGAGTACATCAAAATACATCAAGCTAGACATTACAGTGTTTCAAACAGCACTGTGAAAATGTGTGAATGTTTCAGATCTTCAAATAAATTTAAATATCAGACAAAGACAACCTTGGATTGATTTTGTGAAAAAAAAAAAAAACAACTATCCAAACCAACCTAGCCTTATGTGGCCACTTATTAAATCATGAATTAACTGGGATTAATTAGCTCTACTCCTTGGAAATGTAGGGTTGAGGACTAAGAATGATGGTTAATGGGTAAAAAGCAATATAACATATGTAGGCTGTCTGTTGGACAGCCTACATATGGATTTGGTCTTTGCATATCCGCTTTATTAAGATATTTTTCTGCTCATGGCAATCTTTCCAACATACTTCAATGTAAATATGCTGATCAGAACATATAACCTTGGATGATGTATAAGATTGTTAAGCATCCACATGATTACATGCATTTTTTGTGTCTGAATAAAAGCCTAGCTTCCTCATATTAAAACTTTGAATACAAACCACACTTGCAAGGGTGCCATGAAACTCTTTATTAATCTCAGGAACTGAAATAGTTAGAATCCATAACACCCAATTGTTACCATTTGCCTGAAACTGATAACTAATACATTTATTTAAGAGCTTTATCACTGTCGCACTAAAGTCATTCAGTCTCAAAATGTAAGAAGGCTCCAGGTTCATTGACTTCTTTGCTACTTTACATGCCAACATTTTCCGTTTTGTTCCAACTTTCCTCCATTTCGTGCTTATGTATCTTTTCATCTTCACCTATTTGGTATTTAATGATTATGCCTTTACCATTATACACTGTTTTTGAAAGCTGATAATTTTGATACAAAATTTAGATAACTGTTCATAAACAAAAATTCTTAAATGTGACTTGTTATTTGATGTGATTTTATTATATTTTTCAGGAGATTTTTTTAGAACACCCCATTTCCTTTGTGGCTCTAATCCATCTTTGGGACACAGATTGTAACACTTCATAAAACAAAAAATAGTCATGGGCAACTTCAGAAGGTCTATCTTATTTATAGAAGCCATATTACCACATTTTTAATCATTAGTATATGAGTGGATTGCAGCAGATAACTTTAAATCATCTGTTGACAAAGCAGATGCGACGTAATGATGCAGGCGTATAAGATAAACAAGCAGCAGATGGTTCTTTTTCTTAACAAAAAAGATGAGACCAAAACTTCAAATCTATAAAATGACAAAGTGGCAAAACAAACATTGACCTATACATTTTCTATACCCCCTTATCACTGCACAATCATGTGGGGCTGGTGCCTATCTCAAACGGTCATTGAGCCACTACCAGGGTAAACTCCGGACAGGTTGCCTGTCCATCGTAGAGACACAAAGGACAAACAGACATGCATGCACATACATACACACACACACACACACCCTCACATGATGCAAACTCAGTGCAGAAGAACTCTGGCTCTGGATTCAAACCCAGGACTTTCTGTGGTAATGCAACAGTACTGACAACTGTTGTATTACAGCACCACAACACAACACACCACTAAAAGAGACATCAGTGCCACTGATTTGATTGGACCCATGAGAGTTAATGTATGAACGTTTTACTATTGTGTTGCTTTATTGTCCCTAAGTGAGGAAATTCACAACACTTGTCTTGTTTTGGTAAAAAAAAAAAAAAAAAAAAAAAAAAATATAGGAAACCTGGTTAGCCAGTCTTGATTATGAAGAGTCAGTTTCATCCCATATCCCCCTCAGCAGATATCAAACCCCACTTTTAAGATGGACTTAAAGGGGTGGTGACATCACTGTATAAACTATTTCATGTAGTTTATATTGCTGCATATGTCAATTTTCCAAGAATTTCATTTTAAAAAATAAATAACATCACCTTTTTGTTGGGGGTTGTTTTGGCAGGCCAGATTTCTCTCCTCAGTAAAAGGGATGGGTACAGTAATGATATGTGGCTCTACCTTGTTGACTTCACTCTGATTGGCTACAACCATATTTGGGAAACTCTTCAGTAAAGTGCGCTGAACATAGTCTCAAATTGGGGTTATAATTGCATGGTACTTCCCGATAAATGAACTTCAGCCAGTCTTCTCTGATCTCTCATCTATCGGGAGTAAGTGGAAACTTCCATCCGTTTTTGAGCACCCTTGGAAATAACAGCTCCGTTTTTTTAGTAGCCATCCTCTTAAGTGGAGTAGCCAGACATGCTGGCGCGACTTAGACCTTAAATTAGCCGGTGTATCAGCTGGGGGAAGGAGAGAAGGGGAGGGGGAGGGCTGTTTGCTTGATGGTGTGCTCTAACTGGAGAATATGAATTACGTAGAAAGATAACCTACGTAGAAAGATAAACTGTTCTCTGATTCATCTGTTTCTGAGCAAAGAAACAAAGCTGACCGCCTATGAGCAGGGCTTTTGATACCAACTCTTGACATTCACATGGCCTCATCAGTGCATAACAGATCATAGTATACCCACAAAACCACAGAAAAATGAAATTTGTTGTCATGACCCCTTTAAAAGCTGCCCACAATAACTGACCCACTATCTAAACCCCTTACTGAGTTTGTTTCAGAGGGCTGCTCCCAGTCCTGAGTGACCAGGCTTGAGCAGAACAAGCCCCTGAAGTAAATGCTTAAAAAGGTCACTGGTTCAATTACTGGCTTCTCTGGTTCACCCAGCAGTTCTCTTAAGATAAACCCTCTTTTTTCTTTTTGCTCATTAAATTGGGCCTTAATGTAAAATGGGAACATTTACTTACACATGCCACCAATTATTGTGAAGAGACACCAGCTTTGAAGAGGTGTGGGAGCTGGATTCCCTGCTTGATGGGATTCCATGGGGGCACTGAAAGAGTTCAATGGCTGAAGCCAGTAACAGAAAGTGTAATTTATTGATGGTATACATACAAGTCTTATGTATATGTATGTAGAAGGGAAAAGAAGATAGTTAGATTGTTTTTTCTATATCTAAAATGTCCTTTGGCAAAATACCTATAGAATCAAATTAGTTAATAAAAACAAAATGCAAAACTCAGCAGTATCAGTTAAACCACTTATATGACAAGCAATATACAACAATCAGCATCTAATGGCTCAACACGTTGCAGTATAAAGTCATTTATCATACACATTACTTACATACACATTACTTACACAGGAATAATATGCCTCTCCATTTCATGTGTAAATCAGGCAATCTAAATGCAGTGAGGACCCAATGAGAAGGCATGTCTTTTGTACTTTTGGTAGCAGATTTTATATAAAAGGTCTTATCACTTTTATTCAGCTATCCTTTTTACAGTCAGCATTAGCTACTCTTCTTTTCACAAAGCAATAACTGCAAAAGCACACACACATACATACAAGCAATTTCTTGTTAACATGCACGGTCACCAATGCGAGCAATTCATTAAAAAGACTAATACTCTGTGTTAAAGGAGGAGTCATACTTTAAAAGTTAAGGGTTCTTTACAGGATGTGCATGTAAAAGATGTTGTATGCGTTAAAATGTCACAGTAAGTAACTGCTTTCCAAAATACCACAGATCCTTTTTTGGCAAATACTAAGTCTTTATTTGAACTATGAGCTTGAAAATCTGTCAAAAATAGTTTTAGCATTTAAAAAACCTTCTCTGTTTCTTTTTTTTCCTCCTCCATTTAAAGCTTGAACATCATTAGGCCATTCTTTCTTTGTAGGCTAAGTAATGTGTGTCATCAAAAAATCTAGATTCAGTAGAAAGGGAACACTGACTAAATAAAGAAATGTTTCCTGTAACTGGAAGTTTTGTTCCTGTGATCACAGCTTTTGCTTATGGGATCAATGTAAACATCCAGGACAGCAGAGTGTTCAGTTATGTCCAGAGATGCACCAATTATAGGTTTTGTGACTGATTTCCGATCACTTGATTTTTGTAAAACTTTGACCTGCTGATACCCAAATTTAACTGATTTGTATTGCTTCTTAAGAACTATAAATAACAAAACATACAGTTTTTCTACTTTATGCATAAATTTAAGATGTAACAGTTTTAGAATAAAACAAAACAATGATATTTTCTAAAACAGCCCAAAGCTGCAAAACTCTCTGACTCTGCATCACTGAAATCTACTAATGCAGCAAAATCTGTACAGATAAAACCCAAGTAAAACAGTCCAACTCTTGTTGTGTCCATCTCAAAAAATGCTCTGGTTGCTCCATTGGATAGACTGAGGAGGTCTGTAGAGTACAGTAAACTCAATGTCTTGTTCAACAAACAAGTTTGGACGGATTTAAACTTTCGACCTGTTGCATGAGCCTGCCGAAAGTATACTAAGGTCATAAAGGGAGGGACATGGTTCCCAACAATATTCTGACAAGTCTGTTTGAATGATGTTCTACAGATGCTAAGGGCTCCAAAGTGTGCCAATGCCTAAACCACGAATAAAAGGAGGCTGGATCCATGTTTTCATCTTGTTTACACCAAATTCTGACCCTACAATCTGAGTGTCAAAGGTGAAATCAAGACTAAATGAAGATTTTTTTGATTCTGTAATCGTCCAATTTTGGTGCGTTTGTGTAAATGTTAGGCTCTGTTTCTTGTTCTTAGCAGACAGAAGTGTAAGTAGGTGAGGGCTTTTTAATGCTGTAGTTCATCTGGTTCAAAATTTAACGTGTTACGCATTCAGAGATACCGTAGTATTCTTTAATCCTTGGATGTAACTGGATGTAAATAGATTTTTGAGTTATTGTTGCCTTTCTATCATCATAAACCAAAATGAATATTCTCCTGTGACCTCAGACATCAACAAGACATGTTTATCCACACAATTGCCTCTCACTGGACATTTTCTCTTTTGCAAACCACCAATAACCCTCCCACATTCAAATGCTTAAATTCCCTTTTTTTCACATTCTGGTTTTAACTTCAGCAATTCATCATCATTACCTCTGCGTACCTTGACGGCCTGAGTTTCTGCCATGTGATTGGCTCTTTTACTGTTGGCATTAATAATGCAATTGAACGGGTGTGCCTAATAAAGTGGCCAGTGAGTGTATATTAAAATGAACAAAACAATTACATAGTTGACATTTGAGGCTGTCTGTATCATCTCTTTTGTAGTTTAGCACAATTTACGAGGTTAGCAATACTTACTAAAAATATTGTTCTATTTGTGGACCCTTTAACTGAAATTTCCTAAGGGATCTGCCAAATGGGATCAGAATAGCTTTGTAGTAATATGCTAATTTTCCACATATGCTAAACCTCCTTTTTAAAAGTTGTAGCCTGAACAAAACTGAACTGTTGCATTTAAAGAAAACGAGGTTTTCTTTTTAGAGATTTAATACACCTTTTGTGCTCTTAGATTTACCTTTAAAGCTTTTTTTTCTGTTACTTAAAATAGCAAACTTCTTCCATCAAAAAGAACTTCCACACCCAAGAGAGATTCACAACCTTATGTTTGGGACCTATCAACGATTAGGGTTTGCCAAGTAAAAAATGGTTCAATTTCAATCCGATGTATTTTTTTTGTATGGACTTCTTCTCGTTAAAAGACTCTACTCAGCTTGCCATTCGTCAGTTTGCAACAAAATTAAAACCGACATCTCCACAAAAGGTGAAATGTTTGTTCTATCCATCTTTAGTGGACAACAAATCCAAGTCTGCTATGACGTGCGGCACATATTATCTCTAATTTGGCACCCTCGATCGCTACACCTACACAAAGCACCTGAATAATTTCTAAATAGATTGTGCGGTGGTCTTTTCATGCACTGAGTTTCTCAGCCTCCTTGTTCCCATGATGCCAGTTCTCATTTGTTCTGCTGCAATACCAATGAAATAGTTGTTTATAAGTCATAGTTTAAATGAAGCACTCGGAGTCAGTGCTGCTGTTGGGTCACCGGAGTGTAATTACAAAGCACAGTAGGGAATGTCTTACAACTTCAATGCGCAGTTTAGAGACATTAGCGTTCCAGCAAAACTGAGGAAATTGTCATTAAAAGTGTGCAACTAAATAAATCCAAGGTCTCACCGTGAGCTGGTATACAAAATTAAAATTGAGAAAAGAGAGGTGACTGCATAAGAACAAAAGACAATAAAAGGATGTGAGTGCTGTTCGTGTGACAGAAAGTGTAACAAATACTGAAAAACAGGACCTCAGAATAAGCTTATCAGAGAAGCTTAGAATAAAATTCTCGTGATCCACTCTCCTTTTTCAACTCCTGGAGTTATGGGACAGCAGGGGGGCGTTTAGATGCAACCGAGTCAAACAGAGATCCTTTTCCTAATTAACCAACTTCCTACACACATAAGCATACATGTGATAGAAGTATGCGCAATCTTTAATAATAACTAACAGAGACAACATTCAGGGGGTGTATGGACAAAAAAAAGTCTGCACTTCAAAGTTGAAAGAATGATTTTAGGAAGCTGTTTCTTCTCAGTCTATGCAAATAAATAGTGTGTAGCATGCTGGATGTCAAGCAGGCATTTAAGCCATTAAGAGGAGATAAAAAGACTTATTAGGTAAACACTAAGTCATTTAAAATCTAAATTTCGCCATGCTAAAAATATAAAAATATATAATTGCACGTAAAGACTGGCGCAGCATCCATATTTTATAAACTTCACTAAAATGATTTAAATAAAGATGTCAGAAAGACTTGTTTCTTAAAAAAGAGCAGCAACAACTATCTCAGAACATACATTTTTTATTAAAAGGCCGGTGTGCCATGCTGTATTAATAAAAAGTTGGTTATCCAACGAAGACTGTAAAAGAAAACCTGCAATAATAGAACAAATAACTCTCCATGTTGATATGATCACAAGATAAGCCTTCACCAAACAGCTGTAATTATACTGAGATTAAAATTATAAATATTACTCTATTTACTAATTTGGCATCTTCTGAATGCAATTTCTTTCGCTGGATTCTGATTGTTTCAGAGTAAAAGCCCCTTGATATGGATACATGATAAACATTGTAAGATTTCATGTAACAAAAAAAAAAAAAAGAAAAGAAAAGAAAATTATGTAGCATCTTCCTTCCACTTCACAGCTTTGTGCCACTTTAGTTTATTACATGAAATCCCTATAAAAGACATTGAAGTTAATGGTTGTAATGTGATAAAATGTGAAAAAAATTTAATACTCTAATTACTGTTACAAAGCCACTGTATAATGTCTGCTGTGAGTCCTGGGTTTACCCTCAGGCCTTCTTTCAATGGCACATGCCTGAAAACACCTAATACATCCAGAAAGAAACCTTACCAGCTACCCTAAAACGCCCAAACTTTCTCTTTTCAGTGGAGAAACAGCGCTTCCACTTTGAGCTCCTATGTTGATGCAGAAAACATGCCCTTCATGCTGTAGTGTAGCTTCTGACTCCTTTAAACTGGATGACAATAATGCTTACCATGTCACTTTTGGCTCTGTCCTAAAAACTAATGCAGACACAATTTGTTAGTGCGCATATGTGTGAGGACTAATAGACATATCTGTAAAATATGTCAGAAAAAAGAATAGGGGACATCAGCTGTAAGAATAGGAGGGAGCAGACGGGAACTCAGTGTCGTGACTTCTTGGGCTGCTGTGTGTTAACATATTGACAAACCACTGAATAGGAACAAGCCTTCCAGCTTTGATATGGACACAAATACACATCCTTACAAACACATCATCAGACAGTGTGTCATTCACCCCAAGTGATCGGCAGGCAGGCAACACACACTTCCGTCTCTCCTTTCTGAAGGATATAATGACAGCAACCCCAGTTTGGCTGACAGGGAGACTGAAACCCTTGTGCATTTTGATATCACCATAGCTCATCTCACTTTCTCTTTGTTTACAGCATGAATCTTAAGTATGTAAAATATCAGCTCCATGTAATATTACTGTTGCTTGTTTATAGGTTGATCATTTTTAAAGCAGTTTAATATTCCCTACACAGAACAGGGACAGTTTACCCTGAAGACCACCTCCTGCAAAAGTGATTTCGCTTATTTAAAAAAAAAAAAAAAAAAAAAAAAAAAAAAAAACTGACTGTTTCTCAGTGGAAAGAGTAGTTTTCCTACAGGTGAAAAGTTGTGGGTTGATTTCCAACTTCCTCTCTTGCCACATGTTGATGTTCCCTTGGGCAATGCATTGAACCACAAATTGCCTACTGATCTTCATATTGGTGTTTGAATGTGGGAGCATGCTTTGCATGCTACAGAAAATGAAAAACACTACATAAGTTTGCTCCATTTATTATTTCACAAAACCCCTTATGTAATGTTAGCTGGGGTAACCACTTTCATCTGTCTAGTAGATACCCAATTAATCCTTCCTGGGTCAGAAATGGAGAGGTCACCAATTCAGCACTGGGCAACACAGAGACATAGAAGACAAATAATCATGCACATACACACAAACACACAGAGTGAACATATACTCAAATATGCATGATTTTGGATAGTGGGAGTACCCAAAGAGAACCCATGCATGCACAAAGAGACCAGAAAGGCTGAAACTTAAACTAGGATCTTCTCTTTATGATGCTATGGTAAACTCAGAATCTTTAAGGTTGGAAGGCATATTCGTTATCACCCTAATCTTTAGCTCCCTCTACAGTTTCTCTATCAAATGTAAGTTGGGATTCTAGCTGAGCCACTCCAAAACATTAATATTATTTCTAGTCATGAAAAACACATTGATAGAATTATTAGATTAATTTAAAGTTAAGTCTTTCTTGAATAAATTTGAGCTGAACTGTATGTCTTCTGATCAAAGCACCACAGCTACACCAGATTTAATCAAGTTACATTGAAGCAAAGACTAAACTTTGAGTGCAATATTAACTTTTTTTATTTTACTGATATATCCTGTATATGAATTTAGCTTACTTTATCTTAATTTCCTCAAATTTATTATTGAAATGTAATGAATTCCACAACTCAATTGAAATATTTTATCTTATTTTGAGAATATCTTATTACTGTACTAGTCATTCTAAGTAATGATTACTGATTAATTCTGTTTTACTTAAAAAAACACACAAGTCTGAAATAAACTTGATAAAGTTGGAGTTACTTGGAAAAAGTTTAACCATTTGTTTTCTTCTGTTAAATTTATATATTTGAGATGTTGCATTTCATAGAATTTGGAGTAAGAAAAAAAATGGTTTTATTTTACAATATTTCATCAACTGGCATCTCAAATGCTGAATCACTGATACTCTGATTACACTTGTGGACATTAGTTTTATGTGTTTGTGACCATATGTGTGCACATCCTTTTGCTACCTGCCAGCAAAACGTTACAGCTCAGTGACTGACTGATGGTGCACCGTGATTGGATCCCGGTTGCCATGATGTGGGACATTAGCTCCATGATTGGTGACTAGCGAAAAATAAATAAATTCTCTGAGAAATATTTTTACATGGACTCATAAAAATATTAATTACATTGAGTAAAAATAGTCATTTTCAGTTGAGGGTGTACCGTTTTTTATTCCCATTACCCAATGGCTTAATGATGGGATCAGCGCTTGTGCCAATAAATGAGAAACAAACGAATCATTGCCTTTTCAGCACTTCTAGTCATCAAAAGCAACTTAATGTCCAAACTCAAGCAGCAATTCACCACATCCTGGCATCCAGTGGCGGCGGGATAACATGACATCACTCACAATACTCCTAATGACCCTATTCGCACAAGAGATTAGTTGTAAATGAACTAATCACTTGCAAGTTGCACATTGCTACAGGGATGGGAAGGGAGGGGGAAAAAATGGTTGAATTAGAAAGCAGTTACGATGACAGAGGGGAACTAGCAGTTAGTTGTGCAGCGAGATTCAAAGTTGTGTTTACCAGACTGTTTTATGTTTTCTCCACATGTCTTTCTGCCTCAGTGCAAAAACTTTCCACAGCCTTAATGAGTTTGGAGACTTCAGTGACGCAATCTGGGGTGAAGAGGTAACTTTTGAAACCTTGCTGTTGCCAATTAATCATCAGTGTGATCCAACTAATAGCAGCAAGAAGTGAAATATTTCTTGGATTTAAACCAAAATTTACCCATCACTGGGTAAAAAACATGATTTGCCTTTTTTAAAGTCCATTATTAATTTTTTACAATCAGTCCCACTTTATTTATTACAAACATTTTTTCAAAGAGCTAATTATGAGCCAGGGGTCATTTTTCATTCCTACACAACTGAAAATGATCTGGAAAAGGTTTTTGCAGGTGTAAGCCATGTTGGTTTTACTTCATCCTTTGAGTACTATCCTGGTAAAAAGAAAAAAAAGGGTACCTTTTTTAATCCAATGATTTTAAGTGTCAGAACATAATAAAAAATGTTGTGGATTACCTCAGGTGCTGAATGTTTTAAAACACATGCTGTCAGTATTTATTAACCAAAACAAAGTCAAAATGGAAAAATACATACCATGATTCAGTAGCTTGCAGAACTAGATTTAAAAGACAGTACACTTTGTACCTTGTCCATATATTATTTTCCTTATCAACTTCTTTTGTAAATGTGTGTTTTAGTATATTGTACTGTTAGCTATGGATTTTGTGCTCTTTATGCTGGTTTTGATTTTTGTTGATTATTTCTCAATTTTTTTCTGTTCTTGCAAAAAACATATTTTATAACTATCCATTGGATAAATGTTTTTATTTGTACATGGATGTTGCTTCGTCTATGGCAGCCTGGTCTTTTCTCTTTCACCTTCACGTTTGTTTTTGTCTATTTTCTCCAACTTTTCTTCATGTGATAGTTACTGTAATCTCCTCTTATCAGTTCCTTTGGTATTCCTTTATTAAGTCAAGTCAAGTTTATTTGTATAGCACATTTCAGCAGCAAGGCAGTTCAAAGTGCTTCACATCATAAAAACATCAATCAAGTATACAATAAAATCATCAAAACATTAAAATCATCGAGTAAAATTATCTAGCAAATACACATGAAAATCGTCAAAATCATCGGCAAAAATATTGATCAATGATCCACTTACTTTATTTAACTGATTTACACTCAAACTTCCACTCTTTGGAAAACCAAGATTATTTTACCTGGATTTGTTTGCAGATTTATGGTCCAGACTACTAATCAAAGGTAGCTCTAAACAGGCGGGTTTTCAGCCTTGATTTAAAAGAATTTAGTGTTTCGGCTGTATTGCAGTTTTCTGGGAGTTTGTTCCAGATTAGCAGTGCATAAAAACTGAAGGCTGCTTCTCCATGTTTGGTTCTGGTTCTGGGGATGCAGAGCAGACCAGAACCAGAAGACCTGAGTGGTCTGGAAGGTTGATACAATGACAACAGGTCTTTAATGTATTTTGGTGCTAAGCCATTCAGTGATGTATAAACTAACAGAAGTATTTTAAAGTCTATTCTCTGAGCTACAGGGAGCCAGTGGAAGGACTCTAGAGCTGGGGTGATGTGCTCTATTTTCTGGGTCTTAGTGAGAACACAAGCAGCAGCATTTTGGATCAGCTGCAGCTGTCTGATTGACTTTTTGGGCAGACCTGTGAAGATACTGTTGCAGTAATCAATGCAACTAAAGATAAACCTATGGATGAGTTTCTCTAGAGCTTGTTGAGATATTAGTCCTTTAATCCTGGAAATGTTCTTTAGGTGATAGAAGGATGACTTTGTAACTGTTTTAATGTATCTCTGAAGATTCAGGTCCAAGTCCATCACTACACCCAGATTTTGGGCTTGATCGCTAGTTTCTAGTTATAATAACTGAAGCTGCGCGCTGACTTTAGATTGTTCCTCTTTGGGTCCAAAGTTAATGATTTCAGTTTTGTTTTTGTCCAGCTGGAGAAAGTTTTGGCACATCCACACACTGATTTGTTCTAACCATCAGATGGGTTCGGAGTCACCTGGTGACATCGTAATATAAAGCTGTGTCTCATCAGCGTAGTTATGGAAACTAATCTTATTACTTGTTATAATCTGAGCTAATGGGAGCATGTGGATATTAAAGCTTCTTTTGTTTGACACATTCCAGTCCTCTGTGTCTGTCTGCGTTTAGGTCTGTAATGTTTCACAGAGGTGTCATTCAGCTCTAGATGTGTTGCTATGATTTGTGTAAACCTATGTGATGTCATGTGTTCAACATTTTTTAGGTTGCCGTAGGGGGTAGAAAAACAAATTAAAATTGGTCTTTTAGGCCAACTCAATGTTATTACTTCAGTCAAATAGCACTGTTCCAGTCAACTGAACTCATAAAATCTCAGTAATTAGAAAAACCACCCACATAAGGCCTTCACTGCGAGCACAGTAACAGCATGAGTTGAGGTAACCTAGAAAATAGTCTAAGAAAAACTCAAACACACATGAAAATTACTCTTAAATCTAAATAATTTACTGACCTAAAACCCTTTCTCTCCTCAGTCCCATCTGTAAAATAAAAAAGTGAGTTCAAGTTAAACATTAAGACGAATTTAGCAAAAAGGTGGTAGTGGATTAGAAGTTGAATTTTATCTTTTCATGTTTGGGTGAAGTGAAGAAATGAAGTGTTCCAGGTCAAGGACTTTTGTCAGAGGAGTGTGTTTTTACACAGAGAAGTCTGCAGGGTGGCTAACACCTTGAGTAACACACAGACACTGTGAGACACTCCTGTCTGCACACTCTCTCTCTCTCTCTCTCTCTCTCTCTCTCTTTCTCTCTCTCACTCACACACACACACACACACACACACACCTATTATGTCTTTCTATCTTCACAAGGACTTTGGATTGAATTCCATTCATTTTTCATTCATTTCTATACCCTGACCCTAACACAAAACCAGCACTTCTTCTTATGGGGTTTAGACTTTCGGTCCCATAAGGAGCAGTGGGTCCAAATAATGTAGTATTTGTTGGAAAAATGGGCCTCACAGGGTAAGGAATTCTAAAACACACATGCTGCTGTTAACAGTGTGGATAGCACTATCAGACCACGTGGTGTGGTGTTAATAACACCTTTGTCCATTAGCACTTCAGTGCTAGGCGCCTTTAGTGCACACATACACATGCCACTGAGAGAGATGAAATAAACCAATCCATCGGTCTAACAATTATCTTTAAAATTTTAGGAATAAAAGCTTCACCAAAAAAACTTTTATGCTGTCGTTACTCTGTTTCTTTCATTTCAATAGGGTAGGAAAACACGATCTCAAAGAAAAATTATACTGCTGCATCGCCTCACTATGCATTTAACACTCTACCTTACACACTGATCAACAGATAAGCAAGACTGCCATGGATTTTGTAACATGACGTAACACATGAGCACCACAGCTCACACATGTAAACCATGCATATGTGCCACTGTTACTCCATTTAAAGAACTGCTTCTCAAATATCACACACCAGTTATCCAATATTAACAATACCTGATCTCATACAACTGGTAGACGCTCAGTCTGTGTTGTTTATGGCATGGAGAAGGCTTGAAATTAAAAGTGAAACTTTCTGAATAATTTTGCTTCGAATTATCTGACCATTTGGTCACACTCATACAGCAGTGAATTGTCATTCTAAGATAATCTTCAAGTATAGATAAATAAATAAATAAATAAATATTAGATTGTGACATTATGGCAAAAGTAACTCCCTTTATTCCAATACATATGCACTATTCAGAACAGGAGCACATCAAAAGAGACACACATTCTTCGAAGTAACACATTTTCCAACACACCATGGCAAGACAGAAAACAGCATCCTTACTACCTTTATGCAAAGGAGGAGGGCTGCCTTCTATGGAGAACCATCCTCCATAGCCTTCTTGGTCCAGCTCCTCTACTATTGCTCAATAAACAGGAAGGAGCAGGATCCATGAGCAGATCAATAGTGCATGCCTGTGCCTTTCGCTTCAGTTTAGCAACTGAAGTATAGTTATGGAGGGAGCAGAAAGACGGTCTGTGTCTGAGTTGTTAAGGGAAGCTGCAAATAGACTGGAAGTGTTCGAAGGTGGTAAGTTTTCAGCTGACCAGTAGTAGAGGAGCTGGACCAAGAAGGCAGCCCTCCTCATTTGCATAATGAGGCAGAAATGCATACAGTAAAGTAAAAAGAGGAGACGAGGAAATGTAAAAAGAGCAAACATATGTATAAGGAAAAGGCAAAACAAAATATGTACATTTCTTGATGAAAACGCATATGTAAGGAAAAGGAAAAACAAAATATATATATATACATTTCTTGATGAAAACGCATGTGTAAGGAAAAGGAAACACTATAAATATATTAAAAAATATATATATATAAAAAATTCCCTTCTCACCCTCCACGGGTGGTCTTTCTCAACCTCTGAGCTCGGGTCCTCTACCAGAGGCCTGGGAGCTTGAGGGTTCTGCGTAGTATCTTGGCTGTGCCGAGAACTGCGCATTTCTGGACTGAGATGTCTGACGTTGTTCCTGGGATCTGTTTTAGCCACTGCTCCAGTTTGGGGGTGACTGCGCCGAGGGCCCCAATGACCACAGGCACCACTGTGGTCTTCACCTTCCAGGCCTTCTCCAGTTCCTCTCTGAGGCCCTGGTATTTCTCCAGTTTCTCGTGTTCCTTTTTCCTGATGTTGCAATCGCTTGGTATTGCTACATCCACCACAACGGCTTTCCTCTGTTGTTTATCCACCACCACGATGTCCGGTTGGTTCGCCATTACCATTTTGATACCATTATAGATATATAGATAGATATATATATATATATATATATATATATATATATATATATATATATATATATATATATATATATATATATATACCTCATCTTTGCAGATGAGGTATGAAAAATTTTGGTCCTAACTATAGCAAACTGTACTTTACCATTGCTTTATCTATACACTGCACATTTTCCTGTCAAGTACAAGAACAGGGGGAAAATAAGTAAATAAAATAGCCAACATACAAAGAACCTTGGTCTAGTGTAAGATTTTTGCTCATTTTGTGAGTTTACATTAGCAATCTCACAAAAAATCATGAGTTGCAAACTGCAAAAGAAAAAATAATTTAACATGTTTTTTTGTGTGTTGTATCAAATAACCAATGATGAGCCGTCTCTTTGACTATTTCAAAAATGTTGACTGATGGTTTTATTATGTTTCAAAATATTGCACATAAAGTGATTATCAACTGAGTCAAGCCATCATGATTAAAGTCAATCATTATTTTGAGCTACAACAGCTCTGATGCCACATTACTATGCTCCTAATGGGTAAGCACAGGCAATAGACATTATATGAAATTCAATAAAGAAAACTTGTCAGTGAATTGGGGTTTCTATCACTGTAATACATCTCCCCTAAAAACATACATTTATTTTAGTGAAGAGAAAAAATATTAAAAGTTTGCAAAACTCTTCTTATGAATGTTGCCTTAGGGGATTTACGGGCATGAAACCTATACCCTACAGCATATATCCAATATAACTTATTCTTGGATAAGCTTGTAATAAATAAAACTTGGCAGAATCATATGTTGTATCTGTCTATTGCTGTTGCTTCATTACAATTTCTCATTTCTGCCATGCAGCAGCTCCCGGGTGGCCAGCTGGAATTTTGCACTGATTCTGTATGCAGCGTTGCAATGGTTCCTTTATTGTCCTAGCTAGGCAGTTATTAAAACAGGAAAGGCTGTGATGTGCTTTCTGATTGGATGGTAAAAGATTACAGGCGTGATGAATAATAAAATATAATGCACTAATGTGGGGTTATTCCGGGTTGCCAAATTGTTGGTCTTGCCTTGAGACTGGGGCATAGCGCATAAACAGGCCGATTCAGAGACCAAAGCGGAAATTATGTTAAATTTCTATATTTAAATTCCGTGCTTCTTGAACTTCCCTTGTGTCTTTAGAGGCATCTCATAACTGACTCGGTATGCTTCAGAAACAGATTTATGGTTGGGTGGATGGAGACTTTCTTTGCCCTCTACTCTCCAAAGCTGCAATCTTTTTGTCTGTGTTCAAAATGTAACTTCGACGTCAAATATTTGGAGCTAGTTCAGGGCATTTGATTTACTTCAGCAGACTGAGAACAGACGCGAGACACATTACAGGCGAGATTAAAGTAAATCAAGCACTCCGGTTTCTGCTGTGTTTGCTGTAGGATCAAGCCGTGGGGAAGGAATGGAGCTCTCTGTCTTGATCAAGATTTAAAAGGCTGTGTGTGTTTGTGAGTGTGCAAATAAAGTGTACTTTGAGAGTCACAAGGCTGAGACCAACATTTACCATTTCCTGCATGTAGCCCACCCTTCTCGTTCCTTTCCCCCTCTGCTGCGTGCTGTAGGAAACCAAACCATGCGCCGTGAAATGAATCTTTTAAAAAGTTGACCTGTTTTGGTTATGGAAGGCCTCTACGGACCACTCAAGGTTGAAAAAGAGGATAATGTTGAACTAAATAATAAATTTACATCCTTTTACTTTACATCATGTTTTGACTCAGCGATTAAATTTCACACCCCAAACAATGTCTAGGAACTTTCATATAGATTTTCTGTAGCTTAAGCATATAAATGCCTTTAGAATGCCACTGCCCCCAGTACATATGCAAATAATTCTAGCATCTCCTAAAATCACTCCAGTGTGGGTGCAATTATATGTGTGTAATGCGGGGCATTTGTAGGAATTATGGATCGAAATATCGCCAACCCAAAGCCCTCTACTTCCCTCAAGTGGGCAAAGGCACAGAACTGTGGGACCTCACCTGGAGACAGAAGGACCTCTTGGTAGGTATGACATTGTGTTGTGTATGTGCACTTCATATGTTCTGTTTTTACTGAGGTCTTACTCTTCCGTTTGTGTGTTTGCACAGCACGTTGACTTGTGTGTGTGTGTGTGTGTGTGTGTGTGTGTGTGTGTGTGTGTGTGTGTGTGTGTCTACGTGTGTGTTTGGGCTGTGTATACCCCATGCTTCTTATTTAAACCAAAGATTAGCAGATAGAGAGGGAGCAGCAGAGCAAAACGGCCAAATACACAAATACTGTGGAAGAGAGCTGGATGCGGTGGCAGAGGTGTGGAACGGGAAATAAATGAACAAATACCAGAGTCAGTCAGCGTGCAGAATTAAGAAAGAAAAAAAAAAGAAAGAAAGGGGATGTATTGGTCAGTTCACATTTGTGGAGAGAAAACGGTGATGATGAAGAACCAGTGCTTTAGGGTTGATGTTATAAACTCATACACATATGATTGATGATAATTTTCCCCAACATATTGCAATTTAGCCTGTTCATACACAACAAAAAAACATTAAACACAATAACAAGTCAATAGTGTATTAACTTATTTCTTTATTGGCCAAAATGTTATGTTATGGCACAAAGACTTTATTACATTCTTGTTTAGTAATTATGTCTCTGGGTTTGTTAGATTTAAAAGGACTAAATTATCATGTTATATTTTGCTCCAAGCCCAGATCTTATAACATTTTCAACATTTTTTGTTTATTGTCTTCTTTAACATTATAAATTGACCATCCGCATTCATAATTTGTTTGTGGTCTGGGCACCAAAGAATGAACATCCCCTGCTATGACTGCCGCTGTGAGGGACTGCTGGATGTAGACTGCGATGACTTTGGGATTTAGGTTGGAGAAAAGAAACATGCTTTCACATAAGAGTATATAATGTCAGGGAAAATATCAGAAAATGCTAGTTCGGATACAAGTTAGTTTTAAAAGGAGTTGCGAGAGAGATCTGAAAATTTGTTATATATAAAGTTAAATTTGCTTAGGTGACAACATTGGGATCAGTCCTTGATCCAGTACTGGGTTAGAAACATAAACCAAGCTGGTATTCCAGTAGTTTTTATGTGTGGATTTGAGTTTTATTGTTTTGGAAGATTTTTACTGAACTGACAGTAAGCTACCAGCCAGTTTAAAATTAAATATTTGAAGGCAAGATATCCTGAATCTGGGATAGGGATGACAATTTATATAACTATTTATACCACATGACTTCATAAAAGGTGTAACTCCTTAAAACCTTTATAATTTGAATTTTAGTAACTGCTTTACTACTTTAGTTCCACCCCTCCAACATGATAATGTGATATGGATTATGACAGAAACACCAAGATCCAGGATAGAGGCAGCTGAAATCAGTTTCCTGCAGCCATAAAGATAAGATGAGAGCATCATCATCCAGGAGATTAGAGCTGGGGCGGTTCAGGTATTTAATCAGGCTGCCTGATCACTAGTGAGCATCAAGTGCTTTTTCAACCATTTGAAAATTTAGATACATAAGTTATAGATAACATTTAATCCACTCAAAATTTACACTATGGCCAGTGGCAAGTTTTTAAGATTGAATTTTTCAGTCTGATGCACTTTGTATCAACATGCTATGGAGTTAAATGTTAGCAGAATAATAGCCTTTGTAGACTTTTGACTCTAATGTTAGACTTGTAAATAGCTTGACTGACATGAGGGGTTTTTTTGTGTTTTTTTTTTTTGTTTTTTTTGTTTTTTGTTTTTTTTTACTGTGTCCTTTAGCCTTTCTTAGGGTCTTTCCAGCTTGCCTAAATGAAAGAAGACCCTGCAGAAAACCCAGAACAGGCTATACCTGGCCCCAGAAGGAGCTGCACAGTCTTACTGGGTGGAGGAATATGTGGGCTTCCCTCCTGGACAAGTAACCCCTCCAACCTTGCCTAGGTAAGTCTGGCAAAAAGTGGTTGTTATATTAAATAATGGACCCACATTTAGAGGATAAAAAGAAAGCTGAATAGAAATTGTACTGTTTTTGTAATTATAATGATTTTTAAATGTTTTCTTTGTTTGGACTTTTTTGCTACCATCTGACTCATCCCAGTTTTCCCAAATATCACACAGTATACCTGATGCTCTCAGAAATTTAAAAAAAAAAAAAAATCTCAAGTGGTTTTTCATTTGCAGTAGATCCACCATGGAAGAATATGAAATATTTACTTTTGGAGAAATGAATAGTTATAGAAAGTGAAAGGTAAAGTCATTATGAGAGATAGCAGAAGAGAAAGACAGAAAGCCATATTGAGAAGTGAGAAAGGTTGAATGGACATAGAAAATAAAGCAGCACATAGCAGAAACATACAAATAATAGTCAGAGACAGAAAAGAATAGAAGTGAGCAGATTTTTAGGCAGTAGGAATAAAGGAAGTTAGAGATAGATGGATAGATGGATGGTTGGACGGATGGATGGACAAAAGATAGATAGAGGGAGTGAAGTGCTGAACCATTGATGTGAAACTCATCTCTCTCCATTGTTGACGCTCCATGGCTTGTTTCAGACACACAGAATGCATTTTAAGCAGCTTTGAACCTAAACTCAAACATGCACTCAACAACAGGAGACAGAAAATCACTGTGATAACAACAAGCTCATATTATATTCATAGGTTTGTATTTTGATATGTTAGACAACTGGGTTTTATCTTTTTGGTTTCTGATATTGGAACATTTTAAACATTGTTTTGTTTTAGCTGCTTGATTTATTCATCCAAATAGCTCAAAGGAGTTCATGACTAAAACTGGAACATAACTTTACACAGAGATTCGCAGTAACACTGAGTAATTACCACCACACCAAACAATAAGCAGGGAGGGTCTGTATTTAAAACATGGAGTTATTTATTCTATTGATCTGTTTGGAGTGAAAAGACCAATTTTGTTCTTAAACTAATGTTTGTGATGTCTGCAGTCATTTTACACAGCACTCTGTAACAATCATTTTCAGTAGATTTTCTAAGTTCAGACATACTTTTTTCTTTTCTCTTTGTTGTCCAAGAAACTTTCCTATTCAGCTATTTTGTCCTAAAATTGCATTGCATTACTAAACAGCAACAGTGAATACATTTTGGCAGACTCATTTCTGTATTCATGATGCTGTTCAAAGGTGATGGAGGGTATGCATAAAGTAAAAGGTGTCAGTTTAGTTTTTAAATCAAGAGTTCCAAAGTATGTTGAAAATTCATGCCATTTTACTAGCACTGTTAAGAACCCATAAATGAGTGCATTTATGGTAACGTGTTTTAGGCAGTTACTGCCAAAATTTATTTACAGTTATATACAGATCTAATATCTTTGTGTCTATAATGTTTAGTATTAATTTAGTTTGCAAACCACCAAAATTAGGCAAAATTGGTCAGAAATTTAACCACTCGATAGCCACCAAGGGCTTCCAATATGTGCAGAATATTCCTGACAATGTTGATTGTAAGATAAAAAATTGGCTCCAAAACCCCTCAATCAAATTAAAGTGATTAACCAGTGGAGGGGAAGAAAGAGCTGAGAGAAAAGTAAAGCTGTTTAAGTTCCAATCCTCACAAAAAAAAAAAAAAAAAAAAAAACAAGGTCCAGGATACATTTGGGTGAAATTAGCTTCCTACGTAGGGTGACTTCACTCAGCCGGGTGAGGAGCTCTGTCATCTAGTCGGAGCAGCAGTTGTGTGGACAGAAATGCCTAACTTTAGAGGTCAGAGTCCAGAGTGGTTTGAGAAATTAGAAAGGCAGCAGTCCACTCAAATAATCATTGAGTACAACAAAAGTATAAAGAATACCATCTCAAAATTCACAACACTTTCAGTCATGAAACAGGAAACCAGGAACTACTCAGGCTATAACTCACAAAGGTTGAAAGTTGCCTGATCTGATGAGTCATGATTTCAGTTATGACATTCAGATGGGTTGGGCCAGATTCTGGCTCAAAAAGGTCTGAAAGAATGGATCCTTACTGCTTTGTATCAACAGTTGAGGATGGTGGTATTATTACGGGTAAGGGGAACATTTTCTTGAAACACTGAGCATTTGTTTACACGTCACAGCCTTCCTGATATTTTTACTGACCATCCCCTTTCCTTTGTGAACACAGTGTAAGTATCTTCTGATTACTGCCTCCTGCAGGATAATGCACCAGGTCACAAAACTCAAATCAGCTTAAACTGGTTTCCTGAACATGAAAGTGAGATCACTGGACTCCAGTGCTCTCCACAGTCACCACATCTCAGTCCAATACTGCATTTTTGGGATGTGTAGTAATGCAAGATTCATATCATGGATGTTGCAAGCCGACAAGTCTACAGCAACTGTGTGGCACTATCATGTCAAAACATCCAAAAACTGAGGAAATTTCTGACACCTTGGCATCACTGAATTCCAATATGGGTCCAACTCAGTAATTGCAAGTGTACCTAAAAAGTATCCAGTCAGTGTGTGTCATTTCCTCACTGAATCCAATCGCTGTATTTGGAAAAAGGATCTGATGAGGCATTCAGACGAATGTCTCTCTAAGTATGAATAAGAATGAAATTTCAAAATATAGTAAATAAATTCTTTGGATGTTATGCATCATTTTGGCATTAAACCCTTGGGGGGGGTTGCTTTGTTTTTTTCAGCCATCATAAGGAAGTGTTGAAACATGATATTCGTCTTTCTAAGGCACTGACAGACAACTTAACTACACTTATTTAAAGTAATTGGTCTAAACCTTCTTTTCTCTCAATTTTGGTTGCTTTAAAGGCCATTGAAAATAGATTTTAAACTAAGGCCGAAGTCACACTGAGTCATTGAGACACACAAGCACACACTCACACACACACGCTTAGGTAAATCTCAGACAGACAGGGCTTTTAAAGGTTTAGGAGTGTAGAAGCACTTATACAGATTACCTCCATCTCTTCACTTTAAAGGTTCTCCAACGTACACACACACACACACACACACACACACACACACACACACACACACACACTCAGAGTCTCCCTAACATTCAATTACCTCTATCTATTCACTATAGCAGTCCGTACTATCACACACACAGAAAAAAGGTATATGTGCACACCAGTGTAAATGAAAATCAATAAAGTCTGATGTAATTGAACAATTATGTGTGTGTGCGTGCATGCATGCATGCGTGAGTGCGCGCACGTGCTTGCTTGCGTGCATGTGTGTGTGTGTGTGTGTGTGTGTGTACTCAAAGATGTGAACCTGAGTTGGGCGGCCCTGTGTAAGAACCATTTTGAGAATAAAACCTTCTGATTTAGGTCTTTTCTAGAACCTGCCACATTTCACCATGTCTCTGTAAAGCTGTTTTTTTGCTTATTTTTTTGTATCCTGAGCTATTGAATCCAGCTGAATTTATCCAAAGGCTGTTTCCTTTAAACTTCAGAGTTGTGCTTAATGTGAAATAAAATGGTCTTTAGTTTCTCACCCACAATGCTGAGAATGTTGAGTATGTCAATAAGCAATTAGTAGTTAATGTTTATGACGTCTAGTCTATGTGAGGTCACCTTCTGGGCAGATGTTAATATTTTAAGCTTTTCGGGGGATATTTCTGCATTCGACTTTGTTTCAAGACATGTTTGTTTAAACAGAGTGAAACAGAAATGTTTCAAAAATATTCATATTGTGCTGTAGCCAAAATCAGAAGAAATCTGTGACATAATCAATCATAATTTCCTCCTCAAGTGGCAATAATCTGATGAAATGTTGGCAGACTCTACACCTTGACTTTGATGTGACTATACGCAGCGCCATATATATCATGGCACTGTGGAAAGTCAGTAAAGGGAGAACATATGGGACAGCAGTGACATGACTGAAACAGAATGTTTGTCCAAAATTGATTTAAAAAAAAAAAAGCAAGATAGAAACTGGTCAGGATGGCTACAAAGAGACTGGCAACAACACGGCAGAACCAGTAGGAACTTGGGTTAGTATCTCTTCTATTTCATGTCTGGACTAAGGACAAGGGTTGGAAAAGCAGCTTTTTATTAGGGTTATGGTTCAGTTACTTATCTAGGCCTGGCTAAAATGATCACGCTTTTAGAACAATTATGGACACAGAAGTAAAGATTTGAAAAGGGTTAACTGTGATATGTATAGTGATGAAGTTCTTCTGATTTCAGGACCGATTTCCTGGATGGCACACAGAGAGAAGAGGTAGGTGATTAATAATAGTTGTGGAGATGATGAATAATGATCTGATTTGGTCTTCTCCTGCAGTTTCTCGGAGAAGGTGAGTTTACCTACACAGCTGAGATTGGCGGGAGATTGGTGTATTGTGGTGTTGTAATGTTTGCCTTTTTTCTTCCAGGTTGATGAAGAGGAGCTGTGGCATGATGGAGGGTGGACAGGCAGGTGAGTCAGGTAAAGATGGCCAAAGGAATCCAGATAACTGTTACCAGGAGAGCTGCCAGAAGAGTGGTGGAGAGGAAAGACCCACTGGAGCCCAGGACATCAAAAGAAGGATCCGGTTTCCTTCAGAGACCATCTCCTCGTTAAGCTCCTCCTGATGATGATGATGATGATGATGGAGTCTGCATCTGCCAGTCACACCCTGGAAGGAGAGGAGGAGGAGACACACACACACCAACCTGCACCCAGTTCTGTGGGTATGACAATGATATCTTAAAACCTACTAAGAGAATCTCATATAGTTTGATGCAACCAAACTTGAAGTTTTGGTCCATAATTTTAAAAGGTATGTTTTGCAAAAAAGCAAAACCATACCTACAGTGAAATGGGGTGGTTTGAGAATCATACTCTGGAACTGCTTTTATTCAGATAGAACTGGAAGTTTTATAAATGTGGATGAAATTCAGATGAAACATCAGTCAGTTTTGACCCAAAAACCTTCAGATGTCTGCTCGAAATCTGAAAATGAAGGTTAACACAATTTTTCACTATCAAAGGTAGTCAAAGCATTCATACAAACAACAATAGAATGGCTTTAAAAAATTAAAGTTTCCAGTCCAGAACTGAATTTGACAGAAGATCTATGTAGTCAGCTGAAGATGGCTGGGAATAAGAGATATTCCTCCAATCAAACAGGCTTGGGGGACTTTTGTAAGTTAGAGTGCTTAAATATTACCATGTGGAGATGTAATATGCTGATAGACTGCTACTGATGAAACTGAATGCTGGTTTTTAATAAAAAGCTGCCTTAGCAGTTTTAATGTGTAGATGTAAACCCTTATACATCAAGCTTATTATTTCTTATATATCCAAGAGATCATAAATGAACAAAAAGCCAAAAAAAAAAAATGAAATCAAGAAAGGTTCAAATATTCTTCTTCACATATTTGGAAACATGATACATTCTCCAGTCAGTATTCTAAAAGGTTAATTCTTCATTGAGAATCTTAAAAGGAAGCATCAAGTTACACCACATAATCTGAAAGTAACTTCATTCCATACGTTCAAAAGCCCCACATAGTATATCAAACTGATCACACCACATCTCTTACACACAGATAAACACACGCAAGATAAACACACACAAGGCTTTTATTCCTGTGCTTCTATTAGGACTTACCATCATGGAAAGGTGTTGGGTACAATAGTAGCCCGATCGTAATAGGAGCTGGTAACTGTCCAATCTGTCTTGGAAGGCTATTACAATCAAGTGTGTGTGTGTGTGTGTGTGTGTGTGTGTGTGTGTCTCTGGGTCATTGCTCTCAAATCAGGTCCTGCTCAGCACCGTTTTGATTTCCCCGCTGAAATCACCAGCTGTACCTGCTGAGTAGAGCACACTTGCACACATATTGTATTTAATTGTAATGGGGCTTTTTGGGAGCCACATAACACAAGCTGTCCGTTCCTCCATCACAGCTCAAATGAAGGGGGAAATCAGATGTCAGCGTGTGTGAAAAGAAGTACCCATCTCTGCTGTCTGTGGCTTCTTTCTCTTGTTGCTCAACTTTTTCTTTATTCTTTTCCTGCTTTCTGGATCTTTTCCACCACAATGTGCATTATACAAATCCTCTGCTGCCTTAGGAACAGGGGATTTTATTACATGTCTGACATCTGTGAAGAAATAAGTCTATTTCTAATTCCCAGCACGGATGAGAATAAAGATTCAGAAAGTAAATAACAAACTGAGGGATGCTTCAATCTTTATCTTTACTTTTTTTGTGATGGATTTTATCTTGAGATGACAAAAACACTTGTTAAAGCCAGAAAAAATCACACAATAACCACCTCATCACCAGGAAATTGCAATGTGTATTTCAAGTTGTTTTCATTCTGTGCATTTCTGTTTTTAAATCTATTCTCACAAAACATTTGAACATTTTGTTCAACATGGAAAACTCCATGAGTAGGGTGAAAATGACAAAAGTGCAACACCCTAAACAAACCATATCCAGGGTGACAGATGGTGGTGGTAGTCAGATTAAGTGAGAAGATGGATTACAGATGCTCTCCATCCAATATGAATGAGTTTATGGTCTCTCACAAATAAAGAATGGGCACAATTTTCAGACTTACATGTGCAAAGCTGATAGAGACATGGAGCAAAACACTTGTAGCTGTTAGTGAGGTGAAAGGTGGTTTTACACTGTTTTGATTGTGAGAGGCTGAATAGAAATGCACGACACACTTCAGATTTTTCATGTTAAAAAATTAGAAAGCCACATATCCTTTTCCTTTTTGACAATGTTGTGTCATTTATGTTGGTCTATCACATAAAATCCCAACAATTACATTTAAGTTTGTGGTTGGAGCATGACAACATCTAGAAAAGTTCAAATGAGGCATAGGATAACCTAACAGATTAACTTTCAGTGGATAAGCCAGCGTTTGACCTAAATAGGATGTTTTCTCTTTAGCTACCACAGATTCCTGCTTCTAGTGGATTAGAATCAGAACAGAAAATTTCTAGTTAAGACTCATTAAAAACATGGTTTGACGTGTCCTCTTAGTTGCCAGGAAGTATGGTATTTAAACCCTAATACATTTATTTTAGAGTGCAGAATAATTGCTTTTACCTCCCCTCTACTAGCCCACACAGTGCACAATATGGCTTCATAATTTTTAGATCCAGATTTTCACCGAGGATCCCTCCAAACCACACACCTGACCACCATGTCTCAGCAGAGGATGCACTTCCCCCAGGAGACATACGTGTTAGAATTCCAGCCTCCATCATCACCTTTTAACAAAGCCCTATAGAGGGCATCCTGACAAGCCGCATCACATCTTGGCAAGGCACTGCTGTGCAACTAACATTAAGACTCTCTGGTGAGAGTTGCCAAGAGAATGATCAGGGTCTCACCTTTTTCCTTGGATACAATTTTAAAGGGGAGGTATAAGATGAAATGGTGGTGTATTTTTCCTCCTTACACCCCAGTCATGGACTCTTTCATTCCATCTAGAGGGAAACATTACAAAGAAGAATGTAGAAAAACTCAAATGAGAAGATTGAGCTCAAGCTAAGCATTACAAAAATTAATAAATGTATCAGAGATGTTACTTTCAATCACTGACTGTAAATCATTGTAGATCAAAAACATAAAAAAGGTCTTGTTTGCCAAATGACAAAATGTTCTCAGTTTATTGTTTTCTCTTTTCTTTGTCTTGATAAATGCTTTAGTCTTTTCCCAGTGATAAGAACTGGACATAGGTCAAGCTCCCTTTGTAAGCTCTAGCTGTATTTAGCCAAGTATGATGATAATGTGCATCCAAGTGAGTAAAAGTCATTGGATGTTTGGGGTCCTGTTTACTATCAAAATAAAATGAAAGCCTAAAACACATGGATAATAAAAGACACTTTGTATTGCACCTAACCTTTTCCATGTGTTGTTTGATGATTTTAATTTATCATCGAAAGTTTGTACCATTCTTCAAGTGCAATCATAAATCATTCCAGGGGCTGCAAACAGCCCACAGGCCGAACTTTGAACTCCTTGAAAACCATAGTATTTTTCCACAGGGTATATATAGTGACACAGAGGCCCTTTTCTGTTAGTAGCTCTGAGACAGACGAAGCCAGGAAATGTCTTTAAAAATAGGTAATCACTTTAACTTGTCTATAAATACAGTCAGAGCAATCATTTAAAAATTCAGAACTGTGACAAAAAAGGTTGGACAAGGACCCTCGTTATGTTGCCAGCATGCAGAGTGAGGAGGATGGTGACAGAGGTTAAAAAAAAACCGCACTGTTAGATAATTGCTTCCTTTTTTTCGGTGTAACATTAAGGAACTAAGAAATAAAAAATAAAAAAATTGTTCAGCTTTTTACACCCTTTTACCTTAAATGCAGAGGGCATGGTAATATTCCTAAAGCACTGCATTTTCGTTGCTACTTTATTTTACAACAGATATAGAGTTGCATTTCCCACAGGCAATGTGTTTATTTTTAAGGACTTAGGTGTTCTCTCTGCAAATGAAATTGTTGTAATTGACCTGAGTTTTAGCTGGTTACAAAAAACAAATATGTATTTTTGAAGCACAATCCTGATCAGGGAGGTTTTCACACAACCCGCTTGCATAATTTACCCATTTTTTCACTCTCCCTTCCTTCCAGTTTCTAAATAGAAGAGTTCAAATAATTTTTACTCTTTTGTACTTGAACTGAACATCTCTCAACTATTGGTGTTATGTAAAAGCTAAATCTCTCATAAAGCCTGTTTTAGACGTCTCTAATCCTAAACTTAAAAGTTCATCCGTGTTTATTGCAATTTACACCATATACGTTTTCTGCCGGGGTCTGAGCGCCAAAAAAACCTGTATTCGTTTATGTCAATAAATCTTTTTAATTGGTGCTCTGTTTTTGTGAGTCTCTCCAGGTTGAAGTATTGTTCTAAATGTTTTACTTTTTTTTTTTTTTGTTTGTTTAATCAGTTTTATAAGGTCTCAAAGATTTCAAAAAGTTTGATTCGATTGTTTAAAAAATTCAGTTAAAAAATGACTTATACTTGTGTTTAATTCTTTATATAACTGTCTTGTTTTCCTGCGCTGTATATTTCACACTCAATGGTTTTTTCTTGGTCGGCTAAAGATATGTAATATATTAGACTTACATTGCATCCAGAAACTTCAGACTACTTTTGCTTTAACTTTGACTTTGTGCACAGCTCTCAAACTCTTGGTAAAAAAAAATTTAAATTTATTTTGTGAAGAAATTTTTTGTATACTTGATTATTAAGGCTAAGGTGAAAATGAGTCCATAATGCATGGAATATCCTGCAGTATTGCCAGACACTAGGGAGGAGTTGGATGATTGGTAGTGGTGACAGTGAATGTGCTCTGACTTCCAGAGTAACTCAAGGTTGTAAACAACTTCTTGTCGCCTTCTTTTTAAAACTTACATGCATTTCATCACATAAAAGTTGGACAGAGAGGAATCAGTGTCTTCAGAAGGCAAGGCAAGAAAAAAAACTCACATCAAGTTGCTATATTTGCTCAAATACCGTCATACTCTAATGTCCCTCAGTGTTACTCACAGTTGTTTTGCACAAGCTTGCTCAAACACCTTAGTTTATTTACTTGTTTATTTGTTTATTGTAGGTATTACATAAAACCTGAAGGGGAAGTAGTAAGGCCTTACACCTGGATCCAGTTAAAACCCTACAGATTGTTTTTGCCTCAGTCCTTATGTTGTTAAAGTATGTAGCTTCACCATTATTTTGTGTTCTCCCAACAGATGGGACCAAATGTAACAGGAGAGCCAGGGGAGAAAAAGAAGAGACAGGCAAGGATCTGAAGGATGAAGAGGGGAAAAGCTTAGAAGACAGAGAAACAGAAGAGAGGACAGCAGAGCCGCCTGGAGAAAACACAGGCAGAAAGGCGAGAAAAGAGCTCAGCTTTGTTTATAATGCCCTCCAGCTATTGTTAGCGGGGAGCTTCAGCTGCCTCAGGTATAATTTTGCATGCACTGGTGAGTAACAGTACAACCTCAGGGTGTGTGTGAGTGTGTGAGCTTATGTACAAATAATTGCTAGCTGAATAGGGTTAAAAGAGTTCAGAAGGGTTGTGCATTTACCGTACGACCTTCCCAGGAGGTCCACTATCAATATCTGTTCCTCCACCCATTACATCTGTGAAGACTTCTGCCTGATGGTCAGTGGCAGCATCCTTTGAGCACTGGGGTATTACACCAGTTCCTGTAGAGAGATGTGTGGTGCAGAGGACAAAAGGCAGGATGCACACTTGACAGAATACAGATAAAGAGATAACACAAGGAAAGACGTCATGAACACAAGCTTGAAGGACACATCTATCTGCCTGGTGGTGCCTTACCTGTTACTGGGCTTGCCTTGCACAGGGTTTGTCCCTTGTTCACAAGCATCCTTCTGTCCTCGTTTTCAATGAAAGTGTCCTGATAACTGGGTAAGACATTTAGAATCTGAGTCAATCAAAGGATAAGCAGGAGAATTAAAATGTGTTTTTGGTCCCAAATTTGGTTACAATTTTTGAGAAGCTAATCTCAAGCACATTTTAAAGTATATCAGTTGTGATTTATGAATGGCCAGAGACAGCTTAGTATTAGCTTGTCTATATGAAGGAATGTTTGTGGAAGAGGCTTCTGTTTAATCAAAGTGAACATGCTAAGAGAGCTATCTAATTTAGATCAGAAATTGCCTGCTTATAACTTTCTAATACAACCACACTTCAAAACATCCTAACTTTAAAGATTGTTATTCATATTGTAAGGGCATTTTTTTTTCTCACCTCTCAAGAATTCAACTCTTAGTATATTTAAACGGCCCAAAGTTTGAAGTCACTACAAATTCAAAAACCTAAATAAAAAAAGAAATAAGAAAACTGTTGCATTTTCAGATCTTCAAAGGGTAAAAACAATTATATCACTTCATAACTAGATCTACAGGCAGAAGGTACATTTGATCTCCAGCTCAGACTAGAATAAATCCAGTTCCTTCATCTGTATCTCCTTCTAGCTTTAACTTATAAGTATACTATATTAACTGTACATCAGATCTAAAAACAGCAGATTATTTTTTTTTTTGCTTCCCCATGAACAGACAATGATCATCAAACAGCATTTCAACTCACTAAAGAAAGAAATGATTTCATCACTGCTATTAACAAGGTAGCTTAAAATGCCAGCAACAGAAGATTGGTTTTTATACTGTAAGTTCACCAAAGCACAGCAAAAACACACAAAATGGAGTTGTGTTAGCTTTAGAGGAATAGAATAGAAATGGCATTCATTGCCACACAGAGGGGAAATTCAGGTGTAGGGATCAGATATGTAGCTTTACACAAAAAGTTCCAAAAGTGTTAAAAAATATTTAAAAAAAACAAGATTAACTATAACAACAATAATAGCAATAATAATATTCTGTACAAGATTATAACATAAAGATACTGTGCAGTTATTAGAATAGAAATATGTACTCACAATCCAAGGGATGTGAAACTTAGGAGGATGACTTTTTTTAGACGTGCACAATGCGCATGTATATTGAGCTTTAAAAAAAACCCAACAGAGTATTTCCAATACAGGATATCAGTGCAGAAAAACATATGTGATATTAAGTTGCATTTAAAAAAAAAAAAAAAAAAACAGTGCAGATGATTGTGCAAATACTAGCATGTATGTAAACACTTATTGAGTTTGTTGGGAGCAGTGAGGGTAATTAAGTCTGACAGCTGCTGGGAGGAACGATCTGCAATAACACTCCTTTTATGCATTTAGGATTCAGCAGGCTGTCACTGAAGGAGCTCTCCAGTTCAGCAACAACTTCATGCATGGGGTGGGAGACATTGTCTATCGGTGACTTTATTTTAGTCAGAGTCCTTCTCTCTCCCATCACCTGCACCTTCCTGATGAGCTTTGAAAAGGTGGCATAGAGTATCTACTTAAAGTTTCTGGCAGAGCAATTAGAGGTGTCATTAATTCATGTTTTAGTATACCTCCTCCATCATGCAGCACTAGGTTACCGTCAGACACATTATTTTTAACTTCTCTTTTTCTCCTCACGTCAATCAGACTGCCCCTTCTTATTCCAGCTGTTGTGTTACACTTTAAAAGAATACAGTTAAACACCATGAACATCTCTATTTCAGAAATTGCTTTCATCCTTCTCATATCAGTGAATAAATCTTTGCTGGCATTACAGCAGTCAAAAACCCTTGCTGGCGAGCTTTTTGCATGTGTCCACTTGTTTTTTTTGAGGAATTATCTTTGGTGATGAGCTCCAAGTCTTTGAGATTGGAGGGCCTCCTTGCTATCACCCTAATCTTTAGTTGCCTCAACAGACTCTGTGCCACACAGGTCAGGGCTCTCGCTGAGCAGCTCCAAAACACTGATAGTGGACCAAAACCCATTCACATATCAGTATTTGTGGATTCACCTATTTGCAGATTTTTCTGTGGAACGTGACTCCAAATCATTCGCAGAAAACCCACCTGTTCGCAGGCGGTTTGTAAAACAACTAATCCAGGAGCACCATTTACTTCGTTACTTGGCTGTACCCCCAAGAGCAGAGATACAAATAAAAAGACTTAATATTAGCTTCTGCAGTAATGCTAAAATTGTGTTCACTGTGTGTTAATGCATAAATAGGTACATTTCCTGTTTGAACTATTAAAATAAGCAGTTTTTAGAGGTGGGTCTCAAACATTTGTGGATTTTAGCTGTTTGCGGGTGGCTGTGGTTCCTTAGCCCCACAAATACCAGGGGTCCACTGTATTACTTCCATGTCTGTAAAATTCAAAGATTGCTTTAAATCTAAATGTGAAAAAAACTATAAACATTAAATATGAACATGTATTTGTTATGTTTTGGAGTTCTTTATACATCCTTACCAAGAAATGTGGCCAATAAAGGTGCTATTTCACTACACAAGTACTATTGCACTTATTGTTAAATACAAGACAAGCATTGTTTTACCACAATGATTTGTTTGAAGACCTTCATATCTTATAATATTATGACTCTCTTTAGGTATGAAGAATTCCAGCTATTTTTATTATGTAAGAACTATCATTGAGCTTGAAAAAAAGCTAAAAGGTTTCACAGAAAAGAGGTTGGGACATCCTTTACACAGTATATTAGCTTTAAATAAATCCCCGATAACAATTTTTTAAAATTGAAGAATAATTATTTTATTCATTAATGAATTTAAATATTGTTTATCTGTTTCTGTATTAGTTTTGTCTTGGTTTTTTTCTTGTCCTGTTTATTTGGGGTTTTTTTCAGCATTCTGTGTTTTTGATTTGTGGATGGAAAGGCTAAAAATGACAGAAATAAATAATATTCATTCATTCATTCATTCATACATACATACATACATACATTCATTCATATTCACGTATTTGTAGGCTTGAAAACATGAAATTGAGTAAAAAAAAATTTTCTAAACAAACCTTCAGCATTGTAAATGGGGGGCTTTTAGCAGCTCAATAAGAGCCAAATAAAAGCCACTATTAATGCTACTTGTATCCCATAAGTGCCTGAAAAATAGTTGTTCTTGCTTTTATCATTTTTCTGGAGCACTAATTTACTGTGTTCTGTATGGTATTGAACCACTCCAACCTTTCTATGGTTCACATGAGTAAAATGTGCAGTGGCTGAGCTTTTACTCCAAGCAAACACACAACATCACACCCTTCCTGTTCAGTCTGTATTGGTTCCAGGTGAAATACAGAATTGATTTGAAATTAAACAGCTTTTTAATGCCCTGAGTGGACTATAGTTTCACAAATCTTTACGGATTTGTTAATTCTACATTTAGCCTCCGGGTCATTGACTTCTCTTCAGTCACTTTCTGCTTCCTCTAAGCCAATTGCAAGATCATTTGAAACCAACCTACAACACCTGTTTTTATGTTCATTTTAGTTCAGCCTCAGGTCTCCCTATGCCCAAGTCCTCTCTTAATTTATTTTTAATGTCCCAGAGTGTGGTTTAATCTGTTCATGGTTATACTTTGATTTGGCTTTTATTACTTGTGTGTCCCATTATACATTCACTTGCTGGACTGTATTTGGTCATTTTATTCTGTTATTTTACATAAATAGTTTCTACATTTTTTAGGTTCCTTTTGATGTACTTTGCATCTTTCTGCTTGATGAGTGATCATTTTAAAGGGGGATTATTATGTAAAATTGACTTTTTTGAGCTTTACATCATGTTATAATGTTATCCCCTCATCAAAAACATATCTGGAGTGTTGCCTTGATTCTTTCATGTATGTTTAAGAAATCCTTTAATCTTCCGTGGCAACCATTCAGCTGTGTAAAATGCCTGGATGGACGTAGCACCGCCTTTGGGACCCAGCTCCTCCTTAGAACTGTAGTTTCTAAGCTTCCAAGCTTCGCCTCACAGAGCACCTTTCTCCCACAACTTCCCCACTCAGCTCCTTTGGACTAGCCAACAGTAATTAGCAAACACCTGGTGGAACTGCACACCTATTGAGCTCATTATACGAGCAACTTCTCAGTGCAATGCTGGTCAAAACATTGTTAAAGGGCCAGCTGTTGTGATGACTTCTTGATGACGGAGTTTCAGAAAGAGCGGGACTTTCTTAAAGAGACAGAGGCCCAATTTCAAGGCGTTAAATTACAAAGTCAAATTTCTTTAAAGTCACATTTGATATATACAGCATTTTTATAACAACTGAAGGTAACAGTTACTTGATTGTGCTATAAAATGATTCTATGTCCCTGGAAAACACATAATACTGCCCCTTAAAAATGTACTCTTTAATGTACAGTGCTATAAAAGAACCCCGTTACAAATTTTCTGCAACTTTGTTTTAATTTATCATACTTAATTGTTTCAGACCAAACTAATTTTGATATCACACTGGCTGTGCCATCCATCAGCACCACAACTGCTTTCAAATTTGTGTCTTTTACATAGCTGTGGAGGAATTTTGACCCACTTGTAGCAAAATTGGATTATTCAGGCACACTGCAGCATAAACACGCTTTTTAAAATCATGCCACTGCATTCTAATCAGATTTATGTCTAAACTTTGACTAGGCCACCCCAAAATCTTACATTTGTTTGGGGTTTTTATTTTTCCTTTTTTGGTTGATGTTTTTGTTCATGTATTTTGGATCCTTATACTTGTGCGTAACTCGAACATGCTTAAAGATCAGTAATAATAATATGGCAAGTAGTCCAGGTTCTGAAGCACCAGCAGTCCCATACCATCATACTACCACCACTGTGTTACTTGCAGTATGATGGGGGAGGGTTTTCTGAAATTTTGGGAAGATGTGAGATGGCCTCTGTGTTATTTTTGGTTAGCAGTGGTTTTCCTTCGCTCTAACTTTCTCATAGATGTTATGTTTGCCACACCTGAGAAGTTTTACCACTGTTCCATGTTTTGTCCATTTGTGGATGATGGCTCTCATTGCAGTTTGTAGGAGTCCCAAAACCATAGGCTTTTTAAGCCTTTCCAGAATGATAGATGTAAATAAATTTGTTTCTTACATGTCTTGATTGTCTTTAGATTAGGAGGTGTGTTGCCTTTTAAGTTCCTTTAGTCTACTTCATGCTGTCAGACAAGTTCTGCTTTCGCACGTTTTTCATTCTAGAGGTCTGGTAGTAATCAAAAATAGGCGTGGCTTGTGAAATTTAACCCAGCTTTTCAAAAAGTTAATTGAAGGCTGGTTTGGATAACTTTTTCCCCTAAACAAATGAACTCATCATTTTAAACTTGTGTTATGATTGTCTGACATTAAAAAGATGTTTGATCTGAAAAATTTTGGTGTGATAAAAAAGCTAAAACAGAAGAAATCTGTAAGTAGACTGACTTTTTCACAAAACTGTAATGTCAATTTCTTTTTACTTATTTACTTATTATTTTTTTACATTTCAAACATATTGGTTTGACTGTATTATGTGACCAAATATCAGCTCTTCTAATATAGTTATTCTGTTATTATTACATGTTATTATTACATCAGATGTCCTGAAACATACAATCTAGTCATCATGATAATTGAACCATGATGTAGTTTAACACAACCCGTTGGTTGTGGCTGCTTGTGCTGTGCAAGAAGGTCTGTTTTCATGCAGCACTAAGTTCCAATCATTAACATGATTATTATGTCAGCAGGGCCTGTCAATCTACCAATGCTCATGGTTTCGGTGATTTTACGTTTGGCTTTCATTTTTATCCTGGTTTTATTTGCTTGGCTGTTCAGAAGCAGCAAAAAGAAAGCTTTGATCAACAGGAAAAAGACAAGCAAACACAAAGTTAGTTTCTGTTCCAAAAAGTGTAGATTAACCAACCACTTTGCTTTTGTCAACTTTTTTTCTATTGTCTCTTATTGGCTGTCTTTCAGACTGTTCGTTGGTCCTCTTACATCTCTGTCTATTGTTTGACTGATTCTTTTTTTACCTGCTTTGCCTGTCTCAGCTTGATCCCCCCTGTGCTGGTGACGCCTCTTGATCCCCCGTGCAGTGGCACACATCACAGGAGCCAAAGTTGAGAGGAATAAAATCAATGGTTCACCTCCCATGGCAATTAAAGTTTAGCGCTGTCACAACTGGCTTCTTAACTGTCAAATAGTAAAGAGAGTAAGGCAACAGAAGAATGAAGAGGCTTGTGCAAAAAAACACAATGCAATATCATCCCAAAAAAAAGTGTTTTTGTCAATAACATAGTTTAGTACATGACTTTACATTATTGTTATCATAGAGTTGTTGCCATTTACTTATCCTGTTCATCCAGAGTGTGTACTGCAAATGAGTATTTCAGAGGAATTTTATGTGATCTACCAACACAAAGCAGTGCATCACCATGAAATTTCTGAATAGGAATGAATGGTTTTCAGTTTTTTGTGAATAAAATTAAAAATGTTGTGTTTATTGCTATTCATCCTCATTCACTCTTGAATAAAATCAAGTGGCATAAACTGTTCTCAGAAAGCACCTAATTAGCAGAGAGTCGACTTTTGTGTAATTTAGTCTCAGTATAAAACCAGCTGTTTTGTGAAGGCCTTGGAACTTTTGTTGGAGAACTAACAGTATCATGAAGACAAAGGGACACAGCAAACAGGTTATGGCACAACTGCAACTGGAGGTCATTGTGAAAACACTCGTTCAATGCTAAAACATGGTGATGTCGGGATCATGCACTGGGAACGCTTTTATTCAACAAGGTTGGAGTAAATGGGAAGAAAGATGGAGGTAAACACTGAAATCCTGGAATAAAGCCTGTTAAAGGCTGCTAAAAACTTGAGAACATACAAACAACAGGTGTAATACACTGGTTTAGATCATGCCATGTTTATGGGTAAGCTCTCCCTGTTTAATCCAGACCTGAAGCCAAATGAGAATCTGTGGTAAGATTTGAAAACAGGATTTCATTGACATTCTCAATCTAATCTGAGTGATCTGAAGATATTATCAAAGATGAGTGGGCAAAAAATCAGTCTCTAGATTTGAAAAGCTGTTGAAGACACATGGAGCAAAAGGTGGTTCTACTACTAACTCAAGGTGATCAAATGCAAATTTGAAAACCATCTATCATTTTCCCTCCACTTCACAGTGATGCACTAGTTTTAGGTTTGTGGTTGCAACATGACAAAGGTTCAAGGGGTAAAAATTGCAAGACAGTGGAACTTCAGCCAAATTAAGATTTACATGTTTCTGTTACAAAAGTCCAGATGTATCTTTCATCTGGAAAATAATAAAAATATGTTTTAAAGTTAGTAAAAATGAACGCTAGACATTGGTCTCCATGCAATAAAATCTGATCTCAATAATGCACTAGGGAGTTGCATCTTCTGACCTTTGAAATGTTTATTTGTAGAAATACAAATAAAGTACAACATCTCAGTGATACATAATTACTGGCCCACTGTGCAACTGGGTAAATAACACTTTTCATAAATGAAAATCTCAGATTGAAATAACACAAACCCATCATGTAACACGACAACAGGAACTCTGTGCCATTTATGTTAATAATTTGAAAGCCTCAAACACATAATGGAAAAAATTATGACACTTTGTGACCTTATAAATATATATATATATATATATATATATATATATATATATATATATATATATATATATATATATATATATATATATATCTATATACAAGTGGAGCATTATATATATATATATAATATATATATATATATATATATATATATATATATATATATATATATATATATATATATATATATATATACAAGTGGAGCATTACATCTTTTGCCATGATGTTCCACTTAGTGTTTATTAGAAATTGCTTTGCTTTGGGTTTATTTCAAATGTAATGGACATAAAGACGAAAAAAGGGGAAAAGGAAAGAGAGAAAGATGGGAAAAAGGTTTAAAGAGAAAGATGGAGATAGAAGTGGAGGATAGAAAAAAGCATAGAGATAAAACAAGTAAAAGACCCTGGAAGTCTACCTCTAGAGGTGTGGAAAAAAAAAAAAAAAAAAAACAAGAATCCAAGACAACAAACAACATATGCATAAATAATAATAACAGTAATAACTTCAATGGACAGCACACAGTACACAGTAGTAAAAGATGTATTTAGTGGCAACTGCAGCCCAACTGAGCGTGTATCTGACAGACACCTGAATCTAAACACACATCTAAAAGAAAGGGATTTAATTACAGATAAAAACAAAAAATAAAGTAATTTTACTCATTTAACAAAAGATGTCAACAAAAAAATGTGTCTTGTAATTGAGCAAAAAGTTTGGACACCTCACCCTCTAATATCTAGTGTTACCCTCTCAGGAGAGTGAGATGCTTTTTGTAGACATTTACCATATTATGTTTAGGGTCATTGTCATGTTGCAGGGTCCAGTTCTGCTTCAGTTTTACTTATTTTACAGATAGTCTTACATTTTCCACAAGCACATTCTGATATATGGTTGAATTAATGGTTTATTCTGTGATGGCGAGCTGTCCAAGTCCTACTGCAGCAAAGCATCCTCAAACAATGACGCTTCACAGTTGTTATGATGTTCTTTTCCTTGAATTCTGCTTTTGGTTTCTGGCAAACTTGTCCTTGTATTTTTGTGTTCTGGTTTGCAAATAATTCAGTTTTAGACTCATCCGTAGAAAAAAAATTATCGCTCTGATTTTTATTACATTCTCTGCAGCAAAAGCATGGCCCTCATGTTTTTGTTATAGATCAAATGTTTTCTACTTGCACACTCACCATCAAAGATAAACATGTACAGTCTCTCTGAAGGTACTGACATTCACTTTTCATATCAAAATCCTGTCTGATCATGTGAACCCGCCTTTGTACCTTTTAAGCTGTCTCAAGTGGGAATGAATGTGTGGGTATATTTAACCGGAACATGCATTTTTTTTTTTAGTAGATTTTTACATAATATGTTAACATGTTTTTCTTCTGTTTTTCATTATTTATTCATTTTACTTGATTTTTTTCAGCATTTCCAAATATGTAAACACACACACATGCACACAAGCTTTCATAGGGTGTGCTATATTTCTCACATGACTGCATTCTCGTTTTAAAGAACTTGTGTAATCCATGGTTGAGCCTCTTTTATTCTCTAAAAACTATTCATTGGACATGATGAATGAATGCCAAGCAATTTAAAATAATCACTATCAGGATTTTAAAAGAACCATGCAACAGTATTTGCACATTAATTATTCAAAGACTGTGTAACAAACAAATTGGAGCAACAGCAGCACAGCCACTTATCATCTTTTAATTAAAGGGGACCAGTCAGCCAGTGATTCTTTTTTTCTTATGTGGATCCTTTTATTCTCAAGTCAGCATCACCACCTTACACAAAGCCCTGGCTTCTGTCTTACTCAACGGTTACTGACTTTCTCTTCTGATCCCATAGTTTTGTTTTTTTTTTCTCTGTCATTTGCCAACATATTTTTTCCACTCACCAAAATTAAGAGCCAAGGCAGGTGTATGATTACATCTGTTTGCTGAATTTTATTGAAATTTGTTGGAGAAAATAAGTATATATAAAGGTCTCAGTGGTAGATTCAAATGAAATTATTGAATCGATTTCTGTATGCCTTTTTTTAAGCATTCGTGAACAATAAGGAAGGCATAATTCTGACATATTTATAGATGTTATTACATTTGCCGCATATTCGTAAAAACTACAAATAATAATTTTACAATCTGATTGATTTTTGAAATCAATCAATGCTTTTTACCTCCAAATAAACATGTTAAAGAGACTCATTTCACTGTCTCACAGTTTGCAGTATCACTTATTGATTTGGTACACAGTTCAATTAGACGCTGATATTAAGATTTTCATTAATGCCTCATCATGTTAGGGCAAAGTTCTCTATTACTTCTTCATGGTCTTTTTACTCCACCCATTTTCTTTGAACAAAGAAATGCTTTTTAAAAATTGCTGTGACAGTACATGGGAAACATATTTTTGTTTTGTGTAAACAAAATTTAATTTTCATTGAATTTGAAAACTATGGAATGAAAACAGAATCAAAAATAGAAATTAAAATATTATGGTAATAGAAAATCAACAAAACTGCACAAAACACAGATAGTTCTGTTTAGTTTGAAAAATGTAAAAAAAAAAAAATAAAAAAAAATTTAAAAAAATTAAGATTCACACCATTAACAAAACTTGCCAAATTGTATGCAGCCAAACTTATGCAAAACAAGATTTAAAAACTCAAAAAATGTCAAGGGACCCAAGAGGGTAAAGTAAAAGTAAAATTTTAAAAAACCATAATACATTTGTTTCTTTCACTTCTGCATGTGTCGTGCATGTGGCTAGAATGACAAAAACTGCAACCTGATGTAAAAATAGGTGTAAAATGTTCCCATCTGCTGGACTTCATGGAACAGTCTGCTCATGCATGATTTTCGTGCTAAATTCTTTGTGAATCCAGAACCAAAATGAAGCAATTAGTGGGAGCAAAATAGTTGCAACAAGTTGAGAAAATTGCATAATTTTGTGAATTTTCCCACTCCCTACTATGGGTAAGATACTGACTACTAAAGACTATACCAAAGGACTCTACTATTAGGAATCTTAAATATTGCTTTAAAAGTGCACACATGTAACTGTTAGCTCACTTTTGTGAACAAACTTGTTTGTATCTTTGTATCTGTATTTGTTAACACAATATACACAGTAGTGCATTGAAAAAGGTTGGTGAAAAAGGTTATTGCTGTTGTATGTAAGCACTCCTGCACATCAACATTCTGGTCAAATGTTTTTGATTCACACAAGTTTATGCAAGTGTGCTAGATTTCCATTTTGCAATATGTAAAGCAGATTTGACAGCTGGTTAGAAATAAAGCTTGTTAAAGATTCGTTTTCTGTTTGCTGGCTGACTGACAATCAGTTTGGCGCCATGAGGACTGATCACAATCAGCAAGACTTATGAAACACATACACATACCCACATACTCATAAGGCCAGAATACAAAATTAACGAACATGGCACAAACTATGATTTTCATGATTTTGTTGGACAGCTGTCCATATTTTCACTGACAAGCACAGTGGCACCAATATGTTTCCTCAAACTTCTAAAATATGCAACACTCTGGCCTTTACTATGTAGGTTATTTTCTAAAATCTTTTCTCTGTGCCAGTGACTAAAACCCCTTTGATTCTGAATAAAAATTATTTTTTTAGGTAAGCTTTCCACAGGTACCAATAATTTCTGCGACACATCTTCGCCTTTGGTATAAGGTTATTATTCTGATTATGTAATATTGTAATATTACAGTTATCATCCCTTAAAGACAAAGTAAACAGTGACAGAGAGTGACTGGGGAAAGAAAGGAATTTATCCATTAAGATGCGAACAGCTCCTGCTCCTTTGGGAGCACACACGTGTGGGAGAGGCAAAGAAAGGAGGAGGAAGAGAAGGAGGAGACTGATAAATGCAGAGAGGAGGAAATGAAATGAGAGGACAGGAGAAGATGGGCCGCTTGCTCTGATCAAAGTGCGAATATTCTCAGCACTCTCCTCTCCAAGATTAAATACTAATAACTCTCAACAGCTGCTCAGTGAGCTTGCTAACCCTCATTACCACAATGTTCTACATGTGTACCGCTTTAGGAATGCAGAGCTTCATTGCTACTCAAGATGTTCACCGAGAGGAAATGAAAGCAGCAACTTCAAAAATTCCTGCAGGAAATCTAAAAATGTTATTACAAATGTTCTGTGATGACTTTAAGGAGACTCAGATGGGACTTTGATTAACTTCAAAATAAGTATTTATTAAGAATGTGCTTTGCAGTTATTGGTTGTTATGCAAAACCTTCTATTGCATATCTCGGATGTCTTGAAGACTGCATGATGAGTAAAATTCTGTCATATAGCCAGATAGATAGCAAATGTATTGAACTTACAGTGAATAATATTTCTACTCATACTAAACACTCAAAGTACTTCAAGCGTTCATCCACCAACATGCAGATTTGAAATTTATTAATTTATTCCACAGGAACAATGCATATTAATTAACATTTCTGTAAATGTGCCAGAATTAGCCAAATGGTTATTTGTCACTTGTTATCTCTGGACAATGAGTAATGTGTCTTGCTAAAAACAAACAAAAGTTATATAAAACAAGGTTAAAATGACTTAACTACACAAATTTTGTCAATAAATATAATCAATACAAACAAGAAATGCAAAATAAAAGAAACTACAACACAATTATAAAATATAAGAAATCATTAAAACTAATTTAATCCTTCATCGAGATGACAAAACACAGCAGATCAGTAGTTAACTTCTTCAGGGGCACATTGGCCCGTGGCAGGGGAGGATGCTGGATTATAAACTAACTGATTACTATAGGACCACTCTTCCCACTGAGCCACAGCTTCCCCACAGAGCTCCACATAATTATGCAGTGACTCTTTCCCTTATCCGATGCCATCAACAGATTTCTAGATATTAGTTTTGACCAGAAAATTCCAACCAATACACGAAGGCAATATGCAGCCAATCAGCCATCAGTTCTTAAAAACATCCATATATTGTTAAACCTCAAACAGTGAGCGGTTTGTGAGATGTCATGCAATAAACAGCTTTTCTTACTTTACAAATTAAGTACAGACATCTGTCTTCTAGATTCTCTTCAAATGTAATTCTAGAAAATACCTTTAGCCTTGACCACTTGCGAGCAAGCCAACATTTTAATTGAACTCTAAGATTATTTAGGCATCATAAGGTCTGAATCAGGTAAAAAGGCTGCATTTACATATCTTTTAATTGCCCTTCACTTGTTCTTGTGCCTGCTCCCACAAATCCATCTCATAACACGCGATGAAAATGCAAAACTCAACTGTGACTGGCTACACTGTGACAATAGTAAAAAATAAATAAATCACTGATTCACTTAAATAATCCAAATACCAAAACAAGCAGCACCCAAAACACAAAGGCCTACAGGTCATGGGGAGTACTGAGATTTGAAAGATTGTGTAAACATTTAAAATTCATATAATCAGGAAAAATGAGAAAGGTTGAGAGGTTGAGGCATTTTTATACATTCCTCCTTAGCATAACATAGTTAAAGACAAAAACCTTAGGGTCATGTTCAATAACTTATCTAAGACGATTTTTGACAGCCTAATTGGGGGAACTGATGATTGTTGAAGAATTAAGAGCTAATGGAAAACTACGCAAAACAGCAGGCAAAACTGGTATAACAAGACTGGAATCCAAACCTTGTACATGTATTATTAAGCTCCAGGGTTAAAGTGTGCATACTTAGCTACTCATTATACAATCTTATAGGTGTGTGTTATTTTAGGAAAGTTGGGGCTCTAAAAAGGACATTAAATTTAATTTACTGAAGCTATTTTTTTAACTGAGATGTGGAATCGAAAAACAACTTTACTTTTTGTAATCATGAGCTACCTCCTGTAGATACGCATTGATTCATTATGGTCATTTTGTGCAAATTTTATTGCCTGTTAGAAAGCACTAAATATCCCGCCAAGTAAAACAGCTCCTAATCAGAATTCATCCCGGTGCCCTGATGTTCAGAATCACGCTAACATATAAATAACACTAAAAGAGTGCAGCAGATGGTGAGGGTGTGTGTGAGACAACTGCAGCATGGTTTAAGGACCAAAGAGAGTACAATGAGGCCATGTGGATAAAGTATCTGACAGCATTAACTGAAGTTCAAACAAAAATCATTGAAGGTACAAAAAAGTTGAAAACAGCCTTATAAAAGTTACAAGGACACCTAAAAATTTTATTAATTTGTTGGAAATTAGGAATGTTAGTCTAAAACATATCCTGCCACTCTCCTTGCCATTTTATTCAACTGAATTAGCTGCTTGCTCTGCTGTTGTCCACGGCTGTGACACGTATCCTGAGTGGATAATGGCTGCAAAGCACATCATGTGAGCCGGTGTGCATCTCAGCTTGGCGCATCTTGTTTGTTGTCTCTGCGTTTTGCAGTTGGGCAGCACAGGAACTGGCGGTTAATCAGTGTAGCACGTCTTAATGGGCTAAAATGCACACACAAATGTACTCCACACACTCACACACACACACACACACAGAGGCACAGCAAGGAGCATAATTGCCGTGATTGCATTTGGATACCGATCTACACTCATGATGATTAGCTATGCGATGCTAACGGAGAGAAAGAACCGCTGAGCAAAGGAGGGATGGAGAGACGGGGAGAGGATGGGAGCAGAAGACTTATTAGCTGGCACAGTTCTCCTTACATTACCATTCATGAGAAGTTTTAAGCAATTAAAAGTCCGTCTGAATCCTCCAGACAGCAAATATTTATGCTGCTGGTAAATAAGCATAGTTACTGTCAGATTTACAGATTAAATAGCCATTTTAAAAGCTTAGTGTGCATACCATGATTCAGAGGCTTAGTAAATATCAATCACAAAAGTTTAAAACCATTATATTAATCAATCATCTGTCTTTAAATGTAACTTTTAACTTATTATAAGGATATACATTTATTTTGATATCGTTTTGGTATGGTTGGAATTAGAGCTGATTGTCAGTCACATTTTTTATGGCAGGAGTAACATTTTGTTACATAAGCTGCAATTTTTAGCATGCCAAAAATATTTGCATTGCCTAAACATTGCATATTATGAGCAAGAGGGAACATCCAAAGGGTCATACTGTCACACAGTACTATGTACACATGCAGAATTTTCTCAAACAGGATGAACAACAATCAGTACAGGAATCTGCTGGACTTACCCCACATTACCTCCCTTGTCTCCAAAACTGAGTTGGTCCGGTTGAATAAATGCTTTTAAGGTGCTTCTTAGTGCAGTTTACTGCCAGCAACTCCCAGCCTGTAACTATAAGGTGCCTTTAAAAGTATTCAGGCACCTTGGACTTACTCAGATTTTGTAACATTACAAACACAAGCTATAGTTTATATAACTGTAAAATAGAAGAAAATAATACATGATTTACAAGTCAAAAAAAAAAGAAAAATGTGGCATGCTTTTGTATTCAAACCCCTTTATTTGGATACCCTCAAATAAAATCTAATGCAACCAATTTTGGTCAGAAGTCACCTTATTAGTAAACAGAGTCCACATCTGTATGATTTATTCTTAGTATAAATCTAGCTGTTCTGTGAATGCCTCACAGGTTTGTCAGAAAACATAAGTGAGTCATGAAGTCCAAGGAACAGAGAAGACAGGTCCGGCATAAAGTCATAGAGAAGTTTAAAAACAGTTTAGAATATAAAACAACATCCCAACCTTTTAGCTTTTAGTAGAACTGCAGCCAAGAGGGCCATGGTTATGCTTGGGGATCTTCAGAGATAGCCCAAGTTGGAGAATCTGTCGACAGGACAACTTCTGGTCATGCAATTCCACAAATCTGGCCTTTATGGAGTGGCAAAACGAAAGCCATAATTAGTTGCATTTGTAATTTTCCGTGCAAGGGACAGAGCAAACAAAAGAAAGAAGGCCCTCTGGTCCGATTAGCTGAAAATTTAACTTTATAGCCTGCACGCGATATGCCACGAGTGGCACAATACCCTGTGCATAACCCTGAACAAAACAACCTCACAGGGAAACATGATAGCAGCAGAATTATGCTGTGGGGATGGTCTTCTTCAGCAGGGAGAGGGAAGTTGGTCAGTAGATGGAGAAAAAGGATGGAGCTAAATATATGGCAACCCTGGAGGAAAACCAGTGAGAAAAATTGCTTGAGACTGAAGCAAAGGTTCACCTTCCAGAAGGACAAAAAGCACCAACCACAGCTCGAGAGACAATAGAAGGGTGTAGATGAAAGCATATTCAGGTGTTTGAATGACTCAAAGTCCTGACTTATATCCAGTTCTAAACCTCTGGCAAAACTTAAAAACTGCTGTTCAAATACATTTGCCATGTATCCTGACTGAATCTGAGCTATTTTGTGAAGAATGGACAAAAATTAGTCTCTCGAGCTGGCAGATATGTACCCCAGAAAAATGACAGCTGTGACTCCAGTAAAAGAGGGTTTGCAAATCATCAAACTTTTTTTTCGTTCCTTAATAAGTATACATTACTTTGTGCTGGTCAAGACAACAAAAAATTTGTAATGGAATAAAACTGTCAATACTTTTGCAAGGAACTATAAAAAGCAATTTTGTAGCATCAAGGTAACATATTATATGCCAAACAAGCAGGCAGTTATATTGTTTCCTTGGTCAGCTCAAGAACTGTGAAAAAACAAAAGAACACCGGAGTAAATGTCAGGCAGAATGGTGATTTTTTTTTTTTTTTTTTTTTTTTTTTTTTTTTTTTTTTTTTTGGTTTCACAGTTTCACAGTTTTTCAGACTCTCAACATGCTGTTGACGGTTACATCACAAATAAATCTGGCAGGCAATCCAGCCTTCATATTCACCCAAATTAAATCGTCACTCAGGTCCTGGGGGTTCATATCTCAATGTGAGAGGCATATTGGAATGCATCATCAAGGCAGATTTAAAGCTAATTATCATTAATAAGCAGATCCTGCATGTAGCATTTCTATGAAAAGATAAACATTTTTCCCCACAGTCCCTCATAGTTGGTCGCATGAAAAGACTTGAGATGTCTCGCTCTTTGAGCTTATGCAGATGGTGCAACGCAGGCGAATGAATGAGTGAGAAGAGGGTAGGATAGAAAGGAAACAGGAGAAAGTGGAAGCAAGAGGCATGAAGATGAGAGTTAGGATGAGAGGAGGAAGGGGAACGTCGACGATGAGGAGGTGAGTGAGAGAGAGCGGACAAAGAGGAGGGAAGAAGAGAGGGAACGGCAGCCTTAATGTGTGTGCATGAGTGACAGCCGTGTGCAAGTATTGACAGTGTGACTGCGGTGCACAGAAAATGGGGGCTGAAATAGCTTGTTAACCAGGCCCCTAAATACTGGCAGGATCATAGAAATGAATGTAACGAGGGGAAATGGAGAACAAGAAGAAGCAACCAAAATACTCCCAGAAAGCATGCTGAGAGCGTGGGAGGAAGAAAGTAAGAGAACATGGAAGTATTGGAAAAGAAAACTTGCTTGATGTTTTTATTTTAGGCTGACAAGGAAGAAAATAGAGAGAAAGAGGGACTGACTGAACTCCTGATTCCAATGGCTATTCATTGTCCTGAATGTCATCAGCGTTGAAACACAACTATTCCATTAACAGATTTTTTTCACTTTTTAAATCTTTGCAGTAATTGTTTTATTTATCTCTGTATGAGAAAAGTGTTCAAGTTGTCTTAAGTTAGAATAATTACTTACCATCGGTCATTAATACCCATAATATCCTTGCAGTATCAGAGGTGAGGGGGGCTGGTGTCTATCTCCAGCAGTCATTGGGTGAGAGGGGGTAAACCCTGGAGAGGTTCCCACAGCAACACAGAGACACACAGGAAAAACAACCATGCATGCACACTTGTGCCTGAGGACAATTTGGAGAGACCAATTAACCTAACAGTCATGTTTTTGGACCTTGGGAGTACCTGGAGAGAATCCATGCATGCACAGGGAGAACATCTAAATTCCATGCAGAAAAAATGGGATTTGAACCCAGGACCTTCTTACTGTAGGGCAACAGTGCTACCAACTGTGCAGCCCAGACATTTTATCTCTAATATATAATTTACTTTAACATCAATAGATGTTATACTGAGACACTTTTCCATCCAGTCATGTCTCGCATCTTATGCAAATTGGGGTCATGGAAATAACAGTTTAAGCAACGATTCCCAGATATTTTCTACTAGACCAAAGGATAGATATCATCTCTTCATCAAATCCTTGGTCCACCCCTAAGCCTCATCATAATGTGTCATGTCAGCAACATCTCCCTAGTAATATGTCCAGGAGGCATCCTCACCAAATGCCAAAACAATCTCAACTGACTTGTTTTACCCAGGAGATGTTCTTATTTAAAGTTGGCAGCACAAGGATCCCAACAACCACACTCCTATTATCTGCATCAATATTACGACCATCTTACAGGAGACACTGATTATTTCATGTAATCTCCATGTCACAAACAGCGCTCGTCTTTGAGAATCTGACGCATTTTGTTGTGGATGTAATTTACATGAATATATAATAACATTGGCTGTTTAGTTTCTTTAAATGTATGCATCATGGTCTTTTTAAGGTTGGTCAAACTGCAAAGCTTGGCAATAAAACAACAGCTCAGCAGATCGTCTTTTGTGTGGAATTTAAAAAATCAAACCTTTAACTAGTAAAACTATGCAGACTTAGTGTTTGTTTATTATTTCTGGAACATCTTTAGCCTTCCACAAACTAAAACTGACATTCCCTTTATCACATTAATTTGTTTTGCTGGGTTTTTTTCAAATCAAGTTATCTTTTGGGGCAACCAGAATCTGGGATTTGAGATTACACGTCCAAAATGAAATCTTTTAAGACCACAAATTTTCACTTCATTATCGACAACATTTGTCAATGCTTTTCACAGCCAAAATCTGACATGAAAAAAAGCCAATGGTCCAACAATATAACAATGTTGGCTCATCTAAAAGGATAAATGTCCAGGGGAAAATTTATCAGCAAAAACAAACAGAAAACCTGTCGAAAGAAAAGGGTCATCAGAAATTCCCACTTTTTTCAAATTATAGTGTCAATTAATTTGAACTTGGATCAACAATAAATTGTAATATTTCTAAAAGGTCAAATGTTCAGTACCTTAACTAATCTAATACTTTTCTGACTGTTTACAGAATGTCTGAAAGGCACTAAAAGGGTGCTATTTACAGCATCTTAAACTTATTTTTGGAAATATGGAGTTTTTTTTCTCACCACTCTCAACCAGTTTCTGGCAGAGCTGTAACTGTGATGGAGCAGTGTTGGACCATACTAATAGAAAGTGGCTACATGCCCACTTTGGCTCTATGTCACATATTGATGAAGCAGAAGACACTTTTTAAAACTCTTGCTGCAGGACTTCTTCTGGCAGAAAGAATTAACTTTCTGAGCCAGACATGCATACACGCACATGTGCACGCAAAACACTAAACGCCACAGGCCCTTCACCACCACCACCACTACACACACACACACACACACCACACATGCACACACATTTGTATGAGCAAAGTGACTCCAAAAATGTGTGAGCAGAAAGAACAAATGAGACACAGACGTCATGGGGGTGGGTGGTTTAGGTGTGTGAACATGTAAATGGACAGGCGTATGGGCAAGAATAACCAGCCAGCATGTCCCTCTGTTTTCTTCCCTCCATCATCCTCATGAATAAAAGATTGACAAGGCAGTCTTACACACATGCAGATTGATTTAGGTCAAATTGCATGTGAGACATGATGTGCCTAATTTAGACCTTTTCGATTGTTCATTCAATCTGTCACATAGTAGGGACCAGCTACCATTCCCCCTCCACCCCCCCACTGTACTGTATCACAGATTATTTACCATTTTTACTGCCTTTCTCACTCTCACTGTTTTGTTTTTTTTTCTTCTATGTGGTTGTTTACTTATTTAGTTCAGGGGATAGGCAATTCTGGTCCTCAATGGCTTGTGTCCTGCATGCTTGAACACACTGGATTTCAATGAACTGGTCATTAGCAGGCTCCTGCAGACCTTGGTGACAGGCTGAGGAGAAAACTAAACTATTTGAATCTGGATTAGAGGTTAGAGCATGGACTTATCTAAAGCAGGCAAGACAGCAGACCGCAAGGTCCTGAACTACCCGCCCCTGCTTTAGCTCCTCTAATCCAGATATGTTGCACTTTTCTGTTCACTAACTGCAAGTCTTCTGCTACAGCTTACCCTCACTCTTTAATGTGGTGGAGGCTTTTTCAAGATGTTCTTATGAAGTTAATTTCAAAAATACCCCAGAAGAATAACAAAGAGGAATAGAACAATAACCGCCACTAGATGTCACACTGGAGCATCTGAATCTGAGCTCTACAAGATAAAAACCTGAACCAAATGGAAATCTTATAGAACGTATACATTTACCAAATAAACACAGAGTACACAGTGAAACACTTATGGCACTCTGGTTGAAATCATGTCATTCATAAAACCTCTGTTTATTCCTGCACTGCAAAGAATTATTTGCAAAGTTATAAAATGCTTCATACTGAACCTCAGAGACAAATGATCAATCTAGCATGAACCAAAATGACCCCCAAAATGGGAAGTGAGTTTGCATAATTTGACTAGAGATAAAACTTTGCACCCGCGTGCACAAACACAGATGTGGCACATGTTTCATTCTCCTGCCAGAAGTCATATCTTTCTAACAGACAGTTGCATGCCAGCACTCTCAAACCATTTTTCTATTTTGGTTCATTGAAAGCTGATGAAGCGGTTTAAACAGGAATCTTCCACGCTGAAGTGTGTCCAGTTCTTATGCCATACAGAAGGGCTATCCCAGGTGATAAAAAGTTTTTGCCGTATTTGTAAATGGTCAACAGATATATACATATTTTCTATCTTTTTAAGAGACTTTTACAAGTCTGGTGAATGTGTTTAAAAATATATCTGTTTATGCAGAGATTGGAGATGCTCATTTTTTAAATACACCAAAAAAACTAAACTTTAATGTTAATATTATCCATCAATAGAGGTTTAAAATTGAGCACTTACAATACAACTTATACTGAGACACCATTACATACAACCCCTGTACTTTCTGTTCAGTTTTAATGCAAATAAAATGTGTTCGGAACGTGCCATTTTATAAATAACTTTGTATACACATATGCAATACACAAATAGACATCTATCCTTCTAATTTGGAAACCAGTTTGTCTGATACACTGAATTCATTTAAGTTTGTAGTGAATACAATGTTAGACCCACTAAATATCATGGTAGGAGAGTAATCAACTTTTTATCAATTAATTATAGATAAAAAATAATAATATATTTCTAACTTTTCCCAATGCTCAGGACAAAAATGAAGGCGTTACCAAGCCTTACAACAGTATGAGTACTCCCTTTCTTCCTTATTTATATTTTGTGTTGTTACAGCATGAAACTTTATGATGTTTTATTTGGAAAATATGTGATTCACAGACACAATGTAGCATTCTTGTTTCTAAATAAAATCCAGCATAACCAACAGCCTTCAATATACATAGTAGTAAGATGAATCTACCTATGTGTGATTTAATCTCAGTATAAAAACAAATGTTCTGTGAAGGTCTCAGAGGTTTTTTTTAAGGAACATTAGAGAACAAACAGCATCATGAAGACCAAAGAACACAGCAGACTGGTTGGGGATAAAGTGGTGGAGAAGTTTCAAGCAGGGTTAGGTTATAAAACCATATCCCAACTTTTCAAGATCTCACAGAAAACTGTTCAGTCCATTGTCTGAAAAGGTGAGAGTATGAAACAAAGTGCAAACTTACCAAGACCTGCATTTATAAACATACTGATAAGCCGAATAAGGAGACAAATAATCAGAGAAGCAGCCAGGAGCCCCGTAGTAATTCTGGAGGAGTTGCAGAGATCGTCACCTCCTCTTGACAGTGCTCTCCACCAAGCCATTGTTGAAAGAAAGCCATCGCAATTCCATTTTAAAGTCATGAAGGGGACACAGCAAACATGTGGAGGAAGGTGATCTGGTCAGATGAGACCATATTTGAACTGATTTTTCTACTTAAATGCAAAATGTCCCCATAATGACAACTGGTGATGGCAGCATTGGATCATATAAAATCTCAATTAAAGAAATGGTAGTTTATGGTAATAATATGAAAAAATTGGGGGCATGAAAACTTTTGCACAACAATATGTGTTGCTATAGCACATGTGTGCTCTATATAAGTCACAGAAACTTTTAAAACCCACATAGTTCTGCAGAGCTCTGTGGCTGATTAAATCAGCCATGGTATGACATTTTCAAGTAAAATCCAGGAGGCAATAGATGTTTGGGAGCCCTTTTCTAGAGAGGAAGGAAAGAGGCAAAGAAGAGATGAAAAGCATGAAGGAGAGTCTGTGAAAAATAAAAAAGGAGGTGAAAGACTTAAGTAAAGCAAAACAGTGCTGGAGCACAGATGTGAAAAAGACAAACAGGCAAAGCAAAAAAGACAAATTTATATGGAAGCAGGCTACTTCAAGGAGCTTATCGCTCATATGATAATCATCAGCCAATTTGATTGGCTGGCAGATAGAAGGTCAAGAAGGCGGCTACTCATAATTGCACCTCCCAGCTCAGCCCAACTGAGCCGTTTAAGGCACACAGGTATCGTTTGCATCTGTGTGTTCCATCTGTGTGTGTGTGTGAGTACGTGTGTGCGCTGCAGGAGACATCTGTCTTCATGGAGACTTGTTTGAAACCGGGATACTGAAACTGACTGCACTTTTGTGTTTGCAAGTTAAAAAAGAAAGTGTGTTTTTAAGCTTAAAGTAAAATTTATTAGGAATTTATTTCAGGCTAAGGCCTGAAAAACTGGGTAGCATCTTGGGTAAGATTTACACAAGTATATTGATTGATATTGAAAGATATCTGGGTACATGAGAGTGAGAGTGGGAGAGATCCAGATGATGGAACAAAGAAAAAAATCTGTGTATGAAGATATTTTAAGGGAAACAATGTATTTATCATGATTTCAGCGTAATCACTGTTGATTTTGTATCAGTGAACACTTGTGCTGACAGTGACACTATTCACTGAAGTGAACATCTCATTATTAAAACTTCATGAGCGAGACTTTCATGTATGGTGTCATAAAAGAGCGAATAGTTGTAGTATTTTAGTAGTGTTTTACTGTTATGATTGATAGTAGCTGTAACTGTGATTAGTATTAGTTTCATGTGGTTTGCTGAGTACATCATTGTGGTCTTGCACTTCTGCAGTCTGAGTAATTGTATGACAATAATGATAACACTTATAGATATTGACAAGTACCTTTAGGTGTGCTTACTTCTGAAATTTAAACAAAAACTTTACAAATATTGAGCTGAAATCAAAACAATGACAGAAACTGAGTCTGTATCTTAAATACAATCAGTGACAAAAAACCCCATAAGGGATTCTACAATTTGATTGTAACTTGGTGTAGAAGCAGATCAGAAGTGTGTATGTAGATTAATCAATTTGCAATAAGCTAGCACTTCAAGTAGAGACAATACAGGGCATAAGGGTGAAGATCACCAGAGGTAGAGGATGGAATATCAAAACAATCAGTATTACTAAATGATTCCAATCATATCTGGGCTAGTGCAAGACCATTCTGCTATTACACTGAATGTGGAGCACTGGCCTGATGTTGGAAATGGTATGAAAATAAGGGGGACCCACACATTCAGTGGATACTCTAGTGCAGGGGTCCTCAAATCCAGGTCTCAAAGGATGGTGTCCTGCAACTTTTAGATTTGTCCCTGGTCAAACACATCTGAATCAAATGGCTGAATGGCCTCCTCAGTTTGCAATCAAGTTCTCCAGAGTCCTGCTAATGACCTCATTATTACCTCAGAGAAACATCTAAAAGTTGAAGGACACCAGCCCTTGCAGCCTGGATTTAAAGACCCCTGCTCTAGTGGTTCACAGCAAGTCCACACAGAAGGCAGTTCTTTTCTGCTCCAAGCATTACTCAACACCACATCATCACCATTTACCTTTTACTGGCTGTTTACAACTTTTCGTGTCATCCCCTACAGCATCTTCACAACTGTCATCAACTGAACTACTGAGCAAGCTATCATTAATACCAGAACAGAGACAGCTGCATTTGATGTGGTGCCATAACGGGGAGACGGGGGACTAATGAATAGAGGGAGGGGTATCTTATTTATCTGTTTATCTCAGTACTGCGTCACTACAGTTGACCATAGTGTGTGCATATGGAGGCCCCAAGAGGAAAGTACCAGTTTGGCTAGTGTTGTGGAGAGACAAACTGGCATTACTCTGGCCAGCAATGTGTGGGAGCCTCTGGTAGAGATTTGGAGGACCCTGAAGACACCACACTAATTGAGTAACAACCTTTGTCCATATGTTTTGCACCTCATCAGACAGAAAGTTGGTACAGTTTACAGCTTGCCTCGAGCTGCCAGGTCCCTGGAACTTTCACCATTCAAAAACATCAAACATAAACTTTGACTGAGTGATAATCTGCTGACATCAGCTTTGGTCTGACCTGCCACAGCAGAGAACATATTAGTTATAGTATAATTATTTCATTCTGAACCACATCACTGCTTTTATCCAGATCCTACAGGGTGCCACTCTCTGCACAGACATGAAACACCAGCAGTGTGCCCATGCCACCAACTCTTAATCCATTCGATCTGATAAAGTGATAATTACTGAACAGTCACGAGATTTATCAACTCGTGCATTTTCAACATGACAGCCTTAGCACAAAACTTTGTAATGGTTGGAGTTTCACTTTTATAGAGAACATGGAAGATTAATTATTGTTTTGCTTTAATAATGACATAAAGTCCATTTTTTTACTTGGAAGAAGTTGAAACCCTGTTGTTCTTTTCTTGTAAAGATAAGGCTGAAAACAGAGGGAGAGCAGTTTATGTGAAATTTTCAGGGGTAGAAATGATTGTCTTGAACAACTATTTTCAAATGGAAGACAGCGGGTGTTTACCTATTTGCAAAATTAGACATCTCAGGAATCGGTTTGGTCTTTGAAAAAGGGTGCTTTTTCACATGTTTTGCTCAGTAAAGAGAAATACAACTCTTGTAAAACGCTATGATAAAAAGCAGAGAAAATAAAATGACAAGGTATTGACGAAACATATACCCACTGTTCTGTACTTTAACAAAAAGAAATAACAAACAGACTCAAGATGAGAAGGAATTCTATATTATTAGAAACCAACTGAAAGAGTGCAGACATGAGTTTTCTGTCTGTTCCCAGTTTTGATGGAATCGTTTTTAGCTGAAAGAAGCTTTTGACTGACACAAAAGCTTGATGCTGCCTTCGAGTCTTCAATACCTCCAACAAGTTATTTAACGCACTTGGAGAAGAAAACGTCACAAATAGTACTGTGAGTGTCTGTCTCATGTGTTTAAATATATATATGTGTGTGTGTGTGTGTGTGTGTGTGTGTGTGTGTGTGTGTGTATGTGTGTTTGGCTGGGCAAAAGAGGCGCAGGTGGTGGTTTGCAGGCACGGAAGGCCTTTGGAGGCTTTGTTTAAACCACCGGGGACAAAGACAGACAGATTTTTCACTTTTTTTTTTTTTTGCTAACTCTCCATTATTCAACCATCATTTTCTACTTCTATTTTTTTATTTATATTTTCTTCATTATGTTCTCCCTCCTACTCTCCCTCCCTCTTCGCATGCCTCCCCCCTACACAAAATGTGCACAGTTATCTCCATCTAGTGGCAAATCCTGTGACAAGCAGTTTTCAGCCCAATTTTTAAACACACAGCTCTAAATATCAAATACCTACTGTAGTTTTTGATATCCAATTTAAAATCTCTTGAAATGAAAAAGTTGTTTACATTTAGCTGTTCATGAGGTTGAAACTCAAAACATTTATGCTGTTTAAGACACACTTAAAAAAGACAAATTTTAAAAATAAGACACACTTGCACCATTGACTATGATTTGTAGAAACCATTTTAAATCAGTAAATCCAGATGTAAGATGCAACACAAAAGTATCATATTACAACCTAAAAATGTAACATATTTTCCTTGGATTTTATGTGACATGGTAACATAAAGCAGAACATAACTGCAACATTGAAGCAAAATTATGCATGGTTTCACATTTTTTAGAAATAGAAATCTGAAAAGTATGAAATTATTTGTATTAAGTTCCCCATTGCTTTTAGAAAACACCTAATTAAGAGTCCCCCTCAAACTCAGTAGATATGTCAGGGATAGAGTTGTGGAGAAATTAAAAGCATGGTGAGGTTATGGAATAAATTTTTGAATGTTGTACAACAGCATCTTGGTCAGATGCAAAATTTTAGTTAGTTTCCCTGCAAACATGTAAAAATGCTATGTTAGGATCCAAAGATAGATGGGAGCACAATAGAGGCCAATCCAGAATAAAAGTCTTTTTCGAGTATTTTTCAGCCCGTTCACCTTCCATCAGGACAACTATCCTACACAGTTAGTCAGCGTTACAATGGAAAGGTTCAGATCAAAGGAAATTCATGTTAGGACCACCCAGTCAAAGTCATGTCTGTGGCAAAGCTTGGAAGTTGATGTTCTTTTACAGCCACCAAGGAATCTATCTGAGTTTGAGCCATTCTGCAGTGTTTTGGGCAAGCATTTCAGTCTCCAGATGTAAAAAGCTGGTAGAATCAAAACTCAAAACCTGAAACTGAAGTGAAAGGTGGTACTACATTGTTTTGACTTGGAGGAAGCTGCATTTTTCTGATTTTTTTTTTTTTTTGTAGAAAAAAAAATTATTATATATATATATAATATATTATATATATATATATATATAAAAATTCCCTTCTCACCCTCCACGGGTGGTCTTTCTCAACCTCTGAGCTCGGGTCCTCTACCAGAGGCCTGGGAGCTTGAGGGTTCTGCGTAGTATCTTGGCTGTGCCGAGAACTGCACATTTCTGGACTGAGATGTCTGATGTTGTTCCTGGGATCTGTTTTAGCCACTGCTCCAGCTTGGGGGTGACTGCCCCGAGGGCCCCGATGACCACAGGCACCACTGTGGTCTTCACCTTCCAGGCCTTCTCCAGTTCCTCTCTGAGGCCCTGGTATTTCTCCAGTTTCTCGTGTTCCTTTTTCCTGATGTTGCAATCGCTTGGTATTGCTACATCCACCACAACGGCTTTCCTCTGTTGTTTATCCACCACCACGATGTCCGGTTGGTTCGCCCTTACCATTTTGTCTGTCTGGATCTGGAAGTCCCACAGGATCTTAGCTCGGTCATTCTCCACCACCTTTGGGGGTGTGCCCCACTTTGATCTCGGGGCTTCCAGTCCATATCCTGCACAGATGTTTCTGTACACTATGCCCGCCACTTGGTTATGACGTTCATGTACGCTTTCCCCTGCCAGCATCTTGCACCCTGCTGTTATGTGTTGGACTGTCTCAGGGGCCTCCTTGCACAATCTACACCTTGGATCTTGTCTGGTGTGGTAGATCTGAGCCTCTATTGCTCTGGTGTTTAGGGCCTGTTCCTGTGCAGCCAGGATGAGTGCCTCTGTGCTGTCCTTGAGTCCAGCTTTTTCCAGCCATTGGTAGGATTTCCTGATATCAGCCACTTCAGTTATTTGTCGGTGGTACATCCCATGTAGGGGCTTATCCTCCCATGACGGTTCCTCCAGCACCTCATCCTCTGGTCCCCATTGTTTGAGACATTCGCTGAGCACATCGTCGGTTGAGGCTTTGACCTTGATGTATTTATGGATCTTGGATGTTTCATCCTGGACAGTGGCTCTCACACTCGCTAGTCCTCTGCCTCCGTCCTTACGGCTCGCGTATAGTCTCAGGATGCTGGATTTAGGGTGGAACCCTCCATGCATGGTTAATAGTTTCCGAGTTTTAACATCCATGGTCTTTATCTCTTCCTTTGGCCAGCTTATTATTCCTGCAGGGTATCTGATTACTGGCAAGGCATAGCTGTTTATCGCACGGATCTTGTTCTTGCCATTGAGCTGGCTTCTCAGGACTTGCCTTACTCGTTGGAGGTATTTGGCTGTGGCTCCTTTCCTTGTGACCTCATCGAGGCTGCCATTTGCTTGTGGTATTCCCAGGTACTTGTAACTGTCCTCAATGTCTGCTATTGTTCCCTCTGGGAGTGAGACCCCTTCTGTGTGGATGACCTTCCCTCTCTGTGTAACCATCCGACCACACTTCTCTAGTCCGAATGACATCCCAATGTCAGTGCTGTAGATCCTGGTGGTGTGGATCAGTGAGTCGATGTCTCGTTTGCTCTTAGCGTACAGCTTGATGTCATCCATGTAGAGGAGGTGACTGATGGTGGCTCCGTTCTTGAGTCGGTATCCGTAGCCAGTCTTGTTGATGACTTGGCTGAGGGTTTCAGACCTATGCAGAACAGCAGTGGGGACAGAGCGTCTCCTTGGTATATGCCACATTTGATGGACACTTGTGCAATTGGCTTGTAGTTGGCTTCAAGGGTGGTTTTCCACATCCCCATCGAGGCTGCAATGAAGGCTCTTAGAGTCCTGTTGATGTTGTACATCTCTAAGCATTCAATGATCCAAGTGTGTGGCATTGAGTCATAGGCTTTCTTGTAATCAATCCAAGCCGTGCACAGGTTGGTGTGTCGGGTTTTGCAGTCTCGGGCGACTGTTTGGTCTACCAGGAGTTGGTGTTTGGCTCCTCTGGTATTTATGCCGATGCCCTTCTGTGCTGTACTCATGTATTTATCCATGTGCCCAATATATATATATATATATATATATATATATTATATATATATATTATATATATATATATATATATATATATATATATATATAGATAGATAGATAGATAGATAGATAGATACCTTTTCTTCCATTTCAAAATTATGTGACTATCATTATACAAATTATTTACAGAGGGGAAAAAAATTATTGAGTAACCATAGTTTGCAAAGTTCTGTAACTTTCATGGTGCATCTTGGGTATTTCCTGCTGGTATGTGGGAAAGGGTTTGCAATGAGAGCAGTCAAAACAGGAAGAGAGAGGAAATGTAAACTATTAAGCAAGAACATGTCTTACCTGATCTATTACATTCATGTAAGTTTTGCTAGGTAAAACTTTACAACCAACCTGACGTGAGGGTTTTGGTGTCCGTGGTATTTGTGCTAAAGCAAAACAAAGACATGCAAAGCTGGTCCTTTCACATGTGATAAACAGTGGAATGGCATGTCAGCGAAAAAGGTGAGACGTTTACTGTTTGTTGACAATCATTAGGGACTCAAAGACCAAAAACAGCAATAAACTCCAAGCTTTCTTCAGGAGTTGAATTTTAAAATATCCAGTCAAGGGATTAGTATTTATTTCACATTTTTACATAACAATTTAGTTCTTTACTTTTGGAATTGCGTATGTTAAGCTACTTATGAGGCCCAAATAAATCAAATATTAAATGCTTTAAAATTTTTAAATAAAACTGCTAGGCAAAAAAGACAGTGAGTTATCCTATTTTTTAATCTGGTTCAAGTAGGAAAGGAAAAACAGCAAGGTCCAAATATATGTATCGTAAATCATGGTGTTGATATAAAAGGATTCTGCATTTTTTAGTCCCTTTCTCTTGGTCTTCTCTTCCTAACTTCCCTTTCTTCCACCACCCCACCCTTGTTTTCTCTGCTTGTCTTTCTCTCAGTTCCTCTTCTATATTTTTTGTGTGCTTTCGTTTCCACTCTCTCTGCCTCCATCTCTCTCTTGTCCTCTCTGTCTCTTATTTTTCTCCCTCAGCCACCTCTGTCTGCTATGGGCAAACCGGCTGTGGTGCTGTTTTAGATACACCGCAGGGATAAGTGCTGGAGTAGAACAGACTCTGCTGTCCCAATAGGAGTGTGTGTGTTTGTCACCTGAATGCCCCAGGACCATTCAATCCATCCCAGTGTGTGGGATGTTTTTTGTGTCTGTGTCAGGTGCTTGCCATTGGGCTTTTGCTAAAAAAAAAAAAAAAAAAAAAAAAAAAAAATGCATGCTTGCCTGGCAGCAGATGTGTGAATTTCTTTGTTTTTCTGTCCAAGCTGACATCTAATTGCAGCCTTTACTTTAGCATTAATGCTGCAAACTTTTGGTTCAATATCTTGTAGGAATATGAACTCTGAAAAGTAATCTTCACTTCTTGTTAAAGAGGAGAAAACAGATTTATTTTCATGGTTTTACATTGACTTTGCTAAGACAGTCATTGAGTCACATGTTAAGAACTCTTGCAAACAAATAAGCTAGCAGATAATGTTTTTTCTTACTTTTCATTAAATGAAACTTTGGCATGCTGTTTAAAACCTCTGCCAGCTAAAAATCAACTCAAACACCCATCTTACATTTGACAAAACATTTCGATGAGCCGTTTAACTTATGGGAAAATATTCTAGACAAATGTTGGACCATTTGGAAGGTGTTTGTCCTCTTTCATCTGGCATGATGGTGGTCTGATCTCTACCAGAAAATCCTGAAGGATGAATGTTTGGTCACCATTTTACATAATAACTTTATGATCAAGTACACCTGGGTTATGCGACAGGACAAGGATTTAGAGCACACGTGCTAAGTACGCCTCTGTACACTCAAAAAAGTAAGATTTTGGATTGATGTAGTCAAAGTCCAGACATAAATCTAATTGAGATGCTGTGGTATGACCCTGCAATGTAGCTGAATTACGAAATCACTCTTCAAAGATGAGTGGGTGAAATCCCTCCACAGATATGTGAAATACTCATTACTGTTTACTGCAAACTCTTGATGGTAGGTATTAATGCTGGGTTGTAAGCAAGCATTTTATACATCCTCAGGTTGTCTCTTTCTGTTCTTAAATTTGTTTGACCTTCTGAAATATTTAAGTGTGACAAAAAGCAAAATAGAAGAAATGTATAATGGGCAAAAATATATATTTTATATGTTTTGTTTCAGAAAACTGAGGGCTGTTTCTGCAATCTAACCTCATGTTGCACAGAACTGTGTGTCTTTGTGTGTGGGGTTTTTGGGGTTTTTTTGGGTTTTTTGAACTACATTCTGTTACATTCTCCTCTCTTTTTTCCATGAAGGCAGCTTAGAACACCAAAATCACCAGGTTTTATTGAAATCAAAGAAAATGTGGCTGGTTAATTTTACTGCTGTTTATTTCTTTATTTTTTTTAGCATGTTTTAGGCACTAAAATCAAGCCTTTTAAAGTTTTGACACTTGTTTTTTATGTTTGGGATCTGAAAACCTCAACTTCCTTTCTGCAGAACTCATCTTATGCTGTTAGAATTCTCATGAAACAGTTCCTCAAGTCACCAAAATTACAGTTAAGTTTGGGCTCAGTTTCTTTAACTTGGTTAACATGAAAAGTAATCTCAAAACACAAACGGTGTACCCACAACAAAGCCTACCAGTTTATTTAGTCCAGTCAAATAAAACCATAGATGTTAGTTCCTGGTGTCAGAATGAAAACACAATTGTTTATATGGTCATATTGTGATCAGAGGAACTCATTGGGTCTAATTCAAGATTGTCTCTGATAGCAAAACAGCATTTTTTTTCTAACAATCTCTTTTCTTTTAAACTGAATTCAAAATGTGTCCAAAAAAAGAGGATAGAGAAAATATTAAACATAAAAAATAACAACGGAAAAGTGCTTTGTTACGACCTCCACAAAACAGTTCTATTAGTTTCACAAAGTTATTTACCACCAAACTCTTTCAGGTCTAAAGGGAAAATCTGCTTTTAGAATGTGTTAGTTTTTCTCCACTGTGCTACTGCTTTGTGGTAATTTGCGCAATATACACTCACTCCAGTTTCGTTTGGTGAGTGTTGGTCAGGTTGGTGGTTTGCTTGTCAGTGGGAACCTTTTCTGTGAAAATGTTTTCCTCTGGGTGGTCTTGTTATTTTCGACACAAAATTTGTAGTCATTGTGTTTTTGGTGCCTGTAACTTTAATTTGGGAGGAAAAATGGTTGCTCACCTGCAGCACCCCATGGAATCATTTCACCCTTAGTAAAACTATGTAAAGATTTTTTAAAAAGTTCATGTTTTATTGCAGTAATATCTCACACTAATTTTGTGGTCCAATTTGAATGTATTCCTTCTGTAGAATACATTTTTTTGTTAGTTTTGGGTTGTTGTTTTTTTTTTTTTTTTACAAGATCACTTTTACAAGACTTATTGGTACCCTAGTGTTAATACCTTGACCATGTGCTGATAGGATAGCAGTTCGTCCTCTAAATATGGGATTGCTACATACAGAGAGAGGGATTTTTTTTCTTTAACATTCATTTTTGCCATCTTTTTAAATAATGCAGAGTCCTAGGTCTACTTCTGTGCTCTTCAGCTCACTTCACTGTAAGATTTAGGTCTGTGGACTGAAATGTCTTTAAGAAAGGTTGATTTGGTTGCTGTTTTGGTCTTGGATGATTATTCTGTTAAAAATCCAAAACTACCCAATGTTAGTTTTTTGGTTGCAGTCATCAGATTTCTATTTAAAATTTTATGAGTTTGTTTGTACTGTAACCAGTTTCCAAGGGCCTTTGGAAGCTCTGTTATGCCCACAGCATAACAGATCCTTGACCATACAATTGTGAGTGTTTCATATTGTCATGTATTTAAATCATATGTAAAATTATCTCCACATGCTTGTAAAAGCTTTTAATGATATGTTGAAGTCCACATTACATATTAAACAGAAATTATTTTTTTTTTAGCTAAATGTTGCAGGTCAATGTAACCACAAAATTAATTTTAGAAAAATTACAAATTTGACTTTCCTGATGAAAACCAAATGAACCTCTTGTCCAGGACAATGGACTGTTTTTCAAATCTTTAATTTTTAATTGTGTTACAATTTACAGATCTAATAATTAGCTCTGGATGCCTAATAGCTGACTGGAAATTGAACAACATTTCAAAATAAAAATAATTAAATAATCTACGTGCAAAATCAGACAAACAAATTGCTGGTAAGAGTATAAACCTTGAAAAATTTAATGATTTGACAGAAAACTATTTTATTTATATTTTGAAACTACTGATCACCCTGCATACCTCAATAAATGTAATTAGCACCCGTTTCAAAGTGGTTGTAATTATTCTTTGGATATTAAAAAAATCTTTCTTCAGATCACTTAATAGGAAAAAAATGGAATCCCTCAATGGTAAGAAAAAACTGGAATCATAACCCCCAAATACATCACATTTGACACCTTGTTGCACCTCCTCTAGCTTTTATGACAGCCTGAATTTTTGTGTGTATGGATTTCTCTGTTGGAAAACTATGGTTCTCGTTGACCAGATTCTAACATTTTAACAAAGCCAGTAACCAATGGCCTTTCACGGATGGAGTGTTGCAGTAAATAAATGTCATCCGACAATTGATAATGCAGCAGAATGAAAATCCCCCAAGAAAGGTTTTAACTTTTTAAAAACCTTTTTTAAGATTCAAAACAATTAAACAAGACACAATTTACAACAAAAAGTGCAATTTAACATGATAACTGAGCAGAAAAAGTAAATACATGACAATCTATTAAAATACAAAACAAACAATGCAGTGTGGAAAAATCCCAGAAATTATGACAGCAATACTTTCTATTCTTAAAGTAAATTATTGATATATTGGTATAATAATTGGGCTTTTGTGTTGTTGCAACAATTTAACACTTCCTTAAATAAAATTATTTCATTTTAAAAAATGTTGAAAATGTTTTTTTTTTTTGTTTTTTTGTTTTTTTTTAAAGTGGAAGTGGAAAAGGAATATATTTTAAAACAAATTAATGCATTAATTCTCAGGGCTGATGGAAAGCATATTGATAATATAATGTTTCTTATGAATTTATTGCCACATTTTTTGCCTATAAAACTTCAGCCATTTATAATCAAAAATGGTTCTTTTGCAGAACTGCTTATCATACCTTTAATTAGTCAAATCATAATAGGATGAATTACCTTTATTATCCTGTTAAATTGAGTTTTAGTATATGTTAATGTGTATTTTTTTATTATTGTATTTTATTGTTTTGTTTTCGAAAAGTATCATATGATAAAAAGGCACCTTTTTCTTACAAAAGTTGTAGAATAAATCAAATTCATTTCTCCACCCATTCTCCGTTTCATCAGCATGCCTCTGTTGTTTCCAGATTGGGATTGAATGTGGGGAAAAATTGTTTAACCTGTTTATGAAAGTCTGATAGTTTTATCAGTACTTTAGAGATTTCAAAGTCACATCTCATCAGAAACGTAACCCCTCCAATGTCTTTAAAAATCTTATGTGGAAAATTAAACCAGAGACTTTCGTAATTTTTATGAAACTCTGTAACCATTTGAGTTTATTGGTACCATTTAGTAGATCATAATCGATCATATTTAAACCTCCTTCCTGTCCCCCAGGAAAGTTAATCCATATGTTTTTGTTAGCGGGTCAGTCGCTGATGCTTTTAAGTTTGGACTCATCCTAGCGATTTTTGCTTTTTTTTTTTTTTTTTTTTTTTTTTTTTTTTTTTAGTATTCCTACCGCCTCCAAACGCAACATTCAGTATGGTGGGAGAGGCAGGTTTGTTGACTCAGTTGGAGCCTGGGATAGCCGGAGTATACACTAACAAAGTAGCTAGCAATGTTTCATAGTTCGAGCTGCCTAGTCTGAAATATTTCAGTTATGTAGTTATATATACGAGCTTGAGAAGATGTCTATTGGCAAACGAATTTCGTGCGACCGAGGCAATTTATAAACACGCGCAATGTTAGTTAGCGTTAGCTTAAATTAGAAGATTGACGAGATAACATCTGAAGTTCCCCTGTAGGAATGAGATGGCTAAAGCTAGGCTGACCAGAGGTAGCTTCAGTCAGCTGTAGACAGCTGGCGAGCCGTGTGAAACATGGAATTGTTTATATTTCCTCAAGGATTCAGACCGTAAATAAATCAGGGAGTTTATTTCGTGAGCGACAACAGAAAGAAGTGTTATCTTTGCGCTACTAGTGGAGCTCTCTTGTCCAGGCTTCGCTGCTGGCCTTGGAAGCTAGCAGACTGCTAATAACTGCACGTCTGGCTATCCATCGGGGTAAGTATACTCTCACTCATCAATATTACCATGGCAGCTTTAGTCATGGTGTTTATTCTTAAAGGTGTATAACCCTGAATATAACTAGTCGTTTAGAGCAGCAATTAATTAGCATATTTAATTTATATAAAGCACTCCTGTAACATTTATCGGCGCTTGAATGGGGTTGCTCGCGACAAGTTGGGAGCCAGTTGAAGAAACAGCTAACTGCAAAGATCACGGCCTTGATAAGTTTTAAAACCAGTTTTTATTTAATTAATGCCCTGCTGTGTTAAGCGTTATTATCGTTCTGGAGGCATCTTAAAGTCTGCAATATTAAAAGATAGCCGTTAAACAAATACTTAAGTGTTGAAAACGTTTATAACCTGTTACTTTAAAGTATTGCAGAGATCAAATATTCGGCTTTTTGCTAAAATTTAGGATGGAAAATCAATATTAAGGTGCAAATCTATCAGTTACTGTGAATAAGTGCTTAGGCATATCTTGTCTCTGAGATGTAGTGTTTGAAATGCATTACTGACTCGGGAGTGTTGAAGCTTTTTATGTAAGATGCATGATATCATTGAAGGTGTTGTTTTGGGAAAATATTTGGCATTTGAATGTCATACATATCAGAACTGTGACCCTGAACCTACATTCTTTTCAAGTTGTCACAGCCAAAACGGAATAAAAGTTTAAGGGGATTGTTCTAAATTGTTTTGTTTGTTTGTATCCATTTTAAGTATTTAATTTTAAATCCACTTATAACAAAGACAACATTAGAATGAAACCATTCAATCAGAAAGGAAAGGACATCAGATTTACTCAAACTAACTTTCCATCCTAAGCTTTTGTGTGTGTGTTGGATTTCTGATTCACTCTTGAAGATATTTAGAGTTTAAAATGCAATACCTTGTCATTTTAATATTGTTAGTGTTTTATTAGGCAGTTATGCCTGGTGTATGCTGTGCCTTTGGTCAGCCCTTTGTAGAACAGCAGAATTTACTAGATTTTCTGATGCATTAGTAACCATATCCTCTTTTTATACTTAGGAAAATGCAATTACAGTGCGTGTAAGTCAAAACTTAAGGCTTGTAAAGCACACGTAATATGGGCATGCTTATTAGTTTTAGTAAACTCATTTTCTTTTTTGAGATTTTCAGCACACTTATGGGGACTTTTAATAACAAATACCCAGTTTGCGCTTATATTTAATAAGAAACATGTAACATCTTTACTTTAACAGAATATTTCTTTTGATCAGCTTCAAAATATGAAACTGAACTCATCAAGTTTATGTCTCTTAATAGATACTCTCAAAGAGTATCTATCTATCTATCTATCTATAGTTTAACCGGTTTCAACAGAATGTGTGTAGATCTTTCATAGTGTTTTGTTTATGTGTTTGAAATCCCTTCTTGCAATTGCTCGTAGGCTCATAATTTTGTCTGCAAGAGAAACAAGTTTCCAAAGTCTACTTTTGCTTTATGTTCTGTGTGTGCCCTGTCACTCAGATTTACTGTATGAAGAATGTTTTTTTTTATGAACTACAAATAGGAACTGTAACTCTTGAGGGGCATGGAGGATTCTTTACTAAAGTGTTCATTCTCCCAAAAACCTCCAATATTGAGGTATTAAAGAATGGTTTTGGGATAAATTGTGAAGCTCCCCGAGAAGAAGTTAAAATGCAGACAGGAGCTGTGATTTAAAGACTTTGGGTAGCGATGGGAAACATTTAAACAGTGATTCATTTTTCATCTCAGTTTCATGTTATCAGCCGCACTATTTAATTATACAGCGAATTTGAAGCAAGGTCAGATGTGACTCTTTAAGTGCATGTCCACCTCCAGTTTTTATGCTTTGCTCCCTGTAGTGGGAGGATTATTTTTCTTACAGATGTTAAGTACAATCCAGAGCAATTAAGTGGTGAATTTTTTGGAAAAAATGCATTCAGAATTTTACAAAATGATGAAATGGTAGGTTAAAAATCTCCACGCTTCACTTGGAAAAGAAACTCATGACTACGTTTCATAACTGTCACTCATGGAATTAGATTTACAGATTTTATAACCTTTTTCTAGACAATTGTTCCTCTGTGCTGCAGCTTTGTACAACATTTTCCAGCACTGCATCGTTTCATACGTTGTACCCCCTTCATGATATTAAATTTATATCCAGGCCAAGCGGCAGCCATCAATCCCATCCCATTTTCTTTTTTATCTGTTTAGGTGGATGTTGCTCATGGCTTCCCCCCCAGCTATGGACACTGTGATGGACTCGTGCCCCACGGTGCACCAAAACGGGACCGCCCATCGACATTCTTCAGACACAAGACCAGCTGCTCCTGTTCTGAGGCTTCATTTCTACCACAACAGCCAGGGAGCAGTCGACAGCAGCTCTCTCAGCTACCCACCTGGGGACTATGTGGCTGAGGAGCTGTGTATAGATGCAGCCAAAGCGTGCTGTGAGTACTCCAAACTGTGCAGGCCCGCATAAAGCACTCCGTTTGTGAAGATTTTTGTAACTATCACTACATGAAATTAGTTTTCTTCCTCAGATATTGTTTTGAATCTGTTTAAGTATATACAGAAATATATAAGCTCAGCTTTTCTTCTTGTTTGCTTGTAGAGGTGTGATCTGTGAGTCAGTGTGAATATGGCACTACTTCTCCAATGCAGGGCTGTGCAGGAAAGGGGGTTGGGGGACAGGGACTAGATTTACCTGCATGTCATGTGTTTAAGGGTAAACGAAAACACACCTGACATTTTAGATAATCTTTATTGACCTTTTTTTTCACCTGTATTGGTACTTAAAACAAATAGTTTTCTTCTGGATATCTTGAGGCATATTGCAGTTAATTGCCTATAGATTGCACCACAACAGAAATTATGGTCTGTTTGATCATTTACATCATGAACTGTAGTATAAGCTTACAAGTAATTGTTGTACTTTCTTGGGGTTTTCTTTTTTTTTTCAAACACTTTAGGTATATCACCCCTGTACTACAACCTTTTTAGCCTTTTTCGATGAGAAAGACAACTTGTGGTTGCTCCTAACCACATCTTTCGGCTTGATGAATCAGCCTCTGAAGATCTGTTTTTCAGAATACGGTAGCCTCTTTAATTCACCTTTTGTTCTCCTTAAAATATTTTTTTTCCCATATTCTCTGAACATCATTATGACAGTTTTTTTTTTTTTTCTTTCTCACCACAGGTACTACTTTCCTGGCTGGTACAGTAGTGGTGCATCGCGGGCATATCGATACGGGGTCAAAAAAGGGTCAGAAAGTCCTGTCCTTGATGATTATGTAATGTCCTACCTCTTCTCTCAGGTAATTGCCTCTGTGTAAGCCTTTATATTAAACTGGTAAAGAGGTGCTTTCTATTCAAGTTAAACAAATGTTGGCAGATACTTACAATTCAGTTGAGGCTATTACAGTTCAAACATTTGGTTTCCTCTCTTCTTTGCTTTCGTATTCGACCATGTTACAAGTCGTTGGGCTATGTAAAAAAAACAAAACAAAAGTAGAGAATTTTCTATTACTTGACCTCGACTGAGGAACCTCAGTTTGTAGAATAACTTTGTGTTACTTGCATGGAAAATGCACTTTAGCTGGGAGAAAAGCTGAACACATTGTTACAGTCAAATTTCAACTGTTTCAGTGTACTCTTAACTTCCTCTGTGTGGCCATTGTCCAAATTTGTCATTGCTTCCTGTATTTGTTTGAGACAATTAAGACATTTAGCTCATACAGGAATTGTGCACACAGGGTTCCTTCCAGTAAGGCTCAGTAGATGATGGAGCAAAGCAGGAAGCTTCTCAAGGCTTGATTTTACACACATTAAAAGTAACTTTGCTTTGGCATTTGGTTGTGACACTTTGAAAAATAGATTATACCATTTATGCACATGCCTGAAAATATAGATTTCATTATTATAGATCGCAGCTGTCAAAACAAACATATTTTTGACCGAGTGGATACATTTTGTATCAGGTTAAAAGTTATTTTCTAGAATTTAGAGATAAACAGGCCTTTACTGCCCAGCAACAGTTTCCTGTTTTAGTTTGAGAACTGACCTGTGGGTTCTCATTCTCTGGCATTAACACAGACTCATTTATGAAAACGTTGTGCAGCAAAGAAAAGGTTAGTTGATGTATTTACAGAGAGGAAAAAAATGTCTGTTTTTAGCTTTGATACATATAATGAGCAGAAGAGGGGAACAAATGTGTTTGCCTTACCAAATAAGGTAAGATTAGCAAATTTCAATCAGCTGGTAGATTGAATAATATTACCAGAAATGTAACAGTAGTTGTGCTGTGACTGATGATAAACTGTGAGTAATTGCGTAAATACTTAGTCAAATGGCATTTAGTCATTTAATGGGTTTTATAGTTTTTATTGTTGTCTGTGTTTTGAACAGTTTTAATAATATAATCGGTTCCTGCCAAAGAGATGAAGCCTTATCTTTATGTTTTTATTTACAGAAAACAGAGGTGTACAGAATCTTGGTGTTAGTGTAGATGAAGGCAAAGTACATTAAATTCCCTTAAACTTTTTTTTTTTTTTTTTTTTTTTTTTTTTTCCACTAAATTATCAATATTTTATATTTTGTGATAACAGGCTGAAAAGCTGTTCAGACTGTACAAACCTGCACATGACGGGATGAAAATCAGTTGAGAATGTTTTTTTTTTTTTCTTCTTCATGTTTTTGACCGGTGCAAAGAAATGGATGTTTTTCTGTTTGCAACATGCAGAATGAAACCTACACGAGGGAAATCTGCATCCTCCACCTGTTGCCCCCCACTCTCTCTGGATGCAGCTCATACTAAAGTCATTTAAAATTTATCCTTGATGCAAGCTGTTCATAGGGTTATCGTTTATGCTGTGCGCTTTGTGGTCGAGGGTCTGCTTATGCTTGGCATATCTGCAAAAATATTAACAGTGAGGCTTTTTGCCTGAAGCACTGTGACAGTTATTTGAAGTTTTTTCAAAGCATCAACACAGCAAATGAACTTGAAGCACTTTCTTACCATATTTGTTTGGTCCGCTTTGGTTTGGTATGGGCAAGTGAACTCCTAAACAAGCAAACTGGTCTGTCTGAAAACAATGGGTCTCGGTTCACTTGGAAGTGAACGCTGGTGCATTTTGCTTACACTGGGAAAGCTAACTGACAATCAAGCAAAACAAAGGCAGGAAGTGATGTGTTTTTTGTTTTTTTTTTTTTTTTTTTTTTTTTTGTTTTTTTTTTTTTTACATACAATTTGTTGCAATATCTGAAAACTTGTAACTTTTAAATCCCTAACCACAGCATGACGTCATAGCCTCTTTTGTTTTCTGTACTCCTGTATTTGTCGCATTTTCTTATGCTTGATGCACTGTGGTGCAACAACGCCTATCCAAAAATCTGCATGGGGAATAAACAAAAATGTAATGATGTTAGGCCCACCAGTGCAACTAGTGCAGAAAGTTAGTTTCAAACCCTTCAAACTATTTCAGTTGTCTACAAATTCATTAATACTAAAACGTGTGTTGGCTGACTCTACAAAGAGGTGAAGAGATGCTCTCATTTAAATCATCAGCAGACTGAATGCAAACAACCCAAAAAAATTATTGTCACGTTTGCAGGAAAATATCTGTATAGTTTGGGTCAAGTCACCAGTAACACTACAGTTGACCGCTGCATGGACTTATGGAGTATGTTGAGTTGTGCTCGTTAAAATCTATCGTGGTATTTCTAGAACAGGAATTGAAATTTCTCTGTCTGTGTTGGTTTGGTGGTTTCTTGAATATTTGTCCTCATTTCTCTTGGTAAAGCATCTATAATGTGCAAAACAAGAAATGGCCACATTTCAATAAAAAAAAAAAAAAAAAAAGTATAGATGTTAAAAAAGAGACTGAAGTTGACCTTTTGAACTGGATTATGGATTATGTGGATTTAAGTCAGTGGAAAGCTAACATGTTAAAAGATAAACACTGAGGTTTTGGGTGGTGGGTTTATTTTGACACATTATGTGTTTGCACTTACAGAGCAAGTATATGTGGCTTCATTCACTTTGGAAAGATGTTTTTTTCCTTTGCTAAGCTTTTTTTTTTAAAGGCATTTTTTAACATACCAGCATCTAGATTGAATTCATTTAAATTGGAACGTTATAGGAACAAATTACATTCTAATTGGGTTGATGTTGGACATGATTTATAAATAGACTTGAACCTAATTGGGGCTAAGCTTTCATGTTGGAGATAAAAGCAAGTTTATACTTTGTACAAGAAGTTTGTGTCTGCATCCATAACTTGATGCATAAGTTACAAAAAGAGCTTTTATTAATTAGTTTTTTTGTTTTTTTTAACACAAAAAACAGTATTGAACATTGCATGCAATTATATCTTAATCAGTTCATTTATTAACCATGTGTTATGAGTTTATACCCTCACAGTCGGAAATCAAGAGCAATGTTGGTGTGAAAATTGAGACTGGAATGGAGAATCCATTACTTTTTAGTTCTGGTCTGTTTAGCGTTCACATCGGCCTATTAAAGCCAAAACAAGAGTTGCAAATGTGACGTCACATAGACTAATAGGAAGCTCATTCATTGGTTAGTCGTAGTTTGCAGCCATCCTACAGGGTCATGTGGGCCTGCAGGGGGAAAATGAAAACAAAGTTTGTTCCAGTGACTGCAAGCACGTCACCATGTACCTCCTCCTCCCAACTGTTTTTTTTTTTTTTTTTTTTTTTTTTTTTTTTTTTTTTTTTTTTTTTTTTTTAATTCCTCTGCTGAGGTCAAAAAGGTCTTGAAAGGCGGCAGAGAAATACGATTTTTTTTTTTTTTTTTTTTTTTTTTAAGGACCTGTTCTAAATTTTTATGAATAAATAACAGCTCGAGTAAGAATCCAACATGGTGGTAGAATTTAAAGATATTTTTATATATCTGAATTCATCACACTTCACATAGCTTCAGTCAACAGTAGTTACTGTAACAGTAATAAGAGTATCAGCTTACATGGAAGCCAAATGTGACAAACCTTTAATGTAGCTCTGACTTTATTCAAAAGTGTAGCATTCTAAGAAGATGAATGCTTCCATGGAGTTTCCTTTTCATAGCATACAGTTTGGGATTTTCATAAGGACTTGCACTTTTTTTATGTAAATGTTTAACTCCATGTACATTGCTGTTTGTAGCTGTATATGAATGACGATCACGTGGTGGTTGAAATTCCCCCTTAACAAGAAGTTACACCAAGTTCAGTTCACACAGGGTAGAGCTAAATTAATTTATATTCATAGTTCACTCAGAAACACAACTGAATTTACTGTCTCAGAATGAATTTTACAAGTACATCTAAAAAAAATTAGAATATCATAAAAAGGTTTGTTGTCCTTATTGTCAGAAAGTGTATATATACACTCCTCACAAAATTAAAGGGAACACTAAAATAAGACATCCTAGATCTCAATTAATTAAATAATCTCATTGAAAAACTTTATTATTAACATAGTGGGATTGATTGAGAAGAAAATAACACAAAAGTTATCAATGTAAATCAAAATTATGACACCATGGATATCTGGATTCATACTCAATATGAAAGTGGAAAATAACATGACAGACTGATTCAACGTCCGTGAATATTCCTCAAGTCTAAATGAGGCTCAGTAGTGTGTGTGGCCTCCACATGCCTGTATAACCTCCCCACAATGCCTAGGCATGCTCCTGATGAGACGGTGGATGTTCTCCTGAGCGATCTCTTCCCAGACCTGGGTTAGAGCATCAGTTAGCTCCTGAACAGTCTGTGGTGCGACGTGGCGTTGGTGGATTGACCAAAACATGATGTCCCAGATGTGCTCGATTGGATTCAGGTCTGGGGAACGGGCAGGCCAGTTCATAACATCAATGCCCTCATCATGCAGGAACTACTGACACACTTCAACCACATGAGGCCCAGCATTGTCATGCATAAGAAGGAACCCAGAGCCCACTGCATCAGCATATGGTTTCACAATGGGTCTGAGGATCTCGTCCCGGTACCTTATGGCAGTCAGGGCACCTCTGGCTAGCACATGGAGGGCTGTGCAACCATCCAAAGAAATGTCTCCCCACACCATGACTGACCCATCACCAAACGGGTCATGCTGGAGGATGTTGCAGGCAGCATAATGTTTCCCACGGTGTCTCCAGACTCTATCACGTCTGTCACATGTGCTCAGTGTGAACCTGCATTCATCCATGAAGAGCAATGGCTAATCTACCAATTTTAGTGTTCCCGAGCAAACGCCAATCGTCCTGCATGGTGTTGGGCTATAAGCACAGGACCTATGTGTGGGCATCAGGCCCTCATACCAACCTCATGGAGTCTGTTTCTGACAGTTTGAGTAGAAACATACACATTAGTGGCCTGCTGGAGGTCATTTTGTAGGACCCTGTCAGTGGACCTCTTGTTCCTCCATGCAAAAAGGATAAAATAGCAGTCCTGATGCTGAGTTGTAGCCCTTCTAGGGCCCCCTCCATGTCTCCTGGTGTACTGGCCTATCTCCTGGTACCTATTCCATGCTTTGAACACTGTGCTGAGAGACACAGCAAATCTTCTTGCCACCGCTCGCATTGATGTTCCATTTTGGATTAGCTGCACTACTTGAGCAACATCAGTGGGCTGTAAAAAAAACACCTCATGATGACTCTATGCGTGACAGCACTGACAAAATGAAAAACTGACTTAAAGGTCAACCAGAACAGAGAAATGATCTGTGGTCAGCACCTGCAGAATCACTCTTTTATAGGGGTTGTCTTGCTAATTGCCTCTTATTTCCACCTGTTGTGTGTTCCATTTGCACAGCAGCAGGTGAAATTGATTCCCATTAAGTGTTACTACCTAACTGGTGACATTGATTCCACAAAGGTGTGACTGATATGGAGTTGCATTGTTTTGTTTAGGTGTTCCCTTTATTTTTTTGAGCAGTGTAGATTCACTACACATAGAGGGAAATATTTCAAGCCTTTGTTTCTTGTAATTTTGATGATTATGGCTCGGTGCAATGTGGCATGGAGGTGATCACTCTGTGGTTCTGCTGAGGTGTAATGGTTGCTTTGGTAGCGGCCTTTAGATCATCCCATGACTGTGGACTTCAGAAAACATAATGGACTAACACTACCAAATGGCACCCTAAACCATCACTGAGTGTGGAAACTTTACACAGGACTTGAAGCAATGTGGGGTTCTGTGCCTCTCCATTCTTCCTCTAAACTCTTGGAACTTGATTTCCAAATGAAATGCAAACTTTTCTTTTATCTGAAAAGACTTTCACCACTGAGCAACAGTCTGGTTCTTTTCCTCCTTAATGGTTCTTTACCTCCTTAAGACACATTTAGCCCATGTGTAAAATTGATCTGTGCGTAGTGACTCTTGACACGCTGACTCCAGCCTCAGTCCTCTCCATGTGAAGCTCCCCTATACTTTGGAATGGATTTTACTTGACAGTCCTCTCCAGGCTACGGTTATCCCTGTTGCTGGTGCACCTTTTCCTACCACACTGTTTCCTTCCACTTAACTTTTATGAATATGCTTTTATGCAGCACTCCATGAACAACCAGCTTCTTTAGCAATAACCTTTTGTGTCGACGACTGTCTTCTGGACATTTGTCCAGTCAACACTCTTTGCCATGGTTGCCTACTGACCCAGACTGAAAAACCATTTAGAGTCTCAGGAAATCTTTCCAGGTCCTTTGCTTTAATTAGCTGATTAGGATGCATCACCATGAGTTTCCAATGTTTAACTTTTTCACAATTTTCAAATTTTCTGAGACATTGAATTTTGGCTTTTCATTATCTGTAAGCCATTATCATTTAAAAAGTACAAAAAAATAAGGTCTTGGAATAATTCAGTCTGTATGATGTTTCTTTAAAATGGATGTTTCACTTTCTGAAGTGAGTGACAAAATATGTAACTTTTTTTCTATTAAAAAAATGTACCTGTAGTTCTTATTTATTCATCTTTTTTTTTTAAATGAAATAGAATTAAATTCAAATCCATGTCTTGTCAACGTGCGCCAGTTAGCTAATTGATTATTTCATCTCTCTTACTTATTGCAATTATCACATATAACATATTCCCAATATCGTGCAATCCTAGAAATAACTTTCTGTAATATATCAAATTTACCATAAACATTAAGAATTATCAGATAATAGTCAGATTTAAAGTGAGACGAGAGGCATAAATAAACAATAATTGATCCTCACAGAGACAGATATGTGAGGATGACACATATCTGTGTGTCATCCTCACATAGCAGAGGTCAGGCTGCTCGTGGGCAGCCTGACCTCTGCCCACGAGCACACCCACTGCAGTTACCAACTTCTCAACGTCGAGGATGAGGGTTGGGTTGCGACAGCTGTAAACATAAAGTTGCTAAGCTTTGCACTAACAGTTATGTCTTTGATCTGTTTTGTTTTTATTTTTTTAACAGTAAACTAAATGTCCCCCAAAAGTATTGAGGGAATTTAGGTGGTTTACCAGTGAAAATGCACAGTCTTAAATCTTTTAGCAGACCTGTTCACACTTGACGTGCATTAAGTACAAGAAGAGGTGTCTAGTTGTGTTTCTCTCTCATTACTGTGTGCAGTGGAGGAATGACTTTGTGAATGGAGTGGTGAAGATTTCCAGCTCCCATGAGTCACAGGAAGAGTGCCTTGGTATGGCTGTGCTGGACATGACGAGAACAGCTAAGGAGAGACAGATGTCTCCTTTGGACATCTATCACAATACCAGGTACTTCAAAAACAAAAGTCGCTCTTGACATTTTATTTTCTAACCGCAGTTCAAAGACATGCACTGAAGCACCTTTTCCATTTAGTGTGCATTTTTGTTTGGTTACAATACCATTTATACACTTAGGAATGAATTTATGACAGATGTTGATTCAAATCTGTTACATCTCTTTTAGTTACAAGTCCTTCTTACCAAAGGATATGAGAAATCAGATCCAGGATTGTAGTTTTTTAACTCGTAAGAGGATCCGCTTCCGCTTCAAGCGCTTCATCCAGCAATTCAGTCAGTGTCGGACCACGGTTCGCGATCTGAAGCTCAAGTACCTCATCAGCATCGAGTCGCTGGAGAAAGCTTTCTACACAGAGACCTTTCAGGTCAAAGAACCAGCTAGTGGACAACTCATCATTCTGGTGGCAGCAGACACTGGGATACAGTGGTGTCGAGAGAAAGTAAAAGATTCTGATGAGGTTTGTACCCACCTTTAGGTTTCTTTGTCTAATCCAGGATAACCTGAAGGTGACACTAGGAGCCTTTACTGACTTGGTCATAAGTATACAAACACAGGACCTTGAAAAAGTATTCATACCCTTTCAACTTCTTCACATTTTGTCATGTTCCAACCAAAAATGTCATATTCAGTGTATTTTTATGTCATGGATCACGAAGAATGTCCAAAATGATGTGTAAAGCTGACAGAGCCATATCTGAAAAGATTTACAGCTGCAGTTGATAGAAATGGTGATTCTACAATGTAATTACTCAGCCATGCTGAGTAAAAATTCCTTCAGTTCACTATTATGCGTAACTTTGCATCTTGTAAAATGCAAATAAAGTACATTGACCTGTACTTGTAACATGACGAGATAGGTAAAAGTTTATGGGTAGTGAATACTTTTGCAATGCACTTTACAATATGCAAATAAGCACCTGTGTTGAAGGCAAAAAAACTAATACTGACATAAAACAGTAAAAAAAAAAAACAGGTAATTTACTCTGGGAAAAAAAAGTCTTTGTTTTCTATAATAGTGTGTTTTTGATATTGTTTATACAGGAGCTGCAAACATTGTGCGACTTCCCTGATGTTACTGACATCAGCATCAAACACACCAGCAAAGACGCCACAACAGAGAGCCGGTTGGTCACCATCAACAAGCAAGATGGGAAGAATTTGGTAATTTCTCTATTATTCTTTTTCTGTCTTCAACAGTGAAATCTGAGGTTAACTTCATAATGTCTTACAGAGTCAAGTTGGTGTTGACTGTAGTGGGCTTTTTTTTTTTTTTTTTCTAGGAGCTGGAGTTTCCCAGTCTGTTTGAAGCCCTCTCCTTTGCGTCCCTCATTGATGGCTACTATCGTCTGACCACAGATGCACATCACTACCTCTGTAAGGAGGTGGCACCTCCCAGGCTTGTTGAGGCCATCTCTTGTCATTGCCATGGCCCCATTTCGTAAGTCATATGTTTCTGTGATTTACATAATATTTATTTGAATGTTGCAGTTTAAAAAAAAAAAAAAAAAAGTCAAAAATTCTCATTCTCTGCATGTTTTCAAAATTTGTCCATATCAAACAAACAAAAAATCAGTGGTTATATTGTCTGCCAGTTGGTTAAAAACTTTTTTAAGTTCCTGTTTTTAATTATTTATGTTTTTTGCAGAATGGAGTTTGCTATCAGCCGGCTTCAGAAATGTGGAGACAAGCAGGGATTGTACATTTTGAGATGTAGCCCAAAAGACTTCAATAAGTATTTTCTAACTTTCCCAGTGGAGGTGAGTTGTTCACCTTCCACAGCCGTATGACTAAAATCGAAATTATTGAATGGAAAATTTTCACTGTTGTGTTCCTGAGGTTTGTTTTAGAGCTATTTTCCCTTGATGTGTATTTTGTCATTTTTCCCTTGTACTTTCTGTCCCTCTGTCTTGTTTTGTTCTCAGTATGTGGGAGTTATGTTGTTAGTGATGCCAGAACAACCACTTGTTATGCAATACATTGAAGAGCAGGGCAACAATAATAGGATTCATTTCATTATTTTCTCTTCAGTAACTGGTTTTCTCAGTAATGACATTGGGAAACATTTAGAAGTCTAAAGCAAAAGACTTTTTATCAAATATTTTATTTCAGACTTGAGTAAAACAAATTAATTTTCTTCATATCAACAAAAAAATAGATACTTTTATCTCTGCATGCATCCAAAAACAGTATTTTAATGCAGATTGAAACACTAAATTATGACAGATAGTTTTTTGGTCATCTGTGCTCACATCCATCCTGCTGAAAGTCTTCTAATTATCATCTGCTGCAGCTGTCTTTTTAATCCTTTTGATCAAAATCACAAATTTAAAACATATAAAACAAACGTTTTTATGAACTTAATGTTTTTTTTTCTCTCTGGTAAATGAATTGGTTAAACTGATGTGAACTTTAAAATGATGTGTAGTGTCGAGTCCCTGAAGATTCCCTGACTGAAGCAGCAAATCTGTGAGTCTGCACTGTTTTGAGCTCTGCTTTGTGTCTTCTAGGTGTTTGATACGGTGGATTACAAGCACTGTCAGATCACCAGGTCCGCTGGTGGCGAGTTTAACCTCAGTGGAACTAAGAGGAACTTCAGCACCTTGCAGGAGTTGCTCAGCTGCTACCAAAAAGAAACCGTGCGCTCGGACGGCATCATTTTCCAGTTCAGCAAGTGCTGTCCTCCTCAGTCCAAAGGTAAACCCAGTGCATTTCTTTGAAGCATCCTTTGAAGTAAAGGTGAGGAGTATGGTAAAAATATCTTTGCAGGATTCTTCTTTTGCAGTAAAATCTTGTATGTCAGACACAGATGACTTCTCAGGGAAGGTGCATTATTAGCAGTTTAACTTATAGAGTTCATAAATGTGATAAACATTTTTTATTTTTATTTTTTATTGTCAGTAGTAGCAGTAATCCATCATCCTTTCACCTCTTGTTAACACCAACATAGAATCCTTTCTGTATGAAATTATATCTGTCAGGAAACAAAGGCCAAGCACACAATGCATTAAGCATTCAGGTAGCTGTGTTTTTACAAGCAAGTAGGAAACTATAAACTGTGTTAAGGTTCTGATTGTAAAGGTTTGCTGTATTGATGCTATAGTATGGATGCTTCTCCGACTGCTTTTGACAAAAAGTTTACTGGTTATTCTGTTGAGTATTGTTTGTGCGGTTTTAAAGTCCAAAATACAGCTAACATTAATTTTTGGAGAAATATGCCTTCCCTCTGCTTTTCTGTGCCAAGGCGTCTGAGATTCTGTGTTTGACAGCCAAATAAAACAACTGTTTTAATAGTGTGGTCACCCAACACAGTTTTTAACGTTAATTTTGTTTTGAAACTAATACTAATTATACCAATACTGTACTGTTATCATCTTAATGATTAAAACCAATAACCATTTAATCGCTACTACATTAACATAAGTTTATGTGGCTGAAGGAAAATGAGAAAAATGAAACTGATGCAATTTCATAACATATAAGAAACCCTTTTCCTATGACTGCTTTGATGGATGTTTGTCAGATTTGCAGATATAAATATTTTAAAGTAAATGTTATAGTCATGCCAGGTTAAACATGTTACTTAATATGCATTTGTTTGTGTTGGGGTTTCTTTTGTGTTTCTTTTCCAGAGAAGACAGAGTTACAACAGTTATGACATTAGGAGAGCAATTCATAAGATAAACAGGGATCTGTGCACAAAGTTCATCTTACAGCACTATCTCTGTCTCTACTGGATCTTTGTAGCCTCTCTAGTCTTTTTTTTCTGTTGTTTAGTGAAAAACTAATATTAGTTATTTTCTCTTTTTTAAAATTGGATCCTGTTGGTTTTCTCTTTCAAATACTTTTCCTGAAGAGCCTTCTGACAACTTAAATCTGATTTGGCAGATTATCAATCAGCATTAGAAGGACCATGATTAAGTTATGGATTCAGTCGTGGATGGAGATTTTCCAGTTCACAAACCCTTTAAAGATTTTAGGTGTAATTTGTATGTTGAAGTACAGAAGCCAGGTAAGGTGTAACATTAGGACCAATATTGTGGCACCGTTGTGGGATATATTGGGCAGCAAGTGAGCACTGTGTACAAAGAATTTGAGTGAGTTTGACGGGAACCAAATTCGGACTTTTAAACAACTTGGATTGTCTCAAAAAATGTAGCCCTTGTGGGGTGTTTCGGCTCTAAAATGGTCAGTATCTTTCAGAAATGGGTCCTATGAAGGAACAGTGGAGAACAGGTGAAAGGGTCAAGAGTTACTTAAAGTATGGTTTACAGATTAGCCGGTAGTTTGTCCAAAACCGACTGCGTACTGATGTTGAGGCTCAAATTACAGAAGAAGTCAATGGTGGATGTGACAGAAAGATGTTAGAATACACAGTGGTTGGACCATATCGAGCTGCATAGCTGCAGACCAGTCCAGCTGCCCATGCTGATTCCTGTCCACCACCAAAAGCACAGACAGCAGCATGTGAACATCAGAACTTCTCTACCCAGCAATGAAAGAAGGTAGGCGTTTCTGATGACTCACATTTTCTTCTGCATATTGTGGATGTCTGGGTACCCTGTACGTTTCGCTTCCCTTGGAAACACATGTTGGCTGTGGCCTCTCAGCAGGGTAATACACCCTGCCAAGAAAGAAAGATGGTTTCAGAATGATCTGAGGAGCATGGCAACAAGCTTGAGGTGTTGAACCGGCCTCCAAATCTCACAGCATCTGTGAGATATTCTTTGCAAACAAGTCTGATCCTTGGAGGTCTAGTAACTTACAGGACTTAAAAGATGTGTCTAAAACACTGTTTCACAGGTGGCCATAATGTTATACCCTATTAGTGTGTATGGTCTTGATTTGCCCTTTTTACAACATTGCATGCCGAGAATCCCACATCTGCTGTTTAAGAGTATGTAGTCATTTGTGTGTGTGTGTGTGTGTGTGTGTGTGATGCAGTCTGTGCCTCACTTTTATTAAGTGTCAGCTATAGGAATAGTTCAAGGGTTGTGAATACGGTTAAATTTCTAACTCACCAAGGCAACTTTAAGCAAACTGATGTCTCCCCCTTCTGGTGGCATGTGTAATTATACAATCACTGTCTACACTAGCAGGTTAGTACTGGGTTAATTTCCACCAACAAGAGAAAAAAATATTATTTTTTAGCTATTTATATTTAGTTTCATGTGCTCCTTAAACTGTTCCCGAACCGTGTTTCTGCTGTGACCACAGCCAACGTGTTTCCCAGGGAAGCGATGCACAGGGTACCCAGCCATCCACGTTATGTAGATGGAAAAGTGATTTGTCAGACCAGGCTACATTTGAGCCATTTGCTTTGTTTTTAGTCAATTCTAGTAACTTAAAACACTCAGTGAGTAAGACATAATCTGCTTAACACAGACTAGTTTGATGCATTTTGTTGTCAAAATACCCAGTTTACATGTTGTGAGCAGCACAGAAAGACAGTTCAAGGGAAAATGACCAAGAACCGGGAATCTTTAAAAGTGCCTCACTCCCTTTTTGTCTTTTGCAATTTTACCAGAAGTGTTTTCCACTGAAAGGAATGATTAACTCGTCTACATTGTTTCTCAGAGCACTGACTCATAACACCAGCTCTAAAACAAATGGCTAGAACCGATTATTTTATTTATTTTTTATTTTTTATTTTTTCTCAAAAAAACCCTAAATTAAAAAGTATATATATGTACTTTTTCCCCTTTGTTTTTCTTTTCTCCAAACAGAAAAATCCTGCCTCCTCATCTGCAGGAGCAACAAAGGTTCAGAAGTGCCTCTGTCTCCATCGCTGCAACGACACAACATTAGTCAGATGGTGTTTCACAAGATCAGGAAAGAAGACTTGGAATTTGTAAGCTGACTGTACATGTTACGATCTGTCGTGTCTGTAATTCCTCATGTATCTTTTGATTGCATAACCTCTCATTAAACTTGGACTTCATGTTTAGTCTTTAATTTCAAGTGTGTAGCCCCACTATTGTTTAAAAAAATCACTCTAATCTTCCTGCAACCATGATGTTTTTTTTGTTTGTTTGTTTTGTTTTTTTGTTTGTTTTTTTTTGTTTTTGTTTTTGTTTTTTGTTTTTTTTTGTCAGATGGAGAGTCTTGGTCAAGGGACATTTACGAAGATCTTCAAAGGGGTCCGTAAGGAGCTGGGAGACTATGGGCAAATGCATGAAACAGAAGTTGTGATGAAAGTTCTGGACCTGGCTCACAGGAATTATGCTGAGGTCTGTGGTTTTAAAGCTATTTATTGTGTTATAACTAAACGACCAACATAACTTTCTTTTTTTGTATTTTATTTTACGAATTAGGCCCGCACCTGCTTTCTTTTAATGATAGTCAAGTCACAGCCATTCCAAAAATCTTGTGACCGTGCATTTTTTGCAGTCATCGTGCAGACCTTCCAGGTCAAACAGTTCTTTTTGCTGGGTTCTTTCCATCTTAATAACTCTGGGATTTGATGTCAGTATTTTCTAGGTTTAGATAGGCATGGAAAAAATGAATATCGAAGAATATTTGTATTTCCAGGCTGTATTCACTATCACATTGTCAAAATCAGGAATTTCATACTCGAAGGCCATTATCCTGCAACTTTTAATCTGGTCCAACACCCCTAAAACAAACATTTAGGACCGCATGCTGTAGAACTTGGTGACTTGCTAGGGAGGTAATTCAGCCATTCAGGTATGTTGGACCAGGGACACCAGGACTTGAGGACTGGAGTTTGAGACACTGGTCTACATGCTGTCCTTCTGCCTTTCCTTCCTCCTTTGTGTGATTCCTTCTTTCCTTGACTCATTCTTCCCTCTCCTTATCTGTGTCCTGTCTTTCTTTCCACATTTCCTTACTCTTTTACCTCATCTTTTCTCTTTACCTTCCTCCCTTTTGTCCTTACTCAAGTGAGAAAGGACCATCTTATGTCCATCTTTTCTTGCTTTTCTCCTTCTATGTTTCTTTCCATTTTTCTTCATCATATCATTTCTTCTTACAGTTGTCTTTCCTTCCTTGCCACTGTACTTAAGGCCTTCCACCCTACTTTCTTTCTCCATTGTTCTTTCCTTCCTTGCCTTTTTCCTTCTATCCTTCTTCCTTTTCCTTTTCTTTCTACATTTCCTTCTCATACCCTCACTTCTTTCCATTTTCCTTCTATGATTCCTTCCTTCTTTCCTTTCTCACTCATGTCTCTTCATCTTTCCATTTTTGACTTTCCATACTTGCTTCTTACCTTCCATCATTCGTTTCTCATTTTCTTTCCCTTCCTTCTTTTCTCTCATACCTTTACTTTTTTCCTTTGTGTCCTTCTTTCCTTTTTGAGAAGGTGGGATGTTTTTTTACATGCAAAATGTGCAGGAACCCTGTTTTAGGATGGTCATAAACCAAACTATCAACAAAACAATGTAACCAACAAAATATTTTTCATGAAAATATTTAATTATATTTCTCTTTGCAAATACATTCTTCACTTTTTCTGTTTCTCTTCCACCTTTTAAAATTCTGAATCACACCTGGCCTGAATTTACTAATACTCTTTATTTGACTGTAGTCTGAGTTTTTGTAATAGCGTTTTTCAGTACAGCTTTCATTTGTCCAACTAATCATCATACACATTGACAGAACCAATCCATACGAAGTTAGCCAACAGTAGGTTTCCCACGTACTGTGGGAGATCGTTTAAGTTGGGAGCTAAATGAGACGCTATAAGAAGTCCTGATAATTCAGTTATCCACAACTCCTTAAGGTGATGCAAGAACTTTAAAAATGTTCCTGTGGGTCAGAATGCTTCGAGCTTAGCACGTCTAAAATGCTCATATATGATTTAAATACCAGTTTCTGTTCTTTCTTTAGCTAAAAGCATCAGATGTTTTATTGTTCACTTAATTTGAAGGTTATATATTTTACAGGAAGCTATATAATTCATACATTATAGCTCTTTTAAAGGTTACTGCTTTTAAGTATGTGAAATGTGAAGTAGGTCTTCTACAGAGAGGTTAAAGTAGATGCCTAGACAGATGATAAATTATCTTTACAGTTCTTTGAAATATGGTGATAGTGCTAAAAATAAACATGCATTTAAAGAGAAACGTGAAGGAGTTAAGTAGTTGCCGGTGAAGTGATATTTAAGGTATCAAATGGGGCGTTATGGTTACAACAGACAAAACTCAACAAGCCAAGATTTTTGGTTTGGTTTTAATTTTTCTGAGTTAAATTTTTTATATTACTTGTCTTCTTCTGGTTTTCTAGTCTTTCTTTGAAGCAGCCAGCATGATGAGCCAGTTATCCCATAAACACCTGATCCTGAACTATGGTGTTTGTGTCTGTGGAGAAGAGAGTAAGTTGGATTGAGACCTGGTTCAAATTTTTAACACACAATTTAAAAAAAAAAAAAAAAAAAAAAAAAAAAAAAAACTTTTTAAGAATATTGTATGCTTATTGATGCCTTGAAACATTTACAACATGGAAGGTGAAATGAAAGTTTATTATAGGTTAAATTTGATTTAAAATGATAAAATACTCTTAACCTTCTTCAAAGTATTAAATTTTATACTTCCCATCTGTTAGAGAGCCTCTACCACTTGACCAGATATTAGTAATTTTAAATTTGTAGCCTAGGTGTTTCACCTATTGAATAAAAAAGGGAAAACTGTCGGTTCACTGAAACAAGTGACTGCTCTTCCTTCTGAATGAAACACTCAATTCTTTCACCACACTTGCTCAAAAGTTACAACAAAAATATATGTTTCATGGGGTGTCATTGTATGCAAAAGTTTGTATTTTGATATGAAAAAGCTTGTTTATTTTTTACCAAATTGTAAAGAAAAAAAACTTCTTGTCCCTTTCCAGGCATCATGGTGCAGGAGTATGTAAAGTTTGGCTCGCTGGACACCTACCTGAAGAAGAACAAGAACTCTATAAACATTCAGTGGAAGCTCGAAGTGGCAAAACAGCTGGCCTGGGCCATGAACTTCCTGGTAAAAATCCATATTTCATATCAGGTTCTTTTTGTTTTGATGACTTGATTTTTTTATTTTTTTTTTTGTTTGTTTGTTTGTTTCTTGTTTGTTTTGTTTTTTTTTTTCAAACTGTTTAAATGTTGTTGTTTTTTTTTGTAGTTAATGTTGAGAATATATGACCTGAAATGTGTTCTATAAAGGTAAATTTGCAATTTATTTATTTATTTATTTATTTATTTTTTTTTTTTTTTTTTTTTTTGTACCTGCAGGAGGAAAAGCATCTTGTCCATGGAAATGTTTGTGCCAAAAATGTTCTGCTGATCAGGGAGGAGGATCGGAGGGCTGGGAATCCCCCTTTTATCAAGCTTAGTGACCCTGGTATCAGCATCACTGTCCTGCCTAAAGAGAGTGAGTTTGTGTCTAACCTCATCTTAACTGTCATAACCATTTTTACCTCCGGGGGAGGTTGTGAGTCTATTGATGAGCATCATTTGGACATTTTGTGCTGTGCATTGATAAATTAACAAAGGTAAACAGTAGTTACTGGACAGTGTAGCTGTTGGAACAAGAGTTCTTTTTGATAGACGGCTGTTTTTGATACAATACATGTACTGTGCTGCAAATAATGTCCTTTCTATGTTAGTCTACAGACTTTGACTTTTACAGCTAATATATTGACATTTCTACTCTAGATGTAATCAGTATGGGAATCAAATCAAACTGGATGTAATTAAATTTTGTTTGCTAATGTCAGTTATGTGACCTGAACAAAAGCAAGGGTTCATCAATTGTTTTTGTTTGTAATCAGTTCTGATTGAAAGGATCCCTTGGGTGCCACCTGAATACATAAAGGAGCCCATGACACTGAGCCTAGCTGCAGACAAGTGGAGCTTTGGCACCACGTTGTGGGAAATTTGCAGCGGTGGAGAGAAACCACTTGCATTGCTGGACAACTCTAAGGTAGGATTGAGTTCATGACCAAGAATAGATGTGTCGTTTAAGTTATAGGGACAAAAGTTTTTCAACGTTGTCAAGAAAGAGATACAGATTTATGTTGGCTGTGTTATGACAACATGATGCTGTAATTTTTTTAGTGTTACTTACTAGCGTACCCAAAGCTCAAATAATACCTGAACTACGAGCCCCAGATCTCCATGGAGTTGAAACAGAGGCTTTACGGCTGCAGAGCAGGGCCAAAGAGCAGACAGAAGGGGGAAGTTTAATCCATCTATTCCATCAATCACAGTGGAAAAAGATTATGTCCCCCGACTCACACATCTCTCTGCCCAGCTTTCTAATCATATGGCCAAACAGATAGACATAGAGGAGCGGTAAAGGCAATTAAGGTGGATTAGCAGTGTTTGGTAACAACTGATGGTGTCATCCTGGACATGTTGCAGTATATAATATCTTCTCTGTCCCTGGATATTCAGCTGTTACCATGTCAAGACAGTCATGTATGACAGTCATGAGACTGTCAGGGTTTCCCCCAGTTGCTAAGCTCGGTGGTAGGGGCAGTAGGGCAGTCCACCAGCGGACCACCGTGTTTTTGTTAAAAAAATGTTACAAGTTGATAGGAAATATGACTTGGTAATGCATTATTGGAAGACATTATTGATAATACTAAACATTTAATTATTGAGTCTTATAAAAGGCAAACACAAAAAATTGCGATCAAAAAATGTATATCAATTTTTTGCACTTCAGTTAAATCCTAATAAAGTAATCAGTATTTGCAAGATGTATTTTCTGGATGAAAAAGACCTGTCTGTGATTAGCTGTTGATAAAGTAAATGCAAATGAACCACACCAAGTTGAAAGTGCAGACACAGAGCCAAGTGCATGCCAGAACACACATTGAGTGGGGGTGTGTGAAATGTAAATGCACACATCATTCTTTGTTCATAAGATATCACTCAACGCAAACCTCTAAAAGCGCGACTAACTTGGCCTTTGTAGAGGGTTCGCGTTGAGTGCACGCAAGCTGAGCGGTGAGGCTTTTATACTTGACGTGTACGTTGGTGCAGTATTCTCCGAAAAGACAATCTTCATAAAGAAATCATATAAATGGTGTTACAGGCGAACCTGCTCTGGAGAAGCACCTTCCAATAGAATATGATCTGAGTAAAAGGTGGCATGCACAATCTTTGCCAAGTTCAATGCATCAGCTATAAACCTTGCTTAAACTGTCTTTGCTATCACTTTTACTGGTTTATAAAAACCCCATTTAAAATAGATAAATGATGCTTAGCCAGGCAGGGGGAAAAGTAATGCCTAACGGGGGGGACAAGAAAAGCTTGGTAGCCCACCATGCTTATAATACACTGGGGGAAACCCTGCATACTACAGCAGCGTCTTCAGTCAGATGCTTTTTGAGATTCGTTGCAAGACAGACCGCTATCGAAGATCCTTTCTGCCCACAGCATCACCATCCACAACAACTCTTTGAAGGTACTTGGATGATATGAGTTATAACATTTAGTTTCCCTTTGGGATAAATAAAATATTTTTGAATTTCAATGAATTTATTTGAAATCTTCTTACCTATCACTGCTGTTTGTGAGAAATATAGTTAGAAGAGCATTCTTTTTTTTCACCCCTTGATTCCTGACTGTTGTGGTATTTAAAGTGCTACTAATATCTGATATCAACTGGTAGTATGATTTCTGCTTTTTTTCTCCATCACATAGTTGCAGGTTAATCACTATAACTAGTTTAATGTTAAGTCGGTGGTAGATTAAGCTCAGATGAATGAACATTCTTTGCTACAAATTTGATCAATCTCTTTCTAAATTCAGTGACTTCAGTCAGCCAAAAGATTTTCCATGAAGTCTTTCATCCAACTTTTGACGTTTGATTGGAACCGTGGTTTCTGAACAGTATTAAAAGCCATGAATTTACTTGAGTATGGAAATCAAAAAAGGACTTTCAAACTTTTATCTCTTATACCATTATCTAAAAATAAAAATATCAATTTCTTAAATTTATAAATTGATGTTAAAGAAAATCAGTGTAAAATGTGATGTAGCCTCACTTCCTTTAGATGCTCACACCGGGCACACAAAAAAAGATCAGTGTTGGAAGTATTATAATGGCTGATGAAAAAGAAATGAGGGGAGCAAGGTGGATTTATCGCGACTGATCATTTCAATACAATATTCAACCATAATATCACAGTCACAGCCTTTATATGGTCCTGATTTGAGCAATGACCATTTACCATACTCTGAAATCAGAAGCCACCTTCTTCCCCATGTTGTTCCATCATCATTCAACATACAGCTAATAAGACCTGACTACTGTAAGAGTGGTGTGAAGGTTAATGTTTTATACTCAGATCTGCAGTATGTTCTAAAAACTATAGGTAGGAAACCTAGAATTTTGAGTTTTGGGGAAAAAAAATATCCCCTGTGGGACATCCTTTGTGACATAAAAGTATAATTGTGAAATCTTGTGCACCACATTTATCATGGCAGGTACTTGTTTTAAGTAATTGCATAAGATGAGCATAATTTAAATAATTGCCCGGCCTGTTGATGCATGATCAGATTATCATATCATATAAGAGCAGTCGTTGGGTTTTCTTGTTGGACGACTGCCTGAGGCAAATGTCCTGCTCTCTCACATCAACTCAAGGATTTTGTTATTTTTCTGTAGAATGATTTTTGCATCCTTACATAGCAGTTTACATAAATCCTCATTTATTCATTACAGAAAGTCTTGTTCTACGATGATCATCAACATCTACCTGCACCAAAGTGGACAGAACTGGCTAACCTGATCACCAGTTGCATGGATTACGAGCCCACATTCAGGCCCACATTCCGGGCAGTTATTCGTGACCTTCACAGCCTCTTCACACCAGGTCGGTTTATCCCTCCTTCCCCTCCAGACAAATTCAGAGTCAGAATCAGATGCACATGTAGGTTTCAGAAGTCTTTAAATGCTTCCAACTAAACATTCATGAAATGTGTAATGGTTTCTTGAGAAACTTTTTGGCTCACTGATTCTGGGGAAATAAAATTAAGAACAGACTAAAAGAAGTAGGCTTAGGCAATGTTCTTCCTGTGAAAGTAAAAAAGTTGATATGCATTTTTTTTTTTTTTTTTTTTTTTTTTTTTTTTTTTTTTTTCCTTTTGACAGCTACAGAACTCTAAAGAAAACATGATTATTAGAGTGTGGAATGAGACAAAACTAAAACTTGTTCACAGGATGCCATTACTCCAGAGACATTTGTCTGCATCTTAACTGTGCACTAAATGTGTTGTTTTATGTTCTTAGATTATGAATTGATCATGGATGACATCCTGCCAAACCGAACAACAGGTGCTGGCTGGACAACCGGTGGTTTTGAGAACCAGGAGCCAGCTCTGTTTGAAGAGCGGCATCTCATATTTTTACAGTTGCTTGGCAAGGTATGAGTTCTGGATGACAGTGCTTTCATCTCTCAACACTATGTAAAGTATCTCTAGATATTCAATGTTGATCAGAGATGATATCTGTAATGCATTACTGATTTTATAAAGGTTTTTTTTTTTTTTTTAAGATGAAAATTGATGTACTATACCTTTTTTAATCTGATATAAATAACCATAATAAATAATGAATCTGGCACACTATAAAATCAAACTCTGTGAACAGCCATGTGTCACCTAGAGATGTTTTGTCTTTAAGGGAAACTTTGGCAGTGTGGAGATGTGCCGCTATGACCCACTTCAGGACAACACAGGAGAGGTTGTTGCTGTGAAGAAACTCCAGCACAGCACAGCAGAGCACATACGAGACTTTGAGCGGGAGATTGAAATTCTGAAATCTCTCCAGCATGAGAACATCGTCAAGTACAAGGGTGTTTGTTACAGCGCAGGTACTTCTGCCATTTATTAGTTTTTATTTTAAACCTCAAGTGTTATGACTGAAATATACCCACGTAGTAAATCAAAGTCAAGCTACAACATTTTGTCAAAAGTATTGAGAAACTTTATAAATACATAAACTTCAATGAAATCCAGCTCTTAACAGATGAAGTTTCTTATGGATTTCATCAACCTTTTTGGGGCTACAACTGCTTTAGCTCTCTGGGAGACCCAGCCCAGAAGATTTAAAAAGGGTGTTTATTGGAATCTTTGACTGTTATTCAAAGAGCATTTGTGACGTCAGTCACTGATGATGGAGGAGGAGAAGACCTGGCTCCCAATTCATCCCCAAGGTTCTCTATTGGCTTGAGGTCAGGCCTCTGTGCAGGCCAGTCAAGTTCATTTAGACTGTTGTCTTTCGATTCCGGTCCTGCATGTTTTAGGTGTTGCCCTTCTGCCACATACCTGAACTGAATACTTAGGTGATTAACAGGCTTCTCAAGCACTTGATGGCATGTAGAGGAGGTCATGTAATCATTTGAATCGGGTGTTCTAGAACAGACTCATCTAAAATATGCAGGGCAGTGGTCCCTGAGGACTGGAATTGAGAAACTCTGCTTGAGACCAAACTCGCTCATCCGTATCTTTCTTGGCCTTGCTTTGTGCGTTGCTGTATTGTCATTAACAATTCCCCCAAAATCTCCAGCATAAAATTGCCAGAAAGGTTTTCATATGCTGTACCATTAGGCTTTCCTGTCACTGGAACTTGGGGGGGGGGGGGGCTGAGCCAAACCACTAAAAAAACAGCCAAATCCTTTAATCCCTCCTCCAGGGAACTTCACACTTGACACAATCTAGTTGGACAAGTGTCATTTTCCGGCAGTTGGCAAGACTAGACTTATCTTTGACTGACAAGTGGTGATTTGCTCTGTTGCATCTGATGCTCAATGCAGCTCCTTGACTGAGATGTAATATTACTGAAAGTTGACTATGTAATGTGTAGTAGTAAAGACATTTCACAAATGGACTTGCTGCACAAGTGGCATCCTGTCAGAGTATTGAATTCACTGAGTGCATTTGTCAAATGTCTGGAATCTCCAAGGCCAGGTCCTTGATTTTATTCATTTGTAGCCAACAAAGTGATTGGAACAGCTGAAATTGATGATTTGGAGGAATGTTTCGATACCTTTTGGTAATATGGTGTCTCAACTTGTTGTGATTTTTCAGTTTTCAGCTCAAATCAACTTTTGTTTGTGTTCTTAAATGTATGCTGCAGCTGTTTATAATGCAGAGTTTCTCTAGTGATTGGAGTTTCCAATCTTGCACTCTTTGTGCCTATCCACAAGAGGCTACCAACTCTTTAAAATGAGCTAGCCCGCTTCAGTCAACTGGGTATCAGTAAAATCACTGGTCTATGTTGTGTGCTCTTTGTGGTTGTTTTTTTGCACATTTGCATGTAATTGTTTTTCTTACATTCACTTAGGTCGACACAATCTTCGCCTCATCATGGAGTATCTTCCCTTTGGAAGTCTTCGAGATTACCTCATAAAAAACATGGAGCGGATAGACCACAAAAAGCTGGTCCATTATGCCTCTCAGATCTGCAAGGTGCTGCAGCATGACTTTGTCGTTTTGACATGTTTGGAGTCTCTAACCAACAACTGAAGTTCCTTTTTGTTGGGTCTGTGTTTTTCAACAGGGAATGGAGTATCTGTCAAGTAAGCGGTACATCCACAGAGATCTGGCAGCACGGAACATCCTTGTTGAGAGTGAGCTAAGAGTAAAAATTGGAGATTTTGGCCTCACCAAAGTTCTGCCTCAGGACAAAGAGTATTATATGGTCCAAGAACCAGGAGAGAGTCCCATATTCTGGTTAGTGAATTTTTTTTATGCTGTGCAGATGTATATACGTCACATATATATTTGACAAACTAAGTAAACTAAATGATCTGAGTGAACGGTTGAATCCAGAAGTTTACATACACCAAATAAAAAGACATATGCACCTTTTTTATTTTCCTCACTGTCTGAACTTAAATTGGATCAAAATATTAACATTGTTGTCTTTCAGCCATTTTGGAGCCAATTTGGCTGTATGCTTTGGGTCATTGTCCACTTGGAAGACCCATTTGGACCCAAGCTTTAACTTCCTGGCAGGTGTCTTTAGATGTTGCTTCAATATTTGCTCATAATGTTCTTTCCTCATGATGCCATCTATTTCATGCACCAGTTCCTCCTGCAGCAAAACAGCCCCACAACATGATGCTGCCACCCCCAATACTTCACAGTTGGGATGATGTTTCCAGGCTTACAAGCATCCCTCCAAATGTAACAATGACCATTTTGGTCGAACAATTCCGGTTTAGTTTCATCAGACCACAGGACGTGTCTCCAAAAATGGAGGTGAACTGAAATCTGCCTTTTTTTTTTTTTTTGAATAATGGCTTCTCCCTCACTGAGTGGCCTTTTAGTCCATGTTGGTACAAGACATGTTTCACTGTGGATAATGACTCTGTCTTACCTGCTTCAGCTAGCATCTTCACAAGGTCTTTGGCTTTTGTTCTGGGGTCTGTTTGCACATTTCAGACCAAAACCTGTTCATCCCTGGGACACAGAACCCATCTCCTTCCTGAGCGCTGTGATGGTTGGACATTCTCATTGTGTCTATACTTGCATAGAATTGTTTGAACAGATGAACGCGGCACCTTCATGCATCTGGAAATTGTTCTCAAGGATGAACCAGACTTTTACAGCTCCACAATTCTCTTCCTGATATCTTGTCTGATTTGTTTTGACTTTTCGATCTTGTCAAACAAGAAAGCAGTGAGTTCCAGGTGTGGCCTTGAAATGCGGGTGTACCTCCAATTAACTCAAATGTGTCAGTTAATCTGTCAGAAGTTTCCAAAGCCATAAGCTCATCATCTGGGCTTTCCCTCATTATTTAAAGAGACAGTAATCATTATATACGTACAACTTCTGATTTTAAAGACATTAATGAAAAAAATCTCTAATATATTCTTTCTTTCATTATTGTTGCATTTAACAAATAGAAATAACTTTGGTAATTCTAACTAGTCCCATAACTAGACATTTGGTCTGATTTAACTTTAGATAGTGTGAAAGAAAGATGTGGAGTTATTTTATAAGTGCACATATCTTTGGGGGGGTAGTTAATTCAGTTTATGCAAACTTCTGGTTTCAACTCTGTATGACTCAGAAGTTGACTGCAAGTTAACAACAAACGCATTGTTCATGGTTAGTATTCATTTGGCATTTTATTTTGATTTGCTCTTTATTCTGACATTTCTTTGATAGCTGATATGTATTACCACCTCTAATATGCAGTGTGTGAAAAGCCTGCCTCCTGATGTGTGTTTGCAGGTATTCCCCTGAGTCATTGACCGAGAGCAAGTTCTCTGTGGCTTCAGATGTTTGGAGCTTTGGAGTGGTGCTGTATGAGCTCTTCACCCACAGTTACAAAAACTGCAGCCCTCCTGCAGTAAGTAGCTGAACACATTTGTATATGTGGATTGTATTTTGCTGCCTAACCCAGTTGATGTTGGTGCTAATAACTTCTTAAAGTCCAAAGAAAAAAAACCTGGAAGCCAAACACAGCAGTGGGATGAGTGGGAGGTGCATAGTCTACCACAAATCTACCATTGGTGTCAGCAGTGATTGCCAGGATAGATTTCAAGCTGACTAATCATTCTACTGCTCTCTTTCCCTGTTTAATTTGCTTCTTTTCTCTGCACCCATTCTGTTTAAAAAAAAAAAAAGTCCCCTGAAACCAAGAACAAATAGCATTTAAAAGCAGAAATCTTGGAAATTGGAGGTTTATAAACAATTGCAGCATTCAGTTTTTCATTGAATGTGCATTTAACTCAGATTTGTAACAGGAAAAAGTATATTTTACAGCTTTAATCTCGATGTATCTTTGAAATAGTATTCATTTAATAGATTTTAAAAACTCACAAAAGCAAGTACTTTTTTTAATCCATGTTTACTAACAGTTAATACTTTTTTTTCTGCGTTTGCTGATCAATAAATTAACTTTTCTTTTTACCCCAATATGATATACTCCTCCTTTACAGGGCCAATGAGATCCTTGTCTCCCATATCTGAAAAAAATGTTAAAATATTTATGAATTACCTGTTATCCAAAACCAGAGGTCACCTTAACCTGGCTCAGAAAGAGAGATTGATATCAGTGTCGTAGCTTCTCATTGTGTCTGAAAACAGGTGTAAGTGAAACAGAGAAGATGTGCTTCTGAGCACTGACAGCATTTTCTTTCTACCTGAAAGATTAACCTCCTATTAAAAGCTAATTTATGGGGGCAAATATAGTTTCTGGCAAAAAAAAAAAGTGACGCATGAATTTAAATACCCACATGTAATGATCTGTTGTGGACGTCATTTGATACAAATGCAAACCTGCAATGGTTGCGTAAACGATTAGAATTGTATATTTCATGGCTCGTATGGGCATGAAAGAACAAGAGGGTTTATTAAGGATTGAGGGTTATATTACAGTGTGTTGCTGGAGCATGCAACAGCTAGCTGAAACAGTGAGTGAAGCTCACCAGTCACAGAAGGCCTCTGACAAATTTAAATACATTACCAGCACTTTGTAGCTGTTTATGGTGGCAGATTTTGGATACACTTTTAGGATACAAGCTGAGTTCCCTAAAAGTACATTGACTCAGCATGTGGGTATGCTCTTTGCAATATGGTGCGGGTGTCCTCCCACAGGCATTGCTCCAAGATTATGTACATGTAACAGATGTATACACCAGGTGCAGGAAGTGTACACAATGCAACTACTGGGTCATATCAAAAACATGACTGCTATAAAACTGTCAAGTACCCTAACCCATAGTAACAACCTCCACACTTCTAAGTGTTTTGGTCAGCCCAAACTGATAGCTTTTAGTATGGTGCATTCACTGACTGGGAAAAAAAAAATCAGTGAAAAAAATTCCAATCAGCAGCCAATTTGTTTTTTTTTTTGTTTGTTTGTTTTTTTATACACATCACCAGTCTGCATGAGCATCAGAATGTATCGAAACCATCCATTTCTTCTTGGTGTGTACCTTGTGTTATTAAGTGCAGTTATGCTTTATGCTAGTAAAATTATCACATGTCAAGCATTGATGGTAATGATATGACATGATACACTGTTGGCAAGCTTTCTGTAAAATGATTTTTAACCTAAAGCTAGAGAAACGTTGACTGTCAAAATAACTGCTCATGTTTGTGTCTCAGGTTGCAAGCTGTGATGGTAGAAGGCTTATTTTTTTTTTTTTTTTTTTTTTGACTATAGAGTCCCTGAAGTTTATCTTCATGCAATTATGTTGTCAAAGGTCAAATTAGTTATTTTTATCTGGGTTGTGTTACTCACTTGTGTTTCATATGTCATGCCTTTTAAAAAAACATATGTAATACTTTCTGTGATTTGCAGGCAAGATCACAACTAAAACTTTTCAATCAAACATAGAAATTGTGAAAAAGTGATTTGGAACAAAAAAACCACAACACCAAATATTATTTGCAGTGCAATAGAATTAAATAATTACACGGTTCCCATGGATCCTTGAAATCCTTGAAAATTTGTGAATTTAAAAAAAAGTTCAAGGCCGTGAAAAGTTTTTGAAAACATAAACAACACTCCTCCTGGGAAATCTTTGTTTTTTGAGGGCTTGAAATTCCACATGGATGACGGGCACTGTCAGCGCGTCATTATGTTTTGTTTGTTTGGCTCTGTATGTAAGAATGGTTTAAATGTATCTTTGAGCCTAAAGTTTTAATCTTGATATTTTTGTGACATTTATGACAACTGTGGCACTTTCAATAGAACTGTTTGAATCTAAAGCTAGCTTAAGTGAAACATACCACAACATCTGAACATCTCAAAGCTACATTATTTCATATATACTTCCATAAAACAGTAATGCATACAACATACTTGATGTATTTAGCATGGGCATATCTAGTGATGAACAGATTGTGTTAAAGCTTGCGTCGAAATGGAGAGGCGTGACATTTGCAGCTTGGTTATGGACCTAGTGCTCCAAAATGGGGTTCGAGTTTGGAAAGATGTCCCGTGAAAAATACACTTTATCTTTTTTCATTGTTTGGAGACTATTGGAGTTTTTGGGTAGTTTTTGTTTTGTTTTTTTCTGTCGACTGCAAGTTTTCAATATTCCAACAACAGAGATGTCAAGAAGAGGAGGTTTTTGGCTCTTCAGGAGCACTTTAGTCAGATTTTTCCCAATAAGGTGTTTTATTTAAATGAGACTCAGTTCCAAAAGCACTTTAGGGTATTACATCCTCACTTTTATCACCACTATTTTCACTAAGACTACCTCACACCAGCAGGGTGCAAATATCATTGTGCTCCACCATTTCATACAATTAAGACTTGTAGACTTGATGTGTTTTTCCTGTCAATTATTTATTTTTTTTATTTACCACTAGATGGCCTTAGTGAGCATTTGACGCTTATATGAGGTTTCCTTAAATTAACCATTTTGCAACACATTTGCGAAAGAGCTTTTAGGCTTTAACAAAGCGTCATCCCACCATCACTAAGCATATCCATGTATCATGCACTTGAATGTTGCCTATGAATATTATCAATGTAAATGTAGGCTAGACATCCACTTTCTTTCATTGATTATGACCCAACAACTTCTATGGCATTCAGGTTTTTTAATTGAATTTTCATTGTATTAAAATCACTTATTGATAACATATTCAGCAGTAGCAGTAGGTAAATGCCCCCATGGATGGTCCTTGAATTTGAGGAAATTAGTCCTGAAAACCCCTTAAATTTGAGGTTAACCAAGGTGTGGGCATCCTGTAATTACCACAGACAATGGCTAATGAAAGTTGGTCTTGACACTCTCTGCTTATAAAAAAAAAAAAAATCAAATCAAATCCTTGAGCAAAGTTTGTTGACGACCCCTGCTCTATAGCATTGTATGCCTCTGAACAGACCTAGTCATTTAAAAATACACTTCATAGCTCTAATAACTTGTACCTCTGAGTGCAACCCTTAGCCTGAATTGAACGTCTATGTGGCATCAATCCAGAGCTCTTTCTCCAGTTTTGTATATAGCCTGAGATTTCCCTGTAAGTTGCATCATCGCTGGATTCCACCTCCCTAGGAACAATGTTTACCCTTGAGGCTTGTCCGATCACCAAAATCAGCACGTGGGGATACCAAGTGTTGCAATTTACCACATGTGTTTTTGCTTCTACATGTCTGAAGAAGTCTGAGCTTTTTTAGAGTAAAGGCAACATCAGGGAATGGAGGTTAGACACCCCAAGGAGTTATTTTATTAAATCAGTTTGATCTGGACATTCAAAATGAATCAACAATCCAACTGGTTGAGGAGAGAGCCACGTGAAATGATGCACCCATTATGCCATGTGTCTACAACACAAGGTGCTATGATCTAGGATTGCTGCAGTTGGTTAGGGGTAGGTTCAGAAAGGTTATATGGCCAAAGAGGGTCAGATGTCTACCTGAAAGTACAACATGACCATGTTAATCCCTTTGTGAATTTCTGCTTCCCTGATGGCACAGACATATTCACACATGGATTCGCCACCATTGAATCCAGACCTTAATGTGCTGGAGAATCATTTTTACAAGAGTTTTGTCAAGAAATGCTGCCTAATGTTCCACAAAACATTAGTGTAACACTTGTGTTTTTGAAAGGATATTTAATTACAAAAAAGTTATGGATTATTTATCTGTACTGTAATTTTTCTATATATATATATCCATTATAACATAGTTTGCACTTTATCGTTTAGAAAAAAACTAAAACTGCGTGAAATAAAGTGCTAAGCATTTATGTGAAATGCTTCCACCCATGTAAGAATGACTCAGACAGGTTTCTGGAGAGCCTTAACACTTGAAAAGACATGTGAAGGAACTGAGCTGAACAAACACATTAAGGAAACATATGTACATTGTGCACAGTATCTGTATTTGGCATCAGAGTACAATGTTTCGTTTTTTTTGTAAAATGGCAAAACAAGCTCTGACATGAATCATGAGTGAAAGATCGTTTGACTGCCGTATGATACGACTGATCGACTGATTGACTGCTCATGATACGAAGATCGTATCATGAGCATCAGACTGAACTCATGATGCTCATTTGAATGCTTGATATAAAGGCTTTCAGTACTTTTGAGAACATTGTGTACATTCAGAGAGCAGCTAAGATTGAGCTTCAGTTTGATTCATGTAGGATGACGGCACTATTAAACATAAGCCTTTTCCAGACATGTACTTCTTTCCTATAATCTGACATCAAAGGAACATTATCCTTCATGTCTTTAATGTGTGTGGCTCAGTTCCCCAAAAACATCTCCCAATGGAATTCAAGCCTGAATAAATAATGCAAAAATAATCTTTCTCCTTCATTTTTTTTATAAATATTAATTATGCCACCTCTTTTTTTATTATTATTATTATTATTATTATTATTTGTTGATTCTTTTCTTCAGGAGGGACAGGGAAACTGGTTTGACTCGATTAGGGAAATAAATGGAGCTAAATACAGGACAATCCCTTCAGGAAGAAACCCGCTAGAGGCTACATAAGACTTGAGGCTGGGGTGAAGGTTTACTTTAAGAGTAGGGGAACAACCCAAGATTACACCAGAGCTACAATGGAATGGTTCAGAACAAAGCTTATTTAGGTTTAGAAAGGCCAAGTAAAACTCCAGACCTAAACCCATTGAGTTCTGTGGTTGGGCTTGAGTTATTTTGCAAAGAGCAAATATTTCAGTTTCTTGGTGTGCAAAGATCTTGCATATCCCAAAAGACTTGCACTTTCAATGGCAGTGAATGGTGATTCTAGGAAGAATTTCCTCATAAGGGATGAATCCAAATGTGCACTACATTTACAGATTGTATTTGTAAAGAAAATGTAAAAAAAAAAAAAAACTTTTGCTTTGCTTCTATTTTTATTATCTGCTACTTTGTGTTGGTCTGTAACGTATGAGACACTAACATTTGTGGTTGTAGTGTGACAAAATGTAAAGTTGACAAACTATATAAATTCTTTGGCAAATAACTGTACATGAAATACTTTTCTACTTGCCCTCAAACTCACCATCTTTTTCTGCTTATTTCCTTTCTTCCATTTAGGTGTTTATGTCAATGATGGGTAACGACAAGCAGGGACAGCTGATTGTCTATCACCTCATTGAGCTCCTCAAATCAGGCAGCAGGCTGCCTCAGCCCCTGGGATGTCCTTCGGAGGTATGCATATGTACCATTCTATTTTTCTATAAGCTAAAGCTCTATTTGTGACAGATTACTTTTACCACGGCACTGAATGACTTTTATTAAGTTGTACCAGCTGTGACAATTGGATACATTTATACCACTGCAATGTACATCAACTGCCACTAGAATTCTTAAAAATCAAGTTTAGACGTATTAGCCATCTTGGTTTTTAACTCAGATTTTGAAGATATTTTAGCTTCTCAGAATGATTATCAGTTGCTGGCTCAGCTGAAGAATTCATCAGCTTATAACAGCTTCCTCTGAGGGCTGTGCTTTGCATAAACCGACATGTAAATGTTTCCAGATTACTTAGAATCCAGATTTGTGTTGTAAACCTTTAATGAGCGATTTCCTTTAGTTTCTGCTGTCAACATTGTTCCTTTCCCTGCTCTTCTTCTCAGATATATGAGATCATGGAGGAGTGCTGGGATAAAGACCCCACCTTACGTCCGTCTTTTAATGAGCTGGCTCTGCGCATCGACCTGATCAGGGACAGTGAGGAGTTTTAAAAATCAAGTCCCCACCTCACTTTAAACCACGACACTTGAAACACTGTTGCCCAGATTGCGACTGAAGGATGGATGCGGTAGAGCAGCGTAACTTGGAATGAGGATCTGCTCGAGAACTACTGCCTAGGTGCCTTCAAGCAAGGCACTTTCTAATGTGGAGCAGCTGAGTGGCCTGTAGCAGGCTGGAAATGTTTGGATGGTCAAACTTTTGAAGGGGATGTTGCTGAAAATGAGCAACTGTATTTGGTCAAAGTTTAAAAGAAGACTTGAAACACCTGTAGAGACTGTGACAAGACTGTTGCCAGAACTAAAGCTAGAGATGCTTGTGGTAAACAAGTTCTCTGTTTAAGTGTGTGTGTGTGTGTGTGTGTGTGTGTGTGTGTGTGTGTGTGTGTGAGTGCATCTGCATGTGAGATGCATACAGCTAGCTGGGCTAGCTCTTGCCATCTCCTTTTTCTGTCACCTGAGCAGAAGTGGACTGATAGCTTCTTTTTTTAACGTGTGTTTAACTGTATTATAGCCGTAAATTGTGTACATATATCCAGAAAGATTTTATAATTTTATAAATTTTAATAATGTTAACACTATATTAAGATGCCAGCCACTGCTATTGTAAAGTATGTGCATACAAAGGTGATTTGAACAATCTGTCATTGTTTTCATTGTGAGAGGTGATGTGAAAATAAAGAATATATCTGTGAAGAAATTTCTTTACATGCGTTCCCTTTATTTTCCTCAAAACCTCCGCTGCACAAATTTAATATGCTGTTGAAATCACGTGATCCACTAGGAAATTAGGGGATTGGGTGATGCTTTTGAATTTTTTTGTTTGTTTGTTTGTTTGTTTGTTTGTTTATTACACAAAAGTGGGGGTTTAATAAAAAACAAAGTTTTTCATAACCCCAGAAAAAGATTTTCTTACTATGAATTTGGCATCTCATATGCATTTGCAGATGTATGTAACCCTAAGGGAAACTGACTTGCAACGATGATATCTCTGTGGCGTTGGTTATGTAACTGCAGTAAACAGCGACTGGGGCGTCTCCTTGAAGAACCTCCTGGTAAGTTTTTATCTAAGGGCACTTTGAGGTGAAAATTAAGAGTAAGAGAAGAAAATATGTTGCAATATCATGCCTGTTTTACCAAGCACCTTTATCACTGTAGCTACTAAAAACCTATTTTATGTCTTATGTGTGTAAGTCTACACAGACACACACTTGATATATTGTCTTGTACCACAGCATATTGCAAATATCTAATTTTATTTGTAAATTTTGCGTGATGAAAACAGAGTACATTGCTTTAGCATAAAGTTTAGAAAAGTTTGGACTACAGACTGATGTTTCAGTTAATATAAACAGAACAGTGAAAGGAAACTCTTAAACAAATGAGGGTTTTATCTTGATTTAAAAGAACTCAAAGTTTTAGCATTTTTGTAGTTTTCTGGACATTCCAGATTAGTGGAACTTAAAAACTGAATGCTGCTTCTCCAAGTTTGGTTCTGATTCTGGATATGCAGAGCAGACTTGAACCAGAAGACCTGAGTGGTCTGGAATGTTGATGCAACAAAAAGAAGTGTTTTTGTGCTAAGTCGTTAAGTGATTTATAAACGAACAAAAGTATTTAGTATTAAAGTCAATTTAGTATTTAAAGTCAATTCTCTGAGCTACAGGGAGCCAGTGGAAGGACTTTAGTACTGGGGTGATGTGCTCTATTCACCTAATTTAAATGAGAATGCGAGCAGCGTCGATCAGCGTCGATGTCTGGTTGGCTTTAGGCAGACCAGAGAAGACTTTGCAGTCATCAATCTGACTAAAGGTATTGCTGAACTTCTCATGATCTTGCTAGGAGATTGGTCCTTTTTATCCTGGAAATGTTCCTCAGGTGATGGAAGGCAGACTTGTAATTGTCTTTATGCGTCTCTGAAAATTCAAGTCTGAGTCCATTACTACACCTAGATTTTGGGCCTGATCAGTAGTTTAGATGTAATAGCTGAAGATATGTGCTGACTCTTGATCGCCTTTCTTTGGTCCAAAGGGGAAAAAAAACTGTTTTAGTTTAATTTTCAAAACAAAAGCTGTTTTCAGCTGAAGAACGTTAAGTGGGATCATGTAGATATTAAATAGGAAAGGTCTCAATCTGGAACCTTGGGGAATCCCGCATGTGATTTTTGTCAATCCTCTTGACACAAAGAAGTCTCAGTACTCAAGCACTGTACCAGAAAGTCTAACCCAGTTCTCCTCTTCAGATATTACAGCCAACAGCTTTTAGTGAGATTAATGCAACCAAAAAATGATTACCATAATTATTGCGCCATTTTATTATGAAAAGAAAACCGGATGTGACGCTCAATTCTATTAGCTTTAGCCGTACGTTAGGCGTATTTTGGGGGGTAGGCAAAATTAGTTGGCCCTATTGTTGCCAGCTGTTTTTAATCTGTTGTTCGTTGATTCGTATGCTGTCACATGTATTCGTTCAACGCAAGGTAAATAAATTCAATGAAAATACCATAGGAGTTTGTTTTGAAAATCGGATGTGACGTTCGATTCGTATCAGCTTTAGCTTCATCAAAGGTCGTAGATGATCGCTGCATTTCTATCCCCGAGAAAAGTCGTTGTTAGCTGTTTCTTAGTTGTAAATTTAGTTTGTGTGCTGTAACGTTTGTCCAGAAAATACGCAATTGTTGGACTCGTTTAATTTTAAACGTTGTTTTGTTCGAGGGGGGTTAGATGAGCTTACCATAGACATCAGAATAGAGGCGCACAGCAATTTAAAGGGAGTTGAATTTGCGCAGGAAAAAAAAACACTGCAGCTGTAAGTGCGTTTGAGAGAGGGATAACAAATGTCAAGGACAGAAGGCATCGTGGAAAGATGTGAGTCGACAATTTATCCTTTGGTTTCTGTAACTTGTAGCATGTTTTGTTAGGATTTTGCTAGTTTTTAGTTGTTTTTGCGGTTTACTTTAAAGCAGACGTTTGTTTTCGTTAGAAATGCGACACGTCTGGTGGTAAAACTTTAAATTATCTTATCCCAGATTTCCCAGTTTTGCCAAAAGTCTCGGCTGAGATTTTATCCATTCGCCCGGAATGACACAAACGTTAATGCATTTTGGCTGCATCAGACCCTCTCCCTTGTGAGCATATCTCAGTCATTAATTTCAAACAAGCAGCTGTTAATCAGTCGAACAGGTTATTTTACTACATATATTTGTGAAGATAATAAAATGGTCTAGATGGTCAAAAACGTGATCCTCAGGGTTTTATCTTCAACGATTCAAAACATATATATATATATATATATATATATATATATATATATATATATATATATATATATATATATATATATATTTAGTGTTCGCATTTTCTTTACAGGTTTCAGGCAGAGGGCGCGTAAATATTTGTATAACATGAGGAACGATAGTTATGAGCAGAGTGAGGTGTTTTTGTTTTAATGGCTCTTTAAGGCAACGTTTTACTGTAGTGTGCGACCGTTCTTGCAACTGCTGTACATTTGCGCACATTGCAGACTCATTTTCACGAGTCCTTCCCACAGGGGTGACTATTACATAACAGCTTCCGAGCAGCAGCCGGGACAGCAGCCTGCCCAGTAGCTGAAGCTGAAGATGAAGTCCGGGAGAGTCGGACCTCCTGACGGGGGGTACGGCTGGGTGGTGGTCGCTTCAGCCTTCTTTGTTATGGGCCTTACCGGAGCTGTTCTCAAAAACTTCGGTCACTTCTTCCTGGACATCCAGAGTCACTTTGGAGTCCTGACCAGCACTACCTCCTGGGTTTCTTCCACAACTATTGCCATGTTTCATATAGGAGGTAAGTGTGTGGCTTTCTGTTGACAAAAATGTTGACATTTATTTAAATCCAATGTGTTTTTAGAGTTTGTTTGTTTTTGCTATTTATTTATTTATTTATTTATTTATTTATTTATTTTTAACCAGCTCCAGCAGCCAGTGCTCTGACTTTACAGTTTTCTCAGAGAGTGGTCATCATAGTTGGAGGTCTTCTGTGTACTTTGGGGATGTTGCTGGCTTCTTTGGACATCAGTCTGCCATGGCTCTACCTCACTATGGGTGTCCTAGAAGGTAGGTAACACTTTCTGACAGTATTTTATTGCTGATTAAACTTTTCCAGGTATATCACTTCATTTTTTGGTTTATTAAAAATACTTTTTCCATTGTGTCATTTGTTTATTAAATAAAGAGCAAAACTAAAGGTAGTTGAGGACTTTTTTTTTTTTTTTTTTTTTTTTTTTTTTTTTTTTTTTTTTTTTTTTTTTTTTTTTTTTTTTTGGCTGCTATGCAGATTTTCTTTAAGAAGTCACTGGGTGACTGATTCAACACTCCCTGCCCTGTTTTGATCATTGTGTGTTTAGTTCTTTATTATTTTAGTCAGACTTATAAAATGAAACTATTTCTGTGTGACTTATAGCTCTTATAGGCAACAGACAAAGAAACAATATCCAAGCCTAAAGGCACAAACCGCTTTGGGTTGTTTTTTTTCTCTATAAACAAAGTTTGAATTCAGGGGAAGGAAAGTTCCCATACAGCATTGGACATATTGTTTGGCAAACTTGGTAAAGATGTGTAAAAACCCTTAAAAAAAATTAAATATATATATATATATATATATATATATATATATATATATATATATATATATATATATATATATATATATATATATATATATAAAACCTAATTTCAGTTTTCTGGCAGATGCCACCAGTTTTATTTAAGATGTCCTGGTGTTTCAAAGACTCCTTGGTTTCATCCACCCTAACAAGAACTGCAGGACATTTGGAAGAGAAGCAGGCCCACACCATCACAGATCTCCCACTATACCTAACAGTGGACATGAGGTGCTTTTCTACATATGCATCCTTTACGTTTCACTCCAAACCCACCTGGAGTGTTAGTTCAGCCTTAGTCCAGTCTGACCAAAACAAAGTTTCAGGTGAAGTCATTATGAAGGTTTTATTACCCCAAGGAGTTCGCCGATAGTGCGCTATGAATTTTTTTTTTTTCTACCACCCCCTTCACGATTCCTCTCACTACTTGGAGTGGGAAGGTTGACTTCTGTCCTGGTTCAGCCTTGCAGCCAGTAGTTAAAAATATAAGCCTATTTGTCAATCATATTTATACCCCAGACAAATAAGATATTACTAATTACGAGTTTCTAGAAACTCTGCTCAACTGCTTTAGTTAAATTTATTTTGATGAAATTGTTATGGATGCCAATAATTGTGCCACTGGTTTGTTAAAAACAATTGTTTTTCAACCTGGGCCTTTTTACCCACTAAATAAATGTACTTAAATTAAAACTTGGATTTTTTTAAGTTTATTTCTGTACAGCTAAGCTACTGCAATACAAGATCCATCTGTTTTAGCACCTGTTACCCATCTTTACCAAGGGTTCCAATAAACATGACCAGTCCTCTAATAAGATTTCATAAACATCTTTTTTTGATTTCACAACATAGTGACTGGAACGCCTTATTGTTCCCGTGGCATGTTTTTATGTTTTCTGAAATTAGTTATGTTGTTTCTGAAGAAGAAAAGATGACATTCTAGTTTGTTTTTCTTTTTACTATTCAAGCAGAATATAAGAAGGTTTTATTTGTTCTCCAAAGTACTGAACCTTAGTGTCCCTAAATAATCAAATGCCTGAAAGCATCAATGAGATTTTGAAGCAGGAATAACTTTTACCACCCTGGTTATCTTAACAATGTTCAGTCTGTTTGACATGCATTCAGTTACTCCCTGATAAATATCAGGTTTTTGTGACGTAAAAAGTGAGGCCATGGTAAATCATTTTAAAACATCCTCTGCAAATGATGTGGTTTTTATTCTGTACAGTTCAACCGAAAAAAAAACCTAATTTGTTAGAAGGAAAATAATAAAAGGGTGCAGTAACCAAGTTGTGTAAGCCTTAATTAACACTGTTATTTCGCCTTTTGATTCCTCCTTTCTTTGATAAGAGTCTGTCAACGTGGCACATCTCAACTTGACAGCATTTGCCCACTTTATCCTTTCAAAAGCTTTCTAAATCAGTTTTGCAGCACGATGACTCACTGGACATAGAAAAATAAAATCCATATTTGTATTCAACTTTCTAGCAGGCATCTGAGGGTTTGGAGCCAAAACTGATATTTGGAGCTCTTTAGAACCTCATTCATACTGAAAAAGACCTGAGTTCCATCTGAAGAAAAGTAAAACCCAGAGCTTGATACTGCCACCACCATTATTCACTGTGGGTATGGTGTTCTTCAGTTTTGGTTTCATTAAAGCACAAAGTTTTAATAGTTTCTTTTGGAAGAATATCTTTTTTTTTTTTTTTACTTGCAGCTTTACTCCCGGACCCGTTAGTCCAGACAAATAGAGAATTCAGGATTGGAATCGCTTGTAGATCAGAACAAGTCCTTGTTGGAAATTCCTGCAGCTTCTTTGGTGTTGCTGTCTTCCTGCTCGTAGCCTCCCTGACCAGTTTCAGTCTCATTTTTAATTAACCGTGGAGAAATGTCCAGTTTTTATAAAGGGACAATTTTTACATATTATCTCCAATTATTGGGAAATGCCTTTTACTGTGGCTAATTTTATTTTATGGTAATCAGATTGACTATAATTGGTGTCAGGTGTGAATTTTGAAACTGAATTAATAGTATAGTGTTATCTTGATGATGTGATCATTTACTGTGTGTAACCAGGTTGTTGCAGCTTTTTATTCTTCACATTTTTCCCTCTAAAACCCCCGTTTTTCACTTGAATTGCACGGCACAAGTGTCAGATGCATGGAGAAACATTTTGAAATAATTTGTTACTGTCATTTTATTTTGCCATAAAAGTCGGGCATTTTACCAGCCCGTGTACACTTTTGAGAGCCAGTGTGTATCCAGGTGCTGTCCGGTAACCATTTTTCTTTTTCTACTCCCAGGTACAGGTATTTCATTCTCATGGATTCCTGCCATCAGCATGGTGAATCACTACTTTTCAAGGTGGCGCCCCATTGCCTATGCCATTGCCAGCTCAGGGGAGTGTGTCTTTGCCATCGTTTTCAGCCCTTTTTTCAAGTGGCTCATTGAGATGTACAGCTGGCAGGGCGCTTTGCTCATCATCGGAGGTCTTCAGTTCAACTTGTGCGTTTGCGGTGCACTCATGAGACCCCTGGAGGCAACTAGGAGAGCTCCACAAACAAACAGCAAAGAGAGCGCTGAAGACGGTGCTGCTGCGCCGCCATCAAAGAAGAAGGAAGTCTTCCAGTGCTGCCTCCTGAAAAAACCTGAACTTCTTCTCTACATCCTGTTTGCAATCTTCGCAGCTGCTGGGTTTTTCATCCCAACTCTCTTTCTGGTGCCCTTTGCCAACAGTTTGGGGATCGATAAGTACTGGCCAGCCTTTATCCTCTCTGTGCTGGCTGTAGCTGACCTGGCAGGCAGGCTGTCTTGTGGGTGGCTCGCTAACATGAGGTTTCTGAGGAACCTGCAGCTCCTCACCATCGTAACCACTCTGCTGGGGGTCGTGCTGCTTCTGCTACCCATCAGTCACAACTACTGGTCAGTCCTGGTCTTTGCGTGTCTCTATGGCTTCCTGTTTGGCTGCATGGTTGCCATTCACGTCACCTCCATCGTGGACATTGTGAGCTTGGAGGGTTTTGACAGTGGACTAGGGCTCTTTATGCTGTTCAGGAGCATCGGAGGCTTTATTGGCCCACCTGCTGGAGGTAAGGAGTTAGTGTGAGTTTTTAAAAAGTTTTTGTGTTCACTGTAGCTGCAGCTGTAATTTTCAGCAACAAAGCAACAGGATTTGAAACCTTGACACTGCCACCAGGGGTCCCCTGGTTTTCATAAGATTAGAATAAATATTTTTAATCTCTTTTTTTTTTTTTTTTTTTTTTTTTTTTTTACTGCCATTAAATCATTAAATCCTTATTATCTGTGGAGCCCACCAATGCAGCTTAAGTATTCTTACTCCTTGATGTTTCACATTTTTTCATGTCACAACCTTAATGTTTTTATCGGGATTTTATTTTTATTGACCAAGACAAAGTAGAGCATAATTGTGAAGTGGAAGAAATGCTGTTTTGAATCTGAAAGGTGTGGCACGTACTTGTGTTCAGCCCCCTTTTATTTGGATACCCCTGAATAAAATCAGTGTAATTTGCTGCCTTCAGACGGAAGAGAATTAGTAAAGCCCACTTGTGTGTAAATTAATCAGTTTAAATCCATCTTTTCTGTAAAGGTCTGCACAAAATGTTATGTGTAGAGGAAAACAAACATTGCGCCCTCAACATGCCATCCCCACTGTGAACCATGGTGGATGCAGCATTATACTGTGGGGATGCTTTAAGGGAGACAGGGAAGTTGGTCAGAGTTGATGGAATCCTTGAATAAAACCTGTTGGAGGCCACGAAAGATTTAAAACCAGGTGGAGCTTCACCTTCTAGCAGGATAACACTACCAGGTGAAAATATAACGGTGTGTTAGTTAGGCCAACTCAAAGTCTAGACCTAAATCGGATTGCGAATCTGTGGAAAGACTCGACGATCGATGTTAGTGGCTGTTATGTGGAAAAATTATAAGGGATAAAAATACTGCAAGACATTGTACAATCTACTCTAGAGACGAATTACCTGAACAAATGAGCAGTTGATAAATTTAATAATTCAGCACTTTCTAATTTAACTTTAAAGGTACTTTTATTATAGTTTAATAATGCAGCTCAAAGAAAAGGTGCTTCTACTGCAGGAAAGACTGGGTACAAGCACAAAAAGTGGGTTTTTAAACTTCCACAGTTGTGCAATTTATCCATAATAATGGCTGCATGAACTGCTAATTCCTTTGGACGGCACTTCATGTTTCATACATGAACATAGAAGCAAATAGAGGTACAAAGGAGTGTGTAATTATTCATATGATTTGGTTTTTTTTCTGCTGCTTTATATGTTATATTTTTTTGTCCTGGATTTAGAATAGATCTTAATGGGGTTTGTATCTCTTAATCATCGAATTTATGGTATAAATGGACTTTTTCAGGTCCTAAGAAGTGAAAAAGTCTTTGAACTTAAAGCACGTTACTGTGCTTTGCCATAAATCTTTCTCTATATTTCTGTGTTTGGTTTTGTCTGTAGTACTTCAACAAACATTTGATGGATATTGACATACAACACTTTATGTAGATGAACTGAAAGGATTTAAAGTCCCCTTTGATAGATATCACCAACATATTGTTTCTCATTAAATATATGTTAAATGATTCCAGAGGAGCAACTCTAATTAAAGCTTTTTTCCATAAAATCTGGTAGAGAAATTATAATCCTCCCGATTTTAAGTGTTTAATAACTTTTGTCTGAAAGAAAATGACCTTTTAATGAGAATATAAAATTAAGGCTTTGAAAAGCATCTCAGGAAAGAAGACTCCACATTTAATGGAACAAAAGCACCATAATTATCCCATCAGTAAGTCAAATTGCCTATACTTTGTGCTACAACTTAGAGAAGACAAAATAAAGCTGAAGAAAATTTTGCTGAAATTTCAATCACTGACCTAAACTTCAATATTGTTGCTTCCATTCATGAAAGACAGGTCTGTTTATGTGCGCATTTCTGGTCTCATGGGTTCCGTTGCCATTGGAGATAAAACTCGTGATCCTGTGAGGATAATGAACTGAAGCTGGCCTCACATCAAAGAAACCTCAAATGATCTTAGGTTTAAATCACCTGCATGTTTTCCCAACTTGGAGGAATTCCTTGACGTTCACTTTTTATAATTCTTCAGACTGATACGTCCCAAGAGGGATTGGATGTGTTGCAATACATTTTTTGGCGAAGTATTGATAAATTGTAATACTTTGTTCCAAGTTTTTTATTTGGACTGTAGGCTAAAACTGCTAAATAACAGAGAAAATACTTAGTTAGTCAAAAGAACAATATTGAATAGGTCACCCATATTGATACAGATTCACCATAAATACCTGTTCATTGCATTTTTCCAGATGAGGTTTTTTGGAGATTTTTGTTTACATTTGTAGACTGATTTAGACTTTTATGTGTCCGAGCAAAATAATGTGTTCATCAGTGGGTACTGATTTCTCCAGCAACACGAAGACGATATTTTTAGGGTTTGTTTTGTTGGTTTTTTTGGGAGGCTATGAATCTTTGACAATCTCTGTTCAACTGATGCTGCTGATGTTATAACAGGATTGTGTTTGCCGTGTGCACTGGGTGTTTTACACTATAGCTCCCTCTACAGGAGGAGTTGATACCCTTATTAATGTCTGTGATGCAGACCTATGCGAATCTATCAACAATCCTTCCAGCAGGACACTCGGTGCTTTGCAAAATATTTATTCACCTTAAACTTTTTCACAGTTTTGGGAAGTTACAACCCTAAACTTCAATGTGTTTATTGGGATTTTATGTGATAGACCAACGCAGAGTAGCACTTAATTGTGAACTGGATAGAAAAGGATGGACTTTTCTAGTTTAAAGCAGGCAAAATCTCAGTATCTCTCCAGCCAATCTGACTGAATTTGGGCTTTTCTGCAAAGAAAATTGGGCAACAATTTCAGTCTCTAAATGTGCAAAGTGGGTAGAGACAGACCCCCAATGCTTCTAGCAGCAATTGCTACAAAAGTTAATTGTACAAAGTATCGACTCAGGGAACCTAAAACATATAAATGCCACACTTTTCAGATTTGTATTTCTCATAAATTAAAAGAAACAAACCATTTTTCTTCTACTTTACAATTATATGCTTCTTTATGTTGGTCTGTTATATAAAATACCTTAAAGCTTGTGGCTGTAACATGACAAATGGTAAACAAATACGAGCGTTATGAATGCTCTGGCAAAGCAGTGTGAAAATGTTGCGCCAGTAAAACTGAGTTGAATTGAAAGAGCTTTTAAAGCATTTTACTCTGAATGTGATGTGTTTCATTTTCACTGCAGGCTGGTTGGTGGACCAAATGAATGACTACAGTGCTGCCTTCTACCTCTCAGGCTTCTGCCTCATTATGTCGGCAGTGTTTGTCGTCCTGGTCGACCGCCTGGTCCAGAGGAGGAAGTCTACAGAGGCAGCAGCCCATCAGGCGATCAACTATCAGGGTGACGGGGAAACGGGGAAAGTCAAAGGACTCTTGGTTGCACAAGAATTTTAACTTACCCCCAGTGTGTGAAGACTGTGTGGACGCAGGATAATGTGGCTTGAATCGAGTTATAAAAGTGTTTAATGTCACAGAGTGCATCTGTTTGGAGAGTTTGTCAGCGTAATTTCCTATGCCCTGCAAGAAGACCCGACGTCCTCATATGATCTTTTCTTTACCTGAAAGTAGACCAAAGGATTTAATCCAAAGCATGGCCATTTTAAAAAGGTGTCTGTGTGTGGGGAAAAGGATATCTGTCGTTGCTTTTGAGGGTCTGCTTCAACTTTTTTCTGCAAAAACTGCAACTATCAGTCTATCATCTTGGAAGGGTTTTAATTTAGATTTTGTTTTTGTTTTTTGTTTTTTTTAAAGATGTTTAACGCATATGATCCCCCCCTTTCAACTCGCTTACAGTCAAAGCTTTCGTCTTTTTAAAGCTTTTCTTTTTTTATTATTCCCTTTTATTGCTAGAGAGGTGTGTTTTGGAATGGTGTCTTGCAATATAGAAGATATTTAGTGATGAAACTTAAATTTCGGGAATGAAAATTCCGCTAAATTCGCCTAAACCATGATCCTACCACCACCATGTTTTATACACACGATAAAGATTTTATGCTGGTATTCAAGGTTTTCTTTTCCTCAAACAAATATGCACCGAAGTATTTTTAAAACTTCTTGCGACCCATATCATTACTTTTGTTATTCTTACAAGGATGAACTCATGAATGTCGACAACTGAGAAAAGCTTGAACTCTTTTCTCTGCCAGTCGTCCTTCGAGCCATTATTGTTTCAGTCATGTCCACTCTTCATTTTTTTTCAAACGCTCAGTCATCATAGTTTTTTCAAATTCGTGTTACTTTGTTTTATGTAAAATAAGATCATACTCTGCTGTAGCAAATTCCAAGACAATCCCACGTGTTCCCTTGTTTCTTAATACTGTATCATGTGCAGTCCTTTTGTTTTGTCTCCACCAGAGAGGACAGAATGTGTTGTCCAGACAGGCTCTACTCTCATTATAACCAGAACAGAGCGCTTCCAGGGCTAGTGTTCCCAGAAACAGTCAGGACAAATGGAAACTGGAACAGTTTCTTCAACTTTTTCCAAGTCACGGGTTCGTCTGTCCTATTCCTAGAAATAAACCCAGGATTGGTCTGCTGTCAAGTTGAAAGGTGTTGAGACTCAGGAGTCCAGTTTCTTTTTGTTCTGGACCATTACAACTTTTAAACAAATGAACTGATCATGCCTGCTGAGCACAAACGCTAAAAGGCTGCAGCTGTAGAGCTGTGGCGAATATACCGCCAGTTCTCATCATCTGTTGGACAAATCAACGCTGTGGCTCTAAAGGAAAATAAATGGAGATTATGTGGTTGTTATGAAGGGGAATGAGCTGACAGTAAAATGTTATCTTTAATGCAAAAGTTTGACAGTTTTCTCTGTTTTGCTGCCAACAAATCCCATGAAAGGAGCTAAACCAAAAGGCTGTTATCGGGAAATCACATTTTAAATCCACTGGTTCCTGATGACATTATAAAGCTTAAAAGAGGAGACAAATGATGCATTTAGTGGTATTTCAACAAATGGGTGGATACAAGTTTTGCAAATTCAATTTGCACTGGTTGGGTTATTTTAATCCATCCATCCATTATCTCCCCCCCAGCCAATTGGGCCAACTCTTCCGGAGGAATCCCAAAGCGTTCCCAGGCCTGCCAGTAAACATTGTTCCACCAGCATGTCCTGGGTCTTCCACCGGGTCTCCTTCCGGTGGGTCATGCCCGGACCACCTCACCTAACCAGATGCCTGAGCCACCTCTAGTGGCTCCTCTCGATGTGGAGGAGCAGCGGCTCTACTCTGAGTCCCTCTTGGGTGGTTGAGCATCTCACCCTGGCTCTAAGGGAGAGCCCAGCCACCCTGTAGAGAAAACTCATTTTAGCTGCTTGTATCCAGGATCTCGTTTTTTTCTGTCACTACTCAGAGCTCGTGGCCACATATTAAGGTGGAAACATAGCTCGACCAGTAAAGTGGTCTCTTATCACGATGACATACCAGTACAGGACTTGCATCAATGCAGACGCCGCACCAATCCGCCTATCGATCCAAGTTATTTTAAACTTTCAATACATCAGGATGTATTCAGCAGACAGCAGCAATTGACAGCATCTAAAATGAATTCAGATATGGTTCACAAACCTTTTAAAATGTTCTTATTTTAATTTCTTATGCATTTAGAAAAGCTTCATTAATCCCAAACAGAAACAATCTCAGACTTCCAGATTTTGTTCTATAATGGCCTGTGAATGATTAGACATCATCAGGATTGTCTGTTACAGTGTGACTGCACTGTAAGTCAGTGAAGACATGCATTTGTATGTTTAGATGACTAAAACATATTCCCTGCTTCTCTCATCTTCTGCAGGACGTATTGGTCTAACTTTCTCCAAATCAGGAATTTTAGTTAATACTTCTTAAAAGTGAAGTTATAGACCTCTACAGGGCCATTCACACACAATAGCCCTTTACTTTTATGGGATTTACTTGATACAGGAAAAAAAAAAAATAAAAATCTATATTTACTATTCGTGTTTAATTTTCCTTGTTCCAGGAAACTTGAAAACTCTATAACGTTGCATATTTTTATATTTCAAGACATTCTAAGCTGCTTCAGTGAGTTTGTTTGAACAGCTTCAGATTACCTTTATACATATTTATGCCTTGATGTTACAAAAAAGAAAAACAGAGGGATTATGTTTCAGTATCTCCACATATTGAATGTTTGCACCAATTGTATCAAATAAAAAAAGAATTAATATATCTCAACTGGTTTTTAAATACTTAACTTCTTTATCCTCCACACCCTGCTGTCCCAAAGCTCAGAGGCCTTCCCAAACAGCCTGCTGGGGCTCCTGGGGCAACCAGCACCAGGATGCGGACGTGCTCAGTGTGGTATGTGCTCTACAAACTGTTTGGATGTTCTGAAAGGAGTTATGCAATCAGCTCAGTGTGTGGTCACATGTTTGAAATGCATGTGCTGAAACTTAAATAATAGTTTCAGCAACGAAAAACTGGTAATCAGATAAATTGTTTCCACTGGAAATCTAAGGGTAGAGTAGTTTAAGATCTAAAATTTGGAACTTCACACTGCAAAAACAAAATCTTACCAAGTATTTTTGATCTCATTGCTACTGCAGATATCTTAAATACGCTTGAAATGAGACAAAACTAAGTTACAAGTAACTTTTCAGCACGATGTACGTTCTTGTTTTAAGTCAGTAACTCCTTAATATTGGTGAAAAGGTTCTAGTTATAAGAGATAATCTGCCTGTGGACCAAAACATTTTAATTTATAATAGAGGAAAAATGTCTTGTCCCACTGACAGATTATTTAACTTATAACTAGTACCTTTTCATCAATATTAAGGAATTGTTGACTTAAAACTCCTATATCTGCTAAGACGTTTCTTGCAAGTTAGTTTTGTCTTATTTCAATTGAATTCAAGACATTTGGACTAGAAACTAGACCAAAAATATTTTGTAAGATTGTGTTTTTTGCAGTGGATTTCTTGCTGTTTAACTGCTGATTTGACTAATTTAGCGGGTCTTTGCCAAGCCAGGTGAGTCAAGCCAAGCCAGTCTTAATCTGAAAAGTAATATTTCAGATTAATTTTGGTATGTTGTGTGGCATGCAACAAATGGTGAAAAATACCTCACGTTTAAGTGTTGCCTGTAGAATCCTAAACTTATCAACAAGCAGAATATTCAGTTCATTTCTATGTCAAATAAAGTGAGAGCACTCTGTTTCCTTCATCAGTTTACACAAGTGAACTGAACTGCTGGAGCCCATGACTAACTCCAGGTCAGCTGATCGCAGATAGTTATTTTTGAGGCCACTGAAATCAATTTTTGTAGTTTTTAAATGTTTTTCCCTTCTTGCTTTAATAGAATTTCACCTTAACAGAGCTCTTGTAATTTTTCAATTATTTTTGGAGGATGGGTGCAAGCAGAAATTTCTGATTTCACACTCTTCATACAGAACTAATTAGGTGCAATTTGTTCAGAGTGATTTTTACTGACCTAAAAATAAACCAAGGCTTCCTTAAGAAGGGCAACATACTGTATGTTGAGGATAAGCAGCAACTGATCCCTTGTTGAATTTGAAAAGTTCGCTCAGTCTCTGATTTTTATTTTTCTTAACGTTGAGAGACTAAAATACATGGTTTGTATAGGATCGGTAAGTCCTTAAGTCTTTGTTTAAAAATCTCAATTCCATCTAAAAGTCCCAGCCATTCCCCCTTTTCTATCTTAGGTTACATTTAGAGTTGTAGATTTGTACTTTTGGGTCACTCATTGCCTCTTTATTGCTAAATGCAATGGTTGCATTTCGTTTTTAAATTTTATTTATTTTACTTTGTGACAGATATCCATCCTTACCTCTAAACAAAAGTCCTCCTGAAATTGACTTTTTGTGGTTTTCTTTAGGGAATAATTAAAATATTCATGTTTTCTAATGTCACCTTAAATATTAATTCAACAAACTTACCTTGGTTACTTTTATAATTTATGAAGTTCTGAAAGTGTTGAAGTTAAATTATGAGGTTTTAAAATGGCCTAAGTTTAACTCATAAAAATCACAGATCAACCAAAAGAGTTTGGTTGATCTGAAGCATTTAAATACAACAGAACAAACAAGAACAGAAGGAATCTGCAAAGGAAAATCCTTTTGTAGTGGAACTGTAACTAGTTGAAATTAAGAGAATCTGAGATTGATTAACTGATTGTAATCTGTTTTATACAACTTTTATGTAAGCTGTTTTTCTGGACTTTTGGATGGTATTATGTCTCTTTATAAAGAAACTACCGTAAGATCAGATGCTCCATTTCTTTGAGAGGGCAATCTTTAATTTCAGAGGGCTAAATACTTATTGCCATAATTGTAGAAGTACTATTTAACATTTGGATATTTGCTGCTATATTCTTCTGATAAAGTTTACACATTTATCTTTTTTTTTTTTTTTTTTTTTTTTTTTTTTACACATCTATAATTTTCTTGCTGATAAAGAGTTTTACCATGGATTTGTGAATGCAGTGCAAGACTGCGATTGATAGTTCTAAATCATTTCTACTCTAATTTTTGTTTACTTATTTTTAATTTCTCATGAAATGACGACATTTTTTTTTTTTTTAAATAACAGCATTAAAAAAAAAAAAAGAAAAAGCAAAGCATTTTCAGAAATCTTCCCGTCGTGGGACAATGAAGGATATTTCTATTCTGTTTTAAGAATTTATCCAAGACTGACAATTACACTTTAAATGTGGAGGAAAATCTAGTACTATAAGGGATCTCTGGAAAGGTTAGGTCATCTGCTACTCATTTCAAGACACATAAACACTTAACAAAATGTTTAATACAGAGTTTTTTTTCCCCCAACACAGAAAACTATTTAGATTAGAAAATGATTCTTTAAGCTTCTTCAACTAGATTGACATCACAATACACTTAAGAACAGCTTACAAAGACAGGTGCATATTAACAAAAGCCTACAAAAACTAAATCTCCACGCGTTCTTAGGAATCTGGAGGTAAAATTTCCATTTCATAGAAAAATAACAGGTATGGGGGGGGCATTTTTATTGATGTTGGAGATCAAAAGACAAACAGTTTGCCACGGGACATGGCATTTGCTGGAGGTTGAGCTTAGTTTTTTTTTTTCCGAGATTGGAAAGCAAAAAGCTGCACCCTTTGGTCCATTTGATAGTTCAGGGTTGGGACGAACCTGACCCAACCCTGGTGCAGTCCTACAGCGCTTTGCCCCAATGTCCACCTTTTAGACTATAACAGAGCTCTGAGCCGTTTTAGGTGACCAATCATGTTTGGGGTAACAGAATGTACTCTGAACTGGTTCATGTTTGGTTAGAAGGAATTAACCCCAATCGATAGGCTGCCAAAACTCAACCCCTCCTTAAAATAATTTTACATCCAGTCTTTCATCATTAGCTGCGCAGGTCTGACTTCACGTTCACATTAACACCAAGTTCATGGTTGTTGGATGTCTGAGCTTTTAGTATTGTCCTCTATGGCTGGACATGGAGACAGCGCTGTTGACTGCATCTATGAGGAGGCCCTCTTCTCCTCGTATGGGGACTCATAGACCTCCATGGGTGGGCAGGTGCACACAAGGTTCTGGTCTCCATAGATGTCATCAATCCTTGAAATGGTTGGCCAGAATTTGGTCTCAGGTCTTATGAAGGGCTGTTGAAAGAAAAAGACATTTATATCTGACTCCATGAAAGGCTCCAAGTGTGTTTTACATTTTCTTATGTCAAAGTAAAATGATTTCACAAATCAAATATATTCCTACACGCTCACTAACACTTGTTTGAATGGCCCTTTGCAAGTTGGACCAAAACCATATGCTTTTGGTGGTGTATGGTCACGTTTCAACAACCTTCCAGAATTGTAAATTTTGCCCCTCTTATTCGATGCAGAATTGTTTTCTGTCACAGACCCAGCATTTTAAGCATTGTCTATAAATCTTTAAATAGGGCTGAGATTGGGGAGATTCCAGAAGCTAAACTTTAACCAGCTTTATCCATTCAAAAACCGGATCTTTCATATGTTTGGGATCATTGAACACCCAACTGTGTTCAATTTCAGCCACCAAGCTGTTGATTTGAGATGGAGCTGAAGGATTTTGAGGCACTCCCCTTTCATTATTCCACCACTTTGTCCAGTGCACCAGTACTACGGCCCAATAAACAACCCCATGATGCTACCACCAGAATCCTTCATTGTTCTTGTCATCATGGCCAAATGGCCCAGTCTTTTTTTTTTTTTTTTTTTCTTAAATGGTCAGACGAGACAAACAGTTCTCCAGAGGGTTATAGGCTTTTCTATGTGCATAGCAAAACGTTTGTCTGCTTTAAGGTGTCGATGTTGGAGCATGAATTTCTGTTTTGGTAATTCCATTTTGAAAAAAAAAAAAAAAAGCATTTAAACTAGATCATTAAAAAGTTAGTTCCAACTGTTTTTATTCCCATGATACCCATATAAATTTCTGATTTATACAAAAATAAACTACTGGAAAAATAATTTGCTCAATTGCCCTCACACACACAAAAATTGAGTGGCTTCCCGTTCTTAATCCAGCGAGTTTAAAGTGAAACTGGCCCACCACTTAGTAGCTTCTCTGAGAATTACCTCTAAAGTGCATTTGTGAGGTCAGACACTAGTGGAGGCTCACAGCCTCCACTCTAGAGTTCAGGACTCTGATCTTTTTCCACATCAAACTCACTCAGTCATGTCTTTATGGACTTTGCTTTGTGCACTGGTGTGCAGTCAAGTTTAACAGAAGAAGGCCATCCCCAAGCTGTTTCCACAGTCATGGGAGAATGAAATTGTCCAAATAGTCTTGATATGCTAAAACATTAAGAGTTTCTTTCTCTGAGGAAATGGGCAGAGCCAGACTCCTAGAAATCCAAAATGATTCTGACACGAATTCACAGACTCCCAAGGTGCTTGGAGAGGGTCACAGATCTGCTAAGGTGAAGACTTTAGCAAGACTTGAAGTGCTAAGAAACAATTTTATATGTAGACCAGTGCATTTCTGCTTGTGGCCTTGACCCAGTGGAATGACCCTGATGAAGGCCACAAGCCAAAACATGTTGGTCTACCAATAAAGTTGTTACTTAGCACTTCAAGTGTTGCTGAAGTCTTCCCCTTAACTGAGCCCAACTCCTGCAAGCCAGATCCTAATTTTCTCTGCACCAAACTTTAGACTTGACACAATGCAATCAGGTAAGTGTTGTTTGCCTGGAAATGGCAAACCTAGCCTTGTCAATTGGACTGCCAGAGGTATGACTCCTCTCTCAGGATCTCCACTGCTCCAGAGTCTAGTGGCAATATGCTTTAAACCACTTCATCCAACCCTTTGCTTTGTACTTGGTGATGCAAGGCTTGGCTGCAGCTGCTTGGCCATTAAAACCCATTTAATGAAGCTCTCTATGCACTATTCTTGAGCTACACTGAAGGCTACATGAAGTTTGGAGGTCTGTAGCTGCTGACTCTGAAAATGGCTGAACTCTGGACACTACGTGCCTCAGCATCCATTGACCCAGATATGGTTTTACACTGCCTACCACTTTTTCACCAAGTTTCTGTCATTCCCAAGCACTTCCACTTATACACATAATACCACTAATGGTTAACAGTGGAATATTTAGTAGCAAGAGAGTAATTTCATAGGTGGCATCCAATAGCGGTACCATGAGTTCTTTAGAGTGAACCTTGCTTTCACAAATGTTTGTAGAAGGAGCCTGCATCCCAAATTGCTGGATCGTAAACACATGTGGGCATGGAAGTGACAGAAACACCTGAATTCATAGACTTGGATGGGTGAGAAAATACTTGGCATTATGGTGTACACTTCACAGCAGTGAAAAGAGCCTGAATTGACTTCCATTATAACTCAATCTGTGTATTTAAATTTGAAGAAGAAGTCAATAGTTCAAAATCCTAACAGGACATTCACTATCAAAAGTAAACAGTTCAATAGACAATGACAAACGTGACCAGTTGGACAAATTTACTACAGCATTATTTGTACTGATAAAACCAGGATGGGTTGAAGCAAATCTATTTTGTGAAACTAAAAGTTTCCATAGAGTGATAAATCTGTCAACATGTTTACAGTGAAAATTTTGAATCACTATCTATAAACATGTCTTAAAGTATGGAACTTCTGAACTGCTTGACTTCATCAAGTTTGTTTTAGGAAGGTAATCGGAAAGCCTGGACCGTACTTCAATGTATCTGAACCAGCAGTTCCTCGATAAATTATTTTAACTGAAGCATGCTGAGCTGCAACAAACCACTAACAGAAAGGAATGTCCTGAGAGCCAACAACTTCTGTGTTTACTGATTTGTTGGTTGCAGGCCCTTTAAAAACAGACATAGCTCCACTTAAAATAAGCATACAAACTGATAAATGTAACATGAACAAGCTAGCTTTAATAATAATTAAAAGATACGCTTATTTTGAAACTAATAATGCTGTCCTGATGTTTGTGAGTTTTTTCGAATTGAAAATCTTGACATTTTCTATGTTTTACCACTAGATGGAGCCAAAGTCAAAGTTTTATTGAAACCAGCTTCAAATCCTTAATTAAGCAGATGAGTTTATGTGATTTTAGGTTAAATTCACCGTGACTAAGACTGAAGGACAGGTTGTTATTTTAATACCCAGCTGCTGCTTTATGACAGGCAGGGATCTCAAGAAGTCCACGACATGAAGACACTCACCAGTGGGAAGGCGGCGTACTCCCTGGAGTAGGGTCTGTCCCAGTTTGACGAGGAGATACATGCCAGAGAGTGAGGAGCCATCTGCACAGACAACAGCAAGCAAACAAAGACAAGGCATGAAGACTTAATTTAACAGGCAACATGTATAAGTTTTGCATTCCTGCCACTGTAATGCATCTTTCTTAGTTAAAATCAAGCTAGAGTACCTTGAGTGGGTTGATGCGCGAGTCCATCCTTCCCTCTTCGATGTCTGCGATCTCCTGTCGGATAGCAAGCAGGGCATCACAGAACCGGTCCATCTCAGCCTTGTCCTCCGACTCAGTGGGTTCGATCATGAGCGTTCCAGCTACCGGCCATGACATGGTCGGTGCATGAAAACCTGAACAAAACACCAACTTAAAGTATATTCTTCCACATATGCACAATATTTTTGTTTTGTTACAGATGGAAAAAATAAATAAATAATTGTACAGTTCATCATACCATAGTCCTGCAGCCTCTTGGCCACATCGACAGCCTCGATATTTGCAGTCTTCTTGAATGGCCTCACATCCAGAATAAACTCGTGAGCAACAAAACCTGCCCAGAGTAAAACAAAAACAAGTTTAGTATTAAGACCTCATGTGTCTCAAGGTCATTTCTTTCTTTTTTTGTGGATATTCTTTACCTTTCCTGCCTTTAAAGAGGATTTTATAGGGACCCTCCACCCTCTTAGCCATGTAGTTGGCGTTGAGGATAGCAACTTCTGTAGCGTGAGTCAAACCCTTTGACCCCATCATCTAAGCAGAACAGGCAGAGTTAAACTTTTGCATCTTAAATTAAAAAAAAAAAATAATTCAATATTTTATCATTTCAGATACACTCAAACCTCAGACCTTTAAATCTATAATAAAAGTTGATTCTTTAAAACAAAAAAAACAAACAAAAAAAAAAACAACTGCTATATCAAATAATTGAATTGTCTTATTCCCTCTGGTGGATGATCTAAGTACTACAGTACTTTTAATAAGACTGGAGAAACATACCAGTCTTATTAAAAAGTCCAAAATGGATAAATGGCGGATCAGTTTAAAAATGTAGTTTTCAATACAGTCATGTGGTAAATAACTATAATTAAATTAATTTTACAGAAAAATACATTTGTTCATTTTGACATTTAACATTTGATTTGTATTTCAAATATGAAAATTAAAAAACTGCATTAAATCTATACCTTCATTTAGATTTTAATATTCTGCAAAATGAATTGTATTTTTATTTTGACAAGCAAATGTACTGTAAATAGTCAATATACAGTTTATCAATGTGATGATGCATCTGTGGAATTTTAGTTTAATATTTAAAAATCAAGAAGTATCAAATTAACAGCTTCATTTTGAAAGTTCAGAATTTTTTCAGTTTTTTTCTATAAACGAGTTAAAAGAAGGCATCTCAAACTCCAGCCCTTGAGGGATGTTGTCCTGCAGCTTTTAGATCCATCTCTGCTTCATCCGACCTGAAGCAAATCATTAAGTTATTAGCAGGACTGTCAAAACTGACTCCATGCTGAAGAGGTAATTCAGTTGTTTTGGACCAGGGACACATCTAAAAGTTGCAGGATACCGGCCCTTGAGGAATGCAGTTTGGGACCCTTGCTTTAAAGAGCTTCCTGAATGTTTAGGCTGTTCTGAGCACGGCTGCCAATCTGTGCCGACCTTGATGTAAGCCCACGAGATTGGAAGAATGGCGCTGGAGCCCCACGGTGCTGCGCTGATGGTACCCAGAGAACTGCTGCTGTTGACCGACTGCATGGCGACCACCGGGTGGCTGGGGAGGAAGGGGGCGAGGTGTGCCTTCCTGAGGGTGAAACCATGCAATGAGGTTCAGCTTTTAAAATAAGATGCAAAATCACAATAAAACAGACATGTTTATGCCTGTATTTGGAATGTAAATCGTGTGCCAATTCAGAGAAACTCCCATTGTACCGACATTCACCCAATGTGCTTAAACACCAATGAAAGGTTCAAATGTAACTCACACTCCGATGGGTCCCATGCCCGGTCCTCCTCCGCCGTGAGGGATGCAGAAGGTTTTATGCAGGTTCAGGTGAGACACGTCAGAGCCATAATCTCCAGGGCGACACAAACCCACCTGAAGCCAACAGTAAGGGGATTCTTTAAAAATGAAGCCAATAGCTTTGTGGCAATTTATGAGATATCAGTGACTTTTCCAAAAAGCCTTGCAATATATACATGTTTAATTACAGTAGCAAAATCTCAGTGAAGAAAGAACTTCATTAACTTCTTCCTCCCTGTGCGTAGTGGCAAGGTAAACCTTGGTCTTCCTCCAGTCTTGTCTGTCTCTTTGATGATCACTCTGACTATAGATGTGTTTCACATCAGTAGCCATTTTCTTGTAGCCATTTCCAGACGAATCTGCCAGACTTAACTGATATGTGTTCTCGTAATTTCCATTTTAAAAGAATGACTTTGAGAATTGGTCAAATCATATTTTTGTCCCATGGAAACAGGAAGACAGAAAGAACAGAACAGTCGACCAGAGTTTATTTAAACTGGTAAAATGGTTGTTTAAATTTCAAAGGCAAAATATCATCAAATATCATCTGCACAGACAACAGGTTATTCATGAACAGCGATAGCTCACGCTTATCAACCGTAATCCTAAAAGCATTCAGTTCTCTCCAGCCATAATCTTTTTTTGTCTTAACAGAAAATCAATCCACTCACCTGAGCGTTCATGTTGGCGCCGTCCAGATACACTTGTCCGCCGTTTTCATGGATGAGATCGCAAACGTCTCGGATATTCTCCTCAAACACTCCAAATGTGGACGGGTAAGTGATCATCATGGCTGCCAGGCTCGCCTTGTGTTTGTCCACCTGGGAGAGAACAAACCAAGCAATGGCAAGAAAAATACAAAAATATTGTCATTAAAATTTATACAAAATCCTAAAACACACACACATTATATATATAAAAAAAAAAAAAAAAAAAAAAAAAAAAAAAATTCCCTTCTCACCCTCCACGGGTGGTCTTTCTCAACCTCTGAGCTCGGGTCCTCTACCAGAGGCCTGGGAGCTTGAGGGTTCTGCGTAGTATCTTGGCTGTGCCGAGAACTGCGCATTTCTGGACTGAGATGTCTGACGTTGTTCCTGGGATCTGTTTTAGCCACTGCTCCAGTTTGGGGGTGGCTGCCCCAAGGGCCCCGATGACCACAGGCACCACTGTGGTCTTCACCTTCCAGGCCTTCTCCAGTTCCTCTCTGAGGCCCTGGTATTTCTCCAGTTTCTCGTGTTCCTTTTTCCTGATGTTGCAATCGCTTGGTATTGCTACATCCACCACAACGGCTTTCCTCTGTTGTTTATCCACCACCATGATGTCCAGTTGGTTCGCCATTACCATTTTGTCTGTCTGGATCTGGAAGTCCCACAGGATCTTAGCTCGGTCATTCTCCACCACCTTTGGGGGTGTGCCCCACTTAGATCTCGGGGCTTCCAGTCCATATCCTGCACAGATGTTTCTGTACACTATGCCCGCCACTTGGTTATGACGTTCCATGTACTCTTTCCCTGCCAGCATCTTGCACCCTGCTGTTATGTGTTGGACTGTCTCAGGGGCCTCCTTGCACAATCTACACCTTGGATCTTGTCTGGTGTGGTAGATCTGAGCCTCTATTGCTCTGGTGTTTAGGGCCTGTTCCTGTGCAGCCAGGATGAGTGCCTCTGTGCTGTCCTTGAGTCCAGCTTTTTCCAGCCATTGGTAGGATTTCCTGATATCAGCCACTTCAGTTATTTGTCGGTGGTACATCCCATGTAGGGGCTTATCCTCCCATGATGGTTCCTCCAGCACCTCATCCTCTGGTCCCCATTGTTTGAGACATTCGCTGAGCACATCGTCGGTTGAGGCTTTGACCTTGATGTATTTATGGATCTTGGATGTTTCATCCTGGACAGTGGCTCTCACACTCACTAGTCCTCTGCCTCCATCCTTACGGCTCGCGTATAGTCTCAGGATGCTGGATTTAGGGTGGAACCCTCCATGCATGGTTAGTAGTTTCCGAGTTTTAACATCCATGGTCTTTATCTCTTCCTTTGGCCAGCTTATTATTCCTGCAGGGTATCTGATTACTGGCAAGGCATAGCTGTTTATCGCACGGATCTTGTTCTTGCCATTGAGCTGGCTTCTCAGGACTTGCCTTACTCGTTGGAGGTATTTGGCCGTGGCTCCTTTCCTTGTGACCTCATCGAGGCTGCCATTTGCTTGTGGTATTCCCAGGTACTTGTAACTGTCCTCAATGTCTGCTATTGTTCCCTCTGGGAGTGAGACCCCTTCTGTGTGGATGACCTTCCCTCTCTGTGTAACCATCCGACCACACTTCTCTAGTCCGAATGACATCCCAATGTCAGTGCTGTAGATCCTGGTGGTGTGGATCAGTGAGTCGATGTCTCGTTTGCTCTTAGCGTACAGCTTGATGTCATCCATGTAGAGGAGGTGACTGATGGTGGCTCCGTTCTTGAGTCGGTATCCGTAGCCAGTCTTGTTGATGACTTGGCTGAGGGGGTTCAGACCTATGCAGAACAGCAGTGGGGACAGAGCGTCTCCTTGGTATATGCCACATTTGATGGACACTTGTGCAATTGGCTTGTAGTTGGCTTCAAGGGTGGTTTTCCACATCCCCATCGAGGCTGCAATGAAGGCTCTTAGAGTCCTGTTGATGTTGTACATCTCTAAGCATTCAATGATCCAAGTGTGTGGCATTGAGTCATAGGCTTTCTTGTAATCAATCCAAGCCGTGCACAGGTTGGTGTGTCGGGTTTTGCAGTCTCGGGCGACTGTTTGGTCTACCAGGAGTTGGTGTTTGGCTCCTCTGGTATTTATGCCGATGCCCTTCTGTGCTGTACTCATGTATTTATCCATGTGCCCACTTATCTTAGCTGCTATGATGCCTGACATGAGCTTCCATGTTGTAGAGAGACAGGTTATTGGCCGATAGTTGGATGGGACCGAACCCTTTGAGGGATCCTTCTGGATCAGGATTGTGCGCCCTTCAGTTAACCATTCAGGGTGAGTCCCACTTGTAGCAGCTGGTTCATTTGAGCTGCCAGTCGCTCATGGAGGGCAGTGAGTTTCTTTAGCCAGTAGGCATGGATCATGTCAGGACCTGGTGCTGTCCAGTTTTTCATACCTGAGACTCTTTCTTGGACATCTGCCACTGTGATAGTTACTGGGGCTTGCTCAGGGAGGTTGCTGTGGTCATCTCGTAGAGAGATTAGCCACTGTGCATTGCTGTTGTGGGTCGCCTCCCTTTCCAGTACTGTTGGGTCTCCAGCCTTGGTGGGTCTGCTCTGTTGTTATTACCCTGCCATTGAGAGTACACTTTAGCTGGTTGGGTGGAGAAGAGCCGGTTAATCCTCCTGGCTTCATTTTCTCTCGTGTACCTCTTTAGGCGACTTGCCAAGGCTTGGAGCCTTTGTTTGGCAGTTTCGAGCGCTTCAGGTATGGGCATCTGGCTGTACCGCTTGGGTACCGGTCTTTTGATTGCACCTCTTTGGAGCTCTGACAATTGGCTCACTTCCCTACTTGTTACCTTGATTTTAGCCTCTAACCGTCTTTTCCATGGTGGGTATTGAATCTCATGGTTGCTCCTATAGCCGAGCATCTCAAGGATCACTGATGCTGAGTTGTACACCAGCTCATTGGTTTCCGTTATGGTGTTGGTAGGGATCGTTCTCAATGCTGCATTCACATCTTCAATGAGACTTTCTGATGGTACTTCACTCAGCTGTTGTAATTGGCATCGGGATTGCCTGGTGTTCATTCGGGCCACGATCCTACCTCTCAGGTCAGTTGCTGCCTCGTTCAGCTTTGATGGTTCGTTCATTATTGGGGCTGCATACCCAATCTGCGGGTGGGGAGTTGAAGCTAACTCCCCTCTGACCTGGCGTCCTGGCTCCCCCTTGCCGTAGCATTTGTGTTGTACCTCGTCTATCTCAAGTTGTGACAGCATTTGCCGTTTGCGGATGTTGGAACACTGAGCTACTAGTTGTTTGGCAGTTAGTGTTGAATGGGGATGTCGACGTAACCATTCCTCCCGCATTCTTTGCATGTAACCCCTCTGACTAGGGTTACTTGAGTAGTAGCATTCCAACAGATCCAAGTTTTCACCTCTCGCCCAATTCCGTCTTGTTCCAGTAACCCATTTTTCGTGAAGGTGCCCTGGTTCCCCAGCACCTGACGCAGACCTTGTTTGGCCGGGCGACGTCTGAGCCGGCATGGCGTGTATTCCTTTGTCACTCATCATGAGGTAGGCAGTAGCGCGAAGGATCTTGCCTAAGGACCCACACTGGATATCTCAACCAAGCGACCCGGCCTGGATTCGAACCCCGGTCTCCCGGGTGAAGGTCGGGTGACTTACCCATTGAGCTACCCAGCCGCTCAATGGCTGGGTAGCTCAATGGGTCATATATTATTATTATTATATATATATATATATATATATATATATATATATATATATATATATATATATATATATATATATATATATATATATATATATATATATATATATTTTCTTTCACAATTCTGAATACTGTGTGTTGGTTTATCACATAAAATGGTTTGGTGGTTTGTGATTGTAACATAACAAAACATGAGAAAGTTCAAGGTGTAAGAATATGTTCAGGGCTGCATCTAATGATTATCTTAGTAATCAATTATTCTATCGATTAATCGAATTTAAAAATTGGCACATTCTGTAGATTTTTCATTTAACCACTTAAGCCTTTTTATACAATATTAGAAAACATTAAAAGATGCAGATGAACAATTCAATTCCTTTTTAAATAAGAAAATGAACATTTTATTGCCTAAAATGCAATAACAGCATTCCTTTAGTGAACGCTTTGTCATTTGAAGCAAAGGACGCATCTGCAGCTAAATAAATACTTCTAACATCAAGAACACCAAAAAGCTCAGCTCTTTCTGCTTGACTTAGCAGCAAAGTGTAGAGCTGATCTGTTGATTATTTTTTGGATTAACTATTAATAATTGGAGAGCAAAAAGTGCTTATTAGGTGATGTTTTTTTGCTGAATTTGAACCAGGCAAAGCTAAAACTTTGCTACTTGAGTTTTGGATAGGACATATTTATAGACAGGTTTTTATCTTAAATGCTAAATGGATATATTTTTGTACAGTTTTGGCTTAATTACGTCTGAGTGTGCTGTTTTTTTTCCAGCAGATGTCCTTTTTTTTGAGTCTGTATACTCCAGTTAACGATTAATCGATTACTAAATTAGTTGATTTCAATAATCGATTCATCGCAATTAATCTTATTAATCGTTTCAGCCCTAAATAAGGTTTATAAGCAAGTCACTGCACAATGCTGTAAACACTCTCCAAAGCTCTTATCCATCTGTTGTCATCTCTCACCAGGGCCTTGAGGTGCGCCAGGTCGATGTTGCCGTCTTTGTCGACCTCCACCACCTGGACCTTCATGCCCGCCATCTGAGCGCTCGCTGGGTTGGTGCCATGAGCGGACTTTGGGATGAGACAGACCTGAAGTGACAGGGAGACCAGAAGTGCCAAAGTGAACACCAAGAACATGCATTAGGAATGTAAGCCAACTTTGAGTTTGTTAATCTACTTATTGTTTTCTTTTGTTTTTTTATCAATTGAAAAGCTCCACAAAAATCTTAATAAAAAAAAAAAAAAAAAAAAACCTTACACACAACAGTATTTTAATTTTTGGTAAATATAGCCAAAACATATTTGGTTTTTGTTACAGCAGCGATTGCAGAGCTTCACAGGGTAAACTCTGTAGCTTGTTTATCACGGCAGCTCTCAGCCCTTGTACTAATGAGTAACCTGTCTCTTGGTGGCTAATTGATTTCATCCCTTATTAGGACGACACTTCTGGCGTTTTGCAACTTGGTCACAAAGAACAGTGGGGCACTTAGACCTGGGGGTCGGCCAAAGTTAACAGACGACCAGCTGGGGGAGTCTTAAAACATCCAAATATGGAATCTTGAAGGTGGATGGCCTGTGGTTGGATCACATTGCTTTCAGCCCCTTTGTTTGCACTGTTGTCAGATTGGACCTTGACTGTTAGCAGGGATCAGTCTGCTATCTAAGATGTACTTATGAGGAAGGTATTGAAAACAAAGATGGGAAAAAGTCCTGCAGTCAGCCATTCTTTAATCTGAGGCTGTGTTTTATCAATGTCCTGTTCCGAATGCAGCCAATCATCATGCTGGGATTCTGATGGCAGTCATACCTAAAACATATTAATCTGTGATGTCGAAGTGACATGCTGGAGAGGCCAACAGTAAATCTGAGAGGGCTTCAGAATCCTGCAAAAATGTCCTTTAATAACCCTTAGTCAGCAGAGGTCAGTAAATCAGCACAATCAGAGGAACAAAAAGGTGATCTTTGCTCAGAGACACGTAATCATAAAACCTGCTTTAATTTTTAATCATGCAGCTGTTGAGGAATTACTACTATTTTACTTTTACAAACCCTGTAATTACATTTTAGGGAGTAAAATGCAATGGTGATGAGGTTAAGCTTACTAGAATTTTGATAAGACAACAGCTTCACATTCGCCTTTATGCACAGATAAGCTCATGATTCCTGGCTACAGCTTGAATGCAGAGATGTCTGTCCAGGCCCTGCTGAACGCAGCTGCTCTTAAGAGTTCCTTCCAGTTTTCTGAATGTTTACCCGTTGAAATGTTAGAAGTGACTGAAAAGATTCTTAATGTACAATCTGAGATTTAATATTTACTCAGTCCAAGTTTTTTTATTTTATTTTATTTTTTTTTATTTTTTTTTTTTTTTTAATTGAATGAAAGGATTAAGAAGTATACAATCCCATTATTCTCCAGATATTCCCACTGAGTTTTGTCTGGTTAGATAGATTTTTTTTTTTTTTTCTTTTCATGAGCCCACTTACACTTCTGGAGTGCTCTCCCTTTGAGTTTAGGTAGGCTTTTATGGCAGCCAGGCCAGCGTACTCCCCCTGAGCGCCACTAGAAAACAAGGCAAACACACTACGGTCATGCATCTCACATATACTTAAGCCTGTCAAAGTCCAAAGAGCAGCATGTAGTACCAAGAGAGCAAGAGGACAGACAAGATGAAAAGCTAGCTCCATGATAAACCCTCTTAGCCAACACTGCTGATAACAGGTGGGTGTGCACTTTATCAGGAGAAACCTGAAAATGCATGAAGCTCCTCATGTTTGACTGAAGAATAGCGGCTGAAAGCAGCTATAACTACGCTTAGTTTAGATTTCTGACTGATTATGTGACTTTAAAAAAAAAAAAAAAAAAAAAAAAAAAAAAGTATAATAAAATTAGCTCTAGATCAAATAATGCCAGTTTTTAAAACTTTCTACCAAATCTGTAAACGAGACAGTGAGAGCTCTGCCTGCAAAGTAAATTATTCATGATAAGAACATCTAAATCCTTTCTTGGTTTATAAATTCTTTGAAAATACTTTTCTCGTAACAGTAGACTATGTAGTCGGGAGCAATACTAATACTAAGTTAGCACAAAAAGTAAGAAAGTTTGTGTTTGATTATTCCTTTTGGCAACAATGCTTTTGAGCAATAGATCTTATCCTGTCAGAAAAGCCAGTTTGTTTCACTTTAAATGATGCCACACTTTTATAGAAAATGTCGTTTGTGGGCTGAGCAAAAGATTTGAGGCTGTGCTGTTAAATAACTGGCCTCTCTGCCACAGAGCTTAAGCTGATTCTTGTTAAATGTTTATTGGACTAGCTGACTGAAGAGGAAAGAAGACATACTGGCAATTTAATCAATTTATTTAACACAGTGGTATGTGGAGAAATTGTGCAAAACCACAACAGGCTGCGACCTCCTCCACATGCTGGTCACCAGCTTGGTCACACACTGTTGCGGGACGGCATCCCGTTTCTCAACCAGCATTTGTCACAAGTCAGCCAGTGTGGTTGTATCCCTTAGCTGATCACACAAGTGTTCAATGAGGTTGAGGTCAGGACTGCAGGCAAGCAACTCCATCCTCCCCACTGCCAAATTCTGGGGTCTCATTTATAAAGGATTGCATAGGATTCATACTAAAAGTGTATGTATGCCCAAAAGGCAAAAATGGGGAAACCCCCTCCCAAAAAAAAAAAAAAAAAAAAATTACATTCAGATTTATAAAACCATCTGTATGCACACCAGGACAATTTTCTTTCGTAAACCACAGCTGTACTTCAAAGTTTACGCACAAGGTCCCGCCTCAGATTCTGCCCTCTACACGCCCACATTGAGCCATAAATGGTCAATGCAAAGCTGCTCATGAATGTCAGTGTTTATTCAAATGAGCTGGCTGATCAATGCTCAATGCTCAGTGACGTGAAATAAAGTTTATAAACCGCCACCTCCATTTTAGGAGCAACGCTCCACAGTTGTGCGCTCACAGGTGTGAGGGACATTAAAGGGGGCCTCCTCTGGGCTCTGGGTGTTTTTTGAAACTGGGTTAGGAGCCAGCGCCTTGGGCGTACCCACTGTCCCCTGCAGGTTATAGCGGAATAGTGGATCATCAGGAACTAATAGTATTTCACAAATTAATTTTTAAGGACTCATGTTCTCCCACAGTGTAGGAAAATTCGATGTATCGACTGGTCATGTTCACAAGCCATCATTGCGCTCAGCTCTGGCTATGATATCCCAGACCTGTGGATAACTTTACAGAATTATGTTGTTCCTTAAAGTGGCTTCAGGCAGAGAGTTAATTCATTTTTGATTAATTCAAACACATACATGTTTGCTAATTCATGCTGGTAAGAGCCAGTTGCCAGGAACCCTTGTGGCATGGGCCAGAAGATCTTGATGATCCCTGAAAACGCGCTTGCTCTTAATTCTCCCATTTAGCACATCTTCCAGCAGCGCCACTGCATCCATGGCGCACCATTACGCACAGGTGTCTCAACGCCATTTAGATGTTTACAGAAATCACTGAGTCCTTCACACCTTGTTACAATTTATGTGTTAATCTCAAGTTATAAATAAAAACTTAACCTGATGATCATCAGGGATAGGAATGTGATGGCAAGAAAACGTTTAAATATTGTGCGGCCTTTGGTTTAGGATTGAGGCTGCCTTATAGACATTTTGTTTGACAGGTGCTCATGTATAATCATGGCTCACCAGTGCATGCATATATCACTGTGTTTTTGAATGCTTAAGATGAATTTGGCTCTGTGGTTTAAATTCAATATGTACTTAAATGTCCGATAGAATCATGATGAAACGTGGCTTCAATCACAGGTCATAGTTGACGTGAAGGACCGCACAGTTTCACATCAAGTTTGTGTTTCATAAATCAGAACCTTTGCGTGGAAAGTGGCGTACGCAAATTCCAGGCCCCGTTTTGTGCGTACGCAAGCTTTATAAATGAGACCCCTGGAGTCTAACAAATGCCACTCTGTGTCCTCTGAGGTTTGACATCTCAGATAACTGAGTTTGGTCTGCAAAAGTGGAGCTAAAGGATAGCCACAGGCTGCAGAAGCTCAGTATCTCTCAGCGAGGAGATCATCTCCAATGATGACAACCATCACTACCAAACGCTGTTTGACGTGGCAGGCAGGATTTGGCAAGTTTTTAATGGGTGCATCCTCAGTTGCGCTGCTCAACCCATTAATGCATTTTCCTCACAAGTGTTTCTCTGCTTAAGAGAAATAAACAGGCTTTTCAACAGCATAGGTTTCATTGCAATGATCAATCAACCCAAATACAAATTTTCTTACCTTATGTAGCAAGTTTATTTAGGCTTCAAATGTGTTGGAAAATGAATCCTGGTATTCGCATCAATCTTCTTGAAAGGACAAAGTACAAGAAGACCCAATAAAGTCAAACTTCCAGAACCAGAGGACTAATATCCCTTATAAAGAGATATTTAAAAAAAAAAAAAAAAAAAATTCTAAATGAGAGTTTGATTCAAACCTGCTAAATGTTACAGTAGCATCAGAAAAAGACTTCACTGATGTCAACCCTAAATCCTCTATCTTGCCTTAAAGAGCTTCCCACAAAGCTCTTTACCTTATAAGCTAAATGGACGATTTCTTTGATGATTTGAGATCATAGGGTGCCTTCCAAATTAAAACAAAAACTGGTCAAAATACTACATATTTACAAACCACAAAAAGCTGATGATGTAAAAGTTTGTGGCGTCACCTGTTCGGCTGGAAGGAGATCTTATCGTAACCCGTCAGCTCACAGAGGTCCTTCTCCAGCTGCCGGAAAAGTTTCTGGTAGCCCTCAGCTTGATCCAGAGGCACGAAGGGGTGGATGTTGGCAAACTCTCTCCAGGTGATGGGCTGAGGAATGAAAACACAGTAAGACAACAGTCCGAAAGCCAAATCAATTAAAACTAGGAAATTAAATACGGAAACAGACTCTAATGTCTAGTTATGGAGAGGATCCAGTTGAAACACACATTAGATGCTCAATGGCACCACTGGTAGAGATGTGTAAAAAGCCTTAAAATTAGCCTAGTCAAAGTAGCATAAATCTTCACTGCAAGGTTAAAATAAAAATAGTCACTTGAGTACATATCTTCAAAGTGTAAAAAAAAAAAAAAAAAAAAAAAAAAAAAAGATTTTAATTTGATTAAACTCAGTAGTGCCAGAAATATTGTCACCCCTAACAATTTAACTTGTTCTTTTATAATATATATAAATCTCAGGAAGTTTTTTTTTTTTTTTTTTTTTTTTTTTTTTTAAATGCTACAGTTACATTTATTTTAAACTTAAATTTTTTTTTAAATGATCAGAATGTTCAGGAATTTTAATTAGTAATCCAGGACTTCCTGTTTCATAGGGGTATAATATGATGTGACACAGAGGCCAGTTTCTCTTAGCCACTCTTCAAAATAGGGAAAACAACAAAACATGCAATTCCAGCAAGGCAGCTTTAACAGCGTTCATCTCCATAACTTTAGTTGAGTAGTATTTCCTGTTGTATGAAGACATTTTTTGATGTCTTCCCTATTTTGAAGAGCGCTAAAAGAAACTGACCTCTGTCACCTCACATTTGTACCTCTTGGAAAATAAGAAGTATTTGATTACCAATTAAAATCTGCAAAGATATTTTGACAACTTAACATTAAAACTAGAGAATACAATTTTAAAACTGCTTAAAATTACACTTATTTTAATAGTAATTGTCAGAAATGAAGACAATTATTTCTTAACATAGGATTTCCTCCCTTGCCCAACAATAAAGTTACTCATGTTAAAAGTTTGATTTTTCTGTGTAAAACTATTCTACTGGGATGAAAGGTAAAATTATTTGAGGCACCAACAAAACAGTTTCCTGCTCAACTCACCATGAGCTCAGATGAACTGTTGAGCTTCATGGTGCAGGAGCCCTGGAGAAGAAAAAGATTTTATTCCACCTTTAGAAAATACATTTTAGGCATTTATAGCTAAGCATCAATATCTTTTGACTTACAAGTGGTATCATGCTGTGAACCAAGGAAATGTCTTTGTTTTCCAGCCGCTTCATGTATCGAACTATGTTGGTCTCAGAGTGATAGCTGAATAAATAGATTAAAGAAAAACACAAAGATATACATTAGGTCACAAACAGCCAAAATTCAGCTGAATTAAACAAAACATAGGCTTCATAGAGATGGATGACAAAGCGCTTTTACACATATCTCAGTGATTATGTCGAAAAATAAATGGACTTGGACTTTATGGCGCCAATAAAGATTATATGGTCCCCCTATTTAGAAACCAAGAGAGACATGCAGGAGGAGCTTTTAATCAGCCATTACAACAATAGAATGGCACCTGCAGAAATCAGTTAAATTCAGAGCACCATACTAAGTCTACTTAACAAGCTTTCAACTTAAGTTCAATTCTTCCTTTGAAAACCTAAACTCCAGAAATGTTTTTTTAAATATGAAAATATCCCAGTAACATTTATTTAAACTGCTTTAACATCAGAGGTGCTTGAAGAGAAGATGTAAATGGTGCAAAATAAGAAAAGGTCCAACAATGGACCAGTGACTGTGTTTTGCAAAGTTATTCATACGCTTTCAATTTTTCATTTTATAACCACAAACTACTGTTTATATTATTAGTATTTTATCCAACACTAAGTTGCACAATTGCGAAGTGGAAACAAAACGATTCATGCATTAGAGAGTAGTGCGTAGTGCTTTGCATGAAGGCCAAAAAGATGAATTTCAATCTAAGAGCACCTTCTTCCAGATGTTTGTTGTTTTCGCTACGCGGTTTTGTAGAAAACAGCAAATGATGCTTTTTAATTGCTTTCTTTCAACGGTGGTTTTCTTCTTTCACCTGTTCCATGAAGACCAGATTTGTGGAGCGCATAAATAATTGTGTCGACAGAGCTTCAGATCTGTGCCAGAATTATCATGGGTCTCTGATTAATGCTCTCCTTGTCCAGCCTGTCAGTTAAAATGTGGACCACCAGCTCTTGGTAGATTTGCAGCTGGGTCATAATCTTTCCATTTCCAGACAACAGATTTAACAATGAGAGGTTTAAAGCTTGGTATGCTGTTTTGTAACTTTGCTCTGTTTTAAAGTTCTTAAAACTAAAACCCTGACCTGTTTGCTGTTTTACTTGGTCATCATGATGCTGTTTGTTCACCAATATCCTCTAATAAACCTTTGAAACCTCCATATAACAGCTGGATTTATACTGAGATTAATTTCAAGGTGGACTCAGTTTATTATTTTGCAGACTTCTGAAACAAATGTGGTTGCGCTGGATTTTATTGAGGGGTATCAGAGTAAAGAGGACTAACTATATATGAACACATTTTTCAGACTTTTGTGAAAAACTTTAAAGCCACGAATCATCTTCCTTCCACTTGTGTTGTTCTGTCACATAAAATCCCAACAAAATACACTGAAGTTCATGTTTACAACAGGACAACACGTGAAAAAGTTCAGAGGGCACCCTGCATGCACCACAGTAACAAGCAAGATGGTGTCCAACCTATTGAAGACTTGGTGTGTGAGGAACTTGCTTGTCCTCTTAAAAGGACTTCCCATGATCCCCTTCACCCGCTCACCCATCTTTTCAGCAATCAGTTCCTGCAAATTGAAACATTTCACAATAAAATGGCATGATCTGTTCAACTGTAACCACATTTGTAAGGGAACAGGACTTCAAAAACATGCATCACTAAAGAATGAAAGACAAATTTTAGGCTTAACGTACAGCTGAAGATTCACAACCAAAGACCCAGAGCAGGTCATCCAAGTCCCTTTCAGTCACCGTTTCATCCAAAGAGACACCAAGCTGTTAGAGAGGCAAGAAATTATGACATAAGTACAAATAAAAGACAAAATACACACACATTGAGATAAGAAATTATTTTACACTCTCATAAAAGCATCAAAGCTGTGAAATTATACAACATCCAACTCTCCTCACATGTCTGATACAAACAACAGAGTATATAGAAGATAAATAAAAACAGATTTGTCGTTTTTCTGGTTTGCCACCCTCTATCCAAATTACTTCATGCTGACAAATCTCATTTATTGTGCTTGGGAATTTCCTTGGAAGCCAAAGTATGTAGTTTTCATGCATTTACATATTCAGATGAGCAGCAGTTATGACTTCAAAAGGTTCTTGGTTGCCGTTTTCATTAAACATTTGCTTTTCTACGGCTTAAAGAAAAACAAAATTGTCCCTCTTTTTGACATGCCAGCAGGACTTCCAGATGGAGTCATGTTAAAAGCCAATTACAGCCCTGACTAACTCCCTTTTATTTTCAGTTACCTTTTAAGATCTTGACATTTCCTTGATCATCTCATGTCAAAGTTGACTTTCACCGTTTGTTACATCAAATATGAAGAGCAAGTTGAAACCAGAAACCTTTTTGACTTCTAATGGCTTTGGTATTCAGTTTTGTTCCCCCCCCCCCGTGACTAAACAATGATTATTCCAACTGAAAAATCAACAGCTCCGTGCTTTCAGAGGACAGGTTGGGGTACTCACCACTCCCTCAGAGTAGACTCGCAGGTTTATCTGTCTCTGCACGGCTCTTTCCAGAATGTCTTTGGCAGCCACGCTGCAGTTTACCTTCAGCGTGTCAAAAAACATGTCGCTGTGCAGCCGATGGCCCGCTCTTTTCAGTCCTGAAACGAAGTGGAGAAAGAAAACAAGTTAGTTTAACAATTTGTTTTAGTTTATTGCCTTTATACATGGTCCCTGCTCATATGATACAAAAACACCACAAAACAAAAAAACAAAGTATACAGGTACCAAGGGCGAAGCTAGGGGGGGGGTGTCAGGGTGGCACTGCCCCCCCCCAGCATGGGATTGGCATCTAGAGGGGCTGATCTAGGGGAGCAGCAAAAACATTGTTGAAATGGAAATTTGAGCTCCTGTTTTACCACAGTACATTATGGATTTTGTGATGTGTTCAGGCTCTCTCACCTGTTAAGTTTGAATCAAGGAATGTCCAAGAGCAATTGATTAATTGACCTCAGTGGTCTGCAGTTTAGACCCAAGGTCTTTAGTGGTACCATGAAGAAAATTTGCTATCAATTATTTAAAAGTGAACAAATTCATTGTGCTGTTGAGCTAATGAGCACAACCAGCCAATGGATGAATTACACAAAGACCTTTGTTTTAGAAACCACTTTAAAAGATTTTAGGTGGGGGGGTGGAAAAAATGTCAATAGCTCCCAGTAAGAACAGATGCTGCTGAAAGTGAACCAGGTAAAATCGTTTGTCAGGTGTTCAAGTTCCAAGTTTCAGAACCAGCAGGATTTCATCTAATCATTGTGCTCAATGGCCGGGCAGAGCACCATCATTATTTCTCTGTATTTTGCACTTTCGAAACCTGAAGCAACGTGTTAACTAAACAGTGTTGTTCAGTACTTCATGTTAACCATGTCATTAGATAAAAATCTACAGAAGAGCAAATAAACTATTTTTCTTTGGCTGTCACTAAGATTAATATGCCAGGCAGATATAGGCAAGTTGGTTGGTGAGAAACCTCAAATTATTCCCACTTTAAATTCTGACTCCTAGGGACCTTTCTATTAATTTCGTCCATCTCTATAAAGTTGTATATTTCAACTTCTGAGTAAAAGTGGAGCACACAATTAAATCACATCCTTTAGTCAATCAAGCGGTGCCAACTGGTAAAAGTATTTTTCCTAGTTTTGATTTTTATCATGTACCACAACAAACTCTCGCCCCAATGTCTGCTGGAGATGGGCACCAACTTCCCCACAACCCTACAAAGACAAGCAGGTATGATGGATGGAAAACTGAGACAATCCAATTCCTGTTGTGGTACAGTTTTAAAAGCTGTCAGTACGATGATATTTGGAAAATGTTCTATTTACTAAGGCTACAGTTGATATAGTTAGTTTGAGAAACATTAGTTTGGACAAATTTGGGGTTTCCTTAGGATTTAAACTAGTATTCCAATGGGACTTTTTTTTTTTTTTTTTTTTTTTTTTAAGAAATAAAATGGATAGAAAAGCCCATACGGATGAGAACTCATCACACAGTGTCCTCCCTATATGAATTTGAGATGCTTCATTGTGAAAAACTTGCTGATTCCAAGGCCGCAAAAAGTTACCCAACAAACCATCACATCAAGAATCTAAATAAAATGGAATATGGGCCCAAAATACTGTCTCAAAGTCGGTTTTTAAAGCAAATGGTAGCAATAAATGTTGGGCTTTCACTCCAACTAAATGCCAGTTTCATTATTAAATTAATAGAGCTCACTGACTAATTGGATCATGTTTTCTGCTTTATTACAATACTGCATTATCACATCACACCGGCATAGACTGAATCTTTGAAAAACATGTAAATATGAAAAGACTGCATCACCTCCATAATGGTTCACCCTTCAATGAAAACTCAGTAGGATCTTAGAACATCTTTATGATAAAACTTAGAAACTTAGGCTCAGAGCAAGATGCTCACAAACTCCCAAAAAATAAAAATAAAAAATGCACTAAAATAAACATCCTATAGGTTTTCTAATATTCTGTATAGTATCTAATACATTTTCATCACATTACAAAACCACTGCAGTGAGAAATTACCTTCAGCAAGAATCAGAGCAGCATTGTGTGTCCTCTCAGCAATGTGTTTAAGTCCTTGTGGACCGTGATATAGGCCATACATGGCTGCCATGTTTGCAAGCAGAGCCTTCAGGAAATAAAAAGATTATTTGCTCACAAAATACAAAAATGGCAGCCTTTGTTTAAAATCAAAAGCTGTAGCAGCAATCCTTGGCAAACCTCATAATGAAATGCTGGCATTTAAATTTTTCACACAGTTTAAGCAAGATTGAACAAATGTGAGCAGAGTCATACTTGTGCGGTGCAAATGTTGCTAGTCGCCTTGTCTCTGCGGATGTGCTGCTCTCTGGTCTGCAGTGCAAGACGATACACTTCCTTGCCTGCTGCATCCCTGAAATAATAAAAAGATTCTCAGAGAAAAAATATGTTTTAATCCAAAAGCAAAACCAGAGATCTTTTAAAAGTTAAAAAAAAAAAACAAAAACAAAAAAACCCCAAGGCTGATTCTCACCTGGTGACCCCAACCATTCTGCCAGGCATCATCCGGACCAGGTTATCTTTAACTGCAAAGAAGGCAGCATGTGGGCCGCCATAGCAGAGTGGGACCCCAAACCTCTGGGAGCTGCCCAGTGCGACGTCCACTCCGAACTCTCCAGGGGGGCGGAGAACGCAGAGGGCGAGTAGGTCAGTGGCACAGCAAGCCATGGCCTGAGAGAAAAAAAGGATTTAGATGGGGCCATAGGCAGGTAAAATAAAATTACTCTTTTGGCTGTAGTTCAACATTTTCTACCTATAAACACTCTCTGTGGGGTCTAACCAACAAAATTCCTAAACAAATGTTTTAATGCTGGAAGTCAATAGCTTCACAGATTTCATTTTTGAGATTCCCCACTGCTTCTATAGCCCATTTCAAAGTGGAAATCCAAAACTTTACCATGAGTTTAATTGGTAAATGAACTCAAAAGTATTTTTACACAAGGGGAAATAGCTAGCACTCATAGTTTGCACACATTCATACCTTGACACAGAACAGTTGGCAACTAGGAGCCAAGTGCCTTGCCCAGGGGTACATTAACTTATGAGAGGGGAGGAAACTGGGGTAAAATGAACAACGTTCAGACTGTAAGACATTTCTTCCCATTGTGTCATAGTGACCCCATGTATGGCGATGAACAGACAGTTTAATAAAATGTGATAGGGAATATAACCTGGAAATACTACATTTATACTGTATTTTTCTTCCAAACTTATAAAAACATTGAAAATATTTCAGTAAAATTCCAAAACGGCATAGGACTCATGATCCAAACAAATTATACAACAACAAATAAGATCGTAGTCACAATACAAATACCCTTTAAAGTATACATGCGTGTCATCGATGTAAAACATTACTCTGCTGTTTAAAATCAGCCAATATAGGCTCTTTTATTGCTGACAAGAAGTAACACACCAATGTTTTGTCTTTGCAGTCATTCACCAGACTTTCATAATATAAACCTGTGGGATTACACATGGCTAAAGCTTTCTTACCCCTCCCTTGTGTGCTCTGTCCACAAGGGCAGTGAAGTCCTCCACTCTGCCATCAGTGTCTGGATACTGGAAGAGCACACCGCTTACATCCTTCCCACTAAACTCCATCTCATGAGGCAGCTTCAGAACAGTTTTCACTCCAATGTAGCTGCAAACAGAGGAAACTTGAGGTAGACTTAATGTTTAGGATGGTGGGGCGAGGGTGGTCGGAGCTCGTTCCGTAATCGGCGGGTTGCTGGTTCAAGCCGCGCTCTGTCCGTCTCCATCGTTGTGCCTTTGAGCAAGACACTTCACCCAACTTGCCTAGAGGGCAGTGCCTTCCAAGATGGCTGCAGCCTCAGACATCTGTCTACCTTGGACGGGTTGTACTGAAAACATAATTTCCCCCCAGGGGACTAATAAAAGGTATTAAAAATAATTTTTAAAAAAATTACACAGTAGCATTAACATAATACGTTTCATTTACTGTTCTCCATACACAGTTTATTTTTGCATTTGCTTTTACTGACATGATTTCAGACATGTAAATATAGGCTTATAGGACATACTTGGCTCTGGTCTGCACCACAGCAATGGTCTGAGGATGGCAGCGTGGGTCAATGTAAAAGGTTCGTCTTTTGTTCTGTCTGTGAAAGACAAAAACAACCAAATGAGGCGTCCATGACCAAAGCTATACCTTTACATATCAGTTTGTCATGGATTGAGGCCTCCACAGTTTCCACTGGGGATGAATCCTTCACACGTAAAACTTCATATTCTGAGTAAATTTAAGTTTTCCTGCAGGCTGGAGTTTGTATACCTGTGGCAGAGCTGCATGGCCTCTGCAGCAGCTGTCCCTTCATCCAGCAGAGAGGCGTTGGCAACAGGCATGCCTGTGAGGTCACAAATCATGGTCTGATAATTGAGAAGGGACTCCAGGCGGCCCTGAGAGACCTCTGGCTGGTAAGGCGTGTACTGAGTCACCCTGAGGACAAAAACTGGCTGTGAATCAAGTGAACAAGTTCGGACACAAGGACAATAGGCCAAAGTTGCTGTTAATCAAGGGAGTGGGACACCCTGTGGAATGCATTGTACATCTCCTCATGGTCAGGGAGTTCAGATAAAACATGGACAGGGATGGCTGGCTTGGATTTGGGCAAATGAGAGTTTTCTCAAGCAGAAAGCTGGACAGAAGTACATCATCTGCTTTTACATGAGACAAATCACAAGGCCTCAGATTAAAGGCACGTTACTCCGCACCACAACAATTAAACTTCGAGCAAGTAACCCAAATTTATAAACCAATTAGTTATCCGTGATCACATCACAAGATAACCGCCTCACAGGACTTTCACATTTCCGTATGGTTTTTCTGGTCACCTGAGGACACTCACCAGCCGGCATTCTCCAGGAGATTGCGCTGGATGGGCGGCGGTACCGAGCAGTTGTAGTAGCCCATACCGATATAGGACCTCCAAACTTTGTTCTTTGACGCAATCTTCTGCAAGGCCTCCAGAACCTCATTTTCACCTAAAAAAAAGAAATAGATCTGATTAAAAGCACTTTGTATCACATTTGAAAGACTGACTGCGTCACATGATGACTCAATATGGAGCAGTACACTGTGTTTAATTTGTAGCTAAATTTTTATCACTGAAACAGTTTCCTCCAAAATTATTCATACCTCTTAGAACCTTTCAACATTTTGTCACATTACAGCAACAAACTAGGTTTTTTGGGGATTTTAAAGTAATGCTGAGTTTGAAGAAAGTTACAAAAAAATAAATAAATAAAAAATAAATAAATAAAAAAAAAAAAAAATAGCCTATTATTCTGGAATTGAACAAAAATAATTTTGCTAATCCTAACTGACTTAAGGAATAAAAAGATTCAGTTATACATAATATCCACATTCCTGATCTCAACTGTATGTGTAAAGTGGAAGGACAATTATGCATAATTTCCCAAATTTTTAAAATGTACACATCAAAAAGATTTTGCATGCATTTGGGTGCAATTTAATATCAGTATAAATCCAGCTGTTCTGTAAAAGGAATGAGGTGCTTTAATCAGAGGAGACGATAACTGAACTTTTTTGGCCTCCATACCAATGCTAAATGTAAAGGAAAACTAACACCGCACATCATACTATCCCGAACATGAACCATGGTGGTGGCAGCATCATTCTATGGGGACGCAGGAACAGGGAAGCAGGTCAGAGTGGATGGAGCTAAAAACAAGGCAAACCTGGAAGAAAACCAGGGGTTGCAGAAGAATTGCAGTTCTAATAATGCAACCACAGCTACGATGGAGGTTTACATCAAAGCATACTAACATCTTAGAAAGGCCCAGTCAAAGTGCAGACCCTAAATTCAATATGGAATCCATGAATGGAGTTAACAATTGCTCTTCCGAGAGGCAATCTCTAGATGTTGTAAGGCTGCTAGAGACAGACCCACTATTATTCAGATTTTTTGTAAAACATGAGAAAAACCGTTTTTCCTTCCGATTCACAATTTAATTCACTTAAAACGAACCTCAATAATCTATCCATCTGCAAATTGCAAGCAATAGTGGGGGATTTTCCAGTAAAAAGAAAATGACAAACTAACTCAGGGATCCTGAAATAAAAAAAAAAACACTGCTGGTGTTTTCTTTATCCACATGGTGACCAACCTTGAGCTATCTATATATGCAGCAACCCATCGTCCACATACAGATGACACCCGTTACTTCTTTTCCAGTGTTGTTTCGCCTTATTCTGAGATGTCGTCGGGAAGTTTCTGAGAGTGCACAACCAGACTCAGATTCCTCTGGCCTTCCCGGCTACCTAGCAACTACAAGGAATGGACAATCCCACCCGGCTGTACCAAGAGCCCTGACTACTCCTGCTTTTCAGAAAAGAAACACCCCTACTCCTCTGTAGAGAAAGTGAACTGGATATTTACAGCTTTTTAAAAAAATTTTAAGAGGTTCACAATAAACTCTGCAGATTTGTGTGGGGGAAAATTGTTCTGAATATTTTGTGTACAAATTAGAATGAGCCATTTGTATTTTTTTTTTTTTAATAAGTGGATGTTCATTTTGTCAAGACAAACTGCTTTCCCATGGTCCTAGAGTTTTGCAGGGCATTTAAAAAAAGCCTGATTCAGGACCATCCAGGAGGTCTATTGTTGGACAGAGAATCCCTCGCTGGCTTTGCAAAGCAAAGCCCTTCAAAGCTGAACAAGCAGAAAAACCAGCAAAGCCTCCAGTTTATTCCTTCAGCATGGTTTGCTGAATTATGAAACCTGACAGAGTCAGGATGGGTCGGCACGAGGCCAGATCAGAGTCACTGAGTCATTAAACAAAAAAAAAACAACAACAAAAAAAATCCAACTACAAAAGGTGCTCAAGATTTTAGCAACTTCTATAAACTTACTAAAATCCAACAAAGAATACTTGGAGGTGGATGTTAGTAATGTTACTATAGCTTGTGATTTTATCATTTGTGACCAATTAATTCACACCGAGTAAAGCTTTAACTGAAAATGTTAGTTATTTTTTTGCCTTTTCTGACCCAACCTAGGGAAATATGGAGCAAATGAGTCTGATTAATTTTGAAATAAATAGCAAATAGGGCTGCTACGATTAATCGAAGTAATCGTGATTAATTGATTATTGAAATAATCGTCAACTAATTTAGTAATGGATTAATCGTTAAATGGGAGTATACAGACTTTAAAGAAGGCCATTTGCTGAACAAACACACCCAGAGCAGTAATTAATATACAATATAATATATACACACATTTTGCATTTAAGATTTAATAAAAAAAAAAAAAAAAAAAAAACAACCCCACAACCTCCATGCACAACCCTTTTTCTGTAAATATGTTCTACCCAAAACTCCTGAAGTCGCAGTTTTACCTTCACCTGGTTCAAATTCACTAAAGGAAAGCCATATTATTGCATTTTAGGCAATGTTTTTTTTTTTTTTTTAAAAAGGGAGGGGGTGGGGGGCTATAATTAGTTTCCTTGCCTTTTTTAATGCATTTCTAATTATCTATGAAGAAAGCCGAAGAGGTTAAATTAAAAATCTGTAGAATGTTCCAATTTTTTATTTTTATCTGATTAATAATCAGAATAATCGATTACTAAAATAATCGTTAGGTAGGTACAGCCCTAATACCTTAAAAATCTATCTATCTATCTATCTTCAAAGCTGGTAGGATTTTCCATTACATTGTTCTTACAATTGAAAGTACTTTTAGCAAAATTGCCAGAGAAAATATTGGATCAGCTGGAGTTTTCTGGGCTGAGTGGAGCACTGAGTAACAGAACATCGCCCCTCCCCAACTTGTTTCTGGGCACTCCTGGTCAGCTGGTTAAAAGAAGGCTACTCCACTTTATTATCTTTGCTTACAAGGAAGATAAATAAAGCCATATGGAAATATTTCCATTCACAAAAGACAAAGACTATCTTTTTGTTTCTGTTTTTTTTTAAAGCAGCAACAAAAAAAAAAAAAAAAAAAAAAAAAAAAAAGTTTTTTTAAATGACAGCAATTACACCCTTTTTTTGTATAAGTCATGATACAGTAAAACTTCAGTATTTTTTTATAATTAGTGTCATACCAACCAATACCTGATACATACACAAATAATCAGTGACATAACCAGAGGAAACCTTCCTGTCACTGCAATCAAAACCCTAATAACATAATTTAAACAATCATGTCAGAAATAACTGATTTGACATTTTAATAAGCATACTGAATATTCATGAATTTTGTGCTGCTAGCAGTTAATTTGTTCTGAGAAATTCCCACAGCATGACACTACCACCACCATGCTCGACAGCCCCTGGCTCCTCTAAACAGGCTTATTGCCTCTGTGGCCAAGTAGCTCAATGTTTTGTATGCTTCATCTGACTAAGAATTGTGTGCACAAGTTAATTTAAGTATTTCATTTGTTGCATTTTTTTTTTTTTTTTTAGCTTTGTGCTTTTCCAGTCTATGTAGTATTTTATGACATAAAATGATCTTCACCAGAAGTCAATGGCAGATGATTCGGTTAGATTAGTTAAAATGTGTGTAGAAAAAAAAAAAAAAAACAAACAAAACAAAAAAAAAAAACACAAGCTTTCATGCATTCACTCATTTAAAAAGATAACAGCAGCCTGAACAAAAGATCAAGCCATTTACTTTTTTAATCATTTCTGGGCTTCTTCTCATAATGTTTTATTTCCTTACAAAATAAACTTCTGGAAATAAACTGCATCCTGATGCAGAAGCACTGAGCAGAAGAAGAGAGAAAACATTGAGGTCAGTCTGTAACGCAGATCACACTGAAGTCACCTTATTAGGAACCCCTTCGGCTGTGATGTAATGTGAACGCTGCAACCAGATTAAACTGGACTTGGGACCGGAGCTCAGGGCTAAACTTTACACTCCAGTTGCCATCCTATGAGCATCGGCTTCCCATCAGGAGATTGGTGCTGCTCGCCGAGTTTCGCAAAAACAACTCCTAATATGTTCAAAGGAAGACTTAACAGGGGAGAGCGCTCCGCGGCACACAATAGAGGTGCAACCTACATTTCAGCCACTCACTTGGCTTCGTTTAGCGCCCGCTGGATGAGGGGAGACTGAGCCGTGCACAATGACTGCTGCTAAGTAAGACAAAGAAGACTACGATTTATCTCCCTTTTTTAAAAAAGTTTCTGCCTTTAAGAAGGTCAAAAATGTTGAAAGACTTCAAATCCAAGAGACAAAATGTGATCAAATAAACCCAAACTTACAGATTGGATCATCCATCTTCAAACTGCGCTGAACGCGGATGGAGGATGGAACTGTGTTTTCGATCAACTGGTCGACTGACTGTGAACAAAGCATTTCAATGAATTAAAGGCGCGCAATAAAACCCAAATCGGCGTCCATATTCTTGCATGCAATCATTTTAGAGGGAAACTTCATCCGATTAATACAAAAAAAGCGCAATGAATGAGAGGGAAAAGATGATCAAATACGTAATCTTACCTCGAGTCCCAAAACATCCAGCATTTCCCTCTTCTCCTTCTCACCTGGACCGATGTGCCTCTCCGCAAAGTCATCGTGCCTGGGTAAAATCCGCTCGATCTGCCTGGAGGAGGCGGCTGCAGACGTCCTGGGACCCGCGGCTGCTGCTGCTGCTGTGAGGGACGCTGAGCTGCGCTGAAGCCGGATCCTGCTCTGAAGTTTCCACGCCACGCGGCTCCTGTCTCTCAGGTGCCTGCACGGTGCGCTCGGGTTCACCGACTTCCCCACAAAGACCCTCCAGGACTTGGCGAAGCTCTGCATCTCGAACTCACTATTGCGGGACGAGTGTGCCGAAAAACCAGCGAAGCTCTATTCGCCTCCCTTCCCCTCAGGAGAGGTTCCCTCCACTGTGCGGGGAGACAGCCTATTAGCAACTGTTTGAAACCGCACACTTTATACTACTGCCCGGTTGCACAAAAGCGAACCAATCGGCGCGGAGATGCTGCGTGACGCAGTGACGAGCCCCAGCAAAACACCTGCTGAACTTTCTCACGTGCCAGCCCCCAATGACCAAAAGAAGAGGAAAGAGGAAATGTGTGGCTAAAGCGATCTTTGCACCTGATTCCCTTCTAAAGTTCTACTGGACTTTGGTGCGATCACTGGTGCTGATAAATGCGCCCAAAGGGGATTTTTTTTTTTTTTTTTTTTTTTTTTTTTTGTTAGCGCCAAGATTGCTGCTCTATCGTGACAGATTTTCATCATCCCTTAATGTTTATGAAGCCTAAATGATTCTTTGTGATTTTCATCTCCCTCTAAAGGTTTCCACGTGTAAACATTGATATCAGAACCTATTACTTGCTTCTTCTGACCCGCTGTGAAACAGACCGCTAGATCCTTCCTCTTTGAAGCACCTTAATAATATGGAACAACATTTAATTTCCACTTGGGATAAATAAAGTATTTCTGAATTGAACTGAGTTGAATTTAATGATTGGCTTGTTTAAAATTAATCCTCTTTTATAACCAGAAGTTTACATTCACCGAATAAAGACACGTACCACGTACACGTTTTTATTTTTTGCCATTGTCTGAAGTTAAAGCTGCAGTATGTAACTTTGCACCGCTCCCGACCTAAAACAACCAATCAGAGGCAGCAGGAAGGTCTTAGTGCTGTCAGTCAACTTCATTTACTCGCTGCTAAATGAGCTAATGGCGGAGAAACAACTTACAGGAAAACCATTCATCCGTCGTCATCGGTGGTCATGCTAGCTAGCCTGAGTAATCACAGACTCTGCTAGCTGACGGTCATTGCCCATTTGGAAGAACCATTTGGACCCAAGCTTTAACCTCCTGGCTGGTGTCTTTAGATGTTGCTTTAATATTTCCACACAATGATCTTTCTTCACTGTGATGGACTGGCGGCCTGTCCAGGGTGTAACCCCGCCTCTCGCCCGATGACCGCTGGACACAGGCACCAGCCCCCATCGCGACCCTGCAAGGATAAGCGTGATGGATAAGGGATGGATGGATCTTTCATCATGACACCCCATCTATTTCATGAAGTGCACCAGTTCCTCCTGCAGAAAAAACAGCCCTAAAGCATGATGCTGCCACCCCCATATTTCATAGTTGGGATGGTGTCCCAGGCTTACAAGCATTCCTCTTTTTCCTCCAAGTATGACTATAATTATTATGGCCAAACAGTTCCAACTATAGTTTCATCAGACCACAGGGCATGTCTCCAAAAATGAAGGTCTTTGTCCCTGCGTGCATTTGCAAACTACAATCTAGCTTTTTTTATGTTTCTTTTTGAGTAATGGTTTCCTCCTCACTGAGTGGCCTTTCAACCCATGTCACAGGACACGTTTCACTCAGTCATACTCTTACTCTTTTTTTTATGTGTGACCCAACATCATCTCAAACATAGTTTTTTTTATGCTGGGTTAACCTTTTTATTACTGAGCTTTGCATCTGCTGACATAAATATACATTTCATTCATTCACTGTATCCAAAGACAGGAGAGCAGCCCCACAGCATGGCACTTCCTCCACCATGCTTCAATACACCTGGCTCATAAGAGATTCCCTCCACATGCCAATAAAGTTTTTATCATCTTTACTGCTTATCACCAGAATACAGACTGGAATGTTTGTAAAAGTAGAATAGTTATTTGTGATTTTCAGCTCCCTCCTTAGGTTTTTGCTGGTACTCATAATAATTTTTACAAGTATATCAGTTTGTTAATTTATTCTCCACAAAGCGAACAATTAAAGCCTCTCAAATTATACTTCCCCCACCATCCTTTAATGCAGAAAGCTATCTTTCACCTTTCCTTGCACTGGACAGGCAGATCTACTTGGATTCAGTTTCCTCCAAAGGTTTTCACACGTATTTATATCAGAACTTACTAATGGCTTGTTTAAAACTAAACCTGTTTATATTCGCAGTCATTATTTCATTTTTTTTGTTTTATGTGTGACCCAACAACAGTAACACACAGAAGTTTGTATATTTCCAGGTGGGTAGAAGTCAGGACTTTGCAAACAGCACTTTAGATGGTTGATGGTAGCCTACTTCATTGTTTTCAAAAGCAGGTTTGAGATGTCTCTGGGATCAATGTCCAGCTAGAACATTCAGGTTTGTCAAAATTTTACCCATATGACTCAAAATGTCCCCCTCAGAGGAAAAAATGGGAGTGGATGCACAACAAAGAATCATAAAAAATGTTCTGCTGTTATTTTAGAAGTGATTTTGTGCTGTGTGTTTATTACCTAATCCACCAGCCTCCACACAAGTCTTTTAAATATTTGCAAACAGATGAAAATAAATTTGACCACTCAAATGTTAGTAGATTTCCATTCGACTTTTGCATTGGTTATATCTTAGGTTATTTACTTAGTAGTCGTCCCTTCAGCGCAAAAAAACCCCTAAAACTAGAACAAAAAGTTGTTCAAACTAGCCCGTACTATCAAAACAATGTTACAAGTAAACATTACAAGCACTGAAATAAATAAGAAAAATAAGATTGTACTAAAAGATCTTCCAGACATGGCATGAGTATTCTCCCCAGGAATTGTTTTTGTCATCTACTTTAATCATCTTATTTCGGCAAAGAATTTGTGGAGAGCTCAGAAAACGTACAGAAGCTCCCGCTGGTCTAACCTGGTTTGACTGTGACTTGCTCTCGGAACAAACTTCCAAGAACAAAAAAAAAGGGTGTGTTCGCGACACGTGGTGCCTTTCCAGGAAGGCAACGTACAAAACCAAAAGCCTAGATGCAGATGTGAATGACATATTCTGTCTTTTTTTTTTTAAATATAAATCAACAAAAAATGTAAATAAAATACAAAGTTTGCATTGTCACGGTGAAGAATTGCACCCAGTGATGTAAAAACAAGGAATGTCCTTCAAGATGAATTGTTTGTGATTATTATGTTATTGTGTAATAACTGCTTCTGATACGAGCCAGATTTGATGAAACTGGATCAGGGACAAAAACATGTTTTCACTTGAAGAACATGCTGAGCCATTCTCAGTCAGAGCTGACTAATGTTTAATCTATTTGTCCCCTAATGGAACTAGCTCAGCAATGACTGATTGTTCCCAAACATTAATTAGTATCAGAATGAAATACTGAGTATTAATGTCTTTGCATAATATCCCTTCAGCACTTTGGACGTTGTTTTTTAAGTTCTTATTAAATTAAGTTGGTTTAGCATGAATATAATATTCATTTTGGCGTTTAAAGCAACTTCAGCCCATTATGAGCGTAAGCAGCTGTGTTATAGTGTATATTATGAGAAGCTTATAATTATTGTACATATATCCACATCTTAATTCTGTGTTTTACTGAGGCTGTAAGTCTTTGTGACAATTACCTTAGAGCTCACACCTGATCGACACATGAGCAGTTCAGAGCAACATCCTGGAAGGAGAAAAAAAAAGGATGAAATTACAACCTTCGTGTAACACGTGAAGGCAATTTTAAAAATTTAGAGCGTTAACCAGTGTTTGTGTGTGTGTGACTGTGTTTAGTGTGTGACTGGCATGTTGTAGCTTGAAATCTTTACAGTCCTTGGTCTGTTTATATTTTCTGTTGCATTATTAGATAATCATGCATTACAATTAAGCCACATACAGTTGAAACCAGAAGTTTACATACTCTGAATAAAAAGACACATTTTTTTCTTACTCTCTGCTGTTAAATCCGACCCAGCGTTTCTTATTTTAGGTCAGTTAGAATCACCAAAATTATTTCTATTTGCTAAATGCCACAGTAATGATAGAGAAAATACATCAAATTTATTTTCTATTTAAGTCTTCAAAATCAGAAATTTGCACACATTTCCTCAGTATTTGGTATCATTGCCACTTAACTGTAGATGTAGGGCAAAACATTTTGGGTTTCTATCCACAAGCTTCTTGCAGTAGTTTGCTGGAGTTCTGGCCCATTCCTCCTGACAGAACTGGTGGAACTGACTCAGGTTTGTAAGCCGCCTCACTCACAGACGCCTTTTCAGATCTGCCCACATCTTTTCCATAGGACTGAGCTCAGGGCTTTGTGATGGCCATGCCAAAGCATTTACTTTGTTATCCTTAAGTCACTTTGGAACCACTTTGGCTGTATGCTTAGGGTCATTGTCCATTTGGAAGACCAATCTGTGTCCGAGCTTTTTTTGTTGCTTCAGCATTTCCACATAATGTTCTTTCCTCATGATTCCATCTATTTTATGAAGTGCACCACTTCCTCCTGCAGCAAAACAGCCCCACAACATGATGCTGCCACCACTGTACTTCACAGTTAGGATGGTACAAGCATCCCTGTTTTTCCTCCAAACGATCGTAATTATGGCCAAACAGTTCCAGTTTAGTTTCATAAGATCACAGGACATGTCTCCAAAAATCTTTGTCCCTGTCTGCATTTGCAAACTGTAATCTTTTGTATCTTTCTTTTGGAGTAATAGCTTTTTCCTCCCTGAAAGGCCTTTCAGCCCATGCCGGTACAGCACACGTCACTGTCTCACCACCTTCAGCCAGCATCTTCACAAGGTCTCTGGCTTTTGTTCTGGGGTCGATCTGAACATTTGGGATCATAACACGTTCATCTCTGGCACACAGAACCTGTCACCTTCTTGAGCGTTACGATGGTTGGACATTCCCATCATGTCTATGCTCGTGTATAATTGTTTAAACAAACAAATGTGGCACCTTCAAGCATCTGGAAATTTTTCCCAAAGATGCACCAGACTTTTGCAGCTGATATCTTCCTGATATCTTGTTTGATTTCTTTTGACATTCCCATCACGTCAAACAAAGCAGTGTGTTCCAGGTCTGGCCTTAAAATACATCCACAGACGTGCCTCCAGTTAACTCAAATGTGTCAGTTAAGCTTTCCAAAGCCATGACTTGGTTTTCCCTCATTGTTTAGTAATCATACTGTATATAAAGTTCTGATTTTGAAGACATTTATAACTAAAACTCAAACATATTCTGTCATTATTGTGATATTTAGCGAATGGAAATAATTTAGGTAATTCCAAATGAAATTTTGTTTAATTTAACGTCAGACAGTAAGAAAAAAAAGGTCTTTTTATTTGGTGTATGTAAACTTCTGGTTTCAGCTGTACAAACTTGCTGCGTAATTGTATTTGGAAAATTTAAAAAAAGTTAACTTCTTTTTGTTGCTACAGATGCAGAAAATTGAACTGATAAGCAGATCAGCTAAACACAGTGCTGAAAACGATGAAAAACAGAGAAAACCCCCCAGAAAAATCAGGAGTGGAAAAACACGAAAAAACGACTTTAATACAAACAATAAACTGAAAGGTAAAGACCGTCATTCTGAAAAAACAAATATTTTAACTTTTAATGGGATTGTCAGTATATGAAATCTGCAAGTTCAGACAGCGACTCAATGAACTGGTTACGTTTATGTTTCACCTGTTTTGTTTTCGTCCTAAAACTGGGTTTCTTTGTTTGCTGCACAGTTTACATGTATAATATAATATAAATCATAGAAACTTGTCTTAGATTAGATTTTTTTAATATATATTTTTTGTGCAAGTCTGTTTTCTGTTATTGCCTGTCACTGCCATTTTGCTGCTGTTGCACAGAAATTTCCCCATCGTGGGACAATAAAGGATATTTCTATTCTATTCTAGATTCTTTAATCACAGTGGTTTGGTTCTGCAGAGTAGGGCTCCAGAAGACCCCCTCCCCCACCTCCAAGAGTGTTTGGATGTTTAATTATTTTTCAACATGAAAACACAAAGAACCAAAGTAAACCAGTGATTTGTTAAGCCAACATATTTTATTTGTCTTGAGCCAAAAACAAAGTCCCCAAGTGATTTATCAGTTCACATCCTGGATGGTGCAATATAAAAATAGTTGCATGACATTTTTGATCATAAAATAACTCCCTAAATATGTTTCTGTATTTAAAAAGAAAACATTCAATATGTTAAATGCAATCCAACTGTTTCCATTATTTTCGTCATGTCTCTTTAGATTCTTTCAGCCAGTTACCAGCAACTATCCCTAAAAACAACAGAAGTCCCAAGTTTCTGTTTGAACTAAACTTTTTCCAGCAATCTTCTGCCTTGTTGATGTCCACCGTATAAATCTAAGAGAGAGAAATGTAAATGTAATAATGGAAAATTCATATTTGAAACATTTTTTTTTTAATTTGGAAAGCATTTACATGACCTCAGGTAGAGGGCTTTTATGTTACAGAGCAAGACTTCATGTTCCTCACCTGGCGTGTAAGGTGAACGGCGACAGCGCTCAGCGCGGCGTAGTACGGAAGCGTCTGCTCAGCGTTGACTCCGGCTGCGACCAGCCCAGACACCATGGCCACCGTGAAACCACTCAGCCAAAGTTTGGTTTGTTCCTGGAACATCAGCGCTGTAGATTTTACTCCCACCTTAATGTCGTCGTCTTTATCCTGCTTAATAAAGACAAACAGGACATCAGCACTCAACTTTGAAATCTTAGGTAGCATTTCATGGAGTCATGATAAAACGAAAGTACATCCTCTGTCAGTTATATGGTTTCGTTGTGTAAATGAGCTGGTGTTTGCCAGATTATAAATTATGGAAAAGCAGCTAAAAACAAAGAACACCCAAAAAGCCGTAGATATATCCAAAAGATGTAAAACTATGGCAGCTGACAGGTGCAAACGCACCGCAAACGGCGAAACAAGGTGCAAACACTTAAATGATGCAAACTCCAAAACACAAAAACCAAATACAACAGAAAAACGCTGCAAACAAAAAATGCTGCAATCTCAGAAAAATATAAGCAAAAGGGGAAATGCTGCTAATAGCAGAAAACACCAGCAAATATGAAATGCTGCAAACTTCACATTTTGGAAGTGCTCCAGACCACTGGCTATAAGAGACTTAGTCAGTTGGGTGAGTCCTGGATTTTTTCTGGGTTCTCCTTCCGAGAGGGACATGCCAGGAATCGTCCAAAGAGCGAAGTTCATAAGACATCATTATCAAACACAGGGACCATTTCAACTGACTCCTTTTGATAGTGATGTGCAGATCGATACTGAGATATCGATACCTCCAATACTAGATCTTTATGCTCTAAAATTGGTTCTCAAATCAAAATATTGATACTTTTGATACTTCAGTTATTTGAGGTGATGTATACCATTGACGAAAATACAGTGGGAAGACACTAAACTATTGAGATCTTGTCTAAGTCCTATGGTTGGTGGGGAATTACTTTTCCTTCTACCTGGGTAAGTGCATAATTTGTAAAAGCAGTGTGCCACTGCTGTTCAGCTCAGTCAGTAACTCAATAAAAATAAATAAATACCTACATTTTAAAATAAAAAAAAAATTGAAATGTAGGTATTGACAAACTTGTGCAACAATCGTGGCATTTAATTATTTCATTAAATATTTTACTGCCAATTTCAATTTGAGTCACCCCGTATCATAAAACAGCAACAGTTCTTTTAGATTTACCAGACACATTATCTGGATTTGTATTGGTTGTATGAGTATTGGATACCAGCCTGAATTTTACTCAGTATTGGATTGAAAAGAAATCAGTGGTATCGAACATCTCTACCTTCTGATGCGAAAGAGGAGCGGCTCTACTCCAAGCTCCTTTCAGATGCGGAAGCTGTTCTGCCCATCTCTACAGCAGAGTCCGGTCACCCTACGGAAGAAGGTCATTTCAGCCACTTATATCCAGGATCTTGTTCTTTTGCTCATGAACCACAGCTCCCGGCCATTAGCAGGGGTGGGAACATCGATGAATTGATTAATGGACTGAAACGATGCCCTCATTACTACAGACAAAGCCCTAAACATTTTGTCCAACTAATACTCCATCCGTTAGCACCAGGACACGCAGATTCTTGAACTCCTCTGATTGAGGCAACAAGTGTCGAGCCGAATTAATTTTAATATATGTAAAAATGACTTAATCATTAATGAGTATAAATTAAAAAACATCAGCAGATTGAAATCCTGCCGCAGACTCAAGTCGTATTTTTGAGACGTTGCTACGACTTCAGTTAGCCACCAGGTGTCACTGTTCTCTGAAAGACTGGAGTTCCAAAGGTCTGAATTTTCTCCAGCAAGGAAAGCCTTGGCGTTTGAGGTGTATGATACTGCATATTTCAGTATCGATCCAATACCAAGTAAATACAGGGGGCTACCGATACCAATACCGATACTTGTTATTTAAGTATGATATATCATCAGACTTCTGACCTTTAGCCATTTTTGTGGTTTTTCTTTTGAATTATTTTGTTACAACCCAGGACAAAATTTAGAGTACTGTTGCCTTGCAGCAAAAAGGTCCTGGGTTCGAGTCCAGACTGGATTTCTGCATGTGCTGGTTCTCTCTGGGTTCCTCCAAAAACTTGCCTGGCCTTGCCTGGTCTCTCTAAATTCTCCTTAGGTGTGAGTGTGTGCATGCATGGTGGTTTGTCCTGCCTGTCTCTGTGTTACACTGCGATGGACTGGCGATCTATCCAGGGTGTACCCCACCTCTCGCCCGATGACTGCTGGAGATAGGCACCAGCCCCCCTCGTGACTCTGCAAGGATAAGCATGGATGGATGTTTTCTACAGAAGCTGAGAGCGGTCGTACTCGCACGTTTATTTTCCCGATGGTTAACTCAAGATAACGAGTTATTTATGTCGTTATAACGACATAATGAATACCATTTTCTCGAGATAACGAGATAATTAGTTCATGATCACGAAATAATGATGACCGTTTTCTTGAGATAACAAGTTAATTTCCCAATGGTTTAATCATACAATCAATGACATTGAGTCATTATGGTCTATGGTATCACTTATTCACAGAATTATTCGGAGAATTACACATGCATGCCATGACTTACACCTATAAGTCCTCTCCCGCTGGTGTGGCATGCATTTGAAAGATGGAATCAGGTTTAACACACACAACAATCATCTCGTGATCTCAAGAAAACAAAGTTTGTTTTCTCAAAATTAAGTCGTTATCTCAAGAAAACCATCAGAAAAAAGTTTATACGTGACACATCCACTCTTGGCTTCCGTAGTTTTCTAAATAAACAAAAAAATATAATTTGAGAGGAGATCAAAACAAAATCTTTTGTTACGGTAGATCTGAGAAACTACAATACAAAAATAAAATAAAATTTCAAAAGGGAATCTAAAACTAAAGTATCGATCTTACAATGCTAGTATTGATCCGATATTGATACCGACTTGGTATCGATATTATCGATATTTTGGATCGATCCGCTCACCTCTACTTGGCACTTCCCCACCATTATTTTGAGACGGAAAGCAGCTTTTCTTTAACAAATTAGCAATTATGAATTTAAAACAAACAATGACTCCAATAATGACTAGTCTAAAAAGAAAACGTCTCTTTACAATTTTTATGTGAAAATTTCTGTCTATTGAGCTGATTTCTTCACCTGATGAGCGTAGATTGTGTCATAAATCAGCGTCCACATCACTCCAGAGAAATATAGGGGAAGACACACGGACCAATCACAAGAGCCCTTCACGGCGGCCCAGCCGAGCAGAGCACCCCAGTTAAAAGTGAGCCCTGCAGAGAGGTGACATGAACAAGACTTCAGCTTTACTGATGTGGAGAGGTAACGGCTTTAAGATGGAGAACCTAACTGATTACTTTCCTGCAACACTTACCCAACACGAGCTGTGGCCAGTAAGTGATCCTCTTCATCAGTGGGTAAGTGATGACAAGAGATAGTGAAGAGGCACCCAGAGCTATGCTGTCAAGAGAGAATGAACACAAAGTCAGAAACCTTTAAAAAGAAATGCCTTCCTAACAGCAACAATGGTCACAGCCTGGAAGAGAAGCTTGTTATTAAATTACAGAAAATTCCTTTAGCATAAAAAACGTGTATAATTTCTGCCCAAAAAAATCTTCTCTAAGTAAGTGGAGCTTTTAGCAACCTTGAGAGGCACAAAGCCTGGCTCCTCATAACTGTTTTCCCCATTTGCTTTGATTTTGACTTGAATTGTGAGCTTCCTGACTCCACCATTCCCACATCTGCTCTGGTCAGGGACACACAGTGGATTCTGTTATTGTGGAACTGAATGCCTTTTTTCTCTTTTTGTTTTTAGACAAATGGGACTTTGTGTAACTAGAACTTGTTTGGACTGGCTTTTCAGACTGCAAATCAACTCTTTCAATTCATAATTAAGTGAGATTGACGTCAGCTGGGACTGAGTTGTTGTAGACCTTAAAAGAAGCACTTTTCACCTTCACCTTTAAGCTTGACTAAATATTGCTGCCCAGACTGTCAAGCTCTGAAGAAAAGTTTTACAGTTAGAGGAGACAAAGATTGAGTCACAGTGACAAGATGTCGGTTTTAAAAGTGTGAGGCTTTCAAACCTCAGGCGACTGTAGCCACTGTCAAGCATGGTGGTGGTACCATGATGCTGTGGGTATGTTTCACTGTCAGTGATAGTAGTGCACTGCTCAAAGTCGGTGGAATAAGGAAGGAGGACTACCTCCAACTTCACTTAAACCCTCCGTTTAGATGGCTGATAGCTGAATAGAAAAGAGTGATCCAGAAAGACATCAAACCTGCTCTGGAATGTATGAAGCTTCAAGAAAGAGCTCAACCTCAACCCTATTGCTTAATTCTACCAAACTTGCCAGTAGGAGTGGTCAAATTATACAGGAGTTATGCCAGGAATTCGTTGACGGTGACAAAGAAACATGTGGTCTGGATGCAACTTACAAACGGACATTTAACCAAATATTAGAGGAGGTCTATGTATGTATTTGAGTCTCTATGTATAATTTTGAGCTTGCAGCCCATTTGTTCATATGTGGCTCAGTGGGTAGCGTATTCTTCTTTCAAGGATGGTTGTGGGTTCAATTTCAGCTTTCAATCAATTTCAGTATGACTAGAAAAGCCCTTTATAAATTCAGTCTATTTACGAATTAACAAATCATTCAAAGCCATTATCGGTATCTATAAACCTCTGATCAGAACTACAAGTCAGATTTCAATAAAAAGCTCAAAAGATTTCATGTTTCCTACTAAACTGAATAAGCTGTCACTGGTTACCTGTAGTAGTTAAGACACAGAAGAACACTGAGTGCGAGGGACAGCTGCCCTCCGAGGAAAACAAGGGCCTGCAGCCGTGAAACCTCCCCCGATGCGATGGGTCGAGAGGCTGTCCTGGCCACCTGCACAGAAACATCACCACTTCCCATCAGACTGTGTTGAAAATGTCATGACTGCATCAACACTTTGCTGTAAAACTATATACTTTATAGTTTTTTTAATGTAATCATGTGATTAACACTGTTATATGCATTAAATATGTCAGTCTGTTTTACTTGTTTGTCAAAGTCTTTATCCCACATATCGTTGATGGTGCAGCCTGCACCCCTCATCAGAAGGGCGCCAGTCCCAAACAGGGCGAGCATCCCGAGATCCGGGAGGCATCCAGGCTCTGCTGCCAAAGCGATGCTCCACGTACAAGGAAGGTAGAGCAGCCATGTTCCTAAAAACGAGACGCAGCAGAATTTAAAAGAGGATTATCTGCAAAACATGAAAAAAACAGCTGCTAAAAATAGATATTCAGCCAAGAGGAAACTGTGCCATTTGGGAGGATTAACTGTGATCTGACTGAGGTTGTTTGAGCAAAGCCTTAACAACACATTAATGCCTGAACTGAATCTTTCTGTGAAAGCACTGATAGTTTAAAAAAGAAGTTTTTTTGAGGGCCCTTCAATCTTTCCAATCATATTTCTGATTAAAAATGAACTCTTCTGTGAAAGCTGTTTAACTTGTGGTGTTTCTCAAGGTTTGTTAGTTGTTTCATTTGTTTTTCACTTCATGGTTTCTTTAGCAGGTAGGAGTCAGTGTGTTAATGACATCTACTAATTTTATGCCAACCATACTCAGTTTGACAAGTCATCGACCTTGATCGACTGTCAAACTCTGATAAAAGACTGATTACCTTTATTTAAATTCTAGCTAAGCAGACAAAGAATCCACCTGGAATATACTCAAACATCAGCAGCAAAGCAATTTTCTCCCTCTGTACATCAATCAAGTCAAGTGTTTGTAAGCTGCGAGTCATTTTTGATTCAATCTTCACTTTGCATTTGGATGTAAACATTCAGTTTATGGTCTTGTCTCTTTCAATTGGGCAATATTGCTCGTTTATGACTTACTGTCTGCTAAACTGGATTAAATATGTTCATGTGTTGGTTTAATTGAGTTCAAGACATCTGTCATGCTTTGATTGCTAAACTATACAAAACTTAAGTGTTTACAAGTCATACAAAATGCTGCTGCCAGCTTTTTAACAAATTCTAACAAGCAAGCCTATATAACCTGTTTTATATTTATTACATTTGCTTCCTGAGAAGAAATTGTTTTTTTATATAACATATTATATAGCATTGAAAGGTGAGGATGCACTATTTCTCTTTCATCGTCTAACTAAACATTCTGTTTAATCAAAATGAAAAAAAACTTGACAATTAATTGTCACACAAGGAGATAAGGTCTTTCAGGTTTTGATACTGAGGCTGTGGGACAGCCTACCTCCACAGGTGCATCTAAACAGCTGTTTCTTCACAAAACTTTTCTAAAAAAAAAAAAAACAAACCAAAAAAACATCAATCATAGAGGGTTGAAGTGATAGAAAAACATTTAACTGCTTTACAATGAAAGAAATATATTCCTACATAATTCTATTGTTAAAAACACACCGGCTGCTACAAGAATTTAAGTATAGATTGATCTTATGAATTATACCGGATCTGGTGAACTGTTAGCTTTGGCAATTAAAATCAAACTCCTTGGATTTAAATTCTCCAGTGTAAAAAGAAAAAGTGAACCTTTGACAGAAACACTGAGAGGGAAAAAAAAATTGTTAAATAAAGGTAAGAACAGCAGAGGTGGGCAATAACTAGTTACATTTACTTGAGTAACTTTTTGGGCAAAAAATTACTTTTGGGAGTAGTTTTACTACACCATACTCTTTACTTCTTTCTACACTTGAGTAACAATTTCTGGACCCACAGCGAGCAACTTCACTGAATGAAGAACAAACATGTTTTAACCAAAACTGCAGCAGACACACCTAAAGTTTATGTTCGAGTCAGACTTCCTCTTTGTACACAAGCTTTGTTCTTATGTTGTTGTGTTTCCTATCTGCTGAGCCTGTTGTGCCATTTGGAGGTCAAATGAATATACCGTAAACACTATTGTGACAGTGACAGAAAGTATTTTCTCTTCTTCCAGCACATACTTACCTACTGTAAGTATTAGCTTCTTAAGTTTTATATTGAAAATAAATATTTGGAAAAGTGTTTTTTTTTTTTTTTTTTTTGCCTGACGTTGGTATTTAGTACCAATGTATTTATTTATTTTTAATTCAGTCTTTAAAATACAAGAGTTTTCATACAATTATATATTTTTGTCTGTCTGATGATATCATTTTAAATTATTAAATCATATGATATGGTCATTTACTTGAGTAACCTTTTTCCAGGATACTTTTTCCCCCCTCTTATTTGAGTAATTTCTTGAATGGCTACTTTTACTTGAGAGAAAATATGTTGAAGTAGTGCTACTTTTACCTGAGTACAATTTTTGTACTCAAGTAAACTATTGTACACAATAGTGTTGAGTACAATTCTGCCCACCTCTGATTTACACTACGGTGCGGCTTTCATAGAGAATGAATGCAGTTACCTATGGGTTTGTCCAGCCTCATCAGTCTGAGGTAAGGCTGAACATGAGCAGGAGCTGAGTTCACCACAGAAGCACCGGAGAGACTGAACGACCTGCTCCCACTGCGCTGTGTTTCTCTGGGTCTTAACTTAAACCGACTCTGGCTGCACAAAGCTCGTCTCAACACCGCGGACTCTGAATGGACGCCGTCTTTACTCCTCGCTGTTTGATTTTGGAGGAAGCAGTTGGGCAGGGTGGACAGACAGGGTGGAGGACATGTCCCACTCACAGTGGTCCATCTCAGGGTGGTCAGAGTTAACCGGCTGCTCAACCTGGCACAGAACATGATGCTTTTCTTCGGTCAGCTGCACATTTCCGTCCTTTACTTAAAATTAAAAACCCCAAGATAAAAATAAAAAAAACACCATCGAATCTAAGCGACCAAGCGCTGTAGGGTATTCTCTACTCTTGTGGTACGTCCAGTATTATTGTCCGGAGGAAACAACCACAACATGAAGCGGAACAAATTAAAGCTGCATATTTTGCCATTCAAAGTCGACTACGAGATCAAACCAAAAACTAAAACAAAAAAGAGGGTCATAATTAAAATTTCATGTTGAGTGTTTTTGCTCAAGTGATGTACAAATAAGGTTGCCGAGTTATTAATATAATAGTGAGAGTAAACCACAACTTGTATGTTACTCTCATAACGCCCCATTTATTTTACATCAAACTAATACTTAATTCTGGGAGGTTTTACTTATCTATATATTTTGGCCACCTAAAAAGTCTTGTAAAAAATAAATAAATGACCTTTTTAAAATTTGACTGTTTTTGTTATAATTCTTTATCTTCTTTAAATCACACAAGTGTTTCATCCTGGTGTAGCTTTTCCATTTTTGCCTGCAACATATCTCTCAGCAAAAAGAAATCAATCTATCTATCTATCTATCTATCTATCTATCTATCTATCTATCTATCTATCTATCTATCTATCTATCTATCTATCTATCTATCTATCTATCTATCTATCTATCTATCTATCTATCTATCTATCTATCTATCTATCTATCTATCTATCTATCTATCTATCTATCTATCTATCTATCTATCTATCTGTCTGGCTGGCTACCTAGCTGGCTATCTGAGTGGAAACTTGCAAAATGCACCTAGCACCAACTCTCAGTTTCAGTTTTAATAAAGAAAATTCAAAGCTAAAGTGCGAACATATACCGTCATTTGTACAGATTTATTAATTCTTTCAAGCAGGCACTCAAGGTGGCAGTAAAGCGCCTTGTCCAGAGCGAGTCTCAAACGACGTTCAACCAAGACGAAGAAGAAGAATCTGAGCTGGAGGAGGAGGAGGGAGGAAGGCCAGATTTACTCGCGGGAAAAATGGCGGAAACGTGTCTGTCTGTATTTTCTGCAGCAGCGCTCCAAAACATTGACTCATAGGCCTTATTTCGTGTTTACCTTCATCCGTGAGTATAACATAGTTGCACTGCGAGTCACTACACGTTTATATCTGCCCTGCTAACTGTTTGTGCAGAGGTTTTGTTTGGATTCTAATAGTTTATGGCTCCTTTCTGCTGGACGTGCAGGGCAGAAAAGTTTAATACAGAGGTGGGCTTATCAGTTGATTTTCTGAAACAGACAAGGGAATAGCGTGTCTTTTTTAACCTCAAATTGTGCAGTCTTCAACAAAATACAAATTCATTTATGCTGAGCATTAACTGCAGCCTCATTAATATAAATAATCTTTCCTGCTAATCCTTTAGGTGTGCCATCGTGGGTTTTTAACGGGAACCAACTGAATGAGATGCAAAGTGGTATGTATTATACTGATAATCCATTGTCTTTCTGTTGTAAACCTGTTTCAGTTCAGGCTGAGCAATTCACATTTGCCCCTTTACAATTTTTAGATCCAGTGCAGTTCTCTACCTCTGGACACATGGAGGAGACAGTTCCCCAAGAATGCCTGGCAAAGTCTTTCCACTGCTCTAAATGTACCCTAATCTTCAAATCCAAGGTGTACCTTTTCGAACATCTCAACAAGGTACATTGTTTGGACGTAGATGTGTCTCTCAGAGATGCTGGCTTAAGATATGCTGAGAGTAAAAAGGCCAACAACGCAAACAGCAGAAGTGCAGGAAAGAGTTTTACGTGCAGGAGCTGTGATTTTAAGACTTGCAGTCGAGACGTTTTGACAAAGCATGAGACACAGTGTCAGAAAACTGAAAGCCCCAACTTGACTGAAACTATTATGACACCTGTCACGTTATCAAACCAACTCATTGAAGCTGAAGAAGCGTCCTCATCTAAGGACATTAGAACATACAAAAGGCCATCGCAAACCATCACCAAGTATTTTACAGCATCATCTGGATCAAATGTAAAGCTCAAGTTGGCTAATGATGCAAAAAACCCTCTGATTTTAGAGAAAACTCCTCCAAACCTCAAGCAGACTGCTGTAAATAAAGTCGCTGCAAAGCCTAGGATTGATGTATTTTTTCGAGCAGCAGACGTTTTTAAGCACACTGACCATCTTTATCATGCTAAGCGAGGAGGATCTGATTCTCAGGCAGAACAAGCAAATACAACAATGAGCGAGATTGTCAGGAAAACCAGTGTTGAAAGTTTAAAAGGTCCAACAACTAAAAAAGCTAAATCAGAACTAGACGCAACTGAAAATACAAACAGAAAACTTTCAGGCAGCGCAGAGTTTTCATTTGAAGTCAGTGATGAGGAAGAGGAAAAGAAGCTGGAACTTGCTCACAGAGACCCACCACGCCCCAAAGTGTATTTTTGTAAGCACTGTGACTACAGCAATGTGAGCTTCAGGCTTGTGTCCTCTCATTATCAGAACGATCACCCTTATGTCAGATGTAGCGTTGGCTACATTCAGCAGTCGTCTGATCAGAGTGCAACCTTTCGCTGCCTTGAGTGTCCAGTTGAGTTTCTAAGCACTGTTGACCTCAAGTGGCACTACACAGAAAAACACCCCGATGCTCCAGATGTGTTCAAGATGAAGCTGAAGGAGCTCAGACTGGTGTTTAAATGTTTCACATGTACATTCACCTGCAACGACGTGCAGGCCCTAAGACAACATTACAAAGAGAAGCATCTGACTTGTGAAGTGGACAATTCTTTGTTGTTCTGTCAATATTTAGTGCGCAAATGTCAGGAAGAGCCAACTCAACAAGAAACGTGTGAGAAAACATCCAGTCCAGAAAGATCAGTGGAGCTTTCCCCCGAGAGAACCAGCACACCACATAAAGAGGTGGAAATTACACCTTCACAGCAATCTCCCGCCTCCACTGGACCAGACGTGACCCTGTATAAATGCATTAAATGTGAGTTTGAGCACAAGTCCGCTGTTGTCATGCATGTTCACTACCAGAAAAGACATCCAGAAAAATCTGTTTCAATAGATGAAATCAAACAGATAGCCCGTAAAACATCACAGATGACGCCTGAGAAAGAAACTTTACAGAAAGAAAAAGCCACAGTACATCTGCAAGAGAAGGCTGCAGCATTTGTGCTCAAGCTCGCACCCGAAGTTTCTAAAAGTTCCCCAGATCTTTTGAGAATTGAGCATGTTAGATTTGTAGAGGATGACCCAAAAAAAGGGAACTCCCTCTCTAAACGTGTAAGAAAAACAACTAACAGATTGGAGGATTTTGAAACAGATGAAACAGTACCTTCACAGAAACTAAAACACACACCTGAGCCGGCTCTGGAAAATGAAAGTAAGTTTTCCGAGCCCGAGTTTGAATCAAAAGCTACCAAGAAAACTCCTGAGGTGACATCTACAAAAAATGAAAGCAAAGCCAAGATATCATCTTCTACACCTAACGCAGAAACATCCAAGTCTAAATCTAACAAATTGTTATGTAGTTCACCGCTGGACATGCACTACTGTCAGTTTTGCAACTACACAAGTCCTCAAATCAGAAGTGTCATTGGTCATCATAATGCAAAACATGCTGTCCACGTGCTCTTATCAAAGGAAGACATCATACAGTATAGTGCTGAGGTGATAGAAAATAAGAATAAGAGTCTGACCACGTTTAAAACAAGTAATCAGTTAAAAAAAAGCAACAAAACTGAATTTCAGCTTAGAAAGAGTGGGGCTAGAAAAACTGAAGTCCGTGTGCATGCAGAACAACTGTTTTTCTGCCATCTGTGCAATTTTGGAAATCCATCAACACAAGGAGTCATTGCTCATCAAAACAAAGTCCACAAATACAAACATTCCAGTCGGAAGAGTATTCTTAAATATTCAACCTTGATGCGTGAGAAGATTAAAAAGAACACCACAAACCCTTCAAGTTTACCTCTTCCAATAGTAAATGAAGAAGACAAAGATATGTTTTTCTGCCACTCTTGCAATTATAAAAACAGAGCGTTGGCTGAAGTAGCACGCCATCACTCCAGAGTACACCGCAAACCTTTTAGTAGAACTGACATCCATCAGTACACGTCAAAGGTTCTCGAACAGCTACAGAAATCTCCCCTTAAATCAGCTGCAAACCAGGAGCTGCCGGAGGAACCAGAAGGCAAAAAAGAAGAGGCAAACAATTCTTCCAAAACCTTTTCCAACTCAGCGCCGCTTTCAGTAATAAACTCTGAAACGCATAGAAAGCTTCCATGCAAATACTGCTCATTCACTACACAATATGTGTTCCTTTTGATGTCACATATGAAGAAAATTCACTTTTCAAGACTCTCAGTTACAGGCGTTCTAAGACTGTGTTTCCGTAAAGGAGCATTAGAATCTGGCTATCACTGCGAGTGGTGTGTTTTCAGTCACAAAAAAGCAGAGGCAGTCCATAAACACTACCAGGAACGACATCCAGGCTGCAAGCAGATGAGCCTTGGGACTGTAAAAGCTCGGTTATTTGTTGGTGCCAAAGAGTTGCGTTCAAAAGATGAGAAAACTGAACTAAAACCAGTCTATAAATGCAGGACATTCCAAGGTTTGCGAAAAAATAGAGGTGGTATTTATAAATGCACAAAATGTTCTTTTAAAAGTTACTCAAAGTTCTCTCTTGAGTGCCACTGCAACAAGTTTCATCCTTCGCGGGAAAAAGATGATCTCTTAGATTCCCCAAGTGACAAAGCGACAGGAGAAAAGAGCCAGTTGGAAGACCTCACTGAAATGCCAGGATTGTTTGAATCTTTCCAAGTGCCTCTTGAAGATGCAGATGAAGAAACTTTATCTTCCGATGTGTTCAAGTGCCCTGTATGCCCTGCAATGTTTAATAGCCAGCATGGTCTGAGCATTCACAGTGGAATGAAACACCTCGAAGGCAAAAACATGAAAGACCCGGCAAAACAACCAGAGGAAATTCAAGGGCGCGTGCATGTCTTCGAGTGTCCGTATTGTAACTATTTCAACACCAATCATCAGGGAGTTCTCACTCATTGCCAGATGAGGCATCCTGCCTCTGCCTCCAGGGCGGACAGTCTTCATCTGGATGCAGCACGTTTGCAGGATTGGGATGATTCCACGAAAAGAAACAGTTCTGAGGAAGTTTTCAAATTTAGTGGGTACATGTGTAAAACCTGCCCACAAATCTGTGCAACGCTGAAAAAACTGAAAAGGCACCGTGAACAGAACCACAATGAGGCTGCACTTAGCATGCCCAAACCAGCTTCTAAACCATCACTGGCTCTTAGAATAAAACTAGTTAAGCCCCACACTCTTAAATCTGTCTCCAAGACTTCCCTTCATACCAAGAAGGTCTACGTCAAGTTCAAGTGCCAGCAGTGTCCTTATGTCTGCACCACAAACCTTGGACTGAATAGTCATGTTCTTAAGCAGCACACAAATGCTGCTCCAAAGGACTATGTACATAAATGCATGTTGTGCCCACAGACATATACATTTAAAAGGCGACTTGCAAAGCATTATGCTAAGAAACATGGAAAAAGTGCCTTTCAGAAATACTACATTCCACTATACCAGCCAGCTCAGAAGAAGAAAGAGCCATCGTCTCAACAACAGCAGAATAACTCAGAAAAACGGCTAATCTACAAGTGTCCCAGCTGTCCGTATGTGAATATCTCTTACCATGGGACTCTCACTCACAGCCAGATGAAGCACCCAAGCTTTACCGTGAGAGCAGATGAGCTGGAAACAGGTGAAATACTCCTCTCCAACATTGTCAGGTGCTCGAAAGGAAAAGGTTCCTATGAAAGAGGGTATATGTGTAAAAGATGTCCACAAATTTATCCGTCCATCAAGAAACTAACTAACCACTGTAGAAATGAACATGGGAAGGCAGCCATTTCTGAGCTTTTCACTGAATCTGAAGTAAAAAAGCAAGATGAAGTCACAAATGAAGCAAATGACAAAGTTGCAAATGAAGCAGCCGCCCCCTTAGAAACAACATCGGAGAGCTCTGTCCAGCTTCAGAGGGAGGATGGAAACGATGTCAGAACTCGGTCCTCCGTATCAGAAGCTGCCTCCTTAAAGAAATTGCTGAAAAAAGACTCGTCTTACAAGTGTGAGCTGTGTACTTACTCAGCTTTTACACGCAAAAACCTCCAGTGTCATTACAAATGTTCTCACAAACTGGATGCGCTTAGTACTTACAAGAAGTTGGAAAAGTACAACAAACGTAAAAACAATTTCCCCTTTAAATATGTTGAATTAAAAAAACGGTTAAATCTCAATTGTAAGAAGTGCCCAGACTCAGTCTTTGACTCGTCCCAGTTGCTGATTGATCATTATAATACTTTTCATCACTTGAGTAGGAAATCTGACTTCACAGTGTTATCATTTGGAGTGAAAAAGGGAAGCACGGGGCTCTACAAGTGCAAGTCCTGTAAAGCAAATTTACATGGAGTTAGAAATCTCTTCAGACACCTGGATCGCCACAGAGACCAGATGAAGGCAAAGGCCTCGCAAAAAGAATTCTCCTTTGCCAGTGCAAGAGAAGATCCCCAACCCCCTAAGGTAAGTTAGCTTGGCTGGAGTGCTCTTGAGCTTCTGTCACATCCTCAAGTTTCAGTTGCGAGTTTGATCGCTGTGACTTTAATGTGCAGGTCTCTCAAAAAGACAAACTGCCCACATTTGAAAGCATCGAGGAGCTCACCCAGTGGACGGGCACACCGGTAGAGGTCGTAACTCTCCCTTCCAGTCCTCAGCCGTCGCCTTCGAAACTGCCAGATGTTGAACCAGAGGCTGAAGCACAGGAAGCCGGACACACCTGCAAACGGTGCCAGCGGACGTTCATGTCGCTCAAAGGTCTGCGTTCACATGAGCGGAGCCATGCAGCCCTGGGAGCCATCAAGAAACTGGACAATCTGGTCAACACAGAGTTCAAACACAAGTAAGGAAAACTTTCATCATTTGATATTTAGTATTTTCAAATATTAGCTTAATTCTTTTTTTTTAGCTTCAGTCAGAAAACATGTTTAGCGTATGAACTTAAAAGATTAAACCAGAGGTGTGCAACCTGTGTCTCCAGAGCCGCAAGTGGCTCTTTGGACCATACACAACGGCTCTTAATAACATAAAGAACCAACAAATGTTTTTAAACATAGATATAATGACAGTTACATGTTTTAGCAGTTTTTTTTTAAAAACAGAATTAAATTTCCAACATTTTTAGGCTGGAAACTTTTTTTTATTTATTTTTTATGTTTTTACTTCATTTTCCGGAAATATCAACTTCCAATAGAAGCACTGTATCCATCCTCTTTTTCATCCTGTTTTTCTTTAATTTAAAACCTAAATATAGAAATAAAATGGGGATTCTTTAAAAATGACCACAAGTTTCCTAGAGAATATATTTCAAAAGTTATGTTTTCTTTTTTCAAGACGTTATGTAAAACTAGTGGCTCGAAGCGAGTTTTGTTTGGCTGAAATGAAAGTAAAAATGGCTCTTAGGATTATAAAGGTTCCAAACCCCTGGGTTAAATCAGACCCACAGCATTTTTTAAGGGGTGCACAGATAAATTGGCCCCAATCTCCCTAATTTTAGGAGATCAGTGATTGGCCAATATATACGTGTGAAACTAATCTTATCCACTAATCTTATCTACCTCTGCAAAGGTCTGAAAATCAGCCGCTGTCCCCTTTTGCTCTGGTTGGGAGAGAAGGCTGATAGACAGACCCACCCACCAGATCAGGTCTGCATGTGCATGATTAGCAATCAGTTTCAAACTTAGAGACTTTGTTGCTATATTCAGCAACTTTTCAGACAAAAAAATTGGTATCAGCAGGTTAGGCTTTTTAAAGATCGGCCAGAAAACCGCAATCGGTGCACCCGTGACATTTTTATACATTTACTTTCTAATTATGATGTTATAAGGATTAACAGTGATTCATTTGCTTAATAAATGTATGTCTTCTCACTCTTCCCTCCAGCATCAAAAAGTACCTCCTCCATAGACCTGACACTTCCAAGCCTTACCGCTGCCGCTGCTGTGCTTACAGGACGAATTTCATGGCCCTATGGCAAAGTCATTTTCTGAAAAACCATCAAGGTCAGAAAGCTGTCAGTGATCTATCAAATATTCTCACTTTGAATGGATCTGCTTTTTTAGCAGTGCATTTAACTGTTTTTTTTCCCAGCAGTATTTGACACACAAGAGAAGAGAAGAAGGCCTTTTACAGACATACAGTAGCTTGATAATTTGAATAACTGTGAGCTTATAAGACTGATAAGCTGCTGGTTTTACTCAGGCATCAGGATGGGCTGCTGGTCATTTTCTTGTTTGTTTTCAGGGATGTGTTTCATACCCACTTTGACAACCGACCATTTAAATGTGTTTTTTTTTTTTTTTGGTTCTGCTCATAGTTTTTTCGGTTTTTACCCAGGACATGATCTCTCATATTTCCGATAGTCAGCTGGTCCAGTCAGGGATCAGAACCACAGCCAATGGGAGTGAAGTATAATACTAAGTTTTTAGAAAGTGATATTGTAATTCAGTTCAGTTAAACAAGAAACTTGTGAAATTTATAGCCAAAACTCATGAAAAACTTAACTACAATTTAAAAAAATAAACTGATTACAGGGGTATGAAATGGTTTGTTTACATTTAGGAAGGGATAAACAGGCTCAATATACATTGCTGTATATTGAGCCAGGGCCAATATAAGTTATTGCATATCCCACTGGAAGAGAGCAGCAACATAATATTCATTTTCACATTTAACTGGTAGATAATGAATGTCTGTTCAGAAATATTAAGTTTTGTTCAAGACGTCCAAATTAATATTTGCTGAATTTAATCAGATTGGTGCTTGCCTGCAAATATTTGATTAAGTAAAGGTAAATATGGGCTGCTGCATGCACAGTGTAATTTGATAGTCAGTTGCTGGGTTGCTTTAAAGCAAATATGAACAGACTGAATCAAAGAGAGGCTGAGAGTAATTAGTTGTTTTTATACTGACTGTATTTACCTGTAACAATCTTAAAGGAAACATGCAATTGTGATGTTATTGTTGAATTCATTCATGATGAAAAAGTTGCAAGTAACCTCCATTTTCCTTTCTAGTCTTTTTCTTTCCCGTCGTAATGATGAGCTATAATCTCCCGCTCATTAATATCTGCTTCAAACATGGGCATCTAATTAGCGAAAACTATTATTCTCATGCAAAGTGTAAATGCAAGACGCTTGGAGAAAAAAAATGTATCTGAAATTGCTTCCAAATGATTGTCATACTGCATGTACTGATACTGCAATTCAGTAAATAGTGCAGCTCAAATTTAATATCAGGTTTTCCCTGTTCCCTTTGTGCTGCTAAATTCTCAGACGTCATTGAGGAGGAAATCATCGAGACCAGCAGTAATGACGAGGAGCTTTCTCAGAGTGCAGAAAAGGAGGTTCCAGATTCATCTGAGAAAATGAACAACTCTCCTGAACTCATTGAAGAACCAGAGGATGTAGAAGGCAAGTTATTTGCTGTATGTTTGATAGTAACAAACAATCTGTGAGAATTACACTTTTTGATTTAGTTGGACTTCTTGTACTCTGACAGAATCCACAGAATCATACTCGGAGCCCCCGAATGTGCAGCGGCAGTTGACCCACTACAGCTTGATGGCGCAAAATGTGGACAAAACTAACATGAATTGGCATGAACTCAGTTTGTCTGACGGTCTCCTTCAGTGTGAGATGTGTAACTTCAACACTGCGCACCTGTCAAGCATCCGGCGCCACTACGCAAACCGGCATGGGAAAAAAATCCTAAGGTGCAAAGACTGCGAGTTTTACACGGGTATAAGGTAAGCTGCAGCCATATGTGCCAGCACTTATTTTCCAACGGTAACATTTAGATGGTACAAAGACCCAAAATTAGCTGAATCTGATCGATAAGAGTATTTTAGAAATATTACTTTTGATTAACAACTTTAAAAGCTTTATCTGTAATTTCCCTGAGTATTTTAAATTGGAAGGAATTTCTGAAGTGACGTAACATTTCGCACTTAATGCTTTTTATTAAGAAAAAACATGGAGATGCACATAGAGACGGGCCACTCCACCTGTCAGTCCAAACCGACTCATCTGAAGGACCTCCGCTGCCCGTTCTGCCTCTACCAGACCAAGAACAAGAACAACATGATCGATCACATCGTCTTGCATCGAGGTACGCCAAGTGCTCCGTGAGATTCAGCGTCCTCCCCTCTGATGTCGTCTTGTTTTCGACCCGCTTTGTGGTTTTTTTTTTTTTTTTTTGTTTGTTTGTTTTGTTTCATTGCAGAGGAGCGAGTCATGCCCATAGAAGTGCGTCGCCCAAAACTGTCCCGTTACCTTCAAGGCATCGTCTTCCGCTGTCACAGATGCACTTTTACCAGCAGTAGTGCTGAAAACCTGCGCTTGCACATGATGAGGCACAATAACGTCAAACCTTACAAGTGTCGACTCTGCTACTTCGACTGCACTCGACTTGCAGACTTGGAGGCACACCTGAGCGATAAGCATCAGGTGAGGAGATGTCTCTAAAGCTGAATGTGCATCACTGAAATTCCTTAGGGTCCAAGGGCGCAACCAGCTGGCCGCTTTGAAAGAAAAAATTAGTGTTGGACAGTTTTTAGTCTTACCACTAGAGTAATTATTGGTTAGAATTAAACTGGTTATAACCTCAAGACTTAAAATGGTACACCCAGTGTTTGAGGACTCTCTAACTGAGGTATAAATAAAATAAATGCACTAAAAAAAGCAGGCAGTTAGAGATCAGTAGTTGTAGCTTTATTTCACATTGTGATGTGGCTCCGAACAATATTTAAGGGTCTCTTTCAAATATACAGTTATTTCCGTCACTAGATTATATGAAAATATAAGTCCAGAAAATGGAGAATAGAGGAGGAAAATGTGCATCTTCTCATTTATTACTTTAATTTTATAGAAATAAGTCATTGGTAGCAACAGATACAAATGTTCTATCCTGAGATAAATAGTGATGTCAGATTTTCAGACTTCTGTCCATCCATCCATCATCTGTTTTTCCCATCCATCCATCTATAATACTCATGAAGACTTCTGGATTAAGGTTGTTAAATTACTTTTTTGCAGGTTTTGAGAAACCATGAGCTTGTGGGTCAGGTGAGCCTGGATCAGCTGGAAGCAAGGACAGGTACCAGGCCAGAAACTGATGATAACCACAGCTCTGACAATGAAGAGCTGGAAGCCGAGGAATTTAATGCCACCTGTGATGATGTTCCACAAACTGACAACCTCCCAGAATATCACTCCACAGGTAACATGATAGTCCATGCAAAGGAAGTACATGGGACTCAGGAGCAGAGGGGAAATGAAAGGACACCCTCCAACAGTTCAGTATCAGACATTACGCAGGACATTACTCAGCAAAACACCTCTGTCCTGGAGAGACATGAGCAGGACTCACAAACACAAGAGCTGAATGTAGCTTTGCATCATACTGAACCAAATGCTGAGGAATGCGATGATGCAGATATCAAATATGATGATTGCAGTTTTGCTGAGAAAGAGAAACAGACAAGTAAGAACCAAACCACACGGACAGACGGACAGGAGGAAGAAGTTGCACAGAGGAGTTTGATATCCGGCAAAACGGCAGACGGACAGGCCGACGGGCCGCATTTCAAGGAGGATCACCGTGAAGCACAGAGCATCGAGGCAATGGTAGAAGAAGACATAGTGCGGCATGTCCTGCTGCTGGAGGAAAACGGTAGCATGCACAAATCCCACAAGAGGCCAGATCAGGAGAAGACCGGTAAAATGGGCCAAAACACTGAGGGGAATGAGAAAAGCGAAAAGCCCTTATCGAATACAGTTTGCAGCACATCTTTGGCCCAGAACTTAAAATTTCAAGACATTATCGCTAATCCAGCCACAGCTAAAATGAATTCTGCACAGGGAAGTAGTTCAAAGCATCGAGAGGGTTTCAGATTCGAGCCACATTTGCTGACGCTTTCGCCCAGTTATACACGACTTAAACTGGGCCATAAGGGGAGTTTGGGCATCTTATTAGCCAACTGTAAACGGGAACAAAACCACAGTCCAAAAATCCTTAAGGATGAGTCGGAACAGAACAGAGAAAAAACAGTACTTGTCAAGGAAAAACAGCCCCATCTGGATCAGTGTGAGGAGGATGAGCAAATGGAGCAGAAGATGGACAGAGAGGCTGGGATTAACAAGGACGAGTGCAAAGTTCAGGATACTCCACATGTCCATGATGGTAAGATTATTTTTCTTGTTTTGTAAGAGCAACGCATGCAGATCAGCATGTTTCTTTCTGATTAATAAGTCCAACTTCATAGCATTGTTCTTAAACTCTGAGTTTTGATTTGCATCAAAATTAAAAAAAAAAGCCTGTAATTCAACTTTTCAGTAATTTGAAACTTCTCCAATCTAAGCTATAAAGGAGATTAATACCACTTCCAGGATTTCTGACTGTCCTAATGTCCGTGGATTATAGAAAACTGGGAAACCTAACCTCAGTGTGAGGACAAACATTACCCTACTGGGCCCTTAGTATTAAGTTTGTTTTTTTTACTGCTGGTTTCCTGGCCATCCTACCACAGTGCTCCCTACATGGAATCACACCTGCACTAGGATGATTTCTAACAATCTGTTGAATTTTTCTGTAACTATAGGAGGTTTCTGTGCCTCCTCTGAGATTTACCTTTACAGTGGAGGAGAAACATCATCAGCATTAGATGATATTGTTAACTGGTAACCTAAAGAGGATGAATGCAGGTGAGGATTTTTTTTTCTGCAGATGATTATTATGATGATTTTCCATTTACTAGTTAATGAAAACATGACATTTAAAATTAGATATTACTTCAGACCAATAAAAAAAAAAAAACTTCTTTTAAAAACAAAAATGTGGGCTTAATGAAAAGTATGTTTAATACCTGCTTAAAGGTTATTTTCAAATGGTTGCCTTTGTATGCTGTCCAATTATGCGCCAATTTTTATGAATATGGTGTTTCCTACATGTTTGAAGTAATAAAGTAAAAAGATGTTTTTTAAAGAGACTTATAGTTAAGTGTGAATCTATGCTAATTATTAAATCAAACTCAGTTATTACATAGGAGAAAATAAACAACAAACACTCCCACCAGTACATTTGAGGCTTTTATTTACTTAAGAATAAATTAAATAATAATTTTACCTTCTTCAGATTTAAATTGGTACCCCCACCCTCCGAAAAAAAGTAATAATAATAATAATTGTAGTAATATTTTAATCTTAGCTTCTTCAGAGGGGGAGTAAATAGATTTTTGTAGCTTTAATTCTCCTCATTAATGAAAATGTTTTTAAATTTCCAATCAAACATCCCGATTGATAAAATTTCAGTTTTTGATAGTTTTCTTTACACTCTTGGCTTTCGTTTTAATATGAGATGATAGAATCCAAAAAGAGAACTCATTTTATGATGAGTAATATTTGTCATAGGAGAATGCTTAAAGCTGCGATCTGTTGTTCTTTAGATGCATTCACCCCCATGGATGGAGCTGCTGAGCTTCTGCGTGAGGAGAAGCTGTTCACTTGTGAGCTGTGTGGACGAAACCTGATGAACATCTCTGAACTGAATCGCCACATCTTACGTCACGGAGTATAACGTTTTCCCTCGTGTAGATGCCTGAGCAAGCTTCTGTTGTTCTATTATATATCAGTATTTCACTGTTCTCTTTGTTCTTAAACTGAGTCCAATGTTACAAATGGATTGTTCCCCCCCCCTTTTTTTTAGATTTTTAATCCTTTTCTAATTGTTTGTTTTATATAGCTGCGTTTATGTATTAATGCAGTAGGCAAACAAAACCTTAGAATACGAGGATGACAGTATTGTATGTGACCTGTCTTGAAAGGTTAAAGTCAAAAAGATTTTCTATTAAAAAAGTTACTATCCATTTATATTTTACCTGAAGTTCAAGAAAAGGTATCACCCAGACGCTGTTGCTGTAAAATATGCTAGACACTAACACTGTGAGCCATGCTTGAATTCAAAACTGACTTTATACTAGATTGTTGGTCGTGCCACTGTTACTTTCAGGCACTTTTGTTTTATTTCATTAAAATTAACTGTATTGCTTTTATTTTTATTTCAGTAAACTTTTAGGTTTAATTATGTTCGCATTTCATCAACTTTTACATTTCAATTTCACTTGCATTGTACTGTAAACGAATAAAGTGAAAACGGCAATTCCTGCTGAATTTCATGCTTGAAGTTGGTTTGTTTCAGAAGTAAAACCGGTATACAGATTACACATGGTGACATTTCATGTTTTCATTTTGGTGATTGTGGCTTACAGCCAGTGGTAATCAGACCTCTTTTTTTCAGTAACGAGTAATCTTAACGCGTTACTATTTCCAATCTAGTAATCAGATTAAAGTTACTTATCCAAGTCACTGTGCGTTACTTTTATTGTCATTTTATTTAGTAAACATACATTTTTACTTTCCTCTTGCGTCTCCAGGAGAGACACCTCACCTGTAATACCAGGCAGCAACACAAACGTAAACAATGGAGGGAGGAGAGAGATACACGTTTCCTAACTGGAATTAAAAGTACTATTTAGAGTTTGTGTCGCCAAAGATGGCAGTAATCAAGGTTCGTTCTTTCCTCTGTGCTGGAGACAAAGTGCTATTGTTACATCTTTGAAAATATGGGAGACAGAAAAACACTGCAGTCTGGACTTGTCCTGTTTCGTGGCCGAATCAAACCACACAGTGATAGATGTGAACAGGACAGACTGAATCATGGCCATGAAACTATTGAATGTGTTATGCTGTACAATTCTTTTAAAGTTGTGGTTATCCCTTATTGTGCTCCTATCACTCTTTCCCCTTCCACTTTCCATTAATTTCCTGTGATTTGATAATGACATTTCTGTCTTTTATTCTAATTTTCTGAGAAACTGAAGTGTAGGTTTTCATTAGTTGTAAGCCACAATCATCAAAGTTAAAATAAATAACCTCTTGGACTTTATCCCTCTGCGTATTACCTTTTAGAGCTGAAATATAAGTTGACTTTTCAGGTGTGATTCTAATTTATTGAAATGCAACTGTAAGATGTGCATATGTTGAGTAAAAAGTCCCTCCTTGCAGTTTAACATACCTTCAGTTAAATATTCACTTCTCCACACATTTACTTTTAAGACCGTCTCAGTTTCCGCTGTCTTTAAATACAGCTAATTAAACTCAAAATATTGCATTGTTTAAATGGTTTTGCTCTGGACAAATTAAAATTATTTAAATTAGATAATCTGTATATTTACAAAATGTCCTGTTTCAACAAAAGAGGATTAGAGCCACTGAAAAAAACAAGAATTTTCACTAATTTCATAATTCTGACCTTTTTTGTTACTTCTGTAACTTCTTGTTACAGCATGTTACTGCTACATTTTCATAATTACCATAAGAAGTAACGTTTTATGTCGGAAATTGACGAATCTATTCACAATTGTCCAAATATGGTAACTTTTATGTGCGCTAGTATGCTAACATCTGACTGACTTTGATGTAAAAAATTTTCTCTTTGTTAAAATTTACTATCTTTGACCGGATTTAACCGAGCCTACTGTAGAAGGTCAATATATGATGATGTGATAGATAGATAGATAGATAGATAGATAGATAGATAGATAGATAGATAGATAGATAGAAAGAAAATACATCATCTTATATTGCCTTTCTAACTGGAAAGTTTACATACACCTAATAAAAATACACATCCAGATTTTTTTTCACTGTCTGAAGTTAAATCAGCCCATACTTCTCTTGTTTTAGATTACTTAGAATTACCAACATTATTTTTATTTGCATGATATATGATGGATAAGTATCAGGGATTATTGTCTTTTAAACTGTATGACTTGGGTCAAACCTTTTGGGATTTTCTTTTGACAGTTATCCTATTTAAACAAGTGTTTATACTAATGTGAAGCCAAGACACATTTAAAACCAAAATAAAATGTTTTTAATAAAACTCAAAAATGTATCCAAATGAACAGAAATATACATTTTGAAACAACTAAAAACATTTATATGCAAAGCACAAGCAGGCCACAGCGTTTGTGGTGAAATTCAAAATTACGAGCCGACGAGGATGCCTTGAAGGCAGCGGTTTCGTATGGGTGCGCTGATTACGACACATTCTTGTCATCCAAATGAAAGAGGACTCCAGTTCCTGGTATGGATTGACTGTGGAGGACGGATGAGGCGGAGAAGGTAGACTTTATCGACTCCTCTGAGCGGGATCAGCTACTCCGATTTGCCCAACTGACGGAAATACTGTAGGTAAAGCTGCCTTTTGTGATTCTGTCGCTCCAATGCTTCTGAAAAGAGGAGATGCTGCTGATACATTCAGATCGGTTAATAGCTACTTTATTCTGCGAAAACGTAAACTCAGTGCAAATGTATCTTGGTATTAGTTTTTAGATTTTGAGTTTGACTTTGTTGGAATGAGTTCAGAAAGGCTGGTTTACAGCATGTGCAGGAATTGTTTCCTTCTTCCTTGATCACGCTTTGTCTCTTTCCTGATAACTTACTGGAAGACTGAGAATATAAGTGTGATGATTCACAGACATTCTAATTATGTTCTTTTTAACATTTCTGGGTCTTAAACGCATCTGTCTGCATCGTTATTTTTTTACATTTACATGTTATTCCTTAAATATTTATACTATAGCTTTTTTAAATTGTTGCGTTATTACATCTCAGCAGGAGGTACTTTTTTAAATATTAGATGTTAGAAGTGCTTCTTAGATGCATCCATGTAAGCTTTAGAAATAAGTTCATTTTGTCTCCAACCAGATAATACATTAAAGAACAGAGCTTTTATTCTACTGTCATATTTTATTACCCTACAACACCTTTGATGTTTTTATCAATTCTTAAAGTGAAAGCTTGTTTCTTCCACTGATGGCCATAAGTTTTTATGGTTATTTTTTGTGATCAACTTTTTATTTTACTGTCATGACACTTAAACTTATATATGTTTCAATCTGCATTTTAAATAAATGTCAAATATACATTGCCTTGCAAAAGTATTAACACCCCAAGAATTCTATCATTTTTATCATTTTTCCAACCACAAACTTCAGTATGTTTTATTTTGATTGTTTGTTTGTTTTGGTTTTTTTGTTTGTTTTTTTGTAATAGACCAACACAAAGCATTGTATTGTTGTGAAGTGGAGAAAAATGTAGGATTGTTTTCTAATTTTTTTTTATTTTATTTTATTTTTTACTCTAGAATCGTTACAATTAGAGCTGCAAGTCTTTTTGGGTATCGCTACCAGCTTTGCACACTGAAGACTTTGGTCATTGTTCTTTTCAGAAAACAGTAACTCAGTCAGACTGGAAGGAAAATGTCTAAGAAAATCAAATTTGAAGTGTTGCTACAGGTTTTCAATCGGATCCAGGTTTTAGACTTTGATTAGGCCACTCTAATGCATGAATATGTTTCGATCTAATCCATTGGTAGTACTGACTCTATATTTATGGTTGTTATAGTACCGAAAGGCAAACCTCTGCCCCTTTCTCAAGCCTTTTGCAGCTTCAAACACTTTTTTTTTTTTTTCAGAATTTCCCTTTATTTAGCTCCACCCAGCAACTCTGACAGCCTTCCCTGTCCCTGGTGAAGAAAAGCATCCCCTCAGCATAGTGATGCCACCACCATGTTTTATCCTGCAGGTTGTATGTTTTCACCACCCCAAGGATACCATTTTCCATACAGGCCAAAAACGTTTTTATACCCTAACCCTGCTTCAAACTTCTTCACAATTTTATCCTTGACCTGTCATGTGTGTACTGGTATTTGTGATGCTGTTTGCTCACAAATGTTCAAATATCTGAGGCCTTCAGAGAATAGTTATTTTAAGATTGAGATTAAATTACACACAGGTTCAATTCAATTCAGTTTATTTATATAGCGTCAAATCACAACAATTGTCGACCCAAAGCACTTTACAAAAAAAAAAAAAATAAAATAAAATAAAAATAAAAAATCTGTCATACATACATACATGTGCACGCTGAGTTTATTTATTAATTGGTTGCAATGGATTTTATTTAGGGGGCAGAGTAAAAGGGGGAACACAAAAATTCAAAACCCACTTTACAGATTTTCTTTTTTTGTAAAAAAAAATTGAAAAGCCTTGTCTTATTTTTCCTTCCAGTTGATAATTATGCACAATTACTGTCATATAAAATCCATGTCAAAGAACATTGTGCCAAAATGTGGAAAAAGTTCAAGGGGTGTGAAAACTTACACAAGCTGCTCTGTCTGTTTCCATACTAAAACTTGGGCTAGTTGTCTTTAGCTTACATGTTTAGGTGGGCAGAAAATAAAATATTTAAATTTATAAATATTGCAGCCCCCAGTTGGAAAAACTCAAACAATTTCTTTTGGCTCTGTTGATATGTCCACATTTACTTCATGCTTTTTGTATAGGAACAGTGGAAATAATCTAATTAGGAACATCAGCTATGAACAAGTCTGCTGAAGATGGAGGCTCCTTCTCGTCAAAGGTTATCCGCATCGTGTTTATCATCCTGCTGTTGGATCTGCTGGGATTCACCCTGATTCTGCCGCTGCTGCCCTCCATTTTGGATCATTATGCTCAAGCAGGGGTTAGTAGGCTTTTATGAAACAGTTTAAAGACACCAGAATAAAATAATTTGGCTTCAGGTTTAAAGTACAGGAATTTGAATGAGAGTAAATGTGTTCAGACTCGAGTCCTGCTTTGAACAAAAGGTGTTTTGTGTGAAGAATTTCTTCCATCACAACCATAACCAACACATGAGTGATTAGATTAGTTTGGGAGGTCTGTGTGCTGACTCACCCTGAAGAGGCCTCCTTACTAGCTGGCCTCTGTGTGATGTTTTTGTGTCTTTCTGGGCCAGGATGTTACGTATCAGTCTCTGCAGAGCGTGGTGGACTGGTTTAGGGAGGCTGTTGGGATTCCTATGGAAAAGAAATACAACTCTGTTCTGTTTGGAGGTATGTTGGGCAAATCCCTTTATTCCATAAACCTGAGATTTATCCATATTTGATCTCAGAAAAAGAGGAATGATTTCAAATTTAATGCTAATTATCAATGTCTTTCAGGTCTGATTGGGTCGCTGTTTTCTTTGCTACAGTTCCTGTCCTCGCCTGTAACGGGGGCTCTGTCTGACCGTCATGGCAGACGACCTCTCCTCATTCTTACCACCGTAAGAAGAACATTGTAACACCATAAATATTTCTTGTTATCCCTGATGAAGTGCAGGAGTCATATTCCACCTGTTCCACTGGTTCTGGCTCAGTTTAGGGCTAATTGGATGCCTTGTGTGTCAGGTAGGGCTGATGTCCTCCTACGCGGTCTGGGCTGTTTCCCGGAGCTTCAGCATGTTCCTCTTGTTTCGGGTAATCGGGGGCATTTGTAAAGGAAACGTCAGCCTTTGCACTGCCATCATTGCGGACCTGCCGTGTCCAAAAGCACGGAACAAAGGAATGGTAAACACAGACTTCTGTGGTGTTCAAGAAATGCTTATTAATATTTGTAATTTCACATTTCTTAGTTGCACATAATAAGAGTTTTCTCATTTATTCAATTCCTGTTGCAAGTCCATCTTTTTATTAAATTTCAATAAAGTATGTGAGGGAGATTCTGTGTAATTTTGTCTTCGACCAGGCAATGATTGGTGTTGCCTTTTCCTTGGGCTTCACCGTTGGACCTCTGATGGGTGCTTACTTTGCTGCCAGCTCCAAAACAGCAGGAAATGTCTTTTACGAAACTCCAGCTCTGCTTGCCTTGGCCTTCAGTGTTGCTGATATTTTCTTCATTTGGCTGATGTTGCCAGAAACACTACCAAAAGTTAAGGTCAGTTTGAAAATATGTGGGAGAAGCAGGTTTTACCTGGGGAAATGTTGAAATGTTGTGGAGATATTCTATTTCTGTTTTATGGAAAGCAATTTAGGAAATGTTGATTAATCATTTTGAACTGTGGTCTTAAGCTTCTTATCCAATCAAATGCTTCTTTTAAATCCCAAATTCTAGCAGAGATTAGGTAAAATGTTTTGCAGTACCTGATTGGTTATTGTGTCTCCCAATCAGAATGAAGTGCTCCTTTCAAAACAGAAAACATTTAAACCTCAAACGAACCTCTCAAGCTGTTTTATGGGGACTTTAAGTAGCTATATTGCACTATAAATAGTGTAGTTGGAATCCAAACATAGTGGAAATTTGACGTTATTTCAGAAGATGGTAGTCAAACATCAAAATTAAAATGCTTTCATTGGAACATTTGGATGGTTGTGAAATTGAACAATTTTTGCTTCTTTCTTTTGTGCTCTAGACATAGACAAAAAAATTGATATCTGCATCATGTCTGTATGGTAAATAAAGTGACACACAGCAACCTGATAGCCTAAAGAAAAATTCAGAGCCAGCGCTGTCTCTGGGTATGTCATAATAGGACCTGCGGGTAGCTTCTGGTGGTGCTGATTTAAAAGTGAATGAAAGGTAAATTTCATGACAAGTGTGCATGGAGGAAACATTTGCTTTCTAAAAAGCAGAAAGGCCAGACCGAAGTTTACCAGACTGTAGATAGACAAAGACCAGAACTTTAAGAGGGATGTTCCTTAGACAGATAAGCTAAAATTGAATAATTTGGACATCAGAACAGAGGAAAGTTTGGGAAAAACCAAATGCAGCATTCCAGAAAAAGAACCTCATAGCAACTGTGAAGCATGTAGGTGGAAGGATCATGGTTTGGAGATGCTTTACTACTGCAGGACCTGTAGTCCACCATAGGCGCCACCATGATATCTAGCCTGTGTCAGAAGATGTTTGGAGAAAAAAAATTAAAGCTGAAATAAACCCAGACTCTACAGCATGACACTGAACTAAAGAAACCAGTAATTTCACCAAGAAGGAATTACAAAGTGAGATTAGATGCTGTGGGGTAGCTTGAAATGGACTGTAGGTGCATGAAACTCATCAAAACTTTCGCAGATAAAAAGTGAGGAGAGAGCAAACTTTCCTTAGACTGATGTCAGGGACGGTTTGACGGCTACAAGATGCGTCTTACTGAAGTTCTTCCAAGCAAAGGGCTACCAAAAGCTATTAAAGAGTGGGGTGTCCTAACTTTTTGCTCAACAAGAAAACACATTTTTGTAATCATTTGAGTAGTGAGTGTAATAGGGTTATTGTTGTTGTTAAAATCATGATAATAGAAGAGCCAAAAGGGCTTTAAACAAGCTATCAGGAATAAAAACAACTTTAAACATCAGCCATGGGGGTTAAAATGCCCCCCAACACTCATTGGTGGGTCAGAAACTCCTGACCTCAGTGAATCACCTTTTCAGGTGGGAGTTGAAACAAGAAAAACCAGTCCAGCTTCCTCCTATTTGAGTCCTTTGGAAAACACTTCTGGTTTCCATTTGTTGCCCAACAACAGTAACTTCCTGGGCTGTCATGGTCATGACACTGTTTCAGGAAGTTTCTTCAGGGATTCAAGAAGTTATTTCAGCTTTCTAAGTTGAACCAAAACAACACCAAGTTCACAGAATGGTGTGTTTCAGCACTGCCTGCTTTCCACCTGCTGCTGCATCATCACAGGTGGAGACTTAAAGCTTTAAATGTCCCAGAAGATCCTTGTTCTGTTCAGTTTAGGTGAAAACGTCCTTTCAATTTACTTGGGAAAACTTTCTCAAGATTATGTGATGTACTAAAACGAGATTGTGACACCTCAGTGCAACTACCCACATGTGGTGGTTCCATGTGGAGGTGGCTTTATGTAATTAATTAATTTAATTATCAGGCTGGACCTGGTCGACTCAACCACAACGTAGTAGAGTCTGGTTATTTTCTCGTGAGATAGAGTGGGAGGTTGTGACTACATACTGTATGGAGTAATGAAGTGGTTGCTCTGTTGTCGTAAAGAGGAACCTGCACTAAAAGGTCTTTCAACCTTCACTTCTGGTCATAACATATGGAGTACGACAGAAAGAAAAACTCTTTTTGTTTTTTTCAGGCAATTTATAATTTCATAAATATACTAGCAAGTATTTTATTTTATTTAACGAATTAAATTTGTTTTATATGGATGGAAGAAGACAAAGAAAACACTGAGTTGAAACATAAAGGAGAATAAAATCCTGTAAGGTATGGAGATGAGGAATCAGTCGTGTTAAATTCAGATTTCTGAGATGCCACCTTGCCTCTCTGTTAAAACAGGACACCACATGAGCTCTTACAAGAATATTTAGGTAATAAATAAACTGTTTTTTTTTTGTTTGTTTGTTTGTTTGTTTGTTTGTTTTGTGGCATCACTGCCAGGTCACAAATGTAAAGTTATTCCTGTGTTGTTGCAGGCGGCACCTTCTCACGGTGGGGATTCATGGGACCTTCTCAGTCCAATCTCCTTGTTCCAGTTCTCTGCTGTCACCAAGACGAAGGAACCACCTTCTAAGGATAGTGAGTTCTGGTCTTACATCATTGTACCCTGTAATTAGACCATAAATGGACTATGACCTGGTGACAGGAAATGGGGCTGTGTTTCTTACAGGAATGCAGAAGCTCCAAGTGTTGGGTCTGGTATATTTCTGCTACCTCTTCCTGTTCTCCGGTCTAGAGTTCAACCTGAGTTTTTTGACTCACCAGCGCTTCCAGTTTACAAGGTATGAGCCCAGAGATAACACTGTATAGGTAATCAGTGGTAGAATAGAAGTTTGGCAACAATTTTAAATGCTTAATGTTTTCTCTTAACAGCATGCAGCAGGGAAAGATGTTCTTCTTCATTGGTGTCATTATGGCCTTAATCCAGGGGGGTTACGCTCGAAGAATCAAACCTGGGCGACACATACGTGCTGTTCATATGGTAACAATACAATCTGTTGGAATGATGAACATTATACTGAACGGGCAAGAAAATGTAATGTACTGATATAAATCTTCTTCTTTTCAGGCAATAATGATGTTGATCCCAGCATTCATTCTCATTGGGTTATCGTGGAATATTACAATGCTTTATGTTGGCTTGGCATTATATTCCTTTGGTGAGTCATGTTTGAGGATTGCAAAATTAGAAATTAGGTGTTTTTTGCTAATTATACTTTTAATAAAGCAGCAATAGTAGAACAGCAATTCAAAAAATAAAAGAGACATTAATCAAGTTTTAAGGTATGCTCAATTCATGCCAACTTTTCATTTGTATGGTTAATATAAGCAACAGGAGAGAATCGGTGACTGCCTGTAAACTTTTTATGCACATCTGAGTAAAAGTTAATCAAACAATAAAGTCCCTAAGATTACTTTTTTTCCACACTAATTAAGCTTTTAAACAACAATCGCGGCATTAAGGGATGTAGTTACCACATGTGACCATGGAGGTCGCTGTTGATTCTTTCTCAGAAGTCAGAAGAAGATTGAAGTGATTGGAACATAACCTGTTATTTAAGCATGAAATAAAAGACAGACAGACAGATAGATATGTCCTTCCTTCTTCCAGTAAGCCGATACTACAGGTCTGAAGGTTTTTCAGATATTTTTCTGGGTTTTTTCTGCAGTTCTCTCCATTTTCTGTCTAGTCAAGATAAAAAGTGAAGATTTTATTTATAAACCACATTTAAAAACAACAGCATTCCACCAAAGTGCTGTACAAATCAAAATATCTCAACAAGTGAATAAAAATAGGTTTGTAACCTTGTTTTAAAAATATGGTCAGGCCCAGTGTCCTCCATGTTTAAGTTCGAATCTGGGAATAACGAGAAGCAATTGTTCACCAGGCATCGGTGCTCAATCAGAAGTATGCGGATTAGGAGATTGCTTAAGTGGTGAGGTGCCTGTCAATTTAAAGACTTAAAAGCAAACAATAAAATCATACTATTGCTTTTAAAATGTATTGAAAAACAGTGTAAAGAAGGCAGTAAATGAGTAGCGTGATCTGGTTTAGGTGTGCCAGTTAAAAGTTAAGCTTGAGAATATTGGACCCACTGCAGTCAACCAATTCTTGACACCCCAGGCAGAATGAAATTAAGTCATGGGTGACCTTTTCTCGCTAACTAAAGGTATAAGTTCCAAAATTTAAGATTTTGTATCTTTTTTAAAAAATATTTTTTGAACATTTATTGTCGTTCATGCCCTAACATCTTCGAAACGCTCAAAAAGAGTATTCAAAGAAGTCCTGGTATCACACCTCATAGGGAGGTAAACTTTTGGGTCATCCACATATCAGTGAAATTCGATTCCACACTTTCTAAAATTAAACAAAATTGAGCAAAAAGAGCGGGTCCAACAATTGATCCCAGGGGACACCGCAAGAGAGATGAGCATTTGAACCTTATATGTACCTCAGTCTGACCTTTTTAAAGGTTGGTCACTCAAAAATGATTGAAACCATTGCAGCACTAATCTGGATCATTATCTGGTCATGACTGTGTGTTGTAAAGTGTTTCTGGGACACAGAGTTCTGCACCCCTTCAAAAGTTAAAAGATTTGGAAGCAAATGGAAACTAAGATTTTTTTTCTCAATATTTACATCTTCATTTAATTTATTGATTTACACATTTGTGTTCATATTTTTATTGTTACAGCTGCAGCAATTGTAGTTCCCTGCCTATCTACACTTGTTGCTGAGCACGGTTAGTCTCCTCCATTTTTCCCTTACCTTACCAATGTTTTAAAAAATATATTATTATGTTGAGATCACTGTTGCTGATTGTTCTCTGTCGGATGTTCGATCAGGTTCAGCTAATCAGAAGGGTACTGTGATGGGGATCCTGCGTAGTTTGGGTGCACTGGCAAGAGCATTTGGGCCGGTGGTTTCATCCTCTGGTAAGGAAGCTATTGAGGGGGAAATAATGGCTAATTAGACTTTTTAGATTTGAATTTAGGTTTATATAAATTATCCCTGTTTCCTAGGGAAACTGGAATTATTTTCAGATATCTCTATTTTTGCTTTTTGTGTATTTACATCTTGTATTTATTCAGTTTTTTTCTCTTTTTCATTTCAGTTTATTGGATTGCAGGAGCACAGACCTGTTTCCTCATCACGTCGGCCACATTTGTGATTCCACTTGTTCTCCTGAGCAAAGCCCGGAGGTTAAAAGAGGAGTGAGCTGCACAGAGACTCAGATTACATTTTTTAAATGATCCCTCTCTTGCTGCCTTATATGAATGTTATAATTGTTTACTTTTTTTCTGGGAGAACAACCACTGTGTTTCCATATTTTTACTCAGCAGTGATGCATTGTTTACTTTGGGTGCCTTTGGTCAAAGATAAACATATGAAACAAAATAATGCAAAAAGACCAAATGTATGGCAAAATAGAGAAGTCAGTACATAATGTTAATTGTGTAAGTAGAAAATAATGCTGTATATTTGCACATCTCCTTTTTACTGAATACGTGTTTTGATGATTACAAATTACATTGTTAGTGGAATTTAGATATCTTTTTATAAGAGTATTTTATTAGTCACATAGATGCAGTATTTTATAAGCAATTTATTTTTCCTGTTTTTAAATGTGTTAATGGTTCATTTTATGAATATTTGAAAAAAAAAAAAAAAAAAGCACATTATCCATTTGTGGGAATGGAATAATATCTTAAAGGTGTCAATAAAACTCTGCAGTAATGCTTTCATCAAATTAATTTCTTTATTGAGAATTATGTAGAAAGTAAATAAGATCATTTCAGTTTTACTTCACTTCTGTTTTCAGCACTTTTTTCTACCACGATTCTGATTTATATTTTAAGTAAAAAGGGGTAACTTTAAGCACATTAAATCACAACACTACTAAACCTCAAATTTAAACACATACATATTGAAGAAGGCATCCCTAAAAGAAACGACATTTATTGACAAATGCAACTAGAAAGTCTGAATTTCAGGCGAATTTACCTATTCATAAGCTAGCAAACCTAATTTGGCAGACTTTGTATATTATCAGTGTACTACAGATTTACTATTTATGACAAATACTAGCGTTACTTTCAGCCAGTCAGTCCAAGTTTTAACGGAATTATTTCAGTTGCATTCTAATGCCAGAAGATGTTGCTGTTACGCCATTTGTAGTCCTGTGGGCTCCTTAAGTCAGCTGGAGATGGGACTTCCGACTCTGATCTGAGAATCACATCATTTGGCTCAACTCGCCAACGAGAACTGACCCCTTCGGCTCCAAAATATGTATTCTCTAAGTTGTACCTCTAACCTTTAAATTTAATCCAACTTTTGATATCTAAATTATATGTATGGATGTCGATATAGAATTTAAATGCAAAAGAGTTAAGATCGTTCATTTAGAAGAGCTAGCCGATTAAGTTGGCTCGGCCGCGACAGATACACTCACTCAGCTAGCTGCTGCTTTTCATGCTAAGCTATCAAACAGGTTGTTCATGATTAACAAACTCATGGCATGATCGTGTGGTGGACTATGATAGCACCTGGAACCACATGTGAAAATACGAATATGTGACTAAATCTAAAAAAGCCTGAAGATGGAGAAGGTAACGAACCCCAAATTGGATTATAACTGCCTCTGTAGCTAGCCTTGAAGCTAACTTATGCTAATGTGTGCATCTACAGGTACAGTTGTTTATATTTAAAAAAGTGCTTGAATGAGGGCAACTGATAAAGTGATAGAAAAATGTTGTTTCCGAAGACGTAATTTCATCTGAACCACAAGTGTTGTATTCCTTACACTTCTTAAAGCTTCTATATGGCAAAGCAGAACAGATGGTGGAAGTGTTCAGTGTTATAATGCGGTTTTCTGCATGTTTATTTACATAATCAACAGTTACCAAACGTTTTTTGTTGACATCACTTTACTTTTTTCCAGGAGAGCAAATCGGCATCTGGTAATGGTTCTCCGCAAGGTTTCGAAAGACACCAGAAGAAAAGAAGCAGAAAGACTCCTGATCCTCACGCAGCTTCAGCTCCTCTGGTCTTACCAAATCCTTATGTGTCCAACCAAACTTCTGCCAGGTATGAAGATGATGACTAATCTTACTTTAGCCCATGGAATCAGCAACTCGATCCCTGATCTTATCTTTTCTCTACGTATCTTTTTTTTAAGGAACTGGACAGATCTGAGCCAAAAACAAGCAGGAAAAGGGGGAGATGTTTCAGTAAGTCATGGCTACAGCAGCCGACGTCCTGTAAGGGAGATCAGTGACAAAAACAAGCTCCTCTGGGATCCACATGCAAAGGTTTTTTTTCTTTTTCTTTTTCTTTTTTGTTCCTACACTGATTAAAGTCACAATAAGGTAGATGGGCTTAATTTATGTAAGAGATTTCAATCATTTTGTTGGTGTCTTTGCAGACATCAAAAAGCAACAAAGACTCTCAGGACAGAAATGTGGGCAAAAACTCAGCGGATGCAAGGCAAAAAGGTAACCATCATACATCAGATCACGACTGATTCACCTGTAGGTTTTTACAAATAACCCAATTATGTTTTCAAAATCTATTTCTATATATGATAGCCCATATAAAACTATAACATTTATCGATATATATTTAAATTTCTCAATAATGAATACATATAATTAGATGGGGGAGGATGACTCGCTGTGGTGACCCCTGAAAAGGGAACAGCTGAAAGAAAAACAAGAAGAATAATACATATAATTAAATTATTAACTGAAATTTTAATTAATTTTGTTAAAAATCATATAAATTATGTTGATGTTTATCTAGTTATTTAATATTTCTGTTGCCACAATCCATCATGAAGTAATTTAGGTTTTCAGAATGATTCACCAAAAAGTCGCTAATGATTAGTTAACCTGCACAGCAGTTTAACTACTGACCAATAGTTTTTCTGTAGCATTCTTGCCCCCACCCAATGACTTTCATAGATAAGGCTGACAGATGGAATAAAACTCTCCATGTGCTGCAACATAGGTCGATGAAATAACTGAATACTTCAATATTTATGAATGGTTTTAATATAACATGAATTCAGATTTTCATTAATGATATGCACATTTAGTTATTTAAAATGCATTTCATATATATTTTTGATACATATGAATATTTATTAATCTTTATTTAGCCATTTATTTATATATTTATTGTGGCACTTCTGACCCTTGAATGTGTGTGTCTGTGTTTTTGGGATTTACTTATATCGTCTTCAGGTTTTAGACATGTCAGGTCAGCCCCAGCCTCCGGAAGGAAATCAGCACCAGCACTTGCAGATTTTGCCCCATTTGAAGTTAAGATGGCTGATTTTCCAGAGTTAGCCGGCATTTTACAGAAAACAGCTGCTCACGCTGGAGCTCAGAAAGACTGCTGGGGTCCAACTCCCCAATGCACAAGCCCACAAACTCAGACGACTTCCTGGAAGGTTAGTTTCAGTATTAAAAAAAAAAAAAAAATGCTGATTAGATAACATGGAAATTTGAACACTGAGCTGTTTTTTAATTTTTTTCTTAGCAGGCTGGGAGAAATGGATCTCCAATAGAACTTGACCCCTTACAAAATACCACCCCTGTTAACCCACCAGGTATAGGTTGAAAGCTCCAGCTATCAGCTTCTGAACAACAACGGCAGTTGTTTTTAACTTGTGAGTCACTTGTTTTTCTTTCTTTCCTAACAGCTCAGTCGGTAATAACATCCTGGGCAAATATTGCCTCTCAGCCCCCAAAGAAACCTGTTGTTACAGACGAAACAATCCGCCACGGTGACACACAGGTATGGTTTGTTTTTTCTGGTTTAATTCTTAATCAAAAGGGTTTCCTTTTTAATTCTTTTCTTTTCTTCATGAGGAGTAAGGAGTACATTTAAAGTGACTCACTGAGAGTCAAGTTGTGCTGGAAGTTAATCAGCCAGAACCTCACCTAGGTTTTCTGGGGTGTATCAGCAACACAATAAGATCCCAAGTATGATTGATGGAGAGGGAAAGCTCTCTGATGGGTTAAAGCATAAAGAAAGCGTCTGGAGGTCAATGCTCATCAGTTTGGATTGTTTTTTCTGTAATAAACACAAAGGAAAATAATGCTCATACAGACGCAAATATATACGGTAGACTTTTTCCTTGTCTGTCATTTTGACTGCCGCGGTCAAAAAATTCGGTCATAATATGTTTTTACCTTTCAGTTGTCAAAATGATAATAATGAAGTATTCAGTTAAATTTAACTTTCATTCGATTTTAATTAATATTCAACAAGCTGAATGTGCTCTAAAGCGTCCATAACTCTTCAACCCTCTGTCTGCTTCTGGATTGTGAGATGCACTGAGTCCAGGTCAGAGATGATACTCAGATGGGATTTTTAAAAATGTATTTATTTATTTAGTAACCTCTGTGAAGTTGAAAATGTGTGCACGTCTGTTCCAAGTAGCCAGGTCTGGATTGCAATCTGTCAAAATGATAGACGACCTTCAGATTTTTCTGTCACAGTTTTAAAAAAAAAAAACAAACAAAAAAAAAAAAACGGTCAAATACGGAAAATATTCTGTTAACGCAACCTCTGATAAACCCCCAGTAATATCTGGATAAATGTCCCTTTGCAAGCTGTAGAGAAATTATGCACTTTTTGTCACCATCGACATGCTTCTGGTGTAATGCTGGCTGGTACTTTACCACTACAGTCACTATATTATCAGAAATGGTAGAATTCATTTAAGCTGCTGAGCATCCTGGCATGGAGATTACTTTTAAAGCGTAGTCCAATAATTTTCAGTAGGGATGATGTTGGGGCTATTCCAGAAGCTTACTGTTATCCTACCTTATTCATCGAAAAGTCGTTGATTTGAGTTGAAGTTAAAGATTTTGGAGGTAGTTCTCTTTCTTTATTCTTTCATCCACTTTGTGCAATGAACCCGCACCACTGTCAGCGAAACGGGCTCTCAGCAAGAAGCCATCACTGTGCTTTAGAGTTGTTGTCCTTGTTCTTGAAAGCTTTGTCTTGACTCCTCCAAACATTCTTCTTATCAGAGTCCATGCTAAGAAGCTGACTAGTTTAAATGAGCTCTGGCAGTGTAATGGGATGAGCTTGTTGATGGTTACGAAAAGGGTGCAACTTCCTCAGGGGATTTTATCTAAACTTTAGTGTTGGTGTGAGTTCATGTATATTTGATATCTTTTCCATATTTGTGTGGAAAACAGTAAATAGAAAGTGGTGCATGCAATTCTTGATCTTAAAAATCAATAAAGTTGTGTGACCATTTGAGTGTGAATTTCTCACCGGCTGGGTTTAGTGCCTGAAATATTGTGTTTGTATTTGCATTAGGGCCGCTACTAACAGTTATTTTAGTATTATTATTCTGACGATTAATCAGTTAATTGGATAAAAATCATTTGGAAAATTCAGCAGATTTTTTTAATATAACCTCTTAGGCTTTTTTTTTTAATACAATATCAGAATTACATTAAGAGAGGCAAATAAACAAATAATTAAATTCCCTTTTTTAAATAGGAAAATAAACATTTTATTGCCTGAAACGCAATAATATAGCTTTCCTTTAGGGAATTCGAACCAGGTGAAGCTAAAACTACCACTGTACGAGTTTCGGGTAGAACATATTTACAAAGGTTTTTTTTGTTTATTTATTTATTTTTTTTACCTTTTTAAATGCAAACTGTTTATATATTTTGGCTTAATTACTGCTCTGGTTGTGTTGTTTTATCAGAAAAAGGCCTTTTTTTAGAGTCTGTATACTTCAGTTAATGATTAATCCATTACTAAATTAGTTGACAATTATTTCAATAATCAGTTAATCATGATTAATTCGATTAATTGGTGCAGCCCTAATTTGAATCATATTTACAGAAATATGAAGCTAACCAAGCTGAAATAAACAGGCAGTTAAACTAGGTTTTCTGGTTGAAAAGGCATTGCTTGCACCTTGTCTAATAGAAGTTTGCATACATGTTTGCATATATTTTGCATGAATATTCTGGCACTTACTATTCATTTTGAGCTTCTTTCCTAAACTAATAAATTCTAGCCTGTTTTTTTTTTTTTTAAATTGCTTTCCAAAGGCGTGTGCATGCCCTTTCAAAGAATGCATATCTTTTTTATACAATGTTTTTTTTTTTTTTTTTTTTTTTTTTGCTAAAGGCCATTTTTGTGTATATAACCAGACAAAAGGCCTCACCACCCCACAAGAAGAGGGAGCCCCAGGAAAGAAAAAGCGAAAGAGGAAAAAGAAATCCAAAAGCAATGCTGAAGATGCAGAAGCCGAGTCAGAGAGTCCACTAATTCATCACGAGCCTCCAAAACTTGAGGTAAAACTTAGTTTTTTGCTTCTTCTGGATGATTAAAGTATAGGATATTTACCGGAATATATGTTTTTTCCTAGGATGAAGAAGAATTCCCTGACTTGGCAATGGGTTTAACTGGGTTAAACAGCAAAACAAAGCTATGCAATGAGGTAGATATCATCAGTGTTTTTAATGCATAAACATAAAATAAATATAATAAATAACAGTCTTATGTTGTGGTATGATGTCAAGGAAAACCAAAGAGAAGCAGGACAACACCCGTCTGCTGACCTGAACAAGGAAAAGTCACCAGCAGGAAAATCTGAACTCCCTGAAATGGCTAAAAAAGCACAGGTTTGTTTCAATCATTTGTTGAAACTGATTGTTTGAATTTATGTTCATAAAATACAGTTTCAGAGCAGTCAGGTTTTGTCTTAATGATCTAGCCCTGATCTTTGTTACCTGATTTTAGAAAGCAGAGAAAGTGTCGGGTAAAAAGAGCAAGGCCCCAGTCCAGCTGGACATCGGAAACATGTTGGCCGTCTTGGAAAAAAAACAACAAACTCAAAAATCGAAGCAGGACACCAAGTCGGTCATTCTCTCTGGTCGGTTATCGCCTAACTTCGAACAGAGTATTTTTTTTAAAAACCTGGTTCAAAACGTCACTAAACAATATCTCCTTCATTGTAGTTGGTGGAGGACTACCTGTAGTCCAGAAGCAGTCGTCAGCTCTGAAGAAGCCGCCCTGGCAGCAGGATAAAGTCGCACACAATCCGTTGGACTCGACCAGCCCTTTAGTTAAGAAAGGAAAGCAAAGAGAAGTACCTAAAGCCAAGAAACCTACTCCCCTAAAGAAGGCAAGTGGACAAAATCTTCTGTACACTCCTTGTTGATCACCATAGTAGTTGCATTGTTGTCTTTGAAGCACATATATCATCATTTTTACAACTTCTCCTTTTCAATTCTGTTTAGGCTTGTAGTTCCTGACAGTGGTATTCATTTCTATGCATGAATGTGAAAAGAAAGTGCAAGCAGTCGAGAACGCAGCCAAAACTTGATAAAGAGGGATGACGCTATATGTGGAACGCCAAACTTGGCTATCAGTGCATAACACATTGACCAAAGTGTTGATAGAAAAGTCTGCAGCTTGAGTTTGAGTTCATAAAGTGAAGATTTTTTTTAAGGGATTTATCCAATGAGGAGAGGAAGTCAGAACAATTGTCGTCTAAATGCATCAGCTTGGAGACTTAGCAAACAGGCACAGTATGGAGTTTTTAAAAGCTGTCTGCTGTAAACCTAGCCTGGTAAAGACCAGCCCCTTGTTCTACGCTTTGCTTCATACAGAGGGTCTGGACGATTGCTTGCTGGAGGCATGGATTCTGTTGAAGATTTATATTTTACCTAGTCGCTAACATTTGGCCTTCGATGCTATGAAGCTGAAGCTAACCGTAAATTGCCTGTGCTGTAAGCAACCACCCCCCACTGCAAAGAGAGAAGCACCAAGCCGAATGGGATGGCTGCTGATGTTAATTGATCAACACAGAGTGAATGGCTTCGTTCACTTCCTCTGCTGCCATTGCTAAAACTACAGGCAGACTGTAATTCTAGAACAGCGCAGAAAATCGACGTCATCGTTAACAGTTTCTTCTTTTCGCTGATTGCCCCGGTTGAAATTCTACTGGAGAAATGCAGCTCAGTGGGAGAAAGCCCAGACAGAGCAGTGAAGGGAGATGAGAGTCGAGCGGAATTGCGTAGGAAGGCAGTGGCCAGGCCACTGTGAACCCAGTCTGCCTGTAACTCACAAGTTATTATTCTGTTACTCTGTCGCACCATTAAGGGTCTATAATTCTGTCTATTGTTAGTTTTCTCACTGCGTATTGTTTTGCCCTTAGAAGTCACCACAGGCTAGTGTTACACGTTTGGAAGAAAGGTCCAACTACTCAGATCACATCAAAACTCTTTCCTTCATTGTGCTCCACTGGAAAAAATCAATGCCACTCCAGCGAATTGAAGGTTTACCTGATAGTTTATGCTTATACATGGAGTCGTCTCCATGGTCTGGCTGTAGAGTCCCTGCTGAAGGTATTTCTCTGTGGCATGAACTGTATTGTCTCATCATCCTTCAGCTTTAGGTTGCTCATTCTCTGACATCTCATACTGTTTTTTTATTCCATAATCCCAGGTTATGAAGTGTTTCCAACAGTGACATGTGAGAAGACATCCATCCTCTCTACATGCGTTTACCTTGGCTTACCCCCATTTCCTGTGTAAATAATCAATGTAGCAAGAAATTAATGTGCAGCTTCATATGAATTCTCAATTAAAAAGACCTCTTTTGTGAAGAAATCCATTTGTTTTGTGACTATTATGAGAGATTTCCAGATGGTGGCGTTACTGATGCTCTTCATGTTATAGTGGTAGCAACTCAAAGCCTTATTTGTTTCAGAGAAGTGCGTTTAAAAATTACTAAAAAAAAAAAACTATAGAAATGCTGTTTGTGATTTATGTTTCATGCTTTTGAGCATTTTTAGTTTTTTTTTTTTTTTTTTTTTTTTTTTTTTTTTTTTTTTTTTTTTTTTTAGTTTAATATATGATCAGATTTGAATCTTTATTCTGTTTTATATATTCAGGTCATTTTGAAAGAACGGGAAGAGAAAAAGCAGAGACGTCTGCTAGAGGAGCGAGGACTGCTGCCTGAAAATGAGCCTGAACTCACTAATGATGCTACAGAAGAGCAGAATGACTCAAATGACGCAGGTCTGAGCGAACAGCTACATACTACAGGAAGAGTTCAGTTTACCGAGTAACCATCCAGTTATTTTGTTTGTCTTACTCAGAAGAGATTCAGAGTCTTACACAAGGATTTGACGAGCAGCTGAATTTAAACGGTCCAGATTCCAACATGGAGGAGGCCGATGAGGAGGCTGACAAAAACGAGGGTTTACAGCAGGAATTCACCTCATCTGAGCCCCAACAGACCAACGTTCCCAAAATTCACAGCAGGAAGTTTAGAGAGTAAGGCCGCAATGTAATTCCCCCGCACATCCATACATTGCTGTAAGACTTCAGTCTAAGCATTTCTTCTCGTTTGCATGTCAGCTACTGCAGCCAGATGCTGAGGAAAGACCTGGATGAGTGCGTGACATCGCTGCTGAAGGAGCTGGTCCGTTTCCAGGATCGGCTGTACCAAAAGGATCCCATGAAGGCCCGCATGAAGAGGCGGATCGTGATGGGCCTTCGAGAGGTCCTGAAACACCTCAAACTGAAGAAGGTCAAATGTGTCATCATCTCACCAAACTGTGAACGCATCCAGTCCAAAGGTACTTCCTCAGGATTCGGTATGTGTATTCTATGGCTGTGGATTACTTAAGAAAAACTCTGGGGAGGGATTTCATTTTATTTTATGCCATTAGAGTTTTTGGTCTTATTAAGATTTTGAGGATGTTTACAGACAGCCTAGCCAAAGCACAGACAATTTTTTTTTTAAGTTTCTGTCAAAAGTCCCAAAGTTCTTGAATTTTCTATGTATATCTTTTTTTTTTTTGCAGTAGCATATTCTGACACCATTTATTTGTGATTTTCCCAAATTGTTATGGATTATCGTCCTTTTGAAAGGACCATTTGGTGACCCGTTTTGAGTTTTCTAACACAGGCAACCAGATTTGTGTTTAATATGCTCTGGTATTTCCAAAAGTTCATCATTTCATGAACTCCAACACAGTTCTCAGGACATTTGGAAGAAAAACAGGCCCACAGCATCACAGATCCTTCACCATGCAACGAGCATGCTTTTTCTCATGGTTCACGCCAAACCCACATGGGTTGTTTATTGTCGAAAAGCCCAGTCTCAGTCTCGTCAAACCAAGCACGTGGTTCCAGGGAAAGTCCCAGAAGCCCATAGCAAACGTCAGATGTCTACATTTCTGATGGTAGGAAGAAAAAGGATTTTCTTGACATGTCTTCCAAACAGCCAGATGGCCGTTAGATAGGTGTAATGGTTGGTATGAAGACTTTATGACCCCAACAGTCTTATGTTGTAGTTTGCAGGGAGTGTAGGAGTTTTGTTTTTTTTTTTTTTTTTTTTTTTTTTTTTTTTTTTTTTACATCTTAATGTGCATACTGTGGAAATAAATATGGGTTCTTGTCCAGCCTAGTTGGTGGCACTTTCGGTTCTTTAAACCTTTTTAATTGTTGCTTTAACTGTATCTATGGACAGGTTTAGGACAGTAATTATTTTCTTTTAGCCATTTTTTTTAAATTATTTTCTATATGTCTTTTAATAGCATATTCTCCTGTCTTTTCCATTTTGAAGAACAGGCAAGAGAAATGCATCCCATGATATTTTATAGTCAGTGGACTCTGAAAGTCATGATTTGCTAATTAAATTATATTGAACACTATGCTTCATTTATGTTTGCTTTTTTAGGAACACACAAGGGATTTTGTCGCAAAAAACAATTACCTAGGGATGCTTATTAGTGTGGAGGGAGCTGTGTAAAAGCACTTTCAGATTTCCTTTTTTAACATTTTTAGATATCAGTTCTTGTAAAAGACCAAAAATTAAAAAAAAAAAAAAAAAAAAAAAAAAAAGTATTTGTGACATTTTCATTTTGATGGGGAAGCACATTTAGATCCAGAAACAAATCCAAGAAAAACATTGTTTCCATCTTAGATGGAAATAAAAGACTCTGCGTCATAAATGTGTACAAATGCAACATCGTTGGCAGGGAGGTCCAGACAAACGTGTGGTTGTTGAAGTTGGAAGGAGTAAAGCTGGATGTTGATAGAAAAAATATTACCCCCACAGGTGGCCTGGATGAGGTTCTGCACACGATCATCAACATGTGTCGTGAACAGGGCGTACCATTCGTGTTTGCACTTTCCAGGAAAGCATTGGGCCACTGTGTCAACAAGGCTGTGCCCGTCAGCCTTGTGGGCATCTTCAACTACGATGGTGCACAGGTCAGGGTTATCATTTGCAGATATGTATGCTAAATCCTAAACAGCTAGTAGCTGTAAAGGATTATTTGTGTTTCAAAATGTGATGATTTGCTTTGATACCCACAGGACTTCTATCACAAGATGATTGAGTTGTCATCTGAGGCCAGGAGAGCCTACGAGGTGATGCTGTTGAGCTCGGAGCAGAGTGACCAGGCTGATGCAGAGCAGCATGCAAACACAGAACCACTGCAGATTAACAGCCTGGCTGAGGAATCCGAGCCTGGACCTGACAGTAAATGGTCCAAGAAACCACATTACAGTAAGTTACAGCATTTTATTTATAGCTTAACATTGAGAGGGATGCCAGCTTTTTCATTTAACTGATCGATAAGATAAAAGGAGTAACCAATCAGATTTTTTAGGCCAAAATTCAGTTTCTAAATTGTGTTAAATTATGACCTGCCAGTAATGATTTGGAGCGATTTATGATTAAAAAAAAAAAAAAATAAAAAAAAAAATAGGATTTGATTATAAAAATAGGATTTTACTATATTAAGCCAAAGACAATGAGGCTTCCAGGCGATTTAAATTGTCTTTAGCATCTGATATTAGCAATTAGGTCAGTTAGCACCGCTGTCATGCCTGAAACAGTGGTCTCAATGTGCATTTCTTAGATGCTTACCTTAACTCTGAGATTTCCAAAATGTTTGAAGGTTAAAAGGATTAAACAGAGCAACTCTGCTGTACTCGTTTAGCGTTCTTGCTATCTTGTTGAAAGTTCTGCTCTCTCTTGCTGTCTCGCAGCCTTAATGCAACACAGGCATGTTGTAGAAAACATGGTTTGCTTTTACATAGCTTCTTACATCTCTCTATAGATAACTGAATTAGCTAAATTTGAGTCTTCTTATCTCTGTAACAACTTCCACACTAAAAAGTGTTGCTAATATGGTGACCTGGTTGTGCTTATATAGTAGATCCACCCTAAAAGGATCAGACCTTTTGAGAATCCAGCTGGTCGATCTCTTGTCAGGACCAATTGAGCTGAAAATCGATTAATGCCAGTAACAAGCCAGTTAATCAAATGCTGTATATTTTTATGCCAATGAAATACTATTCATTTAAGACCAGTAGAGAAATTCCACTCAGGTAATTATTTTCTCTGTGTGCTTCTCAGTCAAATTCTGGGAGAAGATGCTGGAGGAAGAAAGCAACCATGCTTTTCTGAGCCATGTGGAGCAGCTCTTGGACAGTGAACGTACAGAAAACACTGAAGAAGAGAAGAGTTGACTGCAGCAAATCTTTCTCTGGCTACAAAATAAGAAAAAAAAAAATAATTTGGGTGCCACACCCACCAAAACCTTTTGGTTAGATTTTTTTCTTCTCATTTTGATTATATTTTCTGTGAATTATGAATTCCTTGAATTCCTTCAGGAAAAGAACCAGTTATCAAGTCTGACAAAATAAACTCTGAACCATGTCAGCTGTCGCCCTTCCTGCTGAATATGTAGGATGTTTTTTTTTCTTGTACTGACCGTATGACACTATATTTTGGACCCATCATTTTGACTTAATAGCTTTATTCAAGATTTGGAAATATTATAAGGATTGAAGTGGGCACCACTTTAATTAGAAATGACAAAACAAGTAATAAACTAGTTATTAATTAAACTTTAAACACTTTATAAACCATTAATAGGCAGGCTTGGGACATTGTTTAAGGCTTGAACTTGTGGATTTTGCGTTAGTGTGTGAAAAGTCCTTTACACCTGCTCTTTTTAAAGGTTGGTAAAGTGTTAATTAATCAGTAACATGTTTGTTAATTATTTATAAGTGGGTAAAATGGGTTACTCTTATTGGAAGGTGTTAATCTGAAGTGTCTAGGAATGATATAGGATAAAACAAGATGTGATTAAAAAAAAAAACCCCAACAAAGTCATTGTCCTTTGAAAACATGTAGAACAGTCTTTATAGGAAATAAATTAAGATCAATAATGTTTAGGAAAGATGTTTGTAAGATGGACCTTAAATTTGGCATTTCATGGAACCTCTGGAAACGCTTCATACTGGAAGGGAAGGAAAGAAGATCCAAATTCTGCTGTGCGTTGAGAGTTGTATACTGCTCATCCTCATAAAGGTTGTTTTTCTGTGCTTTGATTTGTGACAGCTGTAGGCTGTATACGCTACACATTTCTTAGAACTGCTCCGTAACATAAGCACGTGTTCTCACACAGTATTGAAATTTAAAACAGCACTTGAAGTAGCCAGCAGCAAGATATCTTTGGGTTAAATTCATGCAGCAACCTTTATACCTGTTGATACCCCTGCTTTGTGGTCATCATCCTTTCAGTTTCGTGTTTGAGGCTACCAGATTTTTGTTTAAAATCCCCTGCTTTGTCAAAGAGCTCATGATTCCAAGTTGCCAGGGCATTAGGAAGAGAAAGAGGCCCACAGCATCACCTGTTCTCTACTGTACTTAACAATGGGCTTGAGTTGCTTTTCCACTTTTCCATCATTCTTTGTTTTACACCCATCCCAAATGGACTGTTTGTTGCTGGAAGGAATCGTTGACTCATTTCTCACTCCAGACAACTCCATGGCATAAAGATAGTTTTTGGTAGTTGTTTTATAGACATGGTGACAGAAAAATAGCGTCCATACTCCAGAGCTTAACCTGTCTTGCTGTCCTGCTCAATGTTTGTGATTAAGATGCTTGCAGGACTCTTGTTCATCACAATTCCAGTTGTTTTACACTTTTTAATTATTGTTCTGACTTCAGGCTAGTGTAGGCAGGTAGCTAATTTCTTCTGGTTATTTCCTGATTTAACAAGATTACATATGTTCTTTTATGTTTCCCATTTTGATATGTGGGTACAAGAAATGTGCCTCTGCATCATGTTATTTATACCTCCAGTGAATAGGAAATCGATTACTAATTAAAAGTCATAAAACTCTCAAATCCACTTAAAATTGAAATCTGTAAATTAGAAAAATGTTCCAGTTGCATTTATTTTTATGAGTAGTGTTCGGATGATTTAGCTAGAAGCTAGTTTTTCTTGATGTTGGATATTTTCCCCAATAAATAGATGTTCTCAGTAAGGGTTGAATTTTTAAAATTTCTTTATACTGCTGAAATTGAAGATATAGTTATTCACAAGTGTTTTTTTTTTGGGGGGGGGATTTCTGAACAAATATGGCATAATTTTGTTTAACAAGATGCTAGATCTTTTTTTATATGTTCACAAATCTAAAGTATACTTAGGATACTGTACTAACTACGTGTTTTCAAATTAGGAGGTCTTTTTTTTTTGTCATTTTCTTTTTTAAACTAAAATATTTAAACAGTTTAAATAACATTGCCAGCTGACTCTTCTGATGTTGCATGTAACAAATATTGTGAAATAGCGTTATGCAAGTTGACAATCATGCAGCAATAATGATACCCCTAGGAGAGACTTCACTCGATAAATTGTAAGAATTTCTTTTGAATAAACAATGTAGTTTCATGACAAAAAAAAAAAAAAATCATAGGCAATTTGCTGTAGAAATGATTTCTAAATTACAGCAGAAAAAAAAAGTCATTACTGTTTAAAATGAGTTCCTTTGAGGTGGCTCAGTTTGTCTGCAGTTCTACAGAGAGGAACAGAGCAAACGGCACATCATCAAAACTTAAATCATTGAAAATACTTAATAAGCAGTGCTTAGTTTATAAATCTTGTTTACCAAGATGTCGTTAATCTCCTGAACTGTAGTAAAAATCCCAGAAGGAGTACAGTAGCACTGCTCCCTTATGTAGCTCATCATTTGAGTTCTTTTCTTTACATCTGGTGTTGTGGGGGGTGGGTCTGACTCCTAGTTTCGCATCTCGGTTTATAGTTTGAAAGTCTTTGGAGACAAGTTGTACACCTTTTGATATTTTACTATCATCTTTCTTTAAAGTACTTTACTACGATATGATAGAGAGCACGCAGTACGTTTCCCGACAGCTCATAGACGTTGCTACAATGCTGCATATCAAACTGAGAGGGGAAAATAATTGTTTGGTAGTTTTACATAAAAGTACCAATATTCCCCACACATGAAGGCTGATAAGAGTTGGGCTGTATCGATCCATCTTTCTTTTTTGTTTTAATTTCTTCAACTGATGAAACTGGGGTAGATTTTTAAAAGCATCAGACTTCAGAAAAAGTAAAGCAACAGCCTCTCATTTGGTTTAAATGCAGTTTGGGGGATCTAATCTACAGACCGGCAGGGGGAAGGGGGGCTCACCGACAAGTCATTCCCAGGAGAACTAGGGATGTTAAACTTGTTTACATGGACAATAGGTATAGAAATTATTTTTGTTTCTATAGGACATCACAAAATACCGCTAATTTAACCAACAAAGTTACAGTTTATAATGTCTGTCTTTCTAACCGAGTGTTGAGCTTGGACTGTGATGTGAGAATCGTTGGCCAACCTGCAGCTAAAATTTGATTTTTAAATTGAGTTGCACCCAAATTGCCACCATTATTATTATTTTGTCAAAATGGTTTTTTTTTTAGTCATTACATTAAAATGCTCTTTTAGGGATGAAGCAGTATGCTATGTATGGTTTTATTTTTTTTTATTTTTTCCCATCATAGTTCTCCTCTTACAATGAATTATTTTTTGGGGGGTTTTTTTTCCTGGGAAGAGCACCTTTTTACACTCTTTGATGGAGCTGAATAAGAAAATGTCTATAGTACTCACAATGTGACACTGAGTAAGTTTATATGATTCATGCTGGTAAGATATAATTTTGATGCAAGCTTCCCAAGAAATATGACAGAAGCCGCAAACTGTCGATTTGATTTTTCATTTTTGGTTTTGTCATTTTCATCATACGAGCTGATAGCTACAATCAGAAGATTTCTTTTTCTTTAATGAATATATAATTTAAAAACTCTCTAATTGTTTGCTGACACTTCAGAAAGTCCTGAATAAAGAATGTACAAAAACTATTTGAAATTCTTGGTTTGTTTTTTCTGAAGAAAATGATTTCCCACAAGAGGAAAAGAAACAGTAGATGTGTGGAAGCAGAAAGAAGAACATTGAGAAGTATTTCCAGACTTTATTCTTGAACCAGTTGTTGAAAAGTTGCCATTTTCTGCCTTTTGTTTTTGTATTTTCATACGTAGCATCCTTAGTATTACATAATTTGTGGACGTTCTAAATAGATACTCCATTGACACTTTATTATCAATTTACATTGTGTGGACTCGGTTTTGAACAATGTGCACTGAGGGAGCCATCTTATCTGCGCACCTTGCTGGTGTGTGATGATACAGATGGATAAGCCGGCCAGTTTTCTGCTGAAGTCCTGTCTGGTCTGACCCAGCTGGTTGTATTCATCTAAACTCAGTCACAGCTGATTTTTCACATATTCCCCTCCCCTTCAGCAGACTTGATCTTTTTCCTCCTGCCACCTCCATATTCAATACCTTTCCTCTGAACAGAATCTCAGCTCTTCCTTTCTAGCTTTTTCCTGTATAACTGCTCAACCTAAGCTGTTCCTCCAGTTTACTCATTTATAAATGTCCAGCTGCAGGCACCATCTGCAAACAATATCCTAGTAGATCTCACTGCCATCTTATTAACCGTGCCTTCCACCCTATCAGCTATCGTTCTGTCACAAATCCCCCCTGATGCTCATCTCCATCTTCACCACCCTGCCTTTTTCTATGAATGGCTGACCCCCAAGTACATAAACTTATCCACCTTCAGCACCTCTACTTTTTGCAGAGTATTTATTCTCCTGAGTTGTTTTTGTTTTAAATGGGCAGATTTTAAATCTGCTGGAGACCAAATTTTGCAGCAAATGTAAAATATTTTGGAAATGCTAAAAAAAAAAACAAAAAAAACAAAAAAAAAAACTGTCGTAAAAGATTTCTCAACCCTTTACATGGCCAGTTGCACATCAGAAACAGGAAGGAAGTGCACATATAGGAAAAATGTGTTACTTTGGGAAATAACTGCATGAGCAACTGAAATGATTTCATAATCTGTGGGTAGTTGGTGACAAATAAAGAGCTATTATCAGCAATACAACAAAGCTGCAGCAAGTATAAGTGACATAAAAAGCACAGAACGCAACACCCATTAATACAAATAGAGTAATAACCATCCAAATACTAACCATGTGAATGATCAATAATAGAGAATGGGGAAATTTTGTTTTGTTTGTTTTGTTGTAAAAATGATCAGAACAGGTAGGTCTTTTCAGCTCCCCAATCCTCCCGATGAAATAAAAAAAACATGATGTAACCCAGTGGTAAACATGCCCTTTGCAGCTTGTTTGGAAACTTGTTGCTGGTAACAATGAAAAAACTTAACTGTTTAATATATTTTAATTGACATAGTTTGCATTATGCTTTAATATATTGTCAAAAGATAATGAAGAACATTATCAGGAGATCAAGAAAAAAATTCAGAAGCCATCTTAGTTTTTCCAAGTTCAAACAATTTTTCATTTTTTTTCTAAATGCTCAGGTCTTTTAACCAATTTTTAATTACATACACAAGCATGTTCAAAATAGTAACAGTCCAACATCACTGATCAGATCAATCTGTTACTTTGAGACGACAAATAGGTGTAGTTGAGTACTAGAAAACTAACCCATCCAACGGTCATGACTTGTATACTTCTGTGTAACTGAATTATTATTTGAAAGGGGTGCAGAGTTCAATCACTAAGCTCATTTATTCTTTAAAAAAATAATTAAAGGTAGCTAATTGATTCTTTCATCAGTTTGTCTGATAACACACTATATCTTGAGGCCTCAGAGAACATTTGTAAGCCAGAGCCTTATGCTGAGAGTGGATAAAATGGCAACATATGAATGTCTGAATGTGCATAAGGACAGTGGAAGCTGCAGGCTAAGGGGTGCCAAATATGGAAAGTGTGTGCCTGTAGAAAAGACTGTAATTAAAGTTAGAGCCATATACTGGGGAATGCTGTTGAGGTAGAATAATTATTATTCAGAAAGGGGGCCTGGATGCCCGTAGAAGGGCATGGATACTTTTCTAAGTCCAGGACTGACACCCTTGTTTGATGTTCGCTGTCAATTTGCCCACCTTGTCCTCAGGTTGGTTATTATAACTGACTTAAAATAGGAATGACAACATCTGATTTAGGATATGTGAGTAAATATTTGGTTTCAACTGAATATTCCCTCTGGCCTGGAAACGCCTCCAGAATGAACTGCAGAGTATCGCTGGAACTGTTTACCTCCACACACCTGATTGATCATGGATGGAAGGATGGATTTCTATTTTTACATAAATACATTCTCAAATATCTTACATAAGTTAAAAAATTAGGAAACTATGTGACAAAGCAGAATTTATTGAGGTCAAATTCACATAGTAACATTTCCTTGTGCAAAAATAAACTCTTTCTGGATCAGACAAGAAAAGTATGAGAACAACCCGTTTTTATTTGTGATGTGATTGAAGTAAAAATCCCATCCAGTGGGAAGAAAAAAAGCTAAGCTAAGTTTCTCCCATTAGATTTGTCACCACAATAATGTTAGTGCTATTGATACTCTGCTGTAGAGTGTAACGAGTCTGAAAATAAAACCTAGGCAGACAGGTTTATCAGCTGCACACTTCTCTGATAAAGCAGACCCGCTAGCACTTAGCACAGGCAGACAAATACAACGGACAATATTTAAAAAGTACAACTCTTTTTCTGCCGAAACCTTGAGGTGGCAATAAATTATATCATCCTACTTAACACAAATACGAATCAAATAATTAGATTAATGTGTTCTTGCAGTCTGACATTTCTGTAAGTTACTCGGAGTGTTTGGAGAGCTGCAAGGAGTCCATCTGAACTTTTCTGCTGCCCTGGCTCTCCACACTTTGATTTAAAGCTTTACTTGCTGTTATATTACTCATCAAGTTGAAAGAACTACATTGAGGAGCAGCTGAGGGTGGTGGGAGGATTTTTAGTGTTGCAGGAAGTTCATTTTGACCTAATGCTCCAGTCTGGGTTAAAGCAAGAGTCCGAGGTCAATAATAACCCACAGATAAATGTCACACTACCAGAAAAATGTCATCCACAAAATTTTTGATTTTTTAAAATCCTTTTAGCAGATGTCCAGCTGAACCACTTTGACTATAAAAGTGGAAACTTAAAATGCCGGAAGGTTGTCAAAGCAAATTTTCCCTCAGATTATGGCAGATAAATAAATTCCACTTTGGGGAGCAGCTGGTGCATCACATAAATAGGTCGGTCCAATCCAATAATGTCCCATTTGTTGCTGATAGCAAAAATAAGAGCACATTGCATCATCAGTGTCCTGTGCCTCAGCAGTAAATCATGACCGATACGACTGCCGCACCTCAAAAGGTCACTTAACAGAAAAAGCAGGAACAGAATCAACGTATCCACTTCCAATCATCTTCAAGCACAATCCTTTGCTGTGCTCGCTTTCATGAGGCATTGTCGGTTGCTGACTGGTCCAATCGGTGTAGTGGTCATCTTTTTTCTTACAATAAGAGTCAGCTGAGTCATGTTTCTCCAGGAAAACCACGTCACTGTTCACCTCTTTAACCCTACTGTAGTTATCTGTCGTGCTCACCTCCCTTTTCACCTCTAGCTCCCAAACATCCAAACTGTAAGGGATGTTTTCGTTGTTGAGGATGAGGATGGTCTCGCCATTCATCTCTTTCACTCTGCTGTAGTCAGTCTGTGTTGGTCTATTCTCCCAGGACTTCTCATGCTGCTGAATGTCCACATAGCTACTGTTTGCGAGGGGCTGGACGGCTGCTTTTTCTACGCTGAGACATTCCTGTTTCTCAATAGGCAGAAGCATTTGCTCCATGTCTGATAAGTTGCTCTTTGAAAGGGAAACATTCGAGCTTTGAAAGTGGTCCGTTTCATCTTTACTGTCCTCAGTCTTTTCCCAGGTATTCTGGTCCATGGTCGACTCCCCATATTGGATTTCAAATCCTAAGTGTAAACCAGGAGGAATAATGAATATGTCTTTCTTTTTTTGAGATGCGTAGGGATCGGTCAGAAGCAATTCGTCACTGTCTGACACCATCAGGTAGTCCTCCACCTGGTCCGTCCATGCCGTCATGGGAGGAAAGTTCTGGTTGCCAATGAGAGCGTTTACCACATCTTCTGATCGGCCACTCTAGAGAAGTTAAATTAGTACATTATTAAAAAGGCCAAAGGAATTTTTATTTTTTTGGGATGTTCTGGTAAAACCAACAACAACAAAAAAAGCTCAGTGTTACCTTGAGAAGCTGACTATCAACTCCTATTATTTTTGGACCAGGAACAGGAGGCAGGAGCCACAGCTTCACACTGAGTAACAAAAACAATCATAGGACATATTTAACAAAACTACATTATTATTTAAAAGCTTAATTAACCCTTAGCTGCATGAGTGACAGGACCCTACACTCTTCCATAAGTGAGTCAAAAATGACTCGCATTGGAAGCAATGCATTTTTGGGGCTATTTCTGTCATTTTGGTCAAGGATTATCATTTGTAATAAATTTTGCATTATAACCGTGTCCACACAAGAATGATTTTAAGGTTCAAATAATTTTAACATTTTTAAAAACACTTGAAACATTTTGAACTATGGAAAGAAAATTGCACAACAGCAATTGAATGAAATAAATATCTATTTTGTATGTCTGTGTGTCTGTGTGTAAAAGTATGTGTGTGAAGGAGTAAGAATCTCTTCATCCAACATCTATAGGACCATTTCAGTGGTGAACATTGCAGTCATGACACTTTGGTGAGTAAACATAAAAGGAAAAGAAATGTTTGAATTATAAGCAAACCTAATTATCAGTATGGATGCACACATGCAAGAGCCAGCACACACAGAAACGCCAGTACAATACTACAGTAATGGCAGCTAGGTTGCTTAAAAAACTGTAAAATCGAGTAGGGGTCCTCAAATCCAGGCCTCGAAGGCTGATGTCCTGCAACCTTTAGATGTCTCCCTGGTCCGACACACCTGAATCAAATGACTGAATTACCTCCTCCATGCAGTCAAGTTCTTCAGAGTCCTGCTAAGGACCTGATTATTTGACTAGGAATGACTGTATGATTGGACTGAAACGACTGGTCATTTTTGACCCACTTATGGAAGTTTGTGAAATGCGAAAATGTAACTTTTGCAAAATGTAGTAGAAGTAGAATCAAATTTTAAATGCCATGATGTCAACAACCCATTTTTTGAGGTATAGCTAGAATATGAAATGATGACTTTTTGTTAAAAAGATACAGAAAGAAAACAACCTCACTGGGGTTATTTGCATCTCATCCATCTAAGGGTTAAATGGTACAAAATACACAATAAGGGTCTATAATTTATTTAACAAAGATGAACCCAAATGGCAAAACTGTGTTTAAAAACAATCTTGCTTTTAAATTTAAGAACTAACTATAAGCAAGTGTGATTCACTCTATAAAAGCAAGAATTTTGTCACTTTGCTTGTCTGAAGCATGCAGCTTTGGGTTAAATAAAAGGGACAGTATTATGCATTTTCCAGCCACAGAGAATCATTTTATAGCGCAATCAAGTAACTATGTTACCTTCAGTTGATATAAAAAAAAATGCTGTATATATCAAATATGACTTAAAAGGAATTTGACTTTGTAATTTAACGCTTTTAAATTTGGCCTCTGTCTCTTTAAGAAAGTCCTGCTCATCTTCAGACAGTCATCACAACAAGGCTCCTCTATTAATCTTTTAACAGCATTTTTACCAGCGTTGCACTGAGAAGTAGCCCATATAATGAGCTCAGCAGATGCGCAGTTCCACCGGGTGTTTGCCAATTGCTGCTGGCGAGTGTTAAGAGCTGAATGGGGAAGTTACGGAGGAGGGCTGCTCTGTGAAGTGGAAGCTTGGAGGCTTAGAAACTGCAGCTCTGAGGAGGAGCTGCATCTCAAAGGCAGTGTTGAGTCCATCCAGGTGTTTTGCACAGCTGAATGGTTGCCACGGGAGATTAAAGGATTTCTCAAACATGCATGAAAGAATCAAGGCAACACTCCAGGTATGTTTTTGATGACGGAATAACATTATAACATGATGTAAAGCTCAAAAACGTTGATTTTACATCATACAGCCCCTTTAATAAATTGGCCCACACAGCTTTTCTATTTGATCTTCGTCTTTGTTCAATAGATAATAACCATGAAGTATCTATTGTGTGATTTTTTTTCACATGAGTTAACAAACATTTAATAGAACCTGGTAAAGAACAGATATATTTTTTATTACGGCATATCATAACATATAAAACCCAAAACTTTATCTGGTACTTACACTTTCCTCTTCAGCACTAAGATGGCTATAGTTGCCAACAAAGGAATCAAAGAGAAAACAAAGACAAGAATCCAAAAGTATCTCTCAGACTGATGATCTAAAACAGAGAAAACATAAAAAGACATTTTCACTCCGAATGACCCCAGAGGATCTAAAGTCTGAAAAGGAGGAGGGTGTTTCAAATACTTACATTTAGGAATTTTAGCAAATGTGGTGTTGCTCCACTCACTCCATTTTCCATGGTCTAGATTACAGCGCACCTGAATCATGTAGAGGACCCCAGGCTCAACGTTGTGCAGATTTAAATTATTTTCTATACCTCTTCCTACTACCTGAATAAAAGGACAAAAAGAAAAATATATATATTATTTAATCATAATTTTTTAAATAGATTATTTTAAACCATCAACTGAAAATGCAGATTTCACCAGAATGGACTAAATCACGGCATACTGATCTCTTTCAGTGTAAACCAACATAAAACAGAGTCCACTCAAATATCTATTCAGTCATGCATAATTCAGTCAGTTTGCAAAATAAAGATTCTGCACCTGAAGGCAACAAGAACAACTTCCTCCTCAGCTGACTTAAGGAAGAAAACTAAAAGTTCAACAATATTTGATTATAACCTGCTGGAGTTACTTTAGTTCAACCCAGAGACCAATTTGTCCGTAAATGATTGTGAGACAGATGGTAGACCTTCATTTTAAAGGCCAATTCTTTGGGGAACTAAGAAACATACTGAAATCTTTCAGCTTTAACCAGCTCAGTTTGGAGTCTTTCACATAAAACACTCACCTCCCACTCCTTGCTGTGGTTTTGCTTATACCTCAGCTCATATTTTGGGGTGACCCAGCCGGTTCTGACATCCACGTTTGGAGGACTTTTCCATTTTACTTGAAGATATGGGCTGGGAGCGCTGCTGTTCACCACCACTGTGAGATTTACAGGAGGGTCAGGCTTCACTGCCAGGCAAAGAAAAAAGGAAGCAAAGTCAATAACTGCATTAAGTGGGGTTCTGTTTGAAAATAGTTGGAATGCATCTAAGTTTACTGCCTCTCTGCTCATTAGCAAAGGAACTCTGACACTAAATGGAATGGGATAAGTTTAGTCAATGTCTTAGATCTGAGTTATGACAAAGGCTATCACATATTGACCAAAATTATTGCGCTTTTCTTACTAGGCATCAGAAAGCTACAGGAAAGGGGAACGAATAGGAGGAAGGACAAATATTGGCGCAACAATCTCTGAATCAGGCTCGAGCTGGACCATGGGAAGTGTCTCAACCAGAAAAACTGCTGATTACACATAAGTAGCACAACACTCTTCTAGTATTGTGACGAAAAACTGGATTATGAATTAAAAACTGCAACCTGCATTGGCACGTGTAGAAAAACAAGTCAGACACTATAATTGCCAGTGAGGCCAATTTCCTTATTAGAATAGGAGATCCAACCTTTGAGCTCCACCTTTGGCTGGTTGTTATAGCTCTCTTTTTTTAATTTTTAATTATTTATTAACATGCCTCAAGCTTTATGCCCTAATTAGTACCTTAGAAATATGGTAGCATTATAATGATCCAGAGACAGATGCCCATGATAAGATAGAGAAGCTGAATGGACCCTCCTTAAAAACTGGTAAGTGCTATCTGCAGCAACATACATGTTTCTTATACATACAATTCCCTGGGAAAGTTTTCATGACCCCAAAACTTTTCTATATTTTCTTAACAACCATTAGTCATTACTCTGTAAAACCACCTTTTGCAGCAATTACAGCTACAAGTCTGTTAGGGTATGTCTCCACCAGCTTTGCACATCGAGAGAATTTAATTGTAGCTCATTTTTCTGTAGGAAACAATTCAAGATTAATCAGATTAAGATGGGGAGTGTCTGTAAAAATCGCTTTTCATGTCCTGCGACAAATTCCCAATTGGGTTTTAGAACTGGGCTTTGACTGTGCCATTCTAACACATAAGTATGCGCTGATCTCAACCAGTAGCTCTGGTTTTCATCCTGTTAGAAAATAAGTCTTGTTTATTTTTATAGCATATTTCAGCAAAAAAGGCAGTTCATAGAGCTTCACATCAAGCAATTATACAGCAAAATCATTAAAATTATCTAGCAAATACATATGAAACTCATCAGCAAAAATCATAGGGCTCATCAAGCAAATATCATCAAGCAAATAGTTAAAAATATTGATCAATGATCCACTTACTTTATTTAACTGATTTATACTCAAACTTTCACTCTTTGGAAAACCAAACTAATCTTACCCGGATTTGTTTGCAGATTTATGGTCCAGACTACTAATCAAAGGCAGCTCTAAACAGGTGGGTTTTCAGACGTGATTTAAAGGAATTTAGTGTTTCGGCTGTTTTGCGATTTTCTGGGAGTTTGTCCTGGATTAGCAGTGCATAAAAACTTAATGCTGCTTCTCCATGTTTGGTTCTGGTTCTGGGGATGCAGAGCAGACCAGCATTTTGGATCAGATGCAGCTGTCTGACTGATTTTTTAGGCAGACCTGTGAAGACACTATTGCAGTAATCAATGCGACTAAAGATAAATGCATGGATGAGTTTCTCTAGATCTTGTTGAGACATTAGTCCTTTAATCCTGGAAATGTTCTTCAGGTGATAGAAGGCTGACTTTGTAACTGTTTTTATGTGAAGGTTCAGGTCCGAGTCCATCACTACACCCAGATTTTGGGCCTGATCACTAGTTTGTAGTTGTAATAACTGAAGCTGCGCGCTGACTTTAGATCGTTCCTCTTATTTCAGTTTTGTTTTTGTTCAGCTGAAGATGGCACATCCACGCATTAATTTGTTCTAAGCATCTGTTCAGTGTTTGGATGGGGTCATAGTCACCTGGTAACATTGTAGAGCTGTGTATCTGCGTAGTTGTGGTAGCTAATCTTATTACTTGTTATAATCTCAGTGGGACCATGTAGATATTAGATAGGAGGGGTCCCAGGATTGAACCTTGGGGTACTCCACATGTGACTTCTGTCCACTCTGATGAGAAGTTGCCTATTGGCAAAAAGAAATCCCTGTTTTTTTTTTGTTTTTGTTATTTTTAGGTAGGATTCGAACCAATTAAGTACCGTACCAGAGAATCCGACCCAGCTCTCTAGTCGCTTTAATAATATCTCATGGTCAACAGTGTCAAATGCTGTCCAACAGAACCAACACTGTGGTTCTTCCATAGTCTGTATTTGTGTGGATGTCATTAAATACTTTGACATGGGCAGTCTCAGTGCTGTGGCAAGCATGGAAACTGGACTGAAAGATGTCAAAGCGGTTTGTCATTGTTAGGAAGGTGTTTAACTGTTGAAACACATCTTTTTCAATAATTTTGCTGAAAAATGGAAGGTTAGAGATTGGCCTGTAATTCTGCAGTAGTGATTTAATTAAATTGTTCTTTTTAATGGTGGTTTGATTACTGCAGTTTTTAAAGCCTCGGGAAAACACCTGATGAGAGGGAAGAGTTTACTATTTGAATAAGCTCAGATGCAATGACAGGCAGAATTTTCTTAAGGAAGGTTGTAGGTATGATATCAAGACAGCAGGAGGAGGCATTTAATTGATTTATAATGTCCTCTAAGCTTTTATAATTGAGTAGTTGAAATGTGGCCACTTTGTATTTGTTATGATTGGGCATAGCATTGTTATTGGATTTGGAGTGGTTGTGCAGATTAACCCTCTAATTTTTTGAATTTTCTCTGTAAAAAAGTTGGCAAACTCATTGCAGGCCCTGGTAGCGTGGAGTTCTGGTGGTAAAATCACAGGAGGGTTTGTCAACCTGTTAACTGTGGCAAACAAGGCATAAGCGTTGTTGATGTTTTTATTTATGATTTCCACAAAAAATGTTTCCCTCACATGTTTTATGGTTAAGTGATAGCTTCGCAGCCATCTTGGCTGCTTCTCCGATTATTGCTCTCCTTGTTTGAACTGTCAGTCTCGGTAGGTTTGCAGTGGTGACATGCTCTTTTCATTTTCAGATGGTGGATTCAACAGAGGTAAGTGAGATGTTCAAAGCTTGGGATATTCTTTTATAACCGAACTCTGCTTTAAACTTCCCCAAAACTCAATCGGTTCCTTTGTCTTCAGGATGTTGTTTGTCTACTAATGTTCTCTGAGAAAAAACCTCACTGAACAGCTGGATTCAAACTGAGATTAAATAGCCTCTATTTACTAACTGGGTGATTTCTTTATATATGCATTCAGTGGAGAGAAGAAAAAAAAAAAAACTAACTTAATAGAGTAGCTGTTTGCTCTCATAGGACAGAACTGACACGCGTAGCCGCCTTTATAACCAAACAACGGCCGTGAAATTTGATCTATGATTGTACACAACATGTAGAGAGGGCTTGAACCTGTTCTACCTCATTCTGTTCAAGTTTTCTTCGCTGCCTTTCGCTCGTCTTTCAGTACTTTTCCATTCCTCCCTGAGCTCAAGACGGCAAGGCAGCCAATAAAACCAAGCCAATCATTAGCTCGCTATATAAAGATAATTCTCGTCTGAGTTGATTTCTTTCTACACAAACATGTAGTGGAACAGTTTTCAGTGTTTGACTACTCACATTTTACCTTTTAGATTCATAATATTTCAGGACTTTTAACAAAAAGGACTCTGAAGTTAACTTAAGATTAGGTTTATAGACAAAGACATGACAAAGTAAGAAGTATAATAAGGATTTAATGTCACTAGATTCATATTCTTTTAATAGTAAGTCAGGAAATAAACCATGAAGAACATTTTTAGAAATCAAACTTTTACTTTACTACATTTCCCCTTCTCTTACCATTTTTATCTATAATTTTCTTCATAGATAATAAATATATTTTTTCTTTACTTAGCTAATAGAATTAATAAGATGCTTTTTCCCCTTCTGTATATGAAAAAGAGCCGAGAAAACTGAATTATTATTTGAATTATTATTTGTTCCTCCTTCTGAAACACTGTGCCATAATTTTTTTAGTATTTGGAGGTAAGATAGCTGGGATAAAACCTTCCATCACTCCAAAATTAGTTCTTCAGAATATGTTGTGATCCAGCCACGTTCTAACAGTCGTTGCTACAGCAGGACGGTCTCAATCGGGTGTGAAGGGGACATAAGTCTTTAAGTTTGAATATTTGTGACATAATTATGAATCTTTTGACATGGCTTAGGGTCCAGATTATGATGAAATCTGATATTTTCTAGTAACCAGTAGAGTATTTGTAAATGCATGACCCCAGACTTCCACACAATAACTAAGGAAGAGTAGAAATGAACAAGGGTGTTTTGTAGAGATGCACTGAACAACCTGTTTAAGCCAATACCAATTTCTAGTGTTTTTTTTTAGGAGGACCTTATAGAAAACTATCAAGTTTAATAAGAACACATTATTTTCACTGTGTGCTGCAAAAAAAACATGGTAAACTATCTGATTTCCATTTTACTCTTAAATAAACTGGATACTGTTTAACTTTATACAATCTAACTTTAGATTATGTAATTTACAACACAGCATAAAAGTCCTCTACTTCTCTGCCATTGGGTTTGTAACAACCGCTCCACTGACAACACCCCTCTGCACTCCACGTCCCTCCCTTAACTCGCTGTCATTACACACTCGTTGCAAAATTCATTTGTTGAAACAAAAATCTTCTTGGTTTGTCTCCACCGTATCTGTCAGCTGTTGCACACGTAATCTTCTGGGTGCAACACTTGGTTTGGGGACTTGATTATCTTCAAGGTCCCAAAAACATACTCTGCCACAGGCTTTTTATGGTTTCAGTCTGCTGCATCTAGAGACCTGAACAAATAACAAATGCCTTAAACTGGATTTTTAAAAAATTTCTAAGGTGTATTTAAAGGTCATATTTATGCCTGATGAATTTATATCAATTTCTGACAGTCACTGAATATTTACAGTTTTTTGTCTCCGTTTTCTTTTTTCTGTCTGGCACAGGGGTCAGGGGTTGGTAGTCTGCCTTTGGTACAGCTAAGCAAAGTCGTTAGAGCCACAAAAACTACACGCCCCTTCAAAACAAAACAGCATTTTTAAAAAAATATCTATGAAAGGATTTTAAATGAAATGAAAGAAAAACAACTTTAATTTTTTTGAAAATCATCCAACTTTTCAATAAAAGGGGATGAATACATTTTCTTAAATTTAACTTTTACATTTTATAGACGGAAAAAAAAAATTACTTCACAAGAAATATTCCTAACACTACTAGTTTAAATATATTCTAATTTGCATTTATTTATAACTGTTACATTTTTAAAAATGGCTTAATTGTTTATCATTTTTTGCCAAAGTCATTAAGAGCCACAGTGGAGCATGCAAAGAGCCACATCTGGCTCTGGAACGACAGGTTACAGACCCCTGGTCCAGCATCTCCTTCTCAGGCAGTTCAGACTTACCATATTCCATTACATCAGTTATCAGGAACTCTGAAGAGGCATTCCCAAGGGCATTTGTGGCCACCACTCTCAGGTTGTACTCAGCCCAGAAGGAGGTGTGTTCCTTATTAAAGAAACATGAGTTTGTTCCTGCAGAGACGTAGTCCGGACACTCTTGGACTCCCTCCAACCTGTAAACAGGCAAACAAGAGCTTTACTGAGGAGCAGGTAGAAGTTGGCACTGTAAAGCAAAACTGTACTGTGGGCAGTAAAAACTTGAAAAAGAAGAAAACCTTTTGCTTCCAACCTACATGTGAATCATACATTATATCAACCACTACAATGTAACAAAAATCTATACATAAGTATCCAATCAATGACACTAATAAGGTTGAACAGAAATCTTCTACATGTACTATTCTAAAACATAAAAGTTTGTGTCTCCAACCAGTTAAGAATATATATTCACTTTAAAGGATGTTTATTCTTTTGCCATACCACACCAACATTATTTATAAAGCAAGTTAAAACAACCAAAGCTGAAACAAAGTGCATGTGTGGCATGTTTGCCTTAATTCCTAATGAATAAAATTTGTCTAGAGCTCCAAAACCTACGTGACCCTTTGAAAAAAAGCAACCTTTTCAAGTTTTATAAACACCTACTGTAGAAACTCTTGTATGTTTTTTTTTTTGTCTTCAACTATAAATTTAATTTTAGGTTTCAGAACAAAGAAAAATGTCAAACTTTTACCTAAAGACAACAGAACCATTTTCTTGAATGAAATGTTAAAAATTTATGGAAAATGAAGAACAAACATGCAGTTTTTACCCGAATGACAAAACAAAAGAACTATAAGCAAAAGAACTATTGTATCATCAGTGCCATTATGTTGTGAGAATTCTGTATAAATGGAAGCAAAAAAACAAAAAGAAAAAAACTAAAACTAACATTTTTTTTTTTTTTACCTTTATGTTTAAAACATTTCTCAGAACTTTAACATTTTTGACTAAAAATACGAAAAGCCACTATAGAGGGCCAAAAGAACCACATGTGGCTCTGGGGCCACAGGTTGCAGACCTCTGTCCTAGACCTCGGTACCTGCAGAAGTTGCTGTTCGGCCCGGGGTAAAAAACTCAGCAAGGTACGACAAGGTAAAAGTGAAAATAATGTTTTTAAAATGAACCAAAAAAAAAAAAAAAAGACACACAGGCAGCCAGTGGAGTGATGCAAAAACAAAAGGTGACGTGTTCAGGTTTATCGGTACCAGTTAAAAGTCTGAACCAGCTGCAGACGTGAGTGGAAGGACTCAATGTCATAGTAATCTAAGCACGATAAAATGAAAGCGTGGATCACTGTTTCAAAGTCCTGCATGGAAAAAAAAAAAAAAAAAACAAAAAAAAAAACACCTTTGCCAACTGTCATAAATGATAAAAGCAGGACTTTACAACAGCTCTAATTTGGCTTTTCAATTTAAAATCACTGACTTAAAACCTAAATTGATAACATTTGTTTTGAAATATACTGTTAGGCATCTCAAATCAACAAAGGTGCGCTGAAAGGGGTCACTTGGTTCAAACATTGTCATCTCTATTTTCTTTTCATTAAAATTCAAGAAGCTTAGGGCCTATGAAGCTTTACAATCCTCCAAGCAACCAATGAGTGGTTTGAATGAGAAATCATTGTGCTATATTGAAACCCCCCCCCCAAAATCCAAAACACTATATGAACTGACATTCTGATGTTAAGTGGAACATTACTTTTTAAATCAAATTGAACAAAAAAACCCCCAGCTCTTTCCATTTTCATTTCTAAAAGAAAGACCTTTTCTAAATGGGGACCAAGTCTAATAAACAGAGACTACTTGATATGAAATGTTGCACAAAAGGAGATGAGGAACAAAAGGCAATCTTTGCTCGTGAACTGTTAGAAATCTGCCCATTATAGTTGTAAAAGAGGGAAATGGCACAGTCATTGTGTCTATAGTCAATACACAATTAGACATTTATTATGGATAATTACTCATCTTGTTTTAAAGCAGGTTTTGTGATAAGATAATTTTTCTGGATGATCAAATATCTTTAAAAAAAAAAATTGACTAATAAGCAGTCCTAATCTCAATTTAAATAGCACCATCTCACAGGCACTTTGCAAAATAAACAGATACAGTTCATATCCACAACTATAAAATCAGATCAAACTATTATAATCCAATCATTTACAGACTCAAGTTCAGTTTTGCATTCAAATTTGATCCTGGGTATAATACAGTGCCCTCAATTTCAGTCAATAATGCCAGTTTGTACAAGGTTATCTAAGGAAGCCCAGTTGTCTGTATCGAGTCATTGATTTTTTGCAGCAATCCCTCATTCTGAGTAAGCATGTGGAAGCAAAAGGAAAGACTCCTTTTTAATGATGTGCGGATGCTATCATAAAAAGTGTTTGAAGAAATAGTAAAAAAAAAAAAAAAAAAAAGACAGAGTTCATGACTGGGGCAAAACTGTTCTGTCAGTGGCAAAAACAGAAAAAAAGTTGGAAAAATAGAGTAATTTTCTGGTAAGTTAGGTTCTTGTTTCAAATCATTTATGCAGCCATTAAGAAGAGACAATGGAGCAACTTAGAAATTATATTTTTTTTCTTTTTATTTTACTCCTTTTTAACGTTTTAAAGCAGTCTTGATCAGTCTCCAGCCTTTCTGAGGGTCTTTCAATGGCTTTCTTTTGGACTTTGGGAACTTCTGTCACATTTTCAGAAGTTTTGTTTGTTGTTTTGTTTATTGGGATGCTGAGTTGTTCAGACATAAAAAGGCATCAAAACTCAATCGATAAACTAGTGTTAATACACATGAAATTGGATCATTAGCACTCAGTTTGATAGGTATAAAATATTATTTTGTGCCAACAAGGTGATTATCTAACAACTATTTGCAGAAACTTTGAAAAATCATATATTTTAAATGTCTTTGCTGGATTATTTCCCCTATTTGTTAAATATATAAATCCTAGACAGGCTTCAATTGCTTTAAGTAGTATTTTTAGCCATGACATTTCCTTTGTCGCAACATTTTGTTTTTTCCTCATTTCAAAGCACACTGCAGAATATATATGAGGAATTAGAGAAAGAAGCCAAAGTCCAAAGAAAAATAACACAGGACTACAAAAAAGTCTAAAGAATGTGTTTTTGAGTATGTATTAAACTTCCTCTGTGCAAGAAAGATCGTGTTTATTATGAGAAGCTGTAGTTTGGTACATTCCTTTGAGGCATATGACCATGACACATTTCTTTCAAATGCTCTAAACACACCACAGAGACCTATTCAACGAACCTGTTGCGATAAGGTTTGAAACACGTAAACCAGCCTTAAGCTACAATTATTAAGATCAGAGCAGCTGAAACTCTCACAGGTGAGTTAAGGGTTTGAATTGAGGATGTGAATTCATTCTTCAATGAAATCTGTGATCATTTCTTTTCCACAGTAGGACTTGGTAATTTTCTATCAGCATGTCTATGGAGCAGGTCACAGCTAAAAATATGTCTGATGCTCACCAGTGTGGCTGATAAACCTATCAGGGACACTATGGGCCATCTGGTGGCCTTGTGGCTCAAACAAACAAAAAATATAGAGAATATAAACCCCGGCTGAGGAACTTTGTCATATGCCACTCCCCTTTTTCCCATCGTCTGTCTGTACTGTGACCTGCTGAATTAAGACAAAAAGGTCAGAAGGCTGTAAATGCAGAATAAACTGACTTTTCTCTCTCGTAGTAGAGATGGTATTCAGTCGGCAGCCCTCCATCGGAGCCTGGCTCCCACCAGCAGGCAAACGTCTCCTTCTCTGGGGACCTGCAGTCAACTATACGAGGATTCCCTGGTGCAGATGTACCTGAGCAACAAGAGTGACAAACAAATTCTGAATGCAAATTACCACCTGCGTTATGACTACAGTAAGACAACTGTTCACAAGGTTGATTACCTCATGTAATTATGCATGGCTTTTATTCTCCTTCATTCAGAGTTAATTTATTTGTGTTCAGAGCTTTCAGTACACTTCAAAAGTGTCACGTGGTTCCTAAGACTTTCTTTCTTCAATAATAAAACACAAATATGTTTTTGTTATCTAAAATCTAACTTTTCTTAAAACGGCACAAAATTTACATCAATAAAGATGAGAGCAGGAAGTTATCTTCAGACTTGTTTTGCATTAAATCTTACAATTTGGTGAAAAGTTGTATGCAAAGAAACATATTCTATTTTCGTAGTAGTCAAACCCATATGGTATAATAAAATATAATAAAAAGTCAAATAAAAGATAAAAATAAAACACAATTTTTTAAAAAGAAATTAAAAAATGAAATAAAAAAAAACCTCAAATGTAATAAACATAACATAAAAAAATACAAATATGACAAGGTAAAATAAAAAAGTAAACAGAATAAAGCAACCTGTTATAAAATAAAAAAATTAAACAAAAAGTCATTATACCACAAAACATATAAACTAAACTGAAACAAAATAAAATAAAAATGTCCAAAAAAGCTCAATAATTCTGGTATAGTATTTATGAATTGCAATAAAAAAAAGGTCATTCAAAACCGAAACTTTCTATAGTGATTTGTAACTTCTAACTAGAAAAAGCACTGTACACTTTATCACTGAGCGATTTATTTTAATTATCTGATCTCTACCACTTTGGTGCGACAACGTTTTCACATCCTTTAGTCTGGGTTGCTATAGAGTCTTCAATTTCTACGTCAACTAGTTCTATTTTAATGCTTCTCTGATGGCTCTGTCACAGAAGTCTGTGAATTATGTAAAATCCAGCAAAGCTCTTAATAAGTAGGAAAAAAAAAAAAGTTATGTGAAAGCCATCAAATAAATGTCCTGCATCCAGAATGATACCAAAACCAGCACCTCAGCGACTGGAGCCACAGTGAAAGATGTAAGATCCTGAGCATTTATAATACACAGACCATAGAGACAGCTGCTGAAACAGCTTCAGCTATTTTCTTTGGCAATCCATGATGTAAGGATATGTGATTTGTTAGGCCTGATGGTATGCTCAGATACAGAGTTAGAAAGCCCTTGATTGCTTCTAAAGTTCAAAGCTGTTTGGAGCAATTGAGGGATAATTGTATTAGTTAGGAGAAAAGCTACCCAAACCAGTCTGACCCTGGGAGAAAGTAAATATCCTCCTTGATAATTATCCTCCTTGACTAATTACCGGTATTCATTTATTTTGGAAAGCTGGGTATAGTTTTAACAGCTACACCCATTCCTGATTAGTGCCAGAGCTATAGACTCAAGACATACCCTAAACAGAACCTGTATGACAACATGAAGTAGGCTGAAAGATCTCAAACAGCAGTACATCATGTTCTGATCTAAACAAATTCAAGAAGTGGTGGGAAACAAAGGCTATGTTCACACTGCAGCCTGAAGAGACCCAAATCCGATTTTTTTGCCCTTATGCAACCCGTATCTGATTTTTTCATGACAATCTGAACAACACAGATCTGATTTTTACAAACGTGTCCCAGGGCACTTGGATATGTGGTCCTAAATCCAACACGTGTCCAATCTTTTCAAATGCGACCTGTGTCTGTACGGCCAGGTTGCATTCATCCGACCTGTACGTCGACAGGCGTCACTATTCTGCGTTCTGATACACGGAAACAGGAAGAAAAACAACCATGGCGGACGATAATGCAGAGAGCGGTCAGTGGAGAGAGCTGTTGATGTGCTGGCTCCGGCTGGACAACAACTTTAAAACCAGAAGATATACTTCACCTTTACCATCCATGTTTACTTCCGCAAACACTAAGGACGCTCGTTACATGCAACGTTATTGCGTCCTCTACTGCGCATGCAGGACTCTTTTAGGTTGTTTGCAGTTCACACAGGAGAACAGGATATACAAGTTGTATATATTTGGAAATGGGAACGACCATGCAGCAAAAGTCAGATTTCACAAAAAATCAGAACTGAGCATTAGGACTTGCAGTGTGAACGTAGCCTAAGTCATAGGCATCTTTCAGCCTGGAAAGAGTTACAGTCATTTCTAAGGCTGTGGGACTCCAGTGAACCACAATGAGAGCAATTATCCACAAATGGAGAAAACACAAAACAGTGGTAAAACTTCCCAGCAGTGGTTGGCAAACCAAAATTACTCCAAGTGCACATCCCAGACCACAGTACAGCATTTAAAGCACTCCAGCTTCCCATGCCTCAGTTAGATCAAAATGAAGGTTTTAGAATGGCCTAATCAAAGTCTGGACTTGGCATGACCTTAAACAGGCTCCTAATGCTGAAAAAAATGGTCTGGTGTGGCTGAAATACAACAATTCTGCATAGAGTGGACCAAAATTCCAACACAGCGATATAAAGAACTCATTGTAGGTATTGACAAAAGCTTCTGGAGTTAGGAAGTTAATGCTGGCGGAGTAGAGCAAGGAACTAACAAACTGTGCCTTTATCTCCAGCTTGTACAACAGCTAATCCAGATAATTGTGGGAAAACCCAATAACTTTTCCTGATGTTGACCAATATTTAAGTGGTTTGTCCCTACTTTTTCATTTTAGTGTAAAAAAAAAAAAAAAACCAACCAGCTAGTTCTAAAAGTTTAACCTGTTCTTCTTAACTCTTTACAGTCTAACAAAACTGATAAAATATATTTTTAATATCAAGAATCACAAGTATTGCACAAATATCTCTGATTTATTTCTGACTTGTGTGACAGGTGACAATTTGGTGTTTTCCTAAAAACTTTAGGGTTTATAAAAACAGGGTTTAACTTTGTTATCACTAAACAATTGACATACATCCATGAAACAAAACTATATGCCAGGCTTTCTGTTTTTTAACATTGTGTTTTTGTTATTTTTATCTAAAACAAACAAAAGAATAAATTAAATGCATGTCAGAAAACCCTTCTGGATACTTTACCATAATTGCACATGGCTCATAAAAACTTAACAATAAACAAAAATCTTTAAATCTTTAACTTTAACTAGCTACCGTACAGTTACTGTCCCTGCAATAGACTGGTGCTAAGGTATCACTGGTTTTTACAGTTTTATTGCCTGCATTTTAGGAGTCAAACTAACAGGAACTAGTGTCATATGTATGGGTTCTGCATTGCACTTTAACATATTTTTAGATTTGATCAGAAATCCAGGTTTTTGACTTTTTAGGAAATGTGCTGTAGGGAATACAGTCTAGGAACACAAATGGTTTTCCATATGGTGTTTTCCTTTTTTCTAATACTTTTCCAGACTGCATACCTACCCTGTATGTAACAAGCAGCACTGCAAGAGTGTTTGTTTGAAAGTCTAAAGGAGACACACTATAAAGAGGTCTGTGAGCTTGAGAGAGAGATGTAAAGATAAGGGAGAAGAGGGATGATCGGTAAAATATGACACTATGTCACAGTACAGCTCCATCATCCTCAGTGGGAGAGAGGAAGTGCAAAAGTCACTCAGAGATAATGTCAAAGCAGTCCTGAAACAATCTCCATAAAAATGAAGACACCAGCTTTAGGTGAGGCTCTGTTATAACTAAACAAGGTGGCTATTCAACCCCTCTTTTCATCTTTCTATGAACCAGATTACAAAAACCTGTGAGTTACAATCAGATTTAAAAAAATTTCTAGTTTATTCAGTCACAGGACGTATCACATTGAATCACAACCTTTTTATCTTTCTATAGTGGTGTTCTTTTGTGAGCTACAAGTTTCATGGCAAGATATTCGAGTGTTTTGCCTTTGAGTTGCTCAATGAAAACTGAATAAATATCCTTCAGTCAAATAAAAGCTCCAGTGGATGTGAATACACAGAGTTAGGAGTTATTTGCCTTGATGCAAAAATTAAATGTTAGTTCACAGAGAGGACAGAGGTAGGAAAAGGAAATATCACTGTCCAGATTGTAGATTTTTTTTCTTTTTTTAAAGTTACGCACACAACAAAGTGCATAATCCCAATAAAATATAGCTAAAACAACCACTTTCATCAGCTTTCAACAGAACTGATGTTTTAAACAACACATTCTTACATAATAAACATCAGTTATTTAGAAATTTTAAACTTACTGCTGCAAACTCCGGCTACAGACAGCACACAGAGGATAACCAAACTGAGGTGCATCTTCATCCTGGCACAAGCCGTCACACACTGACACAGCCAAGAGAAATCAGCAGCATGTCCTTAATGAAGAACTATAAACACGGGGCTCAGCTGCGCTTCTTGTTTACACCTAAAACATAGAGATATGGAGGGAAAACATCACATTTTAACGACACAACTCAATAATAAAACATGATATTCAAACGAAAGAGTTGGGATGTGACTGGATTACAGGATGATTATATGCTTGAAAAAAAAAATGAAGGTAAAGAGTTGAGGCATGGACCGCTTACTGACATCGAGGTACAGTGAGGTTTTAAACAGTTCTGGTTTCAAAACTACACACATTTTCAGTCATAATTTCTGCTATTACAGTTTGATGTACTTTAAATACAATGTGAGAGAAGGTGCCAGAATGACCAGACCAGGGAAGTGCTGCCTCTCTCCAAGCGGCTGCTGCACACTGCTCAGTCAGCTGAAAGAGGGTTATAATGTTTTTCTGTGGTTCTGTTGATGTGGTTCTGTTGGCTTCATCAGACTGTGATCTCCAGCTTTAACTGGACCAGTTGGAAGCAGAGTGTGAAGAAGCCGGCATGAAGATCAGTGCCTCCAAATCCGAGGCCATGGCCTTAAACCGGAAAATGGAAGAGTGCCTTTTCCGGGTCGGAGGGGAGGTCCTGCCCCAAGTGGAGGAATTTGAGTATCTCGGGGTCTTGTTCACGAATGAGGGAAAAATGAAGCAGAAGATCGATAAGCGGACTGGTGTGGCGTCTGCAGTGACGTACCGATCTGTCATGATGACCAGGTTTACCTGTCAATCTACATTCCTTCCCTCATATGGTCACGAGTTCTGGGTCATGACCAAAAGAATATGATCGCGGGTGCAAGCAGATGAAATGAGTTTCCTCTGCAGGGTGTTTGGGCTCTCCCTTAGAGATAGGGAGAGGGGCTCGGTCGTCTGGAAGGGGCTCAGAGTAGGGCCACTGCTCCTCCACCAGGAGAGAAGCCTTGCCATTTTATTCCTTCCTACTTCCACTTGAATGGAATTATATATTACTATTTAAAAACACTGCATTACTCTCTGTTTACACTGATTCTGATCCCTGTTTGAAATGTGACAAATTATAACCCCTAATCAAGCCAAAAGTACTCCAAGTGATCTCCTGCTTGTAGACATACTTATATTGGAGCCATTCATTCACATGTATATAGAATCATGAAAAATTACTTCATATTGTCAGCTATCACAGTACAACCAAGGTTGACACCACATTTAAGGTACAAAACGATCAAAACCACAAAAGTACAAAACAGCGACAATAGATAATAGACCAGCATCCAGTCAGCAGTTTAGAAATTACAGGTTGAAATTTACAGTTGTGAAAAAACACTGCCAATCAAGTTTTACAAAGAAGTACCTCACATTAGGGTTGAACCTAATGATTATTTTAGTAATTGATTAATTGATGAATCGGATAAAACGAACTGGCACATTCTGCGGATTTTTAATTTAACCTCTTAGGCTTTTCATACAATATTAGAAATACATTAAAAGAGGGAAATAAACAATAATTAAATTCCTTTTTTTTTTTTAAAAAAAAAAACAAACAAACAAAAAAAAAACATTTTATTGCCTAAAATGCAATAATATAGCCTTCCTTTAATGAATTTGAAGCAGGTGAAGCTAAATCTGCCACTTGAGGAGTTTTGGGTGGAACATATTTACAGACAAAGGTTGTTTTTTTTAATCTTAAATGCAAAACGTTTATATATTTTGTACAGTTTTGGCTTAATTACTTTTTTTTTTTTCAGCAAATGGCCTTTTTTAGGGTCTGTAAACTCCAGTTAATGATTAATTGACTACTAAATTAGTTGACGATTATTTCAAAAATCCATTAATCACAATTAATTCGATTTATCGTAGCAGCCCCACGTCACAACCATCTGCTCTGGGAAATGCAGTTTTAAAGATATTTAGTTACAGCCCTGTGAAACTGTATTTGGGCCTTTATAGACTTCTGTCTTTTTGCTTTCTTGTCATACTTAAAGGTTTCTGATCGTCAAATAAATTTTAATATCAGACAAAAACAAACAAAAATTTTAAATACAAATTTTATTATTTAGGGGAAACCAGCTATCCAAACCAACCCTGCCCAGTGTGATAACAATTGCAGAATAGTTTTAATTCAGCAACATAAGGAGGGTTTTCACTTGTTTAAGGTCATGTCCCAGCTTCTCAGACAGATTTAAGTCTGCACTTTGACTAGCCCACTCCAAAACCTTCATTTGGTTTTTGTTTATTTTAGAGCCATTTAGAGTTAAACTTGCTGGTGAGCTTTGGATCACTATTCTGCTACATTCTTCAGGATTTTTTATTAGTGAGCAGAATATAATGGTTCCATCTATTACAATACCACCACCGCATTTGATTGTCCTTATTTTTTGGCAAATGTGAGGTGATCCCTTGTGCTTTTGATGATCAGGAGTGGTTTTCACCGTGGAAAACCTCCATCTACAGGCTGTTGCTTAATGTTGAATCATAAACTTTGACCTTAATGGGGTTAAGTGAGACCTGCAGTACTTTCTTTGTTTCTTGGTGACCCTCAGGGTGACTTGATGCACTCTTGGAGCAGTTATGGTTGACCGATCCCTCCTCGGAGCGTTCACCACTGTTTCATGTTTTCTCCATTTGTGGATAATCGCTGTTGATGCAGTTCACTGGAGTCCCAAAACCTTAGAAATGGCTTTATAAAAAGAGTCATAAAGCCATTTCCAGACTAATGGATGTTTGTAAATAACTTTGTTTCTCATCTGTTTTTGAATTTGTTTAGGTTGGGGCAAGTTGTGTAGCTTTTTGAGGTCTTTAAGTCTACTTCATTTTATTAGACAGGTTCTATTTAAAGGATGTTTTTGGTTCTGCAGTTCTGGTATTAAGATGAAAATGAAAATCTTTTGTGCTTAATCACAGTTAATAGAGGGGATTAAGTGTTTAAGAGTTACAAAAAGAAGAAATCTGTAAGAGAGCAAACACTTATTCACAGCACAGTAGATCAGGCTACTCATGTTTGTTCTAAGTATTTGAGCCAATACGGTGATACAACTGAGCAGTGGTATTTTTTAGTCCAGGTTATCTTTCCTGGAGGATCTCACACGCCTCTGCTTTCAAAACTCTGCAACTTCAGGCGGTAGAGTCACATGTGGCTCTTTAGACTGTGGCTCCTAATAACTTGCTAAAGAATTTAGCCATGTTTAAATATATATATATATATATATATATATATATATATATATATATATATATATATATATATATATATATATATATATATATATATATATATATATATATATATATTTATATAATTTTTTTTAAATCAAGCTTTAATGGTTTTCCCAGGCATCTTCATGCCATATATGCATAACATTTCCACAAAGAATAACATTTACAGTAAGTAATATTCTTTTCTATGAAGTGATTTTTTTTGCAATAGGGTGCCAACTAGATGGGTTTTTTTTATTATTTTTCTATAAAATATTGAATATCTTATTGAAGGAAATGTATTAAATGTAATTTTTGTTTTGTAATTTAAAAATCTACACAAATTTCTTATAGCAGGTGGTATAAAAACAAGCTACTTTATTTCAAAGAGTCATGTTGCTTTTGTGGCTCTAAGCAAATTTTGTATGGCTGGACTGAAGGCACAAATGGCTCTGAGAGGTGTTAGGGTTACAGATCCATGTCCTAGAACTATGAGCAATTTTATGTTAAATTCCATCATAAAGTTGCATTAGGGATAATCGCTACACTGTGTAGTTTCTTGATAAGCATGTCTGACAAACAGATTCACTACAGATAACATTATGTACTTCCCTTTTCCAAGGAGTTCATGTTTATTTAGATGTTGCAGGTCCAGACAAAGACACACAAAAACACAGTCAATGTAGCCCCTGAAATGCCAACATTCAAGCTGAGAATTCATTTCAGAGTGACTGCTCTGCTGTTTGTTCCATATGTTTCTACACTTACTGGAAATTTACTGACTCAGAGGGAATACTCAGGACTCCAAAGTAGCTTTTTCATAGGCTGACAACCTTGAAATGTGTAATTTGTGTCTTCCTGAGAAGAAATATAAAGGAGATGTGCAATAGTGTGTGTTTGTGTATACCTTTCTGGACAGTTTCTTTTTCTCTGTGCCACAAACACATCAACAACAAACTCAGTTTCGTGCAACTACACCTGCTCTAGCAAGTTTCAACAGGATTGCTTCCTGCTGCGTTAGGCGGGCCCTGCATGAAGCTTTATTTCCTTATTTCCCAATTCAGGGAGCAGACGAAAGGGACTGCATGGTAAAAATCAAACCAACTGCTAAATTGTCAGCTTTTTAACCCCAGCTTGGGGTGGGGAAACAATTTAGTTTGATTGAAAAAAATAATAAATTTATTTAGTGGAGATCTTAGCTGCCAGAGCAGATTATAACCATTGTATTTGACATTGAAAAGCACATACTAAAAAAATATTGTTGGAGAAATGGTCACCAAGGAAACGGTGTTTCCATGCTGGTCTATTTAATAACCTCACTCCAACATAGCAGCCTTTTTACAAGAGTGAATTTTTTCTCGTTTTTAAAAACTGTCTGGTTTATAATATGCTCACAATATCCATAATAACACACCCAGCTCCCTTTAAAGTATCTATATTGTATTGGTGTTATGGGAGAAGCATTCTTTTTTAAATCAGAATTTAATCTACTTATTTTATGGCACGAAATGAATAGAGGACATTCATTTATAGTCACAACAGGGTGTTGCATTACATGACACAATTAAGCGTTGCTTAGACCTGCATGCGCATGCACACGCGCGCGCGCGCACACCTCTACAGAAAAGCATCTCAGTTGGATGATAAACAGCTGATTATGTAACTCTTTATAAATGCGTTACTGCTGCATCATCAAAAACATTTAAATAGCAGTTTCTCTGTCACATTTCAACATTTTAAAGGAGGGACTCACCTCTCCAGGATCCTCGCAGAACTCTGAATGATCCTTGTTAAGGTCTTCCTTGGATGTTACATCGCAGCAGAGAACCTCTTCTCACCTGGCAAAACCCCGTTGCGCTACACGACTCAGGTATGACCGTTTATGAGGAGTTGGAGAGGTGAATCACCGGGAGAGGAGGACCTGTCAGCGCACGACCGTCCCACCTGTGCGTCCACAGAGATGGCAAGCACAGCGAGATGCGTCACTTCATCAGGTTTTCCAAAGAGCTTCAAACACGCGCTTTGATTGTTGATGCTGTGGTCTCTGTCACTTATTTCATGTTAGATGTTAAAGAAAGAATAATTAGAGCTAATAAGATATAGAAATAATATCTTCTTAAACAATCACTCAGACACGGTAGCCTACCTTTTCCAGTCCACCGAGAAAAGCCTTGCGGCTTTGAACGCATCATGGCAGCAACAGAAGATAGGTGTGTTTTACCTGCGTGACTTCTGAAATGCAACCAGACAGGAAACCTTAAAAAATTAATCAGTTTGACACTGATGTAACTGCCAGTTAACATGTTTTTTCTTCCTTTTAAACCTCCTGAAAATGTAAAATACTTCCACCTACTGGTTCAAGCATTTCACTGTAATAATAGCAACAACAATAACAACAACAACAACAACAACAACAATAATAATAATAATAGTAGTAGTAGTAGTAGTAGTAACCTGGTAAGTTGTGGATTTGTAATTTAATCTGACATTGTGTCAGAAATTCCCATTTAATGTCATGATGGTCCATGCATTTATTTCATGCTTTTATAATGACAATAAAGATTATTATTATTATTATTATTATTATTATTATTATTATTATTATTATTATTATTATTATGTTAGATATTTGAGATTAGGGTTCCAGCCTCAAATACATGGAGGTTATCACCAAAGATAAGTCATAAAAATACCAGTTGAAACATACATGCAGAAAGCTGGTCACGGTTATATTGCTGTAATACAAATAAATATGTTTGTTGAGTACTGAGAAAGGAAAAAGTCATTTTTAAAATGACATTAACATTTTTTTTATTTTTTATTTTTTATTAAAATGTAAATCCTAAAAAAGTATGATTTTTTTTTTCAAGATTGTTTTAATTTTATTGGAGAAATGCCTGGGCTGTACAGTGACGTAGTGGTCAGCAATGTTGTTTTACAGCAAGAAGCTCGTCAGCTGAAATCCCAGCCTGGGGTCTTTCTGCACTGAGTTCGCATATTCTCACCATGCATGTGAGATTTCTCTCCTGTTGCTCCGGCTTCCTCCCACAGTCCAAAAACCTACATGTTAGGTGAGCTGGTCTCTCTAATCATATATATTATCTGTATATAGGTATAGATCAGTTCAATCAGCACAAGATTTAGTACAACATTCAGAATAGCAATAAATGCAGAGATATAATAGGCAAAAGAATGTTGTTAAATTTAAAAATAATATTACATATCAATAGTCTAAGTCATGTTACTTTCACAACTCAGCACTGTAAAAATGTAACAATAATTTACTCTCAATATCAGACACAAACCAAATGTAAAATCTAGTAAAGAGATCAAATCATTGGGCAATTCAGAACTCACACAAATGGTAAATTAAAAAGTCATGTTTTCAGTTTATTTTCAAAAAGCCCCACTTTCTGAACCGTCCTGGGGTCTTTAGTCAATTTGTTACTGAGGCAATGATAATATTGAAGTGTGTTGTGGTTGACCCAATCTCCAGAAATATCTGTTATCTACTAATGAAGTCAAGAGAGACAAATAAATGACTGACTCATGTGAATTTGACTTCAGGTGTGAAATCGACCATCTGTTACAGAACTTGTTCTGGCCTCTGTACAAAATTCTCAGTTTGCACATGTATATGTTCATTAGTGGTTCATTTTTAACATTGAATCTTCTTTGGGCTGTTTTATTGGTGTAGTCTTGCAGCTAACATGAAAACTGGTTATTTCCATTGCTGTGTACGCTGATCTTATCATTTTATGTTAAATAGGTATGAGCTGGAAATATTTTTACCCTAAGGCCTGTGGAGGACTAAGGACTGTGGGTAACAGATTCAGGTTAATAAAAACATTATAAAGTGTCTCAATGTGCAACAGAAGAGTGTTTTTAATGTCACACATGTTAAACATTTTGGATTTTCCATGATCCATGTGACCAAAGAGGACACTCCCACTCCATCTGTCGGGGGGAATGAGTGGAAACCTCACTTCTGCTCCGCTCTGCTGAGTCATATCTCCATCCATGTCTGCAAACATAAAAAACATGAGAAGACCTTCACTTGAGAGGCATGTCCCTTAAGATTATTGCCAAAGTTTTAAACTAGAAAAGATAGATTTTCTGCTCCTTGTAATTTGAAGTAATTTGAAATTCAAGAAAAAAATATGATGAGCTTCTTCTTTCATGTCAGGCTGTTGACTGTAATGGAGTGCTCCTTAATGGTCAAATCTCTGAAAGGTCAGGATCCATCCATTTTCATCCATTTCTTAATTTTCTGGTTTTACTCTGATATTCATAATGTCAACTGAAAAGTATATTTAAAGCTTTTCCAAGACACCAGACTTTTTTGAAGCTTTTAAAGAACAATCTTGAGCAATAGTTCTGCAGGGTTTTTGAGGAATTTCTTTTGTCTGTGGAGCCACTTAGCGCTGACCTATTAATCACTATTAATTATTAATCACTCAGACATAAAAAAGCACCATAAACTTAAAGGATAAGTCATTGATGTGTCTATACAGAACTTAGCAAATGAGCAAATATGAAATTGGAACTTCAGACGTTCTGTTACTAGTAGCAGCTTTTTTTCTCCAAAGTTCTCTGGTGTATTCTATTAAAGATACGCTTCACTGGTGTTTACTTTTTGTTTTAATTATGTTGTACATGGTCAATAAAAACCAAGCTGGGGAACAAATTGTGGCTCTCCACTGCAGAATCTCAGAAAACATAAAAAGTTTACAAGCAAGCAACAGAAAAAACCCACGATGGCATCATGAGGTAGAAGAATTGAGCTGATCAGCTGGAATTAGTGAAAACAACACAGATTATACAGCATTTAAGTTTTCTTACTGTTGCAAAGGATCAAGCCCTACATGTTTTAACCACAGTTGGACTCTGCTGTCCCCCAAGCCATGATGGACATGGTTGTGAATGGCAAAACTGAAGCAAACGGTGGGAGTTACAATGGGGATCTTCAAAACTTTATACGACATGAATCTGTTTTTCTATTCCTGCTTGAATTGCTCCTCCTGGTTGGTTTCTGCACATGTTTGCCTATGGTAAAATACATAAGTGCTGCATTTTGCCTGCATTACCTGAAACAGTGGAGTGACTTCCCAGAAAAGTGGCACTGCTGGCAGTCTGAATTTATGCTGCTTTGCTGACCTGAACATCCTTTTTTTTTTTTTTCTCACCTCTTTCCTTTAAAGTTGACCAGAATGTTGGTGATTATAGAAAGCACATTCATGGTGGGAATAATTGCTGAGATTGGGCTCATTATTACACAGTCTTTTTTTGTGGAAGTCAGGAGTGATGGAGCAGCATGGCGGGGAAACATTGCTGAAACTTGAAAATCTCCTTGAAAACCACTTTAAATAGGCCATTTGGCTTTTATAGCAACTTGGCTTGAAAGATCGCTGAATATTTTTGATAGTGAGCTCTGGTAACAAATTGCTTCCAAGTATTTACCAAATTTTCCTAAAATAAATGCAAAGTTCTCATATACAAGTAATAGAATCCAGTTTTTTGAACATCATTGCTGCATAATTTACATCTTTCTTTGCATCACTTTCTAATAAACACAACATGTGTGGAGTGAAGGACTGGTAGTTGTCCTCTTTGCAGATTCTCCCACCAAGCTGTAGATCTCTGCATCTCCTTTAGAGTTAGCATTAGCCACCTGGCTGCATCTCTGATTTATTTTCTCCTTACCTTTCAGTTTTAGAGGGCAGCTTCTTGATAATAAACTGAACAGAGTCAGATCTTTAAAACTTGGGTTTGGATTTTGTTTTGTAACCTAACCCTGCTTTTAATTTCTCCACAACTTTCTCCCTGACGTATCTGCTGGCGTCCCCAGTCTGTTCTTTGTTCTCTGAAGTTATCTGACAAACCTCTGAGGCCTGAGAAGATCAGCTGAGAATAATTTACGCATAAGTGGAAATTAATTCTTAGTTAATGAAGTGACTTTTAAAGCAGTTGGTTGCACTGGATTTTATTTAGGAGTATCAGAGCATAGGAGCTGAATACAAATCCGTACCACAATTTTCCTAGCTGCGTACTATTTTACTTTTATTTCACAGTTAATGTGGTACTTTTTATTGGATAGTCACATAAATGCTAGTAAAATACTAACAGCAAAACTATCAATATAAAGCTGACATGAAGCAGCTCACAATTTTAGCAGAGGCAGAAATCACTAAATTAATCAATCTCTCTCTTTTTACTCAAAAGCAATAAAAAAAGAAAAAAGGACAGAAAAAAGGAGCTCAAATTGTTGGACCAGTATTAGAATGTGAGCTGACAAATGCTGTCTTTTTTTGCTTTGTTATTTCGGTATTGCTTTGGTGCTAAGTGTATTCATTCAGATGGATTTATTTCATTAATCATAATTGGAATTTTGTTTTGAAATATCAGACAGGTCATAAAAGAAACTAATCAGGAAGGAGCAGTAAAGTGGATTATTAAAGAAGTTTCACTATTAGAAAGTTGCTCTCTTGCGGTATTTGCATGTGGATCATAACCTGGAATTATTACTGTTACATAAACACAAACCATAAGCTTCAGATGGTTCAGGTTTCATCTGAAATTGACAGTAAATATTTTGATTAAATGCTTTTTTCTACATGCTTTGTTGCTCATATTTGTCATTCAGCTAAATAAACAAACATGGCTGTGCATAAACTGATAAAGCCCATCTGTGTGATCTATGTGGCCTTCAGTTACACGTGTATTCATGGTAGCAGCACAAGAATTGCACCTTGTTTGCACTGAATCCAACCAACATCACTGTTCCTTTAAGTGCTCTGCAAAGGCTAAACATACATTTATTAAACGATAACTTAAACATTTTAGGAAACAGGGATTTACCAACAAATATACGTTGTAACAATTGATAAATTGATAATTTTTCAAAGTCATCTTTGAGAAATAGCTTAAAATGACTTTATTTGTTAAACTATGAACATAATCCATTTATGCATAGGTCCCAATGCCTCAAAACCCACCAGACATTAGTAATACGTATATCACTGCTCCCACATCCACCTATTGCCTATACCCACTTATCTGTGCAGGACACTGATTGATTTCCAAATGAAGCGCTAGATTTTATAGTCATCTGAAAACAGGACCTTGGATCACTGAGTAATGGTCTCCTTAGTCCAGGTCAGATGCTTCCAGCATTTACTCTGGTTCAAGAATGTCACAAGCCTGGGGTGTTTGGGTTTTGGTTTTCTTCTGTGTTTGTATTTTAATCATTTCCATGTTGTTTGTTTATGTCTGTTTAGGTCATGCCATATTCTATTCAGTTCCCGGTATTCATTATTGTTCAAAAGGTCTTGCTATATATGTCCATCCCTTTATGTTTAGTTTCTTAGGTTATTCTTGTCTTCTGCTTTTTGTATAGTTGTATTTTATTTTTTCTTGGATTATTTATTAGGTTTTTACCCTTTGAGTGTAGATCCTTTGAGTCCCTGTTCAGCTCCTTTTGTGAGTTTTTTTTTTTATCTTCCCTGAGTTTACCTGTTTGCCTTTTCCATTTTATAATCACACCTACATTTTCACTCCTCAGCATCTAAGACTGCATTCCGGTTACTTCAGAAGTCGAAACTCGGAGCTGGGTTTGACGTCAGACCCGAGGTGACAGCGTTCCAGCTAAGGAGTCGGGATTTCAACATGGTGACACCCATAGACATTCTTCACAATACCTCTTACGAACATCATGTTAAGCTTTACTTTCCAGAAGCAAACACCACTCTTAATTTGTTTAGTTTAGAGTTGTAAGGACTACATGTTGCATTTGATTTTAGATGCACTCTTACATGTGTGTCTTGTAAAATAAACATGTTTCCACCACAGCTTACTATTTTTGATGCGATGACCGGCCATATTGACACGCGAAGTAGGCCTTACAAGTCGTAACTGGGGGTAGTTGAAGTGGCTCCCAGTTTCACGGTGGGAAATTTGACTTCGGCGGGTGCTCCAGTCGATTTCCCAGTTCTGACTACAACTGAAACGCAGCAAAAGTCACTCTGTTTCTGTCATTTGCTGTAGGATTATTCTGTTGCCCTGTTGATGTTTCTGGATCTGCTTTCCTGCCCCCTACCCATAAGTTCTACTTGTTATTCTTCATTAAAAATTCTCAGTTTTACCTCAGTCAGTTCTGCACTTGGGTCCTTCATCAAATAATTCATAACAGGGAGTGGTTTAACACAAGGAAAATGATACTTGTAGCCCATGTCTTTAATACGTCTGTGTGTAGAGGCTCTCAAGCTGCAATTCACAGTCTCTCACAAAACTTCTGATTGGGTTTTGTTTCACAATCCTCTCAAGGCTGCAGTTATTCCTGTTGCTTGTGCACCTATTTTTATTTTCAAAATGTTTTATTACACTAAACCTTCCAACAACTTGGATCACCGTGAAAGTGCCCACTTCTCTGACAATGTCTTTTTGTGGATTATGCTGTTTGGGAAGGATATTAATTGCTACCTGTTGGAAAACCACTACACCAGTACTCTTTGTTTGCCTGTCAACACGTTACATGTCAGTATTACATTTCTTTTTAATGGGTCTCACAAAATATTGTTATTCAAAAGAAATTTTGGGTGTTCAATGGCTGTAATTAGAGCTGCACAGTTCATTTATTTCTAATGACCTCACTATATCAGTGTGTCCAATATCAAAACAACAGAGTCCTTTAATGCAATATTTGGCAGGTTGTCATGTTTCACTCGTCATGCATTCCAACTCTGCTTGCCAATGATATATTTTACAACTTGTATTAACTGTCTCTGCCCTCTATGCCCACAACTTACATGGAGAGAGTTGGTTACATTGTGATGACTAAAAAGAAAGAGTGACGACAGAAAATGAGGGTAATTTGCGACCAATATTTCTCTATACAACAATAAAATGTTTTCCTCATATCATGCAGACCTAGCTGTAAGTCTTAATAATAACAAAAATGGCAAAATAAATGCTTGACATAATATAATATTTATAATGTGTTTCACTTTTTTAATTGAATTATTGAAATAGGATAACTTTTTATTGATATTCCAGTATATATATGTGCAACCTCAAGGTTATTAGTGGCCTTCATCTGGCCACCCTTTTGAAAACTTTGTTAAGGTGCCCCCGTGGATCGTATGTTTTTATTCTTGCTTTTAATTAGCATTGAATACTTATTTCAGCCAGTATAATAATTTTCTCTCTTTTTCAGAACCATAAGGTGCCAATTATCCCTGTCTGGCACCTCTGTTCCTGTCTATTGCTTTAACCCTGCAGGGGAAACTAACAGTCGGAGGTACTCTAAAAAAGGACCTCTGTGTACATTGAATTGAAACTCCATGGAAACCGTGAGTCAAAGATAACGAAGTAAAACTCTAAAACTTTATAGATACGATGGTCATCTTAAAAAACAGAATAATAGGATAACATATTAAAAGGTGTATTTACCTTGAAGGGAATACATGGCGTGCCAATAAAGAATAAGGAAAATGTTTAGCTTACAAAAGTTGAATTAATGTCAATGTTGCATTTTAAAAAAAGTTTGCTTTTTTTGTTAGTGAGGTGATCCAACAAGTCAAGTAAACATGATACAAATACAAATACAATAAAACATTTCCAGGTGGTAATATTTAAAATCTCCTTTTGTAAGTCAATGTAGAGAGTAATTACTCACATGGATATCAATTATGCCAGTCATTTTTTTATTGATTTATTTGAAAACACAAGGGTATATAAATAGTAAAACAGTCAAATTTAAAACCTGGTTGTTAAAGATTTTTATGGGAAATTTACCTTTGAAAACGGTAGCTCATTTTAAAATTGCTATATAAGTTGTTTTATGTTTTTTCAGTTCAACTATTTCACATTTGCAGAGACTCACAAGTTTACCCATAGTTTGGATGTGCATCACAGACTGTCTGAATGTGCAACAGCCTGCTGATGGCAACAACAGTCTCTGTTTTGTGTTCTGCAAAGGACAAAAACAAAAAAAAGGTGGTATAATGTTCCACATACTCCACATTTGAAGCTATATTTTGCTTTCTTCTCTGTGTGCAGCTTTGGTTTCTTCAGGAGCACGAGGATTTTGCTGGCAAGCGCTCAGAAAAAATAAAATCTGTGAGAAGATTCGCAGCTGCAGGAGGCGTCTTTACAGAGCTGATAACGCAAGTTCTTTTAGTTTTTATCGTGGCAAAATCCTGAAAGCAATTCATTAAAGTTTTTTGGGATATGTTCGCTCTAAAGTTTAGATCAGTGGAACAAAACTATTAATTTTTCTCATACATGGGTTATGAGTGCGGTTGTGAAGGTGGGAAATTTGATCTTTGTATGGCTGCACATGGGTTTTTACAACACATACCAGTTCCTCCTCATTCTCTTCGGGTTTGAACCCTAATCCTATCACTCTGTACTTTTCCATTCTGCTGTCTGCTCAGGATGACAGACTAAAAAAACTTTGGCTATTTTAACGCAGATTTTCTGTTCTCTGTTTACTTCAACTCTAATTGATGCACACATCTAGCCGAAGTCAACAGTTCGCCGTGTTTAATGCAGGTCTGACATGTTGCTTTTCATTTAGAGTCACAGTTAATCATTACCACATTATCCTATTTATAGCTCCTATAGTTCAAAGTTATAAAGCAATCTGCCAAGACAGCAGAAAAGGTCATCATGACTTTTATCATAATAAAATAAAGCTGGAACAGACTTTCAAAATATCAAAACTTTGCTTATGGAAATTCCCATTCAGTGAATCTTTTGGCTTTCCTGTTGTTTCATGCCTACGCTTGAATGGAAGCTTTTGACTGTTTAAACATGCATCTTTAGGAATAAGCAAGCATTTCTCTGTCAAACACAATGATTTTCTCAATCATGTTTCTTAAAGAGAACTGTTCAAGGTCAAATCCTGGTTGTGTCTGTGCATTAGTTATTTTACTATTATTAGAATTTTTTTTTTACACATTTTTAAAAGCCTCTCAGGTATAACTTTATATTCATCAGCAAAAAGAAATTGTCATTTCTATTAGGACACTCTATTAGAGCTTTGTCCTGCTTCATATGTGTGATTTCCACACCTTTATCTCCACCTCTCAACAGGCAGCAACATCAATATCAGCCAGATAACAAGGTCCTTCTGTTAAAGAAACCTTGTCACGATTCAGACAGTTTCTTAGCTTTATCATGGAAAAAAACACTGAGCCACACAATCAATGTTTTAGAAAAACATTTACCTGAAGATTTGTATATATCTAAGTAAAATTTGTTTGTCTAAAATTCCTGCTCTATAGCTGAATAAGCAAATTTATAGTTTGACATTCATTATTTTAATTTGCACTGGCCAGACTGTTTTTGTAATTAACTTTAATAAATCTGATTTGCTGCATATGTCTCCCCAGGGATTCTTACTTATGTTTACATGGAGTTTTTGTAATAAAAAAAACCTTTTAATTCTGAGGGGTTTAGGAGTTAAAGCTGAGTTATAGTAAGCTAGATTTATACTTGACCTGTGTTAAATCTAACTATAATCTGGGCCTAGAGGTGTGCGGATTGATCAAAACTATAGATACCAAATCAGTATTAGTGTCGAATCGATACTAGTGTGGTAAGATCAATATTTTAGCTTCAGATTGCCTCTTGAAATTTTATTTTTTTTAATTATATTTTCATCACTCTACCTGAAAGATTTTTTGATTTGCTCTCAAATGGTAATTTTTTGCAGTTTGTTTATTTAGGGAAAAATGCACATATTTATTTTGTTTTTGTATTGTTTCTGTTTATCCTGTTAACATGTTATTAAAGTATTTTGTAGACACCTATAAACTTTGTCCAAAGTCTGTCCTAGGTTTTAACAAGATAATTCAAAGGAAAATCCACAAAAACATCAAAAGGACAGAAGTTTGGTGATTTATCAATCTTAAATAATAAGTGTTGGTCTTGGCATCGGTGATACTGGACCTATATTTACCTGGTATTGGATCAATACCAAAATATGCCGTATCGCACACCTCTAGTTGGCGCGTTGAACTGTGTATGAGGGTGCACGCACCAAAGCTTCTTCACTGGGATATTAGAGACTGATAAAGTCATACAGAAAATGCCTCATTATTTCTGTGAAAGGTGATTTTAAAACCATGTTTACTTGGTTTATGCACACAACCTTTCTTTGACTTCATATTTCATTGATAGACATTTTGGAGAGTGTTTCAGACTCAAGGTTAGGTTTAGATTTTTTTCAGCAATAGTGGGCTTTATTTGGTAATAATCCAACAGGAAATGGGCAGAGAGAAGTTTGGAAGGACATGTGGCAAAGGTACCGAGGACAGGAGTCGAGCTCGGGACAGTCGTGTTGAGGTTTGTGGCCGCTGTGCCACGAGACACCCCTATTTTTATCATGTTAAAGGGTTATTATGTACTTTCCAGGCATATAGTACCATTTTCTTGCTTGTCTATGCTATATTTTTTTATATTTCCTGTTATAAAAAATGCTGTATATATAAAACATAACTTAAATAAATTTGACGCCTTGAAATTAGCCTCTGTCTCTTTAAGAACCTCCTATTCATTCCAACGCTCCGCCTTCAGCATGTTATCTCAACAGTGCTCCTCCATTATGCTTTTCACAACTGCTCTTAAAAAGAATTGGACTGAGACGTAGTTTGTATGATGAGCTCAGCACACATGCAGTTCCACCAGGTGTTTGCTAATTGCTGCTGCCACTAGTCTGGAGGAGCTGAGTGGGAGAGAGGCAGGGGAGGGGGTGCTCTGTGAGGCGGAAGCTTGGCTGGGGAGCTTCCGCCTTGGCCTCGCTTTGTGCGAGCAAACATTAAGGCACCCCTGAATGGCTCCCAGGGGAGATTGAAGGATTTCTCAAACATGCATGAAAGAATCAAAGCAACATTCCAGGTATGTTTTTGATCAGAGAACAACAGTATAACGTGATATAAAGGTCAAAAAAGTCTATTTTGCATATTACCCCACCCCCCCCTTAATAAAACAGGGTGTACATGCTTTTTACCATGACTGCGTACTGATTTCAGCTTATGAATGGAAAATTCTTTCTCTGACTTTTTTGTGTTTTGGTCAAAGAAGCATCCAGCTAGTCAGGAGGTCATCTGGACACTGGTGTGTTTCTTCGAATCTCCAAGCAGCCAAAACACAACCTTTACTGACTAGGTTGTGAGTGAAAACTATTCTGTGCTTTTTGCATACACACACAAGGCATAAGTCAGCACTTTGAAGTGCATCTGTTGTGTTGGTACTAAATAAACTTTCCAGCAATAAACAAGAAGGAATCTTGAGTCATCAACATAAAGGTCTTACTCTGTGTGCACCGTAGCATGCATCCAAATACCACAGAATAAGAAAGTAGATGGACAAACAGTGACATTTTTTAGTAAGTGCTTGAACATTGAATGTTGTTTATTCATCTTAAATTAAACTGTTGTTTAAAATGTTCAAATGTGGTGTGAGTTCCTATTTTTGTTAACCTATTAAAAGTTATAGGAAAAAGATTTATGAAGTTATTTTCTAACTTTAAAATGACTGATCCTGTTGATAGTTCAAACTAATCACTTTATATGGATGCATGGATGGTTTGCAGATGTAACTCAGTATTTAAGGCTAACTTAGTTATATTTCTTCTCTATCAAATTTACAAATGTGGATTTTGACCTGCATTATGAATCATTCCCCAATCATTGTTACAATCTGTACAATGTTTGATAAAAAAAAAAAATAGACTACAGTCTTTTATGCAGACATGGAGTATTTGTCTTTTTAATGTATGCATTTTTTTTTTTATGTCTCATAAGTCTTCTGAATGCAATACAAGACATTTTCAGTCAGCAGGTGATTGTGTAAAGCAATTAAAATTTAACCTGAGCTGACAGAACCCAAGAGACGCTGTAATTTTCCACTCACATGCCTGTTGGGGCACAATTATGGCTAGCGGGGGTTAAAAGAAAACTGCAAGCAGCACGCACACAGATATGTGAGTGTTTTACTATTTGCAACTTACCACAAACATCCTCTTTTAAGTGAAACCCTATCTGTGCATCTTGCAGTGTGGATTTACTGTGTGTTATTTAAATGCAGTGACAATGTGTTTGAACAAAAACTGTCTGCACACAATACTAAGGTAAATAAGAGTTTATGTTGGAATTATGTGGGCATGAGTGCTGTGCATCAGCCAGAAAGGAGAGATCTGGTGGATTTTCACAAATTAATTTTGCTGTATTCTGCAAATTTCTTCATGCACTTCATCCTTTTCTGACATCAACACATTTAAGGAACGATCAAGACTCAGCACACATCTGCAGCTGTTACAGGTAGAAACTTCTGATCAGGCCAGAAATCTAGATATAGTGATGGACTCAGACCTGAACCTTCAGAGACACATAAAGACAATACAAAGTTGGCCTTTTATCGTCTGAACAACATTTCCAGGATTAACGAACTAACGTCCCAGCAAGATATTGAGAAACTTATCAATGCATTTATCTTTAGCAGCATTGATCACTGCAACAGCGTCTTCACAGGTCTGCCTAAAAAATCAGTCAGACAGCTGCAGCTGATCCAGAACGCTGCTGCTCGCATTCTCACTAAAATCAGGAAGCTGGAGCACATTACCCCAGTTCTAAAGTCCTTCCACTGAATCCCTGTAGCTTAAAGAATAGACTTTAAAATACTTATGTTCATTTATAAATGACTGAATGGCTTAGCACCAAAATACATTAAAGATTTGTTGTCATTGTATCAACTTTCCAGACCACTCAGGTCTTCCAGTTCTAGTCTGCTCTGCATTCCTAGAACCAGAACCAAACATGGAGAAGCAGCTTTCAGGTTTTGTTTCTGTTTCTCTTTATATTGGAATACCACATTAGACCCACAAAAAAAGTTCTATATATGCACTCAGTACTTGTTCTGGGCTCCTTTTGCACAAACTATTGCATTTGTGGAATGAGGCTTGGAGGTTAAGCTGTGTAGCTTAACAACTCAACCTGCGTCTTTGCAGAAGAAGGTTGTGTTAATAGCTCCCTTGAGCTCATCTTTATTGGTTCTGGTGTCTCTTAGCTTCCTCTACCCATAATTCTAGGGGTCTTATGTAAGGAAAGTTTGCTGGTCAGTCAAGCAAGGTGATACCTTCATTAAAGCAGGTGTTGGTACCTTTGCCAGTGTAGCGAGGTGCCCAGTCCAGCTGGAAAATGAAACCAACTTTATGTTTTCCTCATCAGCAGAAGAAAACATGTGCTCCTCAACTTCCTGGTTGAAAGCTGAGTTAACTTTGGGCGCAGTACAACACAGTGGACACAGTGGAGCCGCAAGAAGTTCATTGGATCTTCCACAATGACTCTTTAGAACGTTGGCAAAAATGATAAAGAACCAACTCATATTTTAAAATATAGATATATTAACAAATGCAGGTTTTAGCAGTTGTCTTGTTGAATAATTGAATTGAATTTCAAAAAAATGACACTAAAAGCAACAATGATTCCTTTTGATATCTATTTTTCTTGTCATTAGGTTTAAAATTATGTTTAGTTACATCATTTTCCACAAATATCAGCCTCCTATAGGAGAAGATGTATCCATCCTCTTATTGCAAAGGTTTTATGTTTTTCTTTAGTTTCCAAACCTTAAAATAGAACTAAAATAGTAATTCTTAGAAAATTAAGATAAATATTTATTAAAAATTACAGGTTGTCTTTTTACCAAAAGGCCATGTGATATCTGAGGTTCAGACGAATTTTAGCTGCACTGGAGGCAGAAATTGCTCTTTGAGTTGCAAAGGTTGTAGACCCCTGATCTAACTGGCCAGAGGCACCAGTAGACGCTTTGGGCCCCCTGCAGGACAAAACTTCCTGAGTACTTGATATCACACAAAACATAAATATACCAGTTGTAGAAAAAAAAAAAATCTTTTTAGATCTATACTTATGTCATAAGAATCATCATTTAATGTAACAGCTTAAACATTTTAAAAAATATTTTCATAGGTTGGAGTAAGATTTGATACGATAGAAGAAGCACATATACTGATAAATATAATTTATGTGCATAATAATTAAAATAACACTGAAAATCTATAAATTTACAAAGGTCAATAATTTATTCTTATATAGCTATTAAAAATAAAGTAATTAATGTTAAATAAACAAGTTTTATCCAAAGAAATTTTATTTATTAAATAATACACGTATTTGTACACAATTCAAATTAAATGTAGACAATTTATTAATTTGTATTTTTTCTTAATTGTGGTCCTTTGGACCTCCATACTTCTCGCCTGGTGTGTCTGCTATGTAAAATGTGATCCGATGTGAAAACGAGATAAATTATGAAGAGCAGGCTTCTGTCACCTCCTACATTATGATCACAGCCAAAGATCGCACTGGCAGCAAGATGACTCACTTGGTACTGTTTTTAAAGAAACAATCCGGAAGCATTCATGGCAGTCTTGAGTTTGATCTATGTGTGATTAATAGCGGATTATCCGCGTGTCTTGAGATTCATTAATGTTTAAATACACATAAATGCTGGTACTGAGTTTTATTGCTCGGTGCTGTCCTGTTGGCGAGTTAACGTTTGCAGCTAACAAAAGCTTATCAAACCTATGTTTTCAAAGCCTGTACCAAGGGGGTGCACTCTCTTTCCCCTTCCGTGCACCACCGGATTCGTTTCTCTCCAGTTCCGAGACCCAACCAATAAAATCAGCAGCGTATTTACCTTGTGAAATAATGAGAAATAGTTATGTGTAAAATCAAGATTTAATGCCAAAAACGATCATTGTGCAGAGTATCCAAATGAACAGATACAGAGTGACATTCACCTTCGGTAGCGGGCTTCAGTGAGCAAACCAAAATGAAGCAAAAGAATGGATCGCGGGTCCTGCTTTTATCTAAGCCTCACTCTTAACCCTTAACCCCCGCTAAGGGGTGTCATTCTCTTGTATCAGTTTATCCTTGACTATGTGTGCGTTTTATGTGATTTCAGCAATTCTGGTTACGTAAGCGTGTAGCAGTGAGCGGTGCGGCAGATAAGCAATTAAGTAAGGCAGATATGTTTAATTAAGGCAGCAAAAAGATAATTAGAACAGGCCACATCATACATCCATAACACTTTGGACCAGCAGTGTTAGCGGAAATTACATTATTGTGTTTTCTTTTGAAACTGACAAAAATCTAATTGTATGTGGCGTGTGTTCACAACAAATAGTAAACAATTAGACTTGCTAATACTGTGCTAGTGAGTTCCCGCACGCAACTCCATCTCATTGAAGAAACGATCTTTGGCAGTAACAACCAGCCACAGCCGCTGAAACGGGGAAACCCAACATGGGTGGGGTGGGGGGCTGTAGGTGTGTCTGTATCACTTGTACTGTGCCTTCCAGGAAGGAAGTTAAATGTATCTGTGTGAGAGTGTTTTTTTTTTTTTTTTTTTTTTTTTTTTTTCTTCTTCAATCTTTCTGCCTCGATGTGACTGCTTGTAAAGTTTACAACTCGCGCGGAGAAGCCGGTGGTTAGCTGGAGTCAACATGTCGGATTCTCTGGAGAGATCTACTAAGATCAACTTGTTAAAGGAGTCGATCGTGAAGAAACTTTGTGAGGTGTTGGATAAATCAAGCAATAAAGGATGGCGAAAACTTGGAGAGATCGTGGGCAGTGACAGGCGGTTTAAAGTCAGGTATGCTGAAAATTTCTTTTAACTACTATGCATTTGTCTAAACTACAAAAAGTGGAGATAAATTGTTATGCTTGTATGTGTGGTTAAAAACTAAGTCCAGTTAAGTTACAGTTTGTTTTATAGATATAACTCATCTTTAATGTGAAAATGTCTGAAAATCTGTTTTGTCAGTAACAATAGACCATTTTTCAGACATAAATACCGGTGGAGGTGCATGTACACAGCACTAAGCATGCTTACAGTAAAGCATGGTGGTGGCAGCATCATGCTCAAGGGTTACTTTTCCTCAGATGTAACTGGGGTTTTTCTTAGAATGGATGAAATTATGAACAGTTAAAAAAACAAAACAGTGTCACTGCGAGTCCAAACATATATCAGAATCAGCTAAAAAATGGCTTTACCAAAAGAAAATCACATTTTGAAAAAAATCAGCTGATTTTTTTTCTGCTCTTGAGCCAGAAAAGGGTAGAGTGCCTTCTCTGGGTCGGGGACAAGGTCCTGCCCCAAGTGGAAGAGTTCAAGTGTCTCGGGGGTCTTGTTCATGAGTGAGAGTAAAATGGAGTGTGAGATCGATGGGCGGATTGATGTGAGCACTTTTCTGGTCTGTCGTGGTGAAGAAAAACCTGAGTTGAAATATGGAGCTCTCGGTTTACCGGTTGATCTGTTTTTCCACCCTCATCTACGCTCACGAGCTCTGGGTAGTGACTGAAAGAACGAGATACAAGCAGCCAAAAGGTTGAGGTGGCTCGGGCATCTAGTTAGGAAACTCGTCCCTGGTGAGGTGGTCCAGGCACGTCCCACTGGGAGAAGACCCGGAGAAAGAGCCAGGACACACTGGAGGGACTGTTTCTCTGTAAAGAGCTACAGACAAGAGATCTCCTCATCATCTGATAGATTTAGAGAACCTTTGCAAGACAAAGTGAGAAAATATTGCCAAGATGTGGGATTGCTGTAGTCTGTCATGGCTTAATTTTTTGGATCACAAAAAACCAGACTTTTTAACAGGGGCATCTACAGTTTTGTGAAGCACTATCAATTATGTTTGTGATAACTTCTCAAATGTTGAACTGCATTTTTACGCAGACGACACAACGATATGTTGTTGCTCTGCATTTGGCATCAGTATTGATCAGAGTTTGATTCTTTTTATTCATCCTTCAGCTCCGACGACATGGAGATGTGTTCTCTCAGGGTGCTGGAGGTGGAAGGCAGCCCAAGCCTGATGCTGCTGAGGCTGATGGGAGAGCGAGGCTGCACGACGGGTCACCTCATCGACTACCTCCAAACTCTGGGCAACTGGGACGCCCTGCAGTGCCTGAAACCACCAGGTGCTGAGAAATCCCCGCTAACCTTTGATTACTGTTTATTATAAAGTATTCTAGAGCTCTTTGTTGTCCTTATTTAGTTTAAAGAGGAATTTATGACTCATGTGGCAGCACACAAGCTTTGGAGAGTACTACTCTGCACACACACACACGTGATTTAGGAGCGTTCAGTCAGTTTGGGGTTTTAGTAATGAGGAAATGAGATGTGTTCTTAAGAGATGTATTGTTGTCAATAATAGTGAAACTGCATGAAAAATTCTCATAAGAAATAAAACACTATAATCCATTTAAAGAGTTGACTAAAAATACTTTCCCATGATTTTTGTGTTTTTTGTTTGGTTCCATAGCTTTGCAGATCCTCATTCAGCCCCAGTCTGTAGCTCTAATCTGTGGCCACAATCTGCGCCTCAGCTGCCATGCAGTGGGAAAATCTCCAGTCCAGTATCAGTGGTTCAAATCAAGAGAAGAGGTGAGTTGAAACAAACACAGAGGCAAACTGCCATCCAGTGACTGTAAGGTAAGAGATATAGGTTGAAGGAAAGATGAGGAATTTTCATCAGGAGTCTATATTTTCTCGTATCTGTGTTGAAATTTTATTAATAACAAAAAATCTTTGTAATTAGAAACACAGTGAGAGTTCAGTCACCGATAAGCAACTAAACACACAGAGTAGTAAATAGAAAGTACACCCTCTTTCACGCTCACTAATACTTTTTTATCGAACACAAATGAAATCAAAATGGTAAAGCTGTGTGTGAAAACTAAGTGCACCCACTGTCTCTTTACAGTGTTGCTTTATTGCTTGCATGACCCAGTTTGAACCAATCTTAAACTGTCGAACAGGTGGCCTCATATTTGACTCTACAATACTTCAATATTCAGAAGAGTTCATTCATAGTCCTTTAAGGTGCCATTTAAGACCTGTGACTTCACAACGAGCCTCAATCATCACCCCTCTACCACAGCGTCTAACAGTTTGTAAGAGGTATTTGTGGTGTTTTTCGCTAAACACGGTGTTGTGCATTTTGGCCAACGTTTCTGCTTTGGTCTCGTCTCTGTAAAGGACACAGTCCCAGATGTTTTGAGGAACATTCATATCCAGAAGTTGTGTTGCCAGACCCATCTCGGAAGGCCTTCTCTGAACAACTCTTCCAAACAAGGCAAACTTGTTTAGTCTTTTTACAAGTGACTTTCTAGCCCCGTAGAATCAGACATGCAATTGGTGGGGGGTTTTTTTGTGCAAATTTGACCTTCGGGTGAATTTGCTGAGACTGTGAGGTTGAACTTTAAACTGAGTTAAATGTTTTTTTTACTTGTCAGTAATCTTTCTTGCTGTAGAACAATAGATCTCAGATTGTTTGGAGGATGCCTTATTCCCCTTGTGAGGCTGCAACTATTAGTTCAAAGCGAAGGTCTTTGCTGATGTCTTTCCATCTTGGCATTGGGTCATTACACATCTCTATGCTCCAGAGTGAAAATCTGAAACCTTAAGAAAAGGATCTTTGAGAAAGGGTTGGATTTCAGATGTTGGCACATGTTAGTGAGAGCAGAGGAAGCTACTTTGGGAAAAAAAGTAGATAAAGAATACGTTTCTAATAAAAAAACAACTGTGTTTGCACTCCCCAAAGATACAGCATCAAAATGTCAAGTCTTGTATTCAAATTTTTGGGACTCTCACATGTTGATGATGTCACTTATAGTCGTAAACAAATATGTAAACAGTCCCATAGGTCAGGGGTGTCCATACTTTTTGTGACATGGGCCAAAGTCGTTGATTCAGAACTACTCAGGCCAAAACAATAGATTAAAAAACCCTAAATCAAACCAATAAAATCAGATTTTTTTTTTGTTTGTTTGTTTTTTGTAGTAATTCATCATAGATCCAAAACTTAAAATGAATTTTCCATGTTTGCTATATTTAAAAAAAGGCATCTAGTTTTAAAATTCTTTTAGGTTCAATTTAGCACATTTATTTTTAGTTATAAGGACAGGATTTGGGTCACTTTCTTTCAAAACGCTGCTATATTTAGCCAAATTTAATAAATTAAATAAAAGCTGATGTGGGTGCAGCAAAGTCGGCTTTTGAGTAAAAGTCTCTGGATAAACGTGGTTCAACTGATTATAAAAGCTTCGCAAAAATGAAATCACAGCCAAGGGAACGGGCTTGGCAGAATCAGCGGGGAAAGAAGACTCTGTTGAGCTTGACTCTAGTCTGGCACCATGAAGAGACATGAGAGGTGTCGAATAAGTGGGAGGCTTCGGCCGCCGGAGAAAAATACCACTACTCTTATTTGAACATTTTCCATTGTAAGAAAATTATGGCTGCAATAATTTTACCCTGATTAAAAATAAAAAGTCAACAACCTGTGATGGACGGGCCAAATTTGTTTTAGTCCCGTAGGTGGACCGGCCTGTTTTTGCATATAACCCGAGTGACAACAGTCAAACGGTGGGAAGGATCATTCTTCAAAGTCCCTATTTCCTGATAAAATCAGCTGTTAGAGGAACTGAAAGACCTATTCTGGATCACATGGAAGTCACTGTTTGCTAACATTCTTTGTCCTTTGGCTAAACAAATATACTTATTTCATACATGCAGAAATTAACTATTGCTATCAGTTTTATTTGTCTTAGGCATCAATCACTATTATAAATCTGGTCTAAGTTAGAGCTGCACAATATATGAAATCAATGTGCTTGGATGCAGTATTTGGTAGGATACCTTATTTCACGTGCCATGCAGCCACGCTCTGCATACTGGTGATATAATTATGCCGTTGGACAGACTCTAACGGTCCTCCTTGGCCACACCTGATTTTTAATTTTAGTGGTTAACATATCAAAGCTTACACTGTGTGGTGGAGATATTGTGAAATGATAAACAAAGAAAAGAGTCACAAATGTGTAGGTTAATCATAAATGTTATCATAATTTTCAGCAATAGCATCTCAATTACTTATTGTTCTGAAATCATGCATCCCTAGTCTGAGTAAGGTTTTTACAGTTGTTTGTTGCTGTTAATGACATTTAATGAACATCACATAGAGAATATAAGCACATTGTCTCTGTTCCACAATTGTTTAGGCTTATCTATTTTTATCATAACTTTGCGTTATCTCTTTTTAAATCTTCCTGTTTTGCCATTTTTGCAACAAGAGCTATATCTGTGCACCAGTATCTCAGAGATAAATATTCACAAAAGCGTTGTAGGCTGATGCAGCACAGAAAGGAAATTCACAGTGAGTTACAGCTCTAAAGAGAAATAACAATAAGGCTTGGGCTTGATCTCTCCATCAATGGCACTTGTTTCAAACACTAAACAAATCCCTTTTGTGGCCGGCTTGCAGTCTTTCTGGAACTTGAGGAACTTTTTTCAGGTTCAGCTGTCTGCTTGTGGTGAAATGCCAACTAAAAATAGCTCTGATAAAGGTTAAAACACACCACTCATTTTTTTGTCTATATTTTTTTTAAGCATTGCACATTCTGACCTTAGGGTAAATTTACTGGAATATCCATTACTGGGAATATTAGAAACTGTTGAATGATGAACTTCAGTTTGATTGGAAATGGTCCTGCAGCCCTTTCCAGATTGATGGTCCGCAACAATTAGTTGTCCGATGTCATTGCTGATGTTTTTCCACATCTTTATGCTCCAGACCAGCAAACTACCAAAACCCCTGCTTTTACTAGAGGTGGACACACCTGCTGATTATCTTTAGACTTCAGTCCTGTGACGTTCACAGTTATAGTAGATTGTATGGAAACATCAGTGGTGTACTTCACATTTTCAGTCACAGCTTTGCCATTTTGGTTTCATCTTTAACTTACTTACTTTAGATAGAACCAACAGGAGGAAATTTGACATAAAGAGTTGAACATCAGTCCACAAACATGATTTTCATTTTCATAACCTCAGGTACCAAACAGCTTATCTCCAGAGCTTCTGATAAGTCCTGTCCAGCTGAAGGACGCCGGCTTTTACATCTGCAGGGTCAACTGTGGTGATGCTTGTGAATTCAGCCAGTGGGCTCAGGTGGATGTCCTAAATGTCACCATGTCTTATGGTAAGATTTTGAATCGGTTTGGGAAGGTTTTCACCAGCTGCTGTTGTTGGTTTTTCTAGTTCTTTCCATCTGATAATTACAGCTGAAACAAGTAGTTTTAGAGCAGTTGTTGTAATTACATGCAGGAAATGATGCGTTTTGCTCCAACAGCCCCAGGGCAGAGTTATCAGTCCATAGATGGACGGCTGAAGCTGGCAATCCATCCTCAGTCCCAACGGCTGCACGTTGGGGAAACCCTGCACCTGAAGTGTGGTGCCGTGGGACGACCGATCCCTCGATACCAGTGGCACAGGAATGGAGTCCCGATCCCAAACGCCACAAAGAGAAAACTAACGGTGAACTTTTATTTTTATTAATCCCTTTTCTGCTTTTTCACAACTACACTCACAAATCTCCACATTGCACAACAAGACTAAACAGATAGTTGCCTGCATTTCAGATTCCCCAGGTGATACTGGATCATCATGGCAGGTATCGCTGTGAGATCAGCAGCAGCACGGAAAGAATGTGGACCAATGAAGTTAATGTTGTGATAGGTATGTCATACGTAAGGAAACTTTTTTTTGGTACTTTTTGAAGCGGCTCTTATGATGTCTGAGTGTCTGTTTGCTTCTGTTCTCGGCTGAAAGCACCAAGGATATCTGTCCAGATTTCAGGGGCAATGGAGTGCTCTGAAGGTAGAGTCGAAAGCAACGGTGCATGGTGTATGAAAACGGACAGACACTAGCTGTTGCACCGCTCAAAACACTAATGTGTTCCTCTGATTGCATCTGGGTCATATTCTGCACTGTGATCTTGTGTATACTAACCTTTCTTACAAGGTTTTATTCTTAGATGTGATTTGCATGCGTTTTGATTCAAGTATAGGCCGCGGTTTCTATTTAACACAGTAAGGTGGTGATGTTTCTTATCTGTTATCATCAGCAAATCCCATGAAAAGACTAAAACAATGATAGAATACACTCAACTGATCTAAGATTGTCTTGATCCCCCCCCCAAAAAAGTACACAGTGTTGTTTTTCAATAGTTTGTCGAACACACAGATGAAAAACCCCCAAAAAGGTTAACGTTTTGTACTTAAATGTCCAAAATGTTTTAAAATCTACTTGAAACATCAAAAAAATTATAAGAATGTCAATAGTTCCAAGTAAGTATCCTTTACTGTTTTGAATCCCATTCATGCGGCGATTTTTAAAAAAAAAGATTTTTGTCTGGATTCTTTCCAGATATTGTATTGCTTAAAAAGTCCAAATTTAATATTTATTGCTGCCTTCAGAAAGATTTATTGTTTTAAAGGTTTATATTTAAGGCTGACTTAAAGAACAGAATTTTACTCTCTTCTTGATCCATTTTACAAGTGCACAATAGATCTCAATTTGTTGTTGTCTTTATTCAACTCTAAGCATCTTTACACAACAAGAAATTCTTCTACACCCTAAAAGGGATAACAAAGTATATATATATATATATATATATATATATATATATTAACGTTTTAGGTTATTTATTTCAATGTTAAGTGAACAAAGATGATGTTAAGTAAAACAGAAACCAGTTTGCAAAAATGAATGTATTACTTTCTGTGGAGTTAAAAAATAAAATGTGCTAACTTTGGAAATAAAAATCATGATGCAGCTGAAAAATGGCTCTAAAAATTTAGTTGCAGGAGTATATTTTGTTTTGTTTTTTTCAGAAATCAGTTCACATGCTGAAAACAAAAGTATTCTTCATGAAGAATTATTGAAATCATATTTAAAAGTAGGTTATTGATATACAGAATTTAGTCTTTCATGGAATTTGTTGAAAGTTGTAATTATATACTACCAGCTGTTTTTTTTTTTTAAAGGTCATTCTGCTCACTCAACTCTATTGCATGAAAGTTCCTGCAAGATCATCCTCGACTCATCATTTGATTCCTCATTAATAATTTTCAGTCTGATCCTGTTTGTAAAAACAAAAAAAACAATATCATTTATGTGGTTGTAATGCATTTGGTTTTTTTTTTTTCTTTTCTAGATGACATTTATGCCATCGGAGGAGGTAGGATGATTAAAACTCTGCCCAGATTTTTTTTTTCATTATATTGTAGATGTTCTAAAAAAAAATTTCTGTTTTGCTGAAAATCTAGGTTCCTGTGAACTTTTCCTAAATAGTTTGCCTGAACAACTGTATGGTGAGTGTCTGGGGCTCATTAAAGGCTCTTAAAATTTTCAACAAATTTGAGTTTTTCTGCTTGTCTGATCTACAGTTTTACCAGTAAATCTATTTGATGGTGAAATCAGAAGCAATGTGAATCTTTGTGATGATTGATATAAGTTTATCTTTTCCATCAGCAGCCACATTGTATCAGACACCCAGAGTTATCCTGTAATGACTAACTTGAGCAGAAGGAAATACAATCTAAACTGACATTTAACAAGACAATTGTCAGTAGGAAAAAAAAAAAAAAATCAATGTTTCAGAAGTGGTTGATGAGTAAAATAACACCAGGCAGCTTCAAATGTCACTGGTACTCATCACAGGATGATCTACTTCCTTCTTGGTGTATTTTTGATTCTTATCAAATTTTCTTAAGTATTTATGGTAGACCCCTCACAAGTTTCATATCAGTCATTCCATTTATTCTCCCCGTTCTGATAAAAAAGGGATAAGTCCTAATGGAAATTAATTAAGCTTAAGAAGAATTTTCATTGTGTGGCACACTCAAATAGTTTCTGTGACAACCTCAAAGGCAAAAGAAATGAATAACACAAGTAAAGGAAATAGTAGAAATAGTAATAAAACAATCTAAAAATCTGTCGGAAGCCTGGAGCCTGGAGCCTGCTTTAAGCAGTGATCTGGCTGCCCTCACCAGTCCAGCCCAGCATGCACACACTCACACTTCAGAGTGGTTAATTAACCTAACAGGCATGCTTTTGGACTGTGGGAGAAAGCTGGAGTATCCAGAGAGAACCCCTGCATGCACAGGGAGAACATGCAAACTCAATACTAAAAGGCTCCCTTTGAGGAACCTTTTTCCTCAAAGACAACTGTTCCACCATGTAGCCCAATATAAGAATGTAGCAATAAAATATTAAAATACTAGTTAAAGTGTTTCAAATTGGCATGAAAATGTGTTAAATTAGCTAACAAAAAACTCATAGTATTTCACATTAACTTAATAAGTAAATCTACCAAAGGTGTGGTTTATACGCTCAGTCAGAAGCTGAGTCAGGACTGAGCAGATTTATGGCAGTTGAGAAAAGGGTGGTATTTTATTTTCTTTTTTGCATACCTGAATTGTCCTGTACTGTATCCCTGATGGGAGGATACAGAGCAGGGATTTTGCACAAATTTATTTTTTGTAAAGGGAGAAATTTACTATATTTTAAAAAATATTACCATAAATGACAAAAATTAAACCACTACATATAAACTCGATCTTTTGTTTGCATATAGTTGCATTTTTTTTTTTTAAAAAAAACAGTCGGTCTTATTAAAAATCAATTATAAGGTGGCTTGCAAAAGTATTCGACTCTTTCGCAGCATTGCCACATCATAACCATAAACTTGTTTTGATAGGATTTTGTATGTAGAGCAACATACAGCTGCGCATTGTTGTAAAAAGGAAGGAAAACAATTCATGGATCATAAAAATCCTTAAAAATAAAATTCTGAGAAGTATTAATCTTTTTTTACTCTAATGGAATGATTTAGATCAAAGCATATCGATGTTTTAGATTGGCCTAGTCAAAGTCTAAATCCAGTGGAGAATCTGTGGCAAGACTTTGAAATTGATTCTTATAGATGCTCTCCATCTAATGTGACAGACCTGGATCTATTTTGCAAAGAGGAATGGATAAAAACCCCGTCAATCTCAAGCTGTGCAAAGCTGGTAAAGACATATCCTAAAATACTTGCAGCTGCAATTACTGTAATAGGTAAAAGGTAGTTCTGCAAAGTATAGACTCTTGGGGACTGAATACAAATGTACACCACACTTTTCAGATTTCTATTTGTGAAACAAAAAAATCAAAAACTTTATCATTTTCTTTTCACTTCACAAATATGAACTACTTTATGTTAAAATCACAATAAAAACCATTAAATTTTGTGGTTTAGATGGACAAAATAAAAAAGTTATAAGGGTGTCAATACTTTCGCAAGGTAGTGTCGTTCTAATCTTGTTATGTCTTCAAATTTAAATTTGTTTTACAATTACTGTTTCAAATCTCTTCATGGAGTAACAAAGCAAACTGTGTCTCTTTCAGACCACTTAATTTAAGGTTTTTGGTTGTTTTTCTCATTTTTAGGCTGAGGTGTCTAAAGACCAAGCTCATATTTTCCTACCAAAAACAAGTTTAGTTTCAAGTTTCTTTTTAAAATAATGGATTAAAAGAACCCAGTTGTTTCACCCAAACATGTGCAGACAGTTATGGGCTAAGAAAATGGATCATCTTTCTCATCTGTAATCAAGAACAAGAGGTTCTTCTTCTTTTCTTGAGTTACGCTTGTCTTTTGCATGCAGCATGTGGCTGATTTGCAAACCAAAAACAGCTTGATTTCAGGTAAAGGGTAGAGGTGAAAATTGTTTTTTTATTTTTTATTTTTTTGGCTGATTCTCCTCCTTGATGCTTAAGAAGCTGTTACTCAATGATTTACATTTTAATGGTTTTATGAAAGCGTTTCAGGTAGTTTGTGAGGCCGCAAGATGTTATTCCAGTGTAAGAAAGCTGTACTTGTTCCAGAGAGGCCGACGACGTTTTTGGCAGTCACTCATTCAAAAAAGAACATGTGTGTTCTTGTTTGAACAAGCAAGAAAAGAGGGGAAAAACTTCCATTCGCATGTCCTCTACAGTTTTGTTTTGCTTTTTACAGAACAGTTTAGAACTCAAAGAATATCAAGACAACAAAAGCATTGATTTTATCCTTACAGTCTGGACTGAACTGACATAAACTAACAACATTTAAATAAATATTCCACAGTAGTGGGGTCTAATCCTGCAGGGTGAGGCTTTTCTGGTCCTCTGTCTTCCCACCATCCAGACATGCATATTTGGTTAATTGGTGTCTCTAAATTGCCCTGAGTGAGTGTGAGTGTGACTATGAGGATGGATGGATGGATGGATGGATGGATGGAGCAGTCAAAGACCTCAGAAAGGTCTTACTAAATGAATATTTGGTATAATTAATGTGTTCTATTTTAATAACCTCAAAACTTTCTTTGGAGATAATTGTGTATTAATTGCTGTGTTTCTCCACCACTGAATAGTCTATATTTTATTTTTATGCAAACATTCTTATTGGAGAATTTTTCAAACCACACAGAACAACAAAACTGCTCCCCAAAAGAAAGATCTGACAAAAGAAAAAGCATGAAATGGCTGGTAAACATGCTTATTCCTTCAGAGACGTGTAAAAGTATGACCTGTTACTTGATGCAAGTTGACGTGAAGATTTCTGAAATATTCTCTTCCATGTTCCACCTCAGCGACCGACAAAGTGGCCCTGCTGATCGGTAATCTGTCGTACCAGAACCACCCGCAGCTCAAGGCGCCCATGGTGGACGTGTACGACCTCACCAACCTCCTGCGGCAGCTGAACTTCAAAGTGGTTTCACTGCTGGACCTCACAGAGTCGGAGATGAGGAACGCCGTGGACGAGTTTCTGCTGCTGCTGCATAAGGGAGTTTACGGTGCGTCCTGGATTTTCCTCACATGGCAGGTTCTGGACGTTGGGGCAGGTTTTCTCACATATGCATCACATTTTAAACCCTTAATGTAATCATTTTTTATAAGTATCAAATAAATAACTGATGCAGTGGTGTTAGAAATTATTACTTAATGTAAATAAAAGCCACGAAGAAGCTGTGTGTCATTATTGACATTGTTTTATTTGCTGCGATAAGAGATTCTGTTTCCAGGAAAGCTGATTGAAACACACCCTTCCATCCTCAGGTCTGCTGTACTACGCTGGACACGGATATGAGAACTATGGAAACAGCTTCATGGTGCCGGTAGACGCACCAAACCCGTACCACTCAGCCAACTGCTTGTGTGTGCAGAGCATCCTAAAGCTGATGCAGGAGAAGGAGACGGGCCTGAATGTTTTTCTGCTGGACATGTGCAGGAAAAGGTGAGTCCATAGACTAGCTTCAGCTTTACGTACAAGCGCTGTTTTAAAAAGTATGTGTTATATTTTAAGTCCACGAATCTGATAATGTTTCATTTGTTCTATGCAGTTTGGATTTTTATTTTCTTTATAAATTCATTTATATTTTTTTTTAGGAATATTCATGATGAAAGCACTCCGAACATCATCCTGAGAGTCACGGCCAACATTGTCTTTGGATATGCGACGCAAGTGTTGTGATTTAAAGCCACGTTGATTTGTTTTTGGGTTCTGTCAGATATGAAATCATTTATTCTTTGCATGGCGATGCAGGTGCCAGGACGCTGAGGCCTTTGAGCTGAGCTCCACGGGTTTCACCAACGGTGTGTTCGTTAAGTTTTTAAAGAAGCGGCTGCTGGATGACGAGAAGATCACAGTGGTGCTTGACAGAGTGGCAGAAGGTGAGATAGAAGAAAAAGCTGTACAAAACATAAGTGTCAAGTGGCAGGGTGTGTATTACTAAGTAATGTACTATAGGTTTTCTCACATAGTGGATATAAAAGCAGGATTTGTATATTTGGGTGGTTTGCTTTAGAACAGTGGTGTCCAAACTTTTTTGTCTTGAGGGCCATAATCGTTATGTTGAAAGCACATAGGGCCACAAACATTTTATATTTTCAGAACAAACTTTTTAAAAACTTTTTGTGTTTTATCTGCTCAATAATAAACTAAAAAATGACAGTTTTATTGAAATCAACAAAATAGTCTTTTTTTTTTTTTTCTTTTTTTTTTTTGTAGAAAACGGATCAGTAAATCATTGTAGATACAAAACATAAAAACGGTCTTGCAAGATTGCGTTGGTATAAGACAGGCCCACAGTTTCTAAGACTGTTTCTAATTTTTTGGGTTGATTGTTTTCTAATTTGGGCAATAAGATTTGCTTTTGAGTAAAAGCAGGTCAATAATTATGATTCTTGTTACTCCAAAATTAGGATGAATGCAAAAACTTAAAAAATGGGAATCTATCTTTTGCACCTAATATTTTTTTCAATAAGATGTTATTGATTTGTAAACAAAATTTGCCCTAAAAGATGAAAAAGTGTCCATCTGTATCAACCAACTATGCTTGCAGACCAGATTTGCTCAATTCTAGAACCGAACTGCCCAAAATCCTTCAGAGGTCCACAAATGGCCCCCGGGCTGCACTTTGGACACATCTGCTTTTGAATGAAGGAAAATCACATGGGGATGCTGTTGGTGAACATATTACCATAATGTAATTTTAGCTTTAAATGTTCACAAAAACTCAACCTAAATTGTTCTTCTCATTTGAGTTGTTTTTGTGTCTGTGATGTCATTGATGAAATGCTGCCATGTGATGTTTTTGTGGCCAGACATGGGTCAGTTTGATGCGACGAAGGGTAAGCAGGCTCTGGAGATCCGCAGCAGCCTGTCGGAGAGGAGGGCGCTCACCGATCCTATTCTGCCCGGCGACAGCGCCGACCTCGTTCACGCTCACAGCCGCCAGTGGGCAAAAGCTCATGGTAAGTGTCTAATCATTTCCTATCCATCGTCAGGGAAGCCTTAAGTTAAACATTGTGGCTCTAAATCAAATACGCTTTTGTTTGAAACTTGCTTTGGTCATGCATTGACATCATCAGGACATCATGTTCTATTTAACTTTAAATATTTGCTTACAGAAATGTTAGCAGCGTAGCATAACATGGCTGTAGGGAGTTCTGCGTTTTGTTCAGGCTGCAATAATAATAATAATAATAATAATAATAATAATAATAATAATAAATAAAATAATAATAATAAATAAAATAATAATAATAATGTTATTATTATTATTATTATTATTATTAACACACATATAACTGTTGTTTAGCACCCGATTAAGCTGTGATTAGACCAAACAAATAACAGGCTGCCAATGTTTACACTGAGTAAAATACAAACAGAATTTACTTTTTAAAAAGCAAACTTATGATCATTCTTTGGCTGGCCTATAGTTTATTCAAAAGATTTGAAGGATTTATTTAAGAATAAATCAAGTGCTTCACAAAAACAATTCAGAAAAAATGTTTATGTCTATAAGAAATATGAATTTAATTATACTTGGATTCCTCAGGTTTATTCAGCTAAAGCTCAACTCTTATTATGAATATTAACAAGATATAAAATGCCAGAATGAATGAATTATTATTTTTTTCATTATAGTCGCTGTTTCCTGTCTGTATGAGTTTCAAACTTGCTATTATTGAAAAAAATTTTAATAAATATTTTAAAAAGCAGATTCTTACTGTTTTATTTAGGTAAAGACATATTTTGATTACTTTATATGGTAAAAAACGAACAAACTACAATTTAGCAAACAATATAATACTTTTCCTGAAATGTATATATTTTTTTTTATTTCATTATTTAATAGATTCTGATAAATTTAATAAAGTCAACATGATGCTACAAAATGTTTTTTTTAGAGTTCTGTTAATTTTGACCCTTCTCTCTTCATTTTGCTTATTTGCTTGTTTTACCCTTGAATATCTCTGAAGAGCAATCTGCCTTTTGAGCTTTTTATACCAACCAGTTCATACCTGCCTGGAAGCTTCTTAAAACCTGCTGTGACAACTGATTATTCAAAGCAATTTTCTATAGTTTTCTCATTTTCTTTTAAGCAACTGTGGTTCCAAGACTTCGACAAATCATACCAATCAGCAGGGGGTTGTTCATAGTTATTTTAGAATAATCAGTGATCGTAATCACTCTTATTTCATGAGTCATCTGGACCAATCAGGCATCCGAACCACAAGAAAGGGAATATTTTCTAATAGGGAGCCTTTGGGAAACAATCTATAACTAAATGAAATTCTATGTAAGATTTGTTCATTCTTTCCGAGTTATTGTCTCCATATTTCATGAACATACTTAAATTACTGGTAGAAATAAAATGATACTCTGTACAAAATAAACTAGGCTGGTGTGAAATCCAGGTTTCGATGCAAATCAGCCGTTCAGTACTTGAAACGTTTGCTTACTTTTCTGTTTCAGAGCTTCCTGAAAGCATGTGTCTCAACTTTGACTGCGGGGCTCAGATCAAGCTGGGCTTTGCTGCAGAGTTTTCCAACGTGCTCGTCATTTACACTCACATCATTAAGAAGCCCGAGGACATGTCCTTCTGCCAGGCTCACGTCACTGACTTCTCTCTGGTCGGCACGCTATCATGTGTTGTTCTTGATAAAGATGAAGTTTAAAGATGAAGTTTAAAGATGTTTTGTAATTTTTTAAGCTGGAAGGTAAAAGCCTCATGTTTTTACTGCAGGACCTTGATGTTGATCCAAAGGAAATGAACAGAGAGACTCCAGAGGAGACGGGGATCTACCTGCTGTCCAGCAGCTTGCCGCAGCACTGCCTCTACACCAGACTCAGCTCGCTGCAGAAGCTCAGGGTAAAAACACAAAGTGCACAATAAAGGTCCCTCCAAAATAACCCTTTAATTTATTTAAAAGGCAAGATCAGTGATACTTTTGACTGCACTGAAATTTAATTTTTGCCATCTTAAATATTTACATTCTCTTTGGGAAGCTACTAATGAAATTTAGAGATATAAAGTGCAGCAGAGCTTGTTGAGGGGCTGAAAGGGGACCTGGTTACCATCATCAAGAAGATAACAGGTTTATTTTGGCACAGTTCAACAATAAACAGCACCTGTGGAGGAGTTCCAAGGTGGAACCAAAGTAAACACAAATGATCTAACATTTTCCAAGAAACATCCTGCTGATCTCAAAGACTTTTAGGAAAATGTTCTGTGGACTAGACAAAAGTAAGTTTTGTTTTTTTTTTGTTTTTTTTTTTTTTTTTTTTAGAACCCGTGTGACCCGTTAGATCTGCTGTAAAAGAAAACATCATGCCTACTATTAAACATGGTAGTGGTTGTGTAATGATAATTAGCTGTTGTGATGACTTCCTGAAGGCAGGACTTTCTTAAAGAGACAGAGGCCCAATTTCAAGGCATCAAATTACAAAGTCAAATTTCTTTTAAGTCATATTTGATATTTACAGCATTTTTGCAACAACTGAAGATAACATAGTTACTGGATTGTGCTGTAAAATGATTCTATGTGCCTGGAAAATGCATAACACTGCCCCTTTAAAAAAGCCATCAGTATCAGTTAAGAATAACTTTGCTTGGATATTTTAAGAGGATTTTAATTACATGCAGCCATTCACAGCTGGTCCAACTCCAGCCAGAAAAGGTTTGTGTAAACTGACATTTTTTAACGCTGTTTTGTGTTGTTTAATCTGTTGTTTCTCTGCTAAACATTCCTGCAACAGGAGGAGCTGGTTTTCACCGTGTGCCTTCAGGGCACGTTTGCAGCCATGGATGATGATCATCCAATATTCTGGAACAAAAGCGTCAACATCGGAAAGCCGCTGATCGCCCGACTGGACCTCCACCGGGCCGTGCGCCGGAACAGCTGCCTGCAGACCTGCATGATGCCCCACAGCCCATCCCAGAGCCCCTGTCACAGCCCGGGGCCCGAGCACCAACATTACCTCCACCACGGGTCGCACCAGGCCCAGGACTACAACCGTCTCTCCCCGCAGCACCGTTTTCTGAACATCGGTGAGCATGCTCAGGGGGCAGTGGGAGGCTGTAGCCTCTCCTGTTACGAGCAGCTCAGCCAGTGCGACTTTGACCGGACCTATGAGTCAGATGGACTGCTGAGCTCTCAGGGGAAGCTCAGCATCCCAATAGAGGCGACGGAGGACATCAACGAGCTGCAGACCGTGTTTATCAACAGCCTGCACCTTCAGCCGCAGTGACACGGAGGCTTCAACAACTCAAAGAACGGATTTTAGTCCCGCTGCTGTTTTAAGTTACATTTTTGTATCCTTGAATTTCTAAGCATTATTCATTTTAGTAGGCTGTATTTAGACTTTGTACCTAAAGGTTCTATTTTAAAATATATTTTTAGATAGATGTAGTTTTGTAAATTGGCATGGTTGGATGTAGTTTGTGTTTGCTGTGACACTGTATAGGAAGAACAAAGCATATTCTAGTTTTTCTCAATTAATTACCAAAGAAAATTATTTCAGTAAATTTAATACAGAAAGTGAAACAAAATTAAATTCTCTGAAACATTGAATAATTACATAAGACCAATAAAGATTATTTAAATAAAGTAATTTTATTTTTTGGCCATGCTTTGGCCTACAGGATCAAATAATTTTGACAGTTGTCCAGCAGACTCTCACACCCTCCACAAGGATGATAAACCATAAATAATCATTGGAAAAGAAACTGACTGTTTAGAGAGCTGTATCCAAGCGTATTAATAGAAAGTTTAGTGGAAGGGGAAAAAAATGCAAGAGCAACAGGGCTAACCACACCTTTGAGAGGCGCTTTAATGACCATAGTATCACCGTGCCTGATTGGCCAGCAAACTCCACAGACCTGATTCCTCACAGAGACTCTGTCAAGAGATGAGACAGGCAGATGAGACAGAATAAACCCAACAATAAAGATGAGCTGAATCCCGCTATGAAAGCAACCCTAGCTTCCTAAACACCTCAGCAGTGCCACAGGCTGACTAACAACATGGCATGCTGCTTTGATGCAGTAATAAAAGGAGCCTCGTCCAAATATAAAGGGCCTAAACTGGGCAGTACTTCTGGATTAAGCATCCATCTTTTACTGGTTGTATTTTTAGTTATTCATGAGCTGTCAGCCACGGTCGCCAACATAATAAGTAATAAATGCTTAAAATATATTACTGGGTGTGTAATAAATACATTGAAGTACCAAAATAAATTATATTTTTGACAATATTCAAATGTATTGAGATTCACATGAATAACCCAAATGTAAAGTGTTCGACAGAGCATTGCAATGTGGAGTATTTAGTGACATCTCGTGGAGAATGACCAGATTGCAACCAATTTAGTGCCCCAAACTGGTGATGGACTTAAAAGGACACTTTACTCTCCCAACTGGATCTTCTGAGCTTTGAAAAATAAACTTTGGCCTGATAAATAATTCATTTGACTTACAAACTTAGTAGATTTTTTTCTCTAAACTCTCTAGATCCTGGAATGTAGCTTAAAAAATTCAAAAAATAAAAGTTAATGCAGAAAAAGTCCAACGTGAAACTTTTGTTTAATCATAATATTTTGCAAGATGGAATTTATTCTCCAATAAGGTTGATGAAGACTCTTTCTGTTGATCAGGTATTTCTATAATCTTTGCAGAAAACAAACACAAGCAGACCTGTTTCAGCAGTATATTTATTCACACTATGCAGATTTTACAGGCAGATATAGATGTGAAGAAAGGTTATTTTGCAGAGTCAGTGGGATTTAAAGTATCAAAGCATAAGAATTTATGTAGACGAATGAAAACCAAACGTTGTTGGATAATACCAGTTTGGTTTTCGTTCAGTTGGAATCTAAACATGGTTGGTGTTTTACCTGGTCTCTCCAAGCCATCCTGGGCCATTCATTCAGACTCAGCAGTCTGTCTTCAGCTGAGTTGTTTCAAAAAACAGCAGATACAAAATCAAAAAGACCTCGTCTTCTTTGAAAGAAAAAAGATTTACACAGATCAGATATTTATTTACTTTAAACTGACTAATTTCATCCATCCATTGTCTACACTTGCTTATCCTCACTGGGTCACGGGGGCCTCCAGCAGTCACGAGGCGAGAGCTGGGGTACCCCCTTGGACTGGTCGCCAGTCTATCTCGCTTACTCAGTTTCGAGAGACCAATTAACCTAACCTGACAAATTGTCTTTTTCTTATTATTCTGTTAATATAACCTCAGCTCTTCACAAATGTGGTATCTGACTAAACAAACCAAAAAGACCAAATCTATTTTGTTCTAGATACTTTAAATCAGCCCCCTTCACAATTATTGGCGTGTGGTGGCAAAGGAACGGTGGGTCCTCACCCAGCGAGACATAATTATGACATTATGACAATTTTAACATAATTCTGACATTTATGACATAATTAAATGTCTTAAACTTTTAATTATTGCTCTCACAATTAAGATGGGCAAAATTAGGCAGTAAACTAGTTTTTCCAGACTTATGAAGCTTAACACCGACTTCTTTACATGAATGGTATGCTTTCTTGTTTTTCCCATTTTGAAGAGTGGCTAAGGGGTATGCTTATCTGTGTAATACCCGATTTAGGGAAATATACAGTCATGGGTTATTGAAATAAGGTCCCTGAACAATAAAATCCATAAAAATGTTTCTGTTACATTAATTATATAAGAGTCACCTTGAGGTTAGGGGACACTAAAACTGTGGTTGTAATATCTTTCTATTCTTATGCATCCGGCCACTCTTACATACAGGTGTAGCGCAATAAATTAATTTAAGAGGTAATTAATTTTAATGATTCAATTCAAAAAGATCACATATGTATTGATGTATTTCAGGAGTTAATTTCTGTCAGGTTCTGTTTTATTACAGCTTAGAGGTAATAAAAACTCCAAATTCAGTTTCTCGGATAATTTGACTATTACATAAGACCATTAAAAATGAAGTTTAGTACCGAAATGTTATGTTATGGTTGACACAACGATGAGGAAGACTGCTGACTTGAAAGCCGTCCATTAGACTGTAGTTCACACCCTGTACAAGGAGGGGAAGCCACAAAAGCCCAAAGAAGCTGAATGTTCAGGTTGCAATATTCAAGCATGTTAAAAGAAAGTTGAATGGAAGAAAAAAATGTGGTAGAAAATAGAGCGCAAGCAGCCTTCAGCGAACTGTGGCTGGAATCAGGGCTTCAAGGGTCACCACAGACAAATTCTGCACTCATCCCTCCCTTTAAACCTGTTGGGCTTGAACATTTTCGCTATAAAATCTGTGTAGATCTGGTTTGAAAAATTAAATCCATGTAGCTTTAACCTTGGAGTCAAAAATACTACCTGCCATTACCGAAAATCTGTTATGCAGCTGTATTATAGACCAGAGAAACAAAATCATGCTTTCTTTCCTTACAGGAGACTCATTTGATCTGTACTGAGTACAGAAGAATGTATAATTATATTTCACCAAGTGTCCTATACCACTGTTGGAAAAATATTTGTTCATTATCATCATTTTATGTTATTTGCTAATCGTCAATTGCATTTATTGATTACATTGTTTTTGATTGATCATTTCCTCATTTGTTGTTCATTTCCCCTTATGTTCATTAACCTCAAAGTCTCTCGTATAGCAGCATGACATTTGATGGTTGAAGTGAAACTTCCAGACTGGAATACATATAGTGTTCAGAAAACTAAGATCCTAAGTGCATTTCGTGTTTATTAGATGACTGTCTGTGAGATGAGGAACCATCGTTTCTTTTAGGAAGGCTGCAAAAACACCCACCCTACATCTGTGCAAAAGACATAAACAAGCGTATTTAAGCTAAATAATTTCCTTATTTGTCAGAGAATATTCTGACCTACAAACTGTGCAACTTATTGCATTTTCTCCTTGCTGGCAACTAAGTAAAAGATCTGAAAGAGACTCTCTAACTCTTGTGATTTCTGTCTTGGTTGTTCGTTTTAACTGAGTTATTTTCCCAACAACCACATAGTCCTGTTCCATCTTTTCAAGAAATGTTTAGTTTTCAAAGACAGGTAACATCAAAGGCAAAATAGCACTGAAAAACGCTGGAAAAATATAAAGATCATCCCGTAGAAATGAGAAATTATAAAGAAGTGTTGTTATAAATGGAAATATTGTTTAATTGTTTTATTTTTAGCTTGTATGTCTTTGATGAAGCAATGCAGGTCAATTTAAAAATTGCATTGCAAATATTACAATTTGTTTTCTGCAGGCATCAAAAAGGATCTGAGTGTTTTTGGTGCCTAAAATACTTATTTTCTTTATAACAACATAGTGCATCATTTATTTAGTTGGCTTTTATAACACAGAACAGTTCCCTCTCCTTGTCCTGTTCACAAAGGGAGACCGGTCATGTTACTTGTGGCTGCCAGATCTTCTCAGATAACACGACAGAGGACCCTGCAGGAAAAAGCTCCAGCAGAATGTAACAGTTTTATAAATCTACATGCAGCAACATTTTTCCAATGAAGTGGAGTGCATTTGAGACAAAATTGCCTTTCCACTAATCTCCCTGCAGGACATAACACACTGCAGTGCAGCATCAAGATCTGAAGCCTGTCGGACTTAATAATGGATGGAGTCTTCTCCCACACACAGGATGCAGAGTGATCTCACTGCTGCGTCACGGTGGAGCCGAAGGAGGAGGAGTGGGAGGGGAGTTGAGACGATGCAGCGGGTACACAGACGAAGAGACCTTCTCACACAGAGGACAGAGGAATAACAACCATGACAGCCTCCTGGAAGCAGCTTCCCATCAACATCCTTCTGATTCTGGCCACCTGCAGACACATCAGCTCAAGTAAATCACTATTTGGTTTGATTTTCACTGCTTCTGATGGTTGTGATGAAACTCTGCTGTTCTTCCTCAGTTTGTTACTGAATGTTCCTGTAACCTTGAGAGGAAACTGTAGCAAGACTGTGATATGATTACTCCACGTCTTTAAGTTCGAAGTTTTTAAATTAACGTCCCTATTTCTCCATGTTAAAATGTCCAGAAAAAGTGTTCTTGTCCTCTAAGACAGGTTAAATACTTCAATGGGAAGATTCAATTTAAGCCAAAAACAAGTATTTTTATTTATTTAAGGATAAGTAGACAATGTTTAAATTAAAACACTAAGAAGAAAAATAAAAATCTAATCATTTAAAACTTATGTGACTAAAATATTTAGATTATACAGTGAAAAAGTATTCAACCCTTTCTTCTGTTTTTGCTTTTTGGTCACACTTAATGTTTAAGATTATTAAACAATTTTAATATCAGACAAAGATAACCTTGGGAAATTAAAACAGTACTTTTCAAATGATGATTATCCAAGTGTTTTGAAAGCTGAGTTCAATTTTACAAGCAAAACTGCCAGACCTGTACATTTAAGAAAAAATTTAATGGAACCTGTCTGACAACATGAAGTAGGTTAAAAGATATCAAAAAGCAACACATTATGGCCAAATCTAAAGAATTTTAAAGAGAAAAGGAGAAACAAAGTCACCGACATCCATCAGTCTGGAAATGGTTACGTCATTCCCAAGGTTTTTGGACTCCAGTGAATTACCATTATCCATGAGAAAACATGGAACAATGGTGAACCTTCCCAGGCTTCATTGGCTATAAAAATTAGTCCGGGATGTCACAAAAGAACATTTGCCTCAGTTAAGGTCAGAGTTCATGTTTTGACAACAAGAAATAGGCAAGGCAACAAGGCATCAGTGGGTGAGCTCCAGGATTATAAAACACCGCTGACCAAAGAGAAGATAAAGGCTTGAACATCTCAAAAACCAACACATCATGTCCACATCTAAAGATATTCAAGGAAAAGATGAGAAAGGAAGTCATTGAAATCTGTCTGTCTTGAAAAGGCATTGTTTTGGTTTTGGGACTCCAACATATTACTCATTTTCTGCAAAAGCAGTGGCAGAAAGCTGAAATCCATTTCTGAACAGAAAAAAAGATCCTATCGAACAGGAGATACTGAAACAAATGTCAGGTCATCAGTTTGTGACCTTAAGTTTAAGGGCACTTTGGTTATGAGGAAGGACATTGATAGTCCACCTCTGAATAGCTAAAGAGAAAACAAAAAGAGTAAATAAACCACAAATCTACTTTTTTTTTTTTTTTTTTTTTTTTTTTTTTCAGAAAAACTGTATAAATTGGTCTTTAAGGGTGCTGTCTTTTGTTACTGTACCAGCTGCGACATTTTTGTGTAAACTTGTTTACTTCTGCAGTATTTGGCCTAAAACTGTCTCAGTGCTGGCTTCTTTCGGTTGGACAGTGGCTACTGCAGTTGAATTTTCCTATTGGTTACAATGTACAGCTTTATGGCACACAGCACGGTTCGGGTATAAAACCATCTCACGTCAGACACACATCCCCATCGCAAGTCAGGAGTTGGGATTTGCGTTGATCGATAGTCAAGTCAAGTTTATTTGTATAGCACATTTCAGCAGTAAGGCAGTTCAAAGTGCTTCACATCATAAAAACACCAATCAAGTATACAGCAAAATCATCAAAGCATCAAGATCATCGAGCAAAATCATCAAAATTATCTAGCAAATACACATGAAAAATCATCAATATCATCAGCAAAAACACTGATCAATGATTCACTTCTTATTTAACTGATTTACACTCAAACTTCCACCCTTTGGAAAACCGAGCTTTCCAGACTACTGCTCAAAGGCAGCTCTAAATAGGCGGGTTTTCAGCCTTGATTTAAAGGAATTTAGTGTTGCGGCTGTTTTGCAGTTTTCTGGGAGTTTGTTCCAGATTAGCGGTGCATAAAAACTGAAGGCTGCTTCTCCGATAGCGTTTCTCAGCTTTTCATATGCTTGATTCATTTGCAATGTTTACACAGACTGGAATGGGTCTCCTCCTTACTCTGACTACACCCTGGGTTTGCTGTTGGATGACTGTGAGGCTGACTGCTTTGGAAGCTGGAGGGGCTCACGGCAGCACTCGCTTCCCGACAAAGTCTCTAAGTTGGCAACTGTGCTTTCCCTCGTCCTGACCACAGTCCCGTTGAACCCCCTCCACTCATCCCCACACTTGGCCGTGCCCCTTAGTGACTCTTGGCTCTGCCCGCTTTAATGAAGTTTTTCAAACATTGTCTGGGGGCGGAGTTATGCTTTCACACCAGGTTTTAGTTTTTAGTTTATTTGATGATCTGAAACTCTTAAAAGTGACAAAACTGCAAAAACAGAGGAAATCTGGAAGGGGGCAAATACTTATTAGTACTCACACCAACAGCAGTGATTGGTAAAATGAACATAGTTTTTATTTGCTAATATTTCCGGTAAAAAATAATATGTACCCCACATGTGTCTGAAGAAAACCCATCAGAGTTAACTCTATAATATTTTTTTTTAGCAAATCAAGCAGTTTTAGAATTGTAATTTTTATTTTCTTACCTAAAAATAAAGCTTCACTTCAGGCCAAGTTTTGCTAATAAACTTTTGGGATTTTGCACTGACATCAAAAACAGTGTCCGTGGCCCTCTATCCTGTGGCCTCACTCTCAGTTTTGCTCAATCTGTTGGTCTACTGGGAAGAGATTCAATAACCAAAAATATACACCGACATGAAGCTCTCAACACAAGCTGTAGTGGTGTTGAAAACTGTATTTTACTTGTAATATAAATCTCTCTGCTTCTAACAGAACAGTGTTTTCAGTCTTTAGGGCGGCATGGGATTGCCTGAAACTGAATCTACAGTCATGGGAAAATTAAAGGAAATCCTTTATCATTTCTACGATCTAGTTTTTTTATTCATTAAACAAAAATGAAGTCAGAGTGAAAAAGCTGTGAGTTTTCAAAAAAAAAGTACAAATTATCTGATGTTTATCTGATGTTTCTCACTTCATTCTACTGTGAGAAACGTTTTTCACAAGTGGAAAACATTTACAGCAGTTGTCGATCTTTGTGGGAGTGAACACCCCAGCACATTCGTTCCGAGGTCAGACCACATAATGCTCAGAAAAATAGCACAAAAAATAACTCAGCAGGTCTCGGTCGGCTTGTTCAATACTAAAGTTGATGACAGCTTGATAAGAAAAAGAGTAAAAAAGTATGGCTTGTTTAAAAGGGTTGCCAAGAGAAAGTTTCTTCTCTCTGAAAATATTATGGTAGCACAACTTAGGCTAGCAAAGTCACACCTAAATCATCCACAAGGCTCTTTGGATTGATGACACCAAAGCAACGATGTTTGGCTGTAATGTATTTCAGCATATTAGCACAAACAAGGCACCACAACGGTGGTGGAGGGGTCATGATTTGGGCTTCTTAGAGCCCAATAGCCTTTGCATTTTACAGTCACTGACCCCAAATTCCTCTCTGCTTGCTTGAAACAGGGTGAGCAACACAACGACGATCCCAAACACAGCAGCAAATTTGCAACAGCATGACTGAAAAAGAAACTAAATGATCCAGTTTGCATCCAAAAAACTGCTACACTACATGAGCTCCAGTAGAGCTGTAACAAAGAGTGTTTCGACATTCAAAACAGTCTTACTTTTGCCCCGTTTGATTACAAGTGCTGTTAGTTGAAGCTGATTTAACGACATGTATCCAAATAATGATTGACTCTGCTGACAGAAACTGTGGGTCCAACACCAATGCCACTGGCTCCCGTCACCCCCCTTCCAACATATACCAGGAGCGTCGTCCTCACAGGTGAAAATCTTCACATTTATCTAAATATATAATGAGGACATTTTTATATTCCACTTACACATTTCATGCTTAACGCTACTCAGGTGAGAATAAATTTGAGAATGTTGAGCTGTTGAGTCCTGTCAATCTGTCGCTGGAGTGTATCTGGAATGGGAATCAGAACAAACAGGCCAACATCACTGGTTACTGGAGAAAAGACGGAGAGGAAGTTGAGGACAGCCGAGTCTCAGTGGACTGGGAGAGCCAGATGTATAGTCTCAAACAAGTGTAAGTGATTCATATGTGCTTTTTGGGGATTTTTTCTTAAAATAAATCCAAACTGAAGAAAAAAAAAAAACATATTTATTGGTTTACAAAAATCAACATTTGCAAAACTCAAAGCTGGCTTATGATTAAAGGGTTGTTTCACTGCTTTTAGGACAACCAGGATATTTGCATGTTTTGGTAATTGTAATTTTCCTCATCAGAAATGAGAAGCAGTTAAAGACAAGCAAAACATGTTAAAAACAGTCATTTGGTTGTAATTTCAAAAAAGAAAATAGACTGAAAAATTTCTGGCCAAAACAAATGAAAATTTACATTTGCTTTATTTTTTTATATTATTGAAAACAATAAAAACCAAAAATCATTAGCACAGAAATATGAAAACTGTCCCCCTTTCTGTGTTGGTGTACAGAGGTAACAGTGTCTCCATTGTGCTCATTATTATATATCAGAAAAAAAAGAAAATTCAAAACCAACTTTAATTCCCACTTATCTGTTTTTGACCACAAAATGCTGCTTGCATTTCAATTTGTAATGCTTTCTATCCTTTGTTTGTTTGGTTTTTTGTTTCTTTGTCATTAATGGTTGCTATGGAAGCATAGAGTTGCAACCCAGGAAAAAGAAATAAAAAAGAGCTATTTCACGTTAAAACATGAAAACTGAATTGTTCTAACAACATACCTTTCATGTTTGAACAATAGATCACGTTGTAGTAATATTCATAGTTATCATAGTATACAAAAACTTTTCACATTCTTACTAATAAATATATTACAGTACCATGATAATATATTGCATAAACAGCCATTTATTGTTGGAATATAATTTATGCTTATAGAGATTTAAAGTGGAATGGCAAAAGCAAATGAGGTGGATTAGCAGTGCTCATCATCTCTGCTGCCTGGAATTTGAGGTGTTAGCATGTCATGACAGTCATGAGACCATCAAACAGCAACAGTCTTTGGTCAGAGGGCCCTTTAGAGTTGTTGCAAGACTGACCGCTTCTGGAAATCCTTTTTGCCCACAGCATCACTGTCCATGACTCTTTGAAGTTTCTCAGATGATGTGAGATAGACAACATTTAATTTCCCTTTGGGATAAATAAGTATTTTTTTAATTTTGAATTACTTTATAACATAATGAAGTTGATGGAAATAAATAAGTGAAATAAGTGATGGAAACAAATGAAGTTCTATTTCATGCTTGGATTGAGCCATGGGGATATTTTTGCTATGCGTATGGTGACAATCATATGTACACTGAGAAGAAACTTAAAACACATGAGGACGAATGAGTCGGATGCGACTGAGATGACAGCATGTCTCGCTGATCCACTGGAGAGGTTGGGGAAGCTTCATGAAGACAAACTACACCACCTAAGCTGCAAGCAGGCGGGTTATGTTGTCGCGCAGATTACTGTGAGACATTTACAGAAATATCTGGACCCATACAGGATTTAGCAAAGACAAAAAGCACCAGAATTACTGTGGCATCTTCACTCCTTTGGCAAACTGAAGCTTTTTGAATATGTTTAGATGGACTGACTGGAGTTTTGGTTTGCAATCTGAAATACAAAATTGTCAGACCTGTGCTGAATAATTCAACACTTTCTGCATATTTTTCAATCTTTATTTTTTCAGTATTAATTTTAATATATGTGGTCCAATGTAGCTTTCTATAGTTTCTTTGCTATTATCCCCCCCTTAAAGTTTAAAAAGAACATGTTTAAATTCAAAACTTGCTTCTAGGATTATCAAAGCTGCAGATAGGTCACATTTTAGAATAAAACTGTAATGAAAAACTAAATGTTATGCTTTTGAAATGTCTCATCCATCTTTTTTCTCTCTGTTTTTTAGGTTCAGTATTGTGAATGAGGAAAACCTTGGAAACTACACCTGTGTGTTTGAAAATGAAGCAGAACTAATATTTATTTTGGCAGGTACAGATCACATCAGCATTACCTTTAACGTCCAGCCAGCACTTGTTCGGTGATTTTTTATTTTCAGACCCCTGCTACAGATTCACAATTGTGTGTCGGCTCTGCCTTACAGCTCCGCAGATCGGTGAGATCAGAGATAAGCCCATCGTCTCCTATGTAGGCGACTTTGTGGTGCTGACATGTAAGATGGAGGAAAATAAACCTATACCCAAGACTTGGAACTGGTATAAACACAATGGCACTGATAAGGTGAGTGACAACCTACAGATCAGTGACAGTGGTTGTCTTTGAGGGTACACTATTTGCTTTATATCGTCTTAAACTTTTAACAGCTAGACACTAAAAGTCGCCTTTCAGTGGTTTTCTTAAATCGTGGCCTTGATTTTTCCCAGTGAAACTTATCTTAATATTTAGATGCTTGCTTTAAGTGAATCCTTCTGTAAAAGTATTTCTAGAGAAATAACCTGTTTTTTTATTCAGATTTTTAAATGTGTAACCTTTATACAGTGTGTAGACCTGATACCAGAAATGTTAAGCATCCACAATAAACACAACAAACTTCTGGTTTAATATTTCTAATGTTTTTTTTTTTTTTGTTGTTGTTGTTTGTTTTGTTTCTTTGCTTCTAAATATATTGTAATTTTTTAACCCAGTTCTACATTATACAAATTATTTTTTACTCAAAAACAACTTTATCTATGAAAATTGCTTAGAGTAGCCTGATCATACCTTACCATCACATCCACATGAATCAATAACTAATGTGATATTCTGTCGTCCTGCAGGAGCAGCTATCTGAAGAGTCTCACCGCTACTTCTTCACCAGCAAAGAGCGTAAGACCAAACTGAAGGTGAAGAATGTGAGCGAAGCCGACTCCGGCGTGTATTACTGCGGCGCCGTGTACGCCATCAGCACCAGCATGAGCCACGTGGAGCTGAAGGTCAGATTCAGAGAGCCATTCAAACCCTGAGCCAAATCTGATGGAATAACTTGTTGAAAAAAAGTTCTAAGTTTTAAACTTTAAGATTAGGTCCTTTTTGTCATTTATCTCCTTACATATTTGAGGTGTGTTTAACGTGTGAATTATGAGTTTGACCAGAGAGGAGCTCTACGGGGTTCCTACTGTCTTGAAAAGTATAAGAAAACGTATAAAATTAACAGTTTTGCCATCCCAAGTAACAAACATTTTTATGTAGTTTTCATCTGATAGCAGAAAAATAATTAATTGTCTCAGGAAAACAAACATTGCTGTCTTGTTGTTTTCTAGTGATACAATATCAGCCTGGAAGAAAAAATTGTTGCACAATTTTGTTTTAAAAACAGTGCTTCTTCTATCCGTGCAATCCTTCATCACCACATTCGAAATTAGGTAATCATTGTGCTTCTTCTGAACTCACTGTAGCAACAGAGCATTTAAGTAAAGCTCATAAACTATATAGTCTGTACTAAACTGGACATAATTAAACTGAAGGGAAAACAAGAACCACAGATTTTTAAAACCATTAAAAAACAAAGTATTTTTTTCTGCCAAGGAAAATAGCTTTGCATCATGAGAAAATATATTGTATCTTGTGATAAGAAATTATAATATTATGAAAACATGTTTCGTTTGATTTTAGTAAGATAATTAGACAATTTTCTCAACATGTTTAGCAGGGAGGTCCACTCTGGGCTTCTGTATAGATCTGGGAAAGTAAAAAAAAAAAAAAAACAAACAAAAAACAAGAAAAACATTTTTATTTGAAGATTAAAAGAAAACTGTATTATTTTCTAATACCCTAGATATTGTTAAAAAAGAGTTATTAGATACTGAATGTCAATAAATGGTGGAAATTAGCTCAGATTGAGCTTAGCTTTAATCTGTCCAAAACAAGGCTTGGATTTAACATTTTGTTCTCCAGTTTAGTTTTATGATGCCATATTATCTAAAGCATCTTTTAAATAACTTTTTTAGACATTTGGACTTGTAATTTTCTCCTGTACCTACATGCGTCCCGAAGGTAATTACCATCTGGGAGCCACTGAAGCCTTTCTTAAGCATCCTGGTTGAAGTTGTCATCTTGGTTACTGCAATTCTCATCTACGAGAGGAGTCATTCCAAGAAAAAGGAAGCAGAAGGTACTAAATCATGTTTTTTCCCCTCTTTTTTTGCTGACTTATTCAATGTACCTGCATGGAGCTGACTGGTATGTGGTAGTTTGCAAAAAGTATTTGCACATGAGGACATACTTACAAGCCAGTACATGAAAAATCCTCTTCTGCCCTGCTTTCACAAACATAAACTGGACGCTAACTATGCAGCTATATGCTTTAGTTCGATGAGACCAAGACTGAACATTTAGGTAAACACTGCAGCTGGTTTGATGTGAAACAAGGATGATTATGTGGAAAAGTGACTCATGCTTACTGTTAAGTATGGAGGGGGATCTATGATGCTGTGAGAATGATTCAATTCCCCTCTGACCCTTGTTAGCATGCATGGTAATAATGGACTCTAAATAATACCAAGAGATTTGAGATAAAGGAAGAAGATGGAGGATCAGCTGCAGCGGAGCAACATCAGTGGAGATTGGAGAAGTTTGAAGTCAATTTCAGACCACAAAACAAACCCTCAAGTTGTAGGAGACTTAAACTGGGTGAACGACTTGAACCAGTTCTTTAACAGGTTTGACTAGTCACCCACCCCTCCCCCAGCCCAGTCTCCTCTTTCTGTTAGCCCCTCATCTTTAACCACTGCCAGTGTTTCTTCTCAGGACTTCACACGTCTCAGCTCTCAGCCATCATCCACCCAATTCACTTCAGAGGACTGTATCCCACAGCCCCCAACTCTATCTTGTCCCTTTCATCACTTCCGGTGAGGAACAAGCTGCAAAAGATCAAGGTGCGAAAGGCTGCAGGTCCAGATGGCATCAGCTCCAGGCTCCTGAGGTTCTGCGCAGATCAGCTGTGTGGTATCATGGGATACATGTTCAACCTGAGCCTGAAGCTGGGGAAAGTACCACAACTGAGGAAGACCTCCTGTGTGGTACTGGTACCAACGACCAAAACATCCAAAGGACCTCAGCAGCTACAGGCCAGTAGCCCTGACATCACATCTGATGAAGACCCTCAAGAGGCTGGTACTCAAACATCTATGCTCCTTGGTGATGTCTTCATCAGATACACTGCAGTTCGCCTACCAGCCTAGCATTGGGGTGGATGGCACCATCATCTACCTCCTGCACCGAGCTCTGACCCACCTGGAGAAACCTGGAAGCACTGTGAGGATCATGTTCTTTGATTTCTCCAGTGCTTTCAGCATCATCCAGCCAGGACTTCTGAGGGACACGCTGAAGCTGTCAGGTGTGGACCACCACATGTCCTAGTGGATACTGGACTACCTCACTGTCCGCCCACAGTATGTGAGGACACAGGGCTGTGTCTCTGACAGGCTGGTATGTAGTACAGGGATCCCTCAAGGAACTGTACTGGCAACGTTTCTTTTCAACCTTTGCACTGCAGACTTCTCCATCAACTCCCCACACTGCCATCTGCAAAAGTTCTCTGATGACTTTGCCATAGCTCGCCTCATAACAGGTGAGGACGACTCAGAGTACAGACAGTGGACTCAGGACTTTGTGCACTGGTGCCAGAGGAACCACCTCCTGATCAATGCTGCTAAAACCAAGGAGCTGGTGGTGGATTTCTGCCAGTGCAGACCCACCTCACTGACACTGGTGGACATGCAGGGAGTGGACACTTAGATTGTGGACTCTTATAAGTACCTGGGTGTTCACCTGAACAATAAACTAGCCGGGACTCATAACACTGATGTGCTTTACAGGAAGGGTCAGAGAAGACTCTACCTGCTGGGGAGGCTGAGGTCATCTGGAGTGCAGGGGCGCTCCTAAAGACCTTCTTTGACTCTGTAGTGGCATCAGCCATCTTCTATGGGACTATATGTTGGAGCAGCAGCTTATCTACAGCTGAGAGGAAGCGGTTAGCTCAGCTCATCAGGAAGGCCAGCTCTGTGCAAGGATGCCCCCTTGACCCAGTACAGGTGGTGGGAGACTCTGGTTAAAATAACATCACTGATGGACAATGTCTCCCACCTCATACATGAAGCTGTTGCTGAGCTGGAGAGCTCCTTCAGTGACAGACTGCTGCATCCCAGGTGCACTAAGGAGCGTCATAGGAGATCCTTCCTCTCACCAGCTGTTGGACTCTATACCATCATTGCTCCAAACAAAATCAGTATCTGTACGACTCTACCGTTTTTCTATTGTCACTAACTGAATGGTTTGTATTTTTAATGCTCAGAGACATGCACATCTTGTACATTTTTAATTATCCAACTCAGTCGCACAATCTTCTGGACTGGAGTATTTTTTATAACTACACAGCATTCATGTTGAAATTTTGACTTACTGTACAGTATTTTTTATTCTTTATTCTGTTATATATATATATATATATATATATATATATATATATATATATATATATATATATATATATATATATATATATATATTATATTCTTTGTGTGAGTCTGTTTTTCTATTACTCCCTGTCACTTTGCTGCTGTTGGACAGAAATTTCCCCATCGTGGGATAATAAAGGATATTTCTATTCTATTCTGTTCTGTTCTATTAAACTCTGATTGGCTCATTAAAAAGGATAAAGATCCAGAAAATATGCCCAAACTAACAGAAATGGTTCACTAAACAGAAGGGCTCACTGAAAAATGTGGCAGGGGTGATTTTTCCTGCACTGAAAAAACGTACTCAAATTAAAGACTATTTTCACACCTTTACTCTAATATACAAATGCAATTTGTCAAGACACGTGCCCTTTCATTGAAGTATTTACTTATTTTATGGATATATTTAACTACCAATAAAATTAATCTACTGGGTGGTTCACTGTAAATAATTTCCTGCCCTTTTTCACAGCTAATGGTCCAAATGCTGACCCAAAGAACACACAGTGAGTACTGTAATATATTCTTCACAGATTTGTATGTTTTGTGTATAATGTTTTTTTTTTTTTTATATATAATTATTATTTTTGCCTCAGGCCACAGGGTGAAGATAACGGAGCTGAGGAAAGTACCTCAGTAAGACAGCGCAAAGCCTGAAACACATCTGCAGCAATGATCCAACAAATTCAAGCATCTAAAAAACGTTCCTTTATTTTTAAATGTGAAGAACTTTAATGCAATCTATAAACAGCTTTTTTTTTTTGTAAATGTCTTAGTCCTTAACACCAGCTAAGTGCAATGACCACCACCTAATCACCATTCCTTTGACTCATACACACACAAACTCTGTTTTGACTGTCACTAGCGTGTTTTCCAGTTGTCACCAACAGTAGAAAGAGTGAAGCATTTATCATTCTCTTTCTTGCCTTCGTGTTTCCTTTGTAGTATCTATCACAAACGGAAGTTCCTTTTTCAGCTTGAAAACCCCCACCCCGCCTTTGCAGCTGTGGTGTAACGAGTTGTGGTTTGTGAGCAGTGCCTTAACACTCTCAAAAAGCAACTAACTGTTCTTCGTGCCAGCAATGATTTTATTTGTCACTTCAAATACAGGCGTGTTTACCTCAACATGAGCTGTCGAGGTAACGTCCATATTGAGATACCTGTGCATCATTGCCATGTTGACGTATATATTCTGCCTTCACTGTATATGCAAGCAATATTAAAGCTACACAAATGAAAGTTTGTTTCGATTTTGACTGAGTCATTTTTCCTTAAAGGGGCAATATCATGTAAAATCAACTTTTTTTTAACTTCACATCATGTTACAATGTTATTTCTTCATCAAAAGCAGACCTGGAGTGTTGCGTTGATTCTTTTATGCATGTTGGAGAAATCCTTTAATCTCCTGTGGCAACCATTCAGCTGTGCACAACGCCTGGGTGGATACAGGTCCGCCTTCGAGATGCAGCTCCTCCTTAGAGCTGCAGTTTCTAAGCTTGCAAGCTTCCACCTCACAGAACACCCCTCCCCTGCAACTTCCCCACTCAGCTCCTTCAGACTAGCCAGCAGCAATTAGCAAACACCTGGTGGAACTGTTCATTTGCTGAGCTCATTATACAAGCTACTTCTCAGTCCAATGATGGTTAAAAACGTTAACGTTAGGAGTTAGATGAGCACTGTTGTGGTGACTTCCTTGGGGCGGAGTTTCAGAGACAGCAGGACTTTTTAAAGAGACAGAGGCCCAATTTCAGGGCGTTAAATTATGAAGTCAAATTTATTTTAAGTTACATTTGATATATACAGCATTTTTGTAACAACTGAAGGTAATATGATTCTAAATGCCTGGAAAACACATAATACTGCCCTTTAAATCACTACGTCGCTGGTTTAGCAGTGCACTAAGGATCATTGTCCTGGTATAGAGGGAACATACACTGAATCTCAATAAGTTTTGCTTCAAGAATTACTCTCATTCATCCTTCCTTCCGTTTAGACCAGTTTCCCTCTACCTGCTGATGACAAACATCCCCACAGCCTAATGCTGCTACCACCATGCTTCAACGTGGGGTTGTGTTCTGATTGATGCTGTTCCGGTATGCGAGTTTTGGTGGACAATTGTCTCTTAGCCTGCTGGGGTGGAATAATCTTTCCATTTTCTATATGGGCTTCATTAGTCTCAGTAGGGTGTTCAGGGATTGGGTATTTTTTATATCCCAACCCTGATCTCTATTACTTCGCAACTTTTACACCAGATGGAGAGTTCCTTGGTATTGCAGTGGTGATTCTAAAGGCTTTAGATCTGAATACTTGAGATCATTTGATATTTGGGCTTCACAAAAGTAGATCTTATGTGGTTTCTAAGCTAAATTGTAGGTGAAAACATACACTCACTGGCCACTTTATTAGTAAGCAATTGAACTGGTGTGCCTAACACAAATAGCTATTCAGCCAATCACATGGAAACAACCTAATGCTTCTGGGCATCTTGATGTGAAGACAACTTGTCGTGTCAAACATTAAGGCAGATGAGCCCCAGCAGCAGAAGACCACAGCAGGCACCACTCCTGCCACTTAACACATGGACAGCATCAATACCCTGACCTTTGTGTTGGTACCAAGAAAACATCTCCCACACCACTAAACCACCACCAGCCTGAACTGTTTACAGAGGCATGAAGGATCCATACTTTTGATCACTTTCTACCAGACTTTTTCAGATACGTTCTGTTTCATACCAACCACGGTTTAATTTATAACCCACCGTGAGAACGACTAATAACTCCTTTGACATCTCAAGTAATTTTCTACAACCCACTCAGTCTATTGTAAGAAAATGTGGGTATGTGACTGCATTAAGCAGCATCTCGGTCATCGCTCAGAGTTTTTTTGGTTTGGTCAGGGGTTATCGTCTGTTCTACTGCAGCATCAGCTGAGCAACGCAATCAATGACAAGGTGCTCTATAAAATCTTAATTAATATACCGCTATATTTAAGTATACATGAGATTTTAACATTATGATTATGTATCTCCACGATTCATGACAATATCCAACTACCGAGAAAAACTGAAATGCAGTGATGTAAGAACCTGTTTCTGTGATGGTCTGTTGTTTGTACAGTATGGCAAAACAGGACTATGGACTACAAAGTCAGCAAACTGACCTAAAACACAAACAAATTTCACAAATAGAACAAAGTAGCTTAATCAAAGGGTGGCAGATGTTTTATTGAAAGCTGTTTTGCATTAAGCCACATTTTCTCGAAAAACTGAATTGGGAAAAGTTGGAGTATCCCCTTAGAGCAGTTATGAGCTTCAGATACCAATTTAATGAAACAACTGCATTATTAGGGGAAAAGAAAAAACCCTTTGTGATTGTTCAGGATCTCCATCTTAAGCTTGAATGTGCATACAGTCTATGGTTTGGTTGGTTAACTGAATTCCCTCATGTTTGGCTCTTACACTCAGTTTCTTTTTTTCCACTTTGCACACTTCCAAACAAAAACGCAGCTTCATGCATGTTTATGTCCTGCTCAGCTGTGAGGCTGATTCATGAGGAACTGAACCAGAAGCCTGATGACGCCATCGTTCAGACCCACCACTTCTCCGTCCTGCACGCCCTCATAGAGCCGCAAGCTCTCAGTGCCCCACAGGAGGTTTTTCCTGGGGTTGTTTGCGTCCACTTCCACAGACAGGGCCAGAGTGTTGAGCTGGTAGCAGAAGAAGGAGAAGAAGTGGCCGTCTGTGATGACGGCTTGCGACACGAAGGGTCTGGAGACATCCTCGTAGTTCCAGAAACCTGTAGAGGTGGATGGAAAGGTAGGAACACCTGTAAGTCTTTTCTCTTCTACCTCCAGAATTCCCACACATTTCCCCAGTAAAGTTTCCAGATCCAACTATTCAGAGTTCTCAGTTCTATATGTCCATTTTACAATATGAAAACAATAAAATACAGAAAACATTACAACTTCGGGCAGATATGGAAAAACTAGAAAAAGGAAACAAAGAAGGAAAAAAAGATGGGAGAAAAGAATGGGGTGGCAAGGGAGCATGTGGGATTTGACAGGAAGGGAAAAGGGAGAGAGGAAGGAAGGAAGGGGAACAAAGGAAGAAATGGAAAGAAAGGAAGGGAAGGAAAGGAAACTAAGGAAGCTACGACAAAGGACGGGAGGAAAGAAGGGGGAAAGAAATGATGCAAGGCAGCATGGGAGATTTGACACAAGAAAGAGGGAGGAAGGGTGGAAGGGTGGAAGGAAGGAAGGAAGGAAGGAAGGAAGGAAGGAAGGAAGGAAGGAAAGAAGGAAAGCACAGATGAAGGATACACGGAAGTACATAAGGAAGGAAAAAAGGAGAGACCCAAAGAGGGAAGGATGCAACATTTTGTTAATAGAATAGTAATTAAAATCTGGAAATACAAATACTTTTATAACTTCTTATTTTCTTTTTCCAAACTTATCCAGACCTTGAAAATACTGAAATCAAAATTCCAGGCCCTTCCAGACTGTGGAGGAACCTGTAAATGTTTCCAACCTAATAAAAATGTTGCATAAAAAAAGTTCAAAAAGTTAATACTATTTTAAATCTAGAATAAAACTGCTGGCAATTACTTCGTTTTCAAACCACGTTTTGCAATAAAATGCAGCTTTACCGAGGTTTAAACACACTTTAAAGGTAGACACACAAGTGGAGAAAACATTTAAAAAACTTTTTTCCTCAGTGTCAGAAAAAAACAGCACCACAAAATAAAAGCTGTAAGAGAAGCAGTGAAATCCTTGTTGATTCGTCCCGTTTTCTGACCTTGGTACATAGCCTGAGCTCCGGTCCAGGCAAACAGGCTGGCCATGGCGTTGGCTCTGAGGAAGGGCTCCACCTGGTCCGGCTGCTGCTGCCGAGCCATGCGTTCTCTGTGGTACCGGTCGGGAACGAAATGGAACTGAGTGTGACCGTAGCAAGCTGGGTCTGGGAGCTTTGCTCCTGGTAATGAGGAGGAAAGCAGAGTCGTTGTCAAACCGACAACATCGTCTTTCAATTGACAGAAATGTTGCTTTTCACAAACTTTGCTGCTTCAGCTCCGCTGGATATTTTTGTTAGGTGTTTCCATTGTATACTGATGTTCAATCATAAATTTTTAAAATATTTTAGGGGCTTTTATTAGGAAATACATCAAGTTTATATATACAGTTTCAACACTGATAGCATTAGCTGTTCTGTAATTTGCTCTGACAGAGTGGATCACAGTTTATGGGATCAAGCTTGTTTTTTCAGTGTTTGTAGGATTTCACTTTTTTTTTTTTTTTTTTTTTTTTTTTTTTTTTTTTAAATCCAGTTGCTTTTTAAGGATTAGGTCTCAATTCGATCAAGCTCCAGGGAGATTTTCTGTCATGAAGCCCAGATTTCAGTGTTTCCATCATTTCATTTAATTGGACCGTTGGACGAAGTTGCTCAGCAGGGATTCAATTCTTTCTTCATCCCAGGACTTTAACTGAAAAGTTGTCAGTGAGCCCACTCTCTCGGGATGCTTCTCTGTCTGCCTGACACAGGGTTCATGGTAGTATTCATCTTGTCTTCTCTAGACAGTCCTATTTCCAGAAATTTCAAATAAAATGACAAGGACTTTGCTTGAAAATATCTGTTCTTCATGTTTTTCTTGGAGAAAGGAAGCTTCTTTGCAGCCCTTCTTCACACCAGACCAGCCGCCTCTAAAATTCCTGAGCAAGCTCTGCATCAGTGGCAACCTAATCCCTTAGTGGAATCCTTTTTAGGCAAAGCCCTGCCGCCTGCTGGACATCCTCGGGCACCCTGAAGCTTTCCTTACAGCAGTTAAACGTCTCTTCTTGTAGTTTCTGACGATTCGATAAATGGTTGATTTAAGCACAACTTTACCAGGAGCAAGACTCCTGTCTGTCAAGCCACTGTGATGAAAAACAGTGATGAGAAGAAGTGTTTTTTTGTTGTATTTTTTTATGGTAACCATTGTTGATAAAAGAACAATTTTAAACAGCACTTTATTTTAAAGCAACCCCTCTTCTCTTCAGAGTAGCAGCTGTCCTGTTCTTGCTAACGATTTCCCCTGAACGGACATCACTGAAATGATGCGCGCAGGTTGTTTTAAGGAAGGCGTAAACAGAGTGCAGCGAGCTGCATTTCATCAGACTCGATGCAAACTGTCACCATTAAAGCAGGAAAGTTAGTGAAAAACACAGTTTCTGCCATTTCTCTAGATTGTAACCAGACTGACTTAGAGATCAACTATTTTGTTTAGTTGTAGTTTTACCTGTGAAAATGGTGTTTTCATATTGCCTTCTGAACAGAGGCATCATGTTGGGGGCAAGGGAGACCTCTGGGACCTCAGCTGTGAAGGAGGCCTCCAGTGGAGTAAACTAAAAACATTAAAAATAAGAGGAAGTTAAAAGAATGGGTGAAATCATATCTAGATTATTTCTGTTGCCAACACTCCAGCGGTTAAAAGATGTTTTGGGTGTTTTTTGTTTTTTTTTTACCTGCGGAAGCTGCTGAGGTATTCTAATCTGGCTGTGGGGGTGGTCATCGATCTGGAACCTGATTGGCTCGGGCCGGCCTTTGCGGTGGCCCTTCGGTATTGTTCTCTTTCCCCTCCTCCAATAAAAGTTCACCTGTGGACTGAGATCTGAAGAGGAAAACAAACATCAGAAACCAAATGCACTGAAAGGAGGGACTCTGGTTTATGTGGTCTGCTGTGTAGAAACAGAGAGATGTAGCTGGATGTAAACTTTCAGTATTAAACTTGCTTTAGAGACTGCAGTTTGGAGGTTCACAATTCATTTCACAGGACAAAAGTGTCCCGAAAAAGACTATTTAGCGACAATTCGGAACAAATGTCATCTCAAGGCACTTTAGAAGAAAATGGATCCAATTAATATTCAATTATACAGAACCCAGTTTGGTCCTAAATCAACTCAGATTCAGATCGATCCAGCTTATTCCAGTACAATCCAGATAGAAAAGTGAAAAACTTTTACTCTTAAGAATAATGTGTTACAATTATTATTATTGTAATTCAGGAGCAGTATCTCATTAAAACGAGACATGCTCTCATTTTAACAAACTCGTAACAAGTTTTTTCATTAAAACCGAAGTTTGTTCTCATTTAAACAATAAGAGGTCATAACATTAAAACAGCAACAGCTTGAGGGATGTTTATGTGTCGTCTAGAAGAAACAGAGTAAGAAGATGGAAAGTCAGAGGGAGCCCCTCTATGCCTTTCTAAGAAGTAATGTCAGAGCTACGTATTTTTATAGCTTGTTAAAACGAGAATCTTTCTCATTATAATGAAATATAAGACGTTTTGTTAAAACAAATTTCTCATTTTAAAGCGTTTTGTATCTTGTTATAATGAGAAAGTTTCTTGAGATAATGCTCCTGAATTTATTTCCTAGTTCTGGCAGTTAAACGCCTCTGTATATTTGCAAATATCATAATCCTTGGGGACCCGAAATATTAACCTGCCCATCACTTTTACAAACAGGGAGGTCCTAAGAGCTGACCCCAGTGATAATACCACCTCCACTTTGAACCCTTATCCTGCCTCACACCTCACTACTGTCTCACTGTCCCCTTCCCTCACACACATCTCTGTTCACAGCTCTCCTATGCTCTTGCAGCTTATTCAGACCTTCAAACACAATATCTGTACTGGTCTCTTTCACCACTCAGTAAAAATACAGCCTAAACAATGATGTAATGGCCCATAAAGAAAGCTTTGTTAGTAGTTTACGAAACTTCATCATCCATACCCAGACTGCAGAGACGGAGCAGCGGATTGTATTTTGCCAAGCTGTAGGTGAGATCAGAAACCAGGGTCCTCAGAAAGGGGCCGACCACCTGCTCCTGACTCCTGTACAGAAAAGGTTTGCGCTTCTTCACCTTGTGCCAGTGCTCGTGTAAAATCACACGGGTGACCAGGTCTCGGATATCACTGAACGCAGCCTCGTCGATCCCAGGGACAGCCGCTTGATCCGCGGCTGAGGGGGAGCTCTCCGTACCCGGGGTGAACTTCTCCGGAAGGCCCGGGATGTACGCGGTTTTGGTGAAGTGCTGGTACCACCTGTCTGGGTTTCGTGCGAAGGTCTGAGGATAGACGACGAATTTCATCCGCTGGATGCGAGTGATGAGGGATAGCTTCTCCTCCACAGGGGAGGCGGAGATCTTTTTAACGCGCTCCTCGATCTGCCGCAGCCGGGCAGCTTTGCTCTTAGCCGTCAGGGAGGCGACTATGGGTGGATACTGAGGCTCCTTTACGGCTGCTTCTGTGTGGACATGTTTCAGGGTTTTAAGGGGAGGAAGACTTCTGGGGAGCAACAAGGGCAGCCTTATGCGGGCCGCCATGTTTCTTCTTTGAGTTCTTGCTCGTGGATTTTATTTAGAGTTGACCAACAACATATCGGTACATTAGCGCCATCAGCTGGTATGGAGTGGTGGCGGTAACTATACACGTCAATACACAAACTTTATTGAACGTGTATAAACAAAACAGAGGCACATAGCATTTACCATTATGCCTGAACCGAAAAACAAAAAAGAAACAAACAAAAAAAAAAAATACACAGATTAAACAGATAGAAGCATAAACTTCAGAGGTAGAAAAATAATATAAAAAAGAAGTAAACACACTAAAGGGAAGAATGTATATGTATAAATATATGTGGACAAATAAAAGTTGTAAACATTTTCGAACAGTGAAAATAAATTACTTGCTGACTCCGTCTTTACCAACTTCAGGGAATTTGCAAATAGATTTAAATAGTTTTTCCAATATGCTAAATTCGGTTTAGTTGGGTTTTTTTTTTTAAATCTGCATTTGTAAATAAAATAAATGCCATTAAAATTTTATTTAAAATCAGAAAATCCTCTTGCACATTGATTTTTTTTGGACTGCAGCCAGCTCAACATATCCGTCCAAAAAGTCTGGAGGAACGTACAGTTTTAAAAAAATAAAGGTCCAAATTTTCAGTCTCATTTTCACAAAATACACAGCTGTTAATGGGCTGTATTTGTTATGATATGCATTATTTGGTGTCTGCCAAACATAGCATCTTGTCTGATGGCCAAAAAGCTCCATTTTGGTCTCATCAGACCAGTTAATATTCTTCCACTTGACCATGGAGTCTCCCATGTGCCTTTTGCCAAACTCCAGTTGAGCCTTGATATGAGTTTTCTTCAGCAGTGGATTTCACATTCCCACTCTCCCATAAAGCTTTGACTGGTGAAAAGAACCAGGGCAACAGTTGCAACACTAGACTTCTTCTTCCTCTGTCAGTTTGTGAGGACGGTCTTATCTAAGCAGATTTACACATGTGCCATATTCTTTCCATTTCTTGATGATGGATTTAACTGAACTCCAGAAGATGTTCAGTGCCTTAGAGATTTTTTTGCATCCACTCCTGAACCTGAATCATTTTGTCTTCTTGCTGTAATGATAGCTTGGAGTACTGATTAACCAGTGAATGGACTTTCCAGACACAGGTGTTGTTATATTACAATCACTTGAGACACACTCACTGAACACAGATGATCTCCATTCCATTTATTATGAGATTACTAGCACCAATTGGCTGGACCTCTACTGAATTAGGCCAGTCACTTTGAAGGGGCAGTATCATGTAAAATCAACTTTTTTGAGCTTTACATCATGTTACAATGTTATTATCCCGTCATCAAAAACATACTTGGAGTGTTGCCTTGATCCTTTCATGCATGTTTGAGAAATCCTTTAATCTCCCATGGCAACTATTCAGTGGTGTAAAACGCCTGGGTAAATATAGCTCCACCTTCAAGACCCAGCTCCTCCTCAGAGCTGCAGTTTCTAAGAATCTGAGCTTCCGCCTCACAAAACAACACTCCCCCACGACTTCCCCACTCAACTCCTTGAGACTAGCCAGCAGCAATCAGCTAATACCTGGTGGAACTGAAACCCCTTTTGCATTTGTTATATTTTCTGCTTTATTTATTTTCTTGTTGTTTCTGTGTGACTATATTATTATTATTATTATTATTATTATTATTATTATTATTATTATTATTATTATTATTATTATTAACAACAACAACAACAATAATAATAATAATAATAATTGTTTGTCCTCATTTCTGCTCAGTTTTTTTCATGTTAAATTGTATTTTTTGTTGCTGATGTTTCAAAAAGACCTTTTTAAAGAGACAGAGGCCCAATTTCAAGGCTTTAAATTGCAAAGTCAAATTTCTTTTAAGGCATATTTGATATATCCAGCATTTTTGTAACAACTGAAGGTAACATAGTTACTTGATTGTGCTATAAAATTATTCTGTGTTGCTGGAAAATAGATAATACTGCCCCTTTAAAGGGGATGAATATTTATGCTATAACTTGTTTTATGTTAAATATTTGTATTTAATTGTAATTTTTTGTGTTGTCATTAACTGAATTTTAATTGTCATTTTTTATTCCCCCCCCCATCGTGGGACAACAAAAAATATTTCTGTTCTATTCTATTCTATTCTAAAGAAATCAGTTTTCACTTTGGCATTAAAGGTTTTTTTGTTTTTTTGTTTTTTTTTGTCAGAAAGTATATATTTATTATTTTTTTTATTTTTTTTTTTTTTAAATTATGACTTAAAAGTTAAGAAAACGGTGAAACATTGAAGGGTTGAATACTTTTTTGGGGGATTGAAGTTAATCAACGTTTGAGAACACTGCTGCACTTGAAGCGACCCCTTAGTACGTCATTGATGTTGCCTTTAGAGCCACTGACAAACTGTCGGATATTTGTTTTGCAAACAACACGACCAGGCTATAAGGTTCGTGATACTTACATTTTACTGTTACTGTTAAGAAAAATAATTTGAAAAACGTGGTCTGAATTCATGTACAAAAATGTAAGTTGACTTATGAAGCTTATGTGAAAATATATGTTTTAAAATTAACCGGCTTCTCTCAACAAGGCTTGGATAGATTGATGTTCATGAAAGGTACATGAATGCAGCATTATCTTGGCGTGTTTGGTTTGGAGTTTCTGAGTTTGTGAAGCTTTTTGGTGCCAAAAAACGAAGATAAAGCTGAAGTATTATCAACTGTAAACTATAAACCTAGCTATGTATTTTCGTAATGTTTGTCGAGCGCAGTTGGTCAGGACCAGAGCGTGTCTGTTCAACCCTCTCCAGCGTGTTTATCGAGCCGAGGTACCTGCTGTAAAACCAATCCGTTTGCTTATTATAAACACTGTCATTTCGTTTACTGTTGCCGAGCATTTTCACAACACACACTCTGGTAGCTCTGTTGGTGGCTGTGGGGAAGCTTCAGTGTCCCACCACCAAGAGGTCTGCTTTATAACCATATTTACCCTGCCTCAATTATCGCTTTATTTACCTATGTTAATATAATTCTCCCATTTGCCTGTGTCTGACCTTTCAGAGATCACTCTGCACCAAAAGCGATGAGGTGAAGTTGGCAGAGGAGGCCAGCAAAAGATACGGCTCTCCAGGTCCAACTATCTTCTCCAAAGTGATTGATAAAAGCATCCCTGCAGATATTATCTATGAAGATGATAAGGTAAGCAACCAAGGCTTGCAGAAGATAGGTTTTAGTTTATTCATATGACCAAGTCAAGTTTTCCTAATCCTGGTCCTCAAGGCACACTGACCTGCATGTTGTAGATGTTTTTCTTCTTTAACACACCCGAATCAGACGATTGCAGTTCAGCAGAAGCTTGTTAAAAGCAGCTCAAAAATCAAGATTAGAGACAGCAAGGAGGTGTATAGGAAGAAGCTGGAGAGTAAACTGCATAGGAACGATATCAGAGATGTGTGGTCAGGGATGAAGAAGATCACAGGCTTCAAGCAAAAGAAGGATCAGACAGATGGAAGTCTGGACAGGGTAAATGAGCTGAACACATTCTTCAGCAGGTTCAGTTCAGGAACAAGCTCACCATCCTCCCCCTCCTCCCCGCAGCCAAACGGACATCCTACCCTCCTTTGACCCACAGCTTTCCTGTCACACCTCAGATGTTCTATTTTCCACCTCAGTCATGGACTCCTCTGCTTCCACTAGTTTGTCTTCAACTAAATCAGGAGATGCTGCTGCTCCCTTTGCCTCCCTTTCTCACTTTTCTGTTTCTAGAAGTCAGGTGACGAGGCAGCTGGAGACACTGAACCGGAACAAGGCTGCAGGTCCAGATGGTGTCAGCCCCAGAGTCCTGAAGGCCTGTGCAGAGCAGTTCTGTGGGATTCTGAAACATCTCTTCAACCTTAGCTTGACCCAAGAGAAGGTACCACTGTTGTGGGAGACATCCTGTCTGGTTCCAGTACCAAAGAAAACTCACCCATCAGTCATCAACGACTATGGACCTGTTGCCCTGACATCCCACATCATGAAGGTCTTGGAGAGACTCCTGTTAGCCCACCTGAGTAAGCAAACCAGCAGGACCCCTTGCAGTTTGCTTATCACCATGGAGTTGGAGTTGAAGACACCATTATACACCTGCTTCAACAAACCCACTGTCATCTGGACAGAGCAGGCATCACTGTGAGGATCATGTTCTTTGATTTCTTCAGTGCATTTAACACAATTCAGCCTGATCTGCTTCATCTGAAACTCCAGAAGACACAGGTGGAGGCCTCAACAATCGCCTGGATCAATGACTACCTGACAGGTCTGTCTGTCAGGTAGTCATGGATCCACACTTTATGAGACTGAAGGACTGTGTGTCTAGCCAGGTGGTCAGCAGCACAGGAGCACCACAGGGGACTGTACTCTCACCTTTCCTTTTCACTCTGTACACGTCAGACTTTCAGCACAAGTCACAGACTCCTGTCATCTACAGAAATACTCAGATGACTCTGCAGTTGTCGGGTGTATCAGAGATGGACAAGAAGCTGAGTACAGAGAGCTGGTGGACGGCTATGTGTCATGGTGTGGAATATAAATACCTCGGTGTTCATCCAGATGGACTGGACTGGAGAATCAACAGTGAAGCCGTCTACAAGAAAGGACAGAGCAGACTGTATTTCTTGAGGAAGCTAAAATCCTTCAAAGTTTGCAGCAAGATGCTGCAGATCTTCTATAAGTCTGTTGTTGAGAGCGTCATCTCCTCTGCCATCATCTGTTGGGGCAGCAGCATCAGAGCCAGGGACCTAAAAAGGCTCAATAACCTGTTAAAGAAGGCTGGTTCTGTTCTGGGGACGACTCTGGAACCTCTGGTGCTGATGATGCAAAGAAGGATTTTGCATAAAATCAAGAAAATTATGGACAACCCTGACCATCCTCTTCATGAGACTGTCATTGGAAAACAGAGTCTCTTCAGTCAGAGGCTTCTTCAGATTGGTTGTAAAACAGACCACTACAGGAGATCTTTCCTGCCCACAGCCATCACAATCTATAATAACTCCTTAATTAATTGAGTTACATCAATATTTAATTTCCTTTTGGGATAAATAAAATATTTTTGAACTGAATTTGAATTTTAAGCTATCAGTTAAAATCAGGTGTGGTGAAGCAGAGACACACCTAAAACATGCAGGGCAGTGTGCCTTCAGGACCAGGGTTGGGAATAATTTACCTAGTTCACCTGGAATGAAAACATTTTTGAGTTGTTTTTTTTTTTTTTTTGTCTTGTTTCCAGTGTTTGGCATTCAGGGATATCAGCCCACAGGCCCCTGTTCACTTCTTGGTTATTCCAAGGGTCCCCATTCCTCGAATAAGCGCAGCTAAAGATGATGATGCTGAGGTATGAAGTTCTTCACAGATATCCTATGCCGGTTACATCCCCACCTTCACTCCATCTACTTCAATTCTCTGTAACTTTGACACAAAATAAGAAGAAATTCAGTAAACAAATACATCTTTTGTATTATGCACTACTTGTAAGGTATAGTGATAAAGTAAAAAAAAAGTTCAAATGGTGATTTAATTTAATGGGGAAAAAAGTTTGAAAAAGAAATTGTGCCCCTTGGTAAATTGTGAAAATTAACTGTGATGAATCAACATTTTTGGAAAGCTGAGTTTAATTTTAGTTGCCAGATTCAGACATGTAAAAATTAAGAAATCACTAATATAGAACCTTTCTGACATAAAGTAGGCTAAAAACATAGGAAAGCAACATATCCACCACAATCTAAAAAAAAGTCATGAACAGATGAGAAATAAAGTCATTAACATCCTTCCGTATGGGAAGGCTTTCATTGGAAGTGTTTGAGTCTCCTTTGAACCACAGTCGGAGCCATTATCCGCAAATGGAGATATTGAATTTTCCAGGAGTAGCTAAACCTACCAACATTACTTGAAGACTGCGTCAACTACTCATCCTGGAGAATGTGAGAGAACATAGAGCTACATCGAGTGCATCGCGTAGACCAGCACTGGCCTCAGTTAATGTCACTGTTCATGATTTAACAGTAAGAGAAAGTGAAATCTATGGGACAGTTACAAGGTGAAAACCACTGCTTCACAAAAAAGAACACAAAATTGTGTCTCACATTTGCCAAAAGAGATCTTGATGATCATCGTGACTTTATAGGAAAATATACAATGGACTGATTAGACAAAAGTGGAACTTTTTGGAAGGTGTGTGTGTCCCCTTACATCCGGCGTTAAACTAACACATCATTTCAGAAAAAGAACATCATACTGATGGTTTAGTGCTTCAGGACCTGCCTGGACAACTTGCCAAAATTCTGCTGTCTAGCAGAAGATCCTTAAGGAGAATGTTCAACCATCATTTTGTGATCTTAAGCTCAAGCGCTCCTGGGATATGCAGCAGAAAATTGCGTCCATTTTGCAAAGAAAAGGCGGCTCAAATACCTCCACAGCAATTTAAAGACCCAGTATGAGTTATTGCACATGCCAGTTGTTGCCTCCAACAGTGGCACAGCTAGTTATTTGTCTTTTTGGATTAATTTTTCCCAGATATTAAATGGAAAATTTAAAAGTAACTAAAAAGCAAACAGAAAAATCTTAAAGTCTGTTGTGAAAAGGGTGAAAAGTTAGAAGTTAATCTATAGAAAAAATTTAATTCTAAAAAAAATATTTAATCTGTAATCATTTTTAACATCTTTTCACATTCATGTAATTTGGCTCTATTCCAATAAAAATTGATTTGATTTTACTGAAAAAATAATATGGAAGAACACAACTGATCTTATTTTAAAGTTCAATTTATGTGGCCCTCTAGAGTCTGGAGGGCCACATAAACAGTTATGGCGGGCCAGATTTGGCCCGTGGACCTCGTGTTTGACAGCTGTGATCTAAGTTATCACTTATTAGTATTATCTCCAAAAAGTATTTCGTGAAAAGGCAACTCAAATACTGAGTAACTGATCGGAAGGTCTGATATAATATCTAAAAAGTGATATCATCAGTCAGACAAAAATATGAAGTTTAGTGTAAATTCTGGTATTTTAAGGACTGAAATTAAAAAAAGTACAAATAAATAATTACAAAATAACAATTTTTGGCAGAAGAAACACTTTTTCAAGTGAATCTGTTTTTCAGTGTAAACCTTATGAAACTAAATCTCACAGCAGGTCATGTATTTATATTTCTACAGAACAGGGTTGCGTACTTCTGGTGACAATATAGAGTGTTTACTGTATCTTCTTGACCTCAAAACCACACAACAGGCTCAGCAAATAAAAAACAACATTTGAACAATATACTTTGAGTACAAACAAGAAGTCTCACTTTAACATAAACTGTAAGTGTCTATGTAAGGTGCATTTCTGGTTAAAGCATGTGTGACTTTAAAGTAAGAGTACTGATACTTCGCTATAATATTGCTCAAGTAAAAGTAAAAAGTGTAGTGTAGTAAAACTACTTCTAAAAGAAAAACTGCAAATGTCATGTCATCAGCGTGGGTGTTAATTAGTGACATGCGCAGATCAAATCAAAGGAGCTCTTTTGAGTTTTGCGTAAGACACAATTTTGACCAATAGGTGTCAGTATTTTTGTGTTGAGAAATTTATTAACTTTGGTTCAGGCAGCAGTTTTTAACTTAAACTGTTGAAATTCAACGGAAGCTTTAGTAGATGGTGTTGATGCACACATACCTTTTTAGAAATTATTAACTTTTTTCTTGTCTAAAAATATTAAGTCTTGCTTATTTTTCTCCAACATTCAGCTTTTGGGACATCTATTGGTTGTTGCTAAAAATGTGGCAAAGCAGGAATCTCTTAGTGAAGGCTACAGAGTGGGTAAGTACTTTCATCCACCTGATGAAGATTCTTCACAAAATTAAAATTAATGAATAATCGGCTGTTAATTACCTGCATTGAATTTGCAGTCATCAATGATGGAAAACATGGATCTCAGTCAGTCTACCACCTTCACGTCCACGTCCTGGGAGGAAGACAGATGGCATGGCCACCGGGATAAAGGGCTCACACAGAACTATCAAAACGTCAGGAGTCATCCTTTCAAGAAACAAGATTCTTCTCTGTTTAATTAATTTAGTCAGTAGTTCGCCATGCTTTCTCAGATTCTTTCGTAGTGTTTTTCCCCAACTTTGGCTGCACAATATGCTGAAATAACCCACCTTTTAGCTAAGAGCTCTTTAGGAATCAGGTAGTTGAGCAAAAAAAATACAATTTAATGACTGTCACAACTGTTTGTAATTTTATTTAGTGACAATGACAAAATGGGAAACAACCTTTGTCTTACAGCAGGCTACTTGTAATTAAGCATATAATATAGCTGAATCAGTCTCCAAATGAAAAGGAAGGCCATCAGTTTGAGAAAACCAGCTTTCTCTGATTTCTGTATGTCCAGCCTGATTAAAGAACTTAAATAAGCACGATATAACATTTGTCCGTACAAATGTTTTTCTTGTCTTGTGACAATTTATGTACAAAAAAATAAACATTTCAAATGTAAATATTTTGACCTATACAAATGTAAAATCTATCAGCAAGGAGGCCATGGTTGACGTGGCTTTAAATAAAGACTAATTGTATTTTATTTTTACTCAGTTCCATAACTCTAATAAATTCAGTTATTTTTACATGTAGGTGGCATTACTGTTTTAATTAAAAATTATAATTCTATTATTCTATGATATGTTATGATCTTATAACAGCGTCTAATGCAATACAAAGAGATCTCAGCTCATCTAAACCAAATGGACAACCTCAGTGAACTGCTAAACCAATGAGAATTTGTACAGTGTTTCTTTGTCTGGTGAATTTTGGGTTAAAGCTGTAGTATGTAACTTTTATCAAAAATATTTTTCGACATATTTGTTGAAACTGTCACTATGTTGTGATAGAATGGTATGAGACAGATAATCTGAAAAAACTGAGCTCCTCTGCCATCTCCAAGTGCACCCAGTGCTATCTGGAAACAAGTAATCAGAACCAGGAGGCGGGTCTTAGCGCTGTCAATCACCGTCTGAGTGGCGCTGCTCATCCCTGCTTCCTCCCCCTGTTGCTCTCTGCTGTGCTGCAGCTGACAAAGACCCAGGCAGGCTAGCTAACATACAAGACAGTAAAGATGAGTAGATTTATGAGGGGAATGGAAATTAAATGGACATCAAAGCAGTCAAACATCAGCTACTGGTTGGCAGTGCAGTCTGTGAAGAGACATACATCAGACATACACTCAGGGATTCTGTGAGGAACTGTGTACCATCAGCAGGATACTGAGAGCCTTCATTGAGAGCTCAGTGGAAATGTGGAGGACATATCTGGAAGCCAACTGCAAGTCAGAAAGTGTGGTATAGACATCGATCAGGCATAACAGTCTTATGACCACCTGCCTAAATCTGTCTCTGGGCTACCAAAACACCCCTGACCCTTCGAGACATGGACTCCACTAAAACCCAGAAGGTGTGCTGGCAACAAGATTTTAGCAGCAGATGCTTCACGTCCTGTAAGTTGTGATGCATGACCTCCACAGGTCTGACTGGTTCAGCACATCCCACAGATACTCCAGATACTCAATTGGATTCAGATCAGAAGAATATTGTTGTGTTTCTTTGCGGTGAGAGACATTACCTTGTTTCAAGAGGCCAAAACCATCAGGGAATACCTTTCCTTAGAAAGGGTGTTTGGGTCTGCATCATCCATGTGGATGGCAGCTGCCAAGGTTTCCCAGAAGAACATTGACATCTTCCAATTTCACATCCTGATGGCAAGTGTGTCCCAGGTAAGTTAAGTACACACACCTGGCCATCCACATGATAGCCAGTGGTTCATCAGACCAAGCCACCTTCTACCATTCCTCCATAGTCCAGTTTTGATGCTTACGCACTCATTGTTGGTGCTTTTGGTGGTTAACAGGGGACAGCATGGGTACCCTGACTGATCTGTTCCTTCCTTGAACCACTCTTGATAGACACTGACCAGTCCACATCAAAAATAACCCCCCAATATCTGCCGTTTTGGAGATGCTCTGATCCAGTTACCTTGCCCTACCAATTCAGCATTTGTCAAACTCACTTATTTTTATGCTGGTGGGTTTTTTCCTGCTTCTAACTTTGAGTATAAAATGTTCACTTGCTACCAAAATTAATCCCAACCACTAACAGGTACCATGATGAAGGGATAATCAGTGTTATTCACATCAAATATCATAATGTAATACCCAGTTGGTCCACCAAGTTGATGGATTGTCGGTGTTACTGTTCTGCAAAGGTCTGAACCTGTTCAGTTAGATCACCTCAATTAGTGGCTGCAGATATTGGTTCCAGTATCAAGCGAGGATATTCAGCAAGAACTCTGGAGTGTTATTTTGAATTAGAGGAGAACAAAAATGAAGAAGGCAAAACTGCAGGCTATCAGGACAATCTGCAGATACCTGGAATTACTCAGATAAACAACAACCACAAAGAGGCCTGAAGGAAATTGATCGTAACCAAATCCCAATAGAGAGAGAGAGAGACAGAGAGAGAGAGAGATAGGTCCTAAGGAGTCAGCTGAATGGTAATGTTCCAAGTTACAAATACTTACTCAAAGGAGATATAAAAATGGAACATCAAGACAGGAACAAATTGCACATTGCACAGACAGGACTTCATCACCCTGACCCTATCTGGTCAAAGGAAGATGGGAATCTGAGGAACAGTGGGTATTAGAGTCACCATCTCGGAAGCCATTTTCCAGAATGGTGTCAGAACATGCTCTTTCTTCAGTCCAGCAAGCACGCTCTTTTTAAAAAAATAATTTTCCATAAACCATTTCACAGCCCTCTCAGTGCAGTAATAAATTTACTGACAGTTGCTAGAATTTCCTTTTATCTTATCATACTTGTTTGTAAGCAATAATATAACTTCCATCAGCTGCAGCACGCTTCAAATGTTTTTCTTTCGCCCTTTTAGTTTCATACTTCCTGTTCGGGTTTTTGGCAGGAATCAAGTCCCTCACTAATCATTCACCAGTTACAAGCAGAAGGTGACTCTGGATCAGAACGGCTGTGGTGTGACTGGGTGGTGTGATCTCAGCGAGTGGGGTAACTATGTGTCACTACAGAAAGACGGTTAAACTTTCGCCTATATTTACTGATAAAACGGTGCTCTGCACCTGTGGAGTGGCCCAACAATACACAGGACTCAGGAAAAAGAGGAAGTATTGGCAATATTTTTTATGTAAATTTTAAATGGTTCAGGTTTTAAAAGTGTCACGACTACCTGTTTCTAAAATATCCACCTTTTTTCTTGTTTTTATAACTTGCTTGCAACATCTGCCTCTTTTTAAATGTGTTAATCCAGTAGACGAACGCATTATTGCATGTTTCAACTTTTGAATAGCTCTTATGGGCCAAAGTCTTATCTGTTCTTATCTGTTCTCATCTTACAGAACTTATATAACACTATCTTTTGCTCTTTACTAGGCTTCATTGTGTCTGATAAAAACTGTCTTCATAAACCAATTTGAGCTGATAAGTATCTTAACAACACCCCACACCCACTTCATATTTGGATTATGGGATCCATTAACCCCCCCCCCCGCCCCCTGCTAGATGTTCATTCCTGCCAGCAAAGCCAACAGTCCTCAGCTTCTGTAATTAGTACAAACAACAGGTTTCTGTAGCTGCAGGCTGTTGTGTGCTGCGGGTGTTAGATTGTCTTCACCTTGTCAAGACCACAACCTTGATCTGTTTTTGTCTGTGGATCTTTAAATGATCACTGTGGCCTCAGCAAGCAGTTTCTAGTCGGATTATGCAAGTTTCCTCAGCTCTTAGAAGTAGCAGGAGAATCTACTTTGATTGCCCTGTTGAGGTTCCCTAAAGGGTGCTGTCTTGCCCAGAGAACAACCGTCGAGTACCTGTGTAGGGCAAAGGTTGATGGAGGTCAGTCCTACAATTCAGTGCTCCCACGAGATTGATGCCACTCAGCTATGAGAGCAGAGAAGGTAAGTCATCACCTGCAAAGCTTTTCAATCAATTATCTGCTTTCTTGTGCATGAATAAGGAGGTAATGCCAAGTGTTGGGATTTAAAAAACAAAAAAATTGTTTTGAATGTAAATAATAATAATAATAATAATAATAATAATAATAATAATAATAATAATAATAAACAAAATCCATTTTTTCCAGCTTTTACTTGAGTTAGTTTATTCATAATATGTAACAGCCATGAACTGTTGTGTTTTATTGTGCGTTCTTGGGTGTAATGTTTGTAGCTAACTCCTTTAAAAGAGTACTTTTTCCACTTGATGGGACACCTACAGTGTGTCCTGTCATAGTTCTTGAGCATTTACACCATTCCACTAACATTACTTGCACAACCTTTAATGCGTTTACTAGAAATGTATGTATCACAACACACACAGCAGTACATATCTTTGAGGTGCTTAGAAAATGACACATAGTTTACTAAGGTTTCAGCTGAATTCGTTCTAGTTATATAGTGCCAGATCACAACTGGCATCTCAAAGCACTCTTACGCAACAAACAAAACCAGTTTACTCAATCCAGTAATATCAAAAAAATTCAACATCAGTTAAATACATACATAATTACAATTTGATCCTAGACATAAAACAATGCAGTCGACATCAGTTTAATATGACAACTGGTAAAAAGATTTCTCGCTAAAGAAATCCAGCTGATTGCATTGAGTGACTGGATTTGTAGCATTCACTTCTCATGAAAGAGCAGGTGGTGACAGCAGATTTATTGCATTGAGTTAACTTTGCAGCAATTTCTCATGTTGAGCATACATTTGGTGAGAAAATTGACTTTTTTTGTTAAGACAATGGTTTGTGAACTGGACTATGACTCTAAACTAGGGCTTGGCGATAAAACGATAACTATATCTATCGCGATAGACACGTGATCAATATCAACAGAAAATACGTCCGATAGAATATTCAATAATTTCACTGAACTTCGATCAAGAACCGCACAGCATTCTGGGGGATGTAGGCAGAGGAAACGCTTGAGTCGCTCAACCTCTCAGGGCCCTAAGGTTGGCGGCATCAACGAACTCGCTCTACGGTTACCTAGCAACAACGTGTCGTGTAACACGAGCAACAGCAGTTTCGTGTTGCCCCCAACTTACTCCGGCCTACATCACTCGGGAGTCCACACGTACTCGAGGCAGAACAATGTGGAATCTAATTAGACGTTCACCGGACACATCTGTACAAAGGTAAATTTTTACGACCGCTGCACGAAAACTGTTCACATCGAACTGTTTTGTATGCGACACCGAGAAACTGTTGAGAGTCAGCGCAACCTGTCACTATAAGGACGTGCAGCGTGACTGCAGCTGCTCTGTTGGAGGAGAAACGGGGCTCGGCGCCCAACTAGCTCATCAAACTTGCTAGTGTCTATTCGGGTTGTGGGAAATGGAGGAATTTCATTTCACAAGAAATGTAGGCAATCGGCGCGCTTGAGTATGAAATATCAACCGTTTTTTTTCTTCTTTTTTTTTTTGTTTTTAACGGTGACGAAAAAATCTGAAGGCCTCCGTGACGGATTCTAATTCAAACAGGACCACTTGGTGCTGACGCAACTTTATGCACAGAAAACATCGCGGAGGTAACTAAATCAAACAATAATAAAAGAAGAAATCCCAACCGATTACTGTCTCTGACCTGGAGATTGAACTAAATGCATTTCCCGCTCTTAATGCACTAAATACAGCTTCATTTCACTTTTTAAACTTTATTTACTTACTTAGCCTTCTTGAACTGCGACCCGTATGTCCAAATTTCGCACCATAAACATGCAGATGTGAACTGGTATGACTATAAAAATCATTGAATCCCATAATCCGGGATCTGACAGTGTATTGAAGAGTTATGGACAGGAGGCTTTGGAGCCCGTCTGGTGCAGAAGCGCATTCTGGGAAATTTCCTCCTGCTGCCCCTGGTTTAGAGAGTTATGCTGACTTCTGAGTGCTTCAAATGGAGAAAAGATTCCCTGATTTCGAAACTTTGGCCGAAGTGGCGCTTGTAATTCTAGTTTATAGTGGGGCAGCAGAGCTGGTATTCAGCCTGCGGATCAACATCAAAACCCTGAGACATTTGATTATGTACAACCGGTGCGCAATTCATGTCCATGTTCATAAATAAGTGCATAATTTCATTTCATTGTTTATATGTAGTTACTGGTTCCACAGTCAGTGGGTTTTTCCACTGTGGAGAAAAAATTACATAGCTTTATCTGCTTGATGTGTAATGGCACGATGTGGATTTTCCATTTATATTGTTGAATATTAATTAAACCGAATTAAACTTAAATGTAATTGACTTTGTGATGATTATTAGTTACAATCTGATGGGAAAAAAAAATATTATGACGCGCTTTTTTGTGACGCCGTCAGTCAAAAGGACATTGGGAAAGTCTAGCGCAACCTCTGACACACAGTACGCCTGAGTATGTGTGAGCAGTTTCATATTTGCCATCGTGCCCCATAACTGCTTAAAAAGAATAGGGTGGAGAGAAAGGAGAAAATGAGTGCAACCGCTCTAGAAGACATTGTGAATAAAAGAGGAAAGGTCATGTCACCAGTTTGGCAGTGTTTTGGATATATGAAAAACCTAATCAATAATTGGACTGATATGAGATGCTTATATCCTGATATGTTTTTTTTTTTTTTAGCCATATCGTCCAGCCTTAGTCTAAACCACTCCATTGTAGTTCTGGCTATATGTTTAGGGTCGTTGCCATGCTGGCAGGCGAACCTCCACTAAGTCCGCTGCAGCTTCTAACAGGTTTTCATCTAAGCTTGCGCTTTCTTTAGCTCCAACCATCTTCCCATCAAGTCTGACCAGCTTTTACGTCCCTGCGGAAGAAAGGGACCCCCAAGAATGATGCCATCACCTCACTCCATGACGGTGGGGATGGTTTATGTAGGCTAATGCACGGTGTTACTTTTCCTCCTCATATGGTGGTTTGAATGTAGACTAAAAAACTCGATTTTGGTCTCACCTGCCACCTACAGGGCTTGTGCCAATTTGTAAACCAATCTTTGCATTAATTTTTTTCAACAATGCATTAATTGACAATCTGAGGACCAAAATTAGATCACCCGACTAATGGTTGCCCAGTCCAGACATTCTTCCATGTGAGTTTCATCCCACAAGATGATGCTATCACCCTTTTATTTTACAAAAGGGAAAGTGTAATAATGACAAATTTAGGGCTTGGCGATAAAACGATAACTATATCTATCGCGATAGACACGTGATCAATATCAACAGAAAATACGTCCGATAGAATATTCAATAATTTCACTGAACTTCGATCAAGAACCGCACAGCATTCTGGGGGATGTAGGCAGAGGAAACGCTTGAGTCGCTCAACCTCTCAGGGCCCTAAGGTTGGCGGCATCAACGAACTCGCTCTACGGTTACCTAGCAACAACGTGTCGTGTAACACGAGCAACAGCAGTTTCGTGTTGCCCCCAACTTACTCCGGCCTACATCACTCGGGAGTCCACACGTACTCGAGGCAGAACAATGTGGAATCTAATTAGACGTTCACCGGACACATCTGTACAAAGGTAAATTTTTACGACCGCTGCACGAAAACTGTTCACATCGAACTGTTTTGTATGCGACACCGAGAAACTGTTGAGAGTCAGCGCAACCTGTCACTATAAGGACGTGCAGCGTGACTGCAGCTGCTCTGTTGGAGGAGAAACGGGGCTCGGCGCCCAACTAGCTCATCAAACTTGCTAGTGTCTATTCGGGTTGTGGGAAATGGAGGAATTTCATTTCACAAGAAATGTAGGCAATCGGCGCGCTTGAGTATGAAATATCAACCTTTTTTTTTTTTTTTTTTTTTTCTTTGTTTTTTTTTTTTTTTAACGTTGTCGAAAAAATCTGAAGGCCTCCGTGACGGATTCTAATTCAAACAGGACCACTTGGTGCTGACGCAACTTTATGCACAGAAAACATCGCGGAGGTAACTAAATCAAACAATAATAAAAGAAGAAATCCCAACCGATTACTGTCTCTGACCTGGAGATTGAACTAAATGCATTTCCCGCTCTTAATGCACTAAATACAGCTTCATTTCACTTTTTAAACTTTATTTACTTATTTAGCCTTCTTGAACTGCGACCCGTATGTCCAAATTTCGCACCATAAACATGCAGATGTGAACTGGTATGACTATAAAAATCATTGAATCCCATAATCCGGGAGCTGACAGCGTATTGAAGAGTTATGGACAGGAGGCTTTGGAGCCCGTCTGGTGCAGAAGCGCATTCTGGGAAATTTCCTCCTGCTGCCCCTGGTTTAGAGAATTATGCTGACTTCTGAGTGCTTCAAATGGAGAAAAGATTCCCTGATTTCGAAACTTTGGCCGAAGTGGCGCTTGTAATTCTAGTTTACAGTGGGGCAGCAGAGCTGGTATTCAGCCTGCGGATCAACATCAAAACTCTGAGACATTTGATTATGTACAACCGGTGCGCAATTCATGTCCATGTTCATAAATAAGTGCATAATTTCATTTCATTGTTTATATGTAGTTACTGGTTCCACAGTCAGTGGGTTTTTTCACTGTGGAGAAAAAAGTTACATGTATTAATCTGGGAAAGTGTAATAATTACAATATGCAGTGTCTCACCTCCTTCCACATGTTTGCTATATATATATATATATATATATATATATATATATATATATATATATATATATATATATATATATATATATATATCCTTTACATGGCTTGTGCCAAACTGGAAACACCTTCAACAATGCAATAATCCACGTATCCTTTTAGTTCCATAGCACACTTGGATTTGTGTTTGTCTATCATATCAAATTCAAACAAAATGCACTGAAGTTTGTGGTTGTGATGTGAAAAAGCCCTGGGAGTTTGAATACTTTTGCAAGACAGTAAAGAATATACATTTGCACAATTTGGAGCAAAGATGCTGCAAAACTCAACTTTAGTAATTCTAATGACCTTTGATTTCAGAAAGAAATCCTTGATGTGGGTCATCTTAAAAACAGAGAATCTGGGTGAAAGTTTGCTGTGTCAACAGACCTTAATCTGGTTTTATTATAATATTGAGGAATGATATGTTACTTTGACACAAATTTGTTGTCAGGTTTTATTTGATCATTGAAATTTGTTTCTGTTATTCTTTAATTGTACAGTTCAGCAGAGGGATTTAGTTTCTTTACTTTAAATTGAACTTTTTAGTTTCTTTTATTTTAAGTTGTGCCCTGAAATCTTAGCTGGTTAGTTTGTGAAATTTATCTGCCCTGCACAGGCAACACTTTCTCTACATTTGGGTCAAAGTTGCTCACATTCGCAGACTTAACAGTATGAATGGTGCAAAGAGATGAAGCAATGCATCCTGGCACATTATTCAGAGTTTCAACATGTGGATTTCTGCTACGTTTGCTTTCCAACAACTACGGACGCTGACTGTTGCAATGACTTCGGTGAATGTTAGTGTGGTATAAATGAGCGCAGTGGTTCTGTTTCATAATCGATCTCCTTATCTGCCTGGAGAGTCCTCGATGAAAAGCATCTAATGAGTTTTAATGCTGATTTTATTTTACGCTTTGTCTTTTTAGCAACTATATGATGAGTTTCAAGGAAAGCCTCGTAGGAATTGTAGATAGTAACTCTGACAGGTGGATATATATAACTAACTAATGTGTGTATATATATATATATATATATATATATATATATATATATATATATATATATATATATATATATATATATATATATATATATACACATTTCAGTGCAAAGCAAAAACATTTAGATTTGATCCTGGACTGAAATTTAAAGAGCTTTCTAAATGATTTAATGTCTAGTCTAATTTAATCTTTTGGTTTTTACAGCAGCGGTCCTATGAAGGAAAAGCCTAAATCAGATCAGACGGATGAGACGACAGCCTCCGGAGTCATGCCAAATGGAAAAACTGATGATCAACCTACATCACCAAATAGGAGCGCCCATCCTCCTGCCAAACCTCCAAGAAGGTTCGAGCTGGATGGAGCTGCTAAAAAACCTTCTAAAGGTACTGACTGAACTCTGAGTGTCATGTTTAGAGAAAAGACTGAATGCAGTCTCAGTCAGATTTTTGAATACCCTCATCAAATTTATTTAGAACAGTTAATGATGCATTTGACTTGTTCTTTTTTTAAGGGTGGAATGATATATAATTGATTATACAACAGACAACTTCAAGTAATTTAAGAAAATTAGGAAATGGGCACACATTGGCTTTGCTTTAATCCACTCATGGTCAAATCTTCTGGCATAATTGGTAGAGCTCAGTTACACTGGATGTTTTTTTGCTGGGATTTTTAGTATTTTTAAAATCAGGCCTTGTAAGAAGCCAATACCAGTTATGCTGTGTGTTTGAGATAACTGCCGTGCTGAAACATCCATCTTGACGTGTAGCTGTTGATTTGAGGTGAAGTCAAAAAAGCTAATCCACCTTCCTCATCATCCCATTCACTTGCCAATACAACAGTCCCAACAACATGATGCCACCACCTCCATGCTTGACAGTTACTTGATATACTGAGGCTTTGCAGCTTATGCTCAAGGGGTAAGGTTTCTTCCTGTTAAAGAGAAGTTTTTCCTCTCCACTTTCGCTGCATGCATGCTCGGTATGAGGGATTGCTGTAAAGTCAACGACACAATGCCATGCGATTGCTACATGCAGGAGGAGTGAACGCTCCAAGTCAATGACTCGATGCAATCTGTTGAGTTTCCTTTGAAACTTTTTGAACTGCTTTGAATTTTTAATTGAGCTTACTGTACTGTTTTGATAACTAGGATCAATTTGAATGTATTGAATTGAATTTTTTATTGTTTTTGTGAAGTGCCTCAGGACGACATTTGTTGTGAATTGGCGCTATATAAATAAACTGGATTGAATTTAATTGAAATTGAATTGAAGGCCTGGGTCTATATCAGAAAACCAACCAGTTAAAATGATCTCTATCATCACTGATAAGAACAGTGGTCAAACATTCTGCTAGTATTATATGCCAGAAACTTGTTGAAGGCTTTAAAAAACATGTGGTTTCCTTGTGGCTTATGTATTTGATTGGGCTCCTATATTTAATTTTGAATTTTATGTAATTTTTTCTGAAGTTGCAATAATAATTGCAACTTCTAAAATGTGTTGTACATTCCAACAAAAAAATAAAAATAAAAAACTGAAAGAATCTTAGTTAAAAATTATTTATTTTCTTAAGTGATTAATTCTGGCATTGTGATGGGATTGACATTTTTAAAGTATACATGTTATTTTTCCAGTTTCTTTTGATTTTCATAGATTTTTGTTTTCTGTCAACTAATTAGCAGGGTTTTATTTAGAGAGATTTCTTCAGTAAATAATAATATCAAAAAAATGAAATGCTAATAAGTCTTAAAAGTTATTTAAAATTAGAGACAAATTTGAAAATTAGTTCTGGTACTCTTAAAGTGAATAAACATATATATATTTGCTTTGTAGCATCCTGCCTTTAAATATCTCATTTTATTATGAAGCAGATAGGAATGTCTTAAAGGTCTTCCTCCTTGATATGTTCAAAGGTTACTTGTGACAATTTTGACTCCTTAGAATCAAGATATACACAGTTTCAAGAAAGGTCATTACAGTAATTTTGTTCCTTAGATTGGATAGTTTTAGTGTCATTTTATGGGGCTGTATAATATAATTTTTAGTTGCATTACAGGCATGAATTTCCAGCTAAGACACAGTAAAAACAACACACAGTATACATATGAATAACAGAAGTATCATAAAAATACCGAGGCACAAAACTGTACTATAAAAGTACAATTTTAAGCGAATTTAGACACATTACCTAAATTTAAATAATTCAATTTAACAAAAAAACAGACTGATACATTTTCGATTAAACCAGCTGTAAAGTCATTGAGGAGTCAGCAGAGATGTATCTGGTGATAGCATCCTCAGGAGACAAACTGTTCTCAAAACTATCACAGATCTTTACTCAGATTTAAAAAAAAAAAAAAAAAGTAAAGGTAGTGAAACTAAATCTAATGCTAACGAGAAATAACAGCGATATCTGCGTTTTTTATTTTTAATCTTCTGTACTCATCAGAAAAAGCTACACTGCAGCTGGGTTACGTCCTCAAACCAAACCTGATGGGTGGGTGTGTTAGTACATTCCACTGCCTCCTGTTCAGGATCAGATAACAACCCTCTTCCTCTCTTAAGAGCTGCAAATCATGTTGCTCTGACATAGCAGTTGTGACTCACCTGCTGGGATGTTTTATCTCCTCTTACTCACCTGAGTCTTCTCCTGAACCTCGAGCTTGCTGTCCTTGTCTTGTCCTTTCCTGATTGTTATTAATGGCGGGTAAAAACAGCTGCACCTGTTGTCCCAAATCAGAGGCAACCAAGGCGGTTCCCCTGACGACGGCTGACTTGGCGACTACTTTGGCCCCCGCTGAGAAGCTGTGGAGCTCCAGCAGAAACCAGGCCGTCAGGCTGAGGATGGAAGGCTCGGGTCCGGGCTCAGAGACTCCTATCACTGTTCATCAGATGTTCCTGGAGACGGTGGAGAGTTTTGGGGATCATCCGGCTCTGATTTCCAAGAAAGGTGACCAGATGGTGACTCTGACCTGGAGGCAGTACTATGAGCAGTGTCGAGCAGCGGCCAAGAGTTTCCTCAAGGTTTGTGCATTTTCAGAATGTGAGTGTTTAGGAAAATGTTTCCAATATCTGATTTTAGCCCTTAATTAATAATAACTGCATCTGTTTTCAGTCCACAGTACACACCGAAGGCTTTTATTCCTCCAGACATGCATATTATACAGAGTTCCAATTGTGCCCAAAGTATACTCATTATTGTTTTTTACTTGTCCACTGAGCACATCAGTTAACATTTGTGTAACATTTTTGCCTTGCAAAAATATTCATAACATCTGACCTTTTTCAAATTTTGTCACGTTACAAACAGACTTCAGTGCATTTAACTGGGATTTTATGTGATTGACAGAAAGGAGGTCATAATCATCAAGTGAAACAAAAATGATATTTGGATTTCTGCAATTAAAATTTGTGTGGTATATTTGTATTCACTTAGAAATATTTCTGATCTGAAAAAAATAATTTCTGACTAATCCACAAGAGCGGCTCTCCAATGACGCAGAAGAATCAAAATATCTACCAAGATTTCTATGGTTCGGTTTGATAGACCAAGATATTATTTGATAAGCCAAGCTCAATCAGATTGGATGGAGAATGTGAATATCAGATATCAAGTCTTATGACAGACTTTCAGATTAGATTTAAATCTGGACTTTGACTGAGCCATCCTACTGCTAAACCATTCTTGTGTTGCACTGGAGGTATGTCAACTGTCATTGTCTCAACTATTTTGCAGCTTCTAATATTTGTTTTTCTGGGATCAGCTTGTATTTATTTTCATAATTCTTTTTATCAACTCTTTCAAGCCTCCCGCTCCCTTTAGAAGAAATCATCTACATAGTATGATACTCCCACCACCATGTTTCACAATGGAGATGGTAAAAGTGAGACTTTTTATAACTTTCTTTCAGCAATGGATTCCTCTATAAAGACTAAATCTGTGGAGTCCATGACTAATAGTTGTTCTGTCAACCGATGTTTACCTAAGAGATTTGAATTTTTGCAGCTCCTTAAATTCCTAACAGATGGGCTCTATTTACAAATAAAGATAGTTTTGATGGCAGTTGGTTGTTCTGGATTTTATTTATTGTATTGGAGTAAAGAAGGTGAAAAAAATCAAATAGACACTCAATTTTTCAGAGTTTTATCTGTAAAAAAAACCCAGAAAAACAACCTTGCATCATTTTCATTCCACTTCATTGTTATACATTCACTGCTTTGTGTTCATCCTCCACACAAATAAAATAAATTATAAATTACGCTGAATATAAAGAAGTTTGTGATCGTAACATGACAAAATGGAAGTTTTAATTGGAAGGTTTAATTACTTTTTCCAAGGGACTGTATTTATGTTAAACTGTCAACAGCAGTTTCATAGGGACGAAACTACTTCTGAGTGTGATGTTGTCTTTAAAAAATATTATTACACTTGCTGTAGTTTTATGTTTTCTTGATGAGCTGTTAAACCATATAAGCTAAGATAAAAACTTAATTGTCCACCAAGGTGGAAATTTATCCTTGGACTATTTTGTCATGTGATGTTTTGTCTTTGAGTTTCAAACCTAAGGATATTAAATGTTTTGTCCAGTTAGTCACCTATGTGGACATTTAGCTGCCCAAAGTTGTTGTTTTTTTTTTTTTCACTACAGAAGGACTGTTGACAGCCACAGAGACGTACTTAAATGACCATTTACATGTTCATTGCACATACAAAAATGTGCAAATATTTTTGGCACATTTGGAATCCCATAGACCATAGACTTTGCTTATTTTAAACTGGCTTTAAGGTAAAAATCTACACGTCTTTTGCTTTCAGGTATGAATCCTAATCAAGAGCCTTAATCAGTGTGTAAAAATGATTTATGCATTGAATGACACATCTGTCTTGACCTATTTTGCCTGCTTTGTCATTTATTTTCAGTATTATTCTAAAAGAGGAAAGCTTAATATGCAGCCCTTTACTTCATTATTACTTCAAAGTGACTATCACAGTTTAAGTGATGTCTTTGTAGGAGCAGCACCAAAATCAGCTAAAGATGACCTGTAATTTCTGCCCTTGTATTATATTCATTAGTTATAATTTACACATAAAAAAAACCAATTTTTTTGGATTTGCATGAGAATTTGTGCAAGTTAAACTTTAACTTTAATCTAGAAATTATCTTCTGCACAACTCCTTGAACCTCTGTCCTCAGTTTGATCTGTGTTGTGACAATGTACCACTGAAAACCAAAACTTGGGTGTGTGAAATTTACAGCTTCTGTTACATCTCATGTTTCACAGCCCTGAAAGTGGAGTGGCTCTTAAAACACGATGTAGGCCAAAGGTAACCAAGGTATGGTGTTGCCACAGTGTTATTCAGGTGCATCGTTCTTTCCCTTTGCAGCTGGGGTTGAAGCGTTTCCATGGAGTCGGCATTCTGGGATTTAACTCTCCTGAGTGGTTCATCTCGGACATCGGCGGCATCTTTGCAGGGTGAGATCACACGTCAGTGCCTCAATAACATTCAATCTGAAATCTTAACACCCAGGTTTCAAACTGTTTTGGCTCGTCTTACGTCACAGTTTTCTGTCTAAGTCTTTTTCTGTCTTTCCATAGACTGGTTTGGCCTGTTTGCCAAGAATCTAAAATATAATGAGTCCATAGGCACTTTGGTGTTTCCTCTGTTGTTCCTCTAGAAAACACAAAACAGTGCACAAAAATCTGGAAGTCAACCTCATATATAAACAGTAAAAATGTATGGATGTTACAGCTGTAAAAATATTTTTTTAGCTCAGAGATCTCTTTATAAATTAACAGTTTGGTTAGTTTCTTATTACTTTTAGTGTTATTGTTTCTTGAAAATTACACAATCCTTTGTTGGTATTTATGATTTGGTGGCATGTTTAGGAACTCAAGCACTTGAACATTATATTAAAACTTAAAACGTCAGCAAACAGCTTCTTGCTGAGGGAAAAGTACAAGAGTAGAGATTTTTTTTTACATGCCTGTTTTGTTTCTAAAATTAGAGTTTATATCTAAACTAGAAAGAGCTGCAGGTTTTTCCACATTGTAACCTGACATGTACCCAGATAACATGAGTATGCCTGCAGGTTAATCTTTTATTCCACTGACATACTTTTGGTTCACAAATTTACAAGTTAATTTATTTGTTTATCTATTTATCAACAGAGAAAAGGTTTCTGAGACAGTCATACGAGGAAAATTAATTTTGCATATATAATTAAGCTTTTAAGGAAGATATTACACGTTCTTAAACTGAACTCAAAACTTTAAGAAATGTATATAAAGGCTTCAAATTTAACAGAGAAGCTTAACTCACAAACCTCTGCCTGGGGAAATCAAAGAGTACTTGATAAATTAGCCACCTATACAAATTACAGTAGATTATTTAGCAGCACAAGCAAGAAAATTATTAATAATTATTAAAAATGTTCGGTTTCATTGAGCTTTTTATGCCACAGGGGTCTGGCTGCTGGTATTTACACGACCAACTCTCCAGAGGCCTGTCAGTATGTAGCCGCTAACTGCGAGGCCAACGTTCTGGTTGTGGAGAACCAGAAACAGCTTGAAAAAATCCTGAAGGTCAGAAGGAGGAGGAGCTAAACCCTCAGTGTGCTATTTTAAAAACTCTGACGAAGTAATAAGTAACTACCGAACAATTTGACCTCACATGCCTCTGTCTCTTCCTGCAGGTTAAACATCAATTACCTCATCTGAAAGCTATTGTCCAGTATGAAGGAGAGCTGCAGCAGAAAGCACCATTCCTCTACACAGTATGTTGATGAATCAAACATGATGATCAAGCAGATACATCACATGGACTTTAGGACATCTGATAACATATTTTCTATGACATCATCTTTTTATTGGCGAATTATTGCCTTTCAGGGTGACTGAACTTAAAACAACAACAACAACACAGCTGCAGCTTTTATTTGTCCCAGTTTTAATTAAACACTTTTACTTCTGCAGTGGGGCGAGTTTATGAAGCTTGGAGAGGACGTGCCTAACAAGCAGCTGAATGCTATGATCGACAGTCTCCGGGCAAACGAGTGCTGCACCCTCATCTACACCTCTGGAACCACTGGAAACCCGAAAGGCGTCATGCTGAGCCATGACAATGTGAGTACAAATGACAACGTTTAAAAATTGATGTTTTTCAAGTCTAAATTATTCAGAGAGCATATTTGTTCAGTCTAACAACTCCCTCTTTCTTTGTTCCACAAATGCATTAGTTGCTTGTACTTTGATGCACTTTTTTGACTTTTTTTTCCTTTATGTTGTTATGGGCCTTTGGGGAAAAAAAAATCAAGTTGATCAAAACCAGAAATCAACAGGACAGACCTTTTTAATAACGCTTTTTCATCAAAGCAGCTCTACTACTCAACCTGACCTGGTGCTAGAACAATCACAAATGAAGCTAAATCTAGAGTTTTAAACATGGTGTTCAACCCATTTTGATTGGTTGTTGGCCCGAGCCCTACCTCTTGACAAAATCATTTTTTTCCTCTTGCTCAACTCAAGGTTTGAGATAACAGTTAATCAGTGCTAGAGACAGAGTTTGAGGGAACTGGTGCTAAGCAAGCAAGAGCACCAGTTTACCACTGGGACTGGTTTGGTTTAGAAACCGCTTACGAAAAATCGGCAGTCGTTATCATTCAGGAAAAGTATCTTCAGTGAATCTGTACTTCACAGCTGGAATTAGGTGTTTGGTTTGAACATTTAACACAAAGCATCTTCATTTTGCTCTTGGTGTAGAGACCTTGCAGTTTATTTAAGGGAAGTTTGCAAAGCTAAAAGATGATTCTGAGTTATTTTTAGAGAAGAGCTGGCACTTACCTAATGATACTCCACAGCCTGATCTTTGAATGAACTCACTGGGACACCCGTTAAGGGCAGATTACCTAATATATTTATAGTCCAATTACATCCATCCATTGATTTTCTATACTAGCTTTCTCATGCATTGTTGCAGAGGTGGGGGTGAGGTAGCTGGTGCCCAACTCCAGCGGTCATTGGGCGAAAATGTAGGGTACACCCTGAGGTCGCCTGTCCCCAGTTAGACCCAACAAACCCATTTTGTGTTAATGTTCAGGTTTACACAGCAATGGATGAAGAAGGGGAAGTGGCAAATATTTACCACAAAATTATTTAGGAATCAAGCAGAAAAATACATACCGAGGGTAGGAGCATGATACTTTTAACTATCAAATGTATTTGATTTCTGGAATTTAAAGATTGCATAAGCATCAACGCAATGCCACCAATAAAACAGAGAGTTTAACTGGATTTACTGTAGTTTCCTTTTCCTGCTCAATTTTCAACTGTTTTTACTGTTTAAAATTCAAGGCTGTCTCCTCTTTTCCCACATTAGATCACATGGACAGCCCGTACAGTGTCCAAGATGATAAATCCAAACTGCTGCGAGGAAGTGCTTGTCAGTTATCTGCCACTCAGCCACGTTGCAGCGCAGATGATGGACATTTGGTGTTCCATGACTCTCGCAGGGACCACCTATTTTGCAGAGCCGGATGCCCTGAAGGTATCATGAGAGCAAACACTGGTTTGTTAACATCAGTGCTGGTTCTAGGTTTTAATATTATCACCCATTCTTTTTCTTGTTTTCAGGGATCTTTGGTGAACACACTGAGAGAGGCTCGTCCAACCGGTTTCCTGGGGGTGCCTCGGGTGTGGGAGAAGATGCAGGAGAGGATGAAAGCTGTTGGTGCCAAGGGGTCCTCACTGAAGAAAAGAGTGGGAGACTGGGCCAAGTCCATCGGCCACCAATACAGCTACAGCGCCATGAACGGGTGAGTCAACTTCATGCACAATTTGTGAGAAGAACAATAGTTTGTATCATGTGCGGATATGTTAAGATACCATCCTATGCTGTATTTGTTTCTGCACCAACAGGTGCACAGTGCTGTGAAAAAGTATTTCTTCTGGTTTTGAATTTTATACATTTAAATGTTTCAGATCATCAAAATAATTTTACTATCAGGCAAGTGCAGTTGTCAGATTATTTTTAAATTTATAAGGGGAGTAAAGAAATGGGAACCTAACCAGTCTTATATGGAAACATCCGTCCATCAGTTTGACACCTAAATCTGATTGACAGGCTGATGGCTGTTGTTGCTGCAAAGAACGGCAAAGGAGGAAATACTTTTTCACAGGTTGGTTTAGATAACTTATTTCCCTCAATAAATTAGATGACCATTTGAAACCTGCATTTTGTATTTACTCAGGGTATCTTGTTGTAGTTTTTAAAATTTGTTTGATGATCTGAAACATTTAAGTGCGGCAAAAAGTGTGAAGACATATTTGGAGCTCTGTAAACTAACAACAGCTGGGTCATGAAGTACGGATTTCTACAGCAAAATTTCATAAAACACTTTTTAAAGTCTTTCAAAGATTTACTGAGGTAAACAACTTGGTGATTCTGTTTTGTGTTTATTTGCATAGATAACAGCTGTTCAGAAAGCGTCTTTTAGAGTAGAAGCGTGAATAAAAATGCGAATCAAGAGGAAAAAAGAGGAAAAATACTACATATGTATACACTGAAAAGAACTCTGATCTGTTGCTCTGTTCCTTTTGTGATGTCATCAGACAGATAGGTGCAAGGAGGCTTGTTTTTTTCATTTTCAATTTTCACCGAAATAGCACAACAGAAATATGGACCATGAGTTGTTCTGTAGGTGATAAGAGATCTGAGCTTAAATTGATCTATTTTACTGAAAAATTTGACTAGCAGCTTTAAGACATATTCATGACCTTACCTAATTTAATTTCTTAAGATAATGTAGCAAACATGAATAGATTTGTGTTCGACAGCTCATTGGAAAGCTCTGAATTCGTTTTGCTGCAGGGAGAACATGGTGCCGTGGGGTTTCATGCTGGCCAACAATCTGGTGTTTAAGAGGGTTCGGGACGCCCTGGGTTTGGACCGCTGCAAGCTGTGCTGCACTGGAGCTGCTCCCATCACAAAAGAAACTCTGGATTACTTCATGAGCCTGAACCTCCCGGTGAAGGAGCTCTATGGCATGAGCGAGAGCTCTGGTCCACACTCCGTCTCTATCAATGAGTTTCGCATTGGAAGGTCAGCAGCAAAGCATTATGGGACTTATTACTTTCAGTGAAGCATTTAACGTTTGCATACACTTATAATGTTAATGAATGTTGTATCATTTTGGCTCCTTTAAAGATGAATTTGAACAGTTTCTTTTAAAAAAAAAACAAACACGAATTGGACCCACACATTTGAATTTATTGCGGCTCTACTATAATCCACACAGGGTCAAAATAATACATCCTAGCACAAATATGTTCCATCGACACTAATAGTTGATTAAATGTCTCTTAGTAAGATGTTTCTTGGCTTTCCAGTTTTCACCTTATGGCTGCTTGGAAACCACATTTTGATGTTAAATTGCAATGTTATGCTACTAAAAAAAACTGTTGTGATTTTAGTTTTTTTTTCTACAGCAGCTTTAAAATATGGTGCCTCAAGCTCCAGCTTAAAGTTGTCTGTTATGTGTTGCAACAACCCTGGTTCTTCCTGTAAGTTAAGAGGAACTGCTATGCCTAAAATGTAAATAGATAAAAAATGGTTAAAAAAAAACCTAGACAGCTTGAAAAACAGTGGACTTTGGATCATGATTTTGAAATTATATTATAAAAATTGATTGATTGGTTGATTGATTGACTGAATGCCAAGTAAAAACGGGATGGGTCGAGGCTTTTGCATGTTTGTTTTTAGAAAATAAAATCCGACGGTCCAAAGAAAGGCCAGATTAATTTCTTCTTTTTACTGGCTCTTCTTTAGAGTCCTAGTCCTAGTCTCTGTTTCTGCTGAGGAGAAGTAAAACCAAAACACTAAATTCATACTGAAAAAGTGTATTAGCTCACCTCTAGTCTGTGATTTGTCTTTGCAGCTGTGGGAAGGTGATGCCAGGCTGCAAAACGAAGCTGGAGAACCTGGACGCAGATGGGAACGGAGAGATCTGTTTCTGGGGTCGGCATGTCTTTATGGGCTACCTCAACATGCCCGACAAAACGGCAGAGTCTCTCGATAAGACTGGCTGGCTGCATTCTGGAGATCTGGGAAAACACGACGAGGATGACTTCCTGTACATCACAGGAAGAATAAAAGGTAAATTTTAATTTGTATTCTGAAAATAAAAATGACTTCCAGATAGTCTTGTCTAGAGCACTGATTTGTGAAATATATTTTTATTTTATTAATTATATTTTAGTCTTAGAGCTTTGAAATCTGTGCACAATTCTTATTTTTCTTCTATTCAAATATTTAAGCTTTAACCACCCCCACGTCAACAGTAAAACACTGAGTCTGTACCCTCTATATTCAAAAGGACCATTTTGCCACCTGAAATTTTCCTAGAATCACAAAACAAGGGTGTTCCTCAGGGTTCTTTCCAGGACCAATATCATTTGAAACGCATTGTTGTTCAAGGTCACTGTAGAGAGGCTGGAGAAATGCGTATGGCTTCAGAGTCACAGGTTGCGGACTGCTAGACTGAATCACTGAAGTGTGAAAAGCAGAAAACTCTTTTTTTTTTTTCAGCTGCAAATAGATTTTGGGTTGTAAAAAATTCATGGAGGGGAAGTATATTTTAAAAGGAATCATTCAGGAAACCCTACATTCTTCAGAACTAGAAACACTTGCGTAATCACATGTCCAGCCACCTTTTCTTTTTAACAATATCCTAAAAACACTTCCAAAGATCTTTTATTAGAAAGTTGTAGATCAGTAGGGTCCAGACTTTTTGCCCCGAGGACTCAAATCATCAAGTTGAAAGATCCACAAAAAGCAAATCTTTTCTAAATTAAAAATGCCCAAATAATTTTATTGTGCATTCACAACAGTAAACTAAACTCACAATGTTTTAATCAAACAAACAGAACTGACAGGGATCTGTAAATCCTTGTAGATCCATCGCATACCACACACAATCTTTTTAGGGGCTGTACAGTGGAACCCACTGGTTTAAAAAGTACCTTAGGTACAATAAGACAATTGTTAACAGCAAATGTACACATCAGAGTTAAAAGAACGCTGCTGTTATCTGATACGATCTTTCATTTAAAATTTGATCTTAATCCTCTGCTGTTAATAAAATGCGTCTTTGCAGCTCAGGCTTTGTCACACCTCGGGGAATTCAACAAAACATGTCACGGCTGTTTAATTAATGAGGATATTGTTGCACAAACATGACACAAAGGCTTTCACATACTGGAATGCACGCAGGAATTTGAGTCACTCAGGTGTTACTTCCACTAAATGAGCAAATACACAAACAATAATGGGAAACTTTTATTACTACCTCGTTTCATTTACACCCATTTTAGTTTTTTGTGTGTTTTTAACATGTTTCATGAATAACCCGAATTATTGCCTGGTATCATCAATAACCTGAGGGCTAAGCAGAGATCATTTTAAAAGCAAACTCAGTTGGATCCTTTTGGTTTGGCTTTCAGCTTGTAGTAAATAAGATTTTTTTACTCATAATTTCACTTTATTCTGACTTTTATTCCACTTTAAGTTTGTCTTTAATTTTTAAATTACTGTATTTAACATACTTCTATATATACTTCTATATTTTATGTAAATATCACATTTTTATTGTATCTCTTTGAATGAAATGTGGGTTTTAGTTTCCATTTATTGTTTTTAATTTTAGCTTTTACTATACTAGATCTAGCATTCTGTTATCTACATATTTCTTTTCCATGATTAGTCATGTTTAGATTAATATTTTTTATCCCTCTTTCTTTTGTCTTTGTTATTTTTTTTTATTGTCTTCTGTTCTTATCTTATGTAAACACCTTTGCGGTGCCTTCGTCGTGAATGAAAGGTGCTTCAAAAAACAAATCTGGATGATTTGGAGTTGCGAAAAACAAACAAAAAAAGACATAATTTCCTTCAAACTTTTCTGGAACTATTAGACATTTTCTAGGATACTTTTTTTGCTCCTCTTTGGCAAAACCAATTTATGCTGCTTTTTTTTTCTCTTTTTAATTCCTTAAAAGTTAAATCACTGTTGTCACAACGTTTGGTGGATGTTTAATCTTGCAGCCCATATTTTGGGAAATATTTGTTCACAGACTTTGTACCATTTGGACATTTTTTCCATCTCCACAGTTTTACTGTTAATTTGCACTTAGGAATTTATACAGAAAATTTTATGTTTTGACAGAAACATGAAGCATGACCAAAAATGAATAAGTGGTGAACCAGATATTTTTTTCTGCAGAGCTGATCATCACTGCTGGTGGCGAGAACATCCCTCCTGTGCCCATTGAGGACGCCATTAAGTTTGAGGTGCCCATCATCAGTAACGCCATGCTGCTCGGAGACAAGCAAAAGTTCCTCTCCATGCTCCTCACACTCAAAGTAACAAACTTCTCATCTCTGCAAGCCTCCAAAAAGCAGCTGCTGCATAAATAAACAATTATGACTTATGCTGTTGTGTCCACAGTGTGTGACCGACGACAACGGTGACCCCACAGACGATCTGAGCCCAGAAGCTTTGGACTTCTGTCAGCAGCACGGCATCAAAGCCACCAAGGTGTCAGAGATCGTAGCCAATGAGGAGCCTGCTATCTATAAAGCCATTCAGGAAGGCATGGAGCGAGTCAACGCCACCGCCACATCCAATGCTCAGAAAGTCCAGAAGTGGGTCATACTGGAGCGAGATTTCTCTATCAGCGGAGGAGAACTGGGTCAGAAACTACATTTCGTTTTTCTTATTTTGTTATCTGATACAAACAAAGGAGAAAATATCCCCTTTTTAACTTTAAATGCAGGTCAAATTTTATCAGGCAAAACAGATTTCCAGTGTTAGTCACTGAGCAGCAACCAGTCTCTACTCCAGAAGAGATTCTCTAAACAGAAACTGAATTGCTGTTGTTCAATCAGCTGTTCTTTTCTTTTTTTTTTTTTTTGTTTGTGCAGGACCCACCCTGAAACTGAGGAGGCCCATTGTTATGAAAATGTACCAGGACAGAATTAAAAAAATGTACACAGAGGCTGCAGAAAGACCGTGAACTGTTCGGCTGTGGCTCCTGGAGAAGTTAAACACTCAGAGCAGATCTACGTTGCCTAAACCTCTATAAACCTCTGTCTGTTGTATCATATTTATACTCAGGGGCGCCGCCAGGAATTTTGGGCCCCATGACAAAAAAAATAAATAAAATTGACCCCCCCCCCCCGCGCAGCTGCTGTTACCATCTCTTGAGTCTACTTAACCCATCAAAAGTTTTACATAACTAACTTTAAAGGCTTGCAACTATCTTGCTTCCTTTGGTCCAATACTGGTACTAGCACAATATTTACTGCTAGTGAATTATACATGCAAGAGTATGCATACAGTATGCAGTTCATTATTTGAAGCAAGATTAAAAGCAGACTGTGTATTAATCTATTGTTTAAAATAGATTTTTTTTTAGGCCTTTATTTAACAGTAACTGGACTGGGAACAGGGAGGAGAGAGAAGGGGAGACCTGAGACCAGGAATTGAACCCTCGACAACCATGTCGAGGACCACAGACTTTGCTAACTGAGCCACCCAGCGTCCTTAGGCTCTATTTTTTATTGCAAAAACTGCTAAATGAAAAATTATCTATAAATATTCTTGAAATATAAAAAAACAAAGATGCTTAAATACACATTTATAACTGTATAACAAAATCACGACTTCCAACATGTATAACTTTACAATTAAATTAAAACATATTAACATTAAAGTGGTGGAAACAGCAGATTTATGAACAAGATAAGAACAAATAACTTCTGGAAACCTAAACTTTTGCCTCAAATATCCTATCAGACAGCTATCTGGTCCTTGCTCAGCCTGACTCACCAAGAGCCCAAGCCGTTTTGCCAGCAAAGTCATTGATCAAGTCCTAAAAGTCTGTTTCTTGCCAACTGACTTTCAATGGACAACATGGCAAGACTACAAAGCCTGTCTTGTGACATACTGGACCTCAAATACTTTTTAAAATCAATTTTAGCTTCCTGAAGGCCCTCTCCCCACCAGCAACAGTCACAGGCAATGTAAAAAAAAAATATACTTAAAGCAATCCAGACTTCCCAAAAATGCTTTGTAGTTGCATATTGTTAATTTCATTGAGGAGAAGAAGAGGGTAAAAGTTAGGAGGGAACGTGGCAGCATATATCTGACTTACATGCAAGCTAAGGTTGGATACTCACTGTTCAAACTGCCCAGGTTTAAAAAAAAAAAAAAAAAAAAAATCATTTTATGATTGTTTGAATTTCTGCCAGTAATATTTCAGTTTTGTGTAATTTTAAACTGTCATTGAACAGTGTTGCTCACCTTTTTCACAGGGAGGAGGAGTTAGGCTGGTATGGAGGGGGGCTGCTGCTGACCCATCTGTTGCTAAGTGTGGTAAAAGGCACAGGGACAAGTTAAATTTATGAATATCTTGGTTAATATTTTCCTTCACTGATTAGATGCTGGTGAAACGGAGACCAACAGTAGTTTGTAGCTAAGCTAACAGGTTGATAATCACACACTATAGTCAATCCACCACTCTTGGAGAAAAACTGGGTCACAAATTGACGCCCTTTCTTTTGTCTGTCTTTTCTTTTTAAAAAACCTTGGTTGATTATTTTTCTTGGGAGCATGATTATTATCACTGTCGTTCTCTCTTCTACTGACTGCTATTGAACACCATCAAGTGCGAAAGCAGGAACAAACCATTCCAAGCAGACACTGGGGTGTTCAGTAAATATCGGTTTTTGGTCTGGGAGTGGTAACATTTAACTTTTACTGTGGAAAACAAGTAAAAACAATAATATCATTTATTATATATATATATATATATATATATATATATATATATATATATATATATATATATATATATATATATATATATATATATATGTTTTTCCTTTTTTGTGGGGGCTCCCTATTGGTCAGGGGCTCTTGGAATTGTCTTAAATCCCCCCCCATCTACACCACCCCTGTCTATACTGTTAAATATTCAGTCAGTCTCAAAGCTGCATAATGTTTTGTGCCTTAAACCTTTGAAGCAGAGCCAGGAACTTGCCCCATGTTCATGCGTGCAAGTGAGGCTGGCATCAAGCTTTTAGAAATGTAAACTTTCTACATTTTTATAGCGTTTAATGAATGTTTTATAAGCACTGATCCACTTTGACTATGAAACTGCTGAATCATTTGAAAGGTTTTTACGTCTCCTCTTACAGTGTCTGTTTAAAATCTGACCTCCTATTTGAACATTGTGCCAAATACTCCATTTGGGCAAACAGGAGGGGGAAATGTTTAATTATGTGAATATATTGATTTTTAAAAAAGAAACTTAACTGATTGTATTTATCTAATTGCCCCACTGCAAATTGTAAATCCAATATGAGTGTGTAATTTCACTCCTACTGAAAATATATATTTATTTTGTGATTTATTTTCTGTAAATTGTCAATAAAAGTGATTGATTTGGAGAAAATCAAACAGACCTAGCAACAAGTTTTTTTGTTATATTTTATTTTAGTTTTATCTTACAACATGGTGCAAGAATATTAAATTATATATATTTTCACATTTTTTGTGAAGTAAAAACAAAAATACATTTAATAAGAGTATTTTTCTATGAAATGTATTATTTAAAATCAACATTTATTAAAACCACGTATAACTTTAGTATTCTATTTCACTTCATGTGCTTCAGTGCATTGAGAAATAATTTATACAGTTACTGCAGCTCATCAAGTGAGTCCTACCTACTGACCAGCGAACCTGAACACCAAGACAACTTAAAGCCACTTAAACTGACAAAAGCAGTGTTGGCCCCGCCCACTGACTGTGATGCGTAAGGCTGCAAAATAATGTTGCAGCATCAAAATATAAAATAGTAAATTATTTGTGACATATTTACTTTTTTTTGGAAATATACATATTTGTCTCAACAATGTAACATATATATTTCATAAATTATATAAATAAAATCAAAAAAATTTTTGCTTATTGGATTGTGGCACTTTTGGACACCCATATTTTTGGACATTCACACAAGAACCATACTTATTCAGTAAACAGTGCCATACCTTTATTTTGTCCCCCCCGTCTCCCCCTTTTTTTTTTTTCCTTACCTAAAAAAACAGAATATCACTGTTCTGTTCCTTTAACATGCAAATAATTCACAGCTTTTACTCTTATTGTGTTATTGTAAGACCAGGCTCATCTTTTTAATATCTCTTTAATAATAAAAAAGACCACACAGAAACATTGAATAAAGTTAACTTTATTCATCCAAAGAGACTCTTTGGCAGGATTTCACCATGAAGACTTTTCTAAATGCAATAACGATAACGCAAACCTCACAGTAAAGCTAAGAACCTTATTAGAGAAGTATTTACAGTCTCAACAATAAATATTAATATTTCTGGAAAAATTATCCATACGTATTCAATATCCATGCATTTTTGGACTTTAGTTAGCCCTCCAGAACATACAAGAGAAGTAGTGACTAAATGTTCATGACCACCAGTAAACTTCATCAGAACTGTTTTGAATTTGTCCCAGTGAGTCCCAGTAATTGCTCTTTTCTTCTGTTGGTCATTTAGATGGATATATTTAAGAGCACAGAGGCAACCGGACCTTTACGAAGCAGGTTAACTAGAACACTTACAATAAATAATATGTGTTTTAATATTAAGAGCAGGCATAGTAAGGAAGCCTGTTACTTGGTATGTGGCTGCGTAGAGAAGGGAACCAGATTCAGCTTTTGGATGCACATTTTTTAAAGTACTGAGAACATTAAATTTATCCAAAAAACATCTCCACGGATAGACAAGGCCACAAACTGGTTACTGCCTTTTAACTTTTTTATATTCTCAATGAAACAATCCTTTCACTTGGTGGTGAAGGCGACTCCCTTCTTGACCCAGGCGTTGCTGTTCAGCAGAGAGAGCATGAAGCGCGCCACGTCTCCTCTTCCCACAGCAGCCTGAGCATTGTTGTCAGGCACAAAGTATCCCTCATGTGTCAGAAACTCCTGAGCTGCAACAACAACATTAATTTTACCCATTTGCTGTGAACACCTTTCTTTTGTGGCCACAGCATCAAGTTTTCTCTCACCTGTGGCTCCCAGGTTCTTGAGGCCGGGGGGCCGAACTACGGTCCAGTTGATGTCCTCGGTTTTCTGCAGGAAGCGCTCCATCTCATACATGTTGCTGAGGACGTTTCGGATCATCGGCAGGAGAAGAAACCGGATCAGGAATGGAGACTGGGTTCCAGAGTTAGCTAAACAACATAAAAAGGAGACACTCTCACACAGAGTAAATATATTAGGAGAGATATACTTACCAACAGTAGCATTTTAGGTGAATTTCTCATCTACATTCACTCCTGAAAAGACAGTCAATAATTATGGGGAATTCATTTTCTTAAAAAGCTAAGTCTATTGTTGGAAGTTTCCAAAACAGGCAGGCAATCAGTTCAGGTATACCAACATTTGTTAAAGTTATGCTCTCAACACTTCATGAATCATAGTGTTCCTTCAGATTAGCGTAAAGCTGCGTGATATTCACAAAACTGTGTTTATTATTTCTGTACTGAACACTGTTGATAATTATCATGATACGGTTTCAAATATCATGTTTGAAAAGTCGATGTTGTTGAAACTCATATTATCCAAATTTCTTCAGTTGTAGTTGATGCTGAAAGCTGTGAGCAGGAAGGATCTCCTGTAGAGGTCTGTAATACAGTAAATCTCTAGAAGCCTCTGACTGAAGACAATGTTACTGTACAAGAGTAACTTGAAACGGATTCTTAGTGTTGTGAGACAATAATTGCTCATAGTTTTATATATTTTTTCAATTGTTTGAGGCTACACACTGGCACAGTTGGTGGCACTGTTGCCTAGCAGCAAGAAGGTTCTGGGTTCCCATCCTGGCCTGGGGTCTTTCTGACGAAGTTTGCATGTTCTCCCTGTGGATGCATGGGTTCTCGCCGGGTACTCCAGCTTTCTCCCACAGTCCAAAAACATGACAGTTAGGTTAATTGGTTGCTCAAAACTTTCTTTAGGTGTGTGCATGCATGGTTGTTTGTCCTGTCTGTCTCTCTGTTGCCCTGTGATGGACTGGCGACCTGTCCAGGGCGAACCCCACCTCTCGCCCGAAGACCGCTGAAGATAGGCACCAGCCCCCCTAGAGACCCTGAAAAGATAAGCGTGTTCAGATAATGGAAGGATTGATGTGTGAGGATAGCCTTTTGCATTTAAAAACTACATATTTCTACAGCAATTTGACAGTTTTTTCAAATAATGTGCATCTAAGATTAATCCTTTACTGGTCTGATTTAACAGTTTTTTGTGCCATTCTGGAGAAATCTCTCCCGATGCAGAAAGTAGTGACGTCTCCGTATCTCACAGAAGCTGCATGAATAACTGAATTTAAATGCTGTGTTTGGCAAGTATTCTTGCTTATAACTCAAAGTTTCTAAAACTACAGATGAATTGTAGTGGTTGTCGTTCACCTGTTAATTACTATACTGTCAGAAGAAGCAACAGGAGCAACTCTCTCAAGTAACAAAAAAAAAAAAAAAAAAAAAAAAAAAAGGTTCAGGTTAACTAACTTCCAGGTCATGAAGGTTCATGGTGGCACAATGGAAGTGCACCTTGATGCAATGATCTTCTCAGATTCAGTTTTTTGATATGTTTCATCATAAACTGCAGTTGTCACTTCACAAGAAATAGCTGCAACACTTGTATCAAACAGTGACGAGGCAAAGAGGGACCATTTCAGGAAGCTTCTGAGTAGAAGAAAAAGCGATTCCTAAAAAATTCTGTTTTTTTGGAACTTTGACTAAAACTATAACCTGATTAAAACCTAAGTTCTTCGAGTATATTTGCAACCGGAAATACCTACCAGAAAATGAGACATCACTATAATGTTTAGATTTTCTGTGACATTAAAAACCACAATATGATGACTTTCTTGTTTCCTCTACAGTGGGCTGTGACTAATAAGTCTGGCTCATAAAAAAGAAAAACCACAGAATAAATCACCAAACCCACAGATGATGTCACCCAGTTAACTGAGTATAGTTCCTGGTAAATGACTCCTATTTATTCTATGGTAGTTCACTGAAATACGGCTGTATTTTCCGTTATTTCATCACACTCACATAGAGTTTCACTGAGGTATGGCAGGGTTGTTGCGAGCCAAAAATCTCAACCTCCAAGAGACGCAAGTGTGCAGCTGTTTGAATGACGTTTTTGAAAAAAAAAAAAAAGAAATTTAAGCAGTTTAAAGTCAACTTTCAAAACCTCTTCTGTTTGGTTCATCTTAAAAAGTAGCTTTGGATGTCTGATTTAAAATAAAACATATCAAAGATCCTTCTGAGTTTACAAAAAGCAACTTTAAGCTTTCCGATGCTTGTTGAGGTCATGATCTATGCAGTCCACTTACGCTCTGTGTACCAAGAGGTCATTGTGATGACCCTGTTGACTCGGGCTTCTCTCATAGCGCCGACCGTGGCAGCCATTGACGCGGTGTAGCCCGTCACCCCGGAGAAGAAGGAAGCCGGAAAGCCGAGGCAGGACACGACCACGTCCTGGTCTTTGAAATGAGGTTTCAGACTGTCGGCTGAGAAAATGTCAGCCGACACCACCTGGAAAACACACCGAACAGGTGAATATGAAGCCCTCTTGGTGTCACATCACGCAGCAGTTTACATTTTGATCATTTCATGGAGGGAAATACATGTTTTACAAAGTTAATCTGGAGAAAACATAAAGAGCATCCGTTGTTATCTAAAGTGAAAACTCCAGACAATTACAATTTCCCATAAACTGCAATAAAACAATGATTTAAATAATAACAGAAAAGCTCAAACAAGCATCTACACAGGCACTGAGCTGCTATTCTAGCAAAACAAGAAGCTTGTGGATGAAAGTTGGTGAATTAGAGCTCCTCGTCTGTCTTGGACATTTTCCAGGGTTCAATATCTGACCCTTTTGGAGACTGTAAGACATAAAATAGAGTTCTGCCTGACTTCCGTCTTCAGTCAGTTTGTCTATGAATGTTCCAGGAGAGCTGTTTGTTGTTGCCGCAACTCCCACAGAGACCAGACCGCCGTGGTTATTACGTAACCTCCTACGTAATAGACCTGTCACTGAAAGCCTTTCAATTATTTGCCTCCACAAGTTCCATCATATTAAACCCTAAAAGGTTCATTATTCAAACATCTTTTACTCTTTTTTAATTTATGTATTCATGTTCTTACAGTATATAACACCTTAGTCTCAGACATCAACAAAGCCACAAAACTGCGGACATTTTCCCTTCTTTTCAGACCGTTCTCTGTGTAACTTTGACAGTAAATCAGCAGCTTCTGAAATAGTCAGACAAACATGGCTGGTACCAACAATGTCCAGTTCAAAGTCACTTAAATCCCCTCTGCCCCGCATTCTTCTGCGTGGTTTGAACTTCTGTGGGTTGTCTCTTAAAATGCGTAAAGTTGCTTCCATGTAATTTACTGATTCACCCTCTGTGTTAGCAAACTGTTCAAGATAGTGAGCAGTGTGTGTATACATGGAGTGACTGATGTCTTTTCATGACTCCTGCTATGACATTATGCCTGTTCATCAATCCCACGATCATCACAGGTTGTTTCTTAACGACACTGAAATAGAGTGGGAGGTACTTGCCAAAACTGATCTGGGAACAGAAAACATCACCAAGTTACAGTTTGTAAAATATCATAAAATATTTTATTGTGGGACCATATAATTTATCATGTCAAAAACATTCATGAAACAGCACTGTATTCAGCTACAAACCTACACAAACTGGGAGGACTTAGTGCACAGTAACATGGGAGAATTCATGGGATTGTCTCCATTTAAGGTTACACCAGACAAAACATGCTCATCAGTAAAACAGGGAGGATCTTGAGCTTTCTGGACTAAAATTAAAAGCTTGCGCGCATCACAAAACAGTATATTGTGTTATAATATTCTATTGTAGGGATTCGTGGATATAACAATAAAAAAAAAAAAAAAACAACTGTATCTTCATTTCTTAAATGCTGCAACTGTAACATAAGATTTAAATGAAGGTGTTGGTTCATAAGAGCCTCTGAACTTTGAGCCTGGGTTGTATTTTACCTTGAGGTTGTCATGCTGCACCGTGAGCTTCGCCGGGTTCCTGACGACGGCGGTGACCGTGTGGCCCTGCTCCAGCGCCTGTTTGACCAGAAACTGTCCGGTCTGCCCAGTGGCTCCCAGCAAAGCGATCTTCATCTTCTGACACGCGGAGCTCAGTCAGGAGTTAAAACCGATCCGTGAACAAATGAAGCTCTGAGATGAGTGCAAGCTGCTGTGCTAAGGTTTCCTCCTTGTTGCACAAGTGTAAAAAAAAAGGATTACTTCACTGAGGTAATGACACCCTCGCCCACATAAAGTAAGGTTTTATCATATGACAGAGTTCACAGTTAAAGTCTACTCTGAAAAGCACAACTTAAAAAAAATAATAATAAAAAAAAAAAAAAAAAAAATACAAGGTTAAGATGGCAACTAAATTAATTTAATATACACTCCATATTAATAATCTTTTATGGGCGATTTTTGAATATTTTCTTTAGTTGTTTGGCTCATGAAATCACTTAAATCAGACAAAAGGTGGTTCAGAAGATAAAATAATTCAATGTAAAGCTTATAGAAAACATCATACATCTTACAGCCAATGGGCCTTTGTTTTTGATGTTTCAAAACATTCAGCAGACATGTCTGAGTCTGAAATAAAATACATCCCTGACACTTGTTGCTTATGAATAACAAACTTAAATAGATCTAAACTCTACATTCAAGAGATTAAAATCTTTAACACAGGTTCACAATTAGTAGTTTCCTGAATGACATTTAGGAAAAATTCAGCCAGTACTGCCAAACAAGCTTATTTCTTCCTCACCTTTGTATGTAACTTAAAAAAAAACAAAGAATCTTTAAAAAGTAAATATTTGAATTTAAAAAAAAAAAAAAAAAAAAAAAAAAAAAAAAAAAAAGACACTGTTTTTTTAATGACGAAAAATAAATTAAAATCACGATGGTCTGGAAAAGGTTGTGCAATCATACTCAGCAATATACTTGATAAGCAGGAATTCTCAATAGCAACACATTGTTGATTGTTTAACACCCAGAAAAACGTTCATAAGCCAGAAACTCTGCAAAGACAAACTCCTGTCACAGCTTGCAGCACCTTATCTTCACGGATCTCACTCTGTGCACAATCACTGTGAAGCTTTAAGGCTGTAGAGCTACAGAATAAAACTTTAACAACATAGTTTTAGACTCGGTGAACAGTTACTGCTAAGTATCTACATCTAGCATGTGACTAGCATCCTCTGATACCACAAACATAATGAATTTGACCCAGATCGGTCCGAACAGAGACACACAGTGTGCAGACTTCCTGGCCTTATCCAATTAAACATTTCACATTTCCCCTAAAATCTCTAAAAACAGAAAGGTCTGTGCAGCTAAACAGAAGAGCTGAAATGGAGCTAAACATTATGTTTTATTTATTCAAAAAAACAAAAACAAAAAAACAAAACAAAAAAACTCCACTTTATTTATCCCAAAGGGAAATTAAATAAAATTATCATTATTATTATCAAAGTAAGAGACCAATTCTTTTTTCTATACAGTGTGAGCTGCGTGTTCAAAGCACTGAATAAAAATACAGAAGCTGCAACATAGAAACCTAACCAGAGTTATAGGGAATATACCAATCTGAACGGCATTTTATTTTTGTTGTTGTTGTTGTTGTTTTACTGAGAAGGTACAGTTGAGTACTGATGGAAAAAGAAAAGCAAACCTTGGACAAAAGGCCACAGGTTGGACTTCAACCGCATTACAGGAGATAAAAGTTCAGACAAGTGTGTAAAACAAAAGCAAGAATGACAAAGTTTAAATGGAGAAAAGCTTTTAATTCCTTCAGTTTCTACTGGTTGGGTCCTTTAGCGCCTTTTTCTTTTTAAGTTGTGATACTCTTTAAAAGCGCGAATCGGCATTGGCCAGGAAAGGCCTGATCAGCGCATCTCTAATCACTCTGATTATCTCCGATTACTTTATTTTATTAAATATCTTTCGAAACAGTAAAATTATACGCTTTGTTTTCTGTGAGTTTAGAGGTGTGTTTATGTTAACAATTTAGTCAAAGAACGCAACTTTATCTCAAAATTTTAAAGAAATGTCAAATGAGGATTCATGACAACGAAAATCTTGAAACAGCAGCTGTCATTTTATAAGAGTAATTCTTCAACTGATGCTTATTGCATAAGTGGCATTAGTTTGTATGAATGACCTCTGTGAGTCTAACGTTACCTAACCAACGTGAATCGACACAGTCATCAGTCTCAGATCGTATCTTTATCAAAAGCATTTATGCTGTTAAATACCTTTAGCGACTCGAACAGAGCTTCTGATATACACGCATGAATGTTAGCCACGTTAGCCTCATCTTACCTGAGCCTAGCGCTGTTTGCATACCGTCGGTGATAAGTCGATTCACGTTGCCCCAGCGTCTCCACGCAGATCCGGACCGTCCACGCAGCAACAAACGCTTGTGCTTCTGGGGAAACGCGAATCGACGTAACACTGGCACTGCCTACGCCATCCTTGTTTACAACGTTCGGAGAGGCGTTCAAAAGCACTAAGGTTCGCTTGTGTTTATCAAACAAGGTTTCTGAGGTTAGTTTTGGTTTATTAAGACACAGAAGTAGATGAAAACGTACGTAGAAATTAACGCAAAGGTGAAAAACAAAACAAACAAACAACATAAATAATAATAATAATAATAATAATAATAATAATAATAATAATAATAATAATAATAATAATAATAATAATAATAAATAGTAAAATATTAAAAACGGGAAGGGAACAGGAAAAAAGGTAAGCTAACTGTTGACTTTGTGGTTGATTTTGTTCTTTTGGAAAATTTGCACATGCTTGTTTTTATAATAATAATAATAATAATAATAATAATAATAATAATAATAATAATAATAATAATAATATCTTCCAGATTAAACTAGGCTATAAACAGTTTGCAGTGTTCAAGTATGAACACTTAGTATTCCAGTTAAAATTAAGAGGAATTGCCGTTAATGAATCCAAAATGTTTATTAACTTCAACAAACAGCGACTTAATCTTTACTTTTTTAATTTGGTCTCTTTCTTTTTAGGAGACATGCTTTGCATCTCACGGTACAAAAGGGTCAGTAATTTTGACATAGAAAGTTGGAACATATATTTTTGTTGTGCAAATGCTTTGGAACTTGCATTTCGTTTTGATATATCTGTTTAATGTTTGTATCTTTTTTTTCATCTATACATCCATCCCACCTGACACAAAGACAACAGGTCTTGGAGGGAAACCCAGGAAAACTCTCTAGCTCCCTCTGGGTCATCTGATGAGGACCCAGAGGGACATATAGTCCCACTGGGTCCTCATCAGATACCCAAATCACCTCATCAACTACTTTCAGTGTGGAGGGACAGTGGCTCTCCTCTGAATTCACCCTGGATGATGGAGCTCCTCATCTCTTAGGTTGAGCCCAACTATCCCACTAAAGAAGCTAATTTCAGGTGCTTGTATCAACAAAGCCAATTTAGAAGATAGACAATATTTGCATCAAAAATAATTCATGATGGTTAGACACCTTGAAATTCATACATGACACCAAAACTACATAATCTGTATTTGCCCTATATTTTTCAGCACTGAGATCTTGTGAAAAATGGACATGCTATCTTCATAAGGTGGCAAGATCTCATCAGGACAATGTCGACAATCCTTTTAGGGAGACTTTATTATGTGCGATTGTTTAAATTTTCCTGAGATAACATGTAAACACCCAGTTAGTCTCTGCTGTCAAAAATCCTCTCAAAACCAGAGGCTGCCTTCCTTCTTGCACCATGAAGATTCCTCCTAGTCGCATCAAGTCATTAGCTCAGGTAATCCACTTGTGGCCTAGTGCTTTGATTATGAGATCGCAGACACGGAGTCAGGACTAAAGGAGCTTCACCGCCAATGAGGAAGAGCTGGACAGTCAGGGTTGCATCTTTCATGGGGCCTCTGTGCTGATGTTCCGCTCTCGTTCATCTGCCTACAATGATCGGACTAGCTCACATTAGTACCTGACCTGATCCGGGTGGACCTGTGGAGAATGCAACGGAGCAAATGGCTGTTTAAATTCACACTGAAACAGCAAGCAGACAGCCACAAAACCAGGGCAGCTGTTACTGGATAAGGAAGGTTGTCACGTAAGTAAAATTCAGATTTAAGGATCCCAGTTAAGTTGGTTGAACAAAAAGACAAAGACCGTTTTACTCTACATTTTAATATTTGCATCACCTTTCAGGCTTTCTATGCCGTTTAGAATTTACTGGGTTTTTACTCACAAAAGATCAACATTTTTACAAAATTCACCTTTAGGTTTTAGTCCATTAAACCAGCTCATTTAGATCTAAATATAAATATAAAATGCTGCTTGTTTTTTTTTTTTTTTTAAATAAATAAATTTCCATCAGTAAAAAAATAATTTATTTTTCATTCATTGAAAGTCAGACACTTAAAAGTTCCCTCAGCTGGGCAGATATTTTCTGTTTTTTCGATTGTTTTATGTAAGGCTTTGTAGAATTGAGACAAGAACAGACCTGTGAGGCAGGATTTAGGCCAATCACAGTGGGAAGGAGTAAACCCGCAGTTAACAAGATTAAAGCATGTATGGTCTCCAGGTTTAGCTGCTCTGCTGCTGAAATGCACTCGACTATTTTCTAAGACTTGGGCGGAGGCAGAACTGTTTTAAAATGAGTGTAATGTACAATTTGTGTAATCTCTCTTGTAAATCATCCATTAATGCCCCAGCAGTTACACATGCATGCTCCTTTTTTTATTCCTAGATTTATATGTGCAATGTATTTTTTATAAATTGTCAAGGTTTCTATGTGCTTTGAACAGGAACAGTCATGGGATGTGGTGTCTCAAAGTCCAACCAGTTCCACAAACACTCCAGGAAAGGTACAGCCATCAACATCAGTCAACAGCTCTTCTATTGAACAGAAAAAGATCCACATTTTCTTCTATATATCCAAACTATAATTGTATCCATGAATTTCTGTCTCTCTGCGTCTGCTCTGCTGCTTTCAGCCGTCACCTGTAAGTCATTTCTATTCTATGCTTGTTGTGTCTGTTTCACAGCTTTTGGGGATAAACTCCATCCTGATATTTGTAGCCAGAAAACTAATGGTTAAAACAATTGTGTGTGAAAAACTAAGTACCCTCTTGTTGCTTTCAGATTATATAAAATCCACGCCATTGTCCTACTGCCTAAGCAATCTATGTTGACGTGTCTGAAAGATGACTCCCCACTCTGTAGCACACGCATCTAGAATCAGTATGAAGTGCTTTGAGTGCCCAGTCCTGAGACATCACAGAAACTACATCCCACATAAACTGGTTCTCTACTGGTTCTTTTTTTTTTTTTTTTAAAAATTCAGCTCAACATTTAATACCTCTGTCCCCTCCAAGCAGATCTCTGTGGATTTTGTACTTGTGTTCAGGCTTCAGCTAAATAAGTCAGGCACCACCACCTCATCAGCTACCATCTAGAGCAATGGTATGCCACAGGGCTGCATGCTTAGTCCCTTCTTTTTTGTTCCCTCCTCACCCTGCAAACCTGTTTATGGTTTGAGCACCATAAATAAGTTTGAGGACCAGATGATGGTGCTTGTTTTTGTCCAAAACAATAACCAAATAGCCTTTAGCGATGAGGTAGAGCACCTAGTTGATTAATGGCCCTAATAACTTTTTCCAAACACTACTAAGACTAAGGTGATCCATTGTGGACTTCAGAAGGAAAGCAGCAGATGTGGCCACACCCCCTTACATTTAAGGGATGCTGGTGAGCGTGTCACCAGTTTCAAGATCCTTGTACACAGAGGATTTGTCCTGGACTCACAACACCTCCCACTTTAGGTGCCTGCAGTGAAGAACCAACAAGCAGAAGACATTTAGAACAATGTCCTTAGAGAAGACAAAAACATTGATGCCCAACTGGATCATCAGCAGCACAGTAATCCCAAACACACCAGCAAATTCTCAACAGAATGGCTGAAAAAAGAAAATAATTTAAGTTCAGACTGGTTGAAATCCTGTTGTGGACCCTTAACTGCAGAAAAAATGTCTGCACACCTGAACTGAAGATACTTTGTGAAGAAGAGTGGACCCAAATTCCTCTACAACACTGTGATAGACCGATAAAGTCATACAAAAATTATTACTTTATTATTGCTGCTGGAGGTGGATCTACAAGCTATTAAATTATGGGATGTCCTTTGTTTTTCTCACAGTTCTTTTATTTTGGCTTCATCCTTGTTAAATAGACAGTGTGTTGTCTAATTAGTTGTTTTATGCACTTTAGATTGTTGTTTTTTTTTTTTTTAAATTAGAACCTGGTAAAAATTAGATCATTTTCATTATAGCTTGATGTGTAAAACCTCTGAACTGAAAGAGGATTAATGTTTGAATGTGAGTGTAGATATGTTCCACAGTGCAGTTACTTAGTTATGATGAGGTCGTATGTCAGAGAAATAGTAAATTATCAAAAAACGAACAAAAAAACAGTCAGATGTAGCCTGCAGTGAAGAGATAACTTTAAATACCGTTTCTTAAAATAAAACTAAGATAATTTTGTTCAATTCATGAAGCCCAGTTGACCTTCATATTTTTATGACTTTCTTAAAGTGACTTAGGGCAAAAATCTAACTTTAAAGAATGAGATACACAACCTGCATGTAGTTTGGCATGAATAAATAAAGATTTCTTGCTTTTTCTTAAAAAATAAATATCTCTCATCCTTGATCATACAGATCCTGCTTACTCTATATTTCAGCTATAAGAGCCGCTGTCCTAATTCAGCGATGGTACCGGCAATATGTTGCTCGCACAGAGATGAGACGGAGATACACCTGGCACATCTTCCAGTCCATCGAATATTCTGGAGAACAGGCCCAGATCAAGGCGAGAAACCGCTGCAAATGTTCAGGTTAGCTGAAAAGGAAAGAAAAAATAACTCACAACCTTATTCTTCATTTCTCTTTCGCTTTGCAGCTTTATAACTTCCTTGGCTACCTCATGGACAATTTCACACCATCCAGCACAGAACGTAAGACTGCATTTGTGCTGATCAAAATTATTTTTGATTTTTGTTTCTTCAATCAAATTGAGCTTGAACTTGTCAACCTTCCAGGAAATCTGATCTCGCACATCTTTAGAGAACATGATGTCTGTTGGGATGCAGAATGGGAAAGGTACTTTTGCTACAAGAACATCGAAGTGCCGGAGGTTTACTCGGGGCCTCATCTCGCCTTCCCCCTGACGGTGGAGCAGGCGGTCGGCTTGCTGGAAGCCTTCAGGAGCAAGAAAGTAGGAGCATGGTCGTTTTAAACTGTAAATTGTTTACACAAAATTGTTTGTTGTCAGGTTCCCGTTAAAATTCCATATGAATTGAATGGAATGAATGAATTTAATGAATGAACAAATTTAATATCGAGGAAAACAATTCATATTCAAGAATGTCTGAAACAAACATTTTTGGAGACGTCATTTTGCCGGTGTTTTTATGCATCTGTGTCTGCGGCCATCCTTTCTAACTCAGCTCTCTCCCAGTAGCAGCTGCACTCTCGCTACGTGCTCGAGCTGCTTCTGGAGACATGGAAGCTGCTCCGCATGTTGCCAAACATCAACCGCATCTCCACCTGCCAAAGCAAAGAAGTCACTATCTGTGGTAAGATTTAACAAATAGCAGGACTTTTTCAAAGGCATTTATGAAGATGGCGGCCGTTTCAGTCTCTGATTAGGTTTGGTAAATTAGATTGATGTTTTGAGCCTTTAAGCATGAGAGTACTTCTCAGTGTTACTTATGAATGCACATACAAATACTCCCTTTGTATGAACAGATTCGTTTTTGTCTGTGCAGGTGATTTGCATGGACAGCTGGAGGATCTGCTGCTGATTTTTTACAAGGTTAGATTTTTATAAAAGCTGTTCTTTTCAGCTGATAATTCGTGCATTTATATTTAAACTGCAGTCCAATCTTGTCACAAACTAATATACAGTTCAAAGGTATTTATATCCCTTCAACCTTTTCACAAATTTGTTCTTGTTACAACCTAAGACATCTGTATGTTTAACTGGGATTGTAGTTCATAGTTATGAAATAGCAAGAAAATGAAACAGGGTTTTAAAAATGTTTTAGAAATAAAAATTGTTGCAGATCTGGAGAAAATATCATATATAGCAATAAAATATTTGTATATTCTATGCAAAATAGCACAAGTTCAGTTGGACTGACAGGAGAAGCTGCATTTTTAAATATTGGCACAGATTCTTTCCTGGATTTCTGTCTGGACTTTGACTGGGCCGTTCCTATTTTATGTTTAGGGTCGCTGTCCTATGCTGGTCTGAAGGTTTTTGCAGCATCTAACAGGTTTTCTACCTGGATTGTCTCCTGTTTATCTCCATCTATTTTCCCTTTTATTCTGAGCAGCTTCCCTGTCCCTGCTAAAGAAAAGCATCCCCACAGAATAATGCTGCCACCACAATGTTTCATTGTTTGGATTGTGTTCAGAGAGAGGCCACACATCAAATGTGGCATATAAGTCACAAATTTCACTTTTAGTCTCACCTGAGCAGAGCACCTTCTTCCATGTTTCCTGGCTGGCTTGTGAGAAACTGCAAGACTTCTTATGGTGTTTGTTCCACAGTTTATTTCTTCTCGCCGCTTTTCTATAAAGACCAGACTTGATGCAGGCTCACATCAGAAGTCTCTTGTCAAGATATTTTCTCACCTGAGCTGTGGATCTCTGCAACTTCTCCAGAGTTGTGATTGGCCTCTTAGTTGCTTCTATGATTAACGCTCTCCATGCCTGGACAGTTTTAATTGGATGATCACATCTAAATCGTTTTGCAGCAGCACTTTTCATTTTCAGAAAATGGATTGAATGGTACTCAATGAGATATTCTGGGATGTTGCTTTATAAACCAAACTCTGCTTTAACCTTCTCCACAGTTTAATCCCTGACTTGTCTGCCATGTTTCTTGGTCTTCATGATGATGTTTGTTCACTGATGATCTCCACCAAACCTTTGAGGCCTTCACAGAACAGTTCTGTTTATACTGAGATTAGATTACACACAGGTACTAATCAGGTCACTTCTAAACGAAATTTGGCTGCAATGAATTTTATTTAGGGGTATCAGAGTTGTAGCTCAACACAAGTTCAAGTTTTTCAGATTTTATTTGTAAAATAAAATGCTGCAAACCATGTATCATTTTCCTTTCCTTCGCAATTATACAGTCCATTGTGTTGGTCTGTCAGGTATAACAGATTAAAGTTTGGAGCTGTGATGTGATCAAATGTGAAAAAGTTTACATAATACGTGAATACGTTTACAAAGCACAGTGTTTTTAAACCTAAAAACTAACTAAATAACTAATTAAATGGTTAAAAGTGCAAATCAGGGAAAAGCAAGTAAAACATACTTTTAGGGAGTTATTATTCAATATAACTGCTTGTCAAATAATTAGTGATTTCTTTTTGAGTTAAATTGAGGATAACCTCAGTTTAACTCAAAAATACAATACACGATACAAATTATTAGACTTTGCTGATCAGCAAAACAGGGTGTTTAACACCATGTTCTGCTCCCTTCACTGTGGCCAGTTTCATTGTTTGCATGCATTCTGCAGATTATCCCTGTAATCTTGCTTTTATTTGCCCTTGTTTACCTCCCAGAATGGCATGCCGTCCTTAGACAAGCCCTATGTGTTTAATGGAGACTTCGTTGACCGAGGAAAAGACTCCATAGAGATTCTCCTCATCCTGTTTTCGTTCATGCTTGTTTATCCATGTGACGTCTACTTAAACAGAGGCAACCATGAGGACCATATCATCAACCTCAGGTGGGAAAATATACATGCCATTGTTGGGGATTAATGGTAGAAGTCTGATTTTGATAGAATGATGTATCCTGTTTGTCTCTCAGACTTTGTTGTGTTTCCAGGTATGGGTTCACCAAGGAGGTGTTGACTAAATACAAGGTGAGTTTTCCTCTGCAAATCTGCAGGCTTTTAAACTTTAAAAGCCACATAGACCCCTGTTGATTGGCTACAAGTAATACCCCTGCTTATCAAAGGAGCCTGAATGTGTTGCTGCAGCCTCAGTGTTCCTAGGAAAAGCATCCGTGTTCAGCACGGCAGGCACTCCCCCTGTCAGCTAAGAGGATTTCAGATTGTTAAACTAATACACAGCAGGACATCTGCCTCCTGACAAGTTAGGCAGCTCAGAAAGGTCCAAATACTGGCAGAAGAAAACCTGTTGTCTATAATACAGCACATGTCCTGTGCTTGCATTTGCAATTTGTTCATATTCCCACAAACTGGAAGGAGAAACTTGACCTGAGTCCAACAAGTCAAGATCTGGCAAATTTACAACATTGGTCATAAATGTAAAAGGATGACATAAAAAGTATCCCTCATTTATTCCATGTTATTGTTGATTCACATTGTCACTTGTGTTATTTAGTTTTTAACAAGAATCACATAGTATGCAGGACTTTCAAAAGTATTCACACTCCTTTCTTCACATTTTGTCACATTGCAGCCACCAACTTTAATGTATTATATTGGGATTTTATGTGATAGACCAACACAAAAAGATACATAACTGGGAATATATTCTAAATGTGTTATGCATAAAAACCTGAAATCTGTGACACATATACAGATTAATTAAATTAATTTGAATATCACTGAAACATTGTTTTATTTTGGTAACAAAATTCTCAAAATGAAACACATTGTATAGCTTAACTTCACACAGACTGATGTTTTCAAACATTTATTTTTGTTTATTGTGATGATTTTCTGCATACAACTAATGAAAACTACTGAGAAGGTAAGAATATTACATCAGACCAATGAAAAAAACATTTTCAACGCTGAAATGTAGACTTTATGAAAAGTATGTGTAATACCAGCTTAAAGATTGTAATTTTCAAAAGGTACTTTTAACAAGACAAACTTCATTGGAACACATTCTAATTTATGTATGTATGTATATGTATTCAGGCATATTTAGTCTGAAATCCTAACTCTAAACTAAAACCCAGTGCACCCAGTTTCAACCAGGAAGAAGAAAAAGAAGAAGGAGAAAAACAACAAGAAGAAGTAGATCATAAACATGTGGAGTGGGTGAGGGTGGAGTGGTGGGTATATGAGGGGGACCACCGGAGGCAGTGAGTTAAGGGAGAGGTAGAGGCAGCAGAGCATCTTGTTCACATAATATCCAGGAGAAGTTGAGATAGCCAGCCTTCCAAGGCTGACACGGGCAATTTGGAACATGCAAAGAGAAGCTCCAAAAAGATTAACAAGACAGCACAGGACAGACAGCTGCAGCAGGGCAGAATAGGGAGGGTACGGGAGAAGAAACAAAAACAAAATGTTCATCATTAGAATGGCCTAGTCAAAGTTAAGTCCAACTGAGAATTTGCCATGTACAAAAATAAAAACTCAAACAGAATTGCATTATATTCTGACAGCTGTCTCCTGTTCATGTTTCATCACAGATTCATGGCAAGCGGATCCTGAAGTTGCTGCAGAAGATTTTTAGCTGGTTACCGTTAGCAACTGTCATCGATCAGAAGGTGCTTGTCCTCCATGGAGGTATCTCCGATACTACAGATCTCAGCGTCCTGGCCAAAGTGAACCGACATAAGGTGAGAAACATCCATGTTCGAACTGAATCAACATAGCTTTTCCACAGCCTTTACATTCACACTCTCCTTTGTTCCTAATCCAGTATGTTTCAGCTCTGAGGCCTCCGAAGAGGAGGAACCACAGCTCAGCGGGCATGTCCATTGATATAGACATGGATGACGAACTCTGGAACACCAGTAAGATCTACCAGCGTCGGGCCTCCCTCACGTATCCCAAACCCCTCGGACCGCGAGAGTGCTTCCACAACCGCTCGCTGCAGGACTTCTCCACCCGGATCAAGGCAAACATGGAGAACGAGCTGGAGAACAGCAAGAGGAGAGAGGTCATGCTGGCAGCAGCGCTCAACAGATCACATCAAGACATTTTGTCTGTGTCCACCGAGTCTGTGAGCAGTGACAATGCCAAGGAAGAGTGGAGGCAGGTAAGAGAGCTGAGAATCTTCTCAGAAACTAAAGACATTTAATAATAATAATAACCTATCGGGTCTAAACAGATAGATTAATACCTTCAAAATATCAGCCTTATACTTGTTCCTTTTTTTCCTCATTTTCTCGACTGTACTAACAAGATAAATGTTCGATAAATAATTTGACCAAAGAGCTCTGTTCAATTCAGTTCAGTTCAGTTTATTTATATAGCGCCACTTCACAACAAATATTGTCTTGAGGCACTTTACAAAAAATAATTTCAATTCAATCATACATACATTCCAATTGATCCTAGTTATCAAACAGTGCATTAAGTTCAATTTATTATTCAAAGTAGTTCAAAAAGTTTCTAAGGAAACCCAACAGATTGCATAGAGTCATTGACTTGCAGCATTCACTCCTCCTTGACAAACATGTAGCGACTGTAGACAATCGCTTGCATTTTGTCACTGACTTTACAGCAATCCCTCATACCGAGCATGCATGTAGTGACAGTGGAGAGGAAAAATTCCCCTTTAACAGGAAGAAACCGCTAGCAGAACCAGAACCTGGCTCAGTACAAGCCGCCATCTGCCGTGACCAACTGGGGGTTTGAGAAGACAGAGCAGTAGTGACCGAAAGAACGAGATCACAGATACAAGCGGTCAAAATGCGTTTCCTCCACAGGGTGCCCGGGCTCTCCCTTAGAGATAGAGGAGGGGCTTGGTCATCCTGGAGGGGCTCATGGAAGAATGGGTGCTACTCCACATCGAGAGAAGCTCGGGCATCTGGTTAGGATGCCTCCTGGGGCCGCCCTGGTGAATAGAGTTTAGATAGGGAATAAAAAAATCCAACCTGACATGGCCCGAGCTCATAGACATTGTGTCTGGGTCCGATCCAGCCCGACTAATTAACTGTAATTAGAAGCCATAGCATGAAGTAGGACCAACATATTATTTTGAACTGCTACCAGTTTAAAATCCTTCAAGACCTCTGAGTTTGCGCTCTGCTGGCTTAGTAGTGTAAGGTCTTCCATTTTTAGCTTTTGTTTACACCTCCATTTTCTGACTTGTTGTAACCGCAGGATGAGTCGAGTCTTCTGGGATGAGCAGAGCACAGTGGGGCCACATGCGCATCAGTTATACAGTGCTTTGCACTTTTTACAGTCTAATGAACATATGCACCTTACTTTCTGTCTTTACTCAACAGGGTGAACTACCTACTCCTCTATTTAGACTATAATAAGTAAATTAACACAACTTTGTATTGTCCGTTCTCGTTTAGTTTTCTCTGTGATGTATGTTTTATTAAAAATGCGCCACAGAAGCCTAACCCGACCATCAATCAAATAATTTTGGCCTGACCCAGCCCGAATTTCTCATTGGGTTGGGTTTGGTCTATAAATCTAAACTCTGCTGGTTAGGTGTTCTGAGCACGTCCCACATGGAGGAGACCCAGAGGAAGACCCAGGACATGCCGGAGGAACTATGTTTCTCGGCTGGCCTGGGAACACCTTAGGATTGCCCCAGAGGAGCTGGCCCAAGTGGCTGGGGAGAGGGAAGTCTGGGCCTCTCTGCTTAAAGCTGCTTTATGTAACTTTTACAGAAAAAATGTTTTTTGAATATTTGTTAAAGCTGTTTCCATGTTGTGATAGTTTGGTATGAGACAGCTCCTGAGCTACTATTGAAGAAATGCGCCGCTCCCGAACTAAAACAACCAATCAGAGCCAGGAGGAAGGTCTTAGTGCTGTCAGTCATCCTCGTGTACATGCTGTTAAATGTGCTAATGGTGAAGAAACAAGTTACCGTTCCAGGAAAACTGTTTATCTGCCGTCATCGGTGGCCGTGCTAACTAGCCTTAGCATTAGCGGCAGGCTATGTTGAAGTGAACCAGCTGTAGCGTAGCAGAGAGCAGGGGGAGTCTGTGAGCAGTACGTACATGAGGGGATTGACAGCCCTAAGACCCTCCTCTTGGCCCTCATTGGTTGTTTCTGACTGTGTGGTGTATTTCTGCAGTTAGTACTGGGAGCACTGGGAGAAGTTAAAGGAGCTTATTTTTTTCACAGATTATATGTCTTGTATTATACTGTCAGGACATAATGATAATTTTAACAAATATGTAAAAAATATATTTTTCATAAAAGTTACATACTGCACCTTTAAGATGCTGCCTCCCACCCCAGATTAATAGATGGATGGATCTATCTCACAAATGGGCTTCTAGAAGACTGGTCAGATTTTCCCATAAACACACTCTTAAACACTGTGGGAAGCCTTCCTACAAGAGCTGAATCTGTTATAACTCCCAGTGGTTGGCCGACATCAGATAACTTCCTATGGATTCTTTTCTAATGAAGAATTACTGCAGCTATGTTTTAAATATTACAGGCTTATTAGATTCCAAGGACTTTCCCACTTAAACCACCAATTAAAGGAATTCCTCCTTATATGTTCCCCTTGAATTAAATGAACTGCGTCCATCAACCAAGCATACGGTGCAGTTGAATTAGAATGTTTTTTCTTCTGTTGCTGTGGAGGCACTTGGAAACTTTTGTGTTTACTCATATGGCAGTTGTCTCAAAACATTTGAGAAGCACTAATATAGATCAACAGTTTCCATCCATCTAGTTGTCTTCCGCTTATCCGGGGTTGATTCATCCCTGGGCATATTTTCCAACTCAGCCTGGAGGATCTGGAAGACAGAGTCCTGGTTCTACCCTGGGGTATCCTCCCAGTGGTACATGCTGGAAAACCTGCAAAGGAATGCAACCACCTCAGCAGACTCCTATCGATGCAGAGAAGAAGCAGATGCACTGTGAGCTCTGCAGATGATGGAGCTCCTCTTCTTCTCTTTAAGGCCCAGGTTGGTCATGACCATATCCCGTGACTATAAGTGGGAATTGGAAAGTAGACTGACCAGTAAATGAAGAGCTTTGCCCTTTGGCTCAGTGCGAATCATACCTTAATCCTACTGTCCACCTCATGGTCTGTACTGTTATTGGAACCCTCCATTTGAGGCAAAGATTGACCCCCAACCAAGAGGGAACAGTCCACCTTTTAACCATTAAGAGAACCACAAGGAGTGTTTCTTTAGGTTGATGTTGTGTTTTTATGCAGTACAACACATTAGTTTCCAAAATGTTGCATATGCATCTAAACTTAAAAATATCTCTGGAGCTTTACAGACAAAAAGTGAAAAGATGGAGTTGGTCATATTGCGATTTTCCTTGTCTGAAAGATGTAATGTTGTTTGTCAGTCACAGCTCCACCTCAGGTGTTTACATTGTAACTGTGTCAAGCACACACAAATATACTGTGGTCAGGAGGCCTGACCTTTGTGCTCCAGCCTTCTTCCAATCACAACCAGACCAGCCGAGGCTTCGACTGCCGTAATCCTCGATAATCTCCCTGCCGTGACTTCAATCTGCTTTTCAGGCCGACTGTCACAGCAGCTTCAGAGCGGGATGGAAAGTGTGTCTCATTAAATAGCTCATGCTGATGATGTCAGTGAATGGCAAAGGTTTAGCGCTAGATCTTAATGTAAACAATAGGCTGTGAAAAGGCAGTGCAAAACATTAGTCTGTGAGTTCTACTTCTAAATTTGTTATATCTGGTTTTGTTTATTACTGCCTCCTTTTATTCGTATAAAAAAGAACATGAAATTCAATTTAGATTTTATAAACCTTAAAGATGATTTAATGTTTTATAAGTGTTTAAAAATGACATTTTATTGACTTGCGAATGAATAACACAGTAAACTTCCTATAATGAAGGTTCACTGTGTAGAGTTTCTGTACCATCTGGATGTGGCTAAAAAAGTTTGGGATTTAAATATTTTAAGATATGTTTGGAAAGTATTTGCATTCTGAGATGGTCACATCCATCCATCCTAAAAATTATGGGAAGTCTGGAAAGGAGGATTTAAAAAACAAGACCTCAAAATATAAAGGAATCCTAGCTTGGTTAGAAGATTGTGTCACTGTTAAAAATAAACATCATGAATGTTCTTGACCACTGTTATTTTGGAACCCTGCAATGCTACGTAGACCTATAAGATTGACTGTGGTTAAATCTATTTCCCTGCTTCATTTGGGATTTACTTAAGTTGTGTTTTCTTATCAAGTGCTTTGAACAACAACAGACAGAAAAGGTCTCAATTGTTCACAAGTTCGAGATTGGAACCACACTGTGGGCCATAACACACCAATTTAGTCAAATTAGATCACAAAATAATTTCCAACATGTCTTCAAGAGGTGAAAACAATCATTAGAGACTTAAAATACGGTCATATGGTTGTTGAGACTTTTTGTGATATCCTTAGGTTTTTGACCAGCAATACTAAGAGACAAATGTCTCTTTTGCTGTTAATTTGTGGTTCAGAAGTTCAAAACATTCTGAATTTTAAGTTGGAAATTTCACTCTTTTTTTTTATTAAATAAAGAAAAGAAAAACTCATCCTGCAAGGTTTGTCCCTACTGGGTTACACTAAAGGCCACAATGTCACACATAGTCCTACCAGTGGTAACCAAGTGATACATTACTAGTGCATGGTGGGATGTGACAAAGTATGTGTAAAAGTACAGTAAGATGATTTAAGTTGGAAAAAAAATTGCACAAAAGATTTTTCGATTTTATTGAATAAATTTGAGCTTTAGAAACTTTAAAATATATCCAATAATGATTTAGTCAAAGTTATATTTTTTCTTTATAGCCAACAGTACATTAAATAATTAGTTAACAATTAAATCGCATTAGTTTTTTGGTTTTTTTGTGTGTGTTGAACATAGCAAACAAAAATTAGAGTTGTGCACATATCTACAGTGGCTGCTAAATGTTGAATAACTCACTTATTACGGACGTTTCTTTGGAGTTAAAAAAAATCTCCCATGTGGCGTTTCGTTGTGTCTGCAGATCCTGGACCTGCTGTGGAGCGACCCAATGAACCAGGACGGTTGCATACCCAACGAGGTGAGGGGTGGAGGTTGCTACTGGGGCCCAGACATTACAGAGGACTTCCTGAACAGACACAACATGCAGCTCATCATCAGGTCACACGAGTGTAAACAGGAGGGCTATGAGTTCTGCCACAACCGGAAGGTGAGAGCAGGTCAACAGCTCAGTTCTCGGTGTCATTAATGTTTCCAAACCTTTCCCTTAAACACTGTCATTGCTGCCTGTCTATTATTTTGCAAAGCTTAGTCCTTTATTTTCTTCACCCAGGTCCTCACTCTGTTCTCTGCCTCAAATTATTACGATGTGGGAAGCAACCGAGGGGCCTACGTAAAGTTGGGTCCAGACCTTGTGCCTTATGTGATTCAGTACCAGGCCAGCAGCATGACCAGAGAACTCACCGCCAGGCAAAGGTAAGAAAAAAAAATACCTGGAATCAAACATGTGTGAATAAAATATGGATAAATAATGCAGAAATGAGCAGAAAATCAGGTGTACAAAAACTGAATTAGACATTTTTTTTTTTGTTTCAGAAAATTAAAAAAAACATGTATACCCAGACCCAAAGAAGTAGGCAGGTGTTTAGACACAAAGTCTGAAAATGCCATATGATGCAAATTCTGGCCCTGTTTTGCATCATGTTAGCACCAAGGTGACGTTTGTAAGAAGAGTTGTTCAACAATTTCCTGCCCCTTCAGGAGTGAAAGCGTCCTACACCTTAAACTGACCCTTGCCTATTGTAATTATAGCTTTCTCAGAGCAACGTATAAAATAAGCAATGGGGGCTGAGAACACATTGTGAAGCACCCAAAGCTGTTCAAAACATGCCTTACAAATGTTCCCCCAATACCGCTAACCCTGATCGAATCTGTGTTTCCTTTCATGTCGTCTGCAGCGTCGGGCGAACCGAACGCTCGGCCCTGAAAGTCCTGCGGGAGCAGCTGTTTGCGCACAAGTCAGACCTCCTCTGTGCCTTCAAAAAGTTTGACACAAAGAACACAGGTGCGTGTGGTGTTGGTTTTCATACATTTAGCCTTCATCAGATCAGGTGCTAATTCTGTCAGACCTCAAAGTTCAGTGCCTTGATCGAGGAAAATCTGAGTGCAGATCTTTTGTATCCATTGTCCAGCATTATAATAACAGTTCAGGATAAAAACTGCTTGTTTTTAATCTCTTCCATCAGAGTTTCATAGGAACTTCAGATGGAATATCAGTCATTTCTTTCTTTCAAAGGAACAGTCCTGAAAGAGTGCACACTCTTCCAGAAGTAGAAAGCATTCATGTTTCTTTGATTCTGGATAGTGACTTCACTTTATTTCAGTCCCCTCTCTCAGATTCATTGAAATTTCATCATCACAACCCACAGAAACATTAAACAACAAGACGCAGGTGCTATAGCGATGCTGTAATGAGATTGAAACTGAAGTATTCCTTTGATCTGAACTTTGATCTCCATCAGGTTTGGTGTCCCTGATTGACTGGGCCTCAGCGGTGGAGAGCGTTATGCACCTGAACCTGCCGTGGCGGATGCTTCGCTGTCAGCTGGTCACCTGCAAGACGAGCGACGGCATGATTGACTACTACGACTGGTTCAACGAGCTCGCCATCAAAGGGCCCAACACAGATGTAAGGACGCTGAAACTCAACCAAAACAACGAAATATAGATTGTGGAGGATATTTAATCTAAAATTTAAAAAAGTAGGAACAGGTTTTCTTTATCAGTATTATTAGGGAATTTAAAAAAGCCCCAAGAGCTGACATTGAAGTGGTTATAATTATGATTAATAATATTTTACTGTCAGGAAGGATCAATCTTCACAAAAATCATACAACTCTCCCAATGTTTGCAAAACAAGTAATTTGTTTTTTGTCATATATACACAAAATGGTTCAGTTTGTCTATACAGGAAAATGAATGGAAAAAACTCGACACTTCTTACAAATTAAGGAATTAATATGTTTGTAGTGTTAGGCACCTAAAACGATCTACAAAGTTGATTTGTTGAATTTTCTGCCTCTAAATTGGATGTAATATTGTTCAGACTAAAAAATGGAGACCATTTTTGTGTTTTTATTTTATTCTTATTTTAGCTGGAGTTATAAACCACATGAAATGCTTTATGTAATGTTTTAGTCAACAGTAATCAAAGTTTCAATTATATTTTAATTTTTTGCTTGCATTTGATAATCAAAAGCATATTAGTAGGAGTTAAGAATTATATTTTTGTTACCAGACACCTAAAGGTGGAATTTAAACATATCCAAAGTTTAAAATTTGGGCTTGTAACAAAATCCAAACCTAAACGCAGGACAGAGTTCAGTCCAAATGACACAAATTCAAATGGAGATGTGGGAGGAAAAGAGGATTTGTTCATTTGTTATAAGGCCTACACAATATCAGTAAAACATGCAGTGGCTATACTCAGATACAGATTACATCTTTTGTTTGTTTTTTTGTGCACCATCCTCTGTAAGCGTTAGCATCCTGACCAGTAAAAATAATCAAGGGTAGTTAGTGTCCATCCAAATGGCCAAATATATTGTTGACATGGTGAATCCATGGTAAACATCATGGCCTACCCTAGTCCTGAGCGATTGCGATATTGCATACATTAATAATGCGATTACGATTGTGGTTCAATATATTGTGCAGCTATATAAATAATTACTAACAATTTTTATCAAATAAATAACTTTTTTTTCTGAATAATACTTTTTTACTTTGAGAAAAGTATTGATTTCTTAATTTCTCTTAATTATTTGTAAAGATTAACTGGAGAGCTCATGTCCTGTGTGAGGTCTTGTTGGATTGTCTTATTTTCCAGTTCTCTCAAGTTTCTGAGGAAATATCACAGCTAAAGTCCAAAAAAACTAACAAAATACCCTAAAATTACTTCAAAAGCCTGCAGAGCTACTAATATAAAACACTTATATATATATATATATATATATATATATATATATATATATATATATATATATAAACCTGCTGACCACAAATAGTTCTGCTTTCTATTTTTTTTCTCTTACAGCACATTGACCAGACCCTACTGGAAACTTTGTACCGCCATCGCTCCACTTTGGAGACCATCTTCAGGATTGTAGACACAGACAACTCAGGTATAATAATAGCACAGTATGAATAAATATTGAGCATATTGGGACAGAATGTTGATTTTTGTAATCAACCTTTGATTTATTGGATGGTTAGAGTCAGGACTCTGTTATGTGTGTTTAAATAGTGTCTCCTGAGCTTCTGTTAATCCACATAGAGGTTACAGCTTCCTGAATCCTGATGAGGATTAACCCACTGACCTACTGGTTCCTTTCCCACTTCTGAACCGTCACAGAGTTTCACACTGCCTCTCTGACCTCCTCTTCCTCTTCCCCAGGCTTCATCAGCATGGAGGACTTCCGGCAGACCTGGAAGCTCCTGAGCGTCTACCTGAAGATGGAGATCACAGACGAAGACATCTGCAACCTGGCCGTGACTATCGACAGCAACCACGACGGCAGCATCGACATCGACGAGTTCATGGAGGCTTTCCGGCTCACGGACAAGAAGAGTCGGCTGGAGCGGGGACGCAGCATGTTCATGGGCACGGCATCGGACCTCACCAAGCTGGAGGGCGATCCCAACGTATGACCCGGAGACTTAAGACGAACTCCACAGATGTGGAGCCGCTCGCAACACAAGCTGCTTTGATGACGCACACGATGACGCAGGATGGCGCTGATGCGTGGATCACAGGGGATTAGGTGGAGCTCAGAGATCACTGCGTCTGACGGTGAAGGTTCAGCTCAGAATGTGACACAAAAGAGACAAAATACAACATGGTTCGTTTTTTAAATAGTTACAAAACTGGAATAATGTGATAACTGCACTGTAATTAAAAAAAAGTTAAGACAATGATTATATGAATTTTTGAATTTCCTACAAAGAACTGCTATATTTTTAACAAGAAAACGTGTTTTTTAACCATGTAAAAGACTATATAGGTACTGGGTTGTGCCCAGTTATTGGCACCTCTTGTAAATATTTGTAAATAGCTTTGAAATAAATGTATGTTTTATTGCACAACTATGATCCTGCACTGAAAAATCCTAACGTTAATTTGAGTACATTTGGAATTTTTTTTTTTCTTTTTTACAAAATTACAGCTCCCATAAAATTCTTTTAAATACATGCAATGTATATTTTACCTTTAAAAAAAAAAAAATCAGAGTTGAGAATCTTTTAATAGGTAGTCTATTGCATGCAATACTGCTGAAGTATAAATCTGACAGGACACTGTCATTTCAAATCAAAATAGGAAAGACATGAGATCATGCCATACCAGTAAGCCAGATGTGCATCCATAAGTCGGTAAATGAAAATAGAAACTTACCAAAACTTGTCCACGTCTGTGATCTAATGTTTGAAGCTGTTACTGTCACTAGTCTCTTTGTACTCAGAAGCTGGATATTCCCACTTTAACAAGAATGCCTGATTAAGCTGGAATTGGGACCGGAAAAGTTGAAACTCACCGAGCAACCTCGAATTTAGTTTCCAATCTGAATCCACACATCTAGAATGCAGTGAAGGTGGCGATATAAGCTATTTGTTAGCACTTCTGATGCTATCTGTCCATGTAAACCAGTGGCACATACAGTGCAGTACAATATCTATTTGTGAACATGTGTTTCAATGCATGAAATGGAGAAAAAGTCCTGCAGCATCGGTTGGCCTTAGACGCTATCTTCATGTCAACGAGGTTTTTTTTCGGAAGACAAGCGAAGTAAAAGCTTTTTTCTGTCTGACAGCCACAAAATTTGAGGCCTGCTGAACTTCTAGGACTTTCATCAGAACCATGTGCTTTGATCAAATGAAACTGAGATCCAGCTTTTCAGCAACAAGTACTCCAGGTGAGTCTGGATAAAGTAGATGTGAAATCACATTTCATGCCCACTGTTAGGCATGGTGGAGGATCTTTCATGCTGTGGGTCAGTTTCTCTTCCTGTGGATTTTTGTTAAATGTGCAGGTCGCAGGACACTAATTTGCTAAATGTATAGAAAGGTCAAGGAAGTATCCCAAATATCAGAAATGTAAAATACTACTGCTATACTACAACTACTATACAATTAAAGCTGCAGTATGTGACTTTTATGAAAAATATTTTTTACATTTGTTTAAATTATTATTATGTCGTGACATCATAATATAAGACAGATAGTCTGTGAAAAAATTCAAGCTCCTCTGCCTTCTCCCAGTGCTCCCAGCACTAACTGCAGAAATACACCACTCAGTCAGAAACAACCAATCAGAGCCAGGAGGAGGGTCTTAGCGCTGTCTGCTCACAGACTCCCCCTTGCTACGCTACAGCTGGTTCACCACAACATAGCCTGCCATGAATGCTAAGGCTAGTTAGCATGGCCACTGATGACAGTTTTCCTGGAACGGTAACTTGTTTCTTCACCGTCAGCACATTTAGCAGCGCGTACATGAGGGTGACTGACAGCGCTAAGACCTTCCTCCTGGCTCTGATTGGTTGTTTTAGTTCGGGAGCGGTGCATTTCTTCAATAGTAGCTCAGCGAGCAGGTGGAGGAGCTCGGTCTTTTCACAGGTTATCTGTTCATACCATAATAAATATGTCAAAAACACATTTTCTGTAAAAGTTACATACTGCAGCTTTAAATCATCCTGATTTTCAATACATTAATTTTGTTATTTATACAATGCCAGTTCACAGCCAAGGTTATCTTAAGGCACTCAGAAAGACAAATTGATCTTATTTATATCTAGAAATATATAATCAGATCAATCCAGTCAAACAGACACATCTAAATAACATATAGTATATTCCACTTTGATCTAATTTATAATACAGAATGCAGTTCATTATGATGACTGGTAGAAGGGTTTCTATCAAAGGAAACCCAGCAGACTCAAGTCATGGACTATAGTCAGTACTATCATCAATAATTCATTTCAGTCATTGATTTTCAAGTGTTTTTTTTCATACATTAATAACAATTGAGTTTACTTTGAATGATCAACACAAGCTGATTATGTAAAGACAGATGAAAACATACCGTACATAATAAAATCACAATCAAAAATATCACATTTTGTTGTTTACAAAGTAATGTTGAAATCAAAAGCTCTCAAAATTCAAAAATTGACAATGAAACAAGCAGTAATGATAGGAATAAAGATACATAATAAAAAAGCTAGACAGTGTATAATTTTCCAGCAAACATGCAGAGGCAAGCACTCCAAGTTGCCACTCCAACTTGTGCATAGTGATCATTTTACTAAAATGAAACAAAACATTGTTTTAGAAAAATACTTTATAACAAGACACAAGTCAGCCTTCTTTGTGGCTACATTTTTTAAGAAGAAATGAAACTCTTGAAGTGAGCATGTAGCATGTTTATTTGCAGCCTCGGTGTGAAAGGAGGAGATGTCGCTGGATTTAAATGCATTCCCCTCACTGGACCTTTAATTGTTCAGTTAACAAATGTTCCTGGAAGTATTTACCATCGTCCTTCACTGAAACAACCCAAACATCACAGTCAGTTTCCTGTCAAGTGAATCTTCATAAACTTTAAACATTAAACCGTGAACATCTCATTTGAGGACATTTATTTAGCATAATCTAATGTAAAGGAATATTTTTTTAATCACTGGTGTCACATGTATTTGCACCCCTGGTATTAAGATATCACAAATAGCACAACACTTACTGTTTTCCTCTAACATCAAACAAGGAGCATACAGAGTCTGTTTGGGGACTGAGATGGCCAAGGAAGACATAAGTCACATAAAATTTTGACTATAAAATAAAACTCTACAGAGCAATGAGTAGCTGCAACTGAAACGCTATGCAAAAGTCTTTTACTGCTCCTCATTTATTGCCTTCTTTCCTTTTTCTTTGCTTTAAATGAGGGAGAATTTTACCTTTAAAGTGATCTTGGTTAAAGTTTTACAACTTGTTCTTGGATTTTCACTCCTTTTTCACTCATATTCTGCCCAGCCCTATTAACTGAATAAAACAGAGTTTTCCGCATCTGAAAACCAACCGTAGGAGGACAAGACATGAAAGCTGTGATTTTAAGGAACAGTAACGATCCAAATTAATTAAGAACATCAGAGATGCATCTCCGCCTGTGCACTAAAGGCCACATTTTCATCCTTAACTCTTGGAGCTTTACCTTCTTTATACCTTTAACCAAAGAAATGAAACACACTGTTACTGACAGACGGAAATAAAGCAAAAATAATAAAAACAAGATCCAAACTTGAGTTTATTCTCAAGTGTCAACAAATCTGGTTTACTCCTTTACTGAAGAACATTTTGATTTTGCTGAAATAAAAGATTTAAGCAGTTTAAAAACATTGCTTTGAAAATATTCTGAAAATGGATGAAAAGGAATCTAAGTCCAAAGTAAAAGTTTGAAAGACCTTCAGTGAAACCAGATCCATCTCCTTTGTAGGAAAGTAAAAAAAGAAATGAAGAACTCAAAACTTTTCCAGAGTACTGTTGGTTTTGCTGGTGCCTCTGCAGTATGAGCGTCTGAAATGCTTCAATGATGTCTTGTATCAAGGCAGCAAGGCCCCCTGTTTGTTTTCAGAGGGAAACTTCAACTAGTCAGTAATGGAGATCTTCTAATTTTGATTACAATGATCGACAGATTGTTGGTTTTAACAACAGAACATTTATTATTTTAAGGAGACTGAACAGTTAAGAAATCCCTGTGATATTTGAAGGTAGCTTTTCATCATTAGTCTAAGCTGTACTAAACCGCAACCTTTTGTTTAAGTTAATTGATGTTGATTATGTGATTCAGAGTATTATTTAAGACGGCCACAAGACACATAACTCTGTGTGAATGTGAAGTTAGAGGTTAGTTTTTTAATTAAAAGCAGTTTCACCACAGATGTTTTTAACAGATGGTTTTAATTCATTATTCATTATTTTAATTCATAACTTATTTAAAATCTAATTATATTCTACACACTTTTTTCAGACAAACCTGTTTTCCTCTTGTCTGTAGATTAAAACTGTGGTGTCTTGTTAGTGGTTGCAGTGTTTTTTAACCTTTAATAGCGTTTTTTTTTTAAAGGCAGAGCATCTCATTAACCCAAAATGAGCATTTAGTTTGTATCTATAGATTAATACAATTAATATTTTCTATATCAATTAATTTATAAGATTATTAACAAATGGAAAATGCCTCCACTTCAGTCAAACATTTAGCATTTATTTATTTATGAAAGCTTTACAAACTAAAAAAAGTTTTGCTCTTTTAACCAGTGTCATTATTTAAAGTTACCTACAGGGGGCGCAAGACAGCTGGTAGTTAAAATACTCTTAACTATTCATTGAGAATCAGAGATGCTTTGTTGATTTCAGTGGCAATTAGACAGAGCTAAACTCAAACATTAGGTTCGTTATAACTTGTTTGACCGCAATAAAACACCGGAACGTACTAAAATGACTAAATATGCATTTATTTCACATAAATGTGCTAAATCTGCTCTTCTTTGGCCTAAACAATCATATGTTAAAATATTTAAAAATTATTCTTGCTCCTTTTCTGGGCAAGCAATAACATGACTTTTTGTTTAGAAATTTTTTTTTTTTTTTTTTAGCTAAAAACTAGGGTCCACAGCAGGGGTGTCCATTTGAGGCACCTGGGCTGATTTTGTGTGGCCCCTGACTGCAAATCAAATATGATAAAAATCTGGCCTGCCAGCCTAGGGGGTCGATGCATATCGGGACTTTATTTTTAGTAGGGACAAAATTACTACAGACATATTCAAGTCTTCTTACGATGTAAAATCCTACAATGTATATTTGTCTTTTAAAATGGATGCTTTTTACCTTTTCTTTAATGTAATACTAAAATGCACCACATCTATCCAGGGACTTTTATCCAAATCAGCTTTGAATTAATTTGTTAAGCCTGGCTAAATAACGCAAGTGTTTTTGAAAAGTCAACCAATTCTTGCTCTTATTCCAGAGAATACGCTATTTTTTTTTCTATTTTGTTTCCAAACAAACCCAAAGTAATTTGCAGATCTGACTACTTTGTTTAAATAAAGTGTTGCATCCTTAGTTTATTGTTGAGCAGGAACCCCCCCACACCACAAATTTATGATTTTAGTTTGTTATTATTATTATTATTATTATTACTTTTAAACCAAGAGAACTTTTGACATTTTCCCCAGGTGACAAAAAGTTTGGACTCAATTGCTCGGCAGTGACGAGTGACTTAGTCTGGCCATTTCCTTCCTATATAATTCGGCTTGAGTTCGAATTTTGCTCTAATAATACTTGCTATAATAAAGAACAATAGAAATAATACGAATGGTCTTTTTTATGCAACAGAAACCCAGATAAAACTGAAATAAATTAACCTTTCACTGTAACTTATATTAAAAAAAAGACCAGTGCAACAAAGTTTAAATAAATATTTAAGTAAGTGCCATACCGGGTCCAAGTCCAGGTATGTCTCTGTTTTTCCTTGTTGGGATTTAGTCCATCAACAGCATTGATGTACACTGGGTGAGCCTAATAGAAGTGGGGGAAGGACATAATAATGGGAGCACCTTGAAGGAGACACAAGTGAGACATGTTGATGTCTTAAGACAGCTTAGAGTCATTAACAAAAGTTAAAAAAAAGATTAAGTAAAAAACATAAGATAAGATGCAGAACAATCTGGTGTTTTACATCCACAGCAGCTGAAAGATGAGCTGAACAACAGATTTATTGTCATTGCCATGTCACCGCACAATATTGATAATAAACTCCAGTGCTTTGAAAATATTACCATATTGGATTTCCCTGATATTCCCACTGCTACAAGGCAAGTCAAGTCAACGTTATTTGAATAGCACATTTCAGCAGCAAGGCAGTTCAAAGTGCTTCACATCATAAAAACATCAATCGAGTATGCAGCCAAATCATCAAGATCATCAAGCAAATATACAAAAAAATCATCAAAATCATAGAGCAAATATCAATGCATCAAAATCATAAGGATCATCAAGCAAATACTGATCAGTGTTCTGCTTACTATTAATCAAAGGCAGCTCTAAACAGGTGGCTTTTTAGCCTTGATTTAAAGGAACTCGGTGTTTCGGCTGTTTTGCAGTTTTCTGGAAGTTTGTTCCAGATTTGCGGTGCATAAAAACTGAAAGCTGCTTCTCCATGTTTGGTTCTGGTTCTGGGGATGCAGGCAGAGCACTGTTGCCTTGTACCAAGAAGGTCCTGGGTTGAATCCCAGCCTGGGGTCTTTCCTCATGGAGTTTGCATGTTCTCCCTGTGAAAGCATGGATTATCTCTGGGTACTCTAGCTTCCTCCCACAGTCCAAGAACATCACTATTTGGTTAACTCGTCTCCCTTTGGTGTGATTGTGTATTCTGTGTGTTAATATGTTGCCCAGTAAAGGACTGGCGACCAGTCCAGGGTGTACCCCACCTTTTGCCCAGTGACTACTGAAGATAGACATCTCAGAAAAATTTTGGTCCATGGTTATTCAGTGACTTCACTTACTGCATATTTGTTACCATGTTCATCATGCAACTGTCCCGTCCCACTAGATTGCAGAGATGTTCGGTTGGATTAAGATATGTTGACCATAAAGACCAATGGAGAACAGTGAACTAAGAAACCTACTTGATATGATTTGAGGTTTTTGACTTGCTGCATTATAATTCCTGATGAAAGTTTGGTTCACCGGAGTCATAACGGAGCGGACAACGTGCCTGGTGACTACAGATCATTGTGGTCAAGATGCTAAAGCAGACAGATAGTCGTGGGAACACATTGCAGCCAGAAGAGGAAGATAGTTGTGAAAATGACACATAATGACACATCTGGCTGCATGTTATTCTGGTACTGCGTAACTCTAGCCTAAAGCAGGAAGCTAAAATAAAAAAGGAAGCTTTTGTTGCAGATTGTAAAATTGAAAAAGGTCATTTTTAAAGTAAAGGGATAATTGATCCAAGGTATCAATAATCCCTTTGCTTTACAAAATGTCAACAGTCAGTAAAGTGTCAGGATTTCAAAGCTGTTAAAGCTGTTAACCAGGATTAAACAGGGGTGATGGGGGACTGGCTCTCCGAAGTCTGGATTCCTTCAAACTCCACATAATCCATGAAGGCTACATGAATAGATCTGAAGACAGACGGTGAGAGATGATACTTTTATAATAACTTTTAGGAAGAAGCAACAATCCAGCTGTTTTATTTTTGAAAGTAACATGGAGCACATGTGAGAATAATTTGTGCAGAGGGATTATTCCCTTAATAATGATCCAAGGTATGGTTTTCCATGTTTAAAATTCATGGACACCAGAGGTTGCGTTAGACTTTTTTGTTGCATCATTTTGACTGATGGAGTAAAAAAAATAAATAAATAAATAAAAATCCCATCATTATCTATTTTTATCTGACAATTTTAAAATGATAATGACATATTCAATATTATTTAATTTGTTTTCCTTTTAGCTAATATTCAACACAAACAAGCTGACCTGAGAATCCACATTGTGCCATCGCACCTCAAGCAGATGACTTTATGGACTTTTTCCCCACAGTGACAAAAACCACAGACTGTGGCCCAGGTAGCTATATATAAACAATGAAATGAAACAATTTCACTTAAATTATGAACGATTCACCTGCTGTGGTCTGAACGTGCAGTCTCATAACTTCCTCCTGGTCTTCATGGACCTGAATTGTGCACCTGCTTGTATGTAATAAAATGTCTCAAGGGGACTAATTGCAGAGGCTATTGTCAAGAGGTGTCGCATGGCGTAGTGGGGCGTTCATTTCCTGTCTACCTACAAAACAATGGAAAAAAGGCCACTGGTGCCCAAAACAAACATAGAAAAAAAAAAATTTTTAAATGGCATGCTGAAAACTATTATTACATTTCTCAGAAATCACTGGAAAAAAACCTTTTTGGTATCATAGCAATCAAACCCTTCTAGATGAGCAGCATGTTGCATGTTTTCACTGGTTGTGAATAGGTTTGGGTTTAATTGTAAATCAGTAGTGAATAACAGTGAGGAAAGTAAAACATGCTAGTAATCTGAAATTTTACCTTTGGCTGTTCCAGGTGTCAATCTTGCCATGATCCAAGTAGTTCTGTGTGGAAAACATACTCTCCTTCATTTGTGTCATTTTTCTGTGGAAAAGGAGGGAAACAAGAGGTTCAGAGATAGAAACTCTGTTCTGCTTTGCTATGACAAAGGGGTCAATGTCGCTTTAAAAGCAACACTTCAGGATGTGGTGGTTTAGGGTGTAGAGCTAAATAATAAAAAGTATCAATATCTCCTGATGGACATCATCGCTGTGTTCCCTTTTTTGTCACTTTGTCACAGTTTTTTTTAAAACACAAAAGTAAATTAACCAAAAAGTGAAATAAAATACAGAAATTAATAATAATAATAATAATAATAATAATAATAATAATAATAATAATAATACTTGCATTAAATGTGTGCTTATGATCAAAAAAGTGCAAAAAATCCACGAAAAGCACTCCAGACCTGACTCTGCTTTGCTTAAGGTCAATGTTCATGACTGAATAACAGGTTAAATATTCTGTGGATTGACGAAACAAATGTGAAACTTTCTGGAAGGTCACTAACCTTATTGTGAGAGTAAAGCATGGTGGTGGTGGTATGATGGTCTGGGACTATTTGGCTGCTTCAGGACCTGGATGACTTGCTAGAGCCATAACATCCGCTCACTAGCAGAACATCCGGTGCACCCATCAGCTCACAACCTTTCGCTCAGTCACACTTTGTCGTGAGGCTGTGGGACAATTATCCAACCACAAGATCATCTCTGAACAGTTTAAAAGAAAAAATAAATAAATAAAAAAACTGGATTAGCCTAGTCAAAGTCTGGGTTTAAATCTGATTGAAAAGCTGTTGCATGACCTTAAAGAGGCCGTTCATGTTCAAAAATCCACGATTGTGACTGAAATAAAAGGTGGGACAAAATTCCTCCTCAGCGATTTAAAAGACTTAATGTTTTCCTTTAATAAATGTAATCATCATTTAAAAACTGGATTTTATATTTTCTCAGGTTACATTTGTTTGACATAAAAAATTGATTTGATGATCTGAAACATAAACTGTTGTAAAAAGCGAGAACAGAACAAATCTCGGGGGGATATTTTTTTTTACATCATTGTTTTTCACTTCCTTCTTCAATTAAAACCAAAAATCTGAAACTTTTCACTGAAGAAAAAACAGCAGGTTTTAATTTCTCTTCCTCTTTTTTGTTTTGCACCTGAATTAAACTTTCAGCAGATCACTAACCTCTCAAACTCGTTGCTGTTTCATTTGCAAGTGTCAGAAAATCTTAACATAGTAATTTTAATCAGTCTTTAATCAGTGGCGAAAGAAATTTTTCCTTTGCTGTTTAAAAAACATAACATACTAACAAGGATGAATAAATGTTATGTATTTGGCCTTTAAAGACATCCTCTACAACCAAATCAGTTAGTTGATGTAAATTTATTTTATTTTTTAAATTTTATTAATAAAATTATGAATCTTTAAATGCTAAATTACATAAATAAAACGTATCTTCTGCGATATGAACTATCTTATTTTGTTGTTTTACTTTTATATTTGGTTCAACAATGTCATGTTAAAAGGTTTAATTTGTTCTGAGTAAATTGTAAAGCATTTCTTGAGTCACCAGTAGAGGGCGCAATGGGTTCACTTCTTGAACTTCTCAGCGCTGCTGAAATTTGGAAAATCTCATGGTGTTTAAAAGAAACACAGACAATCAATGAATTATTTGAGCTCTTTGATAATAATTGTTAAAGTTTCCCATTCTAATTCAATCAGATGTTGCAAAGACAAGAAATGCCATGTTGGTTCATTCGTGCATTTAAATCCTCTCCATTGTGAGACACGTTTTACCTTCAGAAGCTGAAAGCAGAATAAGATGCCCCATTTAATGCTTAAATTCATAATTTTATTCTCCCTCTGAATTACGTAAGAGTGGGGACTTGATCAACTCCCATATATAGATATCAAAGTCAGGAGTGTGAAATGTGGAGAACAAACTGGGAAACTGTTGCACAAGCCCACGAAGAAGATGAGTAGAGTTTGTCCTGTCACTGTACAAACACTCGTCAAAGGGATACGGTTACGTTTGGGGATTTTACGGTAAAGCACGAGTAGCACTGTCATGCTTACAGCTTCTCTTATCTTACATGACCAGGATCAGAGAGGAACAGGTCATCTGGCTCATGACATAACAACCCAAATAACAAGGAATCAGCACTTTTAATGTTTCGTCAGTGAAATGTAGGTCATTCACTGAAGTTGTGACAATCGGTCAAACATCAGGTCGGTCTTCACCCGTTCAAACAGCATCGACCTGACACGTTGTTCTTTATATGAAACGAAGTTTAGGGTCCAGCCTGAAGAAATCTTTATATAATTAAGGAGAATAAAATATGAAGTTTAGTTTATTTGATTAAAAATGTCAGTAACTGCAGTTTACTGTTTTATTTTCACAATAATCATAGAGTTTGTTGTTTTTCATTCATTGCCCCCAGGGCCCCTTTGTCCTGCATGTTTCAGATATTTCACTGCTGCCACACACCTGACTTTAATGAATGGGTGATTAACAGGCTTCTGCAGCACTTGATGGCTTATCAGGAAATGTAATGATTTGAATGACGTCTAGTAGTGCTGTCAATGTTTTATTTAATTTTGTCTTTTTTTTCTCTTCTCTTATTCCATTTTTGATAAAGGGTTGTACACGTTCATGTCTGCAGGGCTTCAGGCTTACAACACATACTACCCACTTACTGTATATGTGTGTTTATGTGTATGTGCTACGAGTATATGTGTAGTTATTTTCTCTCTTTCTGTACAAATGTTTTTATATAAGCCTGTAACTTCTATGCTTGTATGAAATAATTCTACAATAAAATGGGATTTTAAAAAAAATTCATTAATAAAACAAAACTGATAAACTTCCATTAAATTTCTATGGTTTATTCTAACTAGGCCTGATTATTTTAGTAATTGATTATTCTACTAGTTATTCTGATGATTAATCTATTAATCGGATTTTAAAAAATTGCCACATTCTGCACATTTTTCGTTTAACCACTTAATCTTATTTTATACAATGTTAGAAATACATAAAAATGCTAATAAATAATTCAACTCCCTTTTTAAAAATGAATAAACATTTTCTTGCTTAAAATGCATAAAAGCATTCCTTAAGGGAATGCCTTATCATTTGTGGCAAAAGAGCCATCTGCAGTTAAAAAAATACTTCATCAACATGTGAAAAGCTCAGCTCTTTCTGTTTGACTTAACATCACTACAGCCTAATCTGTTGACTGTTTTGTGGATTAACCAATTCATAATTGGACAGCAAAAGGTGCTTAATAGGAGATTTTATTATTATTATTTATTTATTTATTTATTTTTTTTTTACAGAATTTTAACTGGGTGAAACTAAAACTATGTTTCTTGAGAAGTTCTTGGTAGCACATATTTACAGACTAAAATAAAATTATAATCTTAAATGCAAAATGTTTATATTGTTGTGCAGTTTTGGCTTAATTACTACTCTGAATATGTTGTTCTTTCAGTAAATGGCCTGTTTTTGGGAGTCTGTATACTCCAGTTAATTATTAATCGATTACTAAATTAGTTGATGATTATTTCAATAATCGATTCATCACGATTAATCGTTTCAGCCCTACTTGTAACCATAACAGGATCATTTGGTTGACTGTTACCAACCTCATCACAGGGCAGCACAGACATGCAGAGCATATAACCACGCACACACGCCTAAAAGCCATTAAGTGTTAGGAAGCTGGAGAAAACCCACATGGAGAACATGCAAGAAGATGCTGTAACCAAGATTTAAACCCAAGTCTTTCTTGCTGTGGGGCAACAGTAGCTGCGTCTCCATTACAAAGGTGCGTGAATCTCTGTCGATTTTCTGCTAATGCAGAAAAAACACAATTTCGCACTTACGGTGTTTCCATTAAATAAGAAATTAAATTAAAATCACACGTGAATAAGCTTGTTAACGTGATAAGTCATTAAAAACATCCCGCACCATGATCTTCCAACTACTTCCTGTTGTCATCTTCTTCGTGGTTTGCGCCAGTGGCAACATCCGGTTGTTGATCATGTGACTCGTGTGACGCGAAAAAAGTGTTTCCGTTGTAGTTTTGTGAAATAAAGCAATTTCGATAAGGCCAAAAAAAAAAAAAAAAAAAAAAAAAAAAAAAAAAAAAAAAAAAAAAAACAACTTTTTCCCGAAATGGAGAAACTTTTTGGAAATGGTGTGTTTCCATTTAGCAAATGTATTTTTGTAATTTCAATTTGCGCAATTTCAAGGTTAATGGAAACGCAGCTAGCAGTTACAACTTGCTCACTGTATAGAATCAGAATGACATCTTAAATTTTAAACAATGAAAATTTAATAAATTTCCTATAAAACTATAAAAACGATGAGATTGATGATGATGCAGACCATTATTACTGTTATTATACAACCTTGCTCTTTAAAAGGTTTTGAATACCCCAAAACAAAGAATATGCAAAAACAAACGTACGTGAGTAAGATAAAGCCAGCAAATGCACATTAAACAGGTGAGACTCTGTATCGCAGCATAAAACATTTTAGTTAGGGTGAAATCCAGCACAGCAGTGACCCCCACCCTCCATCCTAGAAACTCACTTAGTGTTGGTAAGTTGGACAAAGAGGAGGACAGTTAGGGTCTGTTTTACAGTGTATTGTTGACAGCCTGCAGGTGGTCCCAACAGTTTGTACAGCTGCTGTAGCTCTGTCCTAATGAATGCGTCTGAATGAAACATTAAACGTCAAATGGAGCGTATGATCCCTTCTTACAGGTTTTGTAACCGTCTCATCCTCAAGTCTGCTGTTACATAAATCAAAGGAGATTAGGAAAGAACTTAGCAGAAACCCACTGGAACAGGAGAAATCTATTTTTAATCTAAATTTAGCAGTGTTTCCTCCCTGAAGTAATAAACAAGTACTTTCTTGAAAGGTGACTTCATTAAGTAAATCTTCTAATTCCAGTCTCTAATGTAAACCTTTAGCCTGCTTGTCTTCTCTATGAAACTGAAGCCTTGCACGCTTGGTACTTTTTGATGACAGAACCTGACAAGGGGAGGCATGGGTGGATTCTTCAACAGACCAGTTAATTAATGGTTGTTGTGTCACTTTAAGCTCACCCTGACATTACATCTCTATTCTGGTGTTTTTCTGTTGACTGCATTCAATATCGTCATCGTTGCATTACATCTTTACAGTCGCTTCATTTTTGGTACATTTCTTGTTTTTAGAGCTCCTTTGCAAACAATCTGAAGGGGATTTCGCTGGTTTTTACCATCATGTCGTTTCAGTCTGCCTGTGTTTGCGTTGTGAGTCCTTTTGTGTCTTCTTGTGGGTGTTAATTACTTTGTGGTTTTATTGGCTGTCTGGCAAAAAATTGTAACTTCTGCCTGATTAAATGAGATTTAGTCATGTCCAACTCAGCTTGGACATGAGGTCTTTGAAGATTAAACACAAAAGCATCCAGAATCAGAATGAGGCATCACTTTGACATTTGACGCATATCTAACCAACAGGACTTATGGTTGGCTTCTGTCCCTGTACTACTGTAATATCAATAATTATGTGCAGAGAAGGTAAATGCATACTAAATATTATTTTCAGAATGTTTCTGTTAATTTCTGCAACAATCACACAGCTAAGACAGCAGCCCTAAAGTTCTGGCGTTTGGAGGCCAATTTATATAATAAAGCGTCAATGTCATATTTTTCTTGTGAGCCCAGGTGGTTCAGTGTTAAAGATTTTCCTTAATTTTTCATGGATCCAATCATGTTTCATGATGTTAATTTCTGCGGAAAGGTTTCCAAGAGGAAACATGTTGATGTGTACCAATAATCACCTGAAAGTTTCCATATTTTGTCAGGTTACTAAAAACTTCAACAAATTGTGTTTGTGTTTTTTATGTGATAGACCAAATTTGGACACTATTTTGATATGGATTTCAAAAGTTTCTGAAAAGTGTGTCAGGTATTAAACCCCTGAAGCTGTAATAAATGCACTAACTTGGCTTAAGCTCCCTAATTAGTAAATAGACTCCACCTATGTGTAATTTGTTCTCAGTATAAATGCAGCTGTTCTGTGAAGGCCTCAGAGATTTGTTAGAGAACATTAGTGAACAAACAGCATCATGAAGACCAAGGAACAGAGCAGACAGATCAGGGAGAAAATTAAAAAGAATAAAGCAGGGTTACGTTATAAAATATTATCTCAATATCCTTTAAACATCTCAAAAAGCAATGATCATTCAGACCCATTTCAGATCATGTAGGGGACACAGCAAACATGTGGCAAAAGGGGCTCAGGAACAAAATGTAACTTTTCAACCTACAAGGAAAGATATATGTGTGGAAGAACACTGACAGTGCTCAGCAACAAACCAACTCAAGCATAAAACATAGTGGTGGCATTATCATGATGTGGGGATGGAAAAACAACCCTAAACACACAGCCAGAGCGACACTGGAGCGGTTTAGAGTGAAGTATGTTTATGGGTTAGACTCAAGTAGAGTCATAATAATACGCACTGAAGTTCGTGGTTGTGACGTGATAAAATGAGGAGAAGTTCAAATGGTATGAAAGTGCTCGAAGGTCAGTGTAAATATATGTCTAACATTCCTTCAGTCGTCCTCCATCATTCATGTGACCTCAGTGGCATCTGTTTATGCAGAGTGAGGAAGCAGCAGCCACTGAAAAGTGGCCACTTGAAGCCCTCTTGTTGTGCATTTTTTGTTTAGCTTTAAATAGTCACAAGGTTGCTTGGTTTTCTTTAAAGCAGTTTGTTGTTTTGTCCCGATGACAGCGCTGATAAGATCCCGGACGTGTCCAATCAGCCAGGACGCCGTGTCTCCAAATGCAGAGTGAGTTGTGTTTGGTTAAAGGAAAATAAAGATGAATGTCAGCGGTACGCAGCGAATGTTTTGTCACACGTAGTGAGAATGGATCAGACTGTTCAAGTGGACTGAGGACAGCAACATTTGAGTTTGGTGTTAATAGTGTTTTCAGTGTCAGCGCTTTTTGAAGCATTTTCTTTTTAATATACCTCCCATATTCAACAATTCAAACTATACTTTAGAAAACAAAACCCTTCTTTTTATTGTGCCACACTTCTGTGCTCTAAAAAAAATTATTTTTAAGATAATTTTTCAGCTGAAAACATTTTTACTGTCTGGGATTTGGTTGGTTTGTTTTCAGAAGGTATTTCTCTATGTACAGTTAAAACCAGATGCTTACATCTTTTCTAACTATCACAGTGTTTTAGGTCACTGGGGGGGGGGGGACCTAAAACAGATCATTTTGGTCATCCTAAACATCAACTTCCTGGCTGATGTCTCTGGATGTTGCTTTAAAATTTCCACATAATGCTCTTTCTTCATGAAGCCATCTATTTTATGACATGCACCAGTGTCTCCTGCAACAAAACAGCCCCACGACATGAAGCTGCCACCACCATGCTTCATACTTCACAGACTGGATGGTGTTCCAAGGCTTACAAGCGTTCCTCTTTTTCCTCCAAATGGTATCATCATTATGACCAAACAGTTCCACTGTAGCTTCATCAGACCACCGGACTTGGCCCCAAAAGTGAAGGTCTTTGTCCCTGTGTGCATTTTCCAACTGCAATCTGGCTTTTTTTATGTTTCTTTTGGAGTAATGGCTTCTCCCTCACTGAGTGGCCTTTTAGTCCATGTTGGTACAAGACATGTTTCACTGTGGATAATGACTCTGTCTTACCTGCTTCAGCTAGCATCTTCACAAGGTCTTTGGCTTTTGTTCTGGGGTCTGTTTGCACATTTCAGACCAAAACCTGTTCATCCCTGGGACACAGAACCCATCTCCTTCCTGAGCGCTGTGATGGTTGGACATTCTCATCGTGTCTATACTTGCATAGGATTGTTTGAACAGATGAACGCGGCACCTTCAAGCATCTGGAAATTGCTCCCAAGGATGAACCAGACTTGTGCAGCTGCACAATTCTCTTCCTGACATCTTGGCTGGTTTCTTTAGACTTTCCCATCGTGTCAAACAAGAAAGCAGTGAGTTCCAGGTGTGGCTTTGAAATCCATCCACGGGCCTTCAATAACTCAAATGTGTCAGTTAACCTATCAGAAGTCTCCAAAAGCCATGGCATCATCATAATCATCTTTCCCACACTGTTTAAAGAGACAGTAATCACTCTATATGTAAATTTCTGACTTTAAAGACATTAATGAATAAATCTGACATATTCTTTCGCCTGTAATTGTGATATTTAGCAAACAGAAATAATTTTAGTACTTCTAACTAACTTAAGACAAGAGAAGTCTGATCTGATTTAACCTCAGACAGTAAGGAAAAAATGTGTATCTGTTTTTTTATTCAGTTCATGTGAACTACTGGTTTCCACTGTAAAAAATCTGGCTTTAACCTTTTTCCTAGTTCATATTTTCCATTATGCAAAATAAAAGTGCGTTTCAAAAACAAACTCCCACGTATGTCAAAAACGAAAAGTCAGTCAAGTCTTAAAACGTGATTTAATAACTGAAGGACATGCTGATGTTTACAGACCCTGGGTTGATCACCTTGAGGGCAAAAGCATAACATGTAAGTTCTCAGAAGAGCTGAGGCTGAGGGAACATCCTAGAGGCTAACAGGCAGAAAAATAAAGATAAGGCTGCTGCTGTGTGCTCATCGCGTCCTCGTGGCTCCAAGCATTTATCTCTGGAACTGTTTTAACATGAACCGCAGTAATGTGTGACCTAACCTGTTCCCCTAACACCCAAAGCCTCTCAGATGTGGGTTTCACAGTCAAAACAGTGATGCAAAACAAAGAGTCACGCTTTTATTTTCTTTCCCAATGTCTTATTTCTGAAGGGCGTATCTCTGAATCCACTGAGCAGTTGTGCAAAGGTCTTGCTTTATCATCTGCCGGGTAAAGGAAATTAAACAACACCACACAAGGTTTTTAAACAACTGTACAGTCATGCTGAGTCAAGGCACTTTTTTAAAGCTGTAATTTGAGTAGATTTATTCAGCATGGGGGGGGGGAATTTCACATTAAGGAACACTTAATTTCAATAAAAAACAAACATGGCATGCTGTTAATACTTTATATAACCTTCTTTTGCCAATAGGAAGGGACTTTGTCTTCTGTAACATTTCACATGTTTGGAGCAGAGAGATCTTTCACCATTCTTCTTTCCACAATCTCCTCAGATTGTCCAGATTCCTGGGCCCTCTCGTTTGTTTTCTTCTCATCCCACAGGTTTCCTATGGGATGGAGGTCTGGGGGCTCAGATGGACATGAAAGAAGATTGATTTTGTGTCTGGTGAAACATTTCTGTGCTGGTTTCGTGATGTCATGGATCATCATACTTTTAAAAGACCCAGTGATGACCCATTTTCAGTTTTCTGATATAAATCCACCAGATTTTTATTTTTAAAAGTCCTGGTATTTCAAAGAATTAACTATGATATTCTCTCCATTCCTTCGGTACACAGCATGACAGATCCACCACCATACTTAGCATAGGGCAAAAGGTGCTTTCCCACATTTTTATACTTTTTTTTTTTACATACCGCCAAGCTGGAGTGTTTGCTGCTGAAAAGCTCAGCATTACTTGCATCTGACTAAAACACACAGTTTAAGTTAAAGTTCTCTTAGTTTAAAAAAACTCCACGTTTACGTTTGTGATGGTAGGACAGGAAAGGATACCATTTTTTTTTTTCCATCCTTCCACCATCCTGCTCACTCTGTGATGAATATGGCTCTTCTCCCAGTCTGGCTGGAAGAAACAGGCCTCTGTGTCACATCATATTTATCCCTCAGAGAAACAGAATGTCGCAGATTATTGATGAAAAGTTCCTAGAAACTTTCTAACGTATGAAAAAAAGCAGGAGTTCATTCATTTTAAAAGGAACTGTAGTGATGTCACAACTTTTTTTTTTTTGTTAAAAAAATTTTTCTTAATGTAGGATTTGTTTCACATAATTGAATACATTTGTTTAAGAATAACATTTTTCTGAAATGTTCAGTGTGGGATCATGCTGCTGAGATACTTGTAATTATGTATTTTAGGTGTTTTTTTAGGGTAGTGTGTCCAACATTGTGATTTGTCTTTGAGTCACCTAATGAAAGCATGAACTTACTTTCATATGTTGTTGAATGGTTGGACTTTTACAGACTTTTTCTGAAGCTCCAAGAATAAAAACTACATAATGCTCTTCTGCATACGAGGAGCATTTCTAAGCAGCTGACACCATATTTAGTATAAAGCACGGTGGTGGGATCATCATATTGTGGGGATGTTTTTGTATTACAGGAACTGTGTGAGGTGGGCTGCATGGAGGTGCAATTGGTAGCACTGCTGCTTTGCAGCAAGAAGGTCTTTCTACATGGAGTTTGCATGCTCTCTCTGGGTACTCCAGCTTCCTCCTACAGTCTAAAAACATGACTGCTAGGCTAATTGGTCTCTCTAAACTGCCCTCAAGTATGAGTGTATCTCTGTGTTGCACTGTGATGGACTGGCGACTTGTCTACCCTGCCTCTCACAAAACGATAGGCACCCCTGCATCCCTGCAAGAATAAGCAGGCATAGAAAATGGGTGGATGGATGGAGATGTGCAAGATGAGACGACAGCAGCCAAATGGAGAGAGATTTTTCAAGAAAACGTCCTCCAGAGCGCTCCGGACCTCAGACTGGGATAACAACTCCTCTTCAGGTACGACAATGACATGAAGAACACAGCCAAAATAAGAAAGGAGTGGCTTCAGGAGCAGCCTGTTTACGCCCTCGAGTGGCCCAGCTGGAGCCAGAACTTAAGTCCAATTGAAAAATCTGTGGAGAGGCCTAATAATGGTGCTTGGCACCCAACCTGACCGAGCATGAGAGGACAGACAGAAAACGTCACCAACACGTGTGCTAAGCTTGTAAAAACATACCGAAAGAAAACTTTGAGTTGCTTTAACTGAATATTAAATCTATGAGTGTGAATATGTTTGTATTTATACATTTATAAAAATGTCTGAAAATCTTTAGACTTTTAACTCCTTTTAAAACAAACCTAAAATCTGGTTTAACGTCTAGATAATCAAGTCTGAAATATAAAAGAGGCAGCAAAGAAGACAACAGAAACGATTAAACTTTGCACTTATTTGCAACTTTTATTTATTTATTTTTTTTGCAAATACACTAGAAATGTTTACAAAAGCACTGTATAAACATTTGTGCAGTGTAAATTATCAAAACTAAAAATGAATATTACTTTGAAATCTGCACCTAACATGACAAAAGGGTGGGGGATTGTCATCTTCAGCAGCAAAACAAGTTAGCATATCTCAAAGGAAATGTCTGTTAGAATATCAACACTGGGAGAAGTTCGTCATTACAAATCAAAAGGTAAATCAGAGTAACAGAAGGATGGCACTAAATCAGCGAAGGAGGGCTTCATTCATCTAAATATGTTACACTCAGTCAAGATAATCAGCCTTCCGGTGGACCACTCCAGCTTGACAGAAATGTTAACCACTCCGAAACACAGCACTGCGTCACTAACTGGTCCATCTTTAACACATTTTTTTTTTTTAACATTTTCAGTACAAATACAAAAAAACAAAAAATTGAAATGATCAACAGTGAAATAGGCGGACAAAAGAAAGGACTAAATGACTCTACAGAAAAAATGAAAACGCTACAACTTACAGAAACTCAGTAAGACTTAAATATTACTTGGCCCATTTAAAGAAAGAAAAAAAACATTCACAATTTGTTTTATTTTTCTTTACACAACTCCGTATTGCTTTGTCTTACATAACACTGAGATTTTTGCTTCTCAAAGAGCACTGATTACTTATGTTCTGCACCCAGTTCTGAAAAAAAAAAAGAAAGCAGCACACATCACTTTTTCTTATTTTCTATTTTTAAATCTTTCGCCTTCGTGGAAAAGGCACACACTCACACGTGCGCTCACACAACACTGTTGCAAATACTTCACATAATAAGTGGTGGCACAACTCTTTTTCCTCCTTGTCAAAGTTAGGCCATGGAGGTTTAGTGGCACAGCAGTTATCACAGAGAGCAAACACGGCGCCCCGAGCGGATCGATTGGGGTTATCTTTGGTCGAGCAGGGACGAGCCAATGGGCTCGGAGGACCGGACTCGTGGGTCAGTAGAATGGAGTGCGGATCGGGTCTGCGTGTTTGAACAGGATAACTCGGCTCCCTGGGTTAAGGTGTTTCAGGGATATCAAGCAAGGTGAATGACTATGAAGTGTGAGTTTGCACAAGGTGGTAGCTGCATGCATGGAGGTGCAATACAGAGGCTGATCGGTGAGTGGATTTAAGTTGAGGGGAAGAGCTCTACACTGCTGCAAACATTGGCTTTTGGCTCAAAGATTAAATACATCCTCAAACTGTTCGCTCAGCACAAATAAACTTGTAAAATGTCTTTTTGGGGAGGATTTTGGTACACCGTTTTTTTTAATTAAAAAACAATTCAGAACTAATCGACTTTAGTTGGAGGTATTATCATATTGCAAAAGCAGAGCGCAATAATAGAGTGCCTCAGATGATGCAAGAGTGGCTCAACCCCTTTTAAGACATTTTAACCAGCTATCATAGCTCCCAAATGATACGTATGATATGCTCAGATCCTCTTTTAAATACATGAGTGATTTTAGTATATAGATTTATAAACAGTGATAACTAATCACTAAGTCTGATAGATGGCAGCAAGCTTTGGGCTTTGCGTCTTGTGCTCTGGTCCTGAAAAAAGTTGGCAACAGAAAAAAGCCTCCAGAAACCCAGTGAGAGCACAAGGTGGTGAATACAAATACCAGTCCATAGGTTATGGCAATTTTAGCAGCAGTAACAAATATAAGAAAAAAACCCAAAAAAACAAGAATATCAAAAAGAAGACACTCCAACAGGTGTCTGAAAGCAGGTAACACAGAGACAAACCTTTGAAATGTGCTGAACACACATGGACCACTTGAACTGAAACAATCAGGACAAATAACAAATACAGACCGGCACCATCTGCAGGAAAAGTACAGGAATTCTTTTTTTTTTTTTTTTCAGGTTGACAGTATTATGGCCTTAAATCCACTCCCTACCAGAGGCCGCCGGAGGAAGTCTGACAAATGTGGCGGACACAGAGGGTGAAACACAAAGAAGACGTAAGACAAACAGTGATTCAAGTGCTGTGTGCTGAGTTTGCCTAAACGCCTGCAGCTCCTTGGCAAACTGAGTGAGTGCACAGCGGCGAGCGGCACACTGGGATCCCGGTCTGAACAAGCACGGCACCTGACAGTGTCTCTGACAGATCAGCTGCAAATACAAAAACAAAACAAAGATTCCCGCAATCCAAATTGTGCTTTTTTTTTTTTTAATATCTCTAATGAGTAGCAGTGAGGACGAGGAGAAGCGTCGACACCGGAGTAAAATTAGTGTCTCTCAGCACGCCCGGGACTGCCAGCTGGATTTGGTCAGAGGTATCTCAGTTAGTTCCCCTTTACATATGTACAGTAGAAGTGTTTCCAGCTTATCTGAATGCGCTGAACCCTGGTAAGGCAGAAAGCAGGTTCAAGTCTCCCTTGTAAGTCAAGTTGGTGTTTTACTTTTTTTTTATTTTTATTTTTTTTATTTTTTTGCTGATAATTTGTGAATATTTCTATCAATAATTTTAAAGCGAAGACGCCCTTTGAGTGTCTTCACTCTGTAAATAGTGTTTTCGTGGAAAAAAAAAAAGGGGGGGGAGAGAGGAGGGTCAAAATCACGAGTATTTCAGGTTTCATACTAAACTGTGCCTGCATTAGGAAAAACAGTAGTCCATTGAAAAATAAAGGTGCACACACAGATTCACTGACTCATACTGGAAATGCAACGTGAATAACCTGCAGGTGCACTAACTTGTATTGGAAAAAAGGCTCAGTTGTTTTTTTTTATGCTTTCTTTACAAAATATACTAAGTTTATGTTTTCTTGCAAAACTGTGAACTCGTCTGATCCCTGGAGGATTTCCTCCTGAAGATTCGGGTTTTTTAATCTGAAGGCTCAAAGTTTTACTCCTCTCACAACACAGAGTACGACTGTAACAACACCCGCTGTTGGTCGAGTTAATGCTCAACACCGAGTTTTATCAGCGGCATCTGCCCAAAGGATCATGCATCCGTGTGCAACAGAGACGTCTATGCTAAGTTTTTAATTTTCCCTTAGTAGAATTATGGAAAAAGTTTTTTTTTTTTTTTTTTTTTTTTTTTTTTTTTTTTTCCTGGTTGAACCCAATCCTTCTCCGTTTAAAAAGTCCCTCTGTGTTCAAGGCCTACCAGGACGGAGATGTTTACACACAGTGGGGGGAGGGGTTATGTTGTGTTGCAGTCCTGCAGGCAGTGGCGGCCATGCTCGGCAAGTAGAGCAGAGGAGGATAGACAGTCAGAAGAGTGCTCAGGAAAAGGATCAATGTCTTTGTCGGCTAAACAATCACTGTGTTCCCAGTCCTCCCCCACCCACAGTAATGAAACAACCCACAACCCCCCGGTGCTGCTCCCTCAGACCCCTCTTGATCTCCACGCTTGGGGAGGGGAGTCCTCAATCAACACTTCTGGGCCTCCACTGGAGACATGGCGATGTAAGAGCCGTTCTTCATCGGCTGGTTGGCCGGCTTTTCCGACAAGTCGTCCGGTTTGTCGCTGACTTGTGTGTACGCAGTGTCGTCTTTTGCCGTCTGAGCAGGAAGCGTTACGGACGGAGAGAAGAAAATGTCAGTACAAAACAAGGAATATTCATTTAAAATCAACATCAAAATGGGATCAAATGCTCTGACTGAAATGTGTTACAGCAAACTACAGAAACCCATCAAAAAAAAAAAAAAAAAAAAAAAAAAAAAAAAAAAAAAAAAAAAATCACAAATTAAAATAGAAAAAATTACAGTGAAGGTGAGAAACAAACAGATGTCATGATGCATGAAAACAATTAGAAATGATCATCTGAAATTAGAGATGCACCGAAAGAATGGCCGATGACTGGAATCACAGTCCAGCTTGGCTTAAGCTTGGCTCTGACTGGTGAACGGCCAGTCGGAAACAAAAAAAATCCAATCTCCTTCCAATCAGTGAACGCACCGTGCGTTCACTGATTGGTACCACTCGTTGGTACCGAGCGGTACCAGGTGTGTTTGCGATCACTGAGCGAAGAGACTCACAGTTAGCACGAGTGATGACAGCCAATTAAAAGGAAACTAAATTTTTCACATGTCGAGACGTGTCTCCGGTTCATTCAGACTGTGAGAAAACGAGAGAGAGAGCAAGAATTTCAGCTGACAACAGGAAGGCTTAACAGAGAAACAGCAAAGTTGCTCTATTTTATCCTTTCAAGCTTTCAACCTCAGCGGTTCATGGGACATGATAGATTTGGAAATGTTGGCTTTTGAAAACCTCGGTGAAGGTAAGGATCTTCATCCTCGACAATATACACGCAGACGACGCTTTAGTAATGCTAACCATGCTAATCGCTAATATATGATGCTAGAGCCGGTTTAAACGCAAATTAGTAATTTGTTACTAGGGGTACCCCGTATCCCATACAACATGCATGTTATTACAACATGCATAATTACATGCCTCATGTTATTACAACATGAGATATGTAATGGTTTGTGACATTACTAACTTGCACAGTGTTTTGCACTGTGAGTTAATGTCAGTAGGCAGCTGAACAGCGGAATGCAAAGCAAAGCAGAAGGGAGCACACCTTCGGAAGGCTGGACAAAACATTAATTAATTTATTGGAATTATTTAAAGTTCCTTTATCTTATGTTTTTTTTTATTTATTTATTTATTTATTTTTTATGGATTCGGGTAAAATCTGTATCGGGAAGTCAAAGCTTTTCCAAATAATTACGCATAAAAAGGCCACATAATTCTGATCGGTAGATCTCTTTCAGAAAAGCCACATAAATTTAAAAAATGAGAATTAAAAACAAAGAGAAACTGAAGACTTACAGTAAAAGAATGAAAAGCCTCGGTAAAATCAATACGTTTTACCTCGCTCTAAAATAGAAAAGGAAAAAAAAACGGGGGGGGGTTAAACATAAAACTTAAATAAGAACATGGTTAATAAAACATATCACATTGCAATTAAGCATTTCTTAAGAGAAAATAACCCAAAATCGACACTTCCATGAGTTAGGAGGATAAATGGAGATGCTTAGCCTAGCAAAGCATGAAGCAAGATGAGAAAAAACAAATCCATCCTGGTTCACTTCAAAAGGCAAGAAACTCAGCAAATAATTTTTTTTTTTTTTTTTTTTTAACTCAGGCAGATCAAGGTTGTTTCTGGTCTTGCAGCTAAGCTAGGCTAGGCGGATGTTTCAGTCAGCAATGGCCTTGTTTCAGTTCCATGAGGCCATAGAGGTCATACTAGGTGAGAAACCCCAGTAACCTTAAAATGATCAAACTTACTTTGTGAAAATAAATTTAAAATGTCTTCATCTTAAACTGCAGTTTAAATAAAATCATTACTGGCTCCCGTGTTGTGACCGACTTGGTCTTCATCAGGGTCATTGTGTGCTGTGATGTACAGTCCTGCCTTGTGTTTCCACAAACCTTTCCCCTCCTTTATGTCAACCATTTCATTTTACAGTCTAATGAAATGTGATGGCAGCAAATCCCCGATCATCATATTGCAAAATAAAAATACAGAAAAAAGAAAATCAAAATGTTTTCTTTTTCTCCAATATTTGTCTCCATTGTCTTCTTATAAAACTTTATTTTAGTGTGAAGGATCTCTACTAATGTATATGAAGGAACGAATTAATCAGTAAAGTATCTAATAAATTTACAAACTAAAATCAGAAAAACAAAAAATTTAAAAAATAATGTATTTTTTTTTCTTCCATTTTCTTTTAGAAAATTTTTTTATTACATGAGGCATGTAATGGTTTGTGACTTTGGAAATTGTTGTGCAAGTTAGTAATCAGTAACATCATTAATAAAAAAAAAAGAAAAAAAAAGAAGGAACTGTTTTCCTTTTGTGAAGATTCATCCTTTTATTTCTTCCCCATTTGTTTTAAAATTTGTGATGATGCATAATGATGAAATAAATTACTGGACGGTTTTTTCTTCAGGCAGCTTCGTTAAGGTAAAACAGGACAGCAGTGAATGCTGCTGCAGACAGCGACCCTAATGAAGACCATGCATGGTTGACATTTAGTGGTTATTACTGATTCTGCTGTGTAAAATAAAAGCTCTGTTAAATATTTTTTCCATATTCTGACCGAGACCATTTTATGGCCTTTTGTTTTTGTTACACTGGGTCCATTATTCCTGAAAGCAACAAGCTCTGTGGATGACCTAAAGGAGCCAGATAAAGGAGATGACAGCAAGGATCTAGCAGCACTATGAAATTCCTCTTCTCTTTGCACTGACTTATCTGAATTAATGTGATCTCAGATTATGATGAGGCTACAGCTCAAAACTTTGGGTTAAACTTGCAGCAGCTCAGCACGGTTGGTGCAGAAAACAATTAAACATGCAAAAAACAGTTAAAACTTTACAGAAGTCTAATGTGGAGGCTAGGTCTGTCAGTGGGCAGCTGAACAGCAGAATGCAAAGCAAAGCAGCTGTTCTTTACCTTCTTCTGGCGGTTTCTGCAGAACAACACAACAAGCACCAGCAGCAGGATGATGCCCAGTCCCACAATGAGCAGGGGGAAGTTTGACACGAGAGTGACGATCAGGAGCAGCGTCCTCATCCGAGACGCCGAGTCGTCATCGATGGTTGCCGTCTACATTTGGGGAGAGAGAAGAGCGGGTTGATTTGTGGTTCAGGAGATGGTTACCAGAACGTCTGCGGTTTGTTTCTGAGAGCAGAGCCTCACCTCGTTGACAAACATGATGGGGAAAATTGTCTCGTTGATCAACTTGGTTTTGCTGAAAACAAAAAGAGAGACAGGGAGAGGTTAGGAGGAACATCTGGCTCAACATGCTGCCTGAATGTTGACAGAGTGTTACAACAGGAAAGTGGGTCAGAGTTTAACAGTGAAACTTACGGGAAGCCTGGGATTCTCTTCAGAATGATGTTGAGCTGAGCTCTCTTACAGGCACGGATGGGAACCCCTGTGGTCTGCAAGAGATCCGAGAAGCACATGTCTTACAGGGTTTCTGCAGGTTTCACCAACTCAAATTTAAGACCTTTAAAGACCACTGTGAATGAAATTTAAGACCTATATCGCGACAGATAGGTACAAAAAAAAAAAAAAAAAAGTGTATAGTTTATACAGTGGTGCCAAGCTTTTTTTTTTTTTTGCCAGAATGCACGTAGCATCGTACCAGTAGGCGAAGACGAACGTCGTCCAGCCAGCTGGCGATAACTTACACTCACCAATGATAGACGCAAAAAGCTAGCTAACTAGCAAGGTTATGTTAGCAGCTAGTTAACGGTAGCCTCAACCGCCTTGAGTCACAAAGTGCAATGATGTCTGTGTGAGGCTCAAACTTTTGCCTGACAGAAAATTCCCACGAGAAAAATAAGCTACCTAGAATATATGAAACTAAATCATCCTGCCACAACAAAATTTAAGACCTGTGATTAATGTATTTAAGGCTGATTTACATGTTTTCTAATGAACTGAAGACATTTTAAGGTGTTAATTTTAGACACATGAATTTAAGACTTTAAGGACACCCCGTCTTTACTTTCTGATCCTCTCTAGATAAAGAATGAAAACTGCCACCAAAGAACATCAATATTATGCTACTGCTTATTTCAAAAGGTATGATCAGAGGATTCATAAAAGTGAATCTTTCAGATCTAAGAATGCTCTATTAACTGTCAAGCATGGTGGTGGCTGCTTTATCCTGCGGGACTGCTTTGTTAGGCTTGTTGTTCTACCAATAAGCCTGATATTTGAATGATATTCCTGGCTATAACGAATGTATGCAAAATTGATGAAGTGCATGCAGCTTTTATGTTTGTATTTGTCCTTTCATTACATGTTGATCAAATCAAAATAAAAGAAAATCCCTCAAAATCACAGTGAAAACAACTACGCTGATTCAGATGATACTATCAGGGGTGGCGTTAACTGTTTGCTGTACCGGCTCCAAGTCCAGGTACGTCTCGTGATCCTCCTCGTTGGGGCTAAGGCCATCGATGGCGTTGATGTACACAGGGTCGGCCTGATAAAAGTGGGGGAAGGACACGACGATGGGAGCACCTGGAAATAAATGAGACAAACGCACATGAGAGACAGGTTGATGTCTGCAAAAATAAATTAAGGGATTAAGGGAGATACATGAGGTAAGATGCTGCATAGTCTAGTGTTTTTTATATCACATAAAGGCTGATCGTGAGCAGCTGATAGCTGAAGATGGCGGGTGTTTATGAAAGCTCATTTAAATAAGATGGATTTTATTACATGCTTTTAACTGGACTCCTTAAAATTTTCCTACTTTACTTGCTACTTTAAGGTAAAAATCAATTCAACCTTAACTCAAAGAGACACTGGGTGCAATGCTTTGCAGGAATGAGTAACAGCTGCAAGCAATGCACTAACATTTACCTCCAGAAAATATCAGCAGTGAGTGAGAAACACGAGACGCAAACTCAGTAAACCAACAGATCCTCAGGGACCAAACAGCCGAGAGGTTTTTGCATAAAAAAAAATGAAGGTGATTTGTTCATTGAAACATTATGGAAATGCACTTTGGCTTTATTTTAGTCATTCATTTCATGTTTTGATAACTACATGAAGCATTGCCTGTAGTATAAAAGATTTCTGCAGAAAGCCCCCAAAACAAAGTGAAAACTAGCGTCAAACTGTTGTATGCAGGTGGGGTTTTGTGAGCGATTTCACACATCAGCTGTGGCATCTGTTTTAAGCCAAAAGCCTCAAATAAAAACAGAGATGTTTGGACGTTTAAATATTAAAATAAATCAGAATATGATTAATTCTAGGATGTGTATGGGGCTGTTCTCATTGAGTCTGCAGCTGTTTTTGATCCAAAACTGCACTTTCCAGAATTTCTGATACTATGAATTTAACATACCAACAATATTATCAGTCACCCATTTTCTCTATCCATGTTAGAAACACCGCCACAACTTTTCAAAGGGTTAAGCATAAATTACACCAGAGTATCAGCTTTATAGTGCCATATATGCCTTAACTTCTAACCTGCCATTTTTTATTTTTACATTTTGCAAGATCTCATACTGCTTTGTTCCCCAGTCAAGGAAGGAAACTCCTCCCATTTTGCTTTGTCATCACTTCTACCCAACTGATCTCCCAGCTGACTGTAAAGGAACGTGCCTCTATGTTTTATATCAGTCTTAGGTGGCAAACGCCGGCCCCCCTGAGTCATTTTCCTACTACTTTTCTGCTTCAACACACCTGAATGAAATGAATGGTTCATTACCAGGCCTCTGCAAAACTGACACATCTACAAAGTTATATTTTCTCCCCCTTGTTTGCACATTTCTTACACACACAAAAAAAATCATTTTAAAAGCTTTTTTTTTTTTTAAATAAATAAATTCTGCAGTGAAATTTGCATTGTCAAACATCTAAGAATAAAAATGTGAAAGATAATTATACAAATAAGTTGCAAGCATAACTGACAAGGTTAGAGTGTCAGAGTGGAGATTGCTTTATTGCAGCAATCTCTCTACACTTAATCAGTGTCATAAAACTTCCCTGCACAGTCAGCAGAGGTAATCATTGAACCACTGTTGAGTCAAATCTGATGAACTCAAACACCAGGAAGAGTCGCCAACCGAAAGGATGGGCTTTTTTTTAGGTGGGTGGGGGTACTGTGTGATGTGGTTGGTTGTGATTAAAGGGCACTAATGACAAATGGGTCACAGTCTGAGGTAACTGAAGAAGAGTGGGTTGATCGGGGTGGGGTCATACCTTCTCGACAAACGCTGACTTTCAGCACCCCGGTGCCGAGGCATTCCCCTGCCGGCACGCAGAAACCAGCGTTGGTGGGATTTTCCTTGGGGTTCATGAGGACGTCATTGGGGGGAGCGAAGCGGTACGCCTGGATTCCTTTCACCTCCACGTCCTCCACGTACGCCAGATGAATAGATCTGAGGATCGACGGCGACAGCTCACACATCACAGGAACGTCTTCACAAGAATTTAGCCTTTCCATCCAAGTAGCGTGAACTAAAATTAGAACTACGCTCCGTAGAATAATAATTTACTGAATAATAAACCCTGATATCTCCTTCCTAGTGTTTATACTTTACTGCATCATTAGTTGTAACAGCACATGCACTTATCACCGAGTTTGTGAGTAAATGACTTAGCTGGCATTTCCTTCCATACCACAAATCTGAGCGGAAGCCTTTATCCTCCCCGCTTTGACTGTAAACAAATTAGCAAAACAAACATGCATGCATGCATGCATACCGGCAGAGGTCAGCGGCGAAGATGTACAGCAGCTCGTTCCTGTTAATGAGCGGGTGGAAGACGGCGCCGTCTGTGCCGTTGATCATGTTGCTCTGATTGGAGGACCACCACGACATTTCCCTGGTGGAGAGAGAAACGAAGAAAGGAAACTTTAAATGAGCTCCAGTTATTTCTGCTTCATGCACGTTAATTTACACGTTTAATCAGGACTGTCACATTTATGTGAGACTAAAGAAAAAGTTGACAGCTTTAATTAAAACACATTAAAGTGAGGTTCTGTTGTAGGCAACTTTCTTGGCAAGTTTTTTTCAGCGTGAATACCGATTATCTGATCCTGGAGGCTGTGCACTTCTACAGACTTACAACAACGTTCATCTCCGAAATGTCATGGAGCAAAACATTATCTTATGAGCTTTTAATCTAGTGTCACTTTTGTATTTGAAAGTTATTCACACCAAAGTCGATGACTTTCTCTACTGGAAGTGGAGGCAAGAAGCGGTGCGTCACCAATGATCTTCATGTGTGAAACACGTTCTGATCATGGAAGAAGCAAAATATTTCTACCTGACATAAAAGTGGTTTAAAAGTCTATAAAATTGTGTTTTCTTAGGCTGCTAATATAATTTTGCTTGTTATAGTGATGTACTTTGATATCAAACAGTTACTCAGACTAGGAATGTTTTTATAGAATCTATTCTCAGTACATGTTTCACGCTGGTTTCTTATTGGTGGAGCAACTTCTTCTACCTTATTTTCCAGAATAAATAATTGTACACTAATATGTAAATAATCACCTTATATAAATGTATGATATATACTACAGGAATGATATGAACTACTCTGACAAAACCTAACTTAAAAAAAATAAATAAAACAAAATAAAAAATCTGAATTATCCTTTTAAGATACCAAATGAAAAGAGAATTAATGATCAACTTTATCCTGAATTTATCTGTTGATTTTTTTCTGCAATATATTTCCAAGCTGAAAAAGAAGCCTGATAACAAAATAAATCTCTTATAATTTATGCTCATTTTTTCCTGTTTATCTATTTAGAACTCAAGAGAATTTACTTTTATAACCATTTATCATAAGTCCAATAAAATTCAAACATAATCTTACATGATACAATAAGATAAACAGAGTCAACTGGTTTATGCTTGCTTATGCTGACTGATTTAAAACTACACTTTCACCCACATTAAGGTCTCCAAACATTTTAATTTTGCAATCTTTTTTACCTAAAAACCAAAGAGCAAAGGTTCTCGACTCTAGATGTTTGGATTTGGGTTTTGAAACAAAGCAAACATGGATATCAGGAACGACGGGACATTTTAGTAACATGCTGACAGAGGAGTTTCATATCATTCAGGAAAAACTTCTGAAGAGACCAAAAAGCGAGGATCAGCACAAAAGTTTACCTCAGGCCATTCCAGGTGTCGATCTTGCCGTAATCCAAATAGTTCTGTTCGCCAGTGTGGAACACAAACTCTCCTTCGTGAGTGCCGTTTTTCTGTGGAAAATGAGAGGGAAACACAACGTTCAAACATGCTGTGGAGAAGAACGACAGAGCAGGAAGCAGTGGAAGCACAGCTGTCAGAAACAGCATTTATGACCGGTGACAAACAACCGTATGGGGGTGAAAAACCTCCCCAAAACATACTCCTTTGTATTTCTACAGACAGGCCTTTTAATGCAGGAACCACACATGCTTTTACGTGAGCATACACAAGAGCAGCTCTAATGTTTACAGCTATAAATTCGAATAACTGATTTTATTGTCTTTACAATGTGAATCTTTACATTTTTCCCAGCATTCCTGTTTAAACTCAAACATAACAGAGATCCGTTTCTGATCAATTAGCGAATCGCCAGCTCCAGCTGCGTAACCTCAAATGCAACCCTTTAGAGTCATGTGCTTGATTACGTTACCGCTTGAGACAAGCTGCAGACGCTGCTCTGTCAATAGGAAGTACGAAATCTTCCATCAGCATCCTTCTAAGTGACATTACCACAAACTTCCCCTTTTGCTTTTGTTACTCCGGTAACTTAGCAATCAGAAGGGGTCAAATTTTCCCCTACGGTTTTGCATAACATACAAAACAAAAAATAATTCACCTTCCACATCAGACCAAAGTATTCGTCCACATCTGGCTTAAGTTTGTGGATCTTTGACAGGAGAGGGTCCTTGAAGCCCCACAGAATCTCATGGACGGTGCGATTCATGAAAACGTCAATGCCCAGGGTGGAAACATACAGGGACACCATGCTGCGCACAAAGAAGCTGTAGGAGTTCAACTCACTCATGACCGCCTTAAAAAAAAAAAAAAAAAAAAAAAAAAAAAAAAAAAAAAATAGGTTAACATAAGGAAAAAGGACCAGCTCCTGTTTATAATATCTTGTAGTTTTAAGTTCCTGTTATTTGCTTGACTTGGCTCAATGCACATTTATAGTTTACACGTTTAAAATGTAAAAATGTCACAATAAAACAAACGTGATGGTGGCATGGAGCATGTTGATGAAAACACCTGTCCGTCAAATCTAAAGACAACATAGCAGACACTTTGTCTCACCACATATGGAATGTTGACTGTCCAGATGACGTCGACCTCAGGGTTACCAGCCGACTTCTCAGGAACAAAGACAAAAGATTTGGGGTTCAGGGCGTAAGCCTTGGTGCCATTCTCCAGGAAAGTTACGTTTTCCCGTGGCCGGTATTCCCTAGTGTGGACAGGAACATTGGTCAATCATTTTGAAGAATAAAACCAGATGATAAACACTTCATCTGCCTTCCTTCAGCACAGAATCACGATCTCATGTCCAGCTTAGCAGCGATTGCCGCTAACTGGGACAAATTTCCTAACTTTTTCTTAATGGTAAACGCAAAATTGTATCAAACAGGTTACTAACAGTCCCTTGCAAAAGTACTTTTCTTCCTTTACACTTCTTCACATTTTGTCACATACCAGATTTTCACATCTAGAGCCTTAAGTTTCTAACTTTAGGCAAAACAGCTCAGTTTCAGTCAAACTAGATGAAGCGCATCTGTGCAAATTAATTTCATATTATTATTTTCACTTCTGCAAGGTACTGTCTGTATGTTTGTAATTAAGTCATTTGCATAATTGATGTTGCTTCCTTTTTCTGATCTCTCTGCTGGGTGGGAGTTGTGTTTTATGAGTAAGAAAAGAAAAAAAAAACTTTTTTAATCTGTGTTTTCTGAACTTACCTGTAAGTATAAGGGCCGACTTGTTTAACAGACGCCTTCTTTCCTTCCAAAAACTCCTTAGGATTGGTAACATTGAAGAAGTAATACTCCATGTAAACAGGTGTGGGTGGATTCTTCCATGACTCAAACATCTGACTCTTCTCTGTCAAAGTAATTTCCTGTCAATGAAAGAAGAAAAGAAAAGAAACCGCATTCAGACTGATAAACATCACAACACGAAACAAATCTGTAACTAGGGTTTGAATGAGATGCCGTAAGATTTTGGTTTCACTGTCTTCTTGGGGGCATTGTCAAAGCCTGTCACCATTCTGAATATGTGCCATCTGAGAGCGGGCGTGGCACTTTTTAGCAAGGGACTGCTGCCAGGCCAAGACCTCAAAAACCCAAAAGGAAGAAGAGTACTACAGCCTGTCAGTGAATCTGAACAAAGAGCAGCAAATCGTCTGACTTTGGCAAGCCGGGGCAAAACCCTGCGTTGCAGCGACACGACAGAAAGTCATATTTGGAGCATCAGCTATCCAAGAATATGTGCAGAAAGTCAGAAAGCGGCTTCACAAAGTTAAAGTGTACGTCACTCCAAGTGATTTTAAATGTGTTTATGTTTTAATCAGGTGGAAAAAGTGAAAAAGACCTGTAATGTTTAACTTGAGCACTCAGCTGTAAAGCAGCATGTTAGCTCAAGGTGTCTGCTGACTGGAAAAGTAAATCAGCATCTGTGGGGAGAGAAATGCACCACTTCCGTTCGTTCCTTATTAAAGCCGGAGTTGCTGAAAGGCACTCCACCCCAGAGAAGAGAAGCTGCAAATTTTGTTTTCTGTGGTCTTTCACAGGCAAATACAGTTAAGGAAATACGGCATAAGGTGTGCCTTAAGCTTCCTGTTGGGTTAAGGCTTTTTTTTCCTTTCTTGCGACATTCTTCACTGGTTTGTTTTTGTTTTGGTTTTTTTTTTAAATCTAGAATTAAATAAAAACATAAAAACTTCTATAAGAGAAACAATAAATTATCTTCTGATCCTAACAAAATCCCCCAAAATTAAAGATTCACAGATAATCAGAGATCGTCATCAGCCAATTCTCCCTTGATCAGCTCTGATTGGCAATTAATAAAAAATGTAAAATAAAACAATGAAATCAAAAACAATTTAAGAACTCCCATCATTTTCATTCTTTAAACTCCCCCCTGCCAAAAAGTCTGAAAATTCGCCAAAATCAAAATCGGTATTGGCCAAAAAAACAGCATGATCGGTGCTTCTCTACCTACAGTTACCTTTAAGAAGAAGCAAACTGAATATTACATTGGTTTAGGTCGTTTTTAAATGCCCAAAAGAACAGATTTAGTTTGCCGCTGCAGTGTCTTTAGAAGCAGCTCTTTAAAGGGAACTAGAGGTATTTAAAAAACAGGACCCTCTGGAGTCTTGATGAGTCTGCTTCTTAATTAAAAGATGAAATGAAACCAGATAACATTGGAAAAAAAGGTGTAACCATCAGCTGAGCAAGAACAAATGACCACATTTTGTACCTTTTTCTAAAAACTACATGCAAACTGTTGCTTTAGAAATGGCCTGCCTGTCGACTGGCTGCTTCCCTGCAGCGTTTAGGGAGACTGAACATGTGACTCCAGCCTGCGTGAATCCTTGTGTTTGTCAACCTTGGATAAAGGTCTTTCAAAGGGCTTTGGGCAAAGGTAAAATAACAGTAATTTATCAGGAAAAATCCTTCCTCTGTCACAAACAAGAACATGTAACTATGTTTTCAGTGAACTGAAGGAGAAAGACTCAATTTAACTTGGTTAAATAAGAATTCAGCTACAGTGAAACAAGTATTTTCATGAAAAACAGGCTTTAGCTGCATGACCTTGTTCTTCAAGGCTTTTTACACCTCAGCGAAAAGGAGTGGCATGAGTGGGCGGTTTTTTTTCCTTTTCTTTTTTAGTTTTGTCACTTGAGCCAAACATTCATTTGGGACTGGCTTAAGCAGGATAAACAACAAGGAATTAGGCGACATCTTTCTGGCAAAAATGATGCCCTCGGGGGTGAGAAAGCTGACAAATTCCTCCTGCCGCTCCTGTGCTGCTTTCCCTCAACGCCCGAGTCCTGGAGGTAGCTTTGACTTTACTTTTACATAAAGCCACAGATTAGATGGGTTTTTGGAGTCCGCTCAGCACGTCTGGGGCAGTCTAATTTATTTGGGAAGACTGTGGCGAAAGAGGATTAGCGGCGCTGTCATTTCTTGTAACCACCAGCTGCATCAGAGTCAGATCCCCTGTTGATGAACTTTTGCTAAACTCTCTTAATTTGGGTGTCACTGGGATGCTGCTGCCCTGATTCAGACCTAAATTTAACCCCGATGTGTCCGAGGCGCAGCATCCAAGTTTCTCCCTTTACTTTGGATGAGCCATCTGAAGCAGCAAAAGGAGAAAGATGCTTTGCAACTCCAACATTTTGAGGAATGCAAGGTATTTTAAAGGGTAAGAGCGCAGTGAGTCTGCAGGATGTTACAAGTGGGGTTCAGCTGCCAGTAACCCCACCCAACCAGACTACAAATCCATCAACCTTCTACGTTGCCTAAACTACAACATCAAGCACAGATTCAGCTCTTAATGACACAACAGCAAAAAAAAAAAAAAAAAAAAAAAAAAAAAAAAAAAAAAAAAGCAAGATGCTCTGCACTTACAGAGGCAGAAAAAGGAGAGCAGGGGGTACCATTTTCAGATTTCACCTCCTTTATTTCCTGTGAAGGCTTTGATTAAGTTATTGCAGATTTGGACTGTGTCCTGGTAAATATCCACTGCAGAGAGAGTCAGGACTCCAGATTTGCCTGCCTACTCACCCAATCTCCCTTCCCCCAAATCTGCACACCTCCTCCCCCATCTCTATTTACCAAGACTTCCACTACTGCCTCCTGTAATCATTAAGCAGTCAGAAGTACATGAAGCCTTCATCCACAGAAACGTGTCACCGGCTCCCTGAGATGGGCAGGTTACCAAAATGCCCTCAGCATTAACCAGAGGGGGACATGTCATTATACACGTCAATTTCCAGTCAATAATAAGCAGATTAAAGCAATGAATTTGATTAAATCAAATGAAGGCGTCAGCTGTTAAAGATCCTTTAAATGAGAAGAGGTAGGCTCACCTCAGAGGTAACACCCAATTATCCCCAGAACGGGGATAATTGGGGAGTTGTAGGGGATTCCTATCTCAATTTAAAAACTGAAACCCGTCTGTTTAACAGCTACACAGCTTTTTAACTCATGCGGACTCCTATCGGAAATTGATTCTGGTTCATTCCGCTGCGATGGAGACGCAAAAACGCCAACAAAACACACACTAATCGGACAAATTCAGGGGACGTACCCATTTATATCCTGGATGAGATTGCTCATCCGTGACACGCTGAATGCAGCATTGATCTGTCTCTGCAGACCACAACCTTTAAAGTCCATTTAAAGACAGACACACATGAGGGGGGAAATGACAGGTTCACGGTGAGAGCTCACCTTTTTTAGCCGGCTGTGGATCATCGTTTGGAAGACTTGAGCCACGACCAGGGCGATCCCCACGATCAGGAGGTGAGCGCAGACGATGCCGGTGGCGTAAATGGCACAGGATCTCCGAGTCATGATGCCGGGGGGGAAAAAACTTCACTGAAGTCGACAAAAACTTCCAAAAATATATATATGTAAATTTATATATTTAAAGAAGAACGGGGCGAGGAGATATAGGACCGTAAAAGAGTCGGGTCCGCCGTCTCCAGAGCAGCAGCTGCGGGTTTAAACTTCACTCTTCACCGGGGCTGGCGGCGGCGGCGTGCGGTCCTCCCGGTGAGGCTGGGGATTTTGAAATTGTTGGCACTTCTTTTTAAAAAACAAAAATAAACCAAATACTATTTAAACCCCTGAAGAGGAGGAGGAGGACTAAGCTGCTCGGAGACGGAGGTGAAATGAAATAGCGGCTCTCAGCACATCGGGAGGTAGAAAAACTGCATCCCACCTCCTCCCCTTCCTGTACGCATTAGGAAGCCGGTGAGGTGACACGCATAGACGTAGAAGAGTAGACGCTGCACGAGGGTCCGGTCCGGACGTGAGGGGCGCGGCCATATTGAAAGGGGCAATTTCTACAGGGACACAAGCAACAGAAATACATTATATATATATATATATATATATATATATATATATATATATATATATATATATATATATATATATATATATATATATATATATATATATATATCTATCTCAGCCTTCCAGCGAGAAAGTCCTGGGTTCAAATCCCAGTTCAGCCTTTTTCTGGATGGAGTTTGCATGTCCTCTTCATACATGCTACTCTGGGTTCCTCCTACAGCCAGGAAACATGACTGTTAGATTAACTGGTTACTCTAAACCACCCTTAGGTGTGAGTGTGTACATGCAGGGTGTGTCTCTGTGTTGCCCTGTGATGTACTGGCGACCTGTCCAGGGTGTACCCTGCTTGTCATCCAAAGACAGATACTCAACAGCCCACATCCCCAGGCAATCCTACAAAAATAACTGAGTGTAAATAATATAATAATCACAAGAAGAAGAAAAAACATTATTTCATCATTACAGCTCAATTTCATCATTACAGCTAATATCGAATGAAAATATTGTGGGTTGGTCTATTTTTAGAGGTAAAGAAAGTTTAGCCACATTGTGTTCCATATTGATTGATATGTCTTATTTTGAGTTGCAGATATTAGCCATTTTTATCTCAGTGATTACCATTATTGAAAGCTCTAAAGAAAACAAAAAAAAAAAAACAAAAAACAAAAAACAAACAAACAAACAAAAAAAAAAAAACCGAACAAAAAACCTCCCAGATGTTATTCTGTAAAAAATAAACAATCACAATTAGTTTATTGTAAACTTCAGTGTTTCTTTTTTTCAGTCAACCGGTTCCCAAACATTCTTGAATTCTTATTCAAAGCCAACTTGTCACTTAAAATATAGCGTACGCGCTGACGTTTTGTTTCCATAGGGCAACGGAGCCAACTCATGTAAGCTTCTACTCTTGTATTTCTATGGGGAGAGGATTCGTTTGGGCGTCAGTATGGGCGGTGTGTGTGTGTTTAAATAAACGGGAATCCGTTGTAGCAACACGGTTTATAAGAATGTTAATGTAATAACTCAACAGCAGACGCTTGAAAACATATTTCACTTTAGATTCCAGTTTATGCAAATGTTAATAGCTGTCAATTGTCTACTGTGATTTTAATTATCTACTGATCCCCCTGTCCGGATTATGAATGAATTCGGCTGAGGCAGCGTGGTCTACCACATGGGCACTCTGTTGGTAGTAGGTACCACACCTGGGAGCTCTTACATTATTATTATTATTTATTTTTTTTCAGTGTTGACATGCTGTGAAACTATTCATAACGGTTCTCTCTGCTCGCTGGCAGGAAATGAGCCGAAGACACGGTCCGTTAGCTTTTATACAGAAACCGCTATGTCACATCATGTCGCCTCCTTAAATAGGCAGCGCGTGCACAATAATGTCAGATTCAAACAGCCAACGGTCGTTGAGGCGAGCTTCTTGTCCGATCTCTCATTGGCTGGCGCCCTCACGGACCACCATTTGAGGACCACCCACTCTCGCTCTGATTGGTCGGACGGTGGTGAGAGTGATGTGAAACGCAATCGACTGATTTCAGGGCGGAGCTGTTATAAAGGGAGAACCAAAACATAAAAGGCTCGCCTCCATCAGAGGGAGTTAAAAAAAAAAAATAATAATAATAATAAAATAAATAAAAAATACGGATGTTTAGAGGCTTTTGCGGAACCGCACATGGTGTTTCAGAGGAGAACAATAAAATTTTGATGATTTATGACCTGCATTGTATTCATAAGGCCATTAGATAATGCCAATAGCAAATCAGAAGAACTATAACCTTGAGATAAGGTGTTGCACTTTTACCTTGACCGAGTATTTGAAAGGTGTGAAATTAAATATTTGAGAAACTGATAACACTATTACTATGCAATAAATATCTTCTAGTATTTTCTTTTGAGTTGATAAGACCTTTGGATTAATTCATATCAAATTTGGAGCTGGTTACAAATCAAATTTTCAAGCAAGCTATGTTGTTTTCCTCTTCTGAAAGAGAGAATATACTAGTTATGAGGATACACACCTACATTTTAAGACTATTTTGAATCAAAGTACATCTGACTAGGCCCAGTCAAAGCCCATTATACATTATACTCACAAGGCCATCAGATAATGAAAATAACAAAACCCACAACTAGTATAACCTTGAGATAAGGCACTAGATTAGTTTAGTTATGAGATTTTAAAGGTGTAGAAATAAACATTTTTAAAAACTACTGACAATAAAGAAAATTTAAGTCCCAGTTACACAATGCAGTGTTTTACATGACTATTTGTGGGACAAGACAAAAAGTGAGATAAAAAAAAAGCAACAACATGGCTCAATTTAAAATTTAGTTTTAAAACCAAACTTAATTTTTTCTGGTATGATTTTACAACTGTAGTACAACTAATTTAGGGCTATACCACTGTAAATCAAAATACATCTCAGCAGGCTGTGTCAAACAGGTACTGCTCATCAGAAATGTAAGGCCTTCAGATAATGATCAAAAACAAATCATAAATAACTAGTCTAGCCTTGAGATAAGGTGCTGGTCTCATTCATTTTCACCTTGACCACAATTTGAAAAGGTGTGAAGTTAAACATTTGAGAAACAATATTCAACAGGAAATTGCATGGAGATCAGAAAATTTTACAATGTAATACCTTAGTTGAGCTCACTAAAAATCTTATTTTCAAACAAACTATCGTATTTTTCTTTTCCGAACTGTTTAAAAGGTGAATTAGATCGTTTTTGGGATAAATGCTTATGTTTAAACAGCCTTCTGAATTAAACTGCCTCTCAACAGGTTGAGTCAAACTTTTGTTGATAAGTAATAATTGAAACCTTATAGTTAGATTTTACGATACACCAATATAAGGACATTTATCTGCAATTATGAGAAATTTTGTGCTTTGAAAATGAGCTATAACAACAGTACTTCCTAGGTAAGTACTTTCTAAAGAATAATTCAATCACATTTAAATATCTGTATGTTTTTCTAATTTTAACAAGTTTTCTTTAATAGAAGGGATGCACTGGGTTTGAACAGAAATTTAACCTTATCTACCTGTTTTTTTTTTGCTGTGTTTTTAGGTTTAAGAACAGCAATTATCTTTGTCTTTTGGAAATAACACACCAGTGCATTAAAGCCTAGAACTATTCTTTTTTTTTCCACTGAAAAATATATTGTTTCTTTTTTATTTCCAGGTTACTTTGAATCAATATGGACCAAACATTGGTTGATAAATAACTAAACTTGAATGTTTCAGCTTACATCTGCACTACCATAAAGATATGTTAACGATTTTAGATGACAACTTCATCATTATCTGTTATATTGCATATACAGCTGCTATGGAAAGATGTAAAAAACATTTGTTTTGCAGTAATAAACACCTCCTGCATGTTTCTATGGATGATTCACTCTGCGTTGCTTAAGTCCGTCCCTTAAGAGTAAATCTACTTTCTGTTGTGTAATGCATCATCAAAGCAAAGTGACACGAAGAAAGAAACAGCACCAGAATTCATTTTGCTGCTGTACCAAAAAAACAAAACAAAAAACAACCTCTTTTGCACAGCAAGTATGGTACGTTGCAGTATTTTCCTGCTGGTTCAGTGACTATTGATTTTAGCCTGAAACATATTATATAGCAAGAACTATAGATGCAAGTGTAGGATATTTTGTTCTTTACAATGACAAATGTATAACCTTCATAAAATCAAAGAAATAAATCTAATAAAGTCTAAAACTTCTTTGAATAGTGTTTGTCAACTAAACTGGTGCAGATTATTTCTTTTTTGTTTCAAAGACAAGCCCATGACTCTTCCAGCAAAAGTTAGAAAAGGTCAAAGGGGAAATTTGCTCTAGGTTTCTGAGGCACTCCAAGCATTTAACCGGCAAATGGCTGAAACAAGACGCTGGAAGCTGCAGGAACCACCGCGGTCGATGTTTACAGGCAAACACCAGCTGCTTATCTTACGAGCAGACTTCTACCCAGAATTTAAATGGATAAGATCCCGGAGCAGATCCCAAACAAGACGAGGAGGCTATGTAAATCTGCCTCCCATCCCTCAGTGAGATTTTGCATATTTACCCCTCTGGTTGCATCTCTTTTCTCCTTATGAAATCTCTCATATCTGACTGCTGATCATTCATTTACTAGACTTCATTGTTGGTCCAATGAGTCCAGCTATTAAAAGCTCTTTGGGGAGTAGTGGACTGACTGAAAGGTGAACACGGTCATGCAGCTTCTATTTCATAATCCATTCATAAATAAAGTTGGACAAAAGACTACAGCCTCAGTAAGTGATATACATCACATCATTTTATGTTGCTTACTGGAAGGAAGTGACTGGGCTGGACTCTCACTATTAATGTAATTGACTGATACCTCATTGTACTAGGCCTTATGGCAGTCCCAGAGGATGAGGGCTGTAGCAGGGGGGCGACATCTGTTCAAACAAGAGGGGTAAAAAATGCTAAAGAAAATCATCGGGGGGGAAGGAAAACAGTCAAGTAATGCAGCAACATTGTTCCTGCCAAAAGAAAGAAGGGAGTTAGGAGGGTGAAGAGGGGTAAAACAGTTCAACCTTTGTAATGTCTCTTTATGTTTGGTCAGCAGAGCAACACTGATGTCTTTCTCTTTTTTTGCGACTGAAAAAAAGGGTTGAAAGCCTTCTGCAAGAACAGAATATGTAAAATACCTATGCTTACAGGACCAATATGATGGTGCAACTAATACAAGTATTTACATGCATCACAAAATGAAGCTTTTATTTAGAATGGAAAACGAAAAACTTCTAAAGCTGTTTGCCTCCACAAATCATTCATTGTGTTCAGGCTCCCCTCCTCCTTCTCCTCCAAATAATGCTTCTGTATTGCAGTTTTCAGAACAACAGAAAAAAAAAGTGTCTCTAGAGCAAGTACATTTATCGGACAGAGATCCTTATTCATGAGGTTTGGGAGAGAAAATGAATGAATCGTTCATACATTCTGCAAAGTCAACTTCTCAGAGTCATCTGGCTTCAGATTCCTCTCCAGGAAGAATCTGAGGCCACCAGTCTCACACGCTGGGTAATTAAAATAAGTTCAAGTAATAAACCTTGGGTCATTCTCACATGCATGGCAAAGGGAGAACTGCTGAACAACAGAAAATCCTGTTTGGTATTTGATGGGTGGATTCACTGTGACTTCTGTAAGGACAAATGTCTTTTACCTGGGGTAGGTTCACATAACGCGCCTGGAAGGCAAACATTGATTCAAGCTTTTCAGACTGACGTGTCTTTCGCATTAAATTGTGTTGCAGTGTATTAATTTGCCCACAACTGTACAAATATTACGGCCCACGCCCAAGCTCAAAAAGCTGCTTGAGGCTATATTTTCATGTATCAACAAAGATATACAGGAATGCTTGTAGAAAGAACACTGTGAAAACATGGCAAGGCTTTTTGGTGTCAGATGTTTGGTACGTTTTAGGTTTTTTGCAGGTTTTAGTAATATGCATGTATAAAATTATTAGAAAAGCAAAACATTTAAATACATTCTTATATGACTTTGCACAAGCTTGGAATAATTGCATGTAACTAAGCAAATGCAGATCTCCATTATCTATTGTCAGGCTATTCTGGCCTTTAAGGGACTGTCATGGGGTGACCCATACAGTCAGATGAGGAACTTGTACGCTTTGTGGACAAACAACCAATGATTGCACAATTTTGTTTATTTTGTTACATCTGAGCAGCTTAAAAAACTGCTGCGTGGTTGGTGCTGTTCTCTATGGTGACTGTAATCATGGCTGTATTAATAGATTTGTGGTCTGGTAAATATTATGTGAATTTTTTAAATATTTGTACCTTGCTATTGTGATTGTGAATAGACCAATTAGTGGTGTTTTTTCTTGCAGGAGAAGCTTCCAGTATAAAGCCTGGAAAAATTGAGATATTTGGGCCTCAGGATGCACAGAATGCTAGAGCTTCATAGCCATGGACCGAGTGCCGCCTTATAAATTTTGCTATAAGTTCAGTTTTATTAGTTTGAAGACTTTGAGAGTTATTTTTCCACAGATTTTTGAAAATAGTTTTTTTTTTCCCTCTGCAATCACTGTCTGCACAATGCACTTCCACTTGCTGGGGAAAGAAAAAGTAAAACCAAGCCACCAGCTGAAGTCTGAGTTGAGCGATTACACCATAAAACCCAGCTCTTTGGAGGCCTGCAGTTATGATAGTTTTTCTGAAACAGATCCACATCCACACTCTCTGAAGCTCACCGAAAATCACCATCAAGTTCTATGTCACCTCCCTCACGATAGGCATTTTTTCTCAAATTGTGCTGTGTGGCAGGGTGACCAGAACTTGGAAGAGCTCTAGTTATGTCAAACTTCTTCCATTTGAGAATTACAAAGGCCACTTTGCTCTCAGGAACCAGAAATAAACAGAATTTTTGTTGGAGCTTTCCTCAGATCTGCTTCATGCAACAATCTTGTCCCCGAGATCTGTGCTGAGATTTAATGAGATCATAGTTTGGTTTCATTTGCTTTGTCAGCAAGTGGTCCTCATGTAGGGAGGTGTAAGCTTATCCAGCTCATGTCCAGTAATTTACTTTACAACAGATGAGTGGAATCCAGTCAACATGTAACAGCAGTGATAAGAAATGGGAAGAAATTCAAAATGTTGCAAAATAGTTGTGTAAACAGGATATTTCAACAAAGTTTTCTCCAATCTTGCCTTTCTAGAGTCAGGTCACAGCTTTAACAGGTTGAGGGATAAAAGACAGAAATACCTCGACCTGTTCAAGCTTTCCAGTTTAGTATGGGATCTGTCGAATTCTAGATCTGCCTTGGAGTCTCCTCCCAGTGGAACATGCCCAGAACAGCGCCAAAGGGTGGCATTGTCATTTGGTACCCTAACCAGCTTAGTTATATCCTGAACTCCCACCCAGAGGATGGTGACCCTCACCCAATCTGTAAGGTGGAGCCCTGTCACCCTCAACCCTAATTTGTACATCCTAGTCGGTTCTACTATCTACTTGATGGCAAAACCTGTGACATAAATTTCATCATCTCTACCTGCCCACTTGGGGTCTCAGTGGATGTCTGAATGCTGCCCACATGTTTGCGACATTTGTCAGACAATGGCAGCACACACACACAGAACAGATAATGAAAACAATGGATCAGATTGCGAGCAGATGAAAAAAAAGCTCCTTGAAGGAATCTTGTTCATTTGCTGTTTTCCCATTTGTGGACAAGGGTACAAGACCTGCTTTGACATCCTGAGAGAAATCATTCTATTGTTTCTTTTCAGTTCTTTTCTTCTTCACCTCTTCTGAGCAGACGGTGTATATACCAGTGCATTATCGTCCCCTAAGATGCTGTAGTGAGAGGAATATGGTTGTTTAGCTGAGCGAAAAACTGTATTAATATGGGTGCTTGTACGCAAGGACCAAAAGTCTTCTTTAATGTTGTTGTTTTTCTTCTTCTGCTCCTTATCCGATCATCTGTTTTCATTATCTACTGTGTGTTTGGCACCATCGTTTGACTGTGGCTAATGTCGCCTCTCTCAGCATGTCCAGCTAACCTGATCACAAAAATCTAAAGGACCCTAGGTGGCAGGTACAGATGAGGTTGTTCATTTTTTCTGCGAGTATCCAGGATTGCCTTCTTTTGGTCATTAACAATGTATCTTGACAATTGTTGATGGTTCAAAAGTAGATGGACCTTTGTCTTTTGCTTAGGCTCTTTCTTCTCCACAACAGACAGGAACTACATCCACATTACTGCAGATAAAACATCAGTCATCTTTCAATTTCCTGTTCCATCATAAAATTACTCATTAAAATTATGCTGAGATACATGAACTCCTCCACTTTAGGTAAAGACGACCATTTCCCAGTTCAGAACCTTAGCTTCAAATCTTAGAGAAGGTGACTTTTGTCTCGACTGTTTCACACTCGGCTGTAAACCCCATCTGTGCCTGCTGGAGGTCATGGCTTCAAGATGAAAACAGAACCACATTGCCTGCGAAAAGTAAAGAACAGACCCTGAGGACACCTTCCTCTCTGTTAGGCTTTTTCCACCAACACGGTAGAAGCCCGTTCCCCGAACGTGGTTCAACTCGGGTACCGCAAAATAGCTGGTTTTTCTGTGCGAACCGTGACGTCACCTGTGGGCAACAGCTGGGGAAAAAGATGATCAGCTGAACAAAGGCACAACAAACAGACATGGCAATGAAGAATCTGCGTGGTCTGTTGAGAACACAGCAGCTTATTTTATTTTGGGCTAACTTGAGCACTGAAAAGCAGACACACCATCTCCATTATTGCCTGGTAATCTCGCCACCATACAAAGTTGTTAACTTCTCTGCTGTTTTACTACATTAATCTCTCTGTTACATGCAGTAAGAGCGAACACCGTATTGGTGATCAGTTGAAAGGTCTGTGGATTGTTAAATTAAAGGAAGATACATAAACAAAGTAACACGCACAGCTCAGCCAGCTCCCCCATCTTGCTACTACACGCTCCTACTGTGTTGTGTAACACCCACTGTTGATGACACAGGCTGGGTTCCCCAGGCAGGTGGAAACAGGTGTCGGCTCTCAACAAAGCAGCAAAGTTTCGAAGGCACCCAAACGGAACCAGTTCAAGAATGATGGTTCTTTTGGTGGAACAGGCCTATCTGACTACAACTTAAACTAATTTCATTTTCATTTTGTGTTCTTAAAAAATGTACTAAATTTTAGCAAAATTCTGTGTGTGGAAGAAAAAGAAAAATGATGAATTTCAACAATTGTAGCATCAAGCAGCAGAATAAGCCACTGTTCTAGATGTACAGTATACCAAACAAGAGTGCCTGAAAATAGGAAAAGAACTTTGTGACCAAATAAAAATATGCAAATAGTGTATCAGCTTTAATTTACATTAAAAGCTGTTTCAGTTGAGAAAAAATTGACCTATCCTTGACTTAAAAGTCTCTGGTGATCCTGTGTTTCTCATAAAACAAGTGTGGCAATCGATCAAAGTGAAGTCATTTCTTAAACATGAAGCTAGGCGGAGATTCTTACATGACAGCAACAGTCCTTCATCTATGAATTACAGAAATGCAAAAACCACACACAGCCTCCACCTTTCACATTACTTCATCTCTCCTCCTCATCTCCAGCTCTCTCCTTACATCTGCTGTGAAGAAGCAACCTTAACTGTTTGTGCCAGCATGCTCGGCACACAGGCCTGTGTCAGGCTCGCACCCCGGCGCAGCCTGGCACCAAGCATTAAGTCACAGAACTCCCGACCCAGACGCCCTCTTTGTGAGGGCACAGGCCTGATATACAGGCATAGCTGCGGGAGTAGAGACGGGAGAGGAGGGGGAGACCTTTTCGCTAGAGGTGATTAATACAAACTGAGCCATTAACAGCGAGGAGTAAGAGGACACTAAACCAAATTTATTTCTATGTTAATCCATTCTTTGTTCTGTTGTGACTGAAACTTTGTGTACTGGAGCATTCAAAAGTGATGTAAAGTAATGCGATAACTCCAAAGGGCAGCCTGAGATAAAGGCGAACACTTTACACCTTTAAAACTTTGTGTATGGAAAAATGCTGATGAACATGCAACTTTTAACTTCTACTTTAGCCTAATTCGAACATTTATCATCTCCATACCCTTATGACCCCTTAGACAAATATACTGAATTCAAAAAGCATTGTATAAAAAGCCTCCACTTTAGGAAGGGCCTAAAGGTGATGTCTGACACAAGTTATGATCCCACGTGTTTATATTACGAACAATTAAAGAGTGACTCTGTCAAAGAATGTCTTGGATATTCATTCCAGAGAGCAAGGCTACGACTTTCAAGTATATTTACACCAGCAGCAGTTAAATGATTGACGAGCTATAGCATTCTTTTGTCTGCCTAGGTGTGGTCTGTTTCCCACCATTGAGCCAATGTGTTCTCTATGTGAAAATATAGCGAGTCATTGTTCCCTCCAGGAGCAACAAAGTGTTAATTTAAGAACTCAAGGAGGCACCGCTGTCACACCACTTTTAAAAAAAGGCAACAAAATAATCTCAATGACCTCAGCAGCAGTTTCAGAACACATCCTAAAAACAGTTTTTTTTAAATTTAAATGTGGTGTATGGGTTGACCCTACTTAGCACTGCTGACCTCAAGTTCAGAGCAGACTTCTGCAGCAACGTATGCACTGTGGATTATGTATAGTTTAATAAATCCAGCCCAGATTTTGTTTCACTTATAGGGTTGAATGTGTGCAAGATGCATTCTGGGTCTTTTTAAAGATTTGCACAAAAAAAGAGTTGATTTAAAATGCAAAAACTTGAAGTGTTATCTCTTCAGCCAGTTTAACCACAAGTGTTGCTATTATTATTAATTATATATGCATGGGTAGAACATACAAACAGGATTCAAACTCCGGCCCTTCTTGGTGCATCTATAATTTAACACAATCTGTGGCTTCCTCCCACAGTCAAAAAACATGACTGTTGTATTAAGCGATCCCTCTAAACTGTATGAGTGTTTACATGCAAGGTTGTCCTGCATGGACAAACAGGTTTAGACAGTGGCTGGATGGATATAAATGTTTGTATCACTTATAGTTTATTACTTCTTTTGGGAAATGACTGAACTTAATACCAATCTAATCCTGTTCAGGGTTCACCAAATAACCCAACATACATGAGTTTGGACAGCAGGACAAAGCTGGAAAAAGTAGAACACAGAAACTCCACAACCAAACTGATACCAATAAAAACAGTGTGTGATCCATGTAAGTGCTGCATATTATAAATGGATGTCTGATTTTGCACATATAACATAAGTAGTTTGAAGTTTGCCTCATTTTGGAACATCTCCCACTCACATCTTAAATTCTTCAACTCTAAGTTCTTCTCATAAGAAGACATGAATTTTGTCTCTGCGGCAGAGAATCACATGTAAAAAAGAGCTTATTTATATTAAGTCCTGTCCTGTATGTCCTGTCCTGTGCTCATCCATCTCTGTGTGGTTTAGCACATCTATAAAAAAGGACAGGACAAGACTGCAGCGAACAATCAGGGCTGACCTTCCCTCCATCTAGGACTTGTATAGGTCTAGGGTCATAAAAATGGCAGCTAATGTCTCTGCAGAACCTACACATCCTGGACACAAAGTGTTCAAACTTTTACCTTCAGGTGGGGGCTCCAGAGCACTATTAGCACAAACCACAAGCCACCACAGAGCCAGTTTCTTCCCCCAGGCTGTCTCTCTGATGAACACGATGAACACCTTGCAGCCAGAGCAGTCAGCTACTGTTCTGGGAAACAAATTTGCGCTAAGTCACAACAATCCTTTTCCTTTTTTTCTTTATAAATACATGTTCATCTTTTCACCTTACCCTTATTTAATTTCCCTTAAAGTTTAATGTTTATTATTCATGTCTGTTCGCTGTGAGTCCTTGTTTGTGCACACGATCTTGGCCAGTAAAGCTGATTCTGATTCGGTATTTTCAATGTAAATGGAGGCGTGTCAAGGGAGGAGTCTGGTAATCCCACGTGTGCTCTATTACAGGATGTACAAAAGAAGGGTGCTTGGATCTATGCGTTCGCACAGTTTCAGACATTTGCATTTCTTTGTGTGTACATGGTTTTGTTTATTTCAGCATATGCCACATTTTAGCAGCCTTTGTACCCCTGTCTGGCTAAAACCTTCTAAAATCTTGTGGGATAAAACAAAAATTAAACTTGAGGCCACATTTCCATAAGGTATGTTTGACACAAAAGGATCAGTGAGCCTTATTTGCCTACAGTGAAACATTGTGGTAGCAACATCATGATCTGGGAATAGTTTTCTTCAGATGGAACTGTAGTTTTTGTTGTAGGTAAATGAAAACCTGAACAGCTCCAAAACCCAAAACCTTTAGGTGTCTGATGAAAAGCAGAAAATGAAGGCGGGGTCTTATTTTTCTACATCACCGTGGGTCAGGCCATCCATCCAAATCAACAAAAAATGGTTTCAAGGGAAACCATTTTGAGTCTTGGAACAGCCCGGCCAGCGTTCAGAACTAAATCTGATAGAACCGGTGGGGGGGGGGGTCACCTGAAGAGGCCTGTTGATGTAGATTTCCTCACAATCTAACAGCTTTGAAGACCTTTAAAAGTAAAGGGAGAAATATTACCAACTGGTAATGTGGGATGATGATAAACTCCTTCCAAAGAAGATCGAATGATTAAACTGAATGAAAAGGTGCTTAAACAAATAATTTTTTGTAAGCAGGCTATTTCTCATTTTTTATTACCTGTTAACAGATTAATTTGCATTTTGCCTGGCATTTTGTACGCTTTTGAGTGTTACTGTATCCGTGGTGTTTAACCCCTAAATGATAAATTGGATATCATATCTTTTATATGATTTAAGAAGCAGCCCTGTGCTGCTAATCAAATACAATTCATTAATCATGATTCTTTAAACAATTCAATAATGTCAATTTGCTAGTCTGGAGCACCCAGATGTCTGTTAATACCAAGATGGGAAGACATTATTAATGGCCTTAAGAAGGCAGTTGATGCTGCCTATTAATCTGGAAAGGGTTACAAGATAATTTCATTCTCAGACTGAGAAATTGTAAAATAAAAACCCAAAAGCTGTCTTAGACTTCACAGACTTAAGTAAATATGCTCAGTGTTAAAGTTCTTGACATTAAACTTAAACAAAGACTGCATAAGTATACGGCTTGTTTGGAAAGGTTTTCCAAAGTTTTCCTCGTATCGTTAATAGGAAAATAGCAGTGTAGCTTATGTTCGCAAATCTGGACTGGGATGATGTGGATTTGGATATATGTGACCAAAGGAGAGAAGTCTGTTTGTAATGCTCAAAAAAGTGTTTGGAGAAACCCAAACATAACACAAGAGCACAAACACCTCACACCCATTGTCAGGCACGGTGGTGGAGGGGTTATGATTTGGTTTTGTTTTGCAGCCACAGGGCCAAGGCATCTTGCAGGTATTGATCAACTTAAACTCATCTGTATTCGAGACTCAAACAAGAGGTCATCTTTCCAAGAGCTGAATCTTGACCCAAACTGGGTCATCAGCAGGACAGTGATCCCAAATCTACAACAGAATGCTTGAACAAAAAAAAAGAATCAAGGTGTTGAAATGGCCTAGTTAAAGTCCAGACTTCAACCTGATTTAAATACTTCAGGAGGACTTTAAGAGTCCAGAAATCTTTTTGAACTAAAGCAACAATGGCAGGAAGAATAAGCAAAAAGTCATGAACAAGGATGTGAGAGAAATGAGATGCTTCTAGAAGCTATTAATGCATGTCATAGTTTTTCCACACACAGCTTTTCTAATTTTACTTCATATCTGATATTTTGTTGTCTGTTTTGGTACACTTGAGATGAGATTTAAATGAATTCAAAAACCCTCTGTCCTGATACAGTTGGATACAAGTGGGTGTTGTTTCTTTTTGCCAACACAGTAGCCTACACATACTGAACCCAAGAAGAAGGCCCATCACAGAACAAACTCTTCCAGAGAGAAAATACAATGTCCTGCATATAACACATGCATGAAACCACTGTGATACTCAATCAAGAATGATAATATCCTGTTATTTTAACTTTAACAAAGCTATTGAGGCATGAATCCAAAGCAGAAATCCTGAAGTACAGCAGGGGACCCTGTTGTGCCACATTTGTACTGGCTGTGGTATGAAGATGCGTACAGGGAGGACTGCACATCCTTCTCGGTGTATTGTTTTCTGATTGCTCAACATCCCAAACATTGTTATAAATGGCTGTAAATTCCTTTTAGCTGGAAAGTCCTCCTGCTACCAAAGTCTCTGATTTTACAATAAACAAAAACATTTCCTGTGTATCTCGGTAGGTTCCTCCTATTGTCCTCGTGCTGCTGATGGAAAGTCTCTGGAGGAAAATTAATGCGGTTTTGTTCTTTATTTATTTATTGTTATTCTATTCCGTGTGTCTGCAACAAATAAGTATTTAATCAAACAAACAATCAAAAGGGATTTCATATGTCTAATATATTTCTGAACAATGCAAAAATTCAATCAACTTAAACTGGGACTTCAGTTTTATTTCAGGTTTTTTAATGTTTACAAAAACGGGGAAATGTTCACAAAACGTGCCAACAATTTATCTACATGCGGATCACATTAGGCACCTTTCAGTCAATGCAATGAATTCAAGTTTGCATGTCAACAATAGAGAAGATATGATCATCCACATCCTTATGTTTACTCCCAGACTTTTTTTTTCCAAGGGGGCTGAACTTGTTAAAGTCAGGCCATATTTGCACAGCCACTTAGAAAGCAGTTTACAGACAATGATCAATGACATGCGTGTCATGTTTCAATATTTGTAAGCCAGGATGCTTGAGAAGGAAATCCTTCTCACAAGGAAAGAAAGGTGTGGTATGGAAAAGGGTATGCAAAGTTTTTTTTGTAAGAAATCAGATAAGAAAGCATACCTTTGCTGCAAAAACCCCCCAAAACTATGAATATAAAAGCGTCCATGCAGGCCACTTCTTCAGAAGACTCTTCAGTGGCAAGACAAAAACTGAAATAATCCTCTTTAAAAAGCTTGGTTTATTGTATTTAATGGAAATGGCAGGACCAAGCACTAACAAAATGGTTGAAATGATGACAGATAAAATAAATATGCAACAGAAACTGAAGATTCTGAAAGAAAACCGCTTAGAGGCGGCAAAATGTTTGAGACTGGAGTGGAGGTTCACTTTCCAGCGGAACAACCACCGTACATGCACAGAGCTACAAGGAGAGGGTTTACATTAAAGCAAATTCATTTGATAGAAAGGCCTGTAATTGTAGGAAAGGGAAGTTATACAAAGTAATGCCTCAGGAGGTTGAATACAAATTAAATAAATAAATAAAACTACATTTTTTTATTCCATTTCACAGTTTTGCACTACTTTATGTTGGTCTATCACGTAGAATCCCATTGAAGTCTGTGGTTGCAACGTGACAAAATGTGACAAGTTTCAAGGAGAATGAATCCTTTTGAAAGGCACCATACGGCCCCAGCAGTGTGTTCGACATACTCTGAGTTTATTAGACTGCAAACGTTGCTAGGTGCCACTCATAAGAGACATTTTGTACCACTTTCTGTCTTTCTAACAGCCTTTTTTTAAGAATAAAATTAGCTTTACTAGGGCTTCATAAACATCTGCCTACTTTTACTGCTAAAACATAATTTAACTGATCCACAAACAACAAAATCTCACACTTTCTTATCCGCAACTGACTGCAGAAATAACATATTTTACACAATCCTTCAAATTTCAGTATTTTCTGGCTGCATTCAAGTTGGCCATGTTGTTGGCAGACAGAAGAAAACAGCCAATTAAGCAGCCCAGTGGCTTCACTGACATGCTTTACTAAGTTAGCTTGTAGCTATAAATATGGGTGAACAAGAGGAAACAGTAGTCTCTCTGTCCCAGCAGTGCTTTCTCTGGTGTTTAAACAGCAGGAGAGTCCGGGGACCTTAACTGAGGCTAATTAACTAATTCATGGCCCCTAAAGGGAACGCCATGTGATTACATCCAGTCAACAACAAACACTCTTCTAAGGAGCTGCAGTTGGTCTGAGTTCGTCCAGAATATATCTGCATCAGACGGTAAACCAATGAAGCGCAAAGTAAACATCCATTCTGGTAAACTACGAGCAAAGCTATTTTACTTTTCTAATTAGAAATACGTTTTATTTTGCTTTGAAAATATTTTAGTTTTTTTTTTGTTTTGTGCATTTACAGCCTGTTTCAAGTCCCCCCCAGCATCTCATTGGAAAAAGAGCTGGGCTTTCATTAAACCTAAGATTTTCCATTCCCTAATTCTCAGCCAGTCTATGATGGATATACTAACACGTTGTGGAGTCCAGTTCTGCTTCAGCTTCATGTCACCCTCTGATATACCAAATCTGATTTCATGGCTGATTCTATGATGATGAGCTGGCCAGGTTCTGCTGCATCAAAGCATCTCCAAAGCATGACACTTCCCCTTCTGTATTTCACAGTTGGCAAAAGGTTATTTTTCTGGAATGCTGTATTTGGTTTATGCCAACCATATCCTCTGCTCTGGTGTCCAAATATTTGGAGGTTGCTGGGAAAGTCCTTCACTTCTGGACTATTTTCCATAATGTTGAATGACCGATTTTAAATTCTTTTGATACCTCGCTAAATTTCTCACCAGACTCAAAAGCTGCTGCAAACCCCTGTCTTACGGCCTAAGACAGCTCTTTCTATCTCACCATGGTGTTTTCTCTCCCTTGCACAGTCAGAGCACTTAAACTGAATGTCTGGAGTTTAAACAGGCAAACCTTCAAAATGTTAGGTAACAATTTTTTTCATCCTGTTCACCTTATTTGATATGCCTGTGTGATACTTTTAAATGGGGATAAATGTGGGAGTGTACTAATTTATACTTGAATATTTAATACATTTTATTTTTAACTTTCCAAAGGTCATTTCTTCCATTTTAATTGCTTATCATACTACTTGAATGTTTTGGTATTTTCAAAATTTACATCAAAAGTCCACATCCAAATATGCTAGAAAAACCCAAAGAACTTCATAGAGCGTCCTAAATTTTTCCACCTGACTGACCCCTTTAGTAGCAACTTTTTAAAATTTTATAAACACACATAGCTTCTATATTCTTAAACATTTATGGGGCTCTATGACAGCATGGTTGTTAGTCAAGCTGTCTTGTAGAAAGAAGATCCTTCATTAAAATCTCAGAGGGGGCCTGATTATATGGCGCTTGCAAGTTCTACATGATTTTCTCTGGGTAACCCAACTTCCTCCCACCATACAAAATCATCCATGTTGGGAGAACTGACAGTTTAAATTGCCCTTGGTGTGCATGCATGGTTGTGTATCTCCGTGACCAACTAGTGACTTCTTCAGACTGTACCTCGCCTCACCCATAGGCTGCTGGAGATTTGCACCAGCCCCCACACAACCCTACAAAAAGGACTCACTCTGTACTCAGATTGCAGAATATTGTTTGATCAAGGTTGAATATGTGTACAGTTCAAGCCCGGAAATGATGAAGGAGACTATTTAATTAGTTTGTCAACATAATTCCACTATTGCATGTACCAGCAACTACAAATGCTGGTACATGCAATTATCCAACGAAGGAGAGCCCTCTAGTGTTTAAAGGCCCAAACAGAAGAAAGCTAGGAGACAACATAAAAGAGAGAAGTAACTACAAAATATTTCATAATCATTTTAAGGTAGGTAAATATTTAGTAAGTTTTTTATATTTTAAGTGGCTCTAGAAAGGTTGTGAGGTATTTGGCATATGCAACAACATAAATGTGAGCTTCAAACATCAATTTTAATGTAAAGGATCTGATGAGATGCTGTGCAATCTGATGGTTTAGATAAAAAAAAAATACACTTCTGGTTTCTCATTTGAGTAAAGATCAAGTCATTTTCTTGTCAGCTGAAACACTGAGTTCCTTTAATTCAAGGCTAAAAACCCACCTGTTTAGAGCTGCCTTTGATTTATAACAACTGGAACATTTATCAATAGATTTAATGTATGTTTGGTTAATGATTTTGATGATGGCATTTAACAAAATTAAACATTTATTGCTGTTTCAAAATTGATTACTGTATTTTGTTTTCATGGTGTAAAGGACTTTGAACTGCCTTGTTGCTGAAATATGCTATACAAATAAACTTGACATAAAAAAATGTCCACTAGTAAAAGTTCCCCCAAATTGTGTTTTACTACTTCAGTACAGTGTTTACAAAGTGTTACTTTCATGCCTTTAGGCTACTCTGTTTGGTTCTTGGTCACATTAACTGAATGTCTTAAGAAATATTGGATTGGATATGAGAGGAGGTGATAAATACTTCGAATTCACAGGAGGTAGAAGAGGTTGAGGATGGAGCACACAGGACAAACATCTTGCAGTGTGTCACTGCAGCCAGCAGACATATTTCTATTTAAAATGTTACTGAGCTGCTTTATTTATACCCCACAGAATGACATCTCGTGTCAGTGGGTGAGCGGGCCTGACCCATTTCTATGCTCAGATGATTGAACACAAACAGATGTGAGTGAAATAGTTAAAAAAAAACTCTTGCCAGAGTGAAGATAATTTAGTTCTAATGCCTGATCAACAATAAACTGAGCATGCAATATTGTAATTAAACAAATAATCAGGTGTTTGTTGTTTTTTTTTTACAGGAAAGGGATGTGTAAATCATTATGGGCCCAGAAATTAAAAAAGGTTTTGCACATTTGACTTAGTAAAAGAAAGGCATCCAATTAGCAAATTCTCAGCAATAAGAACAGGATTTGGCTCACTCTTTCTTTGAAAAAGAAATTAAAAGAAGCTTTGGGTGCACCAAACTCTGCTTTTGAGTAAAACTCATCGGATAAATTTGGTCCTCTTAAAATTAAAATTAAAATTAATTGAAATTAAAGAGAATGCAAAAAGTTTGGTTATTAAAAGACGAAAACTTTGTGTTGTACCCAACATTTCTAGTGTAAGAAGATTATCATTGTCTCAAATGAATGGCTGGTTCGCAGGCCTCTGCAGAGCTGAATGAGGGAAGTCAGCCATTTGAAGTAACAAAACAATTACCAAGCGCTGCACAGAAAACCAATAAACTGCTAAAATTAAGCGCTGATAAAAAAAAAAAACAAGAACAGAAACCTGTTTAAAAAAGAAAGTTTTGAACTGCTTTTTAAAGAAGCCACAGAGTCACCAAACATAAGAGGAAACTGTTCCACAACCTTGGCGCCACAGACTGAAAGTCTCTGTCCTCCTTGGTCTTAAGTCTAGTGTTTGAAACAACCAGGAAATCATGAGCCTCTGAACGAAGATAGAAAGCAGCAGTATATTCTGTGAGAAGATTAGATAAGTAATCCAGGGCCTGGCTATTAAGTGCTCTATATGTTAGTATGAGTATATTAAAACGAATCCTAAAATTCAAAGAATATAAAAAAGAGGTTGTAAGAGCGAGCTTGCTTGCTGGAACGTGTCAGTAGTCTGGCTGTAGCATTTTGTATGGATTTGGAGGCGTGAAAGGGGATGATTTATCTAAACAGGGCATTGCAATAATCTAAGCACAAGGAAATGCATGGATTATTTTTCTAGCTCAGCTAAAGAGACCATATCTCGCAGTTTAGAAATTTCCTTAAATGAAAGAAACAGGAACGAGACAAAGCCCAGAGGAGAATGGATTATTACACCAAGATTTCAAATGCTGGACTTATATGTATTAGGAGTTGGAAAAGATGCATCTAAAAGTTGCAGGAGAGCAGTTGTTGACTGGACTGACACTGAATAGCAGAGGTGGTCAAGTCCAGTCCTTGAGAGCTACTATCCTGCAGCTTTTAGACGCATCCCTGCTCCAACACATCTTCAGGTGTGTTGGAGCAGGGATGGCTCTCAAGGACTGGACTTGGCCATCCCTGCAGAGGTTTCTGTAGGTTTACGTTAAAACAACCACGTAATGGTAAGTTTTAATCACTTTAAACAGAATTAAGCTGTTTTTGTGCCAAAATGAGAACCAAGATTACAAGGGAGAGTGTAGATAAATGACTGAGGCCTGAATGAAGCAGAGCATGTTTATGCTGCACAGACAGTTACTTACATGACAGTAACTTTCTTCTTTAGTTATTAAATCGGGCTGTGTCTGTTCTGGATCCAAGTGAGTGCAAAAATGAGTCATCACTTCCTGTGCCTACAGCAAGCAGAGGAGGATGAAGAATGCCAAGCAACGATGAAGTGGGCAGGATGATTATTAAGGAATATGTTCCAACAAGTATCCTCCCAAATCATACTGCGCCTTGCTAAAGTATTCATACTAGTTTTTCACATTTTGTCACAAGCTTCAATGGATTTTATTGTTCTAGAGGAATGCAAAGTCGTGAATATTTCTGAAGTGAAAATGCAAAGTTTTTCTTTTTTTCCCCGATTAAAATCTAAAAAGTGTGGAGCACATTTGTTTTTCATGTTCTTTGCATAATAGCTCAAGCTTAATTAGACTGGATGAGGAACATGGATGTGCACATAGATTCTGGATTGTATTTGTGGCCTTTGACTAGGCCATTCTAACACATTTATTCTTTCTGGTGTGTTTTTTGGTCTTTGTGATGCTATTTCTTCAGGCCTTCACAGAACAGCTGTTTCAGCTGGACTCTATTTACCAGTTACTCATAAAAGTACTTCTGAAGGCAACTGGTTGCTTTGGATTTTATTTAGCTGTATCAGAATAAGTGGGACAACATATAAATGTTTGTCACTATTTTTAGGTTCTTCTTTGTAAAAATGTTTACCAAATTTAAAAAACATTTTCCTTCCACTTCTCAGTTCTGCACTGCTTTGTGTTGCTCTGTCAGATACACTTAAGCCAAAATTTATTCATAACCCTGACAGATTAATCTTTAAACTCTTTCAATTTTATCAACATGCTTCTTTTTCCTGTAAGTAACACTAAGATTCTTGAGCAACCCACCCACAGTCCTGACATGATAAGAGAATCTGTGGACGGAGCTGAAGATTAATGGGAAGGAGGCCTTTCAACCTCAAAGACATGGAGCTCATTTCCAAAGATAAATCCAGTAGAAACATCCAAAAAGATACAAAGCAGTTATAAGAAATGTTTGATGACTGCAACTTCAATAAATATTTCTCAATTTAGTATTGACAAGGGTATAAATATATAATAATTGTCATTTCTTTAAAATCACTGTAAACAAGAACTGAAAAATTATTCTATTTCAAAACAAATACTCCTTTTCCAATGTTTAATGATCTTTTGAGAGATGCCTGCTTCATTTCCTGTTGAATGAAAATAGTTTTAAATCTAAATCTGTCAGGGTGTGAATAATTTAGAACTATAAAATACCGTATTTTCCAGACAATAAGTCGCTCCGGAGTATAAGTCACATCAGCCAAAAATGTGTCATGAAGAGGAAAAAAACATATAAGTCTCTCTGGATTATAAATTGCAGGATCAGCCAAACTATGAAAAAACTGCAACTTATAGTCTGGAAAACACGGTACTATTAAAACCGACCAATGTTTGTGGTTGTTACATAACAAATAAAAAAAAAAAGGTTTAACTACATTTAATTTTACACCTATATTCAAAAACTGACCAACTGTGTAGGACAATTGAAAGATTAAACAGTGATTTATAATGTCTTCCTCACTACCCTTCAGTCCCAAATTCAAGCCCCAGAAACACTTTAACACTACAAATAAATACAGGACAAGGTGTACGGAAAAAACGAGTCAATTAAAAAGAGCACTCAAAAGACACAAAATCAGCAGCAAGACATTTCAGGAAATAGTCTGTCTCTCCCATAAGACGCACTTTGAGACAAGATTAGATAAGATGAATGTTTCTGCTACACCAGAACAAACAGAGATAATAAACATAAGACTTAGATCTTCTGACAGTTCCCATCAGGACTGCATTTAACCAGTTTCCACATTTATATGAGGAATAGTTTACAGTGTCAAATATGAAATCCTTTCATGGCCAAAAAAATCAAAACAAAACAAGGAACAGTCATTTATTTTGCCCAAGAAAGCCCCAAAAAGACAAAAGGTGAAAAGAAATAGTTTATTCCACAAGCGACTATGAAATAAAGAGTAACGTGCTGAAGGAATCCGTAACTGAGTTGTAAAGTCCAAGAAATTGAAGCATTGAGTTGTAGCTTAATATACCTTTTTTTAACAAGGTAGAGTGGAAGAAAACAACATAGAGGACTCGCTCTCATTTCTGAGGGTTTATGTGTCACTACATAGCAAAAGAACATTTTTTAAAGTTTTGTGGTCTTAAAATCAGTAACTTATAACCACTGACAAACTGACATGTCAAATTATTTTTTAATTCTATTATTAAAAATTAAACCAAATTTCAGACCACCTATCTATAAAACTTTCTATTATATGATGCTTCCAGGCATTTATTTATTCAGACTTGAACTAGGCCAATGGGAGCACATATTTTTTTTTCTTTTTAAACTGAAAATCTGCTGCTGTGATTGAGATTATCATCATCTCCAAGACAAGCACAAATCATCAACCCTCCACTGCCGTGCTTGACAGTCACTATGAGAAGTTTTCTTCTGATACGATGTTTTGTTTTCACCAAAAGCGTCATCATGTATTATGACTAGTGCTGGGACTCGATTAAAATTTTTAATCGAGTTATTTGCAGGGTCTGTAATTAATTAATTACACTTAATCACATATTAATCGAAAACCCATTTATTGACAAAATAACTGGTTTTTCAATTTAAAACCCCTTTTTGCTGCTAAATTATTGAATAAATACATGTGAGCTCAACAACAAAGATATTTATTGTTTTTAATTTGTTATTTAGCTTATTCAACCATCAGATTGATGCAATGTGATATTATACTGTACCTATTCAGCTTTCAAGCCCTGAACATTCATGTTCCTTCTTTAAAAAAGTACTTCTTTCAAAATGTGGACTGTGGGTGCTGACATTAGCGTTGGGGACGTCTGTGCTTGCTGCAACATGTTTTGCAGTGAAATGGTATTTGAGGCTTAAATAGCTTTGGTGATAGGACAACTCATTTTTGCACAATTTGCTCACAATAGTCTTTTCCAGCGTTGCATCAGCTTGACTTTTTTGAAGCAGAAATTATTCATCAGTGGGCCAAAAGAAGTGACTTTGTCATCCATCGCTGCTGTTTGTGGATCTGGCTTGTACGTCAGATTTACGGGTGTACCAGAAAAGTGCTAATACAAAGGTTCCAGCTGGAACCTCTGTATGCAAAAAAAAAAACAAAAAAAAAAACAGACAAAAAAAAATGCGGTTAAGTGCGTTAAATTGTTTTGTGTTAAAATCTATGTAATTAATTAATTGAAATTAACATGTTAAAGTCCCGGGGCTAATTATGATCAAACGCCTAAGCTTTAGGAACATTGTTACAAAAATCCTAACTGTTGGCTTGCTGAATACAAGATGGCTAAAGACTTTGTGTAGTATGTAATGTGTTGTAAACAATTTGAGTCATGATGCATACATTTCTTTTATTCAACCTTTCCAGCTTGACAGTAAATAATGAATTGAAACTCCAATGCAATCTAAAGACTTTATTAGATAAATAAAATATACATGATGGAAAGCAGTGTTTTTTTGTTTTTTTTTATGATTTACCAAATCTGCAGTGATCAAACGTCTTCTGGTATGTCTTCAAAAATAAAGTATTCTGTAAAAACAAATAACAAAATTAACAGCAATGATCTAAAACAATTGTCTATCATCTGTTACTGATCAACTTTAAATATCTGACTTCTGGGTGGATGTTAAGCAGCTTCTGAAAGTCCAGAAAGTGAATCTCAGTTCAGTATATTGAAAAAAAAAAAAAAAAAAAAAATAAAAGCACACAAATGACTTGATCTATAAAAACAGGTGTTGGTTGTTCATTAAAAATTCCTACACAGACCTGACATCACGTGAGAGTGGTTAGACTCCCTGAACTATGCTATATTATGCTACTTGAAAACTTAATAAGTCTGAGTCATGCATAAACACCATCTGTTGCAGGTTCATAAATTTCCCATCTAAAATTTAATCAAACTTACTGACAGAAGGAGTTAATCTCACATTCTTTGTGTGTTGTGCTAGCTGTTGGGGTTGGAGGTCAGGAGGGTGTGGACAGGTGACCTGCGGCCCAGTGAGAGCATCTGTAGGAACGTGGTGTAGTTCGCAGCACTCACTGGGTTTGAGGTAAAAGGCCCTAGAAGAGTCAGAACATGCATTAGGGATTAGTGTAACGTTCTGAAACATCATGTATTTGTTGTTCCCATTATTCCTCTGTAAGCCTGTAGCTACAGGGTCCTCATCAATAGCGTCCTGATAAAGATGGATGAAAAAGTCTTAATCTCACAAAAAAATCTCACCTTTAATTTCAGTAAAATGTATTCCCTGGGTGGGAGTGGGGGGTGGGGGAGACTCTCGGACGGATGGACTTTACCTGGAACTGTGTGCTTTGGTCACATGAGACAAGTTAAGCTTTTTGGTAATAAACACGGTGTGTGGGCGGGTGTATCAAGAAACAAACGGGGAATATGTGGAAATCCACCTCATGCCGACTGTAAAGTATAATAGAGGATCTGTGATACTGCGGGCCTGTTTCTCTTCCAAAGGGAAGAAAAACTGTTGCATGACATCATGAACTCTTTAAAATATTATGCTGTTTTAAATGAAATATGGTGGATTCTACCAGTGAACTGAAAACTGGTCAACACCGACTGTCAGCAGGATCCAGAACATGTGACCGAATGGACTCAAATTATTCACCAGAGAAAAACCCAATCTTCTTCCCTGGGACCCTTCTCAGTCTCCAGACCTAAATCCTACAAAAAAAACTGACCTAGAGAAAGGACCCAGGACTATAAACAAACTAGAGAGGTTGTACAAAAGAACAATGCGTGGAAATTACACTTGTTTGAGTGCACCAACCTTGTGAAATACTATACAAGATGATGCAATACTATCCTTTTGGTACAAGGAAGCTATACAAAGTATTCACACCCAGGCTGGTTGTAAATGTGGCCTTGTGAGCTTGCTAAGAACAACTATTGCTTAATTTAAAGGGGTCATGACAACAAATTTCATCTTTCTGTGGTTTTGTGGGTTATAATATGATCTGCTGTGCACTGATGAGCTGTGTGAATGTCAAGAGTTGGTATCAAAAGCCCTTCTCATAGGTGGTCAGCTTTGTTTCTTTGCTCAAACAGGGACGAATCAGAGAACAGTTTATCTTTCTAGTAGGTTATTTTTTTACGTAATTCATGTTCCCCAATTTGAGCACACCATCAAGCAAACAGCCCTTCCCTTCCCCTCCCCTCCTCCCTCCAGCTGATTCATCAGCTAATTTAAGGGCTAAGTCACACTAGCATGTCTGGCTACTCCAATTGAGAAGACAATTGCTACTAAAAAGCGGAGCTGTTATGTCCAAGGGTTCTCAAAAATGGATGAAAGTTTCCACTTCCTCCCGAAGGATAAGAGAGTCAGAGAAGACTGGCTGAAGTTCATTTATGGGGAAGTACCACGCAATTATAACCCCAATATGAGACTATGTTCAGCGCACTTTACTGAAGAGTTTCCCAAATATGGTTGGAGCCAATAAGAGTGAAGTTAACTAGGTAGAGCCACATATCATTGCCATACCCAACCCTTTTACCGAGGAGGGAAATCTGGCCTGCCAAAACAAACAACCCCCGACAAAAAGGTGATGTAATTTTTTAAAATGAAATTCTTTGGAGAATTGACATATGGAGCAATATCAACTACATGAAATAGTTTATACAGTGATGTCACCACCCTTTAAGATTTTCCCCCACTGAGTAAATGTACTGAAATTAAAGTATGAGATTGTACTGCTGCAAAGAATTTATTTTAAAATGTTTTCTACATCTTTTCAAGGAATGGCAATTATTATGGAGGGTGTGGTCAGAGAACAAAACTAGGTCTACTAAGAAAAAAAGCCCATTTCCAAATACCTGGAGTAAACTGAAAACACAAGACAACAGGTAGATGTAATACTCACTGTCTCTGTGGTGGACTGTTTGTCCATCCGGCTCCGTTATCTCCTGAAGATGTGGCTCACTGTATGCAGCGTTACCACAAACACTCAGGTTACATCACTTTGCTCAGACTGCAACACTTTGTATCATGTTGTAAGAGAGGGAATGCTGAGAGCATCTTTTAAAGCACAATCAGTTGTACTAAACTTATGGAAAAATAAATAAAGATGACTCCAGTGAGGTTGGGACAGCTGGCCTACCTGCTGCACGTTTTTCTCATCAGTCTGGAGCAGGCTTTTGCTCTCTCCTTGTTCTCAGCTCTGCTTTAGGTGAAAGAAGAAATACATTATAAATATCTGGTAGATTGTGAATAGGTTCTCCTGCTGAGTTAGGTTATAAAACCAACTTAAAGCTTTAGTGTGTAACTTTTATGAAAAATAGTTTTTTTTCATATTTGTTAAAATTATCATTATGTTGTGACAGTATAAGATAAGATGGATAATCTGTGAAAAAAAAAAAAAAAAAAAAAAATCAAGCTCTCTCTCTCTCTCTCTCTATCTATATATATATAATTATATAGATATATATATATATATATATATATATATATATATATAAAAATGTCATATTAATGGGTAGGAGAATCATAAATAAATGATTAAGATTATTTCTTCTCTAACTATTGCATTAAATCTTGACAGATTTAATTCAGTTGTTTCCTGTTGATTTTGTTAAAACACCAAATTCTGTTGTTAATAACAGAGTTTCGGCTGTATATTTTGGAGTTAATAACGGAACTAAAATCTCTATATATTATGGTTTTTATTCATTGACTCAGTAAGTGCAAAAGGATATTCTTAAAAAAAAGACTGGGTAGTCATTACTGGATCCCCTAATATGAGATAAAGTAACATTTGAGTGATTTATGGAACCATTTCTTATGATTAATATCTTATATGGGTCTGAAATAGATTTGCTGTGTACTACAGGAATGTTTGTTTAATAATAAAACTCAGGTTTTTCTCCAGCTCCAGCAATTCATGCAAAGATGTTCTCAAATCGCAAGCCCAACAGATTATCAGTAGCATATGAAACCAGAAGCTTTGCAACACAGTGCGGTGAGCGAAGCCAGTCATATGGATCTACACCACCTCCTCCTGCATTCCACTGACTTCTTGCACAATCAGCAACATCACATGGTTTTTAAATGTGACCTAGGCTGCGATACATAAAGAGCTAATGCTTGCAGTGTGTGAGAACAGAGTCAAACGTACAAAGTGGCTGTCTGCTGTCTCTCCGGAGCAGACCTCCTCCTGTGTAAGCTGCTGCTGACGGCGCTCTTAGAGGTGTGTGGTCTGTGGTTTGTCTGAAATCGCTGCTTGCATCTCTTCGACGAAGGCAGAACTCTCCTGCATTCAACATCCAAGAAAAGGAGGGTGAAATGCCGAGTTACAGTGATCGCGAAATGACAGGACATGTATCACATGCTTATAAATATATTTGATCAGGTTTTAATAAATAAACACAATGGTCTCAGCAGAGTAACGCTGCAGGACAAAACAAACTGCACAGCTGTGTTGAAATTACCGTGTGATTTCCTCTCATGAAGCAGGAATGTGTGTTTGGTGTATTTCTGATTTAAAGCGAAGCAGATGTGCTGAGCTCGGCCTCATGCAGCAAATTAAAAACGATTCATCCATGCGCTTGATGGGCTGGAACCACTGGACAGGCAAAAAGGCAAGATGTGGAGACGGTTCTGACCCGTACCTTTTATCTGGGTGTTGTCGGGGTCCTGGGAGGAGGAGGTTGGGGAAGTCTGCGCAGATGGAGTCTGGAGTTCAGTTCAGGTGGAGAGAAAGCCGGCAATGTGACCAGATTCTGACCCTGGAGTTCCTACAGAGAAAAAAAAAGAGGTTATGAATAAAAGACATAGGGAAGAATCTTCAACATTAAAAGCAATAAGATAAGCATTACAATGGTGACAGGATGTTTTCAGAAACCTTTTCACTTTGATACTTGCTCAGATTTCAGTTTTCTGCAAATTGTTGAAATGTGTAACATTGAAAGAAGCAAAATACGGGATGTGGTTAGCTCAGTTTAAAATTTCTAGTTTCAGATGTATCTTGGTGCTTTTCTGTGTGAAGTTTGTTCTTTCATGAAGTCTTCTGGAACTCTGGGACTCTCCCAACAGCTATTATACAGGGGTTGTAAGGTTAACTGATGACTTTTATTTGCTTTAATGTATCAGTGTGAATAGGTATGTCTCCACTGCTAAGCTCTAACATAATGTGAGATAAATTAGGTATTCGTATCCCAAAATAATTAGCACAACCAGTCATAAACCTTTGTTCATGTGCTTATTTCAACCACTATCAGGAAGAAAGTACCTTTTTATAAGTTTAAGACATAAATGTATGAAAAGTGCGAAGAGTCATCTTTTAAAAAGGCTCTGTTTGTACTAGTTGTGTGTAAAATTACCTTCAAGTTCAAGCATGTTGGAGTTTCATGCGGAAATGCTCCTGCTCTCTCAGCTGGAGGAAATCCTGACAGTTTGCTAAATTTCCCACATCTTTAGGAAAAATAAGAGAAAAGATGTTCAGACCCGAGAACGACACAAAAGAACGGACGAACATTTCCGTGGGATTGTTTTTCTTGGGACCGGTTTAGTTTTAGAAAGGAATTTATGGTTTACATGACACAATGTGATAACTGAATGTATTTCACCTTGTGAAGAACTGCCTCCAGCTCACTGATCCGCTCCCTTGCTGGTGGTCCGTTGGAGCGAAGGGCCCTCAGTTCACTGCCAAGTTGTCTCTTTTCCTCCCTAACAAAGGTGAGTTCCTGAAGCTGATGGTGCATCTCAGGTTCTGGTGGCGCTTTTCCTGAAAGGAATAAAATAAAAAAATCTGTAACAGATCAAATGGAAATGTCACCTAACAACAGGGTTGCTTGCTACACATTCTCCATGTCAAGTTCCATATATTTCTAGACTCAAATATCTAGAGTTCTCAGTCCATCTTTTGCTCATTTTAAAATATAAATACAAAAGTTCACTATGAATTTTACTGCAGATATTCCTGTAGAGGCTGGGTTTTAAATATGGAATCAGCAAAAACTCAAATTTTAAAAAATGGGATGGCCGGTACGGACGGATGGAGATGTCAGAAAATACTTCAATCAAATTCAAGACTTTTTACAGATTTTCCCAGACTTCTGTTGTTTCATATAAAATGTATATAAAGTAACAGGACTGCATAAGAAAAACACTGTACTATATATATTTATTTCAAAGATGTCTTCAGTTAAGAACTCAGCTTTACTGGTGAGAACTGATGCATCCGGCCTGCCATGAATGCAGGCATAAAAAAACGGTTGGAAGTTTCCAGTGTAGAAGTGCTTTAACCTGTTGCAGATTCTCCACCTTCTCCTCCAAATGTTGGATTCTGCTCTGCAAGGAGTCAACCTTCTCTCTTTTGGCGGTGATCTCCTCTGCACTGTCCAAAGCCATCTGGAGGCCTGAGACAGCCACAGTTTCATTTAGCTAGATAAATGAGACTGTGTTGTTTTATCTAAGCTTTAAACCAATGATCTGGTTTCTAGATTTCATTAAAGAAACATAACTGTTATCTGTGCACTTCATCATATGGGGAAACCTGTTCTCAAAACTGTACTTTATTCATCAAGTCTTTTACTTAGTTTAAATGAAAATGAGACACAAACCATGTCCGTCGGCTGCTCTGAGGGTTCTCAGGCTGTGTCTGATCTTATCGTGCTCATTGTGGGCACTGCTTAGCTGACTCTGAAGCTTCAGAACCACACCTTCGTGCTCGTCCTTCTCGCAGCTGTGGAGCCGTTGCAGCTCCTCGTGTTCCTCTGAAATCGTGCCCACAAAAACACGTATAATGTCCAAAGAGTGAGCGATCACATATAACCAAACAAATGCAACAATAGAAGGGCTTGGTTGACATTGTAAACATACCAAAGACAGCTATTTGTTTGGTTTACACAGCTGGACAAAAAGATGATTTGATCTGACAGAAGTGCTGATCTTTTAAGGAAAAGCTGTGTGAACTATAATATAGGCTCTGACTGCTGCAGGCTTCAGGTCAGAGGGAACAAAGGTAGCATAGGACTGCAACTGAACTGAGTAATCAGTTGAAGATACACTTGAGGGAAAACAATTACTTTTTTTCCCCTAATAAAAAGGAATCATCATTTAATAGGTTATCATCATCATTTCAAAACAGTTTTTTTGTATTTACTCTGATTATCTTTGATACTGAAATTGGTTTGATGATCAGAAACATTGAGGTGTGATTTTTAAAAAAAGCCAAATCAGAAGAAATCTGTAAGAGAAAAATATTTTGTCACAAGATTATGTCAATTTTACCTCAATTTAATGAAGTTTTATTGTAAAGGGCCAGTATTATTTGTTTTCCAGCCACATAGAATCATTTTACAGCACAATCCAGTAACTGTTACCTGTAGTTGTTACAAAAATCCTGTATACATCAAATATGATTTAAAATAAATTTGACTTTGTAATTTAACGCCTTGCAATTGGGCCTCTGTCTCTTTACTTCTGCTCATTCCGAAGCTCCACCTTCAGGAAATCATCACAACAGCGCTCCTCTAATCCTTTAACAATGTTTTTATCAGCACTGCACTGAGAAGTAGCTTGTATAATGAGATCAGCAGGTGCGCAGTTCCACCAGGTGTTTTCTAATTGCTGCTGGCTAGTCTGAAGGAGCTGAGTGGGGAAGTTGCGGGGGAGGGGTGCTGTGTGAGGCGGAAGCTTAGAAACTGCAGCTCCGAGGAGGAGCTGCATCTCGAGGGCGGCATTAGGTCCATCCAGGCATTTTGCACAGCTGAATGGCTGCCACAGGAGATAAAAGGATTTCTCAAACATGCATGAAAGAATCAAGGCAACATTCCAGTTATGTTTTTGATGAGGGAATAATATTATATAACATGATATAAAGCTCAAAAAGTCGATTTTACATAATACTGCCCCTTTAAAATTTACTGAATACAACAGAAACTATACAATATAAACTATAGTAGTCCTCCTTGTGGTGATATAAGCACAACCTACTGTTCGAGATTGAAACGCTGCGTACCGCTGCAGCTCCCAGCTGTTTGATAACTTGCTGTTTCTCCTGAGTTCTCCCTCCTGAAGACGCTGGTTCTGCCTGCTCGTCAAGCAGGCCTGCAGCTGCTGTCTCTCACGCTCCACGCAAACACCAAGTTGGACTTGTGTTGGACTATTCAGCCTGATCAGAAAGTGTAAAAGCAAGTCGGTTAAACAGAAGTGGAAAACACAATAATCATAAGTAATGATGTTTGGTTTGTGTTTCCTTGTCTGACTTTGAGCTGCTGAATCTCCTGTTTATGCTGGTTGATAAGGAAGCTGTTCTCCTGCTGCAGGTTGGTTATGGTGTCGCTGTGCCGCGCTTCATCTGAATGCTGCTCTCCATCTCCAGCCTCAGAATGTCGGCCATCTTCTCTCTGTCAAGTCAGCTTCAGCTCAGAGCTTCCTGCTCAGCCCTGCAGAGCCTGGCACTGAACCATTACAAGATGCTGAGAGTAAAGTGAGGCAGGTAAGCTATCAATTTATCACCAACCTGCTAATCATTATTTCATCAAGGAACAAGCTGATTGTGTTGTTCCTTGAAGTAAAATTCCTTGTATTTTCCTGCAGAAGTTCCTGAAATTTCCTTACTTCCTGTGACCCTTGCTCTAAAAGCGTCTGTAGGCAGGATTTCTCCTCTCCCCGCTTTGTAAAGCTGCTTCCTGGCCAACTCCAGCTGTCCTCTCAGAGCCTCTGTATCTTCACTGAGTTCAAGCTGCTGCTTCTCACCAAAAAGACCTGAGTGAAAGAGGAGGAAAACAGAGGTTTAAATGGGCAAATAAAACAACCTTACACATTTAAGCTTGTTTAATCTTATACTCTAATTTTTTTTTAAAGTTTTTTTTCGGTTCTAGTGGCCTTTATTGATAATGGTCTGACAGGAAAGTGGTTGTGAGAGAGGGGGAAGAGATGCGGCAAAGGTCAAAGGCCGCGTCAAGGACTAAGGCCTCCATACATGCGTTGCAACCACGCCCCTTATAATCTATTTAGAAATAAGTGCTGGACATTAAATCATACCACTTGAACGTTTCACATTTTGTCAGTGACAGACTGTATGTATCTTCATGAGATTTATGTAATAGACCAACAAAAATTACTGCAGAATTGTTAAATGGAAGAACAGGATTACAAAGCTGTATATGCTTTTTAAAATAGGCAATGGGAAAAGTGTGGTAGTGCATTTATATTATTCAAGCCCCCATGAATAATTTCTAGTAGAACCACCTTCAGTGCAATTACACCTGTAAAGCTTTGGGTATGTCTCTACAAGCTTTCCCCTCTTAGAGACTGACATTTTGCCCATTCTTCTTAGCAAATCATTCACATATTCAGTCAGATTGAATAAGGAGGCCCTGTAAACATATTTTTCAAGTACTGCAAAACAGATTCCAGACTTGAATTAGGTCTGGACATTATTACACACGAGTGTGTTTTGATTTAAAGCCATTGTATTGTAGTCTGGTTGTATGTTTACGGGTTGTTGTCCTGCGGAAGGTGAACCTCTAACAGGTATTCTGCCCTGTATTTTACCCCTACCATCTCCCCATCAACTCTGACCAGCTTTCCTGTTACTCTGCTGAAGAAAAGTCTTCCCCACAGTATGATGCTGCCACCACATACACTGTTTGGCAAGTAGGCCGGAAAAGTTTAATTTAGATCTCATGTGACCAGAGCACCTTTTTCCATATATTTGCTGTTTCTTGTGGCAATATAAAGTGGACTTCTTATGGCTTCCCCCCTCAAACAATAGCTTTCTTCCATAAAGGGAGTGTAATTAACAGATAGAGTTAATGTCCAAAATGTTCAGGTGTCAAAATGTGAATGGGAACCTTATAGTAGGGGTGGGCAATATGGACTGAGAGTTTTATCGTGATATTTTGTGGTACTGTTGTGTTAACAATAAAAAATTATGATTAAAAAACTATTTATTGCTTGTTTTTTAGGCTGTGACTGCATCTCACAGCATTCATAGCGTCACAAACACAAATACTGTTCTTGAAAAACATTCCCATTTGAAATAGGCTTTTTCAAGCTGCCACTTACTTGATATGAGACTTGAATCACCAAACTGCACACAGTAACTGCATTTAATCATATGTTCGAATTTTCTGATACTTATCGATGCTCTCGGGGAACAAGTAGTGGAGAAAATCATAAAAATAAAATTTCTGATAATACTGAGGTTTTTTTTTTTCAACATTAATTGAAATTTATCGAGACAAAGATAAATCAAAATTCCTATCATAAGAAATTTTTCATGATAAATGATAAACAATACGATAAATGCTCACCTCTAATCTTACAGCTGATTTATACAAGCTTCTTAAATATCAACTGCAATTTTTCTCAATAGCTAATTTTTCTCAACATTAGCTCAACAGAAGCTAACGAGATCCTTTAGTGGATTCAATTTTGCTTTGGTGCCTTCCGAGGAATGGTTTTGAGGAAGAAGTGGAAAATATAAAGAAAGTCTACTTCTACCTGTCATATTTCTTTGACAGAAGTATAACTTTGCAATTAACAGCATCACATTTCAATAGTTTATATTTTGTAGTATGGCTCTCTTTGACTTCTCAGCAACTCCACATGCAGATATGGAAAGCCAAAGCCAGGGAAAGGATCATAAAAACCAAGAGGGCAGGAAAGAGCAACATCAATGGCAAACAAGAAAATGACTGAATCACACACAGTGAAGAGGAGAAGAGGACAGCTAAAAAGGGGGGAATAAAATGTTTTCTGGGAGAGTTTAAAAATAGATGTTGCAGGTGGGAAAAAGCTGATCAATGTATTGTAATGGAGCTAAATTTGCAGTATTTAATTATTTAAATCAATCAACTGGATCCACTCACTGACTTTGTGACCACTTTTAGTAAAGCAAACAACATCTCTAAATTATCAGCTAATAACACTTATCACTTAGTGTGAACCTGAGTTTGATTATGACGAGGCTTTTCTTACGGCTCTTTTGCCCACAAATACAAGGTTCCTACACACATTTAATGTTAAATGTCCTATACTTTTCTATATTCAGATTTCCAGAGCTCTTTTAAGACAGTTTTTAAATTTAACTTGATTTGTTTGTACAGCGCCAATTCACAATAAAGCTCCTTTCATGGCACTTGACAAAACAAACATATCCAGTTTATATGCAGAAAAATAGTCAATTCAATCCAATCATTTAGACAAATTCAAATTCTCTCTCGATACTTATTATGAACTAACACCGTCAAATTTAGTTTATTATGCTAACTGGTAAAAGTTTTCTATCTAAGGGAGCCTACCCAATTATTCAAGTCACTGACTTTGCAGCAATTACTCCCTCCCAAAAAAAACCCCACAGAGGCCCAGGTCCAGGAGTACTTTCTATGTGCTCTTTTCATTGCTTTGTCAAGAAAAGAGACGCAATTCAACACAAAAAGACAGCACCAAGGGTATCTTCTGTAGAGAGAACATAAACTCAATGGCACCAACAGATTTAAAAAGGTATAAATACTGTATAAAACATCAGTATGAATTTATAGCAGATAAATTCATAAACTACTTTATAAACTACTTTATAAACATAAAGTAGTCCAACTTCAAAGATGTCTGAAAAGAAGGGATGAATGGATTCAAATTTACAGATGCAAGTGTATGAATCTTTTTGCCCAAATTAGAACTCGGACAAACATGCATATTGATACACAGATAGATGCATGAAAGGTGGATGCAAGTCTACAATAACAGGACAGGAAATAATTTCCAGATATTGTTTTTCAACTGTTTAGAAACTCAGCAGATTATGAGCGTTACATCATGTAATAAATTGCTGCTTAAGTCACTCAGACTGCTTTTCCTTAATTTACTGAAACAGAAGTCTGTATGTAGACTTTTAATAACACAGCATGACATAACTGAGGCGACACAAATAGGATTTATTCTCATACTTTAAGTAGTTGAAGCTGTGACTGCTGCTCTTTTGCCTGTTGTAGCGATTGGTCTCTCGTTTTCTGGGCGGCAAACAGTTCAGTCTGAATCTCGAGGATCTTCTTCTCCAGATAACTAACCTACAATGCCACAAGCAGAAGTCACAAACCCAAGATAAAGACACTCATTTCTGCATAGGGAGCATTTTCATGATACATCTACAAAGTTCACATGTTGACTGTGATGTTTGATTAATCTGACAGGATACAACCTAACTACTGAAACTGTAGTAAACGATGTATTTAACTCTATCATTGTTGCTGATAATGTTATGATATGATTCTTTACCTTGTCTTTATAGCTGGAGAGGGTTGACTCCAGTTCACTGATCTGACAGTGGTGCAATAAGGTTTGTCTTTTCAGCCAGGTGTCTACACAGAAAGACTGGTTTAGTGGTCTGGTATAACATTGGTCTAAAATGTCCTAATTAACTCAGCATTAGAGACACATTCAACATTTTCAGAAACACATTTAACATTTAAAGATTTACTTGAGCCGCTTGAACTTGTTGCATAAATACACTCCACTGTGTTTGGATGAGCTCAGTTTGTCAGTCAACACTGCCAACTTCTGGCCAAGACTTGTAATAAGGTCTTCCATGCTGGGACAATGAAATGCAGAGATAGTTTAAGACCATAGCCACGACTTAAACAAAGCATTATTTGTTTCTGTTTGACAGCTTTTGACGGGAGTAGTTAGGAAAGAGCCAAGTATGTTGTGGATGCTGCTCACTGGGATGAAAATTCATCTTTACCAGTAACCTATTAACTGTTTGCATTATCTTCTTGTTTGTGGTTAACTCTGATAGAATGTCAGTTTTATTGCCTATTTTGCCAAAAAGATATGCATCTTAATGTGTAATACAGCTGGAACATGCTGTAAAAGCATAAAAAGACAGTAAGAAAAGCTGCTGCTGTTGTTTGTTACCCAACAATAAAGTCACTGTGTGACACTAAGATGACACATTGTTGAGGAACACTGTTATTAACATGTAAAGTAATACCTTCATTGTTTTTGAGAGACTAAAGTGATGCAAGTAAGTAAGTAATAATAATCATAATCATAATAATAAGATAAGAGATTACCTCATTGGGTGAGGAGGAAGGTGAGGAATCAGCTCAAAATTACATGTGAGGAGCAGAGACGTGCAGAGGTGGGGGGGTGTTGAGCACCTGCCCCTTTCATCCATGATGCCCCAAGTGCCCTTCTTTATTTATTTATTTATTTTAAATATTTTTTTTATGTGTGAGTCTGGAGGCCTGCTTCTGACCCTCAACTTCTCGTTCTAAGAGTTGTGCCATCAAACCTGAGACAACAACCTTCCTCCTTTACACAGGACACTTCACTTAATATGGGTTTTGATGGGTTTTCCAGGATGACATAAACTGAAGATGCAGACATAGACCCAAATTTGATAGAAAATCTATGCTGAGTGGCATCCAAGAAACCCCAAAATCTCTCCTGAGATGTGTGCAAACCTGACTACAGGCCTGCTTTGCTGGAGAATCAAACACTTGTTCCATTCAGTGACATCCAAATCAATATCTTTCATGTTTTATTTCTCTGGAGTTTTGGTTGATATTTTGGCTCTCTACATTAAAAAGAAACATATAAAATTAAGAGACTTTGAAATAAAAAATGTTTGTAAGAGCAAACAAACGATTCCAAAATGGTCCTGCAATTTGTAACTTCTTGTAATTTAACTGATAAATTAATAAAGTAAATAACATTGATCAAAAAACAAAACCACTGAAGCACACCATATACCTTTCTTGCTTATTTAATCCTTTATATTCTCCATTCCTCTGTTGGTCTTTTGACTGGTAGGGAAGAGAAGAAATGAATCATCAAGCACATCAAGAACTTAACGGTACTGAACTGAACAGTCCTTAATGAGTTTTAGCACTTACTGTAAAAAATGTCCAGTGTTGTTTATCTGTGTCCTTGCTGAGATTTTCATATGCAGATTGTGGTACTTGATGCTTCACAGTTTTATTACCGGTTGAGTTGTGCCCAAACTGCTTCTCATATAGCGTGTGGTAAATCTTTTTTACACACTTTTCCAATGATTCTACTTCTCTGTGAAGTGCCGACGCTTCATCTTCTGTTTCCTGGAGCTTCTGGTCTGCAGACCTTTTGACATTCTGAAGCTCTTCCAACAAGTGCAGCATCTTCGCCATCTGACTGACAAGTTTCCTCGAGTCCTTCAATCTAAAAGTAAGAAGATCTGTGGGTCAAAGTAAATTATAGCACCTTCTTTACAGGAATGAATTTTATGTGCGTTCACCTAGGGACAGTCAGGACGTCTTCCTCCATCTGAGCTTCATGCAGTTTAATCTGCAGGTTCATGATGGCTCTTTGGGGACTAAATGTCTCTTGTTCCTCACTGTGCGCCTTTGTTTGAGAAGGTGAAGTCCCACATTAAGAATAGATCATCAACATAATAGCACATAAAATTAATGGGTGGACTGAACATATAAACCTTGTTAAGCTGTAAATGCGACAGCTGGTCAAGAGTGTTATCTATCGCATTTTCCTCCTTTTCACATAAGCCTCTGTCTTGCTGGACCTCATCCTGTTTTAAAGTATCCATACAGCAGACAACAGCCTGAGTCACTGCCTGCTGGTGGGCTGAACAACCAGTTGATTCTGCAGCTGAATCATCTGCCATGAGCAAAAATTAAGTTTAAAATATATTGTGGGTACTTTGTAATCGTTGAAAAGAGCAGAAAAGGAATATGTTAAACAGATTGAACATTTGCTTATCTGTTATTCTTTACAAACATTTTTATTCCAAGTCTTTAAAGTGTGCAATGAGTGTTGTGTGACAAAACAGGCTCTTACATAATACACATTTCTTTTCAATTACAACACAATAAACAGGATTTTTGTGTTATGTCTCCATACCCTTGAACTTCATCACATTTCATCATGTTACAACCACAAATTTCCACCTATCTTGTTCACATGGTGTGTAATAGAGCAACACAAAGCAGAAAATCAATGTGAAGCAGAAAAAATTGACACATGGTTTCAAAAATGTTTAACAAATAATCTTAAAAAGTGTGCCAGCTATTTGTATTTGGCCACATTTACCCTGATAGCTGTAAATTAAATCCAGTGCAATCACCTGCCTTCGGAAATCATCTAACTATGAAATAATCAAGCTGTCTGTGATTAAGGCTACAACTAACAACTATTTTAGTTATGTATTAATCTATCAATTATTCTGGCAATCAGATTAAAAAACTGGCACATTCTGCAGATTTGTCATTTAAGCCTTTTTTATATAATTTTAGAAATATGCTAAAAGATGCAAATAAACAAATAATTCAATCCTTTTTTTTTAAATAAGAAAACAAAAATTGTATTGCCTAAAATGCAATAAGGCATTCCTTTAGTGAATGCTTGATCATTTGTAGGAAAGGATATATCCGCAGCTAAAAAATTCCTTCTAACATCAACATGTAAAAAGATAATAAGATAAGCTCTTTCTGACTGAGTTAACATCGATACAGTGTAGGGCTGACCGGTTGATTATTTTTTGGATTAACTAATTTATGACTGGATTGCAAAAGAGGCTTAATAAGATATATTTTTTAAAGAATTTGAACCAGGTGAAGCTAAAACTACCACTTGAGGAGTTCTGACTAAAACATAGTTACAGACAATGGTTTGTTTTTTTAAATATCTTAAATAGAAAATGTGTGTGTGTGTATATATATATATATATATATATATATATATATATCTATATATATATATATAGATATATATATATATATATATATACACACACACACACACACACACACACACACACAGTTTTGGCTTAATTAGTGCTATGTGTTGCTCTTTCTTTTTTGAGTCTGTATACTCCAGTTAACAATTAATTGATTACTAAATAAGTTGACAGTTATTCCAATAATTGATTCAACACGATTAATTTGATTAATCGTTTCGGCCCTTGTGTGATTTAATCTCTGTAATTCATCTATCCTGTAAGAAAACCTTATGGAGGCTGCAAATGAAAGTAGTTTCGCTCTCCAGCAGGACGTTGACCCCTAAACTATATTCATGTCTACAATCGAGAGGTTTAGATCAATGCATATTCATCTTTTAGAAAGGCCCAGTCAATGTCCTGATCTAAATTCAAATAAGAAGCTACTGCAAGATTTCAACACTGGTCTACATAGAATTTAAAAAAACAACAACAACAACAAAAAAAAAAAACATTGAAATTTGTGGTTGTAAAGTAAATGAGGAAAAGTTCAAGGGGTATAAGTAATTTTCCAAGCCACTGTAATGTTTAAAAACAGGCATCAAAACCCACCTATGGGGCTGTTTTGTCCAGGCGAACTGATGCTGTTAGTGCACTCAAAAATCCTCAGAGCTTCTCTGGTTGCATTTTCAATCTCCTCTTGTGGGTTTTGTGTATCCTTGCTCCACCTGTCAAGCTCCTCACTGCCCAGAACATTCATACCTGTGTCATCTTTCTATAAACTGCTGTTTTAGATGTATTTCTGTGGACATTCATTCTTTGGGAAAATTATTCATTTTCCACACCTTTTAATCAAAAGATAAACTTTTTAAAATTGATTAATTTGTATCTTCTAGTACCTGTGTGTTTAATGTTCTTTTCTCACTCATATTTGATTAATTCCAGAGAAAACACTGTCTTGTTTAGTTGTATGCTATTTAGTGAACAACGAAGTTACAAACTGATCTGACTGAAAGGCAGGTCAACATTCAAACATAATAACTGGGGTTTTCAGCAGCATTACCTCAGCTCATCCAGTGTCCGAGTGAATCTCAGTCTAAAGGAGCTGCTTTGGGTTACTGTAAAGTAAGGGGAACAAATTAACAACAAAATCAATCTGTGGCCATAAAGGCAAAACAAATCAGTTAAAACTCAAACTTTAGTTAGCTTACCCATTTCTGCTTGTTTATTACCCGCTGGAGAATCATCAAAAGTTAAAAAGTAAGAAGTGGTATCAATAGGATTTGACGACATTTTCCCTTAAGGTGAAGATAAAAATAAGAACAGAAAAAAAATCAGACTGAAAGAACTGAAAACGAGTCGGCGTTAAGTTTCATCTCCATGGAAACAACGTCAGAGGCTAAGTCGGCTAACGGTTAGCAAACGTCTTAAATTATTTCTTAAATATTTCGTCGCAAATTTACAGCAACCGTCTGTGAGTCCAAGACGGATATCACGTATGTTTTCTACAATACTAGTCGGAACTAAACTAAAAAAAAAAACAGTCAGCTTTCTGAGACAGGAAACTGGACGAAGCTACGGATGGGACATTAGCGCCACCAACACTTTGAAACAGTGCGTCATCGCAACAAATCAAAGCGTCATGACGTTTCATTTCCAGGGTTGCATGACGGTTAACGTAGTCGATGAGCAGATTAGTGCGAACTTGTTTATTCAGGGTGTCACTCTTGGACTCGGGTCGAGCATCCTGAGGATTTCATGACATTTTCGACTCATCGCAGGGATCAAAATGGAACAATGAGAAGGTGAAGGTTACAGTTCAGTGGCAGAGCTGCTATCCTGCATGTCGGCGCTTCTGGACGAGGTAAAATTAGGCTTTTTATATATATATGTTTAAGCTAGCTGGCATGCTACGAAGGCAAACCCTGACGAATTTATTTTATTTGTGTTTTTATTTTTTTTAATCTATCAAATGACTATTACTTACCTAAACATACCATTCACTATAGACAATTAGCTAACACAAGCGTATCATTTACTATAGCCTGCTTTTATCGTACAGTGTTTCCCTTTATACGATTTTCTTTGACCCACTTTCTCATAGACGTTGAACTACATTAACTTTTATGCAGTTACCTTGTTATTTCTCCATTCTTTAACATATCAGTTCTGTTTATTTGTTTATAGCAGCTTAACAATCGGGACATTTTGTTTTTCTGTTGAAGTATTTACAGTTCTGACATCTGACACCCAGGATGTGTGGTTTAGGAGACAACTTTTAAATACGCTGTTCTCCTCGGCCCTTTGAGGAATCCCTGCTCTAGGGGTCTTCTTGACTTTAATGTTAATTAGATTTTTAAATATGCTCTTCTGCAGGATGAGGGACCTTCAGGGCATTGACAGCTTGCTCTTGAAAGAGTTGAAATCATGCTGTGCGAAGGAGTACAACTTTCTCCCCAGGGAAGCAGGCCTCAACCTGATGGAGTCTACATCCCCGGAGGTGACCTACTTTTTAGGATTTTCACACTCAGTGCAGACATGATAAATGCTGTTACCACAGATTTCATCCAAATAGATAACAGTCCTTCTTGTTAGATTCACAGCGGAGTGTCTGCAAAATGCAGAGACAGCAAAGTGGAGGAACTCTGGAGCCTGACCAGTTTCTTTGGCTACAGGACTCAAACCTTTGTGCAAGCCGTCAATTTGCTCGATAGATTTCTCACCATCATGAAGGTATGACTTTCAAGTTTAACATTTTTGTTTTTAAATTCACAAAATCTGCATATCTACTTTATTAGTTACATCTTAGTAGCAAGTAGGACCTCTTCTGCCCTTCTGATCCTGCATTAATTACCTTTTTTGAAGTACATTTCCAAAGAACTTCATGATTTCATTCTGACACACAAATCGTACCTTCATTCTGTGAACTGGTACGAACTGTTCCTCTTACATGAGCGTCAGTTGTTCCAAAGACCTTTGGACATGTAGCGTTTTACTGTTATGCTAAAGCAAAGATCAGATGGAATTGTTTACATCTGGGCTGCACAATGTTAGGAAAACATGATAATGTGCACTGATCAGGCTTTTCCTGGCCAATACCAATTTCTAGTTTTCTTTGAGGCCATATTTTGCCAAAAATAATATGCTATAGAATTTTTGATCTTTGTAGTAGTTTAGAATCGAACAGAAAATGAAAAAATAACAAGATTTTCACCATTAATACTTATTACATATGTTTCCAACCCTTATCTAATTTCTGTTAAGGCATTAAACATTAAGTGCGTCAATTTACATGCTTGTTGATTGATTTATAGACTGAAAATGATGGAGCCTCTTAACTTTGATGTGTTAAAGAAATATGGGAAAAATTATTATTTATTTTCTTGTTTTACCATTTGATTTATGGTAAATGGTAAAGCAAGGGTTTTAGGGTCAAATTTGATAATTTTGTGTCTTGGCAGTTTGATTTTATGTACCCGTGTTCTCCACAAAACCCTTTAAAAGTTCTCCTCCTGGTTTGATGGGAATTAAAATCTGAAACATGTTTTCTGGTTATCCCTCCCAGTGCCGTCGTAATGGAGAGTATATATTTACCCAGGTTTAGTTTAAAAACAGCAGTTTAAAGGGGCTCAGTTGTTAGAGTATGCACAACATGTGCAGAGGCTATGCGGTTGTCCTGTGTTTGTCTTGGGCCATTTGCTGCATGTCGTCCCCTTCTCTCTCCATCCTGTTTCCTGTTGATTTGCTGTTTAATAAAGGCCACTAGTGTCAAAAAATCTTGAAAAAACCCCCCAGGAATTTTAAAAGTTGGTTAGAATCTGTCATCAGTAACTATTATGGAATATACTGTCAGATAAAAATTGAAAACATGGGTAACAACAATAAACTATCCGAAAGCTGACAAAGACCCATTTTAGTTGACAGTTATTTTTAACTTGTTTAAGTTAAAAATCAGTTTAGGGCTGAAACGATTAATCATGATGAATCAATTATTGCAATAATTGTCAATTCGTTTAGTAATCGATTAATCATTAACTGGAGTATACAGACTCAAAAAAGGCCAATTAATGAAAAAAAATATATATATATTCAGAGCAGTAATTAAGCTAAAACTGAACAAAATATATGTACATTTTGCATTTAAGATAAAAACACCTTTATCTGTTGATATGTTTTAGCCAAAACTCCTCAAGTGGCATAGTTTTAGCTTTACCCGATTTAAATTCACTAAACGAATTCTGTGTTATTGCATTTAAGGCAATAAGATCTTTTTCTTATTTAAAAAGAAATTAAATTGTTTGGTTATTTGCATCTTTTAATCTATTTCCAATATAAAAAAGGCTTAAGTGGTTCAATGAAAAATCTGTTGAATGTGACCATTTTTTAAAAAAAATTTTTATTTGATTAATCGTCAGAATAATCAATATAATATTCGATTACTAAAATGATCGTTAGTTGCAGCCCTGTATCAGTTATTAACTGATTAAGTTGAAGTTATGTGGGCATTTTTTTAAAAATTTTTTTCATTTAAAATTTTAATTTATCTTACTGAAACTTGTAGAAACCCTCCTTCTAAATTAATGATGAATGAATGAAGCACAGTAAAGACGCTGGACAACTGAACTCTGATCAATCAGCAGCAGGGAGAGTTTTTCCATTAACAAGGTGCCGATTCAGATGTATCTCTGTTGTTGGGACAGGTGCAGCCCAAACACGTGCCCTGCATCGGAGTGTGCTGTCTACACATCGCTGCCAAAATGGTCGAGGAGGAGAGCAATGTCTCACCCACTCATGAACTCATTCGCATCAGCCAAAGCAGGTTCACAGTGTCTGACCTCAACCGCATGGAGAAAATCATTTCTGAGAAACTCAGCGTGGATCCCAACGTGGTGACGGCCCTGACCTTCCTGCACCTCTACCACTCGGCAGTCGACTCCCTGTTTGCTGAAAGGTAGGCGCTCTTTTCTTTCTGCTTGTTGTCGTTTTTTTCTGTGATTGCTCCAGTTTCCATGGAGCTGGTTAAACAGATTCTTCTTCATGAGGTCTGTAACTAGCGGATCACAGTGGGGTTCCCTTTATATTTTAAGGGAGGAGATCCCAAGCATTGGGAGGCTGGAAGCGCAGCTAAAAGCCTGCTTATGCCGGCTTGTTTTCTCTAAAGCAAAAGTAAGGATTGTTCTCGGGTGACAATTTGTCAGCGTAGCAGCCTTTGCACTGAGTCTTTGAAATGTGTTTTTTTTTTTTTTTTTTTTTTTTTTTTTTTTTTTTTTTTACCAATTTTTTTACAGCCATCAGTGCTGGCGCTGTCCCTTATCGCTCAGGAGTTTGAAGCCCTCCAGTCAGCCACGTTGTTAAAGATTATCCAGCAATTCCAAAAGCATCTAAAGGTATTTAGTTTCATTATATAATCCGCTTCACACTGAAAGCATTTGTGTTTCACTTCTTGGGTTGAGAATTTAAGGTTAAGCTAGACCAGTCCTCTAGGTCTAATTTCTAAATTAATTTGTGTTGAGTTATTTTTGAAAGTGAGCTAAACGTGTTAAAGTTGTACAATTTACGATGATGGAGTTGTTTTCCGACCCCCAGCATCCAGAAGAGATGGAAAATAAAGAACCCTTTGAATTCTTGATGTTTTTTTTTTTTTTTGTTTGTTTATTTGGGGTTTTTTTTTTTTGCCAGCAGCCTCTCAGTTGTTTCCTGTTTATCGTTTTCACAGATCGGTGACAGCGAGCTGCTCCACTGGAAGGAACTTGTGACCAAATGCATGATCGAATATCGCTCGAGTGAATGCAACAAACCAGACAACAAGAAGCTTGTTTGGATTGTGTCCCGGAGAACGGCACAGAGTCTGCAGACCTGTCACTTCAGTGTTCCCGGTCTGCCAACTATTCCTGAGATGAACTGGGATGAGAGCGAGAGGTCAGTAGTCCAGATTTTTCAGATTCTCTTTTAATATTATATTTAATTAAATGCATATTATTAACAAGCTATGATATTTCAGTCTGAAGTGCAAACTTGGGACTTGGCATGGGCCGGAATGACACTCTCACAGTTGGATAACATAGAGTAACTTTACCACAAAATTCCAGTAATAACATAAACAATGAAAACATAAAAGGTATAACAATATACAATGTAACCCCCTTTTTTTTTTAACAGAAAAACAGTAATTATTCCTACTGCTGTTAAAATAATCTAAGATATTATTACAGTTATGATATATATATATATATATATATATATATATATATATATATATATATATATATATATATATATATATATATATATATATATATATAGATAGATAGATAGATAGATAGATAGATAGCTTTTTTTTTTTTTTTTTTTTTTTTTCCAGTTCTGATACAGAAACTCAGAAAAGGGAATTATAACCTGTTAAGTGTAAAGGTAGCTTTCAGTTGCTTAATGCACAGAGTATTACACCCTTTTTCCCACTGTAGGATCTAAAAATCGGATATTAGTTGGTTCATTAGTCAAGCTATCTGCTAAGATACAGCCTGCAATCAGCTGCTTTAGTCATGTCACTCATATCTTTCCAAGTAAAACAAACAAAGTGATCTTAATAAAGATTAGCGCTTCTTTAGTTCCCAACCCGAAATGTTCCCAAATAACAGAATTTGTCTTTCTTGGTAGCTGACTGGCAGCAACGGATAAGGGAGGGGCAGAGCGACGCTACTGGTTACGAAAAACAGTCTTTGCAAGCGTGACATTATCCACCAGAGTTCAGTCGTCACACACTAAACAGCTGCTGATCTCTGCAGCGTTGTTGTTTCTAGTCTTATGGATGTCTTCCACCCATATATCCATGGCTTAGTGTTAGATCAGAAAGCTAAGGATGTTATTTTGTCTGTGTCTTTGTGTTTGGTTCGAAGAAAAGAATACTTTCAGAATATATGTACAGGTATAAATGTATATTTCAGCCTTGTATTCCTCATATATATGCAGAGTAACATGGAAAAGCAAAATCTGGTGGAGAGCTGGGGGTAAGACAGGGTTCCTACGCAGTCTACAAAGCTGGAAAAGTGTAGTGTTTATCTGGATCATTTTTCAAGCATGGATCATTATGGGAAAGAAATTTGAGAGTGAATTTTTTTTTCTTTTGAGATAACAGAATTCATTCCTTATTTTATTATTTATTACATGAACACCTGAACTTCTAAAAACAAGGAATTTTATCTTAGAAATGATTTGTCACATCAAAACTTAAATTTATGTCTAATTCAGCAGTCACAGATAGAATTCATAGATAAATGCACACCCAAACATTTTTATGAACAAAATAGTCATAACAGATCACTAAATGTCTTTTAAAAACTGCTATAATTTATCTTCAAAGATCTATTGTATCGTCATATTTTCTTTTTCGTTTTTTTTTTTATAACCCTGATGAATCTGAAGTCACCTTCAGTATTGTTTTAATCCCTAATTTATGGAACATACAAACTCAAATAAACATATTGATAATAAAACAGTTGGGCAAAATCAGGAAACAAAATAGAAACAGTAAATTTTGAAAATGGAAAATCTGTAGGAACATTGGCAGAATCAAAGGTTTAATTTACAGTACACTGTTAACTTCCTATTTTTTTGTATTTGAGCAGTATAGGTTAGATTTTAACTTCCCTTGTTTATTGCGTTTCTGTCTCTGTAGCCCTTATGTGTTCATCATAGATAAATGGGGTGAAAATAAAAGCACAATAACCACTTAATCCCACCTGGCAATAATAAATGATCAGAAAGATTGATCTTGGTTGGAGAAAGCAGAAATGGCAAAAGTCTTAATTTTCTCTTTGTGTCTCATAGCGAGGACTCCAGTGAGGACCTGAGCAGCGGCGGGGACAGTCCATGTGGCTCTTTAGGAAGTGATGGCAAGGGAGCCTTCTTCCCCTCTTTGTTCCACCACTTAGCAGAATGCTGAGCAATGTGAAGCTATGGCCGAAATCTACGATGTCTTTCAGTTTTATACTATTTCAGAGCAGACTTGTGTGTTAATGTGCATGTTTTGGATCTTAAAGGTGAATCTGTGTTCCTGGTGTCACTACTGCTAGACCCTGCCCCTACCCCTAATGCACCTCAGCCTACAGCTATACATTTATACATTCACAACAACAAAACAAAACAGATTTTTTTTTAATTTTATTTTATTTTTTGCAAAAACAGACCCAATGCCAGGATTATGGATACATATGCTTGGTGCTGCAGTATCTGCAGGCAAATTAAACCAAACTGCATCAGAAAATATCCAGATATTTGAATGGTTGTTATGGCAGTAAAATGATGGTAGCAAAGAAATTCCTTCTGCTTGTGAGTTGGTTCACAGGTGTGAGAACTACAAGGAGTAGGTGGGGATTCATCCAATCTGTGTGTATGCAAAATGTCAGATTGTTTATGATAAGGTGCCTGTGGTACATCAGCTTACTGTCTGCTTCTGTAATAAATACGTGACGTCTTAAAAATAGTCTAGAAAATTGTAATACTCTTGGCAGCTTCATAATAACAATACTTTAAAAGTCTTCTTCCAAGTTGTTTCTGTTAGTTTTTTTTGTCCAACTGTGGCAAATTTAAGGAGAACTAGTGAAGCACAAAGGACCTGAGGATGCCTGTTGCGTTGCACATTCAGTGTTGAGTACCAGCCGACGTCTTCAGACCTCCTCAGTAGCTGTTTTTTTATACTCCGTTCCATTTAATAACATGCAGTGTTCTGTATAAACACATATATGTTTGCTGACATTATTCCCATGTGTCATTGTAATGTTAAAATGACTAAACTGTAAATGCATGATGCTTTCAGTTGTCAATATGCCTTATGTTCATGTTAACCAAGATAAGCTCATGTCTAAGAGAAAATGTTTTAAAAAAAATGTAAATAACATAAAAGAGATTATAAAAAGTTGTTTTGTGATGTCATACCAGCTACTGTATTTATATTTTATGTGGAATAAAGAGAAAAGACTCAAATAACCCGCATAAATAAAAACATATATTTTTAACTATTTGCTTGACATCAGTTGCTTTTATTTACAAATACATTTTGCGGAAATGTGAATAGGTGCATTAGATTAGCAATAGAGAATGATGAAACGCTTCCTTGGTAGCAACGTCTTGCAAATTCTAGTGTACAGTGTTCCTCCACAACCTCAGTCATTGAATAAATAATAATTGCTATTTCTAACTTAAAATTAAAGTTGGTCAGAGTCACTAGAAACCTCTAATTAGTAATTCAAGAAGTTCGGTTTCCATTAGGGTATAAATGTGGCATGACATCCAGGCCCATTTTTCTTAGCCACTCTTCAAAATGGGAAACCATGCCTTCAACATAAGACAGATAATAGAAACAAGAAGCAAAACTACTTGTCTTTTCCTAAACTTAATATCTGGAAGTAGATCAATAATCAGACAAAGTGACGACCCAAGTTTACTTTGCCTTTGAGGAGGCTGTAAAAATTCTCCACAGTTCAGAGTTAGGAGTGGCTACTTGTGCTCAGAATGTTTCCATATTGGTGGGACTTTAATGGAAACTGTGTGCTTAACTCAGATAAAAGTGGCTGAACTTTTCAGCAACTGACAGTCAATGTGAGTTTAGTGTGAAACAAGGAGGTTTATGTGGAAAAGCACCTCCCGTGGACTGCTAAGTATGGTGGAGGATCTATAAGGCTGCAGATCTGTTTTCCCTCTCAAAGGTCCTGGAAACCTTTTTGGTGTCTAGCAGCACATTTTGTCTTATTATAGTTCAAAGTCTCAGTAATATATCTGAGAAGATTTAATTGACATGAATGATGTAATAAAATGATTACATTCTTCTATTAGTTCATCATGAGGCCATTCCTGCTAGAACATAGAGAGTCTGTGTCCTGGGAAACCTTGGGTGACCTACACCCCATCATGATGCCCCGGGCAAGAGTGGCTTCCCCGAACAAGAAACAGATCTGTCTTCGAATGATGGCGACAACCAGATGTTGGAGATGTATGTTTGGACATAGCTGTGGCAAGAGTGGGAAGATGGATGTGTGCTGCCTGCACCCCTATAAAGAGGCAGGATCACTTTTGCTTTTTGTGGGGACAGCTCTCGATTGACTTTGTTTCCTCCAGATCATGTCCTCTAATCTGTATCAGGGGGTTGCTTGCAATAAAATTCTCTTTTTATTCGTCTGAGCCTGTCAGAGTCTTCACTTCTCCATCTCACAGAGGCATATTATAAACCAACCCCACTTCCATGTACTTCACCTTCTTAGAGTACATGGTTTCATTATCTCATTTAAAAAAAAAAAAAAAAAACCAGATGAAACTAAAATCTGGTGGTAAAGATCAGAGTTGGCCTAAGGCACAAGCAAACTAAGCAGCTACTTAGGGCCCCCAGACCTTGGAGGGGAGGAGGGTGGGTGCATAACTGCTTGGATAAATTAAAAGATTTTAAATCGTTTAACATTTAAATGTTAGATTTAGAGGAATCGGCAAGTTTACTTTGTATAAGTGTGTCAAGAAAAATCTTCACAGTTCGGTTGTTGTGTTACCATAGCTACAGTCTGATGCTATGAATTTAATCTTTGTGTTTGAGCTCGGTTTATTTACAAATACATCACAGCAAATAATCAGTGAATAACCAATGAAACTTGCCCCCTTCTCAGATTCCGCCAAATCGGTATTGAAACGTTGTTAGTGGTGGTGATGTTAACAGGAAGCGGGGCCCCGAAATCATATTCTGCTTGAGGCCCTATGCAACGTTGAGCCAGCCCTGTTATGCTAAACATATGGCCAAATAGCTTTTAAAAAATCTAATTATTTTGATATTAAGAAATAAAATGTAATATTTCTAACTGACTTAAAACTGAAAAGGTTTGGTCTGATTTAATGTCACACAGTAAGAGAATAATAGCTCTTTCTGGTTTTAACTCTGTATGTTTCGGCTATAAATAAAAGACCACGGTATCTGTTCTCCTTTGCTTCTATGATGTTTCCTATTTTAAAAGCTTCCCTTATCTATTTCTGCCCCTCTCAGTCTATTAGCAGACAAGCTCCTCTTTGTGCTGCAGAGAAGCCTGCATCAGTGTGAGCGGGTGGAGGAGGAGGAGGAGGAGGAGGTGGTGCTGCTGGTGGTGGGGAGGCTGCCCGGTGCTGCGAGGACTGGGCTTGTCGTGCAGCTGACTGGATGTTGACGCGCATCTCTGCTCAGTCTCATGATTTTATCACCGCCGGCAGCCTGAGGAGGACCGAGAGCGCACCGAGCCGCGGCATCTCCACCATGCAGCCGCTGACCGCCGACCAACCATCTTCTCCACGATTATACCCGTCGATGCGCCCCGGTTCGCAGGCTACAGCCCCAACCACGGCAACATAAGGCTGCAGCTTCATACTGGGAATGACAAGGCTCCCAAGATGGTACGCATCGCCAAGGCCCTGGGCTTGGTTATCCTGAGCGTCGTAGTGCTCATCCTGTCGCTCATCAGCTACGTGTCTCTGAGAAAAGACAGCCTCTTCAGCTCCAACAAATATTACCCCGGAGGCCCGAGGATTATGTTTCATGCAGGCTTTCGGTGAGTAAGGATTTTTCGGCTGTATATTGAGGGCAGTTAATCAAATGCAGGCTATGGTTGGTGTGAATGTAAACTGAGGAGTGTGGCCTGTTTGTGGGTACCTGCATCTAACATTCTCACTCCCCCTCAACCCCCCCCCCCAAAAAAAACCAACAACGTACGGTGAGCTGTCCAGAGTGCTGATGTTAGTGCTCAGTACCTTTTGAGAAAAAACAACAATAAAAATAATGATTTTCCCAATTTATGATTACAGCTATTCACCGTAAATCTGCAGGTGATCATAATCATAACCAATCCACACTTTTAACTGCTACAACATATATATATATATATATATATATATATATATATATATATATATATATATATATATATATATATATATATATATATATGCGCCCCAATTTAGGAGTGTTCATTTTCTGGTGATCAGTTTTACAGTGCAAAGGGCCTACTTATCATTCCTGCTTGTTTTGTTTCCCGGAATAAAACCATTCCTAATATCATAATATTTTAAGGTAGTTTTCAGAAAGAGTTCATTATACATCATGCAAAAGAAAGTCTGAAAGGTTTGAATTCTCTTAATCATTTTTCTTAGAAATAAGATTTAGGTCCTTTCATTTGTGATATTTTTATGCTTTTTTGGTATCCATTAGGGACTAAATGTTAATGTTTTCTGGAGGGATAAATTATTTTTGAGGTGCTTTTTAGTGTTTTTTAAAAATTCCTTTATAGATTCTTTCTCTTGCTGATTTATGTTTTACTTTGACTACACCGAGAACATTCCTTTATAGTTAATTATCTGTTTCAGGACTAGTATATAAATATACCCACCCACTCTTGCCTAACATAAAGCCAGACGATTGATCCACACTGAGTTCTGGTTCCCCATTATGTTCTGCTCTTTAAAAGATCTAGACACTGGTTGCTTCTTATATACATTTACACCAACCTTTGTATCTTAAGTTTTTTTTTAAGCCATTTGGTTAGCTAGAGATGTTAATCATAAACCTGACGGTTGGATAAACCATTGTTGTGTCTACACATAATGGACAACTTAGTCAAGAACCAGTTAGTTTCTCTGTTTTGTACAGGGAACCAGTCTAATTTCAAAAGTGGAGAAGGTCTCTGTCCCCAAAAGTCAGATTGGGAGCCAGTTCAGCAATAGAGAAATGTCACAGCTCAAAGATCTTCTTTCATCAGCACTTCCAGAAACTCAGTGGAATTACAAGTAGATCTGCCTGACACCAAACTGCTTGGTTCAGTATGACCTGCAGTTCATTTAGTCGCTTTACAACCACCAACTTTAATATATTTTACTGAAATAATATGTGACAGACCAACATAAAGTAGAACATAACTGTAAAGTGGAAGGACAGGTTTTTTTGTTTTTTTTTTACAAATAAAAATCTGAAAAGTGTGGCATGCACACACAGGGTTTACCCTAGACAGGTCACCAGTCCATCAGGACAACACAGACACACAGGACAAACAACCATACACAATCAAGCTCATTGCTAAGGGGAATTTGGAGAGATGTTTTTGGACTTTTGGAGGAAGCCAGAGTACCCAGAGGGAACCCACACATGCACAGGGAGAACATGTAAACTCCATGCAGAAAGACCGCAGGCTGGGATTCAAACCCAGAGTGCTGTTGCTGCAAGGCACCAGTGTTATCACTGTACAGCCCCCATAATAACATTACAGATGAAATAGAAACAAGAACCTTTAAAAGCAAACACTGCATTTATTTGTCTGTGATTTTCAGGTCTCAGTTTGCCATGAATTTCCTGGACCCTTCTTTCATCCCACTGACAAATGCCTTGAATGAGGAGCTCCAAGGAAAACCTTCCAAGTGGAAGTTCAACAGGACAGCATTTTACCAGCAAAGGTAAGATTTTAACTCAAGTAGACCTTTTTAAAAAATATATCTTCTGTTGATTGTATACAGTTGAAACTAGATATTTACATACACCGTATAAAAATAGTCATTTTCACTGATAATAAATCAGAGTAAACCTCTCCTGTTTTAGGTCAGTTAATGTTAACAAAAATATTTCTATTTGTTTAAAAACAGAATAATAATAGAAAGAAATTTTATTTGGTTTCTTCAATGTCACTAATTTGCATACACAAAATAAAAAACTTAATCAGAGTTTGCCAATGGACTCAGGGACAAAGACTGTTATTTTTGAAGAGGTAACTGTTTGGCCAAAATGGCCATCATTATATCTGGGAGAAAAAGGGGGAAGATTCCAAGCCTGAGCTCATCATCCCAGTTGTGAATTTGGGGGTGTCACTATCATGTTGTGGGAGTGTTTTCCTGCAGGTGGAACTATTGCAATTGATAAAATAGATTATGACGAGAGAACTGCCTTTAAGGCTGCTGTGGTTGTACTGTGTCCTCTTGTAAAAGCCGACTGAAAGATAAAACAGAATGAGTAATTAGATACTACTTCAGTAAGTCACTTAAAAGAGCATAAAATATTTATAATAAATTTGAGTATAGACTGTTCAGATATGCAGCATCCCTCCTTTAGATGAGAGAAGAACATTGGGAGATTTCTAAGTGAAGGGAGTTAGGTTTAAGTTAAAAAGAGTCAACAACAGCTTAAAAACTGTTTTTTCTTGTCTTATTGCTCAAAACATCTTCCAGAGTCCAACAGCTCCAACACATGACACTCTGGAAATAATGGATCCAGTACAAGAACAAACTATGACTGTATCCTGAGGTAAAGCTGTCAAATTCAGCAATACAGCAAAGAAACACAACCAGAAACATGGATAATAGTTACCTGTTTTGATGAAAAGAACCCATAAAGGGTTTTAAACCAACACACTGCAGCTAACAACAGAAAGAATCAGGAATGTGCTGTCAATCCTGACCTTACCTGGTAACATTACCAGAGGATGTGCATTCTCACCCACCAAGCCTCAACAGAATACAGACTAAAAACCACAGGCTAAAGGCTATAACAGCCCCCCTGAAAGACAGATTTTATATAAAAGCAAGGAAGTTTTTAGACTGTTGGGTTTTTTCAGAGTTCATTGAAACTCTGAAAGCTTGTGGGAGAAAATTATCATAATAAACCAGAGAATGAAGTTCAACTGGAAATTCAATGAGCTTTTAATAAAGAGAAAGCTGGTTGATCAAGATTGCTTTAGAAGATTACGAGAAAGTCAGACCACAGAAATGAAGGATAGTTTGACATTTTTTCACTTTAAATGCTAACAAGCCTCACATGATCAGCAATCTGCAGAAAGAGGGGGCGTGCCAAATAAAAACAGTTCAAACTTGGGGTTTTAAGACAATAATGTTGCAAGAAGAAATGCAAAGCCAGGCAGGAAATACATGGCAGCTACTGGTAGGTCAAAAACAAGCAGTAACTGTAATTAAATGAAATGTGGTAAAGAGAGAGTATACTTAATATGAGAAACACAAGAAAAACTCAACACAGAATGAAAGTAAACCATCATTTGAATGAAGGGACAATACTAAAAGACTCAGTAATGGCATCTTTGTAACTGAATGTTTGAATACAGAGTCAAATCTCCTGGTGGTATAGTCCTGAAGTCTTTCTGTTTCCCAGGAAAGAAATCTTCAGCTACATCGACATTCCCCATAACTTCTCCCTCACTAAGGATAGTGTGCGCGTAGGCCAGCTGATGCACTTTGACTACTCCAGCCACAAGTATGTCTTCTCCATCAGTAACAACTTCAAGTCCTTACTCCCTGACACCTCCCCCATCCTCAACAAGCACTACAACAAGTGTGCTGTAGTGGGTAACAGCGGCATCCTGACTGGGAGCCACTGCGGTCCTGAGATCGACCAAGCCGACTTTGTCTTCCGCTGCAACTTTGCCCCCACAGAGGTCTACTCCAAAGACGTGGGCAGGAAGACCAACCTGACGACGTTTAACCCCAGCATCCTGGAGAGATACTACAACAACCTGCTGACCATTCAAGACAGGAATAATTTCTTTCTAAACCTGAAGAAGCTGGAGGGCGCCATCCTCTGGATCCCTGCCTTCTTTCTTCACACCTCCGCCACAGTAACCCGAACCCTGGTGGACTTCTTTGTGGAGCACAAGGGCCAACTGAAGGTCGAACTGGCCTGGCCAGGAAACATCATGCATGATGTCAACAAGTAAGACGATGGGATATAAAACCTTATGAATAATAACACTCTTCAATATTAAAATTTTTATTTTCTGTTATTCCACTATATTTCCATGCATATTTTACATGCTGTTAAAGGGGTGGTATTGTCTTTTCCAGGCACATAGTGCCATTTTATAGCACAATCAAGTCACTGTTACCCTCAGTTGTTATAAAAATTTTGTATGCAGAAATTTGAAACCTTGAAATTGGTCTATGTCGCTCCTACTCTTTCTAACAATCCGCCTTTAACACATCAACATAACAGTGTTCGTCCGTTATGCAGTTTACAACTATACTTAGGAGTGTTGCACTGAGATGTAATTCATATAAGCTCAGCAGATGCACAGTTCTACGAGGTGTTTGCTAATTGTTGCTGCCGCTAGTCTGGAGGTGCTGAGTGGGGTAGGCGTGGGGTACTCTGTGAGGCGGAAGCTCAACTTATGGACTTCAGCTCCAAGGAGGAGCTTTGTGCAACAGCCAGCACTTTGTGAGACCAAGCATTTAGGTACGCTGAATGGATGCAATGGGTGACTGAAGGATTCCTCAAACATGCATTAAAGAATCAAACCAAGATTCCAGGTGTGTTTTTGATGAAGGAATAACATAACATGATATAAAGCTAAAAAATTTTGATTTTACAAAATATCCCACCTTTAAATAATTTAAATATGTCACAAACCCACAACAACAAATCAAAACAAAGCAAACATAATGATTTCTGGTTTGAAAATGCTCACATTTTTCTCAAATTACAACCACAAATCTCAAAATCTTTATGTGACCATCACAAACTGAAATATAATTTTGAACCAGAAAGAAAATGATTTTTGTTTTTTACAAATAAAACAGTAAAAAGTGTGATGTCCATTTGTAATGTATCCTCTTATTATTTTATCTCAAGAAAAAAATAGTTGATATCTCGATCTTAAAGCTCTTTTTGCCACACAGTGCCAATTAAAACAAGCTTTTAAAATCAATAAACAGGTTTATTGACGTCTCTGTAAGGTAAGGCCTGCATTGTAGTCCAGTCATCTACAATTTAGAGCAATCACATGTGTTGGATTGATTTCTTATTTAACTTCTCATTTCTCTCACAGATACTGGAAAACTAAGAATCTTTCTCCCAAACGTCTGAGCACTGGGATCCTCATGTACACGCTGGCGTCCGCCATGTGCGATGAAATCCACCTCTATGGCTTCTGGCCGTTTGGATGGGACCCCAACACAGGCAAGGAGTTGCCGTACCACTACTATGACAAGAAAGGGACCAAGTTCACCACAAAGTGGCAGGAGACACATCAGCTGCCCAGCGAATTCAAACTGCTCTATAAGCTGCACAGGGAAGGCGTGACCAAACTCAGCCTAACACACTGCACGTAGACGTACGAGTGCCAGATTGTTTCACACTTCACTCTGGAAAAACCACAACCCACAAACATCAACCCATTTCCAACATTTGTTGTGTGACACATAAGCATGATAGATAGAAATTAATTTTCAGTCTGTAGACAGACTCACGCCATAATTTAATTTATCTTGACAATGACCATCTTTCTGGGTGTGTAAATCACACAAATGTTCAATATGTTGTTGTGTTAAGTAGAACCGTCATGCTTTTATGATTGTCTTTTGCATGACTGCTGACTATAGCGTGACCATTCGGCGAAAACAAACATCCCTTTCAGCTGTAAAGTCAAATCTTCCAGCTGTGATTAATGCAAATGAATCACCTTTAAAACAGTGTGCTGATTATTTACACCGAAATCACTGCCTAATCTCAGGGATTGAGTTAGATCAGTGTTTTTTCTAATCAGATTTTCTGCCTCAAGAGTGGGACAGTTCTTCTTTTCAGGATTTTATCCCCATGATTTGTCAGACAATCTGCACTGCTCTTTAAGATGGTATTGTTTACAAGATTGTCATTATAAATATCTTCACGTTTGTCTTTTAATTTCTTTAGATAGTGTGACTATCAACCTTAATTTTATTTATTTTTTTTTTTTTTGCAATTCTTCACTTTTTTTATTTTTTTAAACTAACATTCCAACAATAAGCCATAAATTCATAAACAGACAATGTCTATTGCCATTTATTGCAGATAGAGGCGTCAGCCTACATTTTATACTTGGACTAAAGATATTCCAGCAACTCCATAAAGCCAAAACAGGGGTAGCATTTAATGTCACAGAGCATCCATTTTCCAAAATTAAATATACTTTTTAATAAATTAACATGAAACAAAAATTTGAGTTGAGTTGTACAGTTAGAGAAAAAAAATCATCATCACTGGAAAATGAGTGGACACTAAGTGCATTATTGTTTTCATTCAGTGTTTCACCGAATCCTATGTTACTCAGATTTAATTGCAATACACTGCAATGACAATATATAACAAACACTGGCTTCTCAAAAAAATGACATTAGCTGTGCTTTGATGGTATTTCATACTATTTTTAGCTCATTAACATACATGTTTTACTGTGATAGTTAACCTGGCTTTTAAAAACATATTGATTGCTAATCGTTGAACTCAAATAAGTTACAAATTGGTCTTCAGATTTTTGAAGATTAAGCTATCTAAGAGCTTTTTAGCACCCCCCCTATTTTCAGGCAAAAGCTGAGCTAAATTGAAAGCTAAAGGTTTTAATTAAGTTTAAGTTTGTTTATATAGCACATTTCAGCAGCAAGGCAGTTCAATTAGATTTTACATCTTAACTGCATTTTTAATTTTGAACTGCTGGTTGAGAATCAAAAGACAAAACTGCTGAACTACTTAAGTGGACAAAATCACCAAAAAACCCACAATGGTCACTGAAATAACTCGAAACTGACAAAAGTAATAATTAATAAAAAAAAAAAAAAACTACTGAAAATTAAACAATAAAAATCAAACATTGCTTTTGAAATGTAGTTCAACAGAATCATTTAAAAAATAAACTAATGAAAAGGGCCTGGACAAAAACAATATCTTTAGAAAAAATTGAAAATATTTGACCATAGCGATATATTAAACTCAGGTGTATCCTCTAATTAGCATTATAGGTGTCTTCAAGCTTGTAATCAGTCAGTCTGCGTGTTTAAAGAGTGACAAGTAGTCACTGTGCTGTTTGGTGACATGGTGTGTACCATACTGAACATGGACCACAAGAAGCGAAGGAGAGAGTTGTCCCAGGAGATTAGAAAGAAAGTTATAGACAAGCATGTTAATTAAAGGTAAAGGCTATAAGACCATCTCCAGGCAGCTTGATGCTCCTGTGACAACAGTCGCACATATTATTCAGAAGTTTAATGTCCGCAGGACTCCCTGGTCACAGGAGGAAAACTGATGGCAAATTGAAGAGAAGGATAATAGGAATGGTAACGAAAGAGCCCAGAACAACTTCCAAAGAAATTAAAAATGAACTCCAAAGACAAGATATTTCAGTGTCAGATCGCACCATCCGTCATTGTTTGAGCCAAAGTGGACTTTATAGGAGACGATCAAGGAGGACACCACTATTAAAAGCAAAGCATAAAAAAGTGAGACTGGAGGTTGCTACAATGCATAGTGACGAGCCACAAAGCTTCTGGGAGAATGTCTTTTGGAAGATGAGACAAAACTGGAGCTTTTTGACACATCAGCTCTATTTTCACAGGAGTTACCAAGAAAAGAAGACTGTCCCTACTGTGAAACATGGAGGAGGCTCAGTTATGTTCTGGTGCTGCTTTGCTGCATCTGGCCCAGGGTGTCTTAAATCTGTGCTCGGTACAATGAAATATCAAGACTATCAAAGTATTCTTTAGAGAAATGTGCTGCCTAGTGTCAGAAAGCTTGGTTTCACTTCCAGATCAAGGGACTTTCAGCAGGATAATTGACCCAAAACACAACATGGCTAAGAGCAAAATATTGGACTATTTTAACCTGGCCCTCAAAATTCTATTGAACATCTGTGGAATATCGTTTGGAGAAACATATCATTTGGAGAAGGCGCCCTTTGAACCTGAGACACCTGGAGCAGTTAGTCTACGAGGAGTAGGCTAGAATACCAGTGGATAGGTGCAGAAGTGTCATGGATAGCTACAGAAATCTTTTGCTGGCAGTGATTGCCTCAAAAAGTTGCACAAGAAAATATTAAGTTACAGGTACCGTCATTTTTGTCCAGGCCTGTTTCATTAGTTAGATTTTATTTTTTTTTAAAGATTATGTTAAACCACAGTTCAAAAGCAATGTCTGATTTTCATTGGTTAATTTTCAGTAAATTTTTAATTATCATTACTTTTGTCAGTTTCAAGTTATTTCAGTGACCATTGTGGGGTTTTCGGTCATTAACAGAGGGGCACCAACAATTTTGTCCACGTGCGTAAATGGCGCTAGCATGACAAACAATGAGAGGAAATATGTTTTGGACAAAACTGTGTGAAGTAAACAATCTTGATGCTTAACATGAATGAAATTTAAATATAGTAGAGAAGATACAACACTTAGGAGATTCTTTTTTTAACTACAAAATGCTGTTTTAAAACAGTAGCCTATCTGGGACATTTCCAACCTGAACTGAATGAATTTTATGTGACTTGCTGCATTTTGACTAAAAGCATGGAGCTTCAATTTACTAACATTGCATGAAAAGCTAACAGATATTTAGGCTAGTTTTATACAACCTTTTTGCAGATTGTTTGAGGGTAAATTTAGGGTTTTGAAGACATTTATATTCCTAATTGTATAATCCATAATCTGAATCTTTCTATGAAACTTAGAAAGCTAGAGCAACCTTAATGCTATAAAGCGGTGTGGACCAAAATCACTACATAAAATACAAGAGATTTTTCTTTTTTAAAATGTTATTCTTGGGATCTGAAATAATCCACCAAACCCAACATGAAACAGTGCAATCATGGAAAGAACCCAAACAGTAAACGTTTACCACAGGATTTTCACATGACATCAGCCTGTGTGGTTTTAGGCTTTAACTTTGGCTGATGTTTAATACACAAGGCAATGCAGGCATTCAGACACATTCATATTCAGGTTTAAATTGTTCGGAGGTGTTTTATCACCATCCTGTGTCACGAAAGTTTTGTTTTTTTGTCTAGGTTTTACATTGACATAAACATTTCTATAGACCATCATCACTGTCTCAAGAGTCAAAAACATTGCTGTGGTTAAGTATTTGACCCCCGACAGTTTTTTTTTGTTTTTTTTTTAATGTTTTGGTACTTTGGCACACTTAAATGTTTCAGATCATAAAACAATTTAGTACATCAGGCAAAGATAATGTGGGTTGAGATAAAATTATGGTTTTATTTATTGAATGTGAACAAGTTATACACACAAACCTGGTCCAATGTGAAAATGCAATTTCACACCCTGTAAGTAAGTGTATATTTATTTTATTTTTATTGGGGGGAAGCATCTGGTCAGCTTTCTTTGTTTTATATATGAATTTAGAAATGACTTTATTCAAAAAAGCAGTTTCTTATCAGTTTATCTTTGTCTGATGTCAAAATTTCTTTGATAATCTGAAACATGTTGGTGTGATCAAAATAGCAAAAGCAGAAGAAATTGATCTGGGGGTAAATACTTCTTCATAACACTCACTGTACATGAAAAAAAAAAACACACGTTAAAGTTTGTCATATTGACACTTGATATCATAGATGTATAGGAATAGTTTCTGTGGTTCATTTAAAAAGGGATTGACACTAATTTGGGATTTTGTATGCTGTACAAAATCAAGCACTAGGCAAGAATTTTTTTTTTTTACTTTAAAGTTTGATGTTAAATATTTTCTTTCTCCTGCTAAATAACAATGTGGTATGGCTCCGTGAATGTCCTTCATTTGGATGGATTTCTTTGAAATAGCCACTGGTTCTGAGATGAATTTTCCTCCAGTTCAAATTCATGTCAAAAGCCAGTATGTAGAATGTGTGTAAAATTTAGCCATGATAATAAAATCTGTAAGGGTTGTAATGGCAGTTAATGTAAAAGCCAGAATAACAGCATATTGCTTTTTGTGCATTAAATGAACTGACACTGACATGTAACACATAATGTATTTTTTATTTTAAAACTCATATCTAATTCCCCTTTAAGAGTCATGGAGTTGTGTTCTCTCTGCACGGCATCTTCGTTTCATGATGCATAAGAAAGCTTGGCTGCTTGTGTACATGTCATAAACAATGTAATGGACTGTGGTATCTGGTTTGTTTGAAAAAAGCAATTGTTCTTAAACTGTCATAAATGTTTTAATTATACTCCGTGATAAAAAGCCATTATGTGCCTGCGAAATTCCTTCCATTCACGTTTCAGCGTGTCAATAAAAAACATTTTTTTTCTGAAATCATCTCAGATTTGTGTTAACAGTTTGCCTAAAAGATAAAATACAAACAATCTCAAGGTAATCTACTTTTGCCCAAGAATTCAAACTGCTTTTCAAAGCATCATGTGAATCTATGGCTGCTATTTCTAGACAAGCAAACATTTAATGCTCTTTAGTAGAGGTTAAATTGAAAAATTGGAAAAACAAATACACGTTGGGCTTTTTTATGCAGGAAACTGTAATTTGTTCCTCAAAATATTACAAAGGCAGATAATTTTTAACTTGTTCAAACAACTTTTGTTTTTAAAATTGACAAAAGTTGTTTTATGTATGATTTTATTTTTTTCACCTGGTAAAACGAACAGTTATGTTTATGATGAGCAAAAATAAACTAATGACCAGAACTGTATTTACTTATCTGTAACACCTGACAATAAGTTCTTAAAAGGCTAACTGTAATTAGACAAATAAATTAAGACATATTAGAGAGGTCGATTTAATGTTGTGGCCAATTAATATAAGAGGAGATAGAACTCAGCAAATAGTGTGCCCCACATTCAGCCAAAAATAAAAATGGATGGGAGGTATTTGACCTGGCTTTTCAATCCGACAGTATAAACTATTCACTGCAGATGTAAGGGGGATGGTTTTTAGATCATAATACAACAAAGCCAGTTCATGTCTGAGAACTTGTTTTTCAAGCTTTTTAAATGGGACCTATTTTGCATTTATTTCTAATAATAACCTGACAATTGCCCAGACATTATCCCCAACAAAGTGGTTTAAATTGTCTGTGATATAATCTATGTTGTAGTGGCCATACATGAAAAAGGTTCTGGGTAAAGTTGCCCCCCTCGATTATTACCCTCATTATATACCATTGTCATTTAGACCATTTGTTCTTCTATTTTGTTCCTGTAGACAAACAAGGCATCAGTTTGTTTTATGCTTGTATTTGAGCATTGTCATGAAACATGGAGAAAACTACTCAAAATAATGTTTATATCTTAAATGTGATTTAATTTACTTGTACAGCTGAAATCGTATCTTTGCATACACTGCATAAAAATACATATTACTTTTTTTTCCTCAATCAACTGCCTATGTTTCCACACAACTGGCACCCCATACATTACAGTGGCAGAATTAAGAGAAGTAAAGAAAAGTTGCAATCCAGACCAGTTATTGTTCATCAAAGATAACTCTAAATAAATGGGGTCTTAGCCTTGATTTAAAGAAGTGCAGTGTTTCAGCAGTTTTGCACTTTTCTGGAAGTTTGTTCCAGATTAGAGGAGCATAAAAACTGAATGCTGCTTCTCCATGTTTGGATGCAGAGTAGAGTTGTACCAGAAGACTTAAGTGGTCTGGAAGGTTGATACAACGACAACAGGTCTACATATCCAGGTTTCCGGCTACTATTAACTTCTTTCTACTGTATTGTTTCACATGAATGCAGTGTTAAATGTTGCTGGTGTTTTTAAAATTCTCTTCTACAAAGAGGTTGTGACATGAGTTTTACTAACAAAATTTAAGTTAAATCCCCACTGGCTCTAGTCTGTGCTCTTGACTCTACGAAAAATATAACGGATAATGTGGAAAGTTATTAATACTACTGCATTCCTTGTTGTTTCTCTAATAGGTTTACCGTCTCAAGATGGCGGTGTTGTTTACGTGCGAAACGGCTCGACTGACGTTCTGTGACCGGAAAGAGCGTTGAATGACGCTTGAGACGTCCTCTTTATTTGAACGCGAAGCGGAAAGCACAAGTTAACAAAGAAGTGACCGTTGGATGAGGTCAACTCTGAGTGGACTTTCAGCTTTTTCAACCAGGAATTGGTCCATTACAGCTTTTTCTTTTTTTAAAGTTTTTAATTTTTTTAATTATTCTGAAAAAGACTCGTAGGAACTTCGACTAGTTTAAAGTGTAAATCTCAGAACGCGAAGCTTTAACAGCCGCCGAGAGCAGCGATAGCGCAGAACGGAGTTCAGCTGGACCGAGAGAGTTTCTCCTGTTCGGTGTGTCTGGATTTGCTAAAAGATCCGGTGACGCTTCCCTGCGGACACAGCTACTGCATTAAGTGTATTGAAGAGCACTGGGATGAAGAAGACCAGAAAGGAGTTCCCAGCTGTCCTCAGTGCAGACAGACCTTCATACCGAGACCTGTCCTGGTGAAAAACATCATGCTAGCAGCTTTAACTGAGCAGCTGAAGCTAACTGGACTTGGAGCTTCTCCTCCTGATCAGAGCTTTGCTGGACTTGAAGATGTGGCCTGTGATATGTGCTCTGGTAGGAAACTGAAAGCCACAAAGTCCTGTTTGATGTGTTTGTTGTCTTACTGTGAGAATCACCTGCAGCCTCATTACGACGTGGCTCGGTTAAAGAAGCATCAGCTGGTGGAGCCCTCCAAGCAGCTCCATGAGAACATCTGCTCCCGTCACGATGAGGTGATGAAGATGTTCTGTCGCTCTGATCAGCAGAGCATCTGTTACGTCTGCACAGTGGATGAACATAAAGGCCATGATGTGGTCTCAGTTGCAGCAGAGAGGAAGGAGAAGCAGAAAGATGTGGAGTTGAGGAGACGAGAAATCCAGCAGAGGATCCAAGATGGAGAGAAAGTTGTGAAGTTGCTTCAGCAGGAGGTGGAGGCCATTAATGCCTCTGCTGATAAAGCAGTGGAGGACAATGAGAAGATCTTCTCTGATCTGATCTGTCTCATCCAGAAAAGAAGCTCTGAGTTGAAGCAGCAGATCAGATCCCAGCAGGAATCTGAGGTGAATGGAGTCAAAGATCTTCAGGAGAAGCTGGAGCAGGAGATCTCTGAGCTGAAGAGGAAAGATGCTGAGCTGGAGCAGCTCTCACACACAGAGGACCACAACCAGTTTCTGCAGAGCTACCCCTCGCTGTCTGCTGTTAGTGAATGTAAAGACTCCGCGTGTGCCTGGGCGTGCTATGTAGATGTGACGACAGCCGTTTCAGATCTCAGAGATGAACTTCAAGACACCATGAGAGACAACTAGACAAACATCTCCCTGACGGTCACTGAAGTGGATGCTTTTCTCTCAGATCCAGAACCTAAGACGAGAAATGACTTTCTGAAATATTCACAAGAAATCACCCTGGACCCAGACTCCGCTCACAAACAGCTGTTGTTATCGAACGGGAACAGGAAGGCAACCTTGATGCGTAAAGTTCAGGTCCAGAGGAATCACCCAAAGAGGTTCTCTGCTTTCTTTCAGGTCCTGAGTAAGCAGAGTCTGTCTGGGCGCTGCTACTGGGAGGTGGACTGGGACGGACTGGGAGGTTATGTAGCAGTCGCCTGCAAGGATGTCAAGAAAACAAAGACTTCATTTGGTTGGAATGAAGAGTCCTGGGCTTTGTTTTGCCAAAAAGACAAAAATCAATTTTTGCACAACAAAATGAGAACTCCCATCGCTGGAGCAGATTTCTCCAGAGTTGGAGTGTACCTGGATCACGGCGCAGGCACTGTGTCGTTCTACAGCGTCTCTGAGACCATGACTCTGCTCCGCAGGGTCCAGACCACCTTCACTCAGCCGCTCTACGCTGGAGTTCAGCTCTGGTTCCGAATGGGAGACGCCGCTGACATCTGTGGACTGAAATGAGTTCCTTGCTGCTTCTAAATTCAGAGATCAGTGTGTTCAAATCTCATTTTTGGCTGGATGTGATTGTCCTATAAGTAGTTTTCTCTTTTGATGGTGTTTAGTTGGAGCGTTGTTTAGTTTCTGATTGGTTCTCCTTTTAATGTTTGCACATTTATGCTGATTTTTATTTTTATTTATTTATTTTTTTAAATGGTTGGATGTCGACAAAGACCGACCTTTACTTCAACTCATCTCCGTTTGTCCTGGATGGTTTAGTGACTTTTCGAGAAAACAGAAGAGATTCAGTGTGACTGTGAAGATTTATGGATAACCATTTTGAAGTCCATTTAATTTGTCAAAGTTGAAGGGGCTTAGTTTGAAAATGACACCGGACACTAAACAGATTTTATTAAGAAAATCGATTTTAGTGTCTATTAAAGCTGTTTTCAAACAAATAAGTTGTTTTTATTTCAGGTTGTTTTTTTTATTATGTCTGAATTTCATGTTGGTTTGTTTTTACTGGGCAGTAAATTATTTATATATAATATATTTTTAGCAACAGAAAATGTAAGAGTCAACATCAAATCTGAGTAATTTGGTTCAATTTTCTCTTTAGTTTCTCCTGAACTCTTAAGTTTTACGCTGAAACATTTTCTCTTGACTGGAATGAAGCTTTCCAAAAAACAAGGCGACTGGTCTTCAAGTCAATGTTTCTCATTTCAAAAATCACATCAATTTGCACGACTGACGTAAACACAAGAGGGCGCTGTTGCCTTTCTAAATAGAGGTTTAAAAACAAAACAGTTTAAATGTTTTAAATTCTGTGTATATGCAGGTAAACACTGTCAGTATATTAAAGCAAATATAAGTTTGTAAGTAGACGATTACTGATTTTAAGAAATTTGAAAGATTAACAGGTTTGTTTTGGTTTTTCCTGAAATCCTGATTTTTTTTTTTTTTTTAATTTTTTAAAAAAATTTTATTTTATTTTTTAAAGTCCACTTCTGGCTGCTGAGCTTTAATCCTAACTTCAGCCTTTATGGCACTTCTTAATGTGAGCTGGTGCAGAAGTCCTGAATACAGCGACCCCCTGCGACACACTTGGTTCTATATCAGACCAGAAAATCTGGCATCTTGTAACAAATATCAAACATGTTCAATATATTCTGTTCAAAGCATCAGTGTAAAAGTAGTTTTCTGTAAAGTTGGCTTGAAATCATTGCGCTGGACAATTATCCTTCAAGTTTGGCTGAAGCAGAAAGCAAGAGTCCATCTGAAGGTTTTTCTTCAAATCCCAACCCACGTCTCAAACTCGCATCTCCTGTTCGTGCACTCAGTGATATCCGAGCTCACCTCCATACATGCCTCCTTCACTGCTCAAACCTCTGGCGTGTGAAGTTTCATTTTGAAAGAGAAACTTGATCTTTGTCAGTGGAGAAATGCTGCAGAAAGGAGGACAGAGAGACTTTCTCTTGTTCAATCTGTCTGGATCTGGTGGTGATTTCCTGCAGACATAGCGACTGCAGGAACTAAGGTTAACTTTTTTCAGCTTTTATAATACTAAAGTAGGGCTGGGTGATAAATAAGTTTTATCGATTAATCAAATTTTTGGTTTTTGAAGATTTAATTTTTGGAAAATCTGGATTTTTTTTAATTTTTTTTTATTTTTTATTTTTATTTATTTATTTATTTTTTAATATAACAGCTTCTATTTGGATTTTGAATACAAGTCAAATCTATAACGGAGTATTAACATTTTTTAAAATAAAAAAATTGTAATGTTACAAGATTACAGTCGTAATTCGAGAACAAAGTCATAAGGCAATAAAATTGAAATAATATGGGAATAAAGTCTTGATATTACCACAATAAAGTCGTAATATTGTAAGAATTAAGTAATTTTATGAAAACTCAAATACGAAAAACAACAAATTAATCATCCAAACTTTTTTCTCATTAAAACGACTTTTTCCTCGTAATTTTAAGACGTTCTTCTGGCAAAACTGCGTCTTTATTCTGCTAATATTATGACTATACTCTCGTAATTAAACAAAAATTCTCGTAGCCTGACCCTGATACTCAATTGTACAACTCACAGAAGAGATGACTAAAATAAAAGCCATTTTTGAAAATATTTTCTGTCATTTGTAATTTATTTATTTATTTTTTTTAGAAAAAAAGCGAGAAAAAAAATTGCAATAAAATCGAGAATCGAATCTGGCATGGAAAAAAAGGAGATTTTTTTTCAAAGCCATATCGCCCAGCCTTATGCTAAATCTTGATTAAACTAGTTAGTGCTGAATAATATGTGAAAACAAACCAGCTGGAAATACACAACAGATTTTATTGTTTAACATCAGCACTTGGTTTAGTTTGTCTGGATCAAATAAGTCGGTGTCTGTCTCCATCATCAGGATTTCTGTCACATCTGATTAATATTTGTTTTATATGTGAAATCAAATTCAGCTGCCTTTGTTGCTAAATCTAACGAAAAAGAATATTTCAGCACAAACAACTCGTCTATGTTCTCTTTGTTCACTTGAACGCAGCCTCAGTGTTTCAAGTTGTGACTTCCGGAAATAAAGTGATTAATGATTAAAACATGCAAACACCAGAGGGCGCTGTTTTCTTGGCTAGCAGGTGCAGTGGAGGTTGAAAACAACGTTGTTAGATGTTGGATGAACACAAACATTTCATGTAAGAGCTCAGAGATCAACTTCAGGAAATCCTGAGGGAGAAATGGACAAACCCTGATGGATCACAGTCAGGTTTATCCTGATCACCCAGAGAGGTTGTCAGTAAGATTTCAGATCCTGAGTGAACAGAGTCTGACTGGGCGCTGTTACTGGGCGGTGGAATGGGGAGGACTGGGAGGTTATGTAACAGTCGCCTACAAGGATGTCTATAAATCAGCATTTGGATATAATGACAAATCCTGGGCTTTATTTTGTAACCCAAACAATAATCGATTTTTGCACAACAACATCAAAACTTCCATCCCAGGTTCAAACATCTCCAGAGTTGGAGTTTACCTGGACCAGCGAGCAGGTACTCTGTCTTTCTACAGCGTCTCTGGGACCATGACTCTGCTCCACAGAGTCCAGACCACCTTCACTCAGCCGCTCTACGCTGGAATACGACTCTGCATCTGCTTTGGAGACACAGCTGAGATCCGTAAACTGAAATAATTTCCCTTTTTGTTGCTGAAATGTGGAACTGTGCTAAAAAGAGTCCACATGTTGAAAAATGAAAAGATGTTATCGCCTTCAGCCTTCACTCCATCTCAACTAGCTCTGTGTTTCTACACGTCTGGGATCAAACAGGTCCTCTAGACGGTTTCTGTATAAGATTTCAGAACCTTTCAGGAAATAACACAAACAACAAAAACACAACTCTAATGTTGTTCAATGAGATCAGCTGAAAAAGGAGCTGAGCTACATTTTTCTGAATCGCAACGCCCCACCACACTTTGTGATCTTTAAGCATCTCAACAACTAAATATGTATATCCAGAGCGAGTGTTGACTGCAGTGAGAGTCCATCAAAAAGGCCAAACTGCTGGGATCTTGCATCCAGCTCTGCCTTTGACTGTTTAATGAGTGTTTTATATGCTTTCTTTCTACTGCTGCTTTTACTGGAACGGTTTTCTGGATAAATCTCATAAAGTCATGTAATTCAACTCTATATTATATATAGTTTATTGCCGTGCTGCTTCGCTCCTGCTCAAGACTCAGCGTGAACAAACGTCTGTGGCTGGAACATTATTGTCCCATAAGCAGCTGTTATCTGCTGTTCAGATAACACTCTTTATTTTTTAGTATATTTGTGTTGATTTTGGTTTGTTTTGTTTTGTGTCTCTTCTTTTGTTTGAACATTGAAAGAAAGTCAATTAATCAAATTGAATTTTATTCCTGGTGAGTTGTATTATTTTGTTTGGAAAAACAAATGAGTTTGGAATTGTGATCATCTTAATTTTACAAGGATAAAACTGTGGTTTAAACCAGTCAGTTGTGTTGATTCATGTGTAAAAAATGATAATGATACAGAATAATGGAGAGATTCTGCTTGTAAGAAAAGTAAAACTGGTGCTAATGATTAATAAATGTTTTTCTTTCTGGAATAAATAAGTCAGCATCTTACTTCCAGGATTTCACCTTGATCTGAATAATATTTGTTTTATGCTTGGAAGCAAATCTTGTTGCTTTTCTCCCTGATTCAGCATTTAATCCTAAACTTAAAGAAGAAAATAAACAGAAAACACTATTTTTCAACATCTATCAACTGTAGGAAACATACAGGAGTAAATTACTGAACTAAATGCAACTAAAAATCTCATCTCAGAGCTCTGCTGTTCTCCTTCAGACCTGCAGGTTTCTGCTGTAACTTTCTTTGTTGAGTTGAAGGCATCACTGTGACAAACTGTGACCCCTGAAGTCAAAGAGTCTCATGTTCAAACCTGCTTTTATCTTGATACAGAACTCAGATACCTGAAGTTACATAACTGGTGCAAACACAAGAGGGCGCTGTTATCCTTTTAAAACCAAGAGGCGAACAACATCCATTTATCTCTCTTTGTAAAATGTTTCAACGTTTCATTATCAGTATTATTATTAGTCTTCACTTTGTCTGTCTATGTACTTCGTTCATCATATTTTTCATTGTGTGTTTCTAGTTTTATGTCTGCCCTGTTTTTAACCTATCTGGCTGTGTTAACACACCTGGCTGTATGAAACGTGTTCAATAAATAAAGTTTGATTGACTGACTGATTTACATTCGACGTTTTTCCTTCCTTTTTTCTAGGAAGTCAGAGAGAGTCCGTGTTAAGACGGTTCTTTGGGGCCCGATACAATGTTGGAGCAGCCCTGTTTCTTAGAGGGATGAAGTAGAAGTTAAAATATTGTTTGACAAGATTTGTTGTATAAAACAAACCTGGGAAAGTGTATGTGCTTTTATCAATCACACCAACAGTACATTTTCTTAAAATCGATAACAAAGGATTACGATTAAAGACCAATTTTAACACCTACAAGCAGTAGGAAGCATACAGAAGTACATTTTTGAATACATTCAAAGTAACCAAATATTTCAGCTCTAGATCTTGTGTATTTTAACATGCTGAAGAGTTTCTGCTCCATTTTTCTCAACGGACTTGCCATTATTTATGTCACACATCAGCCATTTAACTAGGATAAGGTCCAGTGAGGTATGACAGGGGCTGCATCATTCTGATGGCTTAGGTTATCCTGAACTATCTCTACAATCATGCTGCTGCAGGCTTAGGCTGCTGGAGGACAACCTGACCACTTTTCCTCACTCTGCAACTTTCTTCTTCTACTACTCTCCATTCGCAATATTTGCTGTTATTTCAACTGTTAACGTTTTGTTTTCTCTCCATAGAAGCTACTCCTGGTCTGGTGTTCTGTTTGGTTGTGGTACCTTCCTGGAGGAGGGCTTCAGCTGAGATAAAGCTGCCATCAGCTAAACATTTTAATTCTTTATTTTTCATTAGCATAGAAAGTACTCCTAGATCAGTTCATCTGTTTCTTTTTGTGTATCTGCTCTGTCTTCTCAAACCGCCAGTTGGTCGTGGAAGATGGCCGCTCATACTGAGCCAGGTTCTGGTTCTGCTGCAGGTTTCTTCCTGTTAAAGGGGAGTTTTTCCTCTCCACTGTCGCCTCATGCATGCTCGCTATGAGGGATTGCTGTAAAGTCAACGACTCAACACAAGCTACTATCTACTATCACTGCATGCTCGTCCAGGAGCAATGAATTGTGCAACTCAACGACTCGATGCAATCTGCTGGATTTCCTTAGATAGAAAACTTTTTAAACTAATTTGAATAATAAACTGAGCTTAATGCACTGTTTGATAACTAGGATCAATTGAAATGTATCTATGATTGAACTGAAATGACTTTTTTCGAAAGTGCCTTGAGATGATATGTTTTGTGAATTGGTGCTATAGAAATAAACTGAATTGAATTAAACTGATCTGAACTAGGCACCTAGGTCTAAGTCTAAATTTGTTAGCCAGATGAAGAGAACTTGCTGAAGTTCAAACCCAGCGTACTGAGTATTAAGAATATAGGTCTGAGTATTTTAGAAGCAGCTGATGGGAGTTTCACTAAAAGTCATCTCCCAGGTTTACAGAGAATGGCCCAACACAGACAACATATCCAGGGATTGGGAGTTTTATGGAGAAAAAATGCCTTGTTGGTATCAGAGGTTAAAGGAAAGGGATTAGATTGGTTTGAGATGATAGAAAGGCAACAGTACCTCAAATAATCCTTCATTAAACCAACGGTCTGCAGAATACCATTTCTGAGTACCCAACATGTTGAGCTTTTGAACAAGATGGACTACATCCTGAGAAGACCACTCTGAGGGTCACTCCTGTCAGCCAAGAACAGGACACTGAGGTTACAGTTTATACAGGATCATCAAAATTGGACAATACCGGAAAAGGAAAATGTTGCCTGGTCCGATGAGTTTCAATTTCAGCTGCAACAATCAGGTGGTACAGTAAAAATTTTGCACACAAATCCCCCCAAAACATGATGGTATTGCTCCATCCCGCCTCAGATCAACAATTCAGGCTGCTGGTGGAGATATAAAAGTGTGGGGGCTATTTTCTTGACACATTTTAGATCACTTACTATCAACTGAACATCGTCCAAATCCCACATCTTTTTGTTACTGACCATGTATTACCAAAGTGTACAGAGCTTTTGATGACTACTTCCAGCAGAATATCGCACCATGTCGCACATCTCGAATCATCTTGAACAGAAAGAGTTCAGAGGCCTCCACAGGCACCAGATCTCAATCCAACAGAGCATCTTTTAGGAAGATTTGCATCATGAATGTGCAACCGATAAATCTCCAACAATTGTGTGCCTATCATTTCAGTTTGGAGCAAAATCTCTGCAAATTTTTCTGACACTTTGAATCTTTGCCATGAAGAATAAACGTAATTCTGACGGCAAAAGTGGATCCAACAAGGTGCAAGCAAATTAAATTGGCTTATGAATGTAATAAGCAGATACAGCATCTAGTGGTTGTAGGACCTAGCAACCCTTTGAAAGGATTTCCCATTAAATGCTTCAAATGGTTTTGAACACGTCACACAAAAGGCAGCTGACTTAATGTGTCATGTGACTTTTACTAAACCGATCGAGCTCTGGATTCTTGTTTCATTACAGGAAGACTTTGTTTCACTTTGAAGCAAAACTGGTTTCCACTTTTTTTTATAGCAACCATTTTTTGCCTGTCTACAATTGGGTCCTTGACACCACTGTGAAGTTATCTCATTTAATTAAACAAGAAATGTAATTTCCTCCAAAGGTAACAGGAAAAGATTTGTTCATCAATGAAGAAATTAATGTAACTGACTAAATAACTGATTTAAGTGCCTCAGATAAAGGTTAAATTACAATAATAAACATAATGGAAAATGAGCTATTATTGAAAGACGATGTGAAAGAAGATGTTACACATCCTGTATCTCTATGAAACTGCTCTGATTACTCCTCCCTCATCTTCCTTCCCTTTTGTTCTTCTACAAAAGCAGTGACTCCATCTATTTTTCTTTGTTCCCTCCCTAGTAGATCTACAGTTTTATTAGTTATAGATGCTGAGACGCCTCATTCACTGCATAACCATATTGTAGGTAGATGAGAGATCAGACTGGTTTCATTTGCCAGAAAGTGAAACATAAACCGTCTCTGAGAGCAGAAATGGCGCAGAAAGGAGTTCAGCTGGACCGAGAGAGTTTCTCCTGTTCAATCTGTCTGGATCTACTGAAGGATCCGGTGACGCTTCCCTGCGGACACAGCTACTGCATGAAGTGTATTGAAAACTTCTGGGATGAAGAAGACCAGAAAGGAGTTCCCAGCTGTCCTCAGTGCAGACAGACCTTCACACCGAGACCTGTCCTGGTGAAAAACATCATTCTAGCAGCTTTAACTGAGCAGTTGAAGCTAACTGGACTTGGAGCTTCTCCTCCTGATCAGAGCTTTGCTGGACTTGAAGATGTGGCCTGTGATATGTGCTCTGGTAGGAAACTGAAAGCCACAAAGTCTTGTTTGATGTGTTTGTTGTCTTACTGTGAGAATCACCTGCAGCCTCATTACGACGTGGCTCAGTTGGAGAAGCATCAGCTGGTGGAGCCCTCCAAGCAGCTCCATGAGAACATCTGCTCCCATCACGATGAGGTGATGAAGATGTTCTGTCGCTCTGATCAGCAACGCATCTGTTACGTCTGCACAGTGGATGAACATAAAGGCCATGATGTGGTCTCAGTTGCAGCAGAGAGGAAGGAGAAGCAGAAAGATGTGGAGTTGAGGAGACGAGAAATCCAGCAGACGATCCAGGATCAAGAGGAAGACATAAAGTTGCTTCAGCAGGAGGTGGAGGCCATCAATGCCTCTGCTGATAAAGCAGTGGAGGACAATGAGAAGATCTTCTCTGATCTGATCTGTCTCATCCAGAAAAGAAGCTCTGAGTTGAAGCAGCAGATCAGATCCCAGCAGGAATCTGAGGTGAATGGAGTCAAAGATCTTCAGGAGAAGCTGGAGCAGGAGATCTCTGAGCTGAAGAGGAAAGATGCTGAGCTGGAGCAGCTCTCACACACAGAGGACCACAACCAGTTTCTGCAGAGCTACCCCTCGCTGTCTGCTGTTAGTGAGTCTAAACACTCATCCAGCATCGATGTTCGTCCTCTGAGGTACTTTGAAGACGTGACAGCAGCTGTGTCAGAGCTCAGAGATAAACTGCAGGACATCCTGAGGGAGAAATGGACAAACGTCTCACTGAGAGTCACTGACGTGGATGTTTTACTGTCAGAACCAGAACCAAAGACCAGAGATGACTTCCTAAGATATTCACAGGAAATCACTCTGGATCCAAACACAGCTCACAAACAGCTGCTACTATCTGAGGGGAACAGGAAGGTGACCCTGATGGGTCGCAGTCAGGTTTATCCTGATCACCCAGAGAGGTTCTTTGTACCATTTCAGATCCTGAGTGAACAGAGTCTGACTGGGCGCTGCTACTGGGAGGTGGAATGGGGAGGACTGGGAGGCTACGTAGCAGTCGCCTACAAGGATGTCATCTCAGCAGAGAGTGAATTTGGAAATAGTGACAAATCCTGGGCTTTACATTGCAACAAAAACAAAACCGAGTTTTTGCACAACAGCATCAGCGTTCCTGTTGCAAGTTGTCAGAGCGCCAGAGTTGGAGTTTACCTGGATCTCGGTGCAGGTGCCTTATCTTTCTACAGCGTCTCAGAGACGATGACTCGTCTTTTCAAAGTCAAGACTCCCTTCACCCAGCCTGTCTATGCTGGAATATGTATCTACTTCAGTTATGGTGATACTGCTGAGATCTGTGAAGTTTAGATTTCTCTTGATATGATGGTATGACAGGTCTGTGTTGAAATCGTTTATTATCCAGGGCATACCTCTAAACTCTTTCTGCTTTACTGTAATCTTGAACAGGTTAAGGTAGTTACAAAAACGATCGATGGATAACGGTCTGTGTTGCTTTCCCACTGCTTGGATATCAGTCATTTTTTGTTGTTTTGTCAGAACATTATTGTGTCTTCAGTAAATCTGCCGGTGTGATCCTTATTTTGATTCAGGTTTTTGTTTACTCTCACTTTTGTATGGTTGTTTTAAATATCTCTTAAGTATGATGTATGATTTCTTCCAATAATTTTCTGGATCATTTAAATCTTTCTACAAAATGTGTTCTCTGAAATGTATAAAAACATTGTGATTTCATATTATTCTGTATTAACCACCCTAATTTGCTCTGGGTGAATGAATGTGTAAGTGACCTAACTGAACTGATTCAAAGAAAATTACTTAACATTTAAACATCTGAGCAAACCAATACTTCCATAAATAAAATTATTTTTATTTGGAAACAAAAAAATTTGAACTCTGTCTTTTTTCCAGGATTTTCATCGACTCAACAAGTTTTTGACTTTTAAAGAAAATTCAGATGCTATTCTTCCGAAACCGCCAAAACATTTGTTCTTCGTGGCATTTCAGCAACAATATGAATCATCTAATGTATAAACACCAAAATAAATAAATAAATAAATAAATAAATAAATAAAAATAATAAAAAAAAACAACTTTTTAGAAAAGCCTTTCCTGAATCTCTTTGAAAGATTTGGCCAAATGTTCAAAGGAGGACTCAGGACTTCAGGCTGCAGCTGGTGGTGTGATTTTATTTTTCTTTCCCTTGCAAGTAAAATGCAATGTGCAGATTATTGCAGAAAAAAAATACAAAAACCAAAAATTGGTGAAATAATGACTCCCAGTGTCTACAAAGTAATAAAACTGAACTTATAACAAAATATGGAGGTGGCACAAGGCTCCTAACTATGGGGGTACGACTGGACCAAGGCGCAGACAGCCACAGGAGTAATTTTGTGATTTTAATAAAATGCTGAAAACTTACTGCACTGGAATCAGGTACAGGATGAGGAGCTTGAACAGAGACACATGTGATGGCATTGAACAACAGTCAAGGCATCGAACGTAAGGTTTCGGCGAGGGACAAAGAAAAATCTGGAGCTTTTATACTGAGGAAAGGTAGTGAAGTAACAAGAGAAACCAGACAAAGTATTAAGGGGAAATGTGGCAGAAAGCAGAGAAGTGAGGGAGGAGACTAATTAACACACAAGCTAAAACTGAGACTAAAATTGGAACCAAAGTACAAAACCTGACAATAATCTAAAGGAAATAATACAAATATACAAGAAACAAAACACAAGGAAATGAACATAATAATGAACATAAATAATCCACAAGAGACAATGAGAGCCACTCAAACAAAAACACCAAGGAATGTGACAGACATCGAATACACAAGAAAACAATGGCAAAGGTGTCTTAAATGGTATTGTTACGTGTTGTAAGCAACTCGTAACACGCAACATGTCTCCTACGAATGTACATGGCCTAAGCACTGATGAGACAGAGCTGGAGAAAGAGAAAAGTTTTAGTTTTAATTTTAAATTGTAAACTACAATCAATTGATTATTGCTCTTTTCTCAAAGTTAGGCTTGCAATGACTAATAATATTACATAAATTTTAACTCTGGTTGACATTTAAGTCAAACATTACAACATGGCATTCTGCCATCACAAAGGTTGTAGATGGTGTGACCTTTTTTTTTTTTTTTTTTTTTTTTTTTAGGAAAGTGATCGTCAAAATTCAGCTTTTTAAAAATATTAGCTGTTTTTTAAAAGAAACAATCTTCAGTGTTTTTACCAAATAGTGTTGATAAATTTTAGTCAGACATTCCCTTGGATAAAAATGCAGCTTGAGAGTAGTTTGCAGACTTGTGGTCCTTTATTTGAGGTGTGATATTTTAAATGAGCTGTTTTGAAAAGAATTAAACACAGTATCCCTGTCAGACGACTCTGATCCACCCTCTTCTTCTTCTGCTTAAAGAGCCATGTGACGCTCTCCATAAATCTCTTAGTTCCCTCCTTGTCAGATCTACAGTTTAATAATGAGTCTAAATCCTGACACGCCTCCTTCATAACATCAGCACATGACATGCAACTCAAGCTTAGACTGGTTTCATTTGCCAGAAAGTGAAACATAAACCGTCTCTGAGAGCAGAAATGGCGCAGAAAGGAGTTCAGCTGGACCGAGAGAGTTTCTCCTGTTCAATCTGTCTGGATCTACTGAAGGATCCGGTGACGCTTCCCTGCGGACACAGCTACTGCATGAAGTGTATTGAAAACTTCTGGGATGAAGAAGACCAGAAAGGAGTTCCCAGCTGTCCTCAGTGCAGACAGACCTTCATACCGAGACCTGTCCTGGTGAAAAACATCATGCTAGCAGCTTTAACTGAGCAGCTGAAGCTAACTGGACTTGGAGCTTCTCCTCCTGATCAGAGCTTTGCTGGACTTGAAGATGTGGCCTGTGATATGTGCTCTGGTAGGAAACTGAAAGCCACAAAGTCCTGTTTGATGTGTTTGTTGTCTTACTGTGAGAATCACCTGCAGCCTCATTACGACGTGGCTCGGTTAAAGAAGCATCAGCTGGTGGAGCCCTCCAAGCAGCTCCATGAGAACATCTGCTCCCGTCACAATGAGGTGATGAAGATGTTCTGTCGCTCTGATCAGCAACGCATCTGTTACGTCTGCACAGTGGATGAACATAAAGGCCATGATGTGGTCTCAGTTGCAGCAGAGAGGAAGGAGAAGCAGAAAGATGTGGAGTTGAGGAGACGAGAAATCCAGCAGAGGATCCAAGATGGAGAGAAAGTTGTGAAGTTGCTTCAGCAGGAGGTGGAGGCCATTAACGACTGTGCTAACAAAGCAGTGGAGACCAATGAAGATATCTTCACTGAGGTGATGTGTCTCATCCAGAAAAGAAGCTCTGAGGTGAAGCAGCAGATCAGATCCCAGCAGGAATCTGAGGTGAATGGAGTCAAAGATCTTCAGGAGAAGCTGGAGCAGGAGATCTCTGAGCTGAAGAGGAAAGATGCTGAGCTGGAGCAGCTCTCACACACAGAGGACCACAACCAGTTTCTGCAGAGCTACCCCTCGCTGTCTGCTGTTAGTGAGTCTAAACACTCATCCAGCATCAATGTTCGTCCTCTGAGGTACTTTGAAGACGTGACAGCAGCTGTGTCAGAGCTCAGAGATAAACTGCAGGACATCCTGAGGGAGAAATGGACAAACGTCTCACTGAGAGTCACTGAAGTGTATGTTTTACTGTCAGAACCAGAACCAGAGCCCAAGACCAGAGATGACTTCCTAAGATATTCACAGGAAATCAACCTGGATCCAAACACAGCTCACAAACAGCTGCTACTATCTGAGGGGAACAGGAAGGTGACCCTGATGGGTCGCAGTCAGGTTTATCCTGATCACCCAGAGAGGTTGTCAGTAAGATTTCAGATCCTGAGTGAACAGAGTCTGACTGGGCGCTGTTACTGGGAGGTGGAGTGGGGAGGACTGGGAGGTTATGTAACAGTCGCCTACAAGGATGTCTATAAATCAACATTTGGATATAATGACAAATCCTGGGCTTTATTTTGTTACCCAAACAATAATCGATTTTTGCACAACAACATCAAAACTTCCATCCCAGGTTCTAATATCTCCAGAGTTGGAGTTTACCTGGACCAGCGAGCAGGTACTCTGTCTTTCTACAGCGTCTCTTGGACCATGACTCTGCTCCACAGAGTCCAGACCACCTTCACTCAGCCGCTCTACGCTGGAATACAACTCTGCATCTGCTTTGGAGACACAGCTGAGATCCGTAAACTGAAATAATTTCCCTTTTTTCCCTTTTTGTTGCTGAAGTCAACAGCAAAAAGTCCAACAAAAAGGCCAAACTGCTGGGATCTTGCATCCAGCTCTGCATTTGACTGTTTAATGAGTGTTTTATATGCTTTCTTTCTACTGCTGCTTTTACTGGAACGGTTTTCTGGATAAATCTCATAAAGTCATGTAATTCAACTCTATATTATATATAGTTTATTGCCGTGCTGCTTCACTCCTGCTCAAGACTCAGCGTGAACCAACGTCTGTGGCTGGAACATTATTGTCCCATAAGCAGCTGTTATCTGCTGTTCAGATAACACTCTTTATTTTTTAGTATATTTGTGTTGATTTTGGTTTGTTTTGTTTTGTGTCTCTTCTTTTGTTTGAACATTGAAAGAAAGTCAATTAATCAAATTGAATTTTATTCCTGGTGAGTTGTATTATTTTGTTTGGAAAAACAAATGAGTTTGGAATTGTGATCATCTTAATTTTACAAGGATAAAACTGTGGTTTAAACCAGTCAGTTGTGTTGATTCATGTGTAAAAAATGATAATGATACAGAATAATGGAGAGATTCTGCTTGTAAGAAAAGTAAAACTGGTGCTAATGATTAATAAATGTTTTTCTTTCTGGAATAAATAAGTCGGCATCTTACTTCATTGGTGACCCTGATGGATCACAGTCAGTTTTATCCTGATCACCCAGAGAGGTTCTCTGTACCATTTCAAATCCTGAGCAAACAGAATCTACCTGGGCGCTGCTACTGGGAGGTGGAGTGGGGAGGACTGGGAGGTTACGTCGCAGTCACTTATAGGGATGTCTATGAAAGAGACAGTGAGTTTGGAGAAAATGACAAATCCTGCGCTTTATTTTGTAACCCAAATAATCATCAATTTTTGCACAACAGCATCAAAACTTCCATCCCAGGTTCAAACATCTCCAGAGTTGGAGTTTACCTGGACCAGCGAGCAGGTACTCTGTCTTTTACAGCGTCTCTGGGACCATGACTCTGCTCCACAGAGTCCAGACCACCTTCACTCAGCCGCTCTACGCTGGAATACGACTCTACCTCCGTTTCAGCGACTGTGCTGAGATCTGTAAACTGAGAAATTCATGTTAAGTCTAGGTACTAAAGGTGCTGCAAACGCTGTTGCAATGTAAATACTAAGTTTTTGCTTTTTGCTGAAATTCCAAAATATTCTGCATAAAATCTGCATGATTTCACATAAAAGAAAAATTAAAAACTGACATACACCATACATGTATGTCAGCCAAAATGTGTTTTCTTTCCCTTATCTCCATCTCATCCATCTGGGAAGGCTTCCTCAGGGACTTTTGGGTCTACTGGTTCAGTAAGTTAAGGAGCATCAAGTGGGAACTTTCAGGTATTTTTGTTTCGGACTTCTCTGAGAGGAACCTGGAAATTCATAACTTGCAGAATTAAAACGAAACCCTGACTGGCATCATTTTAGTTAAAAACTAAAATTGTTTCTAATGAGGATCAGTTTTGCAGTCATTTCTGAATCAGTTTGACGGTATGGTGTTCATTTTTGTTGTTTTGTATTGTGGGGTTGTATTGTGAAGTTCTGTATTTTTGATCAACGGTGACAGAAATACCCCCTCATTTTGAAATGTTACCACATGACAGCCTCATGACTCAGAAACACATGCTTCTTCCAGCGTCAGCCGAGGTCGTTCTCTGTTTGGCACAAAGAAGTGCTGCCAGATCAGCAACTAGATGTACATTTTTGACTTCTTTGTTTCAACAAAACCAGTATGCCAAGTATTCAAATAGAAGTGCAGCGGCAGCCATGAAAATATATTTCCATGGTAAAGAAGGAAAAAAATGTTCTAAATAAATAACACTGATAATATTGGCTGAGCCGTCGCTGCTCTCCTGCTCCATTGTTGCCACATGTTTCTTCAGGTGCAGGGATTGCTTCAAAATCAAGGACTCGGTGTAACTGGCTGGATTTCTCTATAATCTCTGACCATTTGGCATTATAGTCTAAATTCAGACTGTCTCGTATTACTTTGAAGATTAGATTGGACTATACTCCATTGACCAAACAACTGTATTGTACTGGTAAGAATTGGATTTCTGTGTAAATAAATTGGACCCTATCTTATAAAATGCAAATAAACCATTTTTTTGTGAATTAACGGTATATAAATATGTTTTGGTTTTCTTGGATTCATGCACATCATTTGACTTTGTGGATGATCCTGTTCTTTTGAATCAACTCGAGGGGGAGGCTGTACTGTCCTTTGGTGGTTGTTCCCGTATTTATTTGGTAGCACTTTGACATTTTGGAGTTTTTCCTCATTTATCCATGTCTGAACCAGTTTTGCTCACTCCATATGTTTCCTTTGGGTCAAATCTTTCAAAAATACAACATTAATTTGATTGTTATGCAGAAGACACGGAGATTTAAATATCCCTGTGTCCTTTTGACCCAACACAGTAACATCCATTCATGGCGTCTGAGGTGAAATCCTGGATAGCTGATGAAGTTCTGCATTCGACTGATACCCGGTGTGAAATATTCGTTTTGGTTTTCAAAACACCTTCATGAACATTAAATATCACTTAACACCACTGGCTTTAAATCTTCAGGCTAAAGCCAGAAATTTAGGTAGAATTTGATGAGTAGCTGAAATTCAAAAATACTTCATGGCTGGGTGTACACACTCTGCTCCGTCAATCATTTAATTTGCTAGCAGAGACACGTAGATCTCTGATCCCTACACTGCCCCATCAGGATGTCCACTCCTTCCACCTGTCTTAAGACTTTTAATTATGGGCTGCCGGGTGGCTCAGAACAGGCGCAAAATATGGGGAGGCAATAGTCCTTAACGTGTTTGTCCTCGGGATATTTGTTGCATGTCTTCCCCTTCTTTCTCCACCCACATTCCTGTCAAAGTACTGTTCAATAAGGGCCACCAGTTCCCAAAAAATGTTAAAAATGCTGATGGAAATATTGGAATGTTGGCATTTTTAAGGCAATAAAAGATTTTACATGTTTTTCTGATGAGAGGGAACCAAATCAAAGGTTCTGACATATTCTTAGAGTTTCTTTAGAGATTGTTTTACGCCTATCAGTAGGATTGTTTTCTACAATAGTTTTATTCAAATGCATATAAGCATGTAGTTTCATCAAGTTTTCTGTTTTTACTTAAATCTCCATAATAAAAATTTGTTATACGTGAATGAATATTCATTCACCATTAGAGGGAGTACAGAGCCCTCTTGTGGCAACCTCGAGAAGTTTAGTTATCTTCCACTAAAAATAAAGCTGAGAACACCCTGAAGGCACCGCAGACTACATTAGACCATTGATTATCTCATGCTGCTCTGCAAGTGGACATATAAGGCACCTTTAACTGCGGCTATTGTACCTTAGCTGTATTTCCTGCCACTATTGTGTGCTTTCAGAGATTGGAGGTGTTTTCTCAGTGGCTTGAACAGCCAGAGGCAGAAAAGTTCCTGTTTCAAAAATTCACCAAGTTCTTGCTGGTTTACCAAAAACCGGTACCCAAACATCCATTCGATACAAGTTCGTCTTCAGATTGAGTAAAAATAATCAAGAGTAATTTTGTAGGGAGATTGTGACTAAACAGTCCACCATACTGTGGCAGACGTAGAAAAACTGGTGGATTTTTGGCTAAGAGAGTTGACCACCTTACCATGAACCTCAAGCTCCTTCCAGCTTGTGAGGTCGCCAACAGATCTGATTTAATCTAAATGCAGCAGCTTGTTTTATCTGTCATGCAGTTCATACCATGAACCATAATAATGCATAGAGGCTTATCTATAGTGTAGAATAATCATACATTGTTTAGGAAAAGACTACTTATATAAGCTGTATATTTTAGATAGTGCTCTGATTTCTTCATCATGTTAAATATGCATTACCTGTCCAGTTTTACCAGTGAACTGACTAAATTTGTCTAATAGATTACAATAAATAAATAACAAATGTGACTTTTCTCTGTTATTCACCAAATATAAGATGAAGAGTATTTTATTCTTTAATTATAGACCAGCTCTGACCATCCTAAACAAAAACAAAAGCAGACAACTAAAAAGGAGACATTTGATCTTCCTTGAAACCATTCCAGCAGATGTAACATGTGTCATTTATTGCAACACTCCTGTGTTATAGCTCAGTTCATTTTTAAGCAGAAAATACCTGTCAGATCAATCTGAATATGAACAATGTGTCAATGTGAAATAAAGGGGCAGCTGTGGCAATATGAATGTGAACAAACTCAGGGAGAGGACAGAAGCTTGATTCATTTTCTTTCCCAAGATTACTTTTACTTCCTCTTAAAAATATGCTAATTTTTAAAACATTTTAGAATTATTTTTTGATTATTTCATTGGGTTTAAACCCTTTCAACACAGCTACTCTCGCTGAAACACAGGTTATAATTTTCCCAACTGATCTGTTTTAAACAAACAGTTACAAATAGATATAACATAAGCATTGACAAGAGTTATGTGAAGAAAAATAAAGTAAAATAAAAACAATTTTAAAAAATGCTATTACGAGCATAATAATATTTTCAATAATTTATTATAAAATTAGACTCACAAAAATCAATAAAAATGATAGATTTGTAAATTCGATAAGTTTCTTTGCATAAATTTACTTTGTGCTTCTGAAATGATCACACATTTAGCTTAATTTGTATTTTCTAATCAGGTAAGGCCAACGAAGCCGTTTGTTTTTATTGTTTTATAAAAGTGCAGGTCTATCAACTTTATTGCTTCTTTATTTTGAAAACAGACAAGAAGGACAAACTGACAAATGTAGTTTATTTTGTTCTTGACACAATGAGAGAAAGCAAAAGAAATATAGGAAATTTCTATAATTTTTAGATTTTCATCTTTACTTTTGACTAAAAATAAATTTGAGAAAGTTTTTTTCGCTTTTCTTTTTTGCTGAGGCTGGAAGGCCTGGAAAATTTTGCTCCTCTATAGATGGGCTCAGCCTAAAAACCACGTGCTTTTAAACCCTTTAAAGGGATCAAATATCTGTTTGCCGACATTACTTTAGATTCAGAGACTCATACAAGACTAGATTAAATGTTATTTCCACAAGTAAAAGACAGCAAAATGTAGTGACCCTCTAACCAGAGGAGCAAAAGAACAGCACGGTCTATACACAGCTTTTAAAGTCTGTTTCTCCTACGTCGCCGCTGCTGCTGGGAACATTAACAGGAGCACCACCTCCTGATGGGGGCCTCCTCCACCTCATGGCTGGCGGTGGGGCTGCCATTGGGTTCGGAGCCGTGGGCCCCATAAGTGCTCTGCTCCATCCTCTTCATCACCAGGTTCAGCAGGGTGAGCACAGCGGCGTCCACATTGACTCCCGTCACAGCACTCGTCTCGAAGTAGGGGATGCTGAGGGAAGCAGAAGATCGTTGGGATTTTTATGAATCAAAAAATTTACAAGATGCAGCATGTTCAGATCACCTTATGAGAGCTATAAAAAATATTTTCATCTTTTTATTGCAGTTTGTTTCTGTTAGACTTGTTTTTACTATGACTTGATTTAAATTCATTTTAAGGATCTAAACATCTAGACTATTTCTATTTTGATCATATTCTACCTGATGAAGGTTAGGACTTTAAATATTAGATCTGCACTCGGCATTGGAGGGAGGACAGTGCCATCTTGTGGTGAACTGGGGAAGTTCAGTTCTCCAACTGAAAAGGTTAATACTTTAAACAATAAAGCAACAACATAATACAGAGCACTGTTTAAGTCAATAGTTATTCCTAATTTCTTTGTCTTCTGCTTCCAATAAGTCAGTGTATTTGTAATCTTTTAGTGGTTTTCAAATTTTCTTTGAACGTTGGCTCCCTTCCCCCCTTTTTTTGTTGACTGACTGTTTACTTAAAGTCTTTCAGTTTACTTAGTCTCTTAACATTGATCTGTGTTTATTACTCAAGGGATGAACCAGGGTTGTTCCCACATATAATGTACAAGGTAGAAAAAAAAATAATTGGGTCTTCAGCCTCTTACTAACCAGCTACTGAGTGTCAAAAAGGCCGAAATAGGTCATAAAGCCCCCCCATTTTTTTTTCTTTAGTTGAATCTATGAAAAATATGATGAATAACACAGTTTTGCTGACATAAAATGGTATTTTCGTCCTAAAAAGCAGATTCAGACAGATAAAAAGATTGACTAGCTGAGGGATTTTTTTTTCCTTATTTCTTAAAGACATGACTTTCGGATACACTGTCTTTCTGCAATAGAGACTTTTTTTTTAGGCCCGGTACTTGATCTTTTGTCTTCTGCTTGAAATCTTTCCCTATTTTATACAGCTATATTAAAAATAGCAATGGTGTTTTGTTTTTTTTTTTTTTTAAAAAGTGAGTAGTATTGAAAATCTTGATTACAAGCAAATGCTTTGGAACACTTCACATTTATTTCCAAATCAAAAACATGAAGAAAAAGTGATTTACTTTGTTAAAAGTTTACAGAAACATAGCAAAGGGAATATTAGACTGTTTAAAAATAGCAGTGTTTGCATATACTGAAAAATGCTTGAAGATTTAGCTTTCCATTGAATCAATGAACCAGTAGTTAGCTGAAAACTGCTGCTTCTGAGAAAAGCTTTGCAACATTTGTTTTTATTTCAACTTTGAACTTTAAGTTCTCTGTTTTTTACTCTGTCTTTTTCATCCTACAGCTTTTAAAACCCGCTAAAACCTTATCTGTTAAGATGTGTTTCTCTCCTAGACGAAGCCGCTAAAGGAGCTGCTACTACCATTAAATTCTTACTTTTCTCTAATATAGAAAGTACTCCTGGATCAGTGCTTTAGCTTCTTTTTTGTGTATCTGCTCTTTATTCTCAAATCCCCAGTCAGTCATGGCAGATGGTTGTTCAGACTGAGCCAGGTTCTGCTGGAGGTTTCTTCCTGTTAAAGGGGAGTTTTTCCTCTCCACTGTCGCCACATGCATGCTCGGTATGAGGGATTGCTGCAAAGTCAACGACACAATCCAAGCGATTGTCCACTGTCGCTAAATGCTCATCCAGGAGGAGTGAATACTGCAAGTCAATGAAGATGCAATGCAATCTCCTGGGTTTCATTAGATAGAAACGTTTTTGAAAAGCAGCCAGCTACCAAAAGAGAACCTCAAAATACCTTCTTGGAAAACTGTTGATCAGAGCTACTCTAAAATATTACAAGAAAGTCTGACTCTTCAAAAGCAAAGCAACCATTTGCTAGATTAGGCACAGTTTCTACCTGGATATCTGCAGAAGGCATGATAAAATATTTTAATATTATTATTATATTCATATAGTCAACACAGCTGAACTCTGGACAGGATGGAGAAGTGAGAAGGCCAGATAATTCATTTATTACACAGACTGTGGGGATGGCACCACAATGAGTGCAGACCAATTTTAAATGACTCAGAAAAACTACAGAAATAGGTGCAGGAAAAAAACTGAACTTAAAATGAGCAAATAGCTTTTGGAAACCATAAATCTTCCTGCTTTTAACACCTCATCTTTTGTCTTTACATTTTGTTATCTTGTTTAAAGGTCTTTGAAAGGGTAGTCATCCAAACCTTGAAACAGACGGTAAAACAATGATTTAGCTAACAGTTGGTAAATTTGGTAATATGGGAATAGGAAGAAAACCCCAATGACAGATAAAAGACCAGTCTTCCTCACTGATAAAGACTGAAACGTTTCTTCTCACCCGTATCTGTCTGCCAGTTCTCTGGCCAGTCTGGCATTAACATTCCTCGTGTCTTTGAGCTCTGCCTTGGTGCCCACCAGCACCACATCTGGGTTATCGCAGTACGCGTTGGCCTGAAGCTGACCTGCACAAGCACAAGGGAAACTGCTTCAACCTACCTGAAACTAGGAATCAATCAGGCTTAAAAGTCAACAAGAGGGGAAACAGGAAGACACATACTCATCCAGTTCCTGACGTTAAGGAAACTTTGCTGATTGGTCAAGTCGAACATCAACAGGAAGCCCATTGCATCTCGGAAGAAAGCCGTTGTGAGGCTGCGAAACCTTGGAATGAAGGATTTTTAACCATAATGGGAAAGAGTGTCTTATTAGTACATATCAAACAATGTCAAACTTGCCTCTCTTGACCAGCTGTGTCCCAGAGCTGAAGGTGGACTCTGAAGTTCCTCTCACTCGTCCCGTCAGCACCGGTCCCCATGTAAACCTGAACCAAACCAGAGAGCTTCATCCTCCATCCTAAAAACTACAGATTCAGAGCCTCCAGAGTTCATTTGTTGTTCAGTTGTTAGGAAATATGTTTTGGAGAGCTGTAAACGGGGGTAAAACCGAGATAATGTGTGTACTAGCTTGTAAATAACTTTGTTTCAAATAGTATCGGGGATTTTTAGATGTGTTCACGATGCAACAACACCAAATATTCCCGTCTCATCATGTTACCATTTCATTTTATTCATGCCACTGTTGAATATATAATATATGGTATATAATATATACAATAATTGATACAGCAACATTTGTTTTCTTTAAACAAATCTTACTTTGAAAACTAGGACAACTTGGTTTTAATCAGAATGAAAAAAAGATCACATCAGAGGGGTTCCTCAAGGCTCTATATTTGAGCCACTTTTATTCAGTATTTATAGGCTCCTGCCAGGTCAGATTATATAATTCTAGCATCCCTCATAATACCTATGCTGATGATGCAAAACTTTATATTTATCTCACTAAATGATTGAAGTCCCTTGGAGTCAAAGAGTGACTTTAACCTCTTTGAAGAACTCCTTTTAACGATGGGTTGTGCATGAATGGTTCTACACAAACTCACCTTGCCTTGAAAATGTGTGACTTGGGATTTTTCTTTCAACTTGAACTTGTATGTCTAACAGCTGGAGTTTAACATAAGGAAAAACAAGTTTTATCTTACACAGCACTCACCACTCTCTTTTCCCTGAAGTCAATGCCCACTGTGGTTGTGAACTTCCTGTTGAACTTGCCGTCTGTGTACCTGTAGAGGAAGGTGGTCTTTCCCACCCCCGAGTCCCCGAGTGCCAGCAGCTTGATCAGATAGTCATAGTCCCAGTCGACCATTGTGCAGTTTTGTTGAACCTGCAAATGACTCTCTGCAGATTTTCATGGGAGTTCAGACACATTAGAGTGATTTTCAGTAAATCCTGACAGGGTGAGTTAAATTCTTCCATCAAAGCTCCAGTTTTTTTCTCAAGCGGAAGCTGCATGACCATCACAGAGGCTTAACAGCACATAATAACTCCTTGATCACAGAAGGACTAGCACATGACTGGAGCTGGATTCCACATGAGCAGTCAAATGCCTCTCTGGAGTTTTTCTTGAATTCGCTCAGCAAAATAGGAGCCCTTTCATTGACAGAGAGCTACATGTAGACATCCTGATGCTGCATGATGCCACTGAGGTCATCGTTATGAGATGTGACACTGACTGGGAGCAGGCTGGCCATCAAAAACTGAGTGGATTTCATTTTAAAAATGATAAACAGACAACAACCCAGGCTAAAGTAGGCATCTTGTTATTACTTTAAGGTTATTGAAGAAACTGAGAATTCAGCCAAAGAGTACTATTTCTGTGAAACTGACAGAGCACATTTAAAAATTAACAGCTTTTGTTTCCTAAAATACTCGGCATCATCGAATGTGACAGGAATCTTACCGATCTATCTGCTGGGAGCACAAACATCCATTCAGAAGCCGTTCACCGCTTTATGAAATAAAAATAATGGCTCTCGTGAAGCATCGCAGACTCTGAACCTTTTCCCTCGTCTCACATGTGATCCGGGGAGGAGATTCAAGGCGGAGCCAACCTTACAGACTCTGTGTTTTCTGTTGGTTCTCATAAACAGGGGGGGGGGGGCAACTAAGGCTCTCTAAAACCTGGAAGGAGTTTCCTTTCAACAAATAATGTCCCGCCTTGGATTTTAGTAGAAAACGTCCCAGTGAGGAATGTGGCCCACTTCTACAGACGGAGTAATCCTGCTTCTCTTAATACTGCAATAAATAACGAGACAAATTTAAGGCCAATTTTTTCTATTAAAATAAAATAATTTATTAAACTTAAGACCAGGCTCCATAACATCATGCTTGATTTGATGTTGTGACACTGGAAAGCAGATTTTAAGAGCCGTTAGATGTTTCTTTAATTTTTCTAGAACCTAACAGCAAGAACAGAAAATCTTTAGAAAAACAGCTTCTTCATTATGACCCAGTTGTTTTCCTCTAACTGGGTTTGAAATACTTGAACAGATTATTCGACTGGCTGCTTCTTCCTTCAGCCTTTCTGTCTTTGCCTTTGGAGATGGAGCCTTTTCCCGTTTTTCTGGATAATGGCATCTTCAGAACCGGCTTCTGCTGCTTCCATTCAGACATGAGCTCCTCCTGAATGTCTGGTGGGAGCTCAGAAAACACCTCGGGGTCCACATTTCCTGGGAAATTACAGTCAGATGACCGGGGGAGCGATAATTTCTCCTTCTCCGTGACGTTCTCTCCATGAACTACACTTATTCCCGCCGGCCACTGGTGATTCATCCCGGATGGGTCCACTTTTATTGATGAATCATTTTCTGGAAGTTTGTTTTTTGACATGTGGGGAACTTCAAAGACCGAGTGGCTGGGCAGGGAGTTTAGATAAGCAGGAGATAAAAGTTCCTTCTGGATTTCTTCTGGAAGGAGTTTAAACACCTCCGGGTCGACATTCAGTGGTGGTTTGGTTTTGTCCGGATTTATTCCCGCTGTGCTGCAGGATGCTTCGTGGTTCTCCTCTCCACCATAAGCAGAGCTTTGTACCCATCTGGATCCATGTAATGATTGCTCAGAACTACAAGTGCCTTTTTGGGTGACTTGACTCTTTGGTGAGGCCATATTGCTGCATGCGTTCACCTGATGGTCCAAAAGGCAACTGTCAGCATTCTGGGCCGAGTTGTTCTACAGGAATTAAAGAAAAGAAGAAGAAGAGCCGTAATGAGCTCATGAATTACTATCACAACAGTACAACATTACACAAGATACTCTAAAGTAGATTAATTAGATCAGCAAATCATAGAAAAATGATGAAAGTAAACAAGTAAGTGAGTCAGTTTCGTAAATAGAGAACAGAAAAATAATTCTTTGATAAAAACTTGTCAAAAACTATATTAACTTTTGTTTTTTCCACTCAAATAGGAAGATTTGTTGCTGTCTCTTTTTTATGAATAAAAAAAGAAAAAACAGAAAAATTTGAGTTATGGAATAAAAAAAACCTAAAGAGTATGCATATTAGTTTTAAACTAGTTTTTTTTATTCGCTTATGATTAAAAAAATATTTTAAATTGTTTGTAGGCCATAAAAACAAAAAAAAGAGGCATGAAAACAAACAATTTACTGATTTACTGAAATGTTATAAATCATATATGTATGTTTTAGTGCTGCACGATATTTCACTGTATGGAATATGCATATCGCAAAGAACTATCTGGATTGCAAGAAGTGTCAGCTAATTATTTAAGTTCCATACAATCAGGCTTTCTATGCCTTTAATATATCTGGTGACATTTGTTATTGATTGCAGCATGAAAAGTTTTAGAAACTAAAGCTGTGGGTCGGCGGTGAAGTCAGTAAGAAATTGCATTTAAGCCGTTTCAATGTCAAAACAGCACATACTGTCCAAAAGCCACTTTTTCCTATAAAACCTTCCTGTTTAGATAGAAATAATGAATTTTATTTTGTTTTATTTATTTTTTTTTACAGTAGCTGGATTCACTACTTATTATCTGGGGTCTATGGAGTTTGCAATGAACCCCAAAAGAGAAAAGCATTAACAGCTATGAATTATTTATTGCATTATTTATTTATGCGGGAGAGGGGTGCTCTGTGAAGTGGAAGCTTGGAAGCTTAGAAACTGCAGCTCCGAGGAGGAGCTGCACCTTGAAGGTGGAGCTGTATCCACTCCGGCGTTTTGCACAGCTGAATGGTTGCCATGGGAGATTAAAGGATTTCTCAAACATGCATGAAAGAATCAAAGCAACACTCCAGGTATGTTTTTGATAAGGGAATAACATTATAACATGATGTAAAGCTCAAAAAAGTTGATTTCACATAATACTGCCCCTTTAAGACCTCTGAAGTCTTTAACTTTAGCTCAAATTAACAGCTAGATGTTTGAAACTTGAACACAGTTGGTTTTCCTGCAGTTTCTGATTAGAGGAATTGACAAATATCCACCCATTGTTAAGCAGGATGCTTGTTGACTGTGACAAGTGTGTACTTTCTACGTACCTAGCAAAGGGATATTTACCCAAATATCAGGTTTTCATTTCATATCTTCAAAGACATAAACAACTAAATAAAGTTACATTAAAGGACATGATTACTTGGTTTTGTAAGGATGATATCTGGGATTTTCTAGGTGATGAGCTCTGCATGAAGAATGACGTTATGGCGCCCTTGCCGCTCACAGCAGGCCCTCTGCTCTGCAGATTACTGAAGCAGACGTTGATGAGTGTGAGATGAAATGCAGTACTGCAGTCCACCATCTTATGGAAGAGCTTCACAGCCAATGGGACCAGCTGGGACACAGCATCTTCAGTGTTCCCTGTGGAGAGAGAACAGAAAAGTACGCTGTTACAATATTCATAATTATAGATGCACCAATCAGGCTTCACTGGCTAAAACTGATTTCTAGGTTTCTTTTTAAGATCTGACACGCTGATTGAGATTCTCTTTTAAAGCACTATAAGACAAACAAACTCATTTGTGCTAAGTTTGTTTTAATTTAACAATTAATTGCAACTAGTACTGGCGATAAATGGAAAAAATAAATGCAGCAGGTTCCTTGATAGCTTTGAATTCCCCCCAAAATTAAACTAGAATATCCCCATTTATGCAACCCAGCTTTTGCCTCTAACCTTTATCTGATTTTTTTTTTTTTTTTTTTTTTTACCAGATATGCTTTCATTGTGTGAACAGATTCAATACTGTGAAAAAATCCTCATAGGTTTCTTCTGTTTTTGCCTTGAAGGTTTCAGATCATCAAAAAGGCTTTAATATCAAACAAAAATAAGGGGAGGAAGAATAATATCCAATCTTCAAATAGTTATTTCATTTAATTCAAGAAAAAAGCTATCAATACCAACATGAATCAGTGTGAAATTATAACAGCCTCTCTTGTTCCATCATGAATTAACTGATTAACCATATTATTTTAGTTTAATTTCATATACCATGCTGTGACCTGATCACTTCCCGACCGGTATAATCAAGAAATCACTTAAGTAGAACCTGTCCGACAACATGATGTCGGCCAAAGGATCTTAAAAACCTACACATCATGCACATGAAATGCAATACATTTATTGACTCATATAAACAAAAATGAAGGTTTTGAACAGGCCTAGTCAAAGTCCAGACTTAATTCTGATTGAGACAATGTGGCGTCTACACTAAAGAGATTATTCCTGTTTGAAACCCCCTCATCGTGAATTAATTAAAGCTATTCTGCAGAGTGGGTCTAAATTCTTCCAAAAATGATGAAAAAGGCTGATTGCGAGATATTGCAAAATCTTCTTGATAAATGTTGTTGCTGCTCAGACTAGCACCACCGGTTATCAGATTTAGCAGATATTAACTTTTTTACAAAGGGGCAGGCTGGTTTGAATAGTTTTTTTCTCTTAAAAATTGAATTAGTAACTTGAAAAAAACAACAACAGTTTTTTGCATTTGCTCAAGTTATTGTTTTGGTCTGATGTTAAAATTTGTTTAATGATCTGAAACATTCAAGTGTAAAAAATAAAAAACTGAAGAAATCTGTCAACTGGCAGGGATGTTTTCAAAGACTTTTTAACAGGACAGTGTAAACAAGAAATATTATAGATTCCAAAATTAAACATAATTTTTTAGGTACTTTATTTTAAAGGAATAGATGCAAACAAGCTGGATTAATCGATTTTTAAAAGGTTTTTGTGCCCTCCAGTGGCTTTTATTTGCAGTATTCAGACAGAAAGAGAATTGACCTCCAGATGGCTGCATCAAGGAAAAGTAACTTTTGTATATGGGGACGTCCACTCTAACTCTACACCACGAGCCGCCCCCAAATTTTATTATTTTTTTTTCATTCATTTCTGAGGAAACCAAAACAAGCGGGACGTTTGTGCAGCTAATTTCTGCATCAAATTTGTGGAAACAAAGAAAACTGTTACGTTTGCTGATGCTGGTTCAACTCATCATCGTTTATGTAAATTTATACCAACAAATGAAAATGTTATGTCTTTGACAATAACATATGTTTCAAATTTGCACGTTTAAAAGCGCAAACATTATGTCATTACGGGCTTCGAAGAGATATTACAGTTTTTTTTTCCTAGAAGACCAGCATACCAGAGATGATCTTCTGTCCGACGCTGCCTGGGATCGGGCACTGGCGGCTCTCCCGACTGAACCACTTGTTGGTTGTTGAGTATCTTCGTATTGTAAGCCTGAAGGTTTGAGGCTGCCGGCCATCTTTGTTCATCCTGGTTTTTGCACAACAAAACACAGTTTTAGGAGAAAAATCAAGTGTCATTCCAGACATCCTAAATATAGATTGAGTGATGAGGTGCTGGAAGCAGTCCTCACCTTTCCACCAGACTGCTGAGGAGCTCCTGAATCTTTTCCATGACTTCATTCACCGAACACATTTTTTTAAAGGAGTCTTCATCACTGAGAGACTGGAGCATGAAGAAGACACCAATGTAGCTAATAAATATACCAACTTTCATTTATAATAACATGGAATCACAATATTCTAGTTTGCAAACCTCACACTTTCTGCAAAAGAGTTTTGGTGATAAAACAATTGAGTTTGTCAGAATGATCCATTCCAAGAATCACACGTCACATCGAAAGCACAACGGCATTTTCATTTTGAGCTTGAATTATTTTACTTTTAATATCCCTACATTAACAGTCTCACTTAGTAATAATAGTTTCTGATATTAAAAACTACTTTTCTGCAGCGGTATGCTATTAGGAAAGAAAAAAACAATTTAATGTAAATGTCACAAAAGAAACATGATGAAAATGAACAAGTTCAGTTTTTCTATAATTTACAAAGATAATATGATCAGCCATATTCAGGAGACTGCAGAGCTAAATCAGTAAACTACCAAGCACTCTTTTGTTTGCAGGATTCTTTTATTAATAAAACACTCAAGGTATTGAGTTAACAACAAATTTTAATTTATGTAATTAAATTTAAAGCCAACCAAGTCCTACCTGAGGGGCCCCAGTGGGTGTGACAGCTGATTCATCAATACCGAGGGCCAGATTCTTCAAGCGCTGAGCTGTGGCACCCCCAAACTCCCTCGCCAAGTCGCTCAGTGGGTAGAACTGCAGATCTTTCACACTAATTAATCCCAAAGCTTGAAGTCTCTTAGCAGTTTGGTGGCCCACGCCTGAAAGAAATCCCAGAAAACACAGAAACAGAACATCAACACCACTTAAAATATCTGAAGGTGTTCCCCAAGGATCCGTTTAAGCCCCTGTTTTATTCCCCAGACTGAGAAATGAGACGGTGGGGGGGGGGGACTGCAAACAGAATCCATTTGTATGCTGACGATGCAGTCATTTATACCGCAGCGCTCTCGTTACATTAAGATGTGGAAGCTACTTTGTCACTGCAGCAGTCTCTGCTTAAACTGAAGTTGTTTATGAACTAAAAAAAAGTTAAGAAACTACATTTATTTAGTAGTAGTAAAAAAGTATAAAGTTTAAAGTTAAGTTTTTACGCAATTTCCCCTTGGGGATCAAAAAAGTATATTCTAAGTCTATGATTTTGTTCATTCTTGTGTTACGACAGCTGACCCTTCAATTATCCAACTGGATTGTAAAATTATACAGAAATTACTTCATATAAATACTTAAGAATTTGGCTATATATAATAAAAGATCAATGAAACATTTTCAACATAAGTGAGAACCTCATTATATATCTTAATGAGTTAATCTAGCTTTGAAATGTTTTATCATGGGTACCAGGCACTTTTCTGAGGCCATTCAAACAGCCCATGATATCTCTGATGTTCTCCTGCAGCAAAACTGTTTGCTGATTTGGTTTGAAGGTCCCTGAAACCAGTTTGGCCAGCAGCTTGTTTGTTGCGATGCCAGCACAACCAGTCAAGCCGAGCTTGCTGTGGATAGCTTCTCTCATCTCTGATGCAATGTGTGAACCAATAGCCAACCTTGGATGGTGACTGGCTATAGCGTCTGCACCTGTGCAGGGGAAAAAAAACGGATATGGGAGTAAGAGGCTCTGCAGGCGGATCTAAAGGAGAACTTTAAGATGTGAAACTGAAACCGTCAGGCAAATATTTCGCAAATTTTAGCATCTCAGCTCTTTCACAAGCAAGTTTCAGTGAGCCAGATGTTCAGCTACAAACCAGAAGCACATTTTTAACTTACTGGAATGATTGAAGACATGTCCTTTAAATGAGAGGCTGTCATACTCTGATATCTGAGCAAGACTTTGTTCAACCATCTCTGTGACATCCACAAAGTTTTCATCAAATCCAAGTCTCTCTACCAGTGGACAATAAGACATCAGGACCTCTGGAAGGTGGACAGGAAGTAAAAAGGCAAGGTAAGCAAAGAAATGTAAAATATTTGGGAGTTTTGCTACAGAAAACACAAACTTCATTAAGCCTTCATCAACCATCCAAAGACGTTTCTGGTATACATCTGATAACAACAAATACACAAGACATTTGCTTACCTTTGCTTGCTTGTTTGTTAAAATGCTGTACTTTTACACTAAATTCTGGTTTCTTAAAAAATGCAGTAAGCTGTGATTATTTAAAAACCCAGAAGCTACCTTTCTTCTGCCACCCCCCAACCAATCAAAATGCAAGAAATTATCTAAATTATGGGGTGAGATAAATGCACTGCAATCCCACATCAAAAAGTTTCCATATTATCAGCAGCAAGTAGAAGGTGCCAAGTCCTCTGTTGACAGTACATGCAAATAAACAATAGAGAACTGGTTCAAGGTGCAACTGAAAGATAATTTGTATTTTTTCCCTGCCAACCTCCTGTCCAATGCCACCCTGTCAGAAAATAACCTCTGCTTACTGCTTCTGTAGGATTAAAAAGGGAAAGTAGCAGCAATCTGTATGTCTTGTAAGTACATTTATTTATACAGCACTTTTCACAGATAAACATCACAAAGTGCTTCACAAAGTACGACATAAAAACATGTACTGCTGTTAACCAAATGCATTTGATTAATTTATTATCAGGAAATGAGACCAACTTTCTAAAAGCCAGTGTTTTAATGAAGCTTGTTGGGAATCTTTCCAGGAGGGGACATCCCAGCAAAATAACTCCTAGATCAGATGGTACAAAGTTCAGAGAAATTTGAAAAAGAAAGATCCCAAAGAGCTCCATCTCATCTTTACTTGGCCCGTCTAGCATCTTAGATGTTAAAGTTCATGAGAGTACAATTAGAAGAAGGCTGAATAATTTTATTTAATTTTTTTTTTTAAATGAGGGTTCCCAGGAGAAAGCCTCTTCTGTTTAAAATGAGTCTGGTAGCACAACTTAGGTTTGCAGAGTTACATCAGAATGAACCACAAGACTCAAGAAACATCAATGAGACCAAAGTAGAGATGTTTAGCTATACTGCACAGGGAAATGTTTGGAGAAAACCAGAAACAGCACATTGGCACACACTTTTCATTTCAACTGTCAAACAGGGAGGGCAACACCATATTGTTTAATGTACAGCCGGTTAAACAAATGTTATTTTAAGAATTAGTCATTGTCTAATGATACCAGGTAACTAAACAGCGGCTGTATTGCTACTCTTATTGCATACATAAATAGATTTATGAAAAACACACTTTGCTGAAAACTTTGGTCCTTTTTTGTCACTTTTATTTTATTCCCAAATATTACCACAAACAACTGCTGTAAATATTTTCAGTTTATATTGCAAACCCCTACTTTTAGGTACAGTAGTGAAGGGCTGATGATTTGGGCTTGTTTTGTGAGACCACCTGTCCAACAGCTGAAGCTTGGCCTTAACAGGATCATCACATGGACAATGATCCAGCAAATCTGCAACAGAATTGCCTGATAAGAGAAGAATCAAATGTGTTGCAATGGTCTAGTCAAAGTTCAGACCACAACTCAATTTAAAACCCTGTTGTGGGACCTTAAGAGTAAATGATGCAAATGTAAAAGTTTTCTTCAAGTTATTGCTTCTAAAGGTGCTTCTACAGACCTCCAAATCATGGGGTGTACTTTTATTTTTCACATCTTCGTTTAATAAGCCATGGCTGTGAAATATTCCTCAGGCTTACCTGTGACTTTGTAGGACATTTCTCTGTAGTGTGTCAGGTCTTCTCCTTTAACCAGCACCAGTTCAGGACATTTCTCCTTAGCATCAGTAACAGACATCAACTTGGTGACGCCCCGCTCCCTGGCCACATAGTTACAGGTGACTATGATGTATTTCTGCTGTATACCTGATGAAATGAGAATAGGTCTTAATCTTTACCCCCGAGCACAATGATTTTTATATTTTTTTATGACCCTTTACCTAAAGGGACATCTCTTAGAGCTGGGTTCCTGATCATTTCCACCTGAGCATAGAAGCAGTCCAGGTCAAAATGCAGAATAACTCTGTGTGCAGATTCAGGAATCTTGATGAGTGACCCTGAAAAAAAAATAAAAAATAAAAATTAAAAATCACACACAATGTACATCGTAGCTGCAGGTGAACTTAGCGTCAGATTTCAGAGTTTACCAGAAGTAGCAGTGACGGGACAGACCGCAGCTGAATCCACGAAACAAGTTTTCCACTCGCTTTCATCTTCCTCCATCTCATCGTCACTGTTATCCATTTCTAAACGACGAAGATTAGTGAGTTTGTTTACTCTGTAGCACCAAACGTAAAGCCCCGAAGGTGCTCACTGCATAAACGCCCGCATGAGCATCCGGATCGTACGGCAACCTCGCCGCCATATTGAGAGTGGCATTTTTTGCTGCAACCGGAGAAAAAGGTGTCCAAACTATTTAGTTTGAAAAGTCTAGCCTTGTGTATAAATAAATAACACACCCAACAACTAATTTGTAAATATCACAAATATCTACTTTGATAAATACTAATTAGTCTAAGTTTGAGTAGATCAGTAAAAATAGGAAGGAACAAACAAATAAAACATTCGACCCTGAATTATAACTTTCAGTGATTGAGCAAAGTTTAGATAATGTACCTCTTCACTCACCTACTATCATTGGTATAAAACCCTTAAACATTCCTTCATCACCCTTTTCCCTACGTATGTGTTTGACTCTCTAATAAAAATTGTAACAATCAGCACCATTATCAAAGTAATATTATTAATAATACCAAATTAAAACAATATTACAATCATTGTTATTAGAAAAAAACAATTGACGCCTGAAAATGTAGACTAGAGTTCCTGTATCCATAAATATAAGACCTGAACAATCACCATAACTAAACCTGAATTCAATAAAGTAGTCTGGTATATTCTGGGGGTAATTCAAGGTTGTTTAATCCCATTTTTAGCATACTTTTTTAATACTTGGTGTTCTATATTTTTATTAGCAGGTGCTTTCCATTTTTGTGTTAGATATTTATCACCCTTTTTTTATAACTGCAATCGACATATGTTAGTGTACATATATATATATATATATATATATATATATATATATATATATATATATATATATATATATATATATATATATATATATATATATATATATATATGATTTTTCACTCACAATATGGCGGATTTGCAGTCTACTTCAGTATTTTGCGACCGCGCCATCTAATGTTAAGGAGGAATTACTGCTGAACGTCAAGTCATGTCAAAAAAGAAACCAACTATGTCAATAAAACTAAACTAAATGACCTTAAATACATTTCTAGGATATATTTCTATAATTACGATCGTAAAAATTAAAATATTTGACCACTTTTTATAATGTCTCGCGACGTTGGCAAAGTCTATATAAATAAGGTGCTATGTGAGCTTGGAGTTTCCATCAGGCCCGTCGGTGGCTCGCCGTTTATTTGTTTGAACGTTTTTCCGCCATGTTTCCTTACTCTGGTCTTTTTATTCACATAAACTGTCCTTTCTCGCTTTGTGAGAGGCCTCATTGTTTATACAAACATGCCACAGAATCGAGGGAAACGTTTGGTGGCTTGTATAAATCAGCCGTGGTGGACTTAACAGGTCAGTTTGATTGAGGCGCTTTCTTAACGTTTCTACTGTTCAGTTCGATGTGTCAGAGCAAATTGCATAAAAAGAAACAAAAACACTTCCGCATTATGTGACCTTATCGCCTGTTTAAACGTTATTTAGAAAAATATTTCAAGTCATTTTAAGAAGATTATGAAAGTGAATTAATTTACATGTACAGTTAAAACCAAACATTTTGAAGATGGATTATTTATTAAACAGAAAAAACACGGATTTTATTCAAGTATTTTATTGTTGTATATTTGCGATCTAGGTACCCAATATTGGGGCCCAGGAAGTTAATTCGGATGTATAGAGGTACAATAAATTTAAAAATGGGGAAATATTTAATTATTACGGTCCCATCCAGTCATTTTTCACCCCAGATAACTATTGATAAATAAATTAATTGCAGTAGCATAATCTCAAACGGGAAATTGTAGAAAAAGCCAACCTTTTAATTTGGGTACATTTTTTCATTGGGGTATGCTAAAAAAAAAAAAAAAAAAAAAAAAACTTTTAACAAAATTTGTGGCACAGTTATCGGTACCCCTGCCGTCAGTACATGCAAACCCCCTCTTAATCAGTTGGTACAACACTTGTGAAATGTGTTAACAGAAGACCAAGTTTGAGTCAACAATCCTTCTGTCTCTTTGATCCAAACTTGTGTTGTAGATCACCCTGAGTCCTGGGTCTGAATTGTTATAATTGTACAAGAACACAGAAATTCAAGGATTACTAATTGAAATGTCCTGAATGCCGATCGCTTTCAAAGTGTGAATTTTGAAGAATTACTCCACTTGAATCTATTTTGAAATGATTATTAGGGCTCCCAGTGGTTTTATTAAAACAACTAACATTCTATATTTTTGCTTATTAATTAAATGTACTTGAATTAAATGGATTCTTCGTATTTTTTTTAGTGTGAAATTATGCTTCTTTTCGTAACAAGATAAATTAACTTTAAGGCTTTTTACCCATCTTTACCCGAGTCACCAATAAACTTGTGCTGGACACTAAGGAGCTCTAGCTTAATTATGAAATTACAGCTATGAAAGTATGATTTTATTGTTGTTGCAGTTTTCTCACTTTAAGGACTGCCAACAAAGACCATCTACCTTCATCTCACCCTGCCCCCATCTTCCTCCTGCCACACTAACCAATGCATATCCTCCCTCACTACTTGCTTGAACCTTCTCTGCAGTCTTTATATCTTCCTCCTCCATGTCAGCCACATATTCACACTCACATCCATTGTTCAGTATATGCACTGCCCTCCTTGCACAACTGTGTCTCCAAACAGCTCAACTTGAGCTGTACACAGTTCTAACCCAGTCCATTTTGTTTATTGCTAAAGAAAATATTAACATATTCTGCTCTTCTATCTCCAGATCAGCCTGCTGCCTTTTTTCAGTTAGAGCTATCGTCTTTCACTCAGTTATTATAGCGCATCTCACCAATCTCCTGTAAACCTCTCACTTTTGCATATAACAAATTACTTTGATTAGAATATCCTTTATTTGTCTTACAGTGGGGAAATTCAGGTGTAACAGCAGCAAATTACAGGTAAACATCCAAATTTAGACTGAGGTTTAAAAAAAAAAAAAAAAAAAAAAAAAAAAAAAAAAAAAAAAAAAAAAAAATACTATACAGTAAGGGCAAATTTACAACATAAGAAAAATACTGTACAGTTATTAAAAATGGCATACTATTTAAAGGAAATGAGTCTGATTATTTTCAGAAATATGGATAAAAAATGACTGCTTACAAGAAATAGGGGGAAAAACTGTGCAAACAGCAGGGATGTAAACACTTGAATCTGTTGTGAGCAGTGATGTTATAAAGTCTCACAGCTGCTGGGAGGAAGGATCTGAGATAACGCTCCTTTGTGCTCCTAGGATGCAGTAGTCTGTCACTGAAGGAGCTCTCAGGAGCTCTCTTAGCACTCTTTTCCATTCACTTAGCCTCCTTGGACTCCATCCCTTCTCTTATGGTATGCCTCTTGCTTTTGATAGTTTGGGTTCTACTGAATTTATTTGTCTTTAGTCCTGAGCTTCATCTGTCAGCTTGTCCATATACATTGAAAACAAAAAGGGGCTCAGAATTAATCCCTGATGTAATCCCACATGCCTCACCACTGTCTGGCGTCTTCATACATGTCCTGGTCAAACCCTCACAAACTCAGAAATGATCACCTCACTAGGTTCATCTTTTGCTACTTGACCAAGTAGTACAGCATTTGTCTGTGGAACTGTTTGCATTGAATTATGCATTGAGGTTTTTTTTTTTCTTTGGGGGGGGAATCTAAACCTTTCTGGATGCATCTAATTTGAAATGAGGAATTATAATTTATGCCTTTTAATGTTGTGTAGTAAAGTGATTCTCAGCAAAAATCCTTGTCTTTAAATTTACGTGTAGTCTGTGTTGCAAAAATGGTAATCTTTCTTTAAAAAAGAAAATCAAAACAAAACTCTTAATGTCTGCTTTTTTCCATGGCAAACAGGGGATCAGTGTGACAGCAGTTATACAACGATAAACAACAACTCCCTGCATGAACTGGAAAGACTTGACAAGGAGATTGAAACCGTAAGGCACGAAGTGGAGCAGGAGCAACGGCGGCTCTCGTGCTACCAGATTAACCAGGCGGACAGAAGCAGCAATGAACTCGTAACAAAGTTTGAAACAAGTCTTTCCTATAAATTTTCTTCAAGCAAAGACCATAAATCCCACGTCCAAGCAAAGAAGTATGTGGTCGACAACTCAAAACCAAGGACTGATTTAGAGTATGATCCGCTGTCCAACTTTTCTGCTGCCTTGCGGTCTTACAGATCATCAGGCAAAGAACACAAAGTGAAAAACCAACAAGACGGAAAGAGTTCAGGATCTGTTAATTTTGGTGAAAAGCCATCCACTCAAGGCCAGATGTATCAACCTCCATTTCCAGAAATCCTTGATGACTCTACTGAAGATGGCGTCCTGGTTATTGATGTTTCTCTGTCACCTGACAAAACAAGTGATCAAACTCAAAATACTGCTGACTTGGCATCTGGCAAATCCTCCCAGGATACAGAAAGAGACAAGAAGGAGATTAAGACAGTGAATGTTTTTCTTGACTCTCGACCACAGATGGTAAAAGCTAAGGTTGTAAATGCTGCTTCTTCATCCACTTCAAGCGATAACACAAACAAAGTGTCAGATTACAATCCTGTCTCATCTACTTTTGATAAAACAAAAGATTACAGAAATGAGGACAGGGGTGTAGTCAACTTAACTGGATGTTTAGAAGAGCTTGAAAGAGAGTGTGAAAATATTGGTTTTCAGTCCCCTGAAAGGAAAAAGAAAAGGACTGAATCTGTAAGTTTTTCCACCCTGTCAGATCAACCATATCACTTATGTAATCCTCAGAATAAACTGAATAATTCACAACCACAAAATTCACTTTTTTGTAAGCGACCAGATCCCACTTCTCAACTCAAGCAACCAGCACCCAAGCAGACCTTGATAATGGACCAGGACAAAGGCAAAGCCCTGAGCCACTCCGCTTTAGTACAAAATGGGCCATCGGTTGTACAAGATGGTGAAAAAACAAGCAAAACGGCAGTAAAAACAAAGATGAAAGCTTATATCAACCAAAAACAAGTGGAGGCAGCACAAGGTAGCAGCCAGATTCAGTCTCAAAGTGTTATGTCTGTAAATCCACATGGCAGAGCTGAATCGTCTGAATCCACAGAACAGCTTCTGCAGGAAGAAGATGAAGCAGTGATAATAATAAACTCCAGCCCTGAGGATGGGGAGGATGAGATCAATTACTCGGAGATGGAGCTTTCTGATAGTGACCCAATGGAGGAATGCTACAGGATCTTCATGGAGGCAAACAGCAAGGAAAAAGGAAATGAGGAGCAGTGTGGCACATCTGTAAGTATACTGAAATTAGTCTTTCATTTAGTGTGAAGATGTGCTCATTCACTCAGTCTGTTTCAGATTACAGCCGACATGGATGTGGAGAAACCTGAGGTAAACGCGACAGCCCAACCTTTAATGGGGAAAAAGAGGGTGGCTCATGATGCCAAGAATTTAGAGGTAAACGCTCCACACGTCTTACTTCAATATCATTACAGTATTGTTTAACCTTTTTTTTTTTTTTTTTTTTTTTTTTTTTTGTCCAATTAGCAGCCATTGGCAAAGACTAGACCTCAGCCTCAAGTTTTGGTGCCCCTGCGGGAGCCTGGGGCTTCAGGATTTGGCTCCCAGCCTTCTATCAGTTCTAAGATCCAGCAGGTTCAGCAGAGAGCTTCCATGCAGATTGCTCCGGTTAAAGCGAGTCCAAATTTAGTTTCTGTGAGTCAGAAAAAGCCAGAGACACAAACTGTACCTTCTGCTTTAACTCCAACCCCCCAAAACCTTCAGCCTTCTCCAGTTCAAAATGGTAAGTGGTGCAGTTTAGTAGCACTATTGCCTTGCAGCAGTAAGGTCCTGGGTTCGAATCCCGAACTGGGGTCTTTTTGCATGGGGTTTCCATGTTCTTCCGTTCATGCTTGGGTTTTCTCCGGGTATTCTGGTTTCCTCCCACAGTCCAAAACAATGACTGTCAGGTCAATTGGTTTCTAAACTGCCCTTAGGTGTGCATGGTTGTCAGGGGTGTATCCTGCCTCTCGCCCAGTGACCGTTGGAGATAAGTAGGTATAGATGATGGATGGATGGATGGATGGATGGAAGTTGTTCTTGGTCCAGTTCCTGACTACTACCTATAATTATTTGACACAAGTTACATGTTTAAATACACCCGTTGTGCTATTTTGTTGTTTATTTTATGTGTTCTTTTAGCTTTCCCTGAATGGCTCCTATCTGCATGTATTTCTGGCTTGATCCACAGCTTATTTGAGCTGCATCCCTCTTGGAACTGCAGTTATTGAAGTGGGCAAGAACGTGCACTTGATCCTCCCACAGGGCAGTTTCCCTCTCACCACCACCTCCACTTCCAGCCCAGTTACTTCAGTGCTAACTCCAGTGACTCAGGTTCATCCAAACCCAAACGCAGTCAAACAAACCAGTGCTCCAGCTGCGATTAGCCCCCTGCCAAGATATCGCTCAACAGCACCTGTGCTCATTGCTGCTCCAGCGCGACGACCCGCACTCAACACTGCTTTTGGCTCATCTGTACAGTCAGCTGTTGGTGCTTCCACAACTTCTCAAGCTGCTGCTCAGGCAGCTGTTAAGGTAGAAGAAAAGTAGCTGTAGAAAACCACCTATTCAAATCACCCTAACTCTCTATGGAAAAGTAATTGCCCCCTAAACCCAATTACTGGTTTGGCAACAACTGCTATGCAATGACAAGCAATGTGGAGAAATTTTACTCTTCAAATTGGCTTTAATTCAGACAAATCAGAGACTTTTTGATATAAGGAAAACATTTCATTGCAACACTATTGTTAAATATCACAATATTATTATTGATCATGATTAATACAAAAGTCTCCAGCTCATATACTCTTTTCCTTCATCACAATGTCCCACAACACATTTTGGGCTTTAGATTGACAGCCAGTAAAAATAAAGAATGGAAATCAAAGGCAGCATGAATCAGTAGCTCAGATTTAAGTCCAGGCTTTGATGAGGCCACCCACAAACTGTCTATTTTTTTCTTTCTTTTTTCTTTTTCTTTTTTTTTTTTTTTTTAAGCTATTCAGAGGAGGACTTGCTGGTATGCTTTGAGTCATCATCCTGCTTCATAACCCAGGTTCTCCGTCAGGATTTTCTGGTAGAGAGCAGAATTAATTCGTACATCAATAACAGCAAGTCATCCGGGTCCTGAGTCAGCACTGTGTCATAGCACTACTTCCATGTTGGACTGTCTGAAGTCATTTTTCTGAAATGCTGTAATTGTTTCATGCAACTGGTTATACAGCTTAAAATAAGAAATAAAAATTCACTTTAGTTTCCACAGGATACTTCCTCAAAAATCTTAGGTCATTTGTAGAGATGTTTTGGGGTAAATTTGAGTTGGGCCTCAGTTTTGTTTTTTTTTTTTTGTTTGTTTTTTTTTTGTTTGTTTGTTTTTTGTTTTTGGGTCAGCAAGGGTTTCTGTCTTGGAACTCTTCAGTCTTATCCTTATTGTTGAATCAACACTGACTTGACTTCGACCATCACAAATGAGCCCTGGAGTACAATAGATGTTTTCAGTTGGCAATGTGCTCTTGGAGGGATTTTAGTAGACCAGCCACTCCTGGGAAGGTTCACCACTGTTCCACATTGCCTCCATTTGTGGATAATGGTTTCCTACTGTGCCTCATGAGCCCCAGAGCCTTATAAATGTCTTAGTAATCATTTTAAGATGGATGTTTCTCTTTTGTTCTTAAATTTCTTTAGATTGGGGCAGAATGTGTTACTTTTTGAGATCTTTTAGTCTTAGTGTTAGAAGGTTCTATTGAAGTCCTTTTTTTCTTCTCCATCTTGCAGGTCTAACAGTGATATGGGTCGTGAAATTTAGCTTAAAATATGGTTAATCGCAGTCATGATGAACTATAGGGGCAATTATTTTTCTTTCCATACAGAGCCAGGTTGGTTTTGATAGTTTTATTTTTAATGAAAAATCATTTGAAAATTGTTTATTTATTCATGTCTTTTGATATTAGAATGGGTTTAATATGAAAGTTTAAGAGTGACTAAAAAGTATAAACAGAAGAAATTTGAATGATACTATGAATGCTTTTCATAGTATTAAAAGTATTGTCTTTCAGCCACTGCCTGTTAAACGTAAGCTGAAGCAGCAAAGTGAGGCAGTGAAGGACAAAGTGCCTCACGATGTCCGCCAGCGTTACGTGAACATGTTCACAGAGGAGTTTCTTAAAACGACAGCTGATGTCAATGAAGCTTTTGAGAAGGTGAGCTCGTCATGCTTCCAGATTCCCCTTTACTGACAGACATGATCCTCAGTATTAATTCTTCATCCTGATGTTTACGGATGGTAGGCCCTCACGGAAGAGAAGAGTGTGTACAATCGCAGTGTGAACAAACTGAAATATCTGAGCATTGCAGTGAACGCCCTCAAGAGACTGAAGAACCAAAGTGCTACTGCTAAAAGTAGGAAAAAAATAAACACATTGTTGACATTTTAGAACATACCTGATTTGATGTGACATTTAGTTGAGTTAAATGCTCATCTACATTTTTTATATATATATATATATATATATATATATATATATATATATATATATATATATATATATATATATATACAGAAGAAAAGCAGGCCCACAGTCAAAGACCAAAAGGCAACATCCCATTTAACCAAAGGAAAATGAAAGAAAATGGTGAGAATTTTAGTTTTGCTGAATTGTTTATATTTTGGCTGCTTCTGAATGTTTCCTTTTTTTTCTTAGCAGGTGATAAGGTGTTGTATGAAATCTTGAAGGGTTATACTTTGACTGAGGAACAAATGATTGAAAACAATTATCCTGTCCAGCACCCAGAAAAACCCGGCTCTGCTGTTCTTTTTTCTGACAAGAAAGTGAGCGCAGATCGTAAGTATAATGATCCAACTTGGCTCCATTACCTGGTGTTCCCAGCAGGGCCACTAGAGGGCGCATTCAACTCATGAATTTGTTGTGAGCTTCAGCTTAAATCTCTAAATGACCTTTTTGTTGTTTTTGAAAAGCTCTCAAAAGGATCTGCTGTCGATGTGGGGGTACCTACTCTGTTAATCAAACAGGGAAACACCTCCGAACAGAAGAGTGCAACTACCATTATGGGAAAGGAGTTACAAACCGAGGTCAGGAATGTTTATTTTAGGATTTGCTGTAATTTGAATTTCTGCAAATGGCGAAATATCTTATGAGCAAGACTAAATATTTCTGTTGAAGTGGAGTATGTCCAAACAAAGTAAAACATTAACAATGTTTTATATACTGCAGTGCCAGGGGGAGTGGAAACTCGCTACAGCTGCTGTCAGGGAGTCATGGGAGCTCCAGGATGTCAGATGTTCAAGGTGGATTATACATTAAGTGGACTGTAGAAAATTCTCACACATTTCACAGATAAAACAGACAAATAAAAGTTAATATATTAGATTTTTTTTTCCACCACCCAGTTACATGTCCATGATTATGTCAGTCTGGATGGGTTTGTATCTACAACACCCAGGTGTTCCTCAGACGCGAGCTGTCCTGGAGTATATTCCTTGGATTGTGAAATGGTAATTTTTGAAAATTTTTATTTACATTTGATTATTTCTAAAATATAAGTTGAAGTGTTGTATCATGCTTGATTAAAACCATGAATATTGTGCAAATGCCTTCAGTGTTACACTGTTCAGGGCCTGGAGCTGTCCAGGGTGACCGTGATCAACTCTAATCTTCAGGTCATCTACGACACCTTTGTCAGACCTGATAACGAGGTCATCGACTATAACACAAGGTAAACACATCTCTATAGAGGGAGTCGAGGGTCGGATTTGTGTGTGCAGTTGATCTAATTTGGCATTACAGTTAAACCTAAAGTTATTCATTCCCTAGCAGATTTAGATTTATAATTTTCATTCACCCAGAATTTGTTTGTTATAGGAAATGAGGTAGACATCTCACAAAAGATAAAGAAAATGCATCAGTTTTGAAAAAAAAAAAAAAAAAAAAGTATATATTTGCATGTGATTAAAATGGCGTGTTGAAAATTATTTACATGCTTCATGATCAAGGGAAAACATCTTGAAAATGATTGGCGTTACATCAGCCAAACCCTTTCCTTTCTTTAATTGCTGACCAGCTCTGTTCACTGGTGTTTGTTTGTTTGTTTTATCTTTGGTGATGAGTTCCTTGTCTTTAAGGTTGGAAGGCATCTTTACCATCACCCTAATCTTTAGCTCCCTTCACAGATCCACCAAATTCAAGTCAGGACACTGGCTGGATCACTCCAAATTGTCTATTACTTCCAGTCAGAAGTAATGCGGGGGTAAATTAAGATTACTTTGCAACCGAGGGGGTAACTGTAAGTTGCACACATTGTGTTGGGCATCAGTGCTGCTAAGCACTTCTGATGAATAAATTGCTCAGTTAGGGTACCTAACAAATGAATTCAATCTTTGACCACAGCAGCCTCTGGATTGTCTTCACTCATTACACTTTTTGCATCAAGGTTGGTGACTACCACCTTGTTGCTGAGATGAAAACAGACAACTGCTATGCAAACGGTGAAGTCTCAGACAAATGATGGCTTTGCAACGGAAAGGTTTGTATTTAGGCCAGTTTTATGGCATTTAAAAATTAAGGCCTACAACTGCTGTTCAAGCTGAGAATGTAGAAGAATTTGTTAAAAACAACATTCGGAAGCCAAAAAACATCTTGGATTAATGTGTGCTCTCTTGGCTATTTGTAATTCAATGCTTTTGCTCATTTTTCCCATTGCACCAACTTTCTTTATTCATTTCATTCTTAAAATATCTGTAGGTTTTCAGGCATCAGTGAGAAGGATGTGAAAGGTAACCATACCTCTCTCAGGGAGGTTCAAGAGACTTTGTTGAGCTTCATCAGTGCCGACACTATTCTCGTTGGACATGGCCTGGAAACAGACCTTTGTTTATTGAAGGTGACTGTTGTAAACCTTTTTTTTTTTTTTTTTTTTTCTTCTTTTTTTTTATCTTTTGATGTTTCAAAGGAGGGTATATATCTGAATTTTGGCATTCTTGCTCAAATATCAGGCAGTTTCTTTCTTTCTTTATTTTTTTTTAATGTTTAGACAAGTGGTCTGAAAGACAAATCATGAACCTTTTAAATACCTTTTGTTCTCTCAATCTGTTTATTTGCACACTATCTATTCCAGCTGTATTCATTGCTTTAAATAATACCTAATATTTTAGAGATGCGAAGCTTTTAATAAGCCATTTTATTGTATTCAGGACAATGAAATTAATAAAACAAATGAGCACAATCATTTTCTCCCTATGAGGCTTGTAGTTACTTTTAGCAGCAAATGATTTCCAAACAGGTACACAGTAGCATCCATGTGAAAGAGAACAAGCAACTCTTTTGATATGGTTCAAGTCAGTTGGCTTTTTTTTCCCACTATGAATGTTTTACTCTCTGGGGTTCAGAGTGGAATATAAATGAAACCACAAAGGAGTTGACAGGAGCTTCCAATGTTTTCTTCTCTGCTGTAGCTGCTTCATGGGACGGTGGTAGACACATCAGTGGTCTTCCCCCATCGTCTAGGTCCACCCAACAAGCTGAGCCTCAACAGCCTCACGGCTGAATACCTCAGGAGGATTATTCAAGAGAGTGGTGGGTTGCCACTTTACAAGCAGTTGTTTTTTATTTATTTATTTATTTTTTTTTTTTATTGTTTGGAATCTCAAGCTATTGTAGCTGCAGAAGTTTTAATTATTGTAAAACATTAACCAAATATAAACTAATAAAAATGGAGTGTATTTTAAAAATGCAGCATACTGCTGATTATGTTGCTTTTGCTTGTGTTAAATCCGTGTACCACTATTTCTCCCAGTTTGTGGCCATGACACTGGTGAAGATGCGGCAGCCTGCATGGAGCTTATGCTGTGGAAGATGAAAGAAGATGGGAAACTGAAAAAATGAGGAACTGCTACTCTATACATGAAATATGCATGATTGCTGATCGATTGTGTGTTTAAAGACATGAAGGGCTGTTTATTTGTGTTTACTTAATTTGATACATTTTCTGTTAATGAATGTTTGAGTTAAAGCCCATTTATAATGTCTATATGAATATTTATGAGACTCAAGGATAGAGCTATTATGAGTAGTTCCCAAATAAAGGCATAAAATCAAACTTGTGTGTTTTGTTTTCCTCCTAAGTCATAATCAGCCAATGAGGATTCATTTTGGAATTTCAAATTGACTTCAGGTGCAAATATGCTAATTAGCACAGCTGCAATGTATTAAGGACAACATTCCAAATCAAGAAAGGCCAGCCAATCTGGAAGCTAGGCTCAGTGGTGATAACCACAGGACCCAGGACCCAGTGAGTAGTTCTGTACAAACAAAATCTCATTACAGTCTGTTACTCAGCTTTTCTCTTTGGCTGTTTTCTGCCACAGCATCTCTGAAAACAAGCTGCAGGTCTTGAAGAGGACGAAGATGAGGAGCAGATCTATAGTGAGGAGGAAGGTTAGGACATCCAGGCTGTGATACTGGTACCAGGTGAGCTCGTGGGCCTGGACCCTCAGGTGCTTTGCTCCTTTGTTTCTCATGGTGAACTCGATCCAGAAGACTGCCTCATCCCGGGGACTCATGGGTCTGTCATGGTGGATTCTGGACAGTCGCATCATGTTCTCTTTGTAGCTGTGGGTGAGTTTGCACAGGTGTTTTTGTCAGTTCTGTATAAACTTTCCAAATATGGAGGTTGCCCCAATAGCAGTGGTTTTTAACTCTTAAGAACTTTTTAAAGGTGCATCTTAATACACCAAAAGTTAATTTATTTCAGTAACTCATTTGAAAATATGTAACTGATACAGATATTTCCCATGGTTATAGTTTACACATTTGTCGTTTTTAATTATGGCTTACAGCTAATAAAAATCCAACTTACAGTTCTAATGAAAGTTGGTAAAGAAAATATGGATTTTTTTATTTATTTATTTATTTATTATTTTTTTTTAAAAGACAGAAATGTCATGTCACCAGTCATAGGGAAGACTGGTGACTTGACAGTTGTCTTGCAGAAAATCAACATGCTCCAAAAGGAGGGCAACCAGCAGAAGGTCACTGATTTTTAAAAAGCTGGCTTTTCAGAGTGGTTTATCCAAGTATATTAATGGGAAGTTGAGTGGAAGGAAAAAATGCACAAGCAACAGGGAGAGCTACGCCCTTAAAAGGATCAGAGCCTGTTGAAGGGGGGGGGGGATTCATAAGGCATGGACTGAGCGCTTCAAGAGTCACCACACGTGTATCTTGTAAAGTGGGCTTCAACCATCACATTACTTGTGCTACGCTACTTCTGAATCTGAGATGTCAGAAGTGTTTTACCTGGAATAAGGAAGAGTGTTTTTTTTTAGTTAAAGTGAATTAGTTTTACTATTGGATGGCGGGGTGGCAGGAGGAGGGGCTTGCCCAAGGCACCATTCATGCAAGAACCACCACTTTTTACTACAATACACAAAGTTATTAGGATGCACTTGTATTGTCTATTTCTTCAAAAACTGCAACCTCCTTAATTCATTCAAGTGAACTGTTTAAATAATTTTTAAATATCTTTGAGTCACATGGGTAAAGAACTTACGATTTGTCATTAATGACAGTCTTGATTGCATCTCTGAGGCTTTCAGTTGTCATGAAGTTTAGATTCTGAATGACTGCAGCTCCTTTGGCCTCCATGTGCACCATGTTGTCGGGCTGGTCAGCAAACATGGGGATCCCCACCATGGGAACGCCGTGGTAGATGGCCTCATAGATCCCGTTTGTTCCACCATGAGTGACGAAAGCTCTTGTTTTAGGGTGACCTGATGGGAACCAAAGCAGAAAATGTGAGTTGATTTTCCATCTAAACTCATTAAATGAGGTAACTGAGCTATGAAATTAAATAGGATGAAAGCTATTTTATATAAAGAATTTTCAAAGTTCTTCTACATCCAAGAAATGAGTTGGGCCATGCTAACTATGTGGAACAGGCATTTATATTGTACAGGATTCAGTGAATGATATGCTTTTATGTTAAACAGTAACTTGGATTTTATTAATTTTTGTTCAATAAATAACTTGTACTCTACACCGACAGCAACACAACTTCTGCTGAACTCATTTGTTGCATTTCAGAGTTGGCACTGCAAAAACAGGCAGTCTGACTCTCCAAATATTCCATCAAGCATTTCTGCTGCCACAACATTTTGTCTTTGAATGAGATGAACTTCACTCACCCAGTAAGTCGTTCTGAGGAATCCAGCTCAAAATCCTTGTGTTGGAACCTAAAGTTTTTGGTTTGTCCCCATTATATCGCCACAGTACCTAGAAACAATCAAGTTAGTGAAAGTTAACAGAATTGAATTTTATTTATTATTATAGCAATCCTTGCATAGCTTGGAGGTTTGGAAGACTTTCTTATAGTCACTCCAAGCAAAGCTCGATCAAAGTCACACTTGTAATATCAGTGGACCTTCCTGTCTTCATTGAGTATTCAAACTACTTTACCCTGAAAAAAACTGTCCAGCCCTTTGGACAATATTTGTTTTCTTCATCAATCACACCAGGTTGCGTTTAATGTCTGACCCCAAGTCGCTTGTAGAAGATGGCCACTCATACTGAGCCAGGTTCTGCTGCAGGTTTTGTCCCGTTAAAGGGGAGTTATCCTCTCGACTATCGCTACGTGCATGCTCAGTCTGAGGGATTGCTGTAAAGTCAACGACACAGTACAAGATATCATCTACTGTCGTTGCGTGTTCGACAGGAGCAGTGAATGCTGCAAGTCAATGACTGGATGCAATCTGCTGAGTTTCCTTAAATGGAAAACCTTTTAAACTAATTTAATTTAAAGAATGAACTGAACTTAATGCATTGTTTGATAACTAGCTAGGATTAATTGGAATGTATGTAATTGGGGGGGGGGGGAGTTAAGTGCCTCGAGACATTTGTTGTGAATTGGTGCTATATAAATAAATAAATTGAATTGTTTTATTAAGAAGCTCCTTCATATCACACCACAGCAACCCTAAACAAGAGGAAGGATATAGTTAAGCTTCAGAAAGTGAGGAAATTGTTAAATCTAAAGATATTTATGAAGTTGAAACTGGTTTCTATTGAAAAACATTTATTTCCTAATCAGATTTATTCTGTATAAATAAGGGCCAAATAAATTTAATGATAGATTGTACTTAAGTAACTATTTACTATTTGCTCAAGTCCATAAACTTCTGGGCTAGTTTTGGCACATACTTGATTAGGCTCAATCTTAGAAAAGTTGTATCAGATAAGTGGGGGCATTTGGCGAAAAGAATATTTTGCCAACCTTTTGGGGAAGCTGAGCAAGCGCTGAAGCTATTAAGTTTGCCTTCTCTGTGGTTACATTCTTAATCATGGATCCCAAAGTGAAGACCACAATGCCATCCTCTCCAGAACTCTGCACAAATTCTTCCATGTCCTGCAAAATCAGTGATGTTATAGTAAGTGGGTTGTAGTTATTCGGTTATTCATGAAGACAGAATGTGACTGGTGTACATTGTTGGAAAAAGTCCCACCTTTGGTAAAGGTTTAGCTGGTCTGCAGTGGATTCCTCCAACAAACTTGAAGTTGGGGAGCAGTGGACGAGGAAAATCAAAATCCCAGTAGGTTCTCATCAACCAGATGTCAGCCTTACCCATCAACTCGCAGGCACTGGTGGGGGTTCCTGTTAAGAGTTAAAGTATTTTATGTGACAAACTACACTGCTCAAAAAAATGAAGGGAACACCTAAACAAAACAATGTAACTCCAAATCAGTCACACCTTTGTGGAATCAATGTCACCAGTTAGGTAGTAACACTTATTGTGAATCAAGTTCACTTACTGCTGTGCAAATGAAACATACAACAGGTGGAAATGAGAGGCAATTAGCAAGACAACCCCTATAAAAGAGGGATTCTGCAGGTGTTGACCTCAGATCATTTATTTGTTCTTGTCCTTTCTGGTTGAACTTTTATTCACTTTTTCATTTTGTCAGTGCTGTCACGCATAGAGGCATCATGAGGTGTTTTTTACAGCCCACTGAAGTTGCTGAAATAGTGCAACTAATCCAAGATGGAACATCAATGCGAGCGGTGGCAAGAAGATTTGCTGTGTCTCTCAGCACAGTGAACAGAGCATGGAAAAGGTACCAGGAGATAGGCCAGAAGACATGGAGGGGGCCGTAGGAGGGCTACAACCCAGCAGCACAACCGCCACCTCGTCCTTTGTGCAAGGAGGAGGAACAGGAGGTCCACTGCCAGGACCCTACAAAATGACCTCCAGCAGACCACTAATGTGCATGTTTCTACTGAAACTATTAGAAACAGACTCCATGAGGGTGGTATGAGGGCCCGACGTCCACATATAGGGCCTGTGCTGACAGCCCAACATCGTGCAGGATGACTGGTGTTTACTAGGGAACACTAACATTGGCAGATTAGCCATTGGTATGCTGTGCTCTTCACAGATGAAAGCAGGTTCACACTGAGCACATGTGACAGACGTGATAGAGTCTGGAGACACTGTGGGAAACATTATGCTGCCTGCAACATCCTCCAGCATTACCAGTTTGGTGGTGGGTCAGTCATGGTGTGGGGAGACATTTCTTTGGATGGTTGCACAGCCCTCCATGTGCTAGCCAGAGGTGCCCTGACTGCCATAAGGTACCGGGATGAGACCCTCAGACCTGTTGTGAGACCATATGCTGATGCAGTGGGCTCTGGGTTCCTTCTTATGCATGACAATGCTGGGCCTCATGTGGTTGAAGTGTGTCAGCAGTTCCTGCATGATGAGGGCATTGATGTTATAAACTGGCCTGCCCGTTCCCCAGACCTGAATCCAATTGAGCACATCTGGGACATCATATTTTGGTCAATCCACCAACGCCACGTCGCACCACAGACTGTTCAGGAGCTAACTGATGCTCTAATCCAGGTCTGGGAAGAGATCCCTCAGGAGAACATCCGCTGTCTCATCAGGAGCATGCCCAGGCATTGTGGGGAGGTTATACAGGCACATGGAGGCCACACACACTACTGAGCCTCATTTAGACTTGTCTTGAGGAATATTCATTGACGTTGAATCAGCCTGTCATGTTATTTTCCACTTTCATATTGAGTATGAATTCAGATCTCCATGGTGTAGTAATTTTGATTTACATTGATTTTTTTTTTTTTCTCAATCAATTCCACTGTTAATAATAAAGTTTTTCAATGAGAATATTTAATTGAGATATAGGATGTGTTATTTTAGTGTTCCCTTTAATTTTGTGAGTACTATATTTATACATGAAAGTTCTGTATTGAATCTTGCGTAAAACAATTTCAGGACTACAAGTGCCCCATAAATGTATTCTTATTTGAGGATTCTTGTTGCAGTACTCACCTTTGACTTCTGAGTAGTATTTATCAAACATATTCCACATGACATTGTTGATTACAACGTCCTGCAAAGCGTAGAAGAGGACGTTCCACAGTCTTTCCGAGAAGTCCATCTTGTCTGTCAGTTTGCTCATAACTCCAGGGACAAAGGAAGGTGGAGCAGGGAGCTGACCGCACATCCTCTCCCAGTTATGAGCCAAGGAAAACCGCAATGAGTAGACCAAAGGGATACCCAACATATCTGCAGCCAACTCACTGCCAGGCAGGAGGGGGTCAGCGAAAAGCAGATCAAAGTTTTCCTTCTTCAGATTGTTCATCAGGGTTTCTGATTTGACCACGCCGTCTAGCACCTTAAGGCTATTCTGCAGGTCAGTCCTTATAAGATCCATATATTTCTTATAAATCTGAAAGTAGTTCATGTAATCTATCTCATACATAGAGAAGTGATTAAATTCTTCAAGAAGATTCTCCATATCCTCTAATGGAACAGTGACATCAAAAGGTTCATACTGGAAGCGAGAGGGTTCACTGCTGTTCATGAACATCGACGCGCTCGGGACCAGGACCGTCACCTGGTGTCCTCTGTCCACCAGTGCCTCCAGTACCGGCTTCATGTTGATCCAGTGGCTGGCCTCGGTGTACCACACCAAAATCTTTCCTCCATTTGAGCTCCTTGTTGCACAAAGTAGCAGCAGGACGAAGACAGAGAGACGCAGCTCCATGGTGGCTGTGTGTCTGCAGGACAAGCTCACGTCTTTTCAACAGGTACACTTGAAAGATACTTATTAACTAAATGAACTCTGACTGTCCTCTTTGTGCTGAAATATGCAAGATAACAGGTTCACCCCATGAAAACAGTTGGACATAAAAGGTTATGCCTGGAAACCTATCAGTGAGTGAATCTAAGAACAATATGTTATCTGTACAAGAGTTCCTCAAACTTAACCCTTACTTGGCTGTGGTTTGTCTTTTGCCATCAGTTTAGAGAAGTTGAATAAAGCAAGCCAATAATGGGATTTGACACCAACTTGCTTTTCTGCAGTTTTTGATACAATTTTTTTTTATTTTTTAAAGACAGAGTGCATTGCAAAAGTATTTATAATTGTATAAAACCTTCATTTTTGGTTCCAACCAGAAGCTTAAATGTAGTGTGTTAGGACTATATGGGATAGACCAACACAAAGGTGTACAGGCTTGTGACATGAAAGGATTTTTAAAAAAAGAACTTGAAAACATGGCCTGCATTTGAATTGAGCCTCCTTTAACTTGATTTCCCTAAAGAACATCCAGTAAAACCAAATACTCTCAGAAGTCACCTGATTAGTAAATAGTACTTTATTCATCCTGTGGGAAATTCAAGTATTCCGTGGTATCCATAATAACTGCACATATTAAAGTATACATTATAAAAAGATAAAATGGCTATAAGATATGAAGAAAGATGTGCAATAACAAAAAACACAAAGATATATTTGTGATACCAATGATAAAATAGATTAAAAGGCACAATTATCGATGTCTGGAGGAGGAATTGAGCCAGTTAAAAAAAAGTCCAGGGGACTCAATCAATCAACTACATTTGTGACATTATACAACTGTGTCACACATGGTACCAAAGACTTCCTCAGTCTATCTGTGGAGTATGTCATAAACAGGAGTCTGTTACTGAACATGCTCCTCTGTTTGTGGAAAATATGGTGTCTAGGGGGTGATAGTCATTGTCCATAACAAACCACATTCTACTCTGGGTCCTTTTGTCTGCAACTGAAGTCAATGAGTCAGAGGTTTATTGGTGAACAATAAACCAATATTGTTGGTGGCATCATGGAAAACAAGGAACACAACAGACAGGTCAGGGATAAAGTTGTGGATAAGGTTAAAGCAGGATTGGATTAGAAAACTATCGTAAGCTTTGATCGCCTTACAGACCTCTGTTCAATTCATCATCATCAAAAAATAAAAATAAATTTGCCACTGCATCGTGGTCCACCTTAGTTGACAAGCTGTGCAAGGAGACCGTTGATCAGAGAAGCAGCCAAGAGGCCTATTGTAAGAGCTGCAGAGATCCATAGTCCAGTTGAGAGGAAGACTGTGTGCGCTCCACAAACCTGGCTTTCATGGAAGCATGTGAAGAGGAAAGCTATTGTTGAAAGAAAGCCATAATAAGTCTCTTTTGCAGGTTGCTACAAGCCATGTAGGGGATTCAGCAAACCTGTGGAATAAGTCCCGCTCAGTTTAAAAACAAAATTGTGCAAAACTGTGTAGTGGAAAACTAATACCGGACATCACCCTGAATACACATCCCCACAGTAAATGGTGGTAAACATGGTGGTGGCAGCAACATCCTGCTGTGGCGATAGAATGAGCACAAGCAAAGCTAGATACAAGAAAGTACTGGGGGGGAACTGTTCAAGAATAAAAGATTTATATAGAGGTGTAGGTTCACTTCTTGCAAGATAGCGACCATAAACATACAGGCATAGCATATTCATGTGTCAGAACAATCCAGACCTAAATCCAATGAAGAATCTGTGGCAAAGTGTGGCTGCTGCCATTTTCAGGTACTCCCCATCCAGTCTGACTGAGCCTGAACAGCTTTGCAAAGCACCTCTGAAAACATAATACTGCAGGTCTTGAAGTGGATGAAGATGAGGAGCAGAAGACATGAGGACTACCCCCCGCACCCCACTCCCTTTCCTTTAAAACTGATGAGAAATGATTGCAATATATAATAAAATATTCTTAAGTAGAACAATTGTTCTCCAGCATTACCTTATTTGGCATTTAGGTAAATGTTTTACTTTGACGTGTTTGACAGAGGAAAACAGTCAAGGCCTTTAACAAATCAGAAATAAGTGTTGACATAATTTACAGATAAGTTAATTATATAAAATTACTTTGTAAAATTAGGGAAATTTGGCCATTGCATAAGGAGAAGGCAAACAGTGGGATTAACAACAGGCTATGGGAACTCCCTTGATATTTAGAAGATGCCTTAATCAGCTATCAAAGACAAGGCCAAATATAGCAAACTCCTAATTCTTGTTCTATAACTTCCAGCAAAGCATGATGGGGGCAGTATCATGCTGTATTTAGATGTCGTTGACAAGGCTTGAAAAATTGAGGAAATTATGATGAATGGTGCTAAATACTGGAAAATTACCTAATATATGTTCTTTCAAATTAGATTTTTAAAAACATTTTTAATCCAACAATAATTAAATCTGCTTAAGGTTTCAAATTATTTCTAAATGTACTCTGCCTCCAAAGCATGAGACTGTGTTGGATCGCCATCGTAAACCTGCTGCTTTTATTTTAAAGTTAGCTATGTATGTCCTGCAGGCTAACACCAGCACCATTGATACAAAGTCAAATACAGTATAATGTAAAACTGAGATGATTATAAACAAAAACTTAACTAGGAATGTCCAGTCAGTTTTCTAGCATGAGATAAATCTGTTTTACTTTTCCACAGAAAACGCAGAAATCTTCTTGGAGCTTGCACCGGTTAATCCAGGGGTCAGCAACTCCAGTCCTTGAGTGCCACTGTCCTGCAGTATTTGGATGCATCCCTCCTCCAACACACCTGAATCAAAAGGCTGAATTAACTCCTTGGCATGTCAGCAAGTTTTGCAGAGACCTAATCATTAACCATTTATTTGATTAAGGTGTGCTGGAGCATGAATGCACCCAAGCGTTGCAGGACAGTAGCACTTGACGACTGGAGTTGCTGACCCTTGGGTTAATCTAATATTTGTTCAAGACATTTTGTGCAAAGTTTTGTCTCTGAATATTTGTGATAGTCGTAAAAAGTGTGGTGGAGTAGTTTCAAGTAAAACCGTGGAAAGAAATTACTGTCAAAGCAATTTATTGAAAGACAAAACATACAGTTATACACATATTTGACAGAATACAACACATACTGGTGCGAGGTTATGAAATGAAATGTGCTTTCATTCAGCCATCAGATCTCTACAAACTACATCTCACTTCAGTTTTTTCATTCAGCTTTTCTCTTTGGCTGTTTTCTGCCACAGCATCTCTGAAAACAGAAGCTGCAGGTCTTGAAGAGGATGAAGATGAGGAGCAGATCTATAGTGAGGAGGAAGGTTAAGACGTCCAGGCTGTGATACTGGTACCAGGTGAGCTCGTGGGCCTGGACCCTCAGGTGCTTTGCTCCTTTGTTTCTCATGGTGAACTCGATCCAGAAGACTGCCTCATCCCGAGGACTCATGGGTCTGTCATGGTGGATTCTGGACAGTCTCATTGCATTTTCTTTGTAGCTGTGGGTGGATGAGAGGGAAAAGTTGACTATCACTTTTTAAAACTTATCTATAATTATACATTTATATTTTAAATTTTCTTTAATCAGCAAAACTCTTTGAAAGAGGATGTTGGACTATTTTTCTTAGCTAATGTAAGATGCTTCTGATGTCTCTGGTACATGGGTGGTTCAACACAAGGAATGACAGATATAGCCTACTACAGTGTGGCTACTCTTACAGGCTCCAGCTGCGTTCCATACATTTTGAATCTCACTGAATTCCTAAATGCACTTTGCATCGCAATCCTCTTAAAACAGCTGTTTCTTTAGTAGACCATTTTGTGACTTTTTTCTTCCACTAAACTTTCTATTAAGATTCTTGGGTACGGTAGTCTGTGAACTTCTTAGGCAATGACCACATGTTTCTTTGGCTTGTTGTGCAGGGTTATGATTGTGTTGGCTATAACATAATATTTCTGTATTTTAAAAAAAAAAAAAAAAAAAAAGCTTTTTGGTCACTCTGATGTTGTAATATTCTGCAAAACTGAATGTTGGGTTTTCATTCTCTGTAAGAAATAATCATCATGATTGACAGAAAATTACATTTGAGTAGAAAAACATTTTTTTTCTGTTATATGTAGATGCACCTGTATTGATTATTTATTTATTTTATTCTTCTCTTTATCATAAATTTTGTTGTAAAGAAAAGTGCTTAAGTAATATGAAAAAAATAGTAAGAAAATTACTGTATATATTAAAAAAATAATTAATTAATTATTACAAAATAATTGGTCAATGCAATTACTACTGGTAGCAGGTAAAAACTGAACATTTTGCATCTGTGTTTTAAAAGTTGACAAATTTGATGCTTGGTTATAAATAAAATGCTACTTTGGCTGTCTACATTTCACATAATTAGAAAGCCATAAAGTGTAAATTTCACAGTGAAATGAGTGGAATAATGTCCCCACTTTTTAGAAAAATTTGGAAGTGCACCAATTTTGTAATTTATGAATTATTTGCAAAAGTTGTACAAGTGAGAGAGTGTCAATGTTTGAGAAGCGTATTAATGCAACTTCTTTAAATCATAAACGCAGCCTTACTCTCTGCTGTAGGTTTACCCTGAAGGAACAGCAGCTCCTCCATTAGAGCAGCAAGGAATCAGCCTAACTTTGCTCCTTTATCCTCCCTAATCTTATGGATCTTGTGTAAATTTCCCAAAAAGCATCACATGTTGTCTTTTTAACCTAATGGAAGCTGCATTTTGAAAATTTGACCTTCCCATAAAATAACAGGGAATTAGGAGAAAAATACTGTAATAAAATGTGCATCATAAATTCACAGTTACACCAGTTTTCACCTTGTTTCTGTATGTTCTACAAATTAAGAAGGCAAAAGTAAATATCAATATTGCCTTTAAAACCTTGAAACAAGCTTGGTGCAGTGCAAAATAGCTTACGATTTGTCACTGATGACTGTGTTGATTGCATCTCTGAGGGCTTCAGCTGTCATGAAGTTCAAGTCCACAACAACTGCAGCTCCTTTGGCCTCCATGTGCACCATGTTGTCTGGCTGGTCGGCAAACGTGGGGATGCCCACCATGGGAACGCCGTGGTAGATGGCCTCAAAAACTCCATTTGCACCACCGTGAGTGATGAAAGCTCTTGTTTTAGGGTGACCTGACAGTTATAACACAGTTATTGTTTATTTATATATGACATAGAGCAAGCTCAAACATTTTTTTTTTGTTACAGCCAATATACATACTACATAGTGCCTTCCACAATTATTGGCACACCAGATAAATGTTAAATTATATTTTGTGATGCAGTGAGCCTGAGATTGTCACATCTTGTGGCAGTTTTATGAACAGTGTTGTGCAGGAAAGATGAACTTTGATCCCTGTCCAGCCTTCTTTGTCACAGTTCCAGTTGGTTTAAACTTCTGAAATATTCTTTCTGGAAATTTGGTGGATGTCCAACTTTACTCACCAAGCAAGTCATTTTGGGGCATCCAGTCAAAAAGTTTAGTGTTGGAGCCCAGAGTGTCTGGTTTTTTCCCACTATATCTCCACAACACCTGCAGATGGTAAAGAGCATTTTAGTCCAAAAAAATTGATAGTTTTGTCATGGACTGAAATGGTGAAATGGATATAAAATTTATTTGAGCAGTACAGCTTTACCACACTTCCAGAATGGAAATGATCTGCTGTCATATGGGTGAAACAAGATATTTACATACTGTACAAAAAACATGTAGCTTTTACATTTTCTCACTGTATTTCTCATTTAAAGTCACTTTTAAATTTATTTTCTCAAAGTCAGTTAGCTTAAATGATATGGGAAAGCCCAGATGATAATGATAATATCATGCCATTAGAAGTTTATGTTGAATTCACAACATTTGAATTGAACTGCTGAAAAGCACTTGCTTCCTTGTGACATAATGGAAAAATGTAAGAAATCAGCAAAGTAGGTCTATGATTATCTTAATAATTCACCCCTGGGTACAATTTCTAGATCCTTGAGTGTAATGTTCATCTGTTCAATCAATTGTATGTGCCTCCAAACCAAGCAAGAGAAACTGTACATATTGTGGCGTAAAATTCTGATCACGGCTCACGTTTAGAGATCCTTCTGACCTTTTGTGGAAGCTGAGCGATGGCCGATGCTATCATGTTTGCCTTCTCTGTGGTCAGGTTCTTGACTATAGATCCCAAAGAGAAGACAACGATACCAGCATCTCCGGAGCTTTGGACAAATTTTTCCATTTCCTGTGAAAAGTAATATTTTCAGTAAACCAGTTGGTTAACTTTTAGTCAGAATGTCTGTGGAGTCACTTTGTTTACATCAGGATTTATGTGGTTTAGGGATCTTAAAAGTGGCAGATTATAACTTTACCTCTGGTAAAGGTTTAGCTGGTCTGCAGTGGATCCCTCCAACAAATTTAAAGTTGGGGAGGAGTGGACGAGGAAAATCAAAATCCCAGTAGGTTCTCAGCAACCAGATATCAGCCTTACTCATCATCTTACAGGCACTGGTCGGGGTTCCTGTTACAGCGGACAAGTACAGTAGCACACAGATATAACACCTATTTTGACATAAGATTGTCCACATCTTTGTGTTTTGTGATTCTTTCTAAGTTGCTTACCTCTGATTTCAGTGTAATATCTGTCAACTTCTTTCCACATAACATGTTCCAGCACGATGTCCTGCAGAGCGTAGAAGAAGACGTTCCATAGTCTCTCTGAGAAGTCCATCTTGTCTGTGAGTTTGCTTATAGAACCAGGCACAAAGGAAGGTGGAGCAGGCAGCTGGCCGCACAGCCTCTCCCAGTTATTGGCTATTGAAAAACGCAAGGAATAGACGAGAGGGATCCCCAACATGTCTGCTGTCAGGTCACTGCCAGCGTAGATTGGATCTGCAAATAGCAGGTCATACTTTCCCTCCTTCAGCTTCTTCATGATGGTTTCTGATTTTAACACGCCGTCCAAAAACTTGAGAGTCATTTTGATGTTGCGCTTCATTAAACGGATAAATTTCATGTAAATCTGAACAGGGTTCATGAAATCCATCTCATACATGTTGAAATGTAGGAAATCCGCAACAAGCCTTTTCATATCATCCAATGAGACAGAAACATCAAAGGGTTCATACTGGAAGCGAGAGGGTTCACTGCTGTTCATGAACATCGACGCGCTCGGGACCAGGACCGTCACCTGGTGTCCTCTGTCCACCAGTGTCTCCAGTACCGGCTTCATGTTGAGCCAGTGGCTGGCCTCGGTGTACCACACCAAGATCTTTCCTCCATTTGAGCTTTTTGCAGCACAAAGTAGCAGCAGGATGCAGACCGAGAGACGCAGCTCCATGGTGGCTGTGTGCCTGCAGATAAATCAGCTGTGGTGTTTAACAGGTAGACTCCACTGATATTTATTAACTTCATGAACTCTGACTTGCTCCTCTTTGTACCGAATAATACAAGATAACAGGGTCACCCTAGGAAAACTTTTAGAGAGGTAAAGGGTTATGGCTGCAAAGGTTCAAAAAGGACAATTCAGTAACTTTAAAAAAGTCAGAACTGAAAATTATAATTTGTTGTGGAGGCCAGGACAAATAAATAGGTTTAATATTTAGCTTGGTCATTAAGAATGGTTGAGCCTTTTTTCTCATTACTCGGGGATTTTGAAGGTTACCACGTAGAACTTGTCACTCCTCAACTGTTATTACATTTTTGAAGAAAATTTTTATTTACAAGTTCACAATCATGAAAATATTCCTGAAACATCACCACAAATTTGCTCTTGTTGTAAATGAATTTAGTTGTAAATGAAATGGCTATTAAGATTAAACGAATCTCTCCTCTGCATATGCTTTATGTTTTTTCGTTTTATATCCTATGCATATGTTAATTACCTCAGGCCTAAGAAAGCCTCAACTCTGGGCACTTTTTCTTTCTCAATATTATTCACTGTGGTCTAAAAGAACCAGTTAACATTTGAATTTAATCCTTTTTGATGAGGTCAGTGGTGTAGAAGGATTATACGTTTTGTCCTGGAAACACAAACTACGCAGTGTTTTACTGGCATCTTGTTCGGTAGATTAACACAACGCAGTTCATAACTGAACAGAAAAGAAAAGATTCATGGTTTTCAAAATTTCCATAGAAATAAAAATCTGAAAGGGTCACATGTGTTTTCATTTACCAAACCCCAAACTCTGATACCCCTCAATAAAATCCAGTGCAACCAGCTGACTTGAGAAGTCACATGACTGGTAAATTGTCAATCTGTATTTTATTTTTTGGTTGGAATGAGTTTCTTTTATTTATGTCTACTGGCCAAAGCCAAAATGTTTTTAAATTATAACACTCTTGAAAAGGCTGGCCAGGCTTTTATAACTTTGCGTCTGGACTACTGCAACTCCTTTTTACTTTTGCAGAAACTTGCCTCCAAACCTTTCAGAATGCTGGAGCTTGTCTCCTCACACACCATAAGAAACACGATCACATCACACCGATACTCAAATCCCCTCACTGGGTCCTCATTCCAGTTAGGGTTTATTTTAAACTTTTAATGTTTGTATTTAAAGGTCTTCATGATTCTTTAATCAGCAAAACTTCATGGAAGAGCCCAGGTCTAAAATGAACTGGGGCGATCGAGTGTTCGCTGTGGCTCCTAGACTCTGCATTAAACTTCCAGCTGAGATAAGACTGACCTCTGCTAGTCCAGAGTCAAGACATACATGTTTAACATGGCTTTTAATACTCAGAAGTTTGATGTTTTTTAATTATTGTTTTAAGTTATTCTATTGTCGTGTTTTATTCCTTGTTTTATCTTATGTTACCCACTGTAAGGCAGTTCAGTTAACCTAGTGGTTATTGTAAAGGGTTATACAAATACATTTATTATTATTTTGTCTTGGTATAAACCCAGCTGTTCTGTGTAGGGTTCAGAGGGTTATAAGGAATAACATTAGCAACCTGCAAGATGATGGCAGCATCATGCTGTGGGACAGAACTTATAGGAAGATGAAATATATTACAGGACAGTTCTGGAAGATAACCTATTTAGGCTGGAGGTTCACCCACCAGGAGGATGGTAACACTAAACCCACAGCCAGAGCTAAGATGAAGTGCTTTAGATTAAAGCATACTTATGTGTTGGAATGGCCTAGTCAAAGTCCAGAGCTAAATTAAACTGAAAATCTGACAAGTCTTGATGATCTATGTCCACAAATACTTTCCATCCAGTCTGAACGAACTCAGGCTATTTTGCACCGGAGAAATGTTTCGGTTTTTAGATGTGCAAAGCTGGTAGAAACATACCCAAGAGACTTGTAGCTGTAATTTCAGCAGAAGATGGTTCGACAAAGTTTTGCATCAGGGAGGCTGAATACACATTTTCAGATTTTTACTTGTCAACATTTTCAGCCGTTTATAATTTTCCTTTGCCTTCTGAGTTGTGCTCTACCTTGTGCTGGTCTATCACATAGAGTCTTAATAAATACATTGATGTTAATAGTTTCTTTTCGGAAAAATATTGGGCAAATAATACTTTTGCAAGGCATTGCTAATCCTTTCAACAGTGAAGTGAAGACATTTTCTCACTTTTCCTATTTCAGATTAGAGATACAGGTGAAGAGCAGCTGCAGCTGAACTCCCCCATTCCTTTGAGTGTTACTAGGAAAGAAGCGGGTACTTCAGAAATCAAGAACACAATCAAGGTAAACACAACTGATTCTGGGTTATTCTTGAAGGACAAATCATTTGTTTATTTCATTTTTTTTCTTTTTTTCAGGCAATACAACCAGTAGAAGATACATGCAAATATAGATGACTGTTTGAAATAAAAGTATACTTTTACATATTTCATTTTGAGAACACCGTGTTTTTCTTAATGTTTCTGTTTTATTTGACCAATTTTTCAGAGATAGAAGCAATATGATTAGAATATATCTAGAACTTTATTTATTCCAGTCGAAAGGTAAGTATGTTCTAGTGTTAGTTGTAGTCTATTGCGAAAAGAGCAAACCTCAAGTATGTCTGCAATTTTAGTAAACACAGCTCAGCTCATCTTTATTTAACACTTTTTGATGCTCAGTTTTAATTTGGAGGCCATTACAGTACAAAAGCAAAACATATAAACATAAAAACACCAACCAAGCACTCAACATGAAACCCTTGTCACAGATAGGCATAGTGGTGGCGGAATCATACTGAGGTGAAATGTTTGTAATGGCTGGAAAGATGTTTGAATTTGATGAACTTTCATATGAAGCCACAGATCAGAAAACTAGTCAGGATCAGACATTTTATTAAACACTTTTTTTCTTTTTATTTGCAATTTTAACCCTTAAACAGAAAAATGCTACAAACACCACAAAACATACATTCTTATTCAGTTTGAGAAACACCAGAACAGGAGATCTCACTTCAGTTTTTCATTCAGCTTTTCTCTTTGTCTTCTTTTTGCCACAGCACCTCTGAAGACAGAAGCTGCAGGTCTTGAAGAGGATGAAGATGAGGAGCAGATCTATAATAATAAAACAGATTAAGACGTCCAGGCTGTGATACTGGTACCAGGTGAGCTCGTGGGCCTGGACCCTCAGGTGCTTTGCTCCTTTGTTTCTCATGGTGAACTCGATCCAGAAGACTGCCTCGTCCCGAGGACTCATGGGTCTGTCATGGTGGATTCTGGACAGTCGCATCATGTTCTCTTTGTAGCTGTGGGTGAATATTATTCAAAATGAGGAGAACCCATTGCAGAGAGTTAAAATTTTTAGACTATCAAAAAACAAAGTATAGAAATGGGTGTATATAAAAATGCTTTCAAAACTGTATCCTTTACATCAATCTGCAGTCAGTCTTTTTTATATTGTACTCTTCCATTCTAGGAATGCATTAAAAGTGTTTGATTATTGTAAACACCCTCAAAATAGGGTAAAAAAAAAAAATGAAGCACTCACGATTTCTCATTGATGACCGTGTTCACAGCATCTCTGAGGCTCTCAGTTGTCATAAAGTTGAGCTTCACAGTGACTGCAGCTCCTTTGGCCTCCATGTGCACCATGTTGTCTGGCTGGTCACCAAACATGGGGATCCCCACCATGGGAACGCCGTGGTAGATGGCCTCATAGATCCCGTTTGTTCCACCGTGAGTGATGAAAGCTTTAGTTTTAGGGTGACCTGATAGGAGCAAAGGTTATAAAACATATGCTACTTTTCACGGTAAAGATTCAGGACCGACTCAATGTAAAAGCAAGTCATGGTTTTATAAAAAAAAAAAAAAAAATTTAAAGCCTGCCAAAGCACAGAATCAGAACTTCTAATTTTTTTATGACACCCTTCTGGCCAAAGTCTCTGGGGATTCTGTATGTTTTTATGCTTTTAGGTTCGCTTTTGATACAATTCACCATAAAGTAAATGATCTCACCTGGATCATTATGTTACATGCAAGGTTCTGCCTTGAGCTAGTTGGAGTCTTACTGAGAGAAGTTCTTTGAGTTTTGTCTTTGGCTCACCTTACTCATGGGGTGCCACAGGGCACCGTTCTTGGCACTCTTCTTTTTACTCTATATGTACTTCCCTTAGGCTCTGTAATGCGTAATATAGCATCTCTTTTCATTTTTATGCAGCTGATTGCAAGATGTGCACACATAAAGAAATGCTTCCGACATGGAGGAAATTATGAGGTGCCTTCTGGACACTAATGAATAGTTGGCATCAAATTTTTTGAGTTGAAATGAAAGTAAGACTGTTTTAATTTAGTATGCACCAAGGGGCACCTCAGCTGCTCTCAGTAGCATCCTGAACCCATCACCTTTTGTTAATCATGATGTTTCAAACCTTGGTGACTCAGAGCTGAAGCCAGACAAACAAATGTATACTAAAGTTCCTTTTTTCTGAGGCTGCTAGCAAAAATAAATGGACTTTATTGGGACTTTGACAGACTTGTTTGTGGATCCATATCAACAAGGGTGGACAACTGCAATACTTTGTATCTTAGAGTAGATAACGCCTGTTCTGGCTTCGCTCCGCCATCTTCCTGTGTGTTTTTCAATTCTTTTTCATCTTCTTCTATAAATCCCTGAATGAACAAGCACCATTCAATCTCTCTGACATGTTTCAGCCCTGCACTCCTCTGTGATTCTTAAAGCCTCAGGAGGTAACTTCAATAAAAATGTATGTTTTACATATTTGTTAAAACTGTCACTATGTCTGTACAGTAGAATATGAGACAGATAATCAGTGAGAAAAAAACCCATCAAGCTCCTCTGGTTCCTCCCAGTGGTCCTACTGCCATTTGCAGAAATACGTCACTCCTGGTCAGAAACAACCAATCAAGGCCAGTAGGAATGTCATAGCAGTTTCAATCACACTTGTGTACGCACTGCTCACACCCTTCCCCTACACAGCGTGTACAAGATTGCCGGTGTGCTGCAGCTGAGCTAATGGCGGAGAAACAACCTAACGTTATAGAAAACTGCCAATTTCTCAAGTTGCACCAGTTCAGAAAACAAAGACAGCTGTGGAGGGAGGTAGTGTAGCAGAGAGCAAGGGGGAGGGATCTGTAAGGTGTGCTTGTTCAAATTTCCAGGATAAGTCCATTGTTTTCTCTGACTTCCCTACTGCACCTTGAAGGTCTGCTGATCAGCAACTCATATTGGGTCCAAAGATGAGACTGACATTAAGACAGGATCTGGCATTTTCTGTGCAAAAAGCTGCTGTTAGGCATTAAAACACCATCTTTGGTTTACTTGACATCCTTTCTTAAAACTCAACTATTTTCTTTGGCTTTTAAGATTAAGATTATACTTTTAAGTTGTTTCTTTACTGAAGATCTGTCCATTATACTGCCTATGCAATAAATAATTTTGTGTATTTAGTGTGTTTTTACAGTTAAATGTTGTTTTTACTGTACAGCACTTCCTTCAGCTTTGTTGTACTTGTGCTTCACAAAAATATTGGATTGCATGCCAAGGTTAGTCAAATTTGTTGCAAAAAATAACTTAGTTTGTAATTTTAGTTTAGTTGAATTGTTGTTTTGAGTAATTTGCATCTTCTCCTGGAAAACCTGGTTGGTCTAAAGGTAGTAAAATATGCCTGACAGACCACCTGGAAAAGTATTAACTAGGTAGTGTTAATACTTTGGAGTGAAAGTCTGAAATCGAACTGTGCAAATATCATGTTATGCTGCCTTTTTTTTTTTTTTTTTTTTTAGCCGTATGAGAAGGACACTCATGTTTACTCACCGAGCAAGTCATTCTGTGGAATCCAGTCATAAACTCTTGTATTTGGACCCAGAGTTTGGGGTTTTTCTCCACTGTATCTCCACAGCACCTATAAATATTTACCATAATTTTGTTACGTTTGTTTAGAACAACTTGAGAAAGTCAGACAGGTGGAGTCAAAATTTGGCTGACTAAACTCTGTACTTTTTACATGAAGATTAAATGATAAATATACAATATTTATATAACACTCTTCTAGACATACTGGTGACTTAAAGAGCTTTATGCTAGATCTATGTTCATCTATTCGCACTCGCATCAGCTCCTGCACTGAACACGCACACGTTCATACGCCATACATTTACTGATAGGGAACTTACGATTAAGTGCATCACCTGGGGGTACTTGACTACCCGCTGAACTGAATTTAAGTGTATGAAAGTTGAAGTTTAAGTGATCTTTTCTTACCTTTTGTGGAAGCTGAGCAAGGGCTGATGCTATCATGTTTGCCTTCTCTGTGGTCAGGTTCTTGACCATAGATCCTAAAGAGAAGACAACAATACCAGCATCTCCAGAGCTTTGAACAAATTTTTCCATTTTCTGCAGAAAAAGTAATAATTGAGCAGACAGTAAATGAGTTAGTTGGCCCTTACTCAGATTTTGTTGGCTGATAAACCTTTTTTACATCAGGAATATTGTGGTAATAAAATGACAAACTGGTGGATTAAAACCCCACCTCTGGTAAAGGTTTAGCTGGTCTGCAGTGGATCCCTCCAACAAACTTGAAGTTGGGCAGGAGTGGACGAGGAAAATCAAAATCCCAGTAGGTTCTCATCAACCAGAAGTCAGCATTACCCATCATCTTACAGGCACTGGTGGGGGTTCCTGTTGCAGTGGATGAGTAATGCATAGAGATGTTCGTTTTAAATTACACTGAAGACTGTAAAACTTTATTTGACATTTTGTGATCCATAAAGTTTGTTTCTCTTCTGGAGTTCTTTCAAAGATGCTTACCTCTAATTTCAGAGTAATATTTGTCAATCTCTTTCCACATGAACTGCTCTGTTACAATGTCCTGCAGAGCGTAGAAGAGGACGTTATACAGTCTCTCTGAGAAGTCCATCTTATCTATGAGTTTGCTCATAGCAGCGGGAACAAAGGAAGGTGGAGCAGGCAGCTGGCCGCACATCCTCTCCCAGTTATGAGCCAAGGAAAAACGCAAAGAAATGACAAGAGGGATGCCCAGCATGTCTGCAGTCAGGTCGCTGCCGGGGTAGACCGGATCAGCAAATAGCACGTCGTACTTTCCCTCTTTCAACTTTTTCATGATGGTCTCTGATTTCACTACTCCATCCAACATATTGAAAGACATGTTCATGTTATTCTTTATCAATTCTATAAATCTGATGTAAATCTGAAAGTAGTTCATGAAATCCATCTCATAAATGCCGAAGTGAAGAAATTCCTGAAGAAACCTTTCCATATCATTCAGGGAGAGTGAGACATCAAAGGGTTCATACTGGAAGCGAGAGGGTTCACTGCTGTTCATGAACATCGACGCGCTCGGGACCAGGACCGTCACCTGGTGTCCTCTGTCCACCAGTGCCTCCAGTACCGGCTTCATGTTGATCCAGTGGCTGGCCTCGGTGTACCACACCAAGATCTTTCCTCCATTTGAGTTTTTTGCAGCACAAAGTAGCAGCAGGACGCAGACCGAGAGACGCAGCTCCATGGCGGCTGTGTGTCTGCAGATAAACCAGCTTGAGTCTATTTATCAGCTGCACCTTTTAAGATACTGATTAACTAAACTCTGACTCGCTACTCTTTGTACTGAATAATACAAGATAACAGGTTCACCAGTGGAAAGTTGTTAATAAGGGAAAAGGTAATTGCTACAAAGGTAATGGCATGTTTTTTTTTTAAATGAAAACAGCTGTAATATTTACAAAATAATGCTGGGACAGAGCTTTGCTGATGTTTAATGAGGGGGAAGTTGAATCTCTTCATTATATCAGCTTTGGATGATGTAAAATCTTAGTGTGGTGGAAACTAGAGTAAATCTTGATGTCTGCCTTAATCATTAAGACTCGAGTCATTTTAAGTAGTCCTTCGATTGCGGTACAGTGTTCTTGGAAAACCATATCTTATCTTTCAGCTGCAAAAACTGCTTCTCATAAAGGTACTTAACAATGTCCTTGCTGGACCTTTTAGATCTAGTTGTAATATGCACTTTTTTCCATGCAGGTGGCGTCCTTGAATTTCTGCAGTTTGAATAGTTTTTTGTTTTGTTGGTTTTTTTTTAACAACTGTCACGGTTGTTATGCACAAGAAGCGTTTTGTTAGAATGCCTGCCATTATATGTCAAAGGTTTCCCTATATTTATAGTCTTATTTTAATCATTTAGAAAGAATCTTTTAGATTAATCCATGACCAGATATAACTTTAAATACTGATTCGTGTCATTATAAACCACAAATGTGTATCTGTTTTTGTTCAGTCGAATGATTACAAGTTTAAAACTTTGAATGTAAAGACAGATTCAGCCATGAGATGCAGAAATGGGACAACTGAAAGTATGAGCTCATCTGCTTTTTCATACATATGTGAATTTGAGTGATATATTCCTCCCTAATCCAGAGGGTGTGATGTGATGTTGGCCCACTATTTCTTTAATCTGAAACACCTTCAACTCTTCCACCCTTCTTGGTAACTGTTAAAGGGAATGTCCTGTTTCTGTTTCTTTCCCCCACTATTACACTATTATAATTTGATATTAGTCGTCATAAAAACATTAAATGAAATTTAGGGGGAAAAAGTTACCTTATAAAAACCTGTAAGAGTTTAAATAAAAAGAATTGAATATTTTTACTAATGATTTTGAATAATAGGATTAATTTTTCTGAGACAGAAAAACTGGAAATAAGCATGTCTGAGAAGTGATGTGACTTACTTGAATCACAGATTAAACAAGTTGAAATAATAATAATTATTATAATTTGACAATAGCCTAAAGTATTAGTTGTTGAAATGTCGGGTGTGTGTTTGTCTGTTTTTTAAATAGTTAATTTTTAATTACTGTGCAGAACAGAAATATTCTTCGTTGTCCCACAGAGGATAAATTCAGCCTGCACTTATCTGAAGTGCAGGCTGTCACAGGCTGTGAATAATGTGCTTAATTTTTCAGAGATAGAAAAGAAGTGGGAATAAGCATTCAATCACATACTGAACATGTAGAATCTATACTTATTAACAGAAGTGCAAAAAAGGCAACCTTCACTATGTCTGAAATATATCTATAAACGCAACTCAACTCAGCTTTATTTGTACAGGTTTTTTTGAAGCTTTTTCTTGGTGTGCATTACAGAATAGCAAAGCTTACAGACAGATTAAAAAAGTGAAATTAAATTTACAAAAACATCTTATTTTATAAATTAGATGATAAAGAAAAGCAGCATTTATTAGATGTTTAGCTATGGCATAGAAGAAAAATGTGTAAGGGAAAATACTTTATAGTGTTAAGAGCAGACAATGAAAATTCAACCCTTTTTTTTTTATTTATTTATTTATTTTTTCTTCAATGGAAAGGTACTCTGGTCCCATGAGAGGAAATCTAAATCAGTTTGCTCTCAAGAGGCTTTCTATATTGGGCACACTTTGGTAATGTCATTGTTTTGCAGGACCTGGAAAGTTGGTCAGAATTTCAGAGATGTTTTATGGAGCTAAACACAAAAATTACTAAAAAGTAAACGAGAATACTTATTTGTATTTGTGTCTTCTTTCCTGATTGTTTCGTTTTTGTTTAAAAGTGTACATTTTAAAACTGTGGAGTACATACCATGAAATACATTCTGTTTGAATCGCATCCAAGCAGTTAATCGTACTACAGTCTGTTACTCAGCTTTTCTCTTTGTCTTCTTTTTGCCACAGCATCTCCTGAAACAGAAGCTGCAGGTCTTGAAGAGGATGAAGATGAGGAGCAGATCTATAATAATAAAACAGATTAAGACGTCCAGGCTGTGATACTGGTACCAGGTGAGCTCGTGGGCCTGGACCCTCAGGTGCTTTGCTCCTTTGTTTCTCATGGTGAACTCGATCCAGAAGACTGCCTCGTCCCGAGGACTCATGGGTCTGTCATGGTGGATTCTGGACAGTCGCATCATGTTCTCTTTGTAGCTGTGGGTGGATGAGGAAAAAATGAAGGCGCTTACAATGTCGTTCTAAGTTTAATGAATGGTTGCTTCCAAGTTTGCATTTGTGTAAATGATGCTCAGTGTTTGTGGTGCTATTGGCTATAAAGGCAGATGTTTTATGTTGAACCAAGGTTTTCCATTCCAAGATTTTTCTTATATTTTTTTTTATTCAAAGGTCTCAGGTTAGTGAACATCTTGCCCCAAAATGAAAAGAAAATGTTTTCATCTGCATAAACTTTGTTACTGAATTTTGATGGTGGACCACACAAAATCGCTTCAAGGGTCACAAATGGCTCAGGGACCCCTGCTGTATCTGATACATCTAACTGCTTTACACCATAACTCCATGGTCATTGTTGAAATTCCCCACTTTTACTCATCAAGAATGAATAAAGCATGTTTTGTGATAAAAATTTTAGATGGCATACAAGTAAAGCAAACAACTTACAATTTGTCATTGATGACAGTGTTAACGGCATCTCTGAAGCTCTCAGTTGTCATAAAGTTAAATTTAACAGTGACTGCGGCTCCTTTGGCCTCCATGTGCACCATGTTGTCTGGCTGGTCAGCAAACATGGGGATCCCCACTATGGGAACGCCGTGGTAGATGGCCTCATAGATCCCGTTTGTTCCACCGTGAGTGATGAAAGCTTTGGTTTTAGGGTGACCTGATAGGAACCAAAGTTATCAAATATTCATAATTATTTATCATGAAAATGATGCAGGATCAACTCAAACAAAACACAAGGGATTTTATCTCTCTCTCTCTCATATATATATATATTATACATACACACGTTTACATGAGCTACATTTATGCATCAAAGTAATGAATCTTAGCAAACTAAACTGAGTTAAGATCTATTTGTGTAGCAATCAGAGAACTTCCAATAAATGTTCAGAATGCACAATCTTCTGGAACAAATGTAGTTGCTCTAAGGCCAAAACATAATTTTCAATTGGACCATTTGGAAAGAATAAAGTTAGCAGCGTCACAACTCCTGAAATGTGATGGTTACTCTTATTGACTCACCCAGCAGGTCGTTTTGTGGGATCCAGTCATATGTTCTGGTGTTTGAACCCAGAGTCTGGGGTTTCTGCCCACTGTATCTCCACAGCACCTAAAAATGTTCAAAACTCAGTTTTTTTAATCCTGTCATTTGATGTATCATGATTTAAAAACAAAGTATGTGTAAGTCATACAAATCTTGATGTCTGTGATAGTCTAGATAGCTGTAAGTTGGCTAAATAAACCCTACAAGTTTTTAAACAGATGATGTTTTATCTGGATTTTCTTGACCTTTTGTGGAAGCTGAGCGAGGGCTGAGGCTATCATATTCGCCTTCTCTGTGGTCAGGTTCTTGACCATAGATCCTAAAGAGAAGACAACGATACCAGCATCTCCAGAGCTTTGAACAAATTTTTCCATTTCCTGCAAAAAAAAAAGTAAGATTTTCAATCTTTGAGCCAGTTAGTTGGCTTTCATTCTGACTTTTTTTTTTTTTTTAGCTGATTATTTGTTTATTTCAGGTCTTAGAACAAATGTTGAAATAATGGTGGATTAAACCCCACCTCTGGTAAAGGTTTAGCTGGTCTGCAGTGGATCCCTCCAACAAATTTAAAGTTGGGCAGGAGTGGACGAGGAAAATCAAAATCCCAGTATGTTCTTATCAACCAGATATCTGCCTTACCCACCATCTCACAGGCACTGGTGGGGGTTCCTGTTAGAGTCGACATATAATAAAGAGCAAAGATTTTAAAGTTTTCATGTTAAATTGGAAAAATTTGAATACTAATGGGTTGCTTACCTCTGAATTCAGAGTAATATTTGTCAATCTCTTTCCACATGAACTGCTCTGTTACAATGTCCTGCAGAGCGTAGAAGAGGACGTTATACAGTCTCTCTGAGAAGTCCATCTTATCTGTGAGTTTGCTCATAGCAGCGGGAACAAAGGAAGGTGGAGCAGGCAGCTGGCCGCACATCCTCTCGACATTATGAGCCAAGGTAAAACGCAAAGAAATGACAAGAGGGATGCCCAGCATGTCTGCAGTCAGGTCGCTGCCGGGGTAGATAGGATCAGCGAATAGCACGTCGTACTTTCCCTCCGTCAGCTTCCTCATCATGGTTTCTGATTTCACTACTCCATCCAAGAATTTTAAAATAACATTCATGTTCGTCTTTGTTAAATTTGAAAACTTAGCATATATCTCATAGGTGCTCATGAAATCCATCTCATACATGGAAAAGTGAAGAAGATCTTCAAAAATCTTTTCTAAATCTTTGACTGAGACGGCGACATCAAAGGGTTCATACTGGAAGCGAGAGGGTTCACTGCTGTTCATGAACATCGACGCGCTCGGGACCAGGACCGTCACCTGGTGTCCTCTGTCCACCAGTGCCTCCAGTACCGGCTTCATGTTGATCCAGTGGCTGGCCTCGGTGTACCACACCAAGATCTTTCCTCCATTTGAGTTTTTTGCAGCACAAAGTAGCAGCAGGACGCAGACCGAGAGACGCAGCTCCATGGTGGCCGTGTGCCTGCAGGTAAACCAGCTGTGGTCTCTGCACCTATAGATACTGATTAACTAAACGAACTCTGACTTGCTACTCTTTGTACTGTATAATGGAAGATAGCAGTCACCCTAGGAAAACTGTTAGTAAGGCAAAAGGTAATAGCTACAAAGACAACGCATGTTCTTAAACAGACACACCCAGTGCCTTTGCTTGCCATTTGGGTGCCCTAAGCACAAATGCTTTGCAGTGCATCCCCGCCCTGGAAATTTACAATAATTCTGGATTTGTGAGTCCATTTCCCTCTATTTTGAGGTGGAAAATTATGGCTTACAAAGAAAATAAAGTAGGATTTAAATAGGGAAAGAAAGTACTATGAATAAAATGTAAACTGGGGAGTGCAATACAGAACTAGGTGTTATCCTATAAAGTGCTCCTAGAATTAGATTTTTTTTAATGCTGTTTTTACATATTTTGTTTGATGTAAACCCAAACAACAAAATATGGCATAACAGAGGAACATGTCCCATATAATCATAACAGGTATTGTTTTTCTGAGAAAGATTCATTAGAGGGAACTAGTTTTTTTCTAAATTGCTTTGGTGCATTTCTCTGATCAAATTAAAATTCTCATAACTGTTAGTTCAACCTCCACAACATTTAGTCCTTTTTGCTCATAATCAGTCCTTCAAACAAATTACAAATTATTTTGGATCTGCATCAATTATGTTGTGCCTAAAGCCATGAAGGACTGAACTACAGGAGGATGGTAAGAGAACTATTAATCCCACAATGAACTGCATTAACCTATTTTCAGTTTCAACAGGAAGAGGAGGATTTCCATTGCATGAGTGTGACATCAGGTTAGCAAGTGCAAGCTCGTCAAGGAAATCTGCCTCTTTCCATGGTGGTCACTGCATTGGAGAGGACCCCTTTCTGAAACATTGCGTGAAACCCCCCTTTGTGGAGGTGCCCTGCTTGACAGTGTATAGGGCTGTCGTGAGCATTTTCAGGTCGTGTCACCAAGATCTCATTTCCTTGCATTCGAAAAAACTTCCAGACTGAACTGTCATAATGAAAATATGACAAAGCCATTTGACTATCTTGTACATAAACATGGTGTGAGGACTTTTTATTCTGATGACACTTTCGTTGACATAAACACCTGCTCAACTCTGGCAGCTCTTGCTCCACCAGAGGCCTGTCAAACTTCAGATGTTTACTCAATTCTGAGAGCTGCTGTGGGGAAAAAAGTTCCACCGACACAGACTGTCAGGTTTATTAATACGGTGCACATGATATGAGAGCTTAAAAGACAATCACTCATGAACAGGTCACAGTGAAAAGCTCTGCCAGCAGGCAGACAGTTTTTATTCACAGGAAAAGGGAGGGGAAAAAAAATCTCAACACTGAAAACTATGTGAGACTTCCAGGATCTTTGCCCCACTGAAGGTTATTTCTCCAGGGAAAACCTTCAGTGCGTTTGCTCAGACAGATTACCTACCCTCTGGCAAAACAGCATCATAACATGACCTGACTATCAGAGTAATATAGTCATAATATATTGCCCTATTATAAAGAATTTTCAACACAGACCACAATGCACTCAGAGGAGGAGGCTAGGTTCTAGGAAAAATTAAGATACAGGCATAAGTGAACAGACCACTGGGAGACTGGAGACAGGGGTGCACAGGAGAGTCATCTTTTCCTCGAGTAAAAAATTTTTTACTTTTGTATGGAATCTATTGACATGCTTTATATAACTTCATTTTTAATGTTATGATCACTATAATTATGATTTCTCATGGGCTGAATTTTTTGTGCCCCACTGCGCAGTGGGCGGAGCGATCCCACTGGACACACCTACAATTCAAAGAAAGGGCGGATGTTACAGTGATTTACTGAAGCTCAATGAGGAGGAAGTTGAATCTCATCATGATGACGTTGGAAAATTTTGAGGTGTGCTAGAAGCTCGAGTAAATCTAGTTTATTGTCTGCCTTGGTTATTAAGACTTGAATCATTTTAAGTTGTCCTTTGATACAAGTACAGGGTACAGGAAAACCGCAGATTTTACCTTTCAGCTGCAAAAACAAAATAGTTCTTAAAAATGTCCTTGTTTGACCTTTTAGATTTGGTCGTAATACGCTCTTTTTTTCCATGCAGGTGGTGTCCTATCACAGCTGGTATGCACAAGAAGAGCTTTGTCAGAATGCCTGCCATTATATGCCAAAGGTTTTCCTATATTGGTAGTTTTTTTTTGTTTTGTTTTGTTTTTGTTTTTTTTTTTTTGATTAATTTTCAAGTAAGAATCTTTTAGAGCTCAAGCTTTACTCCAAGTCCACCTCTGATTGGCTGTTCAGTCCGTTGTGACATCTCCTTCCCTGAAGTGCAGGTTGTCGCGGTGCAGGACATTGCTTCTGACTTGGTGACAGAACCAATTAACCCACCAAGGAGCATTGCAAAACCAGGTTAGAGAGGTCTGATGGCCCTTTCTGAGACAGCTGTGATGTTTCCTTAGTCTTAGACACTGTGTCATGGTGTATTGGTTGACTTATTTTGTAATATCACTGTATTATTTAATGCAAGTCTTCAGTTATAGTCTTTAAAACTGGTTTTCTTTGTAGTCATTGGTTCCTGTTTTCTTGTGGTAATCTTGTTTCTTTTGTTCTCAGTACTCCATTTACTTCACTATTTCCTCTCACGCATGTTTCTGGATTACGTTGATCCTATTGGGTTTGTAGTTGGAGTCATTTTCATGTTGGCTTTTGTTCTAGTTTGTATTTGTGCAGCGTTCTGGTCAGAGATGTTTAATGGTGTACAAAATTTAATTCATAAGTTACTTTCTGTAGACAGTAGTTGGAGAGTTAACATATTTTAGATAGAAACCTGAGTTAAAGGGATTTGTGGTTTGTGAATATTCAGAAGGTAAAAAGTGCAAATGGAGCTTTCAGGAATCTGTTTTTGAGAAAACATCCCTTCCAATTGTTTCAGTACCTAAGGCCTCAGAAAGTCATAACTGTGGGCACTTTGTCCAATTCATTACCCATCCAAATTACTTTAGTGGATTTAACTAAATCCAAAGAAACCATGAGCAATTAGATGTTGGATTTAATCCTCATTGATGCAGTTGGGACTGTTATAGGGTGGACAGTGAATTAGATTTTTTTATCAAAGGACTGCCCCTGGTGGCGCAGAAGAATAAAATTGAATTCTAAATCTGGTGTTGGAGACATTTCAGGTGGATCAGTGTCAATGTTTTTTTCCAGTTTCCGTCCTTTAAAGAAGCTTTTGTTTATTCCATTATAGAAGGAAATATGAATTAAACCACACAGACTATACTTTTACAATTCTTTCACATTTCTGTAGTTCAATTTATATTTACATATTTGACAATTGTCTAAGAAATAGGTGAAACTCACACAATGGCTGTCAGAAAGGTGAAATGGAGCAGAATAAAGTAATGAAGCATTGTAATGATCTACTTGGAAGACAAATCTAAAATGGCAGCCAAATGGTCACCTTGGCGATTTCAGATCAAGAGCAACGATAGCCAAAGGCAGGAAAAGACCACAATGTCCCTGGTTACAATTGAAAAGAAGAGGTTCAGTGATGAAGTCAAGCCCAACCAGGTAAACAAGATATCAGTAATATCAACAATACTGGCCTCCTTTTTGAGTGTAAAAGGGCCAATGTCCTGTTTGTTTATTTTCCCCACTATTATCATAATTTAAAGTTAGTAGTCAGGAAAATATAAAATGTAGGAAATAATTAACCGAAATAAACCAGTAAGAGTTTAAATAAAAAGAACACAATATTTTTACGAATGATTTTGAAAAATGTGATTAATTTTTCTGAGATGGAAAAGCAATGAAAATAAGCATGTCCGGGAAGTAATGTGACAGATTAACAGATTAAACATGCTGAATCTTTGATTATTAATAGAAGTGCAAAAACACCCCAAACTTCACTGAATCTGAAATCTCAAAATATGCAACTCAACTTAGCTTTATTTAGGCAGTTTTGCTGAAGCTTTATCTTGTTGTGCACTACATGACAATGGCAAAGTTTATAGGCATATTAAACAAATTAATGCGATACACAAAACAGTAATATTATTGTATAAATAAAATGATAAAGAAAAGTAGCATTTAACAAATGTTTAGCTATGACATAAAGCGAAAATGTGAAAGGGAAAATACTTTATGGTGTTAAGAGCCGACTGTGAAAACTCTGTTTTTATGAGAAGGTATTCCAGTACTATGAGATGAAATTTATAATCTATATCCATTTGCTGTCAAGAGGCCTTCTAGATTGGGCACAAAGGTGCCACAGTGAAGCGGTGGTTTTTTTTGTTTTGCAGGGCCTGGAAAGTTGCTCAGAATTTCAGAAATGTTGTAAGGAGCTAAACACAAAAAGTACTAAAATAAACTAGAATACTTAATTTTATTTGTAGTCTTTCTTGATTGTTTAAGTGTTGAAAATGTCTAAATTATAAAACTGTGCGGTGCTATTAACACTACAAAACATATTCTTACTCTGAAAATCACCTGAACAGTTAATCGTACTACAGTCTGTTACTCAGCTTTTCTCTTTGTCTTCTTTTTGCCACAGCATCTCCTGAAACAGAAGCTGCAGGTCTTGAAGAGGATGAAGATGAGGAGCAGATCTATAATAATAAAACAGATTAAGACGTCCAGGCTGTGATACTGGTACCAGGTGAGCTCGTGGGCCTGGACCCTCAGGTGCTTTGCTCCTTTGTTTCTCATGGTGAACTCGATCCAGAAGACTGCCTCGTCCCGAGGACTCATGGGTCTGTCATGGTGGATTCTGGACAGTCGCATCATGTTCTCTTTGTAGCTGTGGGTGGATGAGGAAAAAATGAAGGCGCTTACAATGTCGTTCTAAGTTTAATGAATGGTTGCTTCCAAGTTTGCATTTGTGTAAATGATGCTCAGTGTTTGTGGTGCTATTGGCTATAAAGGCAGATGTTTTATGTTGAACCAAGGTTTTCCATTCCAAGATTTTTCTTATATTTTTTTTTATTCAAAGGTCTCAGGTTAGTGAACATCTTGCCCCAAAATGAAAAGAAAATGTTTTCATCTGCATAAACTTTGTTACTGAATTTTGATGGTGGACCACACAAAATCGCTTCAAGGGTCACAAATGGCTCAGGGACCCCTGCTGTATCTGATACATCTAACTGCTTTACACCATAACTCCATGGTCATTGTTGAAATTCCCCACTTTTACTCATCAAGAATGAATAAAGCATGTTTTGTGATAAAAATTTTAGATGGCATACAAGTAAAGCAAACAACTTACAATTTGTCATTGATGACAGTGTTAACGGCATCTCTGAAGCTCTCAGTTGTCATAAAGTTAAATTTAACAGTGACTGCGGCTCCTTTGGCCTCCATGTGCACCATGTTGTCTGGCTGGTCAGCAAACATGGGGATCCCCACTATGGGAACGCCGTGGTAGATGGCCTCATAGATCCCGTTTGTTCCACCGTGAGTGATGAAAGCTTTGGTTTTAGGGTGACCTGATAGGAACCAAAGTTATCAAATATTCATAATTATTTATCATGAAAATGATGCAGGAGCAACTGAAACAAAACACAAGGGATTTTATATATATATATATATATATATATATATATATATATATATATATATATATATATATATATATATATATAAGGAAACATATTTACAGTTTTCTGAGCTACTTTTATGCATCAAAGTAATGAATCTTAGCAAACTAAACTGAGTTAAGATCTATTTGTGTAGCAATCAGAGAACTTCCAATAAATGTTCAGAATGCACAATCTTCTGGAACAAATGTAGTTGCTCTAAGGCCAAAACATAATTTTCAATTGGACCATTTGGAAAGAATAAAGTTAGCAGCGTCACAACTCCTGAAATGTGATGGTTACTCTTATTGACTCACCCAGCAGGTCGTTTTGTGGGATCCAGTCATATGTTCTGGTGTTTGAACCCAGAGTCTGGGGTTTCTGCCCACTGTATCTCCACAGCACCTAAAAATGTTCAAAACTCAGTTTTTTTAATCCTGTCATTTGATGTATCATGATTTAAAAACAAAGTATGTGTAAGTCATACAAATCTTGATGTCTGTGATAGTCTAGATAGCTGTAAGTTGGCTAAATAAACCCTACAAGTTTTTAAACAGATGATGTTTTATCTGGATTTTCTTGACCTTTTGTGGAAGCTGAGCGAGGGCTGAGGCTATCATATTCGCCTTCTCTGTGGTCAGGTTCTTGACCATAGATCCTAAAGAGAAGACAACGATACCAGCATCTCCAGAGCTTTGAACAAATTTTTCCATTTCCTGCAAAAAAAAAAAAAAGTAAGATTTTCAGTCTTTGAGCCAGTTAGTTGGCTTTCATTCTGACTTTTTTTTTTTTTAGCTGATTATTTGTTTATTTCAGGTCTTAGAACAAATGTTGAAATAATGGTGGATTAAACCCCACCTCTGGTAAAGGTTTAGCTGGTCTGCAGTGGATCCCTCCAACAAATTTAAAGTTGGGCAGGAGTGGACGAGGAAAATCAAAATCCCAGTAGGTTCTTATCAACCAGATATCTGCCTTACCCACCATCTCACAGGCACTGGTGGGGGTTCCTGTTAGAGTCGACATATAATAAAGAGCAAAGATTTTAAAGTTTTCATGTTAAATTGGAAAAATTTGAATACTAATGGGTTGCTTACCTCTGAATTCAGAGTAATATTTGTCAATCTCTTTCCACATGAACTGCTCTGTTACAATGTCCTGCAGAGCGTAGAAGAGGACGTTATACAGTCTCTCTGAGAAGTCCATCTTATCTGTGAGTTTGCTCATAGCAGCGGGAACAAAGGAAGGTGGAGCAGGCAGCTGGCCGCACATCCTCTCGACATTATGAGCCAAGGTAAAACGCAAAGAAATGACAAGAGGGATGCCCAGCATGTCTGCAGTCAGGTCGCTGCCGGGGTAGATAGGATCAGCAAATAGCACGTCGTACTTTCCCTCCGTCAGCTTCCTCATCATGGTTTCTGATTTCAACACACCGTCCAATAACTTGAAAGAAATGTTCAAGTTTTTCTTCATTAAATCTAAAAATGTATCATAAATCTCATAGGGGGCCATGAAATCCATCTCATACATGGAGAACTGAATAATAGTTTCAAAAATCTTTTCTAAATCTTTGACTGAGACGGCGACATCAAAGGGTTCATACTGGAAGCGAGAGGGTTCACTGCTGTTCATGAACATCGACGCGCTCGGGACCAGGACCGTCACCTGGTGTCCTCTGTCCACCAGTGCCTCCAGTACCGGCTTCATGTTGATCCAGTGGCTGGCCTCGGTGTACCACACCAAGATCTTTCCTCCATTTGAGTTTTTTGCAGCACAAAGTAGCAGCAGGACGCAGACCGAGAGACGCAGCTCCATGGTGGCTGTGTGTCTGCAGGTAAACCAGCTGTGGTCTTCGTTGCAGCTGCGCCTCAAAAATACTGATTAACTGAATGAACTTTGACTCTCTGCTCTTTGACTGAATAATACAAGATAATATGCTACCCAATAAAAACTGTCGCGAACATTAAGAAAACAAATCTGTAGCTTGTCCAGAGAGAATCCTGAAATAAAGGCTAATATATATATAACAAAATGTGAAGGTGACTCTTTTCAAACCTTAACTTTGATGCAACTCAACTCTCCTTTACTTATCCAAAATGTTTTTAAGTTTATTTTCATCTCAAAGTGCATTTATGTAACAAAACAAGACTTGCAGACACATTAAAAGAATAAATATTCTATTTCGAGTAACTGTAACCCTGTGATGATGTTTTTGAACTGCCTGTAAAGTTGGTCAGAATGAAAGAAATGCTGTCGGGAGCAAAATGAAGACCATTTATTAAAGAATAAACATTTGAGGAAATAATTATTTTTGTCATTTTTATTGTTTGTTTTTAACAATTAAAATATTAACACTTTTCAAAATGGCACAGTGCAATGAACACCTAAGCAAACTTCATTTAGTTTGTATAATAAACTCTGTTTTTATGAGAAGGTATTCCAGTACTATGAGATGAAATTTATAATCTATATCCATTTGCTGTCAAGAGGCCTTCTAGATTGGGCACAAAGGTGCCACAGTGAAGCGGTGGTTTTTTTTGTTTTGCAGGGCCTGGAAAGTTGCTCAGAATTTCAGAAATGTTGTAAGGAGCTAAACACAAAAAGTACTAAAATAAACTAGAATACTTAATTTTATTTGTAGTCTTTCTTGATTGTTTAAGTGTTGAAAATGTCTAAATTATAAAACTGTGCGGTGCTATTAACACTACAAAACATATTCTTACTCTGAAAATCACCTGAACAGTTAATCGTACTACAGTCTGTTACTCAGCTTTTCTCTTTGTCTTCTTTTTGCCACAGCATCTCCTGAAACAGAAGCTGCAGGTCTTGAAGAGGATGAAGATGAGGAGCAGATCTATAATAATAAAACAGATTAAGACGTCCAGGCTGTGATACTGGTACCAGGTGAGCTCGTGGGCCTGGACCCTCAGGTGCTTTGCTCCTTTGTTTCTCATGGTGAACTCGATCCAGAAGACTGCCTCGTCCCGAGGACTCATGGGTCTGTCATGGTGGATTCTGGACAGTCGCATCATGTTCTCTTTGTAGCTGTGGGTGGATATGAAACAAAATGAGGAGTCACGCTGTGTAGAGCTACATTTCAGTTCTTCACTTCCATAAAGTATTACAGAAACTGGAACCTTTTTTTACTTTAAACTTAAAGACATTTGTTAAAGAAACAGTGCCATCTAGTGGTGTTCAGTCCAGATAACGTGTTTAGTGCAGATAATGTAAAACTTACTTTATGTCATTGATGACAGTCAAGACAGCATCCTTGAGGGTCTCGGCTGTCATTTTGTTTAGCTTCACAGTGACTGTGGCTCCTTTGGCCTCCATGTGCACCATGTTGTCTGGCTGGTCACCAAACATGGGGATCCCCACTATGGGAACGCCGTGGTAGATGGCCTCATAGATCCCGTTTGTTCCACCGTGAGTGATGAAAGCTTTAGTTTTAGGGTGACCTGATAGGAACCAAAGTTATCACATATTTGTTGATGATTTCATCGTACATTTATTTATATGAATCACAATTAAAGGAAAAGTTTCATAAACAGATAATTTTCATAACTCTAAGCTCTTATTTAAATGGAAGTGCAGCTACTTTACTTGTGCAGTGAATTATAACGAAAAACAATACAGTTATTGTTGTACAGTCTGCACTCTTCGGTTTGAGTTTGAACAACAGACATTGGGCTTTTTTTTTGTCACGTGTTGTGTTTGCAGCAATTATTCTGTCTTTCCTAAAATGAGGTTGGATTGTTAAATTTCCTCACCCAGCAGGTCATTTTGTGGAATCCAGTCATAAATTTTGGTGTTGGAACCCAGACTTTTGGGTTTTTCTCCACTGTATCTCCACAGGACCTACAACCGTTTAAGAAATATGTTTTTATATATGCAAGTTGGAACATCAGCTAGTTAAAACAACTTAATCAGGGAATGTATTTATTTATAAATCACTTTCCCCAGACATAGTAAGAAAATGCTGCACAAGATAAGATCATCAAATACAATTTTTAAAGAAAACATATAACATAAAAACAGAGGAAAAAATATATAAGAGAATATAAGAACATACATTAGTAAATATGTTACCTTCAAACTAATGCATGACTAAATAGTTTGGTCTTTTAACTGTTTTTAAAGAGCCAAGTGATTCAGCCAATTTAGGGCCACAAACTGAAACATTTGATCTACTGTAGTTCTCTGTTTTTTTTGCAAGAAATAACTACTAAACTGTGATTTTTGGGAACTGAGAGTAAATAAATAGTAAATAATAATAATAATAATAATAATAATAATAATAATAATAATAATAATAATAATAATAATAATAAATAGTAAAGTTGTGCTGATGTCACTTGTGTGCACACTAATTCGAATAAAAAATATAGTAATACCAAAAAACAGGCTTTATGGAAGTCTAATTGTAAAGAATCAAATGCAAGCATGTTTATTTTTTAGTTGACCAGATCGCTCTACAGGTTTGAATTTAACTGACTGTTAATTGAAAGAAACAAGAGTTTTATGTGGGAATCCAGAGTTAGGTTGGAATATCAATAGTTTCATGAGGTCCTTGATAATCTAAGCCTAAATGGATGATTTTAACTCTGCATAAGTTAATCAGAGCGGAAGATTTTCAGACCTTTTGTGGAAGCTGAGCGAGGGCTGAAGCTATTATGTTCGTTTTCTCTGTGGTCAGGTTTTTGACCATAGATCCTAAAGAGAAGACAACGATACCAGCATCTCCAGAACTTTGGACAAATCTCTCCATATCCTGCAAAACAGTATCATTTACATAGTCAGTGAGCCATTCAATAATTTTCATTTTTACTCAGGATTTTGACATCTTTATTTTCTTTTTTGTTCACATTGGCACTAAGGTAGTGTAATTATATTTTTATACCTCTGGTAAAGGTTTAGCTGGTCTGCAGTGGATCCCTCCAACAAATTTGAAGTTGGGCAGGAGTGGACGAGGAAAATCAAAATCCCAGAAGGTTCTTATCAACCAGATATCTGCCTTACCCATCATCTTACAGGCACTGACAGGCATACCTGATACAGACAACATGTTATTAAACAGTTTTCTGTATGTATAAACACATAAAAGAATTTAAATTATTTCCACCCTGCCCAAAGGACAGATTGTAGATTAATTGTAAGTGTGATGATTCCTCTGTGATTTTTCAATTCACTCACCTTTGACTTCAGAGTAATATTTATCCAGTTCTTTCCATATAAAGTTTTGTGACATGACATCCTGCAGAGCGTAGAAGAAGACGTTCCACAGTCTCTCTGAGAAGTCCATCTTGTCTGTAAGTTTGCTCATAACTCCAGGGACAAAGGAAGGTGGAGCAGGCAGCTGGCCGCACAGCCTCTCCCAGTTATGAGCCAAGGAAAACCGTAAAGAAAAGACAAGAGGGATGCCCAGAATATCTGCAGTCAGGTCACTGCCGGGGTAGATTGGATCAGCAAAAAGCACGTCGTAGTTTCCCTCCTTCAGCTTCTTCATGATGGTCTCTGATTTCACCACACCGTCCAAGAATTTAAGGAAATAATTCATGTTTGTCCTTATAAAATTGATAAACCTGTTGGAAATCTGAAAGTAGCTCATGTGATCCACTTCGTATATGGAAAAGAGAAGGAATTCCTCAATAAATTTCTTTTTCGTCTCCATTGAGACGGAGACATCAAAGGGTTCATACTGGAAGCGAGAGGGTCACTGCTGTTCATGAACATCGATTGCTCGGTGCTAAACCGTTACCTGGTGTCCTCTGTCCACCAGTGTCTCCAGTAGCGGCTTCATGTTGATCCAGTGGCTTCCATCAGTGTACCACACCAAAATCTTCCCCCCATTTGCTGCAGAAAGAGCACCAGGACAAAGATGGAGAGAAGCTGCTCATGATGATATAAAAGATGTTGTTCAGAAAAAGATAATTCCTCTTGTATACGAAGGAGCTCCGATCCAAAGAAGAAAAGACTCGAGACAGCTGCTGTTAGCAGATTCTTGCTGCTGGAATTAACCAATGATCATGTGAGGCATCAAGGGTTTCACATTCTGTGACCTTGTACTGTATTGTGTCATACAAGGAAGTTTGTTGGTAAATATGTAAGGATTTCACCCAATGATTATCACCACGATTCAAAGCATTATATTGATAGATTTTCCGATTAGGTAGTTTTATTCTCATCAGATAGCAGCTTGGATGCGGCTTTTACAGTTGTCATTTGAACTATTCTAGTTTCAAAAATTTGTAAACATCATTTTCACGATCCTCTGACATTTGCTGTTCAATCAATCAATGTTTTTTATTTATATATTGGGCTTTAAACATCCAAAAAGTTGACCAAAGTGTTTTACAGAAACAGAATGTGCGGTCAGAATAAACAAAACACACACAAAACTATATAAATTTTCTCCCTCTTGTTTTACTGATTTAGATTTTCACTTTCGTTAAAAATGACTTAATATTTAACCCAAGTACAGTACCTTGCAGAAGTATTCATACCCCTTGACATCTTTTTTTTTTTTTCTTACATTTTCTTACACTACAACCACAAGTGTATTTTGTTGGTATTTAATGTGATAGTGGAAGGAAATTAATACATCAAAATAGTTCACAATCAAAATCAGACAAGTGCAGTGTACATTTGTATTCCCCTCCACCAACGCATTATTTTGTATCACCACATTTTGCTACGTCATCATTTGTTTACTCACATTTCACCAGCTTTGCACATCTAGAAACTGAAATTCTTGCCCATTTTTCTTTGCAAAATAGCTCAACCGCAGTAAGATTTGGTGGAGAGCTTCATGAATTTTAAATACTGGCCACAAAACCTCAGTCAGATTTACTTCTAGACTTTGACTGGGCCATTCAAACACATGGACATGGTTTGATCTGGAGCTGGTATATAGAATTGCAATTGACATTGCAATGTGAATGTGAGCTATACTGAACTCACATAACTGCTTAGATATGGCATTTGGAAAGCTATAATTTTTCAGGTTCCCTATGCTAAAACTCTGATTGCCAATGATATACTTGGTGACTTCAGTATATTTCTGCTGCTTTCTTTTTCTCTCTCTCTCTCTGTCTCTCTCTCTCTCTCTCTCTCTCTCTCTCTCTCTCTCTCTCTCTCTCTCTCTCTCTCTCTCTCTCTCTCTCTCTCTCTCAGATACTACTGTTCCCTTCCCAGTAAATATCAATACTCTGAGCTGAAATGGGTTGATTTTGGCTCAGTATCCCATGTATTGCAGAGGGCGGCTGCGTGTGTGAATGGTATGAACGATCTCTCTGAAGTCATGTAAAGCGTTTTTGGAGTCCTCTGGACTAGATAGAGTGCTGTACAAGTGCAGGTCATTTCCCATTTTTTTCATTTAAAAACACTAAAGACATTGGAAAGTATTATTGCAGCACCATGAGAAACAGATGGCAGTCCATTTCTCCTTTTCTTCGCCAGGGTGTTATTCAGTCTAATGACCTGAGACCTCTGACTCACCAGTAGAACAGAAAGCTCTGGGTCATAAGTGAGGGAAAAAGAAAAATCTGAAATGATCATGAGTAACATCATCAGTATTTTTGTAATAATTTCCAAATGTCATGTTTTTTTGTTTGTTTTTTTTTGTTGTATTTTACAGCAGGCGCGAGCAGCTGATTTGTAGAAACAAGGTCATAAGCGCCATCTCTCCGATTATTAAGGTGGTGGGGGTTGTCGACCGTGTCTTCAAGAATCAGTGTTCTTTGGGAAATGTCACCTCTTGATTGTCTGAGCATGTAAAAGCTGGACACTTTGCCCCCCCTCATTAACATTGTAGATTCCCTTTTTGACGGTGGATTCAGGGGCGGCTGGAAAAACAATGGGTTTTTGAATGCTGGATTCAATCCCTGTTGAGCAAGTCAGCTTCCATTCAGAGAGCGTTTCATTCTTCGACCTCCCCCTGGCGGGAAATAGCACTTGAGATGAAAACAGCAAAATCTTTGTGTAGTCGAATCTGCATTTTTGATTTCTTTTAATTTAATTTTCAGAGGAATTTACTGTGCATTTGCTTCCCACATTCCTGCTGCTTCCTCTGCCTCCTTGCACCGTCTTCCACCACTTGCTGAGGGTTACAGAGTGTTGCCTTTTGAAGTAGACATTTGCATAATCAGATTAGGGTATGTGATTGTCTATGTGCACCCCCTGCTTCCATCAGAGGGTGCTCCAGAGGAGAGAGGGTGCTGTCCAGCCCAACAATGGAGGACTCCCCTCCTCTGTCAGTGGCCATCCAGCCCTGCACCTGCATCTTCTGCTCCCATGTCGCAGGTCGATTACAGCGGCAGTTTACGCTTGGACCTCTGCAGCCGCTGAGGGGTGAAGGAGCACAAGAGGAGGAGGAAGAGGAGGAGGGGGGCTCGAGTGCTGTGATGGGAGAAGAAGGGCAGGGGTTGAGCTGAGATATTTAAACATGCAATGGGTGAATTGGCTTTAAGGGGATAAAGAGCTCAGGGCCTATCGGCTGGCACCCAGCTCCAGAAATTCTCTTTTTATGGAGCGCCTCAGCCGGGAGAGTGTGGGGCTGCCTGCAGTGATCTGCTCCATTGTGATAACGGATTCAGACAGCGTGCTAGACGCTGATAAGGAAATGTGCTCTCTATAGACGATTACCCACATGCTCAGGAAGGAATAGTCAATCAGGAGGGTGGAGGGAGTGAGAGGCATGCAGATTTGTTATTATTTTTTTTATACAGCAGGTTTTTCCTAACTCTGCAGAAAAACAGTAATGTTCAGACATGATTGGGAGGTAGCTATAAATAAAGTATGTTTCCTACCATGACAGCATTTCTCGCTCTCTGGTTCAGACTTAATATTTTCACGCAAGGGATTCCAGTTTTCAGAAAAACCTCCTTGCTTAAACAGGAGTACAGTTTTTAATATTTTGTGTCATATTACCAGTAAGTGGAGATAGGAACCAGTTGTTCCTGTATTTTTTTTTTCAACACTTTGCTATGAAATGACTCAACCTACTGTGAAATCATACACAAAGTGAATGCCTTACAGATTCATTCTGTGTTACATGATTTTATTTTTGGAGGATTACAAAATGTCACCTGTCATTTCCCACATGCTTCAGTCATTGACTCCAGCTGCGCTCGTCTTCGTTTAGCACCCCCAGTTAAAGCACCCTGAGTCAGATCAGTGTTTACTCTTCAGCTCAGTTAGGAGAAATCTTTGGCCTAAAGATGGGCCACAGGGCCACAATGGACGTTTAAGCAATTAAACATCCGACAGGCGGTTTAAATAAACCTGAACAGAAGGCGGCTGTGAGCACAACTGCTGTCGTTAGCTCAGCCGTAAAGTCTGCAAACAGTGTTTCCAGAAAACAGATTAGGTACTCAAAAAAACTACAAATGTTGTGTCAGTGTTGGTAATTTTTCCTTCTCAGTTTTTCCATTATTGCAGACGTATTTCACACAAAGTCTGTAAAAGTCTGGATTTTGATTTAATAACTTTGGAAAAAAATATTGCTATTTCTTTATTTAGTTTCTGTCCTTTGGTTTAAATGTTCATGAATCCATCCACCCACCCATCCATCCATCTAGCCAGCCAGTTGAGAGTTGTTTTTTTTTTTTTTTTTTTTTTTAGCTTTATTTTTTGAAATACATTTTGTCAAACTTCTGTATTAATGCATACAGTTGCATTCCTGTTTGGATTTAAGTTTGCTCCATCTGATTCTAGCCCATTCAAACTGCACCGACTCATTTATCGATGTGTCGTAGATATTGTCTACATCATCCCAGGAATTCCTTCATTCATGCTCAGTGTTTATGATTCAATCCTATTCAATTAATTGATATAGCGCCAATTCACAACAAGTGTTTCCTTGAGGAACTTCACAAAAACAAAACAAACAAAAAAATAATTTCAATTCAATCACACACAGTCCATGATGTCAGCCCTGCAAATTTCCCCTCCAGCATGTTGTCTGCACAATGATCAACTGGACAGCGTTTGACTTCGGAGCAACCTCTGACCTCAGGGGTTGGAAGTTAAGCGGGCACATCGAGCTGCTCCTGTCTCCGGCCTCTGGTCAGCGGACAAAGACCAGAGGTCAGCCTTGTGCCCGCACGGTCACTACAGGGGTGCAGAGAAACAAAGCTCTCTGAGCTTTGTTGACGCAAAGAAGCAGCAGCAGCTCTGATCTTTGCTTCAGTTTTCAGTTTGTGTGATGATATAGTTTTTATGTTAGAAACGTTAATAAGGGTCTGTTTCATGGATATCGTTGAATTTCTGTTTTCTTGAATGTTTCTAGAGCTGTGGTCAAAGATGTCCACATGTGGGACACCCAAGCTTTTAAGTTCCATCCATGTAACACATACTGGGATGTTGAGATAATACTTTTAATACTTTTTAATACTTTTAATTTGGGACAAAAGTCCATTTTAAATACGAAATGAGCTCTATTAAAAAACTAAAGTCTTAGATTTTGCAGTTCCTGAAAACATTATCATGATACTGTGTGTTATTTGTTTTTATTGCAATAAAAGTGATGACAAAAAGTATTCAGCACAGAATTTTTGGCGATACATCTATCACTGCATACAGACAGAACCCCATAATGTGTGAAAATTATGTCTCATCCTCCCCGAACCACTCGTTCACAATTTGAGCCCAGTGAATCCTGGCGCTGTTATCTTGGAATATGTCCACGTCATCAGGGGTTATGGTTAAAAGAAACAATCCATTGATGGAATAACCTGGTCATTGAGTACAGTCATGGCATCAGCTGATTTCATAATGTTGCTAAACCTGGACCTGACTAAATGTAGCAACCACAGATCATAGTGCTGCCCCAATAGGCTTGTACAGTATTACAGCATGATGGCTGCATCACTTCATCTGCCTCTCTTCTTACCCTGATGCGCCCATCACTCTGGAAGAGGGTAAATCTGGACTCATCAGATCACATGACCTTCTTCCATCGCTCTGGAGTCCAATCTTTATGCTCCCTTGCAAATTGAAGCCTTTTTGTCCAGTTACTCTCACTGGTTAGCGGTTTTCTTCCGGCTACACAGCTGTTCAGTCCCAATCCCTAGAGTTCCCTTTGCATTGTGTGTGGAAATGCTCATGTGCTAAATGTTTCACTATTAAACATAGCTCTGAGTTATACTGTTATTTTTCTTTGATTTAAATTCAGTAAACATTTCAAGCGATCACCCATCACGATCATTAAGGACTTTTTTCCCAACCTTATCTCTTCTTCAAAGACAATTGTTCCTTCTAGTTTTTCTAATAATGCATTGGACAGTTCTTAACCCAGTTTTAGTAGTTTTTGCATCTTCTTAGATGTTTCTTTGTCTGATGCCTGCCAATGACCCTCCTAACTAGACTAACATCTTTTCCATGACCACATGTGTTTTTTGCATGGTTGTTCAGTCAGTTGGGGTTAAATAACTTGCTGCTAGCTGAAAGATAATGACCCAATGTGCAGGTAATTATACCCATTCCCAGTTTTAATGTTTATTTTCAAGCACATGCTTCCTACGCTTTATGGTTTTTCATGTCTGGATAAGTAAGGAAAATAAAGGAGTCGGAAAAAATATTTGATTTTCTAGATCCTTTTTCTTTCTTCCATTAAAGGACGAATGTCTAATATTGCTTAAATGCAGTCAGTTTAAAATTGATTTATCATATCACCCCTCCCCCACACCCTTCCCCCAGAAATAAAGACAATTTTATCAGGTTTTACAAAAAATAAAAATCTACATTTAGTGTAGGAGTGTCCATTTCAGATCTATATACCACAAGAGCAGTGAAATGACCCAAAACTGTACTTCAGCCATCAGAAACAATTTTTGCATTGTTTTTTTTCTTTTGCATAATTGTGGGACCTATATATAATTGAGCCTTACTTTTAATTGAGGTTCTAGGTTAAAACTTTGAACTCAAAAGCCCAGAATGTTATTTTGAAATGTAGGAAAAAATCTGGAAGTTTACAGTCTCGAAAAATGTAGAGTTTTGTAATAAAAGAGGGTAGGTTATCAGTTATAGTGTTTCTGTGTAAATGCTCGACAAAATGCAAAAGAAAAGGCTCATAATTAACAAATCCTTTATTGAATAAATAGTTAAAATAAATAAGATACTATGTGTTCACAAGCAAAGCAAAAATAAATTAGCAAAGACGTATAAGATTGATAATTAACACACTCCTCACAGTTGACAATCAGTTCAGTATCTTTGGCCATATCACATGCACATTTACAAAAAAAATAAATGAAAAAAAAAAAAGCAAAAATTCCTTTGAAAGAAGATATTTGTGAGCAATTACTGGAAGCAGATTGTCAGTTTCATCCAAACATTAGAAATCAGCTGCTGAGTGTTGAGAAAGAGGAAGAAAAACAAGAAAACTGGTTCCTTTGAAGCCTCATAACCGTGATAATTGAGAAAAAGGTAAGATTTAGTTGGGATTTTAGAAAAAAACAAACAAACATGATGACAAGAAAATGGAAAGTGCTCTTGGCTATTTTCACACATTTGAGACCTGACTGAGCCTTTATCTGCTCCTTATTTAATCTAAGTCAGAATAAGAAAATCCATAATCCTCCATTCTTCTATTTTCCTCACTGGAAAATGAGGAATTCCTGCGAAATTAAATCAGTTCCAGAAACAGGAAACGCAAACATGGAGACAAGGGAACGTGGTACATTTCCATGCAGAATACTTAATTGCACCCGGAAATTATATCTTATAAATAATCAGTGTTGCAGGAGGGACCTTTCTCGTCAGCTTTGTTGGGGGTCCACAACACAATGAGTTCTTATTCCCCCGTAAGAAGGCCCAAAAAGTCCTTTCATGTTCTTCTCATCATCTCAGGATGAGACTCTACCAGGCCTCGGAGCTGTCGCTTCTGGATCCAGGTGACGGTGCCTCTGTGTCGCTGGTGGTGGTCCAGGGATGGGGAGGCGAGTGCAGCCGCTCCATGTTCCCCCTCAGGAAGGTGAGCAGAGCTGTGGAGGAGTGGCTGGCCGGCTGGCCGCTCTGGCTCTCCAGCAGCTGCACCAGGAAGTTGATGTAGCGCATGGCCAGGCGCAGGATCTCGTTCTTGCTCAGCTTCTTCTCCGGAGGATGGGTGGGGATGAGCTTGCGGAGCTCTGCGAAGGCCGTGTTGACGTTGTGCTGGCGCCAGCGCTCCCTGGTGTTGGTGAACACCTTCCTGGTCATGATGCTGAGAGCAATGACAGAAAGGTAAACATGATTAAATGAAGCCTCTTAAGTCTGCACAGTTTGTGCTTAGGTTTTCTTGACTATTTTAGACCATAATGGGGATTAATTTAATATTTATACTTTCTTTTAAAGAAAATTTTTGACCTGTTAGCCTTTTAAACAGAATTAGTGTTTATTTCATATCAAACTGGAATGTGTCTTTGACTATCTTTGACTTTCTGTCCATATGATTGGATTGTGTTGGTCTAAATTAGATTTATTTTTATGTAAAGTGCCTTCAGATAAAATTTCCTCCAAATTTATAAAAACAAATTCAATTTAATTTCAATTCAACTTTTTATAAGTTGAACTGAAGTTATATAAATTAAATTACTTGTATAGTGCTGAACAAATGCCATCTCAAGGCACTTTACAAGACACCTTGAAGTAAGTAATCAAATTAATAATATAGACAGAATTAAATTCTGTTTAAAAGCATTTCAGTTCAATCTTAGTTATAAATATGAATTCAGTTTAAAAAGTGCATATTTACTATTTTTATCTTTAAAAATAGCATCTTTGTACAATGTTCAGCACAGATAATCTGTGTGTAAGCTTAAATAGACATTAAGTGATCTGATTATACTGATATATTTTTTTGGTACTATGTAAATTATTTATTCATGTTCATTTTGTGACAGATATTAAATGAAAGTGTTAATTTTTTTTTTTTTAGTTTGCAGCAGATTTTCTTGCAGAAAAAGGCAAACTTTATCACAAAAATCAATTATTTTTCCGCTACTTCTCACAAATGACAGCTATAACCAAGGGGAACATATATTTTCGATGCACTTGTTAATAAATTATTCACTGAACTAACTAGTTGCAGGAGAACCTTTTGGGTAAAACATCAAATGTCTGACCTGTTTGTGTAGAAATGTGCAGAAATCTCAAAAGGCAAGGCTTTCCTCCGCAGGTCACCGGCGTCTGGGAGTCCTTTGGTCGAATCTCCGCTCAGTTGCGTCTCCTCATCCCCGCCGGGATGCAGTGGAGAGATGGCCGGGGACGGACGTGGGGAGCAGAGGAGACAGAGCTGGGGTGAGACTGCTGCGTGCTTGCATCCCACATTTTATAGCAGGTCAGCTCCATTGTGTGACGTGTGGAGTCGTGGAGCCTGTGTGTTTCGTGGGATTGCTACAAAGTCCCCCTCCACCTCCTTTTTTGTTTTTTGTTATTGTAAATAAATTGATGTGAATTACTGATGTTGCTCCTCAGAGGTCTTGACTTTAGATGGTTTTTAAATGTGTTTCTTCAGGTTTTTGTGTTCAACTTTTAAAATGATTCAAAGTAGGTTTTTTTTTTTTTTTGTTTTTTTTTTTTTTTTTTTTTTTTTACCTTTATGACTCAAAAGCCTTTAAGGTGATTCTTTGTGCTGCTTGTATGATTCACAGCTCATTTAATCCCTGAATGATCCCACTGAACGGTCATAAACTCCTACTGAAGTGAAACTGAGACGTCCTGACTGCTCTCTTACTGTTTTGGACACTTGTTCCTTTCTGTTCCTCAGACATTAGGCATGGACGGCCCACCGTAGCCGCGACCAAGGAAAGACCTGCAGCTCTGCTTTTAAATTCACGCTGATTGGGCCACAAAAGGTAAAAATACCACATGCAGACTGACAGTCGAACAATATGTGTTTTGTTATGACTCCGGTAATCTTGTTGAGCGATTCCAAGGGGCCACACATAAATTACAGAGCCAAACATGGAGGCCACAGAGTATGACTCCCATCTCAGCAGCCACTGCTTTTTTTTTTTTTTTTTTGCCCTCCCAGTCCCCTTCCTCCTTCGTTCAGATACCAACTCCAGTTTAACCAATTGTCACTGTTCTTTTTACACCCTTCAAGTGTTGTTTCAAAGACGCAGCCTTCCAGAAAACTGTGTGTGGAGTAGGAATTTACATAATCCGATTAGGCGCCGGGATTAGCCCAGGGCCTGGAGAACGGGCCCCGATGGGGGCCGTTTTTTCTGAATCGCCCATTCAGGGGTATTGCTGCACGTCCAAGAGGCTGCACCTGCAAGCCGGGCCCCGCTGCTCTCTGCCGCTGTCCGCCTCCGCTCCGGGTCTGCAGACCCACTCGGAGTCAGGTGGTTCAGAGTGTGGTGATGCTATCCCCGACCAAAACCTTTAAAAGGCAAGCCATCTTTGTAATTTAAATATGCATTGCATCGATTTATAACATTATAACATTTTGCGCAACTCAAGGCTATGCTGCTGAATGACTTCAGTGTATTTTGGGGGGATTTTTATGTGATAGATCTACACAGTGTGGTGGATCATTTTGAAGTGGAACCCCCCCCCCCACCTCTCCACACACAGTTTACGAATCTTTTTTTTCCCTTTTACAAATTACTTCAATGTTTTCCCTTTCGTCTTTGCGACATAGCTCAGTTTTAAGCACATTGGCTTGAGAGCCTCTGTGAACATCAGCTTTTAAGATTCTCAATTGGATTTAAATCTGGACTTTAACTGGGCCATTCCATCGCTTTGTGGTTGTTGTCCTGCTGGAAGGTGAACCTCCACACAGGTTTCAAGTCTTTTGGAGCCTTTAACAGATTTTCTTCCAGGATTATCCTGTATTTAGCTTCATCCAGCTTTCCTCTCTCTACTGAAGAAAAGCATCCCCACAGCATGATGCTTCCACCACTATGGTGGGGATGGAGTGCTCAAAACAATGTTAGTTTTCCACCACACAGCGTTTTGTGTGTAAACCAGAATGTTTAAACTTGGCTTTTATCCAACCAGAGGACCTTCTTCCACATATTTTGCTGTGTTTTTATAACTGTATTACAGCCACTCTCATAAAGTACAGCGTTGTGGACTGCACATCCAATAGTCGTCATGTCAAGAGAATGTCTGCAGCTCCTCCAGAGTTACCATGGGAGTCTTGGCTTCATCTCTGACCAATGTTCTCTTTGGCCAGCTTCTCAGCATAGACAGACGGCCGTGTTTTGTGCATTGTTGCTATAACCTTGTGATGATGATGGAACAGAGCTCTGCCAGAAGCTCAAAGCTGGGGATATTGTTTTAGAGCCCAACCCTGCTGTAATCTTCTCCAGGGCTGACCTGTCTGATGTGTTCCCTGGTCTTCATGATGCGGTTTGTTCACTAATGGTCTCCCAACAAACCTCTGGGGGCTTCACAGAACAGCTGGATTTAGACTGAGATTAATTACACACAGGTAAGAGTCTATTTAGTAATTGGTCAATGTTTTTTTCAAAGGGTAGTGAGATGGACTGAGGTTTATTTATTTTGGGGTAACAGAGTAAAGGGGGTTGGTTTAAAAAAAAAAAAAAAAAAAAAAAAGCATAATTTGGAAACCATGTATCATTTTTTTTTGTCTTCCACATCACAATTTTTGCCCTATTTTCTGCTAGTCTGTCACATGAAACAAATAAAATATACTGAAGCTTGTGGATTAGATCTCTGAACGATGCTGGTCGTCTTCCAGAGACGGAACTATGAATTTATTCCAGTGTGACAACTTGGTGTTTAACGTATCCAGTGAAATATTCTCATAGATTTAGAAGTCCCCAAGTCCAGTCCTGGCAAGAGACCATCCAGCAACTTTTAGATGCACCCTTTCTTTAATAAACCTGATTTAAAATGAATGGGTCGCTACCAGGCTGCTGCACTGAGGGATGCATCTAATAGCTGTAGGACGGTAGCTCCTGAGGATTCAACTCAGGCACCCCATGGTCGAGATAAACTTTTCTGATAGATAATTTGATCAGATTTAAGTTACTCACTCTTTCATTAATCTGAATATTATATTATTTATGAGAAAAATGTATTCATTACCTCCAGGATGAGGTACTTTATCCAGTACTTGGCAGATAAATCCTCATCACATCACTTCTTCCACTTTTAAAACTGACAAGATGTTAAAGATTTGAAGCATAAACAGGTTTATCTGTAACTTATTGCGAGGTACCCTTTGGACATACCACCTTTGAGCAGACAGTTCTTTCAGTCAGGGGCCATAACATCTGGAACAATATTCCACTCACTATAAGACAATGTCTCACGTTTAGTTTCAATTAAGGCTTAAAGCTGCAGTATGTAACTTTTACCAAAATGTTTTTTGCATATTTGTTAAAACTGTCACCATGTTGTGACAGTTTGGTATGAGACAGATAATCTGTGAAAAGTTCGAGCTCCTCCCTGAGCTACTACTGCCGTCTAAAGAAAAGCACCGCTCCCGACCTAAAACAACCAATCAGAGCCAGGAGGAGGGTCTTAGCGCTTGTCAATCACCCTCTTGAACGTGCTGCTAAATGTGACAATGGTGAAAAAACTGTTTATCCACCGTCATCAGTGGCCATGTTAACTAGCCTTAGCCTTAGCATTTCTACTCTGGGAGAAGGCAGAGGAGCTTGATTTTTTTTTTTTTTTAAACAGATTTTTTGTCTTATACTGTTATGACATAATTTTGACAAATATGTAAAAAGACATTTTTCACAAAAGTTACATACTGCAGCTTTAAATCAAGTCAAGTGTCTCCATTAGAACCCATAAGAACAAAATGGCTCTGCTATTCTTTATGGAATATATTGTTTCTTGTAACTTTGTTGAATAATTGTAAATGATGTGTGATTTTTAGGCTGGTTTTTTACAACTGCCAAAGGAACTACTGATTCAAATGAGCTTATTTTGTCTAACTTGGGCACATTTACATTATATGATGTTGATTTTTTTTTTTTTTTTTTAATACCTTTATTAGTCCCCCAGGAGGGAAATTACATTTTCAGTACAACCCGTCCAAGGTAGACAGGTGTCTGAGGCTGCAGCCTTCCTGGGAGGGGCTGCCCCTTTAGGTAAGGTGGGTGAAGTGTCTTGCCCAAGGACACAACGATGGAGTCGGACGGAATGGGGCTCAAACCAGCAACCCTCCCGATTATGGGACGAGCTCCTACCACCGTCGCCCCAGTGTGCACTGTCCCTCGGCAAATTAACTAAACTTACTAAAGGACAGCAAAACATGACTGTATTTAGTACACAATATGATTATTTTATTGAATTACAAAAATGTTTGTAACTAAATCCTGTTAAAATCATTTAAAATATTGTTTTCCCTAAATCATGACGCTAGTTTTTAAAAAAAAAAAAAAAAAAAAAAAAAAAAAAAAAAAAAAAAAAAAAAAAAAAAAAAAAAAAGCTTGTAGGTTTAGATGGGTTCCAGTGGTAAATAGGATTTATATTTATAGGTTTTTGTAACTAAACAGTTTGTTCATCCGATTTCATTCTGATCTATAATCCGAATCGGGGGTCTTATTCCCGAAGACTGGAAAACACACAGGTGACGGTTTAATTGCAGTCTGAGATGAGCGATAACAGCAGTGTGACCTTTACAGCTAAAGCCAGCGTAAGACCCGGTCTGAAAGATGCTTTGGTTTAAACAGCCTGTTAGTTTCCCACATTATCACTGCTGCCCCATTCAGTCCAGCGCTCAAATATGTTCAGGAACCATTACTGCGCCATTAGGTCGCGGTTTACCTCACCCTCGAATAGAGACTCTGTTGACCACCCGACCAGCTTCTTTTGTTCCTGAGCAAGTAATAAAAACAACCCATTCCTCTCTCTTTGTTTGACCGCCGCCGCTCAGAAGGCCGGGCAGAGGCAGAGAAAAGACACCATCAGGTTATTGATGGTGGCTCGTCGGTGGCTGGCCGGAGGCAGGGAGGCTCGGAGTCGATGTCCCCAGGGTTGTCTTTGTCTGGGGATCATTCCTGGGGGAACTGGTTCAGTCTGCTGGCTCGTGAAGATAAGCACTCTCTTCACATGCTGAGAGACCATGATAAGGGGATTGCTTCACTAAATTATATATAAAAAAGAAGCCCCACCAATGGAGCTGCTAAAATGAGAGACTTTATCAGTAGAGATGGGAAAGACCCTCAATCCCAGTCCTCCACCCATAAATCACTTCTTTTTCTGTTACTAAGCATGCTGAAAAAAAAAACAAAAACAAAAAAAAAAAACGAGCAAGTAACCAACTACAACTTTTATTTTAACCAATAATTCATTCAATATTTACTATTAATTGAATCTTTATATGGCAATAAATGTAACCTGTTACCCAAGAGGAAATGGATATATTTTACTCCAATCCTAATTTTTCCCAGATTAACTGTTTTGTGAAAATCTTTAAATTACAATCATACGAGTTATCTGTTTTATGTTACAGCTAACTAAATCCACTCAGTTTCATTCCATTTTGAACTTCACTACGTTATTTTTTAAAAATATTTTTAAAAGAGGAACTGGTAAAACTCTTAAATATGGAACACAATAATGTTGGCAACATTTATAGCGACGATAAAACAAAAATCTTTCTTTTCAAATAAACGTTAAAACAATTTAAGCCTCGTCTGTCCATCCTTTCTGCCGGGTACCCTCTCATAGCTCAACCTTCCCCTCTTCAGCGGTGTCAGCACTGCAAAACAAAACCACTTAAGTTAAAAAAAAAAAAAAAAAAAAAAAAAAAAAAAATCACATTTATAGTCAAAGAAAAACATGTAATGTCCAGAAATGAACGTTTAGCTGCTCTGACCTGATCCAACCAGGCCAGCTGTGACTCCGCTCCTCTTCCTTTCCTGACCTTTCCAGAACCTGGGTCCGTAAGAAGAAGAACCTGCAGCCATTCCTCCACTCCAGGGAATGCTGTTGTAGCTTTGATCCAACATGGCGTCCGTGGGTGGGCTCCGACTGAAGATGAAGTGAGAGCCCTGAGGATGCTGGAGGTCGCTGTAGCTCACAGGATGGGAGGATGTGTGACTGTTTGCTGGATGCAGCAGGACGGGACTGGAACTGAACCTCGAGTCCAGTATAACCGGGCTGTCTGATGTCTGCAGGTACGAGCTAGAGTTATTTGGAGAGTCTCTCAGCGTCCACACATCATTCACTCTTTCAACAACTCTCCCTGCTGCTCCAGCTCTCCCTCTCCATACAGGAAACATCTCCTCCTTCCAGGGATCTCCTCTGGTCCAGTTTTTCTGGAGATCAATAATGGGACTGCAAAAAGAACCATTCAAGTCAAATTTGAAGTCTGAAGAGTCTGGATCTTGGTTGGGGAACAGGGCCTCTGGGTTCATAGCTCCATACAGGAAGCTGCTGTTGTGGCCACTGCTAAACGGGTCTGGATGCAGAAGGTTCATGAAGTCAGATTCAGCACTGAAAGTCTGGGAGCTTTTAAAAGACCCAGGTTGTTGGTTTGTCTCATTGATGGCTGTCTGAGGGGTTGTTGGTTGTGCATTGCTCAAGTACAAGGAAGTGATGTCACTGAACAGCTAAAAACAAGAAGGAACAAGGTAAAATGAAAGCACATTTTAGCATTCTTTAGCTTCACAGTGCATGATGATACATTTCTGATTCACCTGTTCACACATAGACTCGTACACTATTTCTTATGACAGATCAGCCTTTTATATGGAGAGCACTTTTTTTATAGGGGGCTTCAATTCGTTGCCCAGTGAGGCTGCACCAATCAGTTTGGTTTTTTTCTAAGGTCTGAACTGTTGATTCAGGATTTTTTTATAAAGCCTTAAACACAGAAGTGTAAAAATGTGCTGCATTTTTTTAATGCACAGAAAATTACCCGATTATTATATTATTAAAATTAGCTAATGTGTGAATTTTGCTTTTTCACTGACCTAAAAAAACTGCAATTATAAAGTAAAATAATATTTCTATTTATCTTCTATAAACTAATACTAAGTCTTATTTTCTGGCTTGTTGTGTACTGAAACATGTTGTTTGCTTTCACCTATTGATAGAAAATGCATTGGTAATCTTATACTTATAGGTAAATGTTGCAAAAAATCCACATTTTCCTCACCAAGTCTGTTCCTCACTTTATGACCTTTAGCACCTAGAGCACTGTCATCTGTAGCTGTTTCCACTGAGCATAAAATTAAGCAAACTGGAATTAAATTTGCTTGTTGGAAACACGCCAAGTTAGAAAAAACCTCACGTTTTCAATGAAAAGGTTTTACGCTAGGGTGAGGTGGTTTTTCAGCCGTATCAAAACTGGTGCAAAACTGCAATAGAAACACTTTTTTCGCGCCACACCAGTTTGTATAAAGCAGCAACGCACTTTATTTGTAGACACGGATCTCCTTGGACAATGCTGGCTCCACCAGAGGTGTCACAGCATCGCACAGTTCATCAAAAGTTGAGTTTGTCATTCAAAAGTGTTGAATCCAGAGCTATTCTGTAAAATCGCTGACTACAATTTATATAAACGCCGCATATATACGTAGCCGCTCCTAAAGATAAAGGGCTTGTTGCGCCAACACCTGAATAAGACACCGATGTCTACTCTGATGCCGTGGCTGAAATATATATCTCATGTTTACATCCGTCTCCTCCGTGATTTTTAATGACTCATTGCGTGAACAAACTTATCCATGTGTGATTTTAATTGCATTTCTTATTTAATGGAAACACCGCAGTTGTGTTTTTTTGACATTAACGGAATATCGAAAAAGTTTTGTGCACATTTGTAATGGAAATGCAGCTTGTGTCAGGCGTGAGACTCAATCCAACTAACTAAATATAGTACTGGCATAGAAAATGTGAGCTCATGACTCTTAGAGGATAACAGCTGATAATTATCACATTCCAGAAAGTCCTTTGTGATGTTAATATGGTGAACACTGATATTGCGATGACTGTATATTCGCGCAACATAACACACATAATTTTCTACATTTCTTTTTCAAGAAATTGACTTGTTTAAATGGGCACAAATTGCTTTTTGGGTGTGCCCTGTTATACTTAGCGCTATTAACATTTCTTTGATGTCAGTTTTCAAAGTGGCTGCACTCTGACACAGCCCCGTCCGCCAGTGAGTCAGGAGCTGGAGTAGCGAGCCGGGTACGGTCATGGTGAGTACAGATCGATAGCGTTACTCAGATTAGCAAATGTGTGATTTATTTGCAATGTGGACACGGAGTGGAGTGGGTCTCCTCTGCTCTGACTACTGGTGATTGGACACAGCAGGACGGATGACTGTCAGACTGACTGCAGTGCTTGGGAAGTGGGAAGTGCTCACTGCAGCTCTCTGCTTACTCATAACACAGCAGGGCTGCAGCTGAGCTACAAAGCTTTGTCGCCATAAAAGTCACCGACAACACAGAAAAATGTAGCTAGATTTGTCATGTTTTTTTTCTTCTTCTTTTGATTAAAAAGTCGCTAAATATAGCGATAAAGTTTATAAGAAAGCAAAAGATCTTCGTTCTTCCTGACCTCAGCCCTGCTCACCCCATCCTCTTATCCCTGGACTACGCCATGCCTCTCAGTATCTCTTGGCTCCGCCCACTTTGCTGGAATTTTTCAAAACATTTTTCAAAACGGGTTAGTTGTACTTTAAGTACTTTATACAACCCCTTTTAGAAATGCAGCATTGCTTAATGTCTATGAAGTTGTCAACAAGCCAGCGGATAGTTTGGCGATTCTTCTCACAATCAGGAGTCAAATTAACCACAAATTTAATAGGTTCTAATAGTTGGAACCTATTTTCTTTCAAATTCCTGTCAAAAGACATGGATTCACAACAAACTACAGTCGCAGCCTTGTATATGAAAGTGTGGTGTTCTTCTATATCACCTTAAGGACTTTATGCGGCACCTCAGGAAGTAACTCCTTTAGCTGAGGCAGATCGGCCCCTAGGAGCCACTGCAGAGAGGGAGCTCTGTTCAACATGAGCTGACTGACCAAAGGATTAATACACGGAAACTGGGACAGACACTGTTCCTCCTGAATGAAACAAAAACATGAAAGAACATGCAGCATTTTTTCAGAGGTAAATGTTAACTAACCTTGCAGACTTTTTGTTGAACAACTTTTATTACCACGGTTAAACCCTTGATGATTTATTAAAATACAAACTGATTTCTCTCTCAAGTTTGAATCCTTATTTGACTTCAAGTGTCCAAAGACAAAATTAAAAGTCTAAGTTGTGAAAAACCTTAAGAGAAAAGGTTAAAAACATTGCATAGATGATGATTTGATACTTTTTGGCAAGTGAAATGTATAGAAAGCAATTCCAATCAAGCATTGTGGAAATATTTAAAGCACTTCTCAAGTGAATGCCAAAATTAAATCATTTATTTATGGTGACAATCTGCAATGTATCTAATGCAAGAGAACAGCTGAGATGCAGATTTAAACAAACACACATTAAAACTACAGCAGTTTAATGTCACCTGAGAAGGGCTCACAGTCAGCCAGTTTCTGTCCAGGTAGGTCAGAGGAGCTCCCTCTCTGGTCATCAGGGTGCTGAAGCAGATCTGACTGATAAACTGGGCCATTTCCAACACCTCTGACACAATCAGCACCTGAAAACCAGAGGAGAAAACTAACTGGTAACCACTGTGGTGCAACTGTATTGGACTTAGTTGGTAAAAAACATTACTCCAACAATTGGACAATAAATAAAACACACTTACTATGCCTGAACAAGTTGTTTCCTATTAATAATATTCTAATTATGACTCACTAAGACATAGTCATATTCAATACATTAGAATATTATTCAAAAGCTAATTTATTTTAGTAACTTAATTTATATAATGGGTTTCACTTAGTAAATTAACTAATTTATTTTAATTATGATTCTTCACTTACAGCCAATGAAAACATGACACTTAAGATTAGTGCAACTAATAAAAGACCAATAAAAAAAAACAAAAAAACCCCAACATTTTTAATATAGAAATATAGGCTTAATGAAAAGTATGTTTAACACCTGCTTAAAGGTTATTTTCAAAAGATCCTTTCAATCTGACAAGCAAACCACAAACAGATTCTAATTTATTAAATATGACTGTACATTAAGCCTTTACCATAGTTTAGTCTGTTGTATTTTCTTTGATCTTTGTGAGATACTGTAGGCAGAAAATTTAAAAACATCTGCACTTCTACCTTCACATCCAGCTCCTCAGACTTCATACCGAACAGAACCAGAGACGAATAAACCAACACAAAGTTGTTGAAGGTTTCGCTTGAAAACCTGCAATTCCACACACACACATACACACACACTTTTGTGGGCTGAAGGTTTACATGTTTCTAACATTACTGTGCAAAAGTTTTAATCTACTCCTAATTTCTTCAAATTAGTCCTTTAATGCGAGCTAATTAACCCTTAATGTGGTCTTGATTATAAGCTCTCCAGACTCTCTGAGGGGCCATTGAAGTTTTTTTCAGACTTTGGCTCCATTTTTCAGATAATGGCAGCATATTTTACAGTGTATGCTTAAAAAACAGCAAAGGTGTCCATGTGGAGGACAAAAAATAACAACAAAACCAAACTAAAGCAGGTTAAAAAACAGCAGACCTGATGCAGGGCCTGAGAAATGAATCAACCTGTAGTTAATCTATTGATTTCAGTTCATAGATCTTTAGGAATCATCTTTTTAGTGGTAAACTGTTATCATAGGTATTTCTCTTAAATTCATTAAAAAAAAAAAGGGGGGAAATGTTTTTATAACCAGCTGCTAGTAACAGAGTCCAAAGATACAATTTAAAAGAGTTTTGAGTGTGTTAATCAGTTGAGCTCAGGAGCCTTTTTTATGCATGACTGATTCATAGGTCAGAGTTTAGCTGCTTAACTGACAAAAATATTTCTCTGAAAATAGACAAACAGTGGTGCAACGATGAGTGAAAGACCAGCCAAAGTATGGAGACCTCCAAAAAGCCCGGAGAGTTATTGATCGAATCTACTTCACCAAACTACAAGGAGGTCTGCTCGTAGGAAGGAAAACCTAGGAAATGAAGACTTGTTACACAGTCGTGTTCATCAACGTAATGAAGTTGTAGTGGACTCTGACCCTCCACCCTGGCTGTCAGGGCAGTGCAGGATGAGCCAACAGCAGCTGTATTGCAGAGAGAGAGCGCTCAGCCTCATTACCAGTCTCTCACTGGCTCGATCTTCACCCAGTTCATCCTGCTCCTACACAAACACAAAAGCATGCTAAGCAGCCGATCAGTTAATGAACAATAATAATAATGTCAATCTAGGGTGGAAAAACTCAGTGAGGGCAGAGTTTAGCAACCCTTAGTTTTTATCCTCCTTAAGACATTAAAATGTTTTGAGTATTTGAAGTTATACAGTAAATTCCTTCAAGATCCACTTTCATTTCATTGAAGAAGCATGAGATAAACTACTATCAGTGACAGGAAACTACCAACAAAAGTCTCCATAATTTGAACTCGAAGGGAAGTTCAAATTATGCAGCATATTTTCTGCCCAGGTCCCCCTTCCAAATGTGACCTAGATCTCAGTGGAGTTTTAACCTGGTTGAATAAAGGAAATAAAATGAATGAAAATAAAATGAAAACATTATGCTTGGTATATTGATTTAAAGAATAAGTCATTACAGACTTCTGCATCAATTCCACTTAACTCAGACAGTTTATCAAGGGTGTGTGGGCCTGTAAGTGACCGTATGAATCCAGCAAGAATGTTTTATTGCTCACTCTCATATCTTCCAAAGGCTCTCCAAAAGTTCATGTTCAATAATGCTAGACTAGACACGCAAGAAGTCTGATGTTTCCTGATACCTGAATGATGATAGCGGTGCTTTCGTCTACTGTGATCACAGCGTAATTGTGGATCCCTCCGAGTTTCTGCAGGGTCAGACAGTGGCTCCTCTCCATCACAGCTACACTGAAGCTGTAACACAGACGAACACTTTTAACCCCACTGCATACTCGAAAACATCTGCTCATCACTGACATCTGTTTCAAAACAAGGAAAACAAATGAGAATGCAAATAGAAATTGAGCCTATTTTAATTTATCATGCGATTAACTGATTTATTGCTTATTGTGACAGGCTTAAACACAGGACGAACAACCATGCACGTAGACACTCATACATAAGGACAATTTAGAGAGACCAATTAACCTAACATGTTCTCCCTCAGTGCACGTGCAAACTCAGGCTGAAATCTGACCACGGGACCTTCTTGCTGCAAGGCAACAGAGCTAACCAGCAGCTCTTTTTAATCGGTCAATTAATTTTCAAACTGGCTTAAAACGACCCAACATTACATCACAATTATGCCTGACTCAAATGCCTAAACTGCCTCTTTAGCATGCAGTCAAGCTCTACAGAGCTCTGCAAATGAGCTAATCATTCAACTCAGGTATGTTGAAGCAGAGAAAGAGCTAAAAGTTGAAGGAACCCAGGCCTCGAGGATTTGAATTTCAGACCACTGCACTAGGAAGTTGTAAGCCATCCCCTTTTGCTTCTGCAATCCTAACTACATGATCTGAACACTCACATGTTCCGTGATCTATAGGGATCGACTTGTATGATGTGAAAGCACAAAGTCAGCCAAAATGAAGCTTTGATGGATGTGTGTATTGGAGAACTATAACGTGAAAAGCATTTGTGAAAAGTTAAGACAAATCACCACAAATGTTCAATCACCTATAATTTAGTTTGCGGAAAATTGCTCAATTTTAGTTTTTTAGATAATTTTACCGGTATTAAGAGGGTTAAAACTCTGAAAATTATTCAGTGTTTTATAGTTTCAGACATACTCAGAACTAAGAGATTTATGAAAAACGTCAGGAATGTATGATGATTTAATTTGAAAATGTTTAAGGGGTTTGGACACTGCACTGTAAACGTAAATATTAGCTGATTAATTGCTCTTTAGCTCCATACTGTTTTATATCAGATGTTTAGTCTCAACATGTTGAAAAACAGTGTTGGGAAATGATGTGTCATTAAATTTATCATCAGACAATCCAGAACCATGCATCTTCTAGAAGTACAAAGGGACCAGAGGGGAACATTTTGCTGAAACATATTAAACAAATAACTGCTGCTATGAATACAAAGGCCCCAACCTAAAAATCAATGAGGATCCAACCAGATTTCACAAAGACATCTAAGATTTATAATAAACAGATGTGTTTTGACTTGTTTGTATTGACAAGATATAACATTATAAAACTATGGATGTTAAATACACTACTAAACATATTCAATGTTGCCAAGCAAGTTTCAGACTATTCCACTTTATTTCCACTTCTCTGTTTGCTTTCAAATTGCTGATCAAGCTATTAAGAACAACCTGAGTCAGTGTCTTTCCTAAGAATCCTTTTACTTTGCCCACGACTGCCACAAAACTAGAAATTATTACAACACAAGACTCCCATCTGACAGAAAAAGCACTGTCTAAAAATTGATTTCCATGGCACAGAAATGTTTTTTTAACAGTGGACGTAACGAAAAGCTCACCCTGACTCAAGTGTTTGCAGCAACAGAGGATAGTTCAGAAGCCCTTCGGTCACAAGCAACACAAACGGGACGTTTTCCTCCAGACGCCAAAAGACTTTCTCTGAGTCTTTAAGGAAAGAAACAGACATTTAGGGAAAAAAAAAAAAAAAAAGAAAGAAAAACATCCTATAAAAGAGTGAATAAGTGAACAGGCAGCAGACCAGAGTCAGAGAGGCTGGTGCTGAAGGAGAGGTGGCCGATACTTCTTTCACTGCAGATCGTGGACCAGGGGGACTGACCTGGGTGGTCAAACTCCACCAGGACAGAGAAACAGCTCCAGGGAAAGTCGGGGCCGATATGTTGCTCAAACACCAGCACACAGTCACTGTCGCACACACTGATTAAACACGACGGAAAGTGAGCGAAACAAAGTAATGCTTCTCATAACAGCAGCCTATATTAGGGCTGCACCTAACGATTATTTTAGTAATCGATTATTCTGGCAATTAATCGGATAAAAAAAAATTGGCACATTCTGCAGATTTTTAATCAAACCTCTTAGGCTTTTTTTTAATTATTTTTTTATACAATATTAGAAATACATTAAATGAGGCAAATAAGTAATTTCCTTTTTTTAAAATAAAAAAATAAACATCTTATTGCCTAAAATGCAATAATTTGGCTTTTCTTTAGTGAATTTGAACCAGGTGAAGCTAAAACTGCCACTTGAGGCAGTTTTAGCTTCACCTAAAACTGAGGAGTTTTGGGTAGAAAATATTTCCAGACAAGTGTTTTTTTTTTTAATTTTTTTTTTTTTTATCTTAAATGGAAAACGTTTATATATTTTGTACAGTTTTGTCTTAATTACTGCTCTGAGTGTGTTGCTTTTTTTCAGCAAATTACCTTTTTTAGAGTCTGTATACTCCAGTTAACGATTAATCAACTACTAAATTAGTTGACAGTTATTTCAATAATCGATTAATCACGATTAATTTGATTAATTGTAGCAGCCCTAGCCTGTATATTATTTCTTTCTGTCATTCAAAATGACGCAGATCCCTATGGTTTTTAGGTAGTCTTTGTAAACACAAAAATGCTGTAAATATTATGGGATGTCAACAGTATCAGCTTATAAGAAGCTTTAAAGTAAAACAATAACCATCAACATAAATGTAAAAAATTATGACAAATACTTTTTAGATTACCTTTGAGTTGTCATAATAAATAGAGATGCAAATCTTTCAGTGTCTAGCGATTCGACTCGGATTCTTAGGGTCACGATTTGATTCAGAAGCGATTTTTAATTCAGAAACCAACTTTTCTATTGAAATGGTACAGTGATTCTGTTTAAATGATGTGACTAACAAGAGGAAAAGACAGTGTAAACAAATAGAACATTTATTTAAAACAAATCTATAAGTTTCCATACTGTAGCAAATTCCATCAGTATGTATATATGTTTAAAGACATGCAACGTAATCACATTTTAAGATCGATTTTTGAGCCTTTTGAATCGATTCAGAATTCCCAGGACTAGGAATCCCGATTCTTTATGGAATCGATTTTTTTTCTGCACCTCTAATAATAAATCCAGTAAAATATCTCAAGGAGGTAAGTAAAAGAAGTATAAATATTAATCACCATACTGAACATCAGGAAGAAGACACTCTAGCATACATTTTTAATTATTTTTTATAGTATAGATGAAAACTCTGATGCAGGATTGAATTTAAGGAGGAACTGCTGAGAACAGTAGTGGTTACGGTACCTGCTGACCACACTGGCACCGTTCAATGTCTTCTTGTCTTCATCGGGACAAACTGAACTCACAGCAGCTCCTGCAGCAGCAACACAAACACACTCAATTATTTAGAACAAGGGCTGCTGAAGATGTCTCCATTGGTAATTCTGGGTTAATTTATCTTCTGTAAATATAGCAGTAGAAGATGTAAGCCAATGAGTGTTTCTAATAAATAAATCTGTAAGATATTGAACACTCCTTACCAGTTTCTTTCCTCAAGTTGCTGATGATCTCTGAACTGGTTTCATACGATTCCACAGAGAGAATGATGAGAATCTAAAGAAAAACAAAAACTGTTTATCGGGGGTTCATGACTTATTACACTGTCTTGCAAAAGTATTTATACCCCTTAAGTCTTTCATATTTTGTCACATTATAGTTGCAAACCTCAGAATTTTATTTATGGGATAATCCAACAAATATAATAAGGTAATAAGGCAACCCAAGATTAAAATCTGAGAATTTGTATGCAGGTCACTTTGTAGAAGCACCTTTCTCTGCAATTACAGCTGTTAGTCTTCTCAGTTATGTTTCCTTGTGAATCTAGTGAATGGAGGTTTTCCTCATTCCTCTTTGCAAAATAGCTCAAGCTCAGTGAGACAGGATAAAGAGCATCTGTGAACATAAATGTTTAAGTCCTGCCACAGATTTTCAGTCCACCTTAGGTCAGGACTGTGACTTGGTCATTCCGACACATGAATATGGTTTACAATTATCTACTGTATTGCAGCTACAGCGGTATTGCTTGGATCGTTGTGTTGCTAGAAGCTGAATCTCTGTCCTGGTCTCAAGTCAATGGAGCCTCTGACTTGTTTTCTTCCAGGATTGTCCTGTATTTAGCTCCATCTTTATTAAGCTTCTTCACATTAACCAGCTTCCCTCGTCCTATTGAAGAGAAGCATCCCCACAGCATGCTGCTGTTGCCACCATGTTTCCCTGTAGGGATGGTATGTTCAAAGAGATGTGAAGTGTTAGTTTTCCTTTTGCATGTAAGCCAAAAAGCTTAACTTTTGTCTCATTTAGTCAGCTTCTTCCACATGTTTGTTGTCTCCCCTACATGACTTTTCCCCCAACTCTTCTGTAAAGATTTGTAGAGTGCACAACTAATACTAGTCACTCTGACAATAGATTCTCCCACCAGAGCTGTAGATCTCTGCAGCTCTTCCAGAGTTACAGCCTCTTGGTTGCTTCTTTCATTAAGGTCCTCCTTGCCCGAGCTGTCAGTTTAAGTGGATGCCACATTGTTTTATAATTTAACCGTCATTTAAACATCTCCATAACTTTATTCCTGAACTGTCTGGTGTGATGACCTGATCCATAAACAAAGAGATGAGGCTCTAACAGAACTGCTGGATTTATACTAAGATCAAATTACAGACCCTCGTTCACCAAATAGGCTTCTTCTGAAGGAAACTGGCTCTAATGGAGTTTCTTTAGGGGTATCAGAGTAAATAGGGCCATAGATAAAGGTACACCACATTTCTCTGATTTTGTTTTACAAATAAAAACCATGCATTTGTTTTTATCCACTTCATAAATATGCACTACCTTTATGTCAATGTAATAAACTAAATCCCATTGAAATACATTCGAGTTCGAGGCGATAATGTGACCAAATGTTGCAAAGTTGAAAGGTTACAAATACTTTAGCAAGCAACATTTATATATGCAGTTGTAGACTTGGATCAAAATAAAAATCTTTAGTGAAAACTGACTTTCCCTGTTGTGTTGCTTCCTTTTCTCCTTTCCAGCCATTCAGCCAAAAGCTGCTGAAGCTCCAGCAGTTTGAAGTTGGGTTCTTCCTTCTTGTGACTGAGGAAGAGGATGATCTGCAGCCTCTTCTGCAGCTGCATCAGGCGGTCATCTACACTAGCCTCAGCTGCTTTGGTGAGGTACTCTTCGCAAGAGACATAAAATCATATGATACAAAATGAAATTGTTTCACTTCCTTAAATGTGATTGGAATTCCCACATTTATGAAACTTGGCACAGTTTTGGTTTCGTTATATTTCTTTAGCCCTGAGATTCTTTGTGTGCATGGTTCCACAACATCTAAGCAGGATTCCAACATTTTTACCTGTGATTAACTCAAGAACTATAGGGTATTTTAAAGAAATTACTTTAAAGTGAAAGTGCAAGAGATGACTGACCCACAGCAATACTCAAATCACACTTCAGCAGCAGCTCTTTGAACGTCACCAACACATGGATGAGAGCAGCCAGGTTAAAAAGCTGCTCCTGATCTGCAGCAATCAGAACACAAGTGTGAATTTACTCGGAACGGTAAACTGAAAAAAAAAAACAAAAAAAACAACACGCAATAAAATCACAGATAAATTAAAACAAGCGAAGTCATACCCCTGACCAGCTCTGTGCTCTCTGCTGGGGTCCTGCAGAGGGCCCTATCCTGCTGTTTAAGGAGGAAATACGTCTGGTCTGGGGCCAAGCAGCTGAAGTCTCCCCAGGAGGGGAAGTTGAGCCCCAGCTGTCTGGCAGAACTCAAGCAAGGCTGAGCGAAGGCCAGCAGCTCACAGTAAGCACGCTGCTGACTTTCTGTAGGGCAGCAACAACATTAAGAAACATACTTAAGACATTTCAACAGTTTCTTTTATAAAGTTTGTGCAACAGAATAAGGTGGATTTACACTTAAACATGCTGCTTTAAAGAGTAAACATAAAAAACATATACAGAAAAGGTGAAGTATAATAAACGTGCACCTGTTGGCTGAACCTGAATGACTCTGCTGTAATGCTTTTCCTGAAGGTTTGAGTCACCGACAGGACGACCATCGAGCCGACTCATCCTCAGAGCAGCAGGGCTCTGCTCTCTAATGGCGTCTCCCATCACAGCGATGCTCATGTATGCTGGCTTCCTGTCAGTTGTCTTGATCTCTTCTGGGGGAGGCTGCTGCTGCTCCTCTGGTGTTGGATGGTTTATCTCTTCTGCTGCTATGAACAGGATGGAAACGGATTACAGAGAGTCATTTTCCATGGTGCCATAAAATGTTTACGTTTTGCAGAAAATAGAGCTTCTGTTCTTTCTTTAGGGTAGAATGATAACTTTAGAAAGACGAATTTAACGCACAAGTTTGAATTCTCTAATACACACACAGCCAAAATTACACATACAGTGTCAAATATGAACATACACCTCCATTAATATTCAATTTGATGTCCCTTAGTAAACTACACCGAGTCAACATGCTTTTATAGTCATCAACAAGTTTCTGGCATAATTCTCTCTGAATATTTTACCACTCTTCTTGCAGAATTAGTATTTTGTCGTGGTGAACCAATTTCAGTTTTCTGGCCAATCACTGATCTTTAATTGATTTTCTTGTCTGAAAAGTCGCTAAATATAGCAACAAACTCTCCATGTTGGCAACAGTGGGGTGACTATTGCTAACCATGCATGTGCAGACGTAACCTGTCAGTCAGCCCTCTCTCACGGCAGAGTAAAAGAGGACAGTGGCTGATTTCCAGACCTTTGCAGAGGTATATAAGATCGGTTTTTCATGCAAGTACTCGCTGATCTCCCAAATTAAGGAAATCGGGGCTGATTTATCAGTTTTTTGTTTAAATTGGTTGGTTTCCTTCCAAAGATCCAACTCTCACTATGATGTCATCACCGCCGTGTTAAGGGACGGTACAGTGTTCCTAGGTTTGAAAACCTCATTAATACATCAAAGATTTCTCCTGAAGATATTCGGCTCGTCTTTGTGAGCAGCTGCAAATATCAGTTGAGCTTCATCCATACAGTATGTAGGATCCATACAGTAACGCTGATGTTCCAGCAGTTTCCAGTTCATGGCAGACTTGAGTGCTGGTTGATTCAAATCTGTTTCATTTCATTTCAGTGTGACAGTTTGGTTTAGATGGTTGAAACTTGGATAGAACTCGGTGTTCTAAAGGAACAAAAATCCCAAACACGCATCCCAAGCAGTTTTACAACGGATAAGTCAGGCAGCAGGAATAACCCGACCTCAACCCTATTGGAAATTTTCTCAAAGGTCGGTCTCATGGCTAGAGACCAAAAGGATGAAACGAACACTACCAATTCTGCCAAGAGCAGCAGTCAATTATCCAGACAGAAGGTGCAGGATGCAGGAGACGTGTTGATTACTGCTAAATAAGTGTGGGCAAGGTGCAAGCTGTAAATAGACAGTTAACCAAATATTACTGGGAAATTTATTTTTGGACTTGTGTGCATAATTTTGACTCTGGGGGCTGAATAAAAAAAAAAATCAAACTTACGCATCCATTTCTTTTTGATTCATTGAAATTGTTTATTGTTTAATTGTCCCACCATGAAAAAGAAAGGTTCAAATAAATTGTTAAAGGCCTAAAATCCAAACCCAGGTGAGTCCACGTAAACCTTTCACCATCACTGTAATTATAATTACTCTCTGTATCTGTCATAGGTTAGGAAAGCATCAATCTAAATCTAATCTGATCGTTTTATAACAGACAGGGTTAAAATACTAAAAAAAAAAACTATCAATGGTAACAGAAGAGAAAATTACTAATTTCCAGGGTTGTACAATTATAAGGAGAGTTTGGGAAAACCTTTAAGACTTTGGCTGAATTGTCACTAAATGCTGTAGAACCGTTGTTACGCTTCATTTAGTTCAGTGAGTGTTTTGCTAAGGAGTGGGTCACAGTGATGTGGAAATGTTGCTCATAAACATGTCACACATTTCTGTTAGTCCCAGTTTGTGACTAATAAGGTTACCCTGGAGAATCTCTGACAATATGATTAATTTGTTCTGACTACTTCTTCCTTATGAAGTCAACAATTATTTTGGATTACTGTCAGTGGTTACAAAAGCTTTTCAGGCTTTTTTGTTATCATTACCTTATTTAAATCTTTTATTTTGTTTAAATAATATACAATTACAAGTATAAAGGAAGAAACGCTCTGGTATATATATTATACCCGACCCTTCTTGCTGAGGAGAAAATGTTAAGTAAGCAGGAAACCACTTTTTTTAAGAAAAAGAAGTGATAGCTGTCTGACTGTACCTGCAGAGATGCTTGTAATTGGAGATGTTGCACCGACTGAAGTTACCTGCTGTGACCTCAGCATCATAAAGTCAGACAGAGGATCGAGGTTTTTCTCTGGACCTTGTTTTGTGAAGATCAAACTCTTCTGATCATCTCTGATGTTTGATCTGGTGGGCAGAGACCACTCAGAACGGTGGGAGCTCTGTGCGGTCTTAAACCAATCATTTACGCTGCTGATGTTCACGAGTGCAGATGAGCCGACAGCAGGTTCTGAACATCTCTTTTCTGAAGTGTCCTCTCTGGTGCTGGTGATACTTTGTTCCCGACTGTTTGTACTACCGATGATGTGTATCGAGAACGAGCTCTGGGATGAATCAACACTGCTTTCTTTTAGGAGATGGGCTTGGTTTGGAGAATCCACACAGACAAATTCAACTAAAGATAAAAAAAAAAAAAAAAAAAAAAAAAAAAAAAAAAAAAAAAAAAAAGCATCAAATGTTTATCTCCACTATATACATAGGCCTGTCACGATAGCAAATTTTGCTGGACGATAAATTGTCCCAGAAATTATTGCGATAAACAACGTTTTTTTAAGACTATTTTTAAGTGATATACTGATAATAGCACAATAATGTAAGTTTGCCCTCTCAAAGACCAATAAAGTTTAATTCTGTAAATGACACTTAACATTATCACTATTATGTAATTTTCCATCTTATTTCCAATTTTATTGTTTTATTAGTTGCCTTTATTTCATTACTTTTAAATTTTTAGTTATTTTTTGCATTTATTAAGTAATTTTTTGTATTTATTGTCACTTTTTTATTTTGTATTTTTTTTTCCATATTCCATATTTTAGTATTTTTTTATTTATTGTCTCTCTTTTCATTATGTATGTTTTTCTATTTTTTCCATATTCTGTATTTAAGTTTTTTTTAATTTATAGTCACTTTTTTATTATATATTTTTTTTCTATTTTTTCCATATTCTGCATTTATAATTTTTTTATTTACTGTCATTTTTTTTCATTATGTAATTTTTATTTTTTCCATATTCTGTATTCATTTAGTAATTTTTAAAGATATTTTAAATATCCAAAATAAAACACGACAACCAAAAACAATAAATAAAATGGAAATAAAAACCACACACAACCAAAACCATAAATAAAATGGATTATGATGTCTCTGTAAACAGAATAGCCCTTCAAGAAATATTAATCATCAGAATGGAAATGATCAAACTCATTTTAACTTATCATGCAATTAATTTATTAATTGCTTATTGCAACAGGCCTACATATACATTTCTGTATATGGGCTTATATATGTTAGAAAAACTTATGTGCTGAGAATTATTCAAAAATTTATCATAGAAAACAAAAATACTGTAAGAGACTGTCTAAAAAATATCTTTATACAGATCCTCACCCTCCTCATCTTCAGGTACCATTCTTCTGAAGTCTTCTTTCTCATTTTGTCTGTTTGTAGGAACCTCAGGCGGCATCCTCTCGATGAACTCAAGATTTTTACCCAAAACTATCTCTGGGCTTCCTGTCTCCAGCTGTAGTTCCAGTTTATCGTCGGCACTGCTGAAACTTTGTTTTTCTAATTGAATAACTCCCAGCGCTTCACACAGAGGCTGAAAGCCTGCGGCTGGTTCATGCAAAGAAGGCTCTGTGAGAAAATACAGAGGAGTTTCAGAAATCATTTGTGGATTAAAGAAGACATATTTGATAGGAATGATACTGATGAAATAATTGGTAATGTATTCTATCAGAATAAATGTGTAGGATGAATCCTTTCCACAGAATAATCTCATTTGCATAATATAGAAAGAAGACATGGGGGATTTCTGTATATATCCCTGGATTAGAATTTGTTTAGAATCAACCCAAAGATTAATCAGCACTTCAATTAAAGGGAAAGAGTGATGAAAGCTAAACACTATTGTAATCAAGAATTTAATTTATTATTAACTAACCAACATCTTCTCACTGTTGAATAATAAAGCAAAAGAAACAAAGACTAACAAAAGCAAACAATGCTGAATAATCTACAAAATTAACTAAAGGGGAAATTTTTGTGACTAAAAATGTACAAAGTACTCTGATTTAATTCAAACCTAAAATACATCAAGAGTTTATCAGTTTCTTAGAAATGGGAAAAATATATATTCTAAATCTAAGTTCTAGGACTTAAATTGGAGCAGGAGTTTTTTTTTAAAAAAAGGTTGTTTTCAGCCTTCAGAACACAACTAGGAATCAACTCATTTCTGGCACAGGTTGTTGGACGGCTGAGAGGTTCCAATCTTTGGAAGACACTAGGACCAGTTTATCAATATAACCAAGGTAAACTCCCCTTCATAACTTCATAAGATTAAGATGAAGAATTCTCCACAGTGTTCAAGAAGGAAAATCCAAAAATTATAATGTCGCAGGAACTTTACACAAAATATCAGAACATCACTTAAAGGCAACGGAAACAAACAAAAAAGGGCAGTCAGTTCTCTTTGACCTCGTCAGGCAGGTCTAGTCCCTAATGGATTCAAAGTTTCCTAGTCTCCTCACCAATATAATGATATTATGATTGTTTTACAATTCACCCTTTCAAATGTAATCATTCCATGGAATAAAATACAGATTCACATTCAAGTCTGAAACCATCAATTCATTCTTAAATTTAAAGGTTAATTATTTTATTAGTCTTTAGATTTTTTTAATGAGCAAAATAAGATTCTGATCATTTTCGACAACAACAATTGATAAATATTATCAAAACAGAAAACATTAAAATGGTACAAATCACTTGATACTATATATTTTATAGTTCCCATGATGCAATTTGGGCTTTTGTCTGATGTTTTTTTCCTTTAAAACGGCTTACTTTATAAAACTCCCACCAAAAGCTTATGTCTTCGTTTCACAATCATCCTCCAGAACAGAAGACAGAATGGTTTTCATGCCACTGTAAAAAAGGAGAACTAATAAAGCACTTAAGCTTTTTCCTCAGGAAAATACTGACACCTAGTGGTCCACAGAGGCTACAGATATTCCTTAACACTGAGGCCACAGCACTGCAGAGCCTTACTGGCTTCTTTTTGTTTTACAACTGCACAATAAAAGATCAAAATTCTGACATTTTTCAAAAACCCAACATACAGATTAAAAAAAAAAACAAAAAACAAAACTTTCTTAATTTAATGGTTTTAAATATTAGGACATAATAAAACATTTTGTGAAATGGACAGGGTGATGGCAGGTGAATAAAACCAGGCATGAAGCATGACACCATATCATTAGTTGACAAAAACAGGGCCAAGATACCAAAAAGCACCCCAAGGGGTTCTATCAAAGTTAACTTAATGGAGTGATCATTTGTAGGTAAGAGAATATTTATAAAAGCTGATGTTTTTAAAGTTTACAACACATGGAGAATTAGGATCTGTGCTAACGGATAGGATGAAAGAATATCACCGACAATCTTGGACATATAATGGTTGCTGCTGTCTGGAAATGGTTATAAGGTCATCTGCATTTTGCTTATGAGAAACTGATGATCCAGCATTTAATCAGAATTACAGATTTCGAAATGCTCTGTGAATCTCTAAAAGGTTACACCACAGACCGATGCCTATAGTTATCTTGTTTAATGCAAAACATGTGACAAAGCAGCTACAAAAATAAGTATTGAATATAGTGGAAGGCCATTGGTTTAGCATTGTTCTGTAGATGTAGACTCAACTTGAACTCCTCTGTATATTAACATATTGTTGTGTAAAATGTGAGGCCATCTAACTGACAGTTCATGACAACATGGGTTACGCAAAAAGAAGCTCTTTCCAGAAATGCAAACCTATAACCTAACCTAACTTTTACTGGTTACAACCCAGCTGAAATGCTCGAGTAGGACCTTAGCACAGCTATATATAAATTAATCTTCCAAAGACATAATGAAGCAAGTGAATTTGTACATTTCTCCAAAGGGATAAACAATACAAAGAAATAAGATAAGTTTATCTTAAAGGATTTTGATATAAACATTTTTTGCTGTATGGATTTTTATCCGTACTATGTGATGGCTTTTTGTAGTTTTGTTAAATTAAGGATGATGCAGTGATGTTATTTGTTCTTGTTACACTAAATCAGTACTTTCTAACGCCTGGTAGAGATGTTGTTACCTGACAACAGAAAGTGCACCACAGAGGTCAGATGCTTCTCTGAGCTCCAAACTGTTTTCTTCATCTCATTCTGGGTTCTTGGTGACACCAAAGATCTGCAAGGCAATCATTATTGTTACGTTTTCAAATGCATCTACACACCAGGGGTTACACTAGACTTTTTCGTTTGTCATTTTGACTGACGCCATCAAAATAAAATCCAGTAATAATCTATTTTTACCAGTGAATTTTTAAAATATAATAATGACATATTGCATTCTATTTTCATTCGGCTTAAATAATATTAATTCCAAACAAGATGAACAAAGAATCCATATTGCGCCACCACACATCAAGCTGATGAATACATGCAGCTTTTTCTCCGAAGTGACAAAAAACAATGACTGTGGCCCCAGTAACTACATATAAACAATTAAATTAAACGATTGCACTTAAATTATTAATGATTCACCTGCAGTGGCCTGAATGCACAGTCTCACAACTTCCTCCGGGTCCTTATGGACCTGAATTACACGCTCGCTTGTGTGTAATCAAATGTCTCAAGGGTCTGATGTTGATTTGGAGGATGAATCTGCATTCTGCTGCCATGCTGGAGGCTGGAATTACAAGCGCCACTTCAGCCAAAGCTTTGAAATCAGGAAGTATTTCTCCAATTGAAGTGATCAGAAGTTGGCAAGACTCTCTGAACGAGGGATTTTCTGATCCCACAAGCTCCCACTTCAGCAGGAGGAAATCCATTCTTCTGCACCAGTGGTTCAGTTGCTCCAGAGACACTGCAAAGCATTCTGTCCACAACTCTTCCATGCGCTGCCAGCTCTCAGAGATGCATTGATTTTAGGTCAGAAATGACATTCAGGTGAAAATCATTTCTTTTGATTGATTTAGTTACTCCGCGATGATTTCTGTGCAAAAACTTGAAAATGTCTGCACCAAGTGGTCACGTGTATGAACTGTTATCTGTCAAAATGACAGATGGCCTTCAGATTTTTCCATCACAGTTTAAAAAAACGGTCAAAGACGGAAAATATTCGGCTAACGCGACCCCTGCTACACACAAGGCATCACTTCCTCACACAGCTGAAGAAGGCAAGTTTCCTCTTTTGTGTACAGCATTCACATTCAGTGAGTCTTCTGAAAATTTGTAGTTTGAACATAGAAGCTGAAAGAATTACTCACATTGGTCTAAAAGGAAACAGCTCTTCTTCCTGGAGATGAGATGTGGACAGACTGATGTGGGCTTGATGGTTCTTAAAAATCGGGCTCAGAATAAAGTCCAGCTCTGTTCCAGCTGGAGATGCAACATCCCCTGAAGAAATACCACATTTTAGCCCACATCACAGCTTGACGCCAGACTGCAGTTTTGTTGCGTGCATTTATGACTTGTACCTGAACATTCTAACTCGATCAGTGTTCCACTCAATGTGCTTTCTTTTCTGTGTTTCTGTTGTACATCAAACTGAGAAATATCCACTGGAACCTCTGAAAGAGAGGCTAAAGAAAAAAAAAAGAGAAAATCTGAATTTCTGTTTTAAACTGCTTTATAATTTTACTTTGGTACAAACTAGATCTCGGCGATGAATCAATTTAATTGATTAATCAAATTTTTGGTTTTTGAAGATTTAATTTTGGAAAACTGGGATTTTTTTCCACCAATCCACTCCTTCTGTTTCCATACTTCAGAGTGATGTCAGCGCAATCAGGGAGGCCATCTTGTTCGACAAGCGTTTGTTACAGTTTCTATTTATTTGGGCTTTGAATTAAGTTAAATTCTACGACAGAATATTAGGGCCAGGCTATTTTTTTTTTTTTTTTACAAAAATAAAGTCATAATATGACAAGAATACAGTCATAGTAATATGAGAATAAAGTCTTAATATTACTAGAATAAAATCGTAATATTAGAAGAACAGAGTAATAATTTTATGTAAACTCCAACATGAAAAATAACTAAAAGTTATTTATCTAAGTTTTTTTCCCTCATTAAAACAACTATTTTCTCATAATCTTAAGACTTTCTTTTGGTAAAATTACATCTTTATTCTGCTAATTCTATGACTTTTTCTCAAAATTAAAAATTCTTTTAGCCTAACCCTGGTACTCCATTGTACAACTCACAGAAGGGATGATTGAAATAATATCCACTTTTTGAAAACATTTTCTGTCATTTGTTATTTCTTTAAAAAAAAAAAAAAAAAAAAAAAAAAAAAAAAAAAAAAAGATTAATATCAGAAATGTGATCTGGTATGAAAAAAAAAAAAAATTGAAGACTATTTTTAAGCCATATCGCCCAGCCCAAGTGAAAACCTATCTGTTACTCACTTCTGCGAAGCAAATCCAAGACAGGACACTGCTCATGGAGAAGTTCTGGAGAACTTGTTACATAACCACAGACACTAGAATAAGCCGTGTAGTTTTGTGGGTTAAGCTGGAGACTGTCGACTACAGGTGGTAACAGCAGAGACTGCAGAGAAGACATTTGAAGAAAAATACATAACCAAACAATCTGACGTTTACACTAGTTAATTAAAGCGTACTTTATTACAATGTTATGTAATAAAACAACGAAAAGTAGTGCAAAATCCAGAAGTGGACAAAAAACTATACATGAAATTTTATTTATTCATTTATTTATTTTTTTTTACAAATAAAAACCTGAAAAATCACCTAATTAGTAAGGAGAGTCAACCTGCCTGTAATTTAGTGTAAATTTACTGTGAAGGCTGAACAGTATGATGAAGAGCAAGGAACACAGCAGACAGCTCAGGACTAAAGTTGTGGAGAAGTTTAAAGCCAGGTTAGGTTATACAAAGAATATAAATATATATAAAAGTAATCTTTGTGTGAGTCTGTTTTTCTGTTACTGCCTGCCACTGCCACTTTGCTGCTGTTGCACAAAAAGGCCCCCCATCGTGGGACAATAAAGGATATTTCTATTCTTATAAAACAATAAACATCTCACAGACCCCTGTTCAATCTATCATCCCAAAATGGAAAGTGTATGGCACAATTGCAAACTCATCATATCATGATCCAACATTTAAACTGTCATGTTTGATTCTAAATGAAACATGCAGAATGTATAGATAAGTTGCACAGTACTCAGAATATGCTGCTTTTATTTTGAAATCCCTTTTGCGTACACCGATGTCACCTCATGTTAATGACACATTATGTGGAGTTTTGAACATTACATGAAGTTCCAAATAAGGGATGCACAATTCATCGTGATCACAACACTAGTGTTTGCATTAGAGGCTGCAAATAACTTCAAAGGACTGTATGAAGTGCAATATTTGTTGCCTATTATTTCCAACTGTCATAAATACATAATATGCATACCAGTTTGATATTAAACTTCTTAGATTACGCAGATGATGTAGTATTTATTTGTTGAAGTCAAAGGTAATGTGGCTATGTTTTTAATAGACAGGTTGCTGTCAGGTATTACATCTTGGATTAAAATCATCAGACTAAATATATAGTGAAATACAAGAACCTGCCGATTTGTCTTTATTTTGATCATTCCTTTTCTTAAAGTATTATTTTGGGCAAGAAAATATACATCATCTATTATCAGTAGCAATTTGAAGATTTTATTGTTCAGTTGCAATGACCACTGTAACCAGCAGCAATTAAAATCCGAGTAAGGATTTGTTATCAAATAAACTTGTGGAAGTTTATTTAGTTTAGCCAATGATTCAGCCCTAAACAGCCATCATTATTACTCATAGTAAATTGTAAAAAGTCCAAGGGGAGTGAATACTTTTGCACAGCACTGTACCTCTGTCTCTAAGAGATGCTGTTTAACAAACTCCTCCTGAACATCTACACGTGCCCTATCACTGATGGTGTTGACATCTGGAGGTTTCTGATAGGATGCACACTGTCTGAAGCAGCTGGGATAAAACATAATCCTGGTAACAACAAGCTTTAGAGGCGGGAGAAATTATTCTGGAGCAGATTTTTAAAGGTAGCTAAGATTGGTCAGAAAAGCACCTGAACATAGAGTCCTCAGAGATGGTGATTCCTGTTGAGTTCAGCAGAGGGTCAGCTACAGGAAGCGTCTTAAGTCTGGACAGTTTGGCTTTCAAAGACGGTAAATGTCTTTTAAACTCTGGCAGCAAATCAGGAGCAATGAACTCCTCAGAAAGACAGAGTTCTACGGATGTAAACAGGTTTCGGAGAATAAAACACATGAAAATATCCTCTAAAAAGATATTTGAGAGAAACACAAATATAACTACTTACCTTTGCTCTTACTTTCTGGACCCGTCAAGTCAGTTGTCCACTTGGAAAACGTTTCCTGACATGTATCATTGATCTGCTTATTTAGGAGGCAAACAAACTGATCCTGGTCAAAGGAGTCAGGATTAGAGCTGGGAACTATCTCCACATCCTTTTCCACAACAAATCTGAAATTTTACACAGATGTTAATAAAATGTCTTTAAAAACATTAAAGTGTTGCATTTCAATGTTGTAATACCTTTCTAGTGAATTAACTGGTTGATTTTTCCCTCCAAATTCATCAAGAACCGAAACATTGACAAAGAGTTTGCAGGAAGAAATCACCTTTCCTGTAAATAAAAGAAAGAATCAATATAAATTCAATAGTAGCTGAATAAATACAGTAATTTGTGTATTTTTTCTCTTAATCCCAGTTACCATTCTTCTGAAATGAAAGGATGGACAAATGGAGAAAGACACCTCTGTAAATTTGCTAGTGTTTATGAAAGTTGCTTTTATGCTTATTTCTTTACACTAAGGAGATTCAACATCTGGCTTTGCATTGACCACTGATTTATTTTGTTTTTGAGCCCATGCTCTGATTTTAATCCTCAAAAAAAACCTTTTTAGTGCAAAAATACTGTCAAACAATACTATCCACCAAAGATAAAAATATGCAAAGTTTAAAAATATGCAAAGTGTGCACATCTAAGAATGTAATAAAGGTAAATATCGACAATAGGTCAAACTCTAGTTAAACCTTTGAACTCATCAGAAAATTTGTGATGTATCAACAGCAACCCTTTTTGAATTGTACAGTTATGACAAAAAAAAAAAATCTTGAAAAATCACTTGTGGACCAAAGACAGATTATTTAAAAAAAAAAAAAAAAAAAAACTTACAGGAACCTTTGAATGCAATAAACAAATCCTGAAGCAGTTTTGACAGGAATGAATTACAAGAGAAATTTCTGGTCTAAAGCCATGTTTACATGAAAATGCCAGGATAGTAAAACACAAACATCTGTTGCGTTTTAGCCTCTCACTGAGGGATTTGCCTGATGATCTACAAATGATCAGTTACTTGCCTTCTATATCTAACTTTGTGACTGCCTCACTCAATAAAAAGTGACTTCTTTTCCTTCTACTATGTATTATTGTACCAGGAAATCATGTGTTAGTTTGGTAAAGTGTTTAAGCTGAAGATCATAACATGACGTCCTGCTCAACATTTGGAATAAGCAAAAAGAACACCAACCTTTCTCATCTGTCATCGCAATTCATCCAACTCTCTCTGTGTCAGGTGAGGGACTCTATTATAGTGAGTCCCCATTAAAGGGGCAGTATTATGTGTTTTCCAGGCACACAAATTCTTTTTATAGCACAATCAAGTAACTATGTTACCTTCCATTGTTACAAAAATGCTGTATATATCAAATATGACTTAAAAGAAATTTGATTTCATAATTTAACTACTTGAAATTGGGCCTCTGTCTCTTTAAGAAAGTCCTGCTCTTTCTGAAACTATGCCTTCAGGAAGTCATCACAACAGTGCTCCTTTATTAACCCTTTAGCAACATTTTTACCAGCACTGAGAAGTAGCTTGTAGCTTGTATAATGAACTCAACAAGTGCACAGTTCCACCAGGTGTTTGCTAATTGCTGCTGGCAAGTCTGAAGGAGCTGAGTGGGGAAATCGCAGGGGAGGGTTGCTTTGTGTGGTGAAAGCTTAGAAACTGCAGCTCTAAGGAGGAGCTGGGTCTCAAAGCTGGCGCTAGGTCCATAAAGGTGTTTTGCACAGCTGTGAATGGTTCCATGGGAGATTAAATGATTTTTCAAACATGCATGAAAGAAACAAAGCAACACTCCAAGTATGTTTTAGATGAGGGAACAATACATCATATTACATAATATTGCCCCTTTAAACAGAGTGACTACATTACAGCTTCACAAAGCCCAAATTCCTTACACTTGGAATATAACAGCTAACACATAGTGCATTCTGGAAAGTTCTTTGCCATATTATCTTTGAAAAAAGAAATATAAAGATGACAATTTATTTCCAATATCCTTTGCCGCCCTACATAAATCACTTGACAACTGTTTAAATGTATGTTTGTGTTTCGTTTACCTCGGATCCATGGCTTCCTGTAGGTGACATCAGGTAACCTTCCACTGTGGGGGTAGAGCTCAATGGTGCCAGTAAAATAAGGTGTTGGCAGCGACAGTAAATTCATAGCAACCTTCAAACTGGTGCTGGCCTAAAAAAGAAGAGGTAAAAAACTAAGGTTTAATTTTGAGATACTGTCAGACGAAGCTAGCAAATGTTAAAGCTAACGCCAAACTTCACCTCAAAGACATACACTCACTTTAAAAGCAAAGACTCACCTCAAATACATAGTCAAGAGCTTTAAATCGGACAGCAGAGAAGAGTTCATTTGGGGCACTGGCGTTCTTATCACACCTTTAAAATGTTAAAAAAATAAATAAATAAATAAATAAATAAATCGATTTTAAGAGAAAAAAAACCCCTCAATTCTTCACACCTTAAAACAAGATATTTAATTTTGTCGTATCACTCTACATAAGTAAGGTATCCCCAATACTTACAATTAAACTGTTAAATGGTAATTTCTTTAGCTCATTTAGCTAGCTAGTCCCCCCCCCCCCCGTAAGCTAGCAACAGTTGACCTGTTAGCTAACCCTGAAAAGTTATTTTCAACAACTTAATTTTACACTTAATGTAATAAAAAATACATAAACATAATAGATATAAACTTTCATAAAACTAATTCCTTACATGACATCTAACTTACATGTCTGAATTGGAGGGGGTTTCAGTGTTATCATTGGGAGCGGAAATTGTGTGGTCGTACCAAACAAGTGACAAAGATTGTCTATTGCGGTTCGAAGGGGTGATGCGCTCTTGGACAATCGAACAAATCACTGAGGTAAAAACACAAACTATGTGAAATATGTGTACTGTCTAGGATTTTTGAACAAAAATAACTTTTTTATATATTAGATCTGTTCAGACAACATAACAACAATGAAGTAATATAAGATTTTAGAATAGCTTCAGTTTATGAAATGTAAAAAAACAAAACAAAACAAAAAAACAACCAAAACTGATATGTTAAATGACAAATAGTTTATCACTTTTATAAAGAAAACAATAATAATAATTAAGGTTAATGGAACAAGTTGCAGCAGATATGAGAGACTAATTAATCTATCAAACCCTTCTCATGAATAGAAACTTTTAAAGATAATTTAATGGAGATGCTATCTGAAACCTCCACATGTTCCAGCTAAAATATTTAGTGTCAAATTTTATTCTGTATGTCTCAGTACAGTTTTTATTGTTTTTATGACCTCAAAAATGCTGCCAATGTTTGTTGTTTATTGTAACAGTATGCTGCTTGAACTGCCTATGTGCCCTTCCTTCCCCTCGAGGTCAAAATATAAAATAAAACTAAAAAAGCAAACATAATGAGGAATTAATATTTATAATATCCTTTAACTAGAAGGTTTTATATATGGTTACAGATATTTGCTGCCAGCAAACCACTTGAGATTATGCTGTATTTTTAAAATAAAATCAAGAGGAGAATTAGGGTTGATCAGCATTATTTACTGTAAATCCACATATATATATATGTGTGTGTGTGTGTGTGTGTGTGTGTGTGTGTGTGTATTGTAAATTAAATGAAAATTGTGTGTTTTATAACAGCTCTGAAGCGTCAGCTTTATACAACCTATGAGGAAACCATTTTGTTAAAAACAATTCAGCATGCAAGCTTTTTGATGCAAATTCAGTCTTCTTACCCTTTTAGTATATGACAACAATAGCCCAACATTTGGTGGTAATATTCAGTCACTACAGAGATGTATTCCACTTTTGAGTCTATGAAACATTTGACAAAACATAATGATATTTATTTTGAGAACACAGCCACAGGAGAGAACTGAAAAAAGGTCTCAATTTCAAACTGATATGCAGCAGAAATGATTTATGTTTGTTATAATAAATCTATTGTTGCACAATCTACAATTTAAAGTTGTATAAAAAATACTGAAAATAATCAGAAAGTCTAAGGATTCAGAAGAAATTCTGTAAATAGTATATATTATATATCAAAAGATCAAATGCATTATTTTTCAGATGTTCTTTAATACTGAAAAGCATAGCCCAAGATTAGACTTGTTTAATCTTTCCCTGGAGAAATCTGTTTTATTCAATATCACTAGATGTCACTATTTACCACAAAATCAAAACACAGCTGGCATGTAGAGCATATCAGTGTACAAATTAATAAAAACAGTACATGCTGACATGAAAGGAGATTTTAGCCACGTAGTTTTTTTCTAATTAATTTCAAATCACATCTGGGTGTGAAGAGTTTTTCTTCCTTTCACCAAACATTCGAGGCCAATGCTCTAAAGTTGTAAAAGCTTGCGAATGACCTGATTGGATGGTTTGAGAGCAGAGGCGCTCTCAAATGTCTATGTTTGGTTTTTTACAAGTCTTTCATCAAGGTGAGAAAAATACTGCGTTTAACAGGCTGGGGGGTTCATGCATCATTTGAGACATCATCTTCTGGGGAAGTGGATTTTCACACTGAGGTGATGACCTGCAGATGAATTCACACTACTGTGACACTCCACCGAGTGTGGGTGACTCCTCTCTTTTTCCGTCATCATCACCTTTCACAACCAGAAGATCCACAAAACACAAAATCATGAAATATGTCAAGAATCTCACTGCAGATATTAATTTCTTAAAATCTGTCGTTAAAAAAAAAACTTATTTGTAAGTAAATCTGGTTTGAAATACATGAGAGCATATCCAGCTATGGCAGTTTGATTTATATATTTATAATTAATTTGATAGATTATTCAAAAACAACATATAAATAGAAAAACTGTTCAAAAAAGAGAGTCTTTGATTCTTTCTGACAAAAATCAAATTATCTGTGAGGTTTCAAGGCACAAAATAATGAAAATCTTTTTGTTTTTTGAGGTGCTGTCATTTTTTTACTTTGCAAGTTCTTGTAAATCTTGAATTTAAAATACAAAAATTATTCAAGAAGACAGACTGAAAGTTATAGATTCACACATCAGCATTTGTTACATAACCTTTTAGAGGTTTGTTGGACAGAATTTACTGTAAATTTTCTTTTGTTAGATGACTTTGCCTTTGGTCTCAGCAACTTGTTAATCTTGTTGACAAAGGAAAATATAAAAACAAACTTGTCAGTTAAGTCTGAATGTGATTAGGAACTTGTCAGAGTTGACCAAATACTCTAACCAAACCTGACTTTCAACATCTTCACTGAGTCTAAATTTAGAGAGAATACTTAGTGCCCCCTTTGTTTATTGTCACCCCTTTAAATTATTTGTAAAAGGCCTTTAAATGAATTCCTCTTTATAGCACTAACTTAATCTCTCACACAAAAAAATTGAGAAAAATCCAGCCATTTATTCAAGAACATTCAGTTGGGGATAAAAAAATAAATAAATCTCTGGTGTCACAGTTATTGTTTCTCCTGCTGTTAATACTTTTCACCCAGAGCCCTGGTCCTGTCTTACACCCCTTACTCTTTAACTTACCCTACAGGTTTTTAGATGCAGATGGCCATGGAAGAAGGCTGATTTTGTATCTGGTAAGCCATTTCCCTGATTCTTTGACCATATGTATCAGATCATATCATGCTGAAAAACGTGATGACAACACATTTCCAGTTTTCTGACCAAGTCTAGCAGAATGTCCTGGTATTTAAGATTCATAATGCAGCACACTTTAACAAGGTTCCCATTGCCGTTGGAAGAAAGACAAACCCACAGCATCATAGATCTTCCATCATACAGGTGCTTTTTCTCATATCCTCCTTTGTTTCACTCTAAATCCACCTTGGTGTTTGTTGTCTCAAAGCTCAATCTCAATCTTATCTGACTAAAGCACATGGCACCAGTTTAAAGTGCCAGTGGAGGTTAGCTAACGCCACATGTTTACATTTATGATGGTGGGACTGTAAATGCTTCCTCTGGCATCCTGTTCCTGCAGTGACAAATATGTTTTTTCATCACACCAGAATCAGGACAAAAGGACGTTTGAGTACTGAACAATGTGAGAATCTGTTCAACCACAACAGAGCTGTGCTGGGTGGAGGTTGGTGAGATTACACTTAACAGGTAAAGCTAACTAATACGGGCAAGTATCATGGAGTGATCTGATATTTCCTGGGGAATAATGCTCAGGGCAATCAAAAATGATACATGTTTATAATACAGTACAGAAAAAAGGAGATTACATATTGTGCAGGTATAGAGATAACTGACCCGTATTACATTTGTGAGGTTTCCAGTTTAACCAGGTCTACCTCCACCCTACATTTCTCAGGGGTCTTCACTTTCTTTTCACTCCATCCTTGCATTGTTCTCGCCTCCAATCCTCTGGGTTGCACTTAGGTGAGGCCAGCTTCTCACATCACACTAAAGGCATTGTATCCTCTCTCAGTACACCCAGGTCTGATGCGTGCAAACCACACTGGGCACTGAGGAAGAGGGTGTCATTGTTTAGAGATATGAGACCAAATATTGCTCTGAAAGCTAGTTTGTGTGCTACCAAAGTGAACAAGGATAGTGTTGTTTCATTCAACAAAATATCGGTTTTTATAAAGGTTTACCCATATTTTGAGGTGTATTTAACCGAAGCCTGTTCTGATCTCTAAACTGACACCTTTCCTTCTTTAAATTAAACTCTAATGGTTATGATGAATGAACTCATGACTGCCTTCAGGTATTCTGATTGGTGTCATGTTGCATCCCTCTTCTTGTTTGCAGAGGGGCTGGATTCCCCATTGGCTCCTCCCCACTAAATAGTGCCACAGAACTCACCTATGGAAGCTGGTGCAGCAACAATAGTCACTTTCACCTCCAAGAAGCAGCAGCTCAGCCAAGCAGAGCAAAGAAAGACCTACTGAAGCTCTGAAGCACATGTAAGTACATCAGCTTTAACACCCCACCTAGAAACTTTTCTTAAGAAATAATCACTCTTTAACCTATATATAGTGTATTATATTAAGCTTTCCCAGGATCTTTAATAGCTTTTCTCTTTCCATTTTTTAACAGGGGAGACATGAAACTATTTAGATTTGAAATGCTGAAAAACTTATAGGTACAACACATTGGCAGAAGTTAAAGTTACGCTTCATGTGAACTCAGGCATAACACAATTAACTCTGTAAACATGCCAGTTAGAAAGTAATCAAACCATGAAATTATTAAGTCATAGTAGCAGTCATTAACAGTGGTAAAAGGGACTTTTAATAATAATCATATGCAGATGTTTACACATTATATAAAATAGGGACAATCTCAAGATTTAACTTGATTTTTGGAGCATATTATTTTACCATTTCAGGCTTAGTTTCAATTCAGGCTCTCAGAACAACCTAGCATTCAGACATTTCTACACATTCATCATTGACACAAATGTCATATTAAGCTTAAATTATGCATTCATATTGGGGGTCAATCTATTGATTCCACAACCTTGCAGTGATTAAAAAAAAGTAAGATTTTACAGCAGTTTTTCTTTGAGCAAAACATGGTCAAAATTATACATGGAAGCCCAACTATAAATCTCCCTTAGGAAGTTGTGGCGAACTACATACATTTTGTAGCCATTTTCTGTAGCTTCTGGCATAATTCTGGCTGAATATTTGATCACCGTTCTAGGCAGTACTGGAAGAGTTTCAACAGGATGGCTCCCTGACACAGATCCAGCTTTTCAGTAGATTGGTGTGGGGACGAGGTCTTTTCAGGAGTTTCATATTGGCTTGATTTATCCACTCCAAAATCTGCTTTAATGTGTGTTTGATTGTCCCCTCAGAAATCCCAGCTCTGTGCAACTTTCAACCATCCTGTCATTGATTTTAAGTAACATTGAAAAAGTGTGGAGGTTCTCTGTTACCATCTATTTCCTACAATACACCAGTACACCTGGTGGCAAAACAGACTGTCATCATGATACTTCTACCAACATACTTAACAATTGGTGTAGTTTTCTTAGGTTTTAAATCCTCTCTTTGACTCCTCCGAGCATTCTTCTCTTCACTGTGGCCAAATTGCTCAATTTTTGTCTCGCTAACTGTAAAACTTTTCTTAGCTTCAGGGTTTCAGCTTTAAAACAGGGGCTTCTCTCTTGGTCAGAACCCTTCAATTAATGTTAATTTGGCTTCTTGCCCCAACCACAATGCTATTAATAGTTTATGGACTTTTAAGATGACTGGGTCAGTAAAAGAAAACCAAAAAAATTGAACTGATTTGTACCAGTTCTGCAAAGAAGGCCTTGACCTGGAGGACAGCAGTTGCTTGAGCCATGACTTATTCTCTCTACCAGAACATTCTGAAGGTAAATGTCTGGCCATCATTTTCTAAAATTGAGCTTAACCCCACTCGGGTTATGCAGTGCGACAATGAACCAAAGCAAATCAGCAAGTCAATTTCTGAATGGCAGCTAAAAAAATTAAATTGGGTTCTACAGTAGCCTAGTCAAAGTCTGGACTTAAATCTAATTGAGCTGCTGTGGCATGACTTTAAGCAGGTTATTCATGCCTGAAAACCCTCTAATGTGGCTCAATTAAAACAACTCTTCAAAGAAGAGTGAGCCAAAATTCCTCTACAATGATGTAAAAACTAATCGTCAGTGATGGCAAATGTTTTATGGTAGGTGTCGCTGCTAAGGGTGGCACAACCAGTTATTAGCTTTAGGAAGCAATTCGTTTTTCACATAGGGTCAAGTTGGATTTTTTTGCCTTCTTTGTATTAATAAATGTAATTCTCACTTGCACTTTCTTTGTGTGTTTACTTAGGATATCTTTGATAATGAATTTTGTTTGATAATCTAAAACTTTTATGTGCTACAGGAAGCAAAAACAGGGAGAAATCTGTACCGTTTCAAAGCACATTGCATTTTGTCTTTCTTTGGAAGATGCAAGTCTGAAAGGAAACAGTCTAGATTGAGACCTGAGAATGTGCCTGAGTCTGAGAAAAGATAAAGTATATAGTTCAACCAGAGGAAAAATTGACAGAGATTCTAGGAAGAATGTATGGAGGCCACGTCAGCATTGTCATAGACAGCTCTTAGAGATAGCCTCTGTTTCTTCTTAGAAAGTAAACTACTGGGTAAAACAGAGGAAAGAGTCAGAAGGAAAAGGTACAATACCTCCTGAAAGTTTGCTTAACAGCTTTTTAGACAAGCAAAGAAACTCACAAATGGTGTAAAACGTATCTTTCTTTGACAAGATCTGCACAGATAAGCATGGAGGCACTCCATAATTAAAGCTAAAACTGATCTAAACTTTCTACAGAGACCACAATGGCCTCCACCCTGTCAGTGCGCAGCATCTCAGTGCATCATCCCTCCTTTTCCAGCGTCACAGTGAGAGATGGCGGGCGTAGTCTCCGCTCCAAGCCCCCCATCTCCTCCCTGTCCACCGTCAGCACACTGTCGCTGTCCCGCTCGGTCTCCATGGGAAACGGCCTCAACATGCTGGGCTCTAGCCTGTCTCTGAATGGTCTTGGGGCCAGTGAGAAGGAGACCATGCAGGGCCTGAATGACAGGCTCGCCAACTACCTGGACAAGGTAAGGTCACTGGAGAGGTCCAATGCCGAGCTGGAGGCAAAGATCAAGCAACTCATGATGGAGAGAACTCCAAAAGGGCATGATATTGAGGGGATGATGGCACAGGCACATGCCATTGGGCACGAGGTTAGTGATTCAGCAGAAATACTTTCTACCATTATTCTCCTTGAGACAACTTTCTCAACCACACGTTTCCCTCTACAGGTGAGAAAGAGGACACTGGAGAACGCCCGGATCATGCTGGAAATTGACAATGCCAAACTGGCAGCTGATGATTTCAGGGTGAAGTGAGTGTCAGGTGGAGGCAATTTTTTTTCCTTCTACCTTCCTGTGAGTGTTCACATGGGAGTGCCAGACAATAAAGCATGAGAATAAATGACCTTTCTGTCAGGCTGTGAAATAAGAGCCCCCTTCTCACGGTGCTTAGGTACTGAACAACCAAGAAACAGCAGTTGGAGCTGGATGTGATAGATTATGCAGGTCAGAGAGATCGCATCCATCTCTGAAGAGACCGCAATTGGCAAAGAGGGTAGAGTCAAAAAACACCCACTGGGTTTTCATGAAGTGGTGGTATGCTGTTTGATTTAATATTTACAACATGGCTTCTGTTCATTTCTACACAATTCCTCTAAGGTCACACCACAGCATTAGAATTAGTTAGAGATCTTGACTTGAGTCTTTTCTTTTGCCGGCATCCGGGAGTAGATTTGTCGTCTGATTCAAGATCTCCAGCTCCTATGGCTGCAAAACAAGCCCAAATCATCACCGCTCCCCGACTGTGCTTGCCAGCTGTTATGAGATGTTTTAACTGATCCACTGTATTGATTTTATGCTGAGCATGACCATGTTGTGCAATATAATCAAACTCCTCTTTTCTGGTCTAATCTGTCCAAAAGACATTGTCCAAAAGTCTTTTGCAATCTTATCATCCTGACAGTTTTTTAAAAAAGAGCAGCAATTGCATCTGAAAGGTCAAAGTTGATGTCTTTCTTCCTTGGCATTGTGTCAACACACACATGCATGCTGCAAACCAGAAAACTGCAAACCTGCAAGTTGCAAACCAGCAAACTGTTTGTGAGCTCCTTTTCTATCTCTTTCTTCTTTTCCTGCAGATGGGAAGCAGAGGCTTCACTGTGTCAGTCGGTGGAGAGGGACTGTCAGGCTCTAAGGAGAGCAAAGTCAGACCATGACCAGATCATTGCCACTCTGAGAGGAGACCTGGACAGCCTGAAGGAGGAACTGTACTACCTCAAGAAGAATCACGATGAGGTGAGGAAAAATTGGAAGTCTGAGCAGAGTAAGGTTTTTTTCCCACAGAAAAAGAAGTCAAAGATGTTAACAAGCAATGTGATTTAGGAAAAAATTTGTCTTGCTGTTGAGAAATATCAACTCTTTGGAAATACAGTTTTAAAAAACTTATGGGGCACATTTGACCTCCTGAGTTGGACAAAATGTTTCTGCACCTCTGATCACAAGCTGATATGAACCTGGGACAGACAGTGTTTGCTTTCTCAGTCTTTGCACAGGTTTAACAGTGTCTAAAACATGATAATGGTACAATATGAACAGAGACACACCCTTTATCATCAAACTGAGAGTGTTTAGTCAGGCGTGGTGTCCAGGATGTCACCTCAGACTTAATTAGTCTTTGCATTACAGTTTACGCAGTGTTCTACAAAGATCAAAAAACAATTATTAGCTGCCCAGTATCACTTTAAAGCATCCACATTGATGGATGCTTTAAAGGATCCTAACATTATTTTATTGTTTTCCTTTGCTGTCTGAACTTGTCATTTTAATTTAGGATAATTCTGATTTCCTTTCAAAGGAGTGCAGCAGAGGGTGGGTCTCTGTTTTTTCCCTTTTACTGGGTGGCAAAGCAGGGTCAGAGATTGGGAACAGGGTGGCACAAGTATATGACCCATCAAAATCACTAATTAAAACAAGATTTTTATTTATTTATTTTTTTATGTATCCTGTTCAGCAGCACAGCACTAAGTGTCAAGGTGAGGCCCAACAGATTTACTTTCACAAGAGTAGCATTATGGCTTTTGCCATGATGCTCCACTTGATATATACATGAAACTTTATTAGAAATTGCTTTGGGTTTATTTCAAATGTAATGGACATGGAGATGGAAAAGAAAAAACAAAAGAAAGGGAGAAAGGTGGGGAAAATGTTTAAAGGGAAAGAAGGAGATAGGAGTAGAGGAGAGAAAGAAGCACAGCAAGAACACAAGTCAACACTCTAGAAGTCTGCCTCTAGACCTGCAGAAAGAGAAAAAAACAAAACCGAGAAACCACAACAACAAACAACGTATGCATATATCATAAAACAAGATTTTTGTGAATTTTATCCAGTTTATTTTTGGGAAAAAGTACCTATAATTGTAAAGTAATTCATAAAGGACAATGCCAGTAATATTTTTTCCATCACATCTTAGGGCACAAACACTATAAGAAGACATCAAAAATACTGAGATTTACTGTTGCCATAGGGTTCTGCATTACATTCAATTGCACTCAGACATTTATTGTTTACTCATAAAAAGGCCAGTATAGACAGCATTTATGTTTAAATACAACAGTCTAAAACTGGAATCTGGGGGGAAGATAGATACAAGGGGTGGCATATAGTTTAATGACTGTGTTTATTCATTCACCATATGACCTTCTTTTTGGTTATAGACTAAAAAAGTAGGGGTTTTAATTTTTAAAATATTCAATAAATAACAGAAAACAAACATGATGGTCTGATTTTGGCTAACTGATTGATGCATCATTATAAATTTATTTTAAACCAATGTTAATTTTAATCGCATGCTGAACATAGTTATATGGAGCCGCATTGACAAGCATATTAACATGAAAATATTACAAACAAACAAATCTAAGCAAATTATTAACAAGCAAAGCATATGTGTACTATTTTAACAAAAACAATATTAGGTATACATGTTTAATCAATAAATATATATATTTAAACAATATATTTATTGTTCTTTAGTTTTTTAAAAATGTCATTTAAAGTTCATATATTTAACATCTGTACGCAGTTAGTATGTGAAAGTCAAATTCCATGTTCATGCGCAGAAACTTGGCAATTAAAAATTCTTCTGATTGTGAATTTCATTACATCTGTCATATTTTATGCAGTTATTTCTGAAGAAGTTAAAGCTGGAGTTTAAGGTTTTTCATAGAGTATTTAATCATTTCTTTCGGAAGTTACAGTTTTGCAAATCCAAAAATTAATTAAATTGTGATTATTTACAATAAATATCTTGTTCTGTTGATAGGTATACAAGCTGCTTGATAAATATTTTTGAGAAATTAAATTGTGCAACCTCCTAAAAAAAACTTAGTTCAGAATTATTCATACCCCTGGCAGATTTAAATTTAAAGTAATTTTCTCATTTGACTTTCTGACTGGATGTAACATTAACATTTTGTTGCAGCATAGTCAGAGTCTGGACTAAAATCCAATAGATGTCTGTGATGGTGATTAGGGTGATGGCAAATAGGCCTTCCAACCTTGTAGACTTAGAGCTTACCACTAAAAATAAAAAATAAAAATAAAAAAATAAAAAAAATTTAAAAATCAAGATACCAGCAGAAACATACAAAAAGTTTGTTGGTAATTATCTAAAAAAAAAAAAAATCTAATTGCTTTGATGCCAATAAAGGCTTTTCCATTGATTATTGAGAAGGTAAAAACTTTTTTTTTGTTAAAATGTAAGTGAAATCAGAGAAGATGAATACAACTCATTCATCATCGTCATCATTCCAGATCTTCAAAAAGAAGCCACTCCAAGCAATAGATATTTATCTTCCAAATTACATATATCATCCATTTGTTTATCTCTGCAGCAGTTCTGATTGCAAATTGTCAAGATAAGCACTTTGTTGTCATTGCTGATCTAACACAGCTCTAATACCCTAAAGTATTTGGGTATTGTGGATTTTTTTTCCTCCCTTTTCTCATATTTTGATGTTCATACTTTAAAGATGTAGAAGAAAACTCGTGAACATATCTTAGTAACCGACTCTGCAGCTGAGAGAGTCTGCAGCTTCAGGGGGCCAAAGCTGAGAAGTTAGTTATTATCTGTCTTTGTCTGAAATCAAGGCTCCATTGTTTAAACCATAGCCATGTATGCGTATTCATAAATGCATTACTGTTATGTCTTCAAAGTGTATATGTATAGCTGGAAAACAGTGCTGAACAGTTAATGCCAACTGCAAACATTGCAGGAGATGAGTGCCCTGAAGGCACGACTGGCCAACGAGCAGGTCAGCGTGGAGGTAGATGCAGCTCAGGGGCCCGACCTGGGGGCCATCATGGCCGAGCTGAGGGTCCAATATGAGGGCATCGCTCGCAAGAACAAGGAGGATGCTGAAGCCTGGTACCTCAAGAAGGTTGGCTTGAATCGTTCTTATTTCTTCTGTGATTGTTACTGAATGCAGACTTTGTAAGAGAGAACCGGTTTTACCGATACGTGTCCACAGTTAGAGGCTGTTCAGTCTGAGGTCAAAGAAAGCAACGAGGCGCTCCGCTGCGCCCAGGGAGAGCTCAGCGAGAGGAGGCGCTTCCTGCAGGCTCTGGAGGTTGAACTGGACAGTTTACGAAAACAGGTAACCTGCAGTTTATGGGTGTTTTGAAGACACATAACACTCTTCTAAAGTGTGGATACCCTTTGAACTTTCTCACATTTTTATACACTACAAGCGTAAACTTCAGTGTATTTTATTAGGATTTTAAGCGATAGACCAACACTTAAATACTAAGGACACCAACAACAGGCATTGAGAGAAATTGACAAAATAAAGATTTTGTGTTCATTTGTTTTCAGCCCCTGGGCCTCATCTGGTCTATCTTTTCATGCTGCTTTCATTTTCTTCCACTTTATAGTTAGGAACTATTTTATGTTGGTCTATCTCATAAAATTTAAATAAAAAGTTTTGGTTTTTTAGGTGACAAAATGTGAAAAGATTTAATCAATACAAATGTATACCGTGATTTTTAGATTATTATTTGTAAAAGAAAAAGTGAAAACCATGTACTGTTTTCCTTTCACTTCCCAGTTAGAGCAACACAAAAAAATGCCTATCATAAAAAAAAAAAAAAAAAAAAAAAAAAAAAAAAAATCAACCAAAATTTGGGCTTGTAATATGACAGAGCTAAAAAAACTTCAAGAGGGAAGAAATACTTTTGGTTCACTACACAGTACAACAGTCAGCATTACTAATTTGAACTACGCCTCATCCCTTATTACTTTCCCGGAGTCAGGCATTTTTGTAAAATTTTAAAGTGGTCTTGATCACAACTACCAGTTCTTCAGGATTTCTCAGATGCTGTTTTTTCTCCTGTTTTCTGTTCCACCCTGAGCTAGAGAGGAAAAACAAGAGTGTCAAGCCTAAAAAAAAAAAAATCAATTTGCAGCAAATAAACAGCATCTGAAAATCATAAATCAGGACCTGAGAGATAAATCGGTCTTCAGCTGATTTACTGATTTAAGCCTTACAGATTTAGCAAAAGAAATAGGAACAAATTGTGTTTTTTATGTTTAAAATGGTCTCTTTGCCAAGTTGTCTGTCATGTGTCAAGTAAGATCCCTTTTTCTGATTGGATGATGCAGAAGTCGAAGTTAAGTTGCATGCACTGGACTTAACCAGGACTAAAAGTTTAACCAAAGTCAAAAGAAAAACTAAAGAAAGCCTGAAAAACTATTGAGCAAAATCACTTTAAGAGATTACAAGATGGTCTAGCTTGTTACAAAGAAGACATATAAAGACATAAGGTATAAAGCATGTGAACTCACCTATCTCTCCATGAAGTATTCGTCACAATGATGGTGTTTTTTTAAATGAAAAATTATAAAAAAGAATGTCTCATTAGAGCCCACCTGCTTCTCCTCCTTTTCAGACCTCATCCTCACCTTTTCAGACCTCATCCTCACCTCATCCTCACAGTCAATGGAAAACAGCTGCTTACCCTTTGTGTATAAAGAGCTATTACTGTATAGATACACAAAGTGCTGAGCGGTTTAACTAAACTACTGTAATCAGTCAGTATGTCAGGACACTGACAGATACTGTGTGCTGGAGAGGCACATAAAGCTCTTAAATGTTTGTGCAGTGTGATCCCAAACCTATTATATTGAATGGGTTGACATTATTATGCTGACAGTCCCTCATATGTCAGGCTAAGTGACTGAATGGAGGAGCTCAAACGGGCCAGTTTGCAAAGCATCACTGAAACTGGTGAGCTTATTGTCGGACCGCGTTGACATTTTGTCTGAGATGATGGGGGTTCGCCTTTTGTGTCACTATTAATGTTGCTACATGAGCAGCACAGTATTGAAAGAGCTGTCTTCTGTGGCATATAAAGATGCTCAAGATGTTATAAAGCTTTCGCTATCAGAATTTTTTTTTTTTTTTACTTAAAATGTAATAAAATTTTTAAAAGAGGATTTTTAAAAAGGAAGAGGTCATCACACCCCAAAAACAACAATACATTGTAACTAAATACTGGAATTGTTTTATCATCTAATCATCTTATATTTTGTGTCATCAGGTTAGCGTGTTGGAGGGAAACCTGGGAGAGACTGGACACAAATACACCATGGAGATGGACCGCCTTCAGGCTATCCTGACGCAGCTGGAGGATGAGCTGTCTCAGCTGCGTTTGGACATGCAGCGCAACAAAACCGACTATGAGCAGCTTCTGCGCATCAAGCAAAACCTGGAGATGGAGATCGCAACCTACAGGCGGCTGCTGGAAGGAGAAGAAATGTAAATATGGAAGGGGGTCTCAAAAAAGTAAAACCAAAAGTTAATGTTTGAATCAAGGATGTCTCAATCTGTTTTTTTCTGTCCCAGATACTGACCAGAGTCCTAACAAACAAACAAACAAACTCAGTGGCTTTAAAGTGCAGTAAAATAACAGTCTGGATTTTATCAGTATTGCATGGCTTACATTAGTAGTGTTATTGTGCCCCATTACCCTCACTTCTAACAGGAGCTTCTGCAGGATAGAACTATGTTTTTAGATAAATCTGACTTGACACATGGAGCTGTGATCCACAACAAAGACTTGTCTTGCTCCTGCTTATGATGTTTTGATGTGGAGCCGATTGCTAAAGCACAAGGCCAGGGATCTGCAACCTGAGGCTCTGGAGCCACATGTGGCTCTTAAAGACCCCACAGTGGCTCTTCATAACTTTGGCCAAAATGATAAAGAAGCAATGTTTTTTTTTTTAAAAAAATAGCAAATACAAAAAGGCTAGTTTAAATAGTTTTTTCAGCATTGAATTACAACAGAAGTCATGTTATTTAGCATAAAATTCTGAAAAATACATTTGTTCGCTAAAAGCTCGATGCTTTCCTTTTTTGAAAATCTCAAAATCAAATTAAAATAGCAGATTTTTGATATTATGTTAATAAAAAATGCATGCTATCTTTTTCAAATGTTCATCTATGAATAAATGTTGTTTAGCAGGACTTTCTAATGCAAGTTAATTGCGTGTGGAAAAAACCTGTCAAATCAGGTCACATCGAAAGCTGCAGCAGCCGGTACGTTCTCTCTTTTTTTTTTTTTTTTTTTTTTTAAACCATGAACAGCATTGTAAAAGGTTGGAAAACTCTTGGATTGTAAGGGAAAACCCAGATTTGTTGGGAAGCTTTGTGCACAACACGAGTCATGCATATGAATCTAGACCAAGATTTTTTATTTATTTATTTTTTTAAATCAGATGCGCAAAAAGTTGTCTTCATGACTTGCTGAGTAACACCATGAATGACCCTGACATAAAACTACAGATAATCCACCAACAACCGATATTGGGAACTACATTTAATCAAGGACTCTGATACAGATTATTTAAAATGGCATCATTAGGACATCCCTGATAAAATTTTCCTAAAAACTCTTTGCATTCCACTGTATTTCATTTTGCTTATACCTAATGAGCAGACCTTTGATTCCTGGAATCGTTGTGTCGCCTTTAAATTCACCTTTAAGCAACTTTAAACTCAAATTAAGCCAACTTTAAAATGCCCTCTTATTCCTCCAGTATATAAATTGACTATAAATGATTCTATTTCAGTTTAACTGAAAAAGATGAAAATAGAATAGAATAGAATAGAATAGAATAGAATAGAATAGAATGTTCCCTTATTTGAGCCTCAAAGTGAAAATATCCTGCCTTTGCACAGTGGTTGTAAAAAAAAAAAAAAAAAAAAATCTTCCAAGACCAAACTTATTACCAGATTTTTTTTTTTTATTAAAACACAGATATGAAGATAAATGGTAAATGAAAAAGGGGCTCCTCACAGATTAATATCTTAAATCTTAGCGATAAAGTGGACTTTGTATTTTGTTTTAAGTTTGTGTTTGTGATTTTTTTGATTAATGCTTATATAACTTATTACAGGGTGAAAGAAGCACCTCCACCTCCTAAAAGTAAGTTTAGATTATAATATTTCACAAACCATACTTTTTTTTTTAAACTCTAATCAGTTATCTTCTCCACATTATCTTAGGAAACTCCTGCAGGATGTAAAACTAACATAAGAAAAGCACTCGATCCTTTATGGAGTTTTTTCTGTGTTCACTTGATCCACACACAAAAGAAAAGATGTCTCTCTTTGCCATCCCTGTTGTAGTCGTGTTGGCCCAGATCATCCAATCATTAGATTTCAGTCCAGCTTCATGACCTCAATACAACACAGTACACTGTATTTTCTTACACAGTCAATGATCTGCTTCAGTGTTGTTCCAGCTGGCATTAGATAAACATGACTCACCCTGCTCGGTTCCTCTGTTGCAGAAGACCCCGAGGTCCAGACCAGGAAGATCGTAAAAGTCATCACACAGACGATGATCAACGGCAAGGTGGTCGACGAGTCCAGTGAGGTGGAGCAGATTGAGGACAGCAAGAAATGAAGCTAAAAAAAAAAGGCACTGCGCTGTGTTTTATAATTCAAACTACCTGCTGACTGTCCAACAGTTTCTGTTGTTACCTGATGCTTTTCTAAAAACTTTGGAAATGGAAATGAAGATTAAAACTTAGGCTGAAAGTTTTCATTTATAGTTAATTTCATTTCAATTCTTATCGTTCCATTAATCTACTGGTTTTTAATTTTTATTCAACTATTACATCATCAGCTTATCAATTATCGGTTGTACCGCTGGTCTCTCCACCAAAGATCGTGAAAAGGTATTTTCCAAACAGTTAGCATACTCTGCCATCAATATATATTTCAGGAACTAAAATCCAAGTGAAATCAATGAGTTGTTTCATCAGAATGAGAACCTCTACAGTAGGTGTTGATGATATCTGCATATACTGTCATTTTTTTCCCTGTGTACCTTAAAACAGCTATGCAAGTTTTTAGCTCAGCTGAATCAGTTTGAACTGTTTTTATATATATATATATATATATATATATATATACAAAGTACTATAGAATAATCAGAAACACATCTCCCTGCCATTTATTTGTTTCTAAATTAAATAAATGTCAGGAATTATTTCAGATTTTGTCACAAAGGATCAGGATAGACATCAGAAGTTAAGATGACATTCAGCTTTTTGCTCATAATGGAGTCATAATCCAACATGCAGCTTCAGCGATTTTAAAAGTAAAAGGTGGATGCACCAGTCTGAATTTGCTGGGGGGTTCTAACCACAACAGCCCCAAATTATGTACAAAGGCTCAAATATATTTGTTTCACCTTCACTAATATTTGGTAAATTACCCAAGTTTGACCTCAGTCACCCCTTTTTTTGTAGCAATCAACTATCTTCTGACATAATTCTTGCTTGATATTTGAAAAATGTTCCTGGCAGAGTTCATTTACATTGAGCTGTAGACCTGGTTCAGAAGTATAATCCACATATTTCCATAATTAGTGAGATTGGGGCTTCTGGAAGGAATGCTTAATGTTTGCTTTAAACCATTCTCAAACCAGTTATGATTTGAGTCCTAGTTTTATTGGAACCACCAGCATTGTCCAAGTTTCAGCCACATGGCCCAAACTGACCTCATCAGCTGAAAGAAATTGAGTTAGAACAATCTGGAACAATCCAGGATCAACCAGTCATCTGGTTTGCTATGAACTGGAAACTGGTTTCACTGTCAACAGTGAAGCCAGGTAACACAACTACCATTTGCAGCTGCCAACATAGACAAGCCAAACGTGAGAAAAATTGAGCCACAATGACAAGAATGTTTGGAGGCGTCAAGGTTAGTCTTTCCAACTAAAGAACACTTTACTAACTGTAAAGCATGGTGGCTTTAGCATCATCGTACTGGTGTGTTGCCCAGACTGGATGAATTAATGAAGGACTAGCTCTCAAACCCTTCAACTTCATGTCAAATCAACAGCTGTGGTTGAAACCTGGACACAACTGGATGTCCAACAGGATGATGACCCCAAACACACAAGAAAACTGATCAAAGGATGCTTTTTTTTTTTTTTTTTTTTTTTTTTTTTTTTTTTTTTTTTTTTTTTTTTTTTTTTTTTTTTTTTTTTTTTTTTTTTTTTTTGTAGTGATCTCCCATTGCACCAATCTTGGACCTACTGGAAGTGCATGGACTGTGCTCATGAGTATGCAATTAACATGAGCTCTACTGCTTCTGATAGGAAGAAAGGTTAAATATACAACCAGAATTATGGTTTACTAATGGTTACCAAGAGGCTGTTATTGAGGCAAATCTTGCTAAGGGATACTTAACCAAACATTAATGGATGTGTATGGGCATATTTGAGCTTGCATATGATTTTTACCCATTGTGGAGTAGAGGAAAATCCAAAATAAATTCAAACTTGCGCACCCATTTCTTGCTGTTAAAAAACAAGTCGTATACTGTATTATCATTCCACCCTAAAAAAAAAAGGTTGAAATAAACCTTCAAAAGCCCTAAATTAACATGACATTCATGCAAATGATGAGTGGATGTAAATTTTTAGCTGAAATTCTAATGTGACAGACATTTAATTATTCACTACTTCATAATAGTTTCAACTGAATCAACCTAGTCAGCTGTATCATAGTAACGCAGTATAAAATTTGTCTCCTGGAAGGATTTGAGCTCAAACTGAAACTCTGACTGATACTCGGGAACAAAAGAAGAGTGTGTCAGAACCAGAGAAACACAATTCAGCACCAGGAGGACACAAACAGCAGCAGTTTCACATTACAACCCGGTGGGAGAGTTTTTGTCAACATGTTCACAATGTAAAATATTTCCACATACTTCTGAGTGAGACGGATTTGAAAAAAAAAAAAAAAAAAAAAAATCATCCAGAGCTGAAACTAGAAGGTGTCACTGTGATGCTGTAAGAGTAGTATAACAGAGAGATAAAGACCACAGCCACCCTTTAAAATTATACCAGAAGTTTTTACTCAACACCTGAAACTTGCCCCATGAAACCTGATCGTGTTCCAGGTAACAAAGTGCTTCAAGAGCAATCATGTTGTCTTTCGGGGATTTCAGCTACTTTGTGTTTTTAAGTCTGATCGCTGAAGCTTTTTGTTAGGCAAACGTTTCTCAGAGTTGTTTCTAAAGGATTGAAACTCAGTCGTCTTTCACGAACATCACTCTGTTATAGAGTTCAAGTTAAACCAGTTAAGCAAACGGTTTTATGCATAGGTCTACAGTTTGAAGCATTTGTTCGAGACATTCATCTTCCAAAGTTAAAAATTAAAAGATCAAATTGATCAAAGTGTACAAAGCATTTATTACATCACAGCACAGGTAGATCGCAGTCATTGCAGTCAGTCCTGGGATGTTTCCATGTCCTTTAACAAGCTTTACTTTGGAAGGGAACCAGGCTCACTGCATCACAGCTCCTCCACACCATAATTAACAGTGGACATGAGGTGCTTTTCATCCTATGTTTCATGGCAAACACCAGCAGGAGTTTTTGTTGTCAAACGCGTAATTTTAGTCTCAGCTGATCAAAGTGAACAGTTTCAGTTTAGTAGTAGAGTTCAGCACACAGAAAATATCTAACATGACATGTGGCCACCATCTTAACAGTTTTTATGGAGACCTGGTGATCCCCAAGATGCCACTCAAAGCTGCAGTTCTTTGTCATATTTTCAGTTAGCAAGGACCCAATCGCAGACGGGTAAAACAGTATTTTAATGAAAATGAAAACTTTACAACTTTGCAACAGGCAGTGGAATGGAAGTATCTAGCAAACAACAATAAAAACCAATGAACTTATAGTGAGCTAGAGGTGGAAAATGGCAAGGCAACCAGATGAGTCAATCAGTGCAATGAGGAACAGCTGCAGCAGAGTGCAAGTAGGAAAACAGAAGGAAAGAGAATAATTAACACAGGGGAGCTGAACCAAGACTCAAAGAAGCTATAAATCAAAGGGAAGAGAATAACACTGATCTAAGAGAACATCCAAGAACAAAAAGAACAACACAAGAATAAATGAGGAAACTTCATACAAAGGAATGAACAGATACAGCAACACCTTAATGGCTGCAATGAATATGGCAAGATCTATTGAGAATAAATAAACCTCAAAAAAATGATCAAAACACAACACCCCGTGATTGTGACAACCTTAAACGCTTAGCTTTAGAGACTTTTTTTGACCATCCTTCTCATTGTGTGTGATGTGACAGTAAATATGGGTCTTTGTCCTGATCAAGTTTATGCATAAAGTTATTTTCTTGTAGCCATTTTCTAAAGTATAAAGATCAATACATATTTTACTTTGTCTTTCCCATTTTGTAAGAAAATGGCCCTTTGTCCATCCATCCATCGTCAATACTCAGGTATCCTTGCAGCATTTCCAGCTGTCATTGAGCGATAGGTGGGGTAGGGTACACCCAGGACTTCTTGCTGCAAGGCAGTGGTGCTAACCACTGCGCCACCGTGTGGTCTCTGCCATATTTACACCTCATTGATTCCAAATTAAAAATCCTGAGGCAGTCTGATCAATTTAAATAAGTTACAGATTAAGAAAAGTTTTTGTTTGTTTTTATAGGTGTCAACAACTGCAGCACTGGTGATTATATTAAACAGGATTATTTCCAAGATGATATATTCCAAAATTACCCACTTTTAGCATGAGTGTCAAGAAATGTGAAGTGTGCTGGTCATCAAATATGCCTGCTGAAGTGAATTATAAAGAATTCAGCAAATGAAATAATTCACCATGGTGTCCTTGAATCTTTGATGAGTCGTCTTTAGTCTGTATGAAACCGAAACAGTCAGTTGGTAAAACTTCTTAATAGCCGAAACACTGCTCCCATGTGGATGCAAAACGTAATATACGGCCAACACGCAGAAGTAGATATAAAATAACACATTTGTAAATATATGTATGACTATGGTTACTCTTTCACAACGTAAAGATTTTTTTTATTATTGTGGATTTTCTTTATATCACACAAAACTATTAAGCTTATTAGGAGCCATTTTGTTTGGTTAAAAAAAAAAATGTTGAAACTGAAAAAAATAAGTAAATAAAAGTTGAAACTGAGCCAAAATTATGTTTGAAATAAACACAACTCAATCTAAAGTTTCTTTTAATTTGACTCAAATACAATTATTATCATGATATATATGAATATTATCCCAGAATTTTCAGTTCAGTTACAGCAGCCTAGTGGTGATTTGTATTCACCAGCAGATCTTTAAATTACAAAACAATATGCTATTACAGCATGATAAAGCCCAAAAACACTGTTCAACGATACCGAATTTAAATAGCAAACTAATGTCAATTTAAGTTATTCATACTATGAATGCAAATTTTAAAAATCCGGTAAAATCACTTTTTAAACAAAGATAGCTAATGAAAGTCAGAGATGCCTATTTTTCAGATTTTAAACATACAAAATTGGAAAGGGAATAATTTCTTTTTGAGATAAGGAAATTAGAAATGCTATCAATAAATTTCAATAACCAAAATTTATTTTCAAAATGAGGATTGTGCACAGTTTTATATAACATAGCGCACAAGTGGCTACCAACCTGAATTGAATCATACATTTCAGCCTTTGCTTTGCTTTTTATCAACTCTTATTTTCTGTGCTACTGAAAGAGTAATTGTTTAGGCATGAAAAATGCTTTCTCTTTAAAAAGATGTAATTTTATCTTGGAAGTTATTATGCAATTTGGTGTAATTCAGTTAAATACTGTAAAACCAACAACTAAAACAAAAAAGTGCATCCATTTTTAATCTTTTTATCCAGTCTGTCTTTCAATCCTTGGATGAACAGTACAAATCATGACTGTTACTTATTCATTAAAAGGACATATTTTTACCGTAGAGCAACAAGAGGTCATACTATATTGTTACTAAATCCTTATGTGTTGAAGTCAGGCCACCTTGCTCATATTTCAAATAGATGCATGTTTTACATAAACTTACTGAGTTTTCTTATTGGTTTAATGACAATTTGGTGTTTCAGAAAGTCTTTATTTACACAAAGACACCAAACAGCATCATGGACATCTTTCTGCAACAGGTTTTAGTAATTCCCAGCAATCTGCTTACTATATCTCCACTATCTCCAGCTTACATGCATGTTGATTGCCTCCAGCATGGCTTAGGAGAGTGATTTAGATCTTGCCACAGCTTCTTATAAACCAAACAGAAGTGCTGTGATGTTTCAAATCCATTGCTGTCCCTTAAGAAACACACACCCTGGGAAACCGCTGTGGAGCCCTGTGTTTATTTTCACATAGTGCACAGTTGGCTGTTTGCCTGGGTGAACAGAATCATATGTTTCAGCTTCTGCTTTGCTTTTTGTCAACCTTTATTTTCAGTGCTACTGTAAGAGTAATTGTTTAGTCATGAAACAGATCATTTATGTTTATTTCTCAAAATTTTCCAAAGTACACTATTCACTGGTGCATATTTCAGGAGCAAATACATTTACTTAGCTTTGTTTTGCTTTGCTTGGAAACATGATACTGAATTTGGTTGCTCAGAGCCTTAAAATAAAGTTAAATACTAGGTCTGGGCAATATCTACTTAAAACACACACACACACACACACACACACACACACACACACACACACACACACACACACACACACACACACACAATGCCAAAAAGTAGATTTAGCTTACAAAAAGACAGTGAATTTGTGCTAAAATGTTGATTCATACACTGTTATGCAATGTTGGAACTCTAAAATCTTAAACAGTCCAAGTTGGGTGACAAATTTCATTACATCATGATGCTCTTATTATTGTTTGGAAGCTTAACTGAATAAAATGAACCTATTCCACAAAACAAAAGCTAAACAATTACCCAAGTGTCTTAAATTTTTTATTTACTATGGTAGGATTTGATAATGCCCTGTTGTCAGACTCTAGTGTCTCTCCTTTTGCTTATATTTAAACAATGTCTATTTTGCTATGTCAATTATGTTTTCAGTGGTTGATCTATTGCTGTTTTGATCAAGAGAGTTTACTATAGGAAAAGGTAGGTAATAAAGATTAAAGGTAAAGGGTAAAGAAGGACTGCTGAAGGACTGATTATGGTATAATAGCGGCAGCTGCAGCAAAGCAGTTAGTTTTGGGATGTAGTGAGGTTTATTTTTTAATTTAGATAAAATTTAGTTTAGCAAAATTTCTTCCTGTTGTGTGTTGAGATAATCACACACCACATATGTCCTTTCAAAGCTCAGGCCTTTTCAAACACGGGGTCTTGTTGCTGCTGCACCTTTAATCAGACGAAGGTTTCAACTGGTGAATGTGGATGATGGATTATCCCTCCTATCAGTGGATTATTTTTCCATTCGTTACCAACAACAGACAAAGAATTACGACTGACGTGGTTGAAGAATGTAACCTTTAAATGACCATGGAAAGTCTAGCAGACGTGATCATTTACTAATAATCTAAAGCCAAAGAATAAATGTTGGCTTCTGACAAGGATTAACATCACATCTGAGAACAGATCAGGTATAATTTTAGATTTTAAAAATAACAAGTTACGCCCTTTTGTGATCAATAACAATGCAATAGTCTGTGACATCCTTATCTTTCCCTCCCTGACCACATTTATAACCTACAACAGAAGATTTCCATTTAAAAGATGGTTAAATACACAACTAATGGGCTCTCAGTGATAAATTCTTTAACCTCCATTTTTAACAGCAGCGCTGGAGACGACAAGGCTGATAAATATGCTGGTATAGTAATCAGAGTCTCTATCTTCAGTTCATTCCTCCAAACTCTGAAAGATTATGGAACTAGTATGATGATATTATCTTATTTAAGATGTAAATATGTTTTTTTTTATTTGTATTTCTCCTGCAGGAGAAGTTAGTTTACATGTAAAACTACTGGACCAGAAGTTGTCAACAGTATTGATGTGATGCATCAGAGATCTAGGAATAAGGTGCCTAATTTCTGTGGTTTTGTAAGCGCAGGTTTTCTCTATCCTGAGGTAAGGAGTTTCTACACTTCTTTCACCATTTTTAAAACATAGATAAAGTAATTTTTATTGTTTTATTTATGTAGACTAGGGACACAAAATAAAATTTATTTAATAGGGTTCTTGGTGTTTCATTGTGTGCAGAACTTTAATTTCAGCACAGTAAATTTCATCCATGGTTTGCAGTCACATGCTTAGCTGGTCTTTCTTTAAATCATCAAGACTTTCCATTTGCAGGTTTCCTAACTTCTCCCAGTTCATCATCACCAAATATGTTATCTCCAGCCATACCAACTCAGAGACAACACATAACTCTTTTATGTTCAGTGCTCAGCTGAATCCTAAAGGAAGAACTATCCAACGGCCTCAAGATGTTGAGCGTTTTAACATCACAGTCAGGGATGTGAACGGTAAACCGCCTGTGCTAAAAACTAAAATTCCAGGTCTGAAGGCGGTACAGGAAGACAATGTAGCTGAGGATTACTGAGGTGAAAACTTAGACAATCCTGCAGAGAATATTATGTTCTCTGTGATTAGCAAACCAAGCAATGGATAAATTGCTCTGCAATGAGGTTTGAATGACACGGTGGTGGCCGTTACTCAAGCTCAAATCAGCAACAGATGCGTCTATATTATCTGTGATGGAAGATCTTCCTCAGACGTGTTTTACTTCAGTGAGAAAGACAGACATCACAAACCTGTATGTAAACTTTCTAACATGGATGTATTTCAGATATCATCATCACTCTACTCAATTGCATGGGAAGGGAAGGCTGGTAGCTCTGACCCAGGACAACCTTGCTACAGTGACCAACGCAAAATTCTGAAGGAAAACTAAAAAGTCAGACATTTTACTCAGGAGGATCTTTCAAGCTGGAAACTTAGCCTACCAAATGACCTCACTGCCTTCCCTTAGGAGGCAAAACTTACCGGCCAAGTCCTTAATGTAACTCTCAGACCTCTGATCCAGGTTGTGCCACAGACTGAAGATCCCCAGAGGGCTCACTGTCAGTCTCAATACTAGCTTCCTTAATGTCTCTTTGGAGTTTTTCCATTGAGGCCACAAGGCTTTTTTTGGTTTTGACTCCATCTCTGGATTTTATGTTCAGAAAACAACACACAAGTTGTGCAAAATTATACAGTTTTAAAAATTGCCTCATAAGAAAAGCCACACAGTCCATGTGCTGTCTTATTGTTCCTGTTGTTCTACTAGAGCTTTCAGTCTTCATTGAGTTTGGTTCTGACATTTATCTCCCCGCTTCTATTATTTAATCGTTTAAATTGAGTCATTATCACCCTCATCATCCTTTCAGACACTTTGCAAGGCATTTTCAGTTTAGTTAAATAATATATTCAAGACAAGCAGGGAAAAAAGCTGAAAAATTAGAATATCCCTCCTGCATAAACGAGAGCATCTGAAATAAACTTGCATGAGGAGGAGGAGGCTGATGAAGATGGCTCATGCTGCAATCTTCCACAGAGGTTTTGTTGACTGTTGTGCGGGGAAGAGCTCATCAGTTTCAAGGAGAAAAATGTGAATACGGGGAGACGAGGGGCACTGTAGCGTATCTGCTCATTAGACAGCCGACGCTGTAATCCTGCAATCAGGGGCCTATTCATTAGCATTGTTGGGGGGTGGGGGAGCATGTTTCATCTGCAACCACTTGAAGCTGCCAGTCACAGAGGGGGCGGACGCATGTTAGGATGACAAACCCAGGCGGCTTAAATGCTCAGGGGTGCACATGCATGGAGCGAGACGTGCCTGAATGCTCCCTTAGGCTCTTGTATGTGAGTGGGGTAGAAATTTTACAGTGTAGTGCTGGCAGGTGGCCCAAAGTGTGTCGGCCTGATAATCATCTCTGCTCAGCAGGAAGACTTGCTTTTGTTTCAGGATTTCACAAGGAGCAGAGTCATTTTCCAGCACAGGTTTCCTCCTGGATTGAATTGATTGAAAGAGACTGATTTAAAGACAGTTTATTCAAAGTAAAAATTTAAGCAAGAATATGGGCTCTTTTCATTTCCTAACAACATCCAGAGAGTCACACACACCTGGTCATGAGACGATTTTGGCATTTTGCTAAATTCTCTGAGCCTGAAGGAATTTCTGCAAATTAAGGTCTGACTTTTATGATTCTCTCTAAAAAGCAGGAGCTGTTCCTTGACAATGTTTGTCTATTTTTGCGATGTAATTTTAGAAAAATTTTTTTTGAACAAAACACAAAAAAACCCTACAATGAATCAGAGAGTTAACCCCCTTCCAATGTTCCTAATTTTTAAATATTACTTATTATCCTATTTTACTTTGCAGTTCAGAGTTTGATGAGGAGAAACAATCCAGTCTGCATCCTGAATCTGTCTGGAAAATAACAAAGAAATCCTGAGAAACAGTGCCGGTCCAAGACCGTATGAGGCCATAAGAAGAATTAGCATTTTGGAAGGGATGGGGTTCAAATAATATCACCTTTTTTCATCTTAAGGTTCATGCAATATATGTCTAACATAACTGTTATTATAGATAAATTAAATAGAAGTAAATGATAAATTACAAGTGGAAAATGTTGTTAGCTGCACAACACAGAAATAATCTTTGTTCTGTCAGGAGAAAAATTATTTTTAAAAGTTTGTTCTTATTTCTTCAGTTTAGGTGTTTGTATTGAGTAAAAACAAAAAATAAATGCATGGAAGGTATAATTGCTAGCCTCCTCTGTTATCTCATTTGAACTTAGACATTTTACTAAGAAGAAGGTCTTTAGATGCTGTCTACACTGACTTTTATTAACATTTTAAATGTTAAAGATCACAAATTTTACCACGGAGGTATAAAAAACATAAATACATTTGAAAGCCTCTCTAGTTACCACAGTACTAGTACTGTTGCGGGTCCTTAAGCAACTGCTATTCACTTACACCTTGGGTTGTTTCTTCTGATGTCTAATTTTTATTTTCCATGTAATACAAATACCAAATAAATAACACTTAAATAAATTACAAGCTGATTGGACTTTCACTTTTATGTGATTTAGTTTCCACAATAAAGCACATTTTTTTGAAGTCTTGCTTCAGTTTCTGCCCTTTTTCAGGGTTTGAACAGGTAAAAAGACATGTTGATTCATCTTGGAAAATCCAAACCAAATAATATTGTTCAACTCCTTCCTTCTCCACATCCCAGCCTCTAAAGTGTTCTCAATCAATGTAGCAGCAGTAGATAATATATCTTAAAGGAGCTCATTAAGGCCTGAAAGAAACTGAAATTGATGGTCACACTTTAACTGAATTCGTATTTAATCGTTTTTACAGCAGGGTTCATCATATTTCCCGTAAGTGACAGGTAATAAAATTGGAGCTGATGACCAGGATGTTGCTCTCAATAACAGGTTCCTGCAGGAACTTGACCGGTGAAAGGCGACCTTTAGATTTAGTCACAGCAGAGGTTAAAAAAAAACAGTCTCCTGGTACAATCTGACTCTATATTTTCTGTTTTTATACTACCTGCAACACACCCACACATAAAAACACTCCCCTTTTTGTTCATTAAATAAACCTGGTGACAGATCTGATGCAATTTATTTACAATGTACAAACACTGAATTTTTCCATGTAAAGACACATTTAAAAGTGCTTCGAAAACAAAAGGTTTTGATCTGAATAAATAAGAGTTCCCATGTTCTGACAACAGTACAACAACAAACAACATTAAAGCTGCAAATGTGCTCATTATGAAAAAAGAAGCTGAGGTTTCTTTGTCATACTGCTACAATGCTCCTCTGCTTTGCCATTTGAAACCACAACTACGTTCATGAAGAAAGTGAATGTTCATGTCCTCTGAAAGGGAAAATTAAAAACAAAACAAGTCTTCTGTGCTTCATTTAGAATAAAGATAAAAAAATATTTCCAATGTTTGCTTGAAGGTTTCACCACAGTTCAGCTCAACAGTCTGACAATGAATAATCCAGCTGAAAACGGAGGTCCCCGTCCTACCATAGGAATAGGTTTTCACGACATCATCATGGTGGTGACGACGGAGAAGTAGGTGCAGCAGGTCAGCGGCTGATTGGAAGCTGCGGCAAAGGGATGGACGGGTGAGTCAAGTGGCCAGGGGCGGCTAGGACGGAGAAGGGGTGAGCTGCAAACGCAAGAGAAACAACATTAAAACGCTGGCACTCTGTTTCAATTCAGTTTGAAGACGGTGCTCCTGATGAGAGCTGAAGAGCTCCTTGAGCATTTCAATCCACTTCAGAGACGCAAAGAATCAGAGTCCATTTGAAACTATGATAATATGAAAATAATAAAAACATACCACTTCACAACAGAGCCTCTTTCTAAATCAGATGAAAATAAAATACTTTCTGACATATAGAGAGACTAGAACACCATAAGAGTAGAAAAATAGAATTCATTAATGTTCATCTATGCACATAAACAAATTTTTACCAAACTTAATGTATGAAATGAGTAAGTTAAAGATACTTTAGTTTTCTTTAATCTGTTTAAGGCTCTGTCAAAGTCTAAAAAGCTGCCCTTCACTGCTGAGACACATCTCTTGATTTGAGAATAAATGTTATACATTTTTATTTTAACAATTACAATAAAATCTTTAATTAGCTCTTCATATGTCACTTGCTAAAACAATTTTACTCCCAACCTTTTGGGATCAGAAATTACTTCATTTCATTTCAACCCTGTTTTTTTCTTCTCAGAAAAAAAACAACATTTCCTTCACTTTCATGACATCTCTGGTAAAAAGCCTTAAAATAAATAAATATATGCAATTTTTGTGGTGCTATGTGTATTACATTATGATGATGACCACAGTAGGTATTATTTTGTCATATTTCTCTTTTATCAGCTGTCATTTCTGAGTCTGAAAAAAATGCTCCTAATCAGACAATAAAGTATATAGTATCACACTATATCACACTCGGCACAGAAGTCCATTTCTCTTAGCAACATTTCAAAATGGGAAAGACATGTTAACATGCCTTTCAAGAAAGACATCTACTTGTCCATATCTACAATGGGAGCAATAACTAAAAAGATTAAAGCAAATGGAACTGTGTCAAATAAGGCTGGATAAGGAGCCAGGTTTGTCTTGCCATCACAGATGATAAGTGATCTTAAAAATCCCGAAAGCTCACTTGTTAGAATTGCAGCAAAGTGTGGCTTTTTAGGATCACCAAATCTCCACAACAATTTATTTTAAGGCATATATAAACATCTTTATCAGGGGTGCCAACAATTGTAGAGGACATTTTCTGTCCTCAACTGAAAAGAAAGGTTAACATTACAGTCAAATTTTGGGATTATTTGATGCAAACTTGCATCCTGGGCAACACATTTTTAAAGGTGATTTGTCGTACTTTTTCCTGCTCACACATTGTATGCAATTTCAAAACTTGATACACTTGTTTTTCTCATTAGACAAGTAACCAAAATTGATTGTAGTTTCTAAAATTGAATTAAAATGATGGGCTTCATCTGGGTCAAAGGGGAAATGGTTTGAAATTTTAAGAAAAGCGAAAAAGCTGAAATTTTAGAGTCACCTAGTAACCATTTAACAGTGATTACTTCAGATGACAAAATTCAGTCTCAAACACCAAATAAAACATTACACATAAGAAAAAAACAGCCAAGAAGAGAGCAGCTCTTTTGTCTGCCCTGCATGTTTTTATAATTAAACTAAAGAGAAAATATAATTTCATTATAATAGTAATTAAAAAAAAAAAAAACAAACAAACAAAAAAAAAAAAAAACTGCTTATACACACTACATTTTAATTTTTGTTTCATGTGTGCTCATCTTTACATGTTTAAAAGTTTTCTATACCCTAATTGCAATTTGTTGAACTTACTTGGGGATGTTAAGCTTATCCTTACTGGTATAAAAGTAGTATAAAATTGTTAAATAGGTACCACTGCATCTTATATAATTACAACTCAGTAGTATATATGCTATTAATCCCTAAATATAGCCTAATTCTTGTGTTGTTGTTATATTTTTATTACAGGTTTGTTGTTAAAACTGCATAATCACACTATAACCACATGTCCGTAATGTAAAATATTCGTGGGCTTCATCTGTAAAAGTAATTGCAGTTTACATAAAATCTAGTAGATCAGAAAGTGAGGTGCCATGAATGAAAAGCCAAATCAAAAATCTCAACATTTCTCATAAGAGCTGCACTCACAAAGAGCTTTCCTATTGCTAGAGATTTAGATCAACAAATGAAACCATGAAAGCTGAACATGTTACCTGATTATTATAAAAATTCTCCTTATAAAAATAGCGGATACCATAAAGTCCTGAGACTGACCGTCCAGGTATCCGTGCAGAGCGAGGAGGTGAGGTCGGTCCGGGCTACTAAACGAGGAGTAGTGGAGATCCTCTGGAAGTGACGGCGGCATCCTGGACAGCGGAGTGCTCTGAGGAAAGCTGCTCTGGGGCGGCTGCTTTTTGTGTCGGGCGCGGCAGTTCTGAAACCAAACCTGGAGACGGAGACAGTCAAAGTGAACATGGAGCAAGAGTAGTGGGAATTCAACCTCAGTCTCTTCAAACCATGGATTCTGGAGGTAACCCAAAGACTCACTGGTTTTAAAGTATAAAACTCATTACACTACACACATCATTACACACATCTGTAAATGTTTTAGAATTTCATTTTTCATTATATTTGGAACATTGTGACCTAAATTTTAATGTGCTTTTTAAAAATAAACATCCTAAGTGCAAAAGCACTGAAAACAGCACAGGAATCTTTCTTGTTGTTAAAATAAAATGACAAAATAAAAAGTACAGTACAGTCATAAATACATCCCTTTAATGTGAAAATTCAAAATAAGAAAACATCTAAAAACTCACTCATCTGGTGTACTGATGTTACATTGCTAAAAAGCTAGGTGGCCCTGGTTGGGAAACCAGTGGTATAATAACGTCCCTGTTGGCAGATTTAATGGCATATTTCACTATGGGAGAATGCAACACATGTTTGGCAAGCTGGTAGGAAACTAATACAAAATAATCACTATTCCATATCCTCTAGGACATCCAGCAAATATAAAACCCCTCCAATTTAGCCTTCTGTCTAAACATCCAAAATAGGTGGTTGGAAAGTTAAAAAAATGTCTATTAGTGGCTGGATTATGGTTGCAAGGTGAATGGCGTTGATCAAGTTGGCTAACCAAGCTTGACTTGGAACTTAAGCAAAACAAAAAAAACATTAAAATCATTTGGAGGGAATCCATTTGTCTATATTTAGCTATATTTTACTACACCATAATATGATCATCAGGCTTGCCATATTTCAACAGCTCCCATATCAGAAGAAACATAAAACAACTCGATTCACTGCTGATGAAAAACCTTAAAAATAGCATGTTGTTCTTCTGCTTCTGCTCATTACCTTCCCTTGTGACAAAACCAGCAGCCACTCTTGCATTAGTTTGCTGTGGGCTGCTGGAGATAGTTGTTTAGTATCTGCTCATTTTCTGTCAAGGTAATAGAAACATATATTAAAACAGATAATTCAGAGTTGTGATTGCCTGTGACTGACTTACTGATGGCTTAATATGAATACAGGTACCTTCACATGCTTATTAAATACTCACTAAATGTGGCCTTACAATAAGAAAGACAATTGATGGTGATTGGTGAACAGGTTTATCTTTTTTTTCCAGAATCTTACAAATGCTAAGCTTTCACAATGACCTTTCTGTCATAATCCATTCAAAGCTGCGGTAAGTAAATTTTGGTTAAAAAATATGTTTTTTTGCATATTTGTTAAAACTGTCACTTTGTCCTGACAGTATAATAAGAGCCAGATAATCTGTGAAAATTTCGAACTCCTCTGCCTTCTGATGTGGTCCTACCACCATCTGCAGAAATACACAGTTTGGTCAGAAACAACCTATCAGAGCCAGGAGGAAGGTCTTAGTGCTGTCAATCACCCTGATGTAGGGGCTGCTCACATACCCCCCCCCCCCCAGCTCTCTGATACACTGGAGCTCCTTCCCCACAGTGGAGCCAGTCATTAATGCACAGGCTAGTAAGCATGTCCACCGATGACGATGGATGAACAGTTTTCCTGTTGTTTCTCCACCGTTAGCACATTGAGCAGCGCGTACACGAGGGTGACTGATAGTACTAAGACCTTCCTCCTGGCTCTGATTGGTTGTTTCTGACCAGGAGCAAGGTATTTCTTCAGACAGCAATAGTAACACTGGGAGTAAGTGAAGAAACTTGATTTTTTTTCACAGATTATCTGTCTCATACTATACTGTCATAACATAGTGACAGTTTTAATAAATATATTAAAAAATATATATTTTTATTTAAATTACCTACTGCAGCTTTAAGACTGCAGTTTTCCCACTTTTTCTACCACAGCGTTTCCTCTCTGTTAATGTCTTTGGAATATCAGGCTAATCACCCTGTCAACAGTCATTTTCTTTAGAAATAACCTTTTTGTGGTCTTTCCTCCTTGTGAAGGGTATCACTGAGTGTCTGCTAAACAACTGTCAGCTCAGCAGTGTTCCTCATTATTGTGTAGGTCATAAAATGACATTTCTTTATTCGACATCCTTTTTAGTGGTTTCATATTCTGAGTAGCTGATTTTTTGGTTGCTCATTTGGTTGTTGTTGCCAAAATCATCAAAATAACAGAAATAAATACTCAGAAATATATCTCACTGTGTGTAATGAATCTATTTGAGATTCACTTTTATATAATAATACTTTTTGATTATGATATTCTATTTATTAAGGTGCAGGTGTATTTTTTTTTATACTTTGACATGATGTAATGTCCTGCAACAATAGCACTCTATAGGACGAGAACACTTTTTATTTGATTTGATTTAAACAAATCACACAAGGACAGACAGAAGCCATAACACTGGATAAATAACTATTACTTTGAATGAACTTTTCTTGCTTACAGAGAAATAATTTCAACACCTGCCTGTATCACTCTTCTGCTCAGTCCCGTCATTTCTGCCAGTTTCTGCAGTGTCTGAGCGTCAGGGTTGTTGTCCTGAGCAAACTGAGTCTGCATGACCTGCAGGAAAACGATCCAGTGCTGATGAAATGACAAACTCCAGCAATTAAACACAGTTTCACACACCCAGAAAGTCAGGGACATACTTGCAGCTGCTCGGCTGTGAACGACGTCCGCGCCCTCTTCGCTGGTTTGGGTTGGCAGTCCTGATCCGAGGGCAGCGCTCCCTCCAGAGTCAGACCTGTTCCTATAAAACAAACAGAATATATTCTAGTCATCAGATTATGAGAAGATTATACTCAAAAATGTGAGCATGCAAAAGCAAATGTGTAAATTAAAATTAAAATTCCCACAACGTTTTCATCTGAAAGTTTCTCCAAACAAAACGGAACATAATTAAGGTATTTTGTTACAAACAACCACACAGTTTAAAGCATACTGACCAAACATTTTTTAGATTTGGGTACACCGAGAAAATTCTGGAAAACTGCATCTGGATTTGCTTCATGTGTTAATACTTTGCTGAAACCTCACTTAATCCCTTCATTATAAAAGCACTGAAATGAGGTACAGAAACAAATCCTTTTTGTGTTGAATTTAAAATTCATTCAAATTTGGTCAACCCTGAATTCTGTGTGACTGCAAATGAAATGGAGTTGCTTGTGAAGTGTCTAGAGAGGAGACTTGTCATAATTTGGAGCTATATAAATAACATTAACTGGAATATTATAGTGAAATAATAACAACATAACATGGCTGCCTCAAAGAGCTCACAGAGAAGAAACTCATGATGCTGTTTCTTTAGAAAAAAAAACACCTGAGATTGAACTCTAAAATGCTTCTTTGCTTTGATTTCATTTTCTTTTGTTTTTTATCTTTGCAAGTTCAACACAAAGAGGTAAACTACCAAACAGATAAAGCAAAAAGGGCTCAGGGGTCATAGAAGATAATGAACTCCATTTTTATAATTTGAGTAACTCAGTCACAAAATCTATTTGAGTGTTAGTTGGGACATCCACAAGTTCAATGCTTCAGTGGCTTTATTATACATTATATAAGAGTACCAATTAGTGATTATATTTCAAAGTTTAAGTTTATTTTAATAATATTAAATGTAAAACTCTAAAGGCTGAAAAACTTTTATTTATTATCACAGAATATCAAAAAAGCTGCATAAACTTAACAAGAGGTGTGTTTTTTTTTTAAAGCATTTGCCTGACAAAAACACCAAAGTGATGGTGCTTGCATGTCTTGTGTACATCTAGATTTACATTTTTGGACATTTTGCCTCAATTGAGAAAATAGCTGTAAACCAGGCTAATTTGAGGTTCAGGTTCAGTGGCTTTGTTACCGTTTTCTGCAGCCCTGCGTAGGTTTTCCAGCATGATGTCGTAGTGGCTGCGACAGAGCACCCTCCCCTCCACCAGGCCAAACTCCTCCCCGGTCGACAGCTGCCTCTTGCAGGAGAAGCAGGCGAAGCAGGCCAGGTGGTACACGCTGCCCCGGGCCCGTCTCACCCAGTCGCTGGCGTACACCTGCCGGCCACACTGGGCACACTTGGTGCCGAACCTACTGTAAGGGAGGAGGACAAGAGCAGGTGAGGATGTCCTGTGGTTGGTTGTTTATCCCATTTAATTCAACAGTCGCAGTTGTTTAGTATTAAATCTGTGCTGATTAGCAATGCTGGTACAAACTACCCTTTATTGCTGCTTCTTCCATCTGGAGCTTGTAAAACGAGGGCAAAACAAAATCCTTTAAGTGTGCATCAGTATGTTTACCATAATGATGCAGAGAGAGATGGACGTCTGGGCAGATTTACAACTGGAAGCTAAATTTTGGGTGTCTGTCTGTTTGTTGTAACATTTTGGAAAGAATGTTAAGGTAAATATAAAAAGAATAAGGGTCTGTCTCAAAGAAATACACAGTATTAGCAGATACTTCCATTTATATTGCAGAGTTAAAGGAGCTAAAACTAAGACAAAAGCACATTTTGCCAAATGAATAAAACGCCAAACAACAGAGAGAGTTGAGGTTTGTAAATTTAGTAACTGTGGGTAGATCCTAAACATTTGAGAACCTCAGCTGATGGTTTGATGAATATACTGCTTTATTCTACAGGTCGAACTCTAAATAAGTCAGTCTTTAATTTGGGTTTGGACAACCAAGATTAATTACTTGTGAAAACAATCTGAAAAATGAACCAAGTTATGCTCAGCAATAAATCACCCAAATATTATTAAGTCATTAAATGATTATGTCAGAGAGAAAAAAAAAAGATTTGCCTTCATTTTTCAAGGAGAGATCAAAACTCCAGAGACTTTAAAGATTAAATCTAACAGTATATAATTTAGGGCCATTTTGTAGACTTAAAAAGAGGTTGCATTTGTCTGTTTTGTTTTGGTTTTTTTGTTGTTGTTTGTTTTTGTTTTTTAAGCCAATGAAACTTGATAAAAAACATTCTTTTCTAAGGAATAGTGGAACAATATTTTCAAAAAAATGAACTGGGTTTCACAAATTTTAAAAAGATTAATCTTTGGTTTGTTTTAAGATAAAAAAAAAAAACAACGTTATTTTAAGACAGTTGTAGTTCGTCTAAAACAGTCAGACAATTAAAGAAATTAAAGATATTCATTTCACGTTTTAACAATGCGCACAATTGGATCAAAAGGTATGATTTTAAAAATAAACCACAGTCAAGTCCAAAATTATTCATTCCATAGGAAGATTTATATCAAAAGTAATCTTTTATTTTGCCAACATGTTTCTTCTGATCTATGAGCAACATGAACTCGAATTCTTATAGATAATCTGTGGAAGGAGCTAAAGATTAAGGTGATGGCAAGGAGACCTTCCGTCCTCAAAGACTTGTAGCTCATCACGAAAGATAAATAATCGAAATCGCGGTGGAAACTTAAAATACAACACAATACATTAAGCAATTTCATGAAGGGTTTAATAATTGCAATCCCAAAAAGTTTTGATGACTGATAGTTGAAAAGGATATAAATATGTAGCCCATTTCTAGATAAAGTTAGACATAAAACAAAAAATAAAAACTGATTTAAAAATGGTTGCTCCTTTGACATTGTTTCATTATTTTTTGGAGATGCATGTCTTATTTTCAATCAGAAACAAATTTCTTGGTTGGACAAAACAATTTCAAATCTAAATCTGGCAGGGGTATTAATACGTTTTAGCACAAATGTATCTCATCTATCCATTATTAATTTAATTACAATAGTAAATCTCTGTAATCATATCAATTTAAATTTAGCTGATATGAAAAAAACAAAACAAAACAACCAAATAAAAAAAAATAAAAAAAAACAATAACACTGTTCCTACCTGAAATAATCCAGTTTGCAGAAGATCTCTTTGTTTTTAACGTAGCAGCTGCTGTGTTGGCGCAGAGACGCTCTGCAGACTGAACACTCCAAACAGCCTAGATGCCAGTTCAGGTTGTTCACCTGCGACATTACAACGCAACACGCATGCGCTAATTAAAGCGTTTACACTCCGACCAGAATATTTCGCAGAGATATACATTTCTTAAATACATTTCAAATGAACTATTGTTTTATGTATCAAGTTTTTACAGAGCGGAACAAAAACGTTTCAATCACTTTAAATGTAGAAAAAGAATACAAAACATCAAAATTAAGGTTCAAAAGGAATGCAACAGCAAAAAGTTAAAATTTGGAGGATGAGAAGCTCTCTGAGTTATTTTATCACCTTTAGGAGGTAGCGGTCCTGGATCTCCATGCCGCAGCTGGCGCACTGGTTCTTGGCCGCTGGAGGAGAGCAGAGGCAGGCGGCCTCCAATGGGCTGGACTCCCCGGACTCCTTCTTTACCTCCGGCTTAGACTGTTCCGCAAAACACACCACTTTAAAAAGAGCAGGCCAGACCGAGTACATTGAGGACACTTTAAAAAAGGAGCAACATCTGACGCTTCTCCCCTGTTCAGGACCGATACGATCAACTTGCATCATTTTAAAGCTTAATATATGTCCTAAAACTATCATTCTATTTTATAAAATTGCGCCAACTTTGCCCTCGGTAAAATTCTGTTAAAATCTGTGGAAATTTATTTATGTATGGTCAAAATCTATTTTGTTTTTTTATTCTTATTAATTATTCTTATTGATTAAATGTTATTAGGATTTGCATTATTTGAAATGTCTGTGCCTGATATAAATAGGTAAATAAACCAGCGGTTTCAGACAAAACCTAATGCCTAATTAGCGCTGAGTAAAATGTAATTAAATGGAAGACGACAGATTTTTAAAATTAAGATCCCGATATTTGCCATATATATATATATATATATATATATATATATATATATATATATATATATATATGTGTGTGTGTGTGTGTGTGTGTGTGTGTGTGTGTGTGTGTGTGTGTTGATGAAAATGCCACATAAACCGATCTACATAATTATTGAAATATGTGTGATTGTTCTGTTGTGCAGCAGAGAGCATTTATTACAAGAAAACGTTTTTAATGAAAAAAAACCAAAACAAAACAAAAACTGAATAACAAGCGATTAAAACATGCAATGTAACGTAAGAACAGCAGCCTGTTTAAGTAGTTTTTCCCCAGTCAGTTAATATTGTTACTACACTATCTTTTATTTTAATTTGAGAATGCGTTATAGGTGAAAATCCAAAGCAACATGATGATTGATGTTCAAGAACTGCAGAGAATAGCCTTATAGCTACAATGACGTACGGTGCATTAAAACAATAAAGGTGATATGAGGTAACTGCGCAAAATAGAAATTATAGATAGCATGGACTTTTTTATGTATTATTTCAGGATATTAAATAACAGATGGTGGAACCAGACAAAAGCAATAATTCATAATTGCATCTCCATCATTATAATCCCAATAAACAGCATGCACTGAGGTAAGGGAATAACAATTATTATTAATTTAGCCTTTAGCTGTCTGGTGTTTTTGCAAAAGTTTGATCGATTTTACTACATCTCTGATCACAGACGATCGGAGCAGTCGAGTTCTTGTAAATAAAGTTATTTCAAACAGCACAGAAAGCCGCAGGAAGGCGACCGAGCTCTCTGGTGTGTTTGTGACTCACCATTTTCGCGTCCTGAGCGCTCCCTATTCGGAGTGGAGACCCAGTTTGCTCTGTGGATTACGCATCTCTGCTCCAACCCGCGCTACACCCGCTCCAAAACAACGTCTTACAGTTTCTCCTGCATTTAAACCCTGGCAACAAAAGAAATTTCGATGCAATTAGACATAAAAAAAAAGGAAAGAAAAACACTACATATGATCGATCATTCCTCTTTTGCGCAACGGAAGGTTGCGTGTTGCAATCACATGCGGTGAAAAGAAAGGATGGCACTATATCTGCAATTAGAGGCGGATTGAAACGCTGCGCTTGATAAGAGGCAACCCGAGTGTCAATTTCATCTGTCAATCAGGAGGAGGCAGCCGCGCCACCAAGCTGAGGAAGGGGGAGAAACGCGGAGCGTCCTAATTTCAATAGCTGTATAATCGAAAATCGAAAAATCTCCAAAGTGAAGAGGCTCAATTGGAGATCGCTCTATTCATAACAGACAATGCGCAGAAACTGCTGCTGATCTCGAGACATAAAGGAGCCTGATTGTCTCTTTTCTCGTGATGGACCCATTTAGGTACTCCAGGCTCCCCTCAGTGATTACAGCTGCATTCACAAAGTGCCAAAAATCTGCGTTTGGGGGGCAATCTGGACTCCGTGTTGTCCTTCACTTCTCGAAATTAACAGGAATGCAAGATTATGTTAATTACCGGCTTGGATGTAAACACTGGAGGCAGTGAAAGAAGATGAGATGGTCTGCAAAAACTTCAGAGACAGAGAACCTCCGAAATGCAGCGAAAACATCATTCAGGGGTGTAAAATAGTTTATCCAGAAACATTAAAAATGTCCAAATAAATCCGCGGGTTTTTTAAGAGCAGTCCTTTCTGCTTTCAAGGGACAATGATCCAAGCAGAGGAACTTTGTGGGACTCCAGCATGGTTCCCAAACACACTCTGACCTGATCTGATCTGATCTGATCTCCCCGCCTGGACTCAGAGTTTACACCCAGTTAACAGAGGCAGGATGTGATGCTGCACCCTCCTCTTTCACTGGGAAATATACATTCAGAGCTAAACTTATAACACAAACTAGGTAAACACTCCCTAAACAACAATGTGTTGTTTCAAAACACCTGAAGCTAATTTACTGGGAACTTTCCCTGGTGTAAGAGCTAAATGAGGATTGATTGTTCACTTCTCTTTTGTGGATCCACTTTTAATTAATTTGATGTCTTTCTTTAGCAATAAAATTAACAATCAGATTACTTAACTGTAGGAACAGATTTGTAGACCAGAAAAATTATCAAAATATTTTAGCCATGTGAGAATTTGGGATTTAATTAAACAACCTGTAAATTCTGGTTCGAGGCATTAAATACGTAGAATAATAACAACCATAAAAAAAAAAAAAAAAAATGAATGTTGATATTTTGTTTTTTCTCTGATCTGAAAAATATGGGGTTTTACATTTTAAATTTTAGTACATTTATTATTGGGTGTCTAACATGACATAAAATTCATGTTACCCCTAAGTCAGTCTCTGATTTGCTGATCTGCCCCCCCTGACGTCTCCTCCTCCAGAATTGCTCTGTAGGAGCTGGTTCGACTCCAGCTTCAAAACCTTGTCCAACCGAGACGGAGCCAGACCTAATCACCCTGTGAAACTGAATTATTTTTGTGTAAACCTGTGCAACATTCCATTTTTTTCCATCCAAAAGCCCAATCCCAGAAGAAACCACTGCAACTTGGTAATCTCAGAGTGACTTGTGTGAGACAGAACAGCAAAAAACCAAATGTTTCTCAGGGGTTGGAAATAGCCTGAGCAGAACTGCGAGTTGGTTCCTTGCAAGTAAACTCTTATGAGACTCTTTATTGTTTTATTATGGCGGTTCTGGCTCTAAATGCCAAATGTGGTTCTATGACTTTGAATTCCTCTTTCCTTAACTCTGACTGTATAAAACTAGTGATAAAGTCAAAATCAGACCTCCCAGGCTTTCAGAGGTTGCTTCCTGTGCAGGACCAGAACCCAACAAGGGAAGGCAGAATTTAGTTTCTGGGCTTCTCAGCTCGGGAACCAACTGTCTGAAAACCTGAGATGTACAGAAATTGTTGACTCCTTGAATAGGGATGAAAAACATTACTGTTTTCATTTATTATTTTACATTTTACCATTCTTTCGTCATTATTAAATTTTACTGTTATTCTGCTAAGGTTGTGTTGGTCTTTAGTGTAATTTTCTTTATCTCTTTTCTTAGCATCACAGGAATGTCAGATTATAAACTTTCATTATGTAAGATGAAAAAACATGAAGTTGTGGATTTTTGTAAATATTTTCCAGTTTTTTAAGACCCTCTTAGATATGTTTAATGATGATAAAGAAGAAATTTCCTCCAAGTTGAGGGGTTTATGAAACCAGTGAGACTGTAATTGTTATTGACCACCTAAAAAGCATCTGTAACAGCATCTTCTCACTTTACTTACATTGTTCCTGTGATGCACTTTACTCTCTTTGTGCACCGACTGTAATTATCTGACAGCAGAAGTGAACTGGTCCTGATGAAGGAGGACTCAGAGAGTGGAACATGGTTATTTCACCTCCATTACCACGGCACTTTAGTGACATTACAAACGCACCAGTTTGGATTATTGGAGACTGGTTTTGACCATTTTCTCACTGGTGCAGAGTGGATTCATTGAGTGATAATTGAGGACCTTTTCAACCTACAAAAATGTTATTAAGGACATTATTTATTAAAGTAGCACAAAGAAAAAATTGCTTGCTCAAATGATTCTCAAAAATCAAAGTTTTCTACATGGGGTTATCTTTTCATTTCTGTTTTCCTGCTCTTATTACACAGCTTCCTCCTTAAAGACACAGTTTGTTGACCAGCTATCTTAGCAATGTTAAAGTCTGCAGATCGGTCACCTGTTTCAGCTCTGTCGATGCATTGGAGCTGCAACTGGACAAACAGTAAATAACCAACAAACTGCCAACACAAACTGCTAAACCTATTGAATAGCTTTATCTGTTGAATGAGTCCCAGAGGAGAGTTTGAGGGCTATTACGTAAACAATGAATGACGTCCACTGGGAGTGGATGTGTGGGTTCACATGAGGGCAAAGTCTTATTTACAGCTCTGAGAACTGGGAAGCCCCTGAGCCCGAAGGTGGGGACCTTTTGTCACAATCCAGCAACAATGCTTATGTAACACCTTTACATCCCCTCACCAAAGTTCCAGACAGAGTTTGAGAAGCTGAAATTCCAGGGAGAAGCTGACTGAGAAGGAACGTTTTTCAGAACTGCCACTTCTCACAATCAGCTGTTTTTAAAAGTATTTTGAACTATTTTAGGGGTTTTTTTTGTCTAACATCCATCCATCCTTTGCTAATCTGGAGGTATCTAAAAAGTATCTGTTTCTTTATTCTCCAGATCATTCCCCAACAATACTCAGGCAAAATGGGTCTGCCCCTGCGGTCTTCCCTACTTGTGGGATGTACCTGGAAAACTTCCAAGGGGAGGTGCTCAACAATCATTCTGATGAAAAGCCTTAAGAACCTCATCTGACTTCTTTCGATGTGGGGGGAGCAGCATTTCTACTTTGAGCTTCCACCAGATGATGGATCTCCTCGCCTTTTCTCGAAGCATGAACCCAGCCACCCTACAAGTTAAGATCATTACATCTAGTTGGATCCAAGATCTTGTTATTTTGGTCATGATTCATAGCTCCAGAAGTGAGGGTCAAAACGTAGACGTCCATTTTGCTATTACTCATGAACAAGTCACCAAGATACTTGAACTTCTCTGTGTTAAGCAGAATCTTAACCCTCTGACCTGTAGGGAGTCTTTTCTGGTTGCAAACCACAAGCTTTGATTTGGAGGAGGTGACTATCATCCTAGCAGCCTCTCACTAGGCAAATGTCATGGCATGATGATGTCAACAGAAGCAGAGATGAGGGGCAGCACATGATGTAGGGGTGGAGCAGACAGAAAGCCTTTCCATGAACACCACATACAGGATTGGGGATAAGGTGAAGCCCTGGTAGAGTTCTACTCTATCCAGTTTGTAATTGATTGTCAATTGCTTTGGTTTCTACAAGGGCTGGGAAGCCCTAGAAACAATGAAATGTAATTTGACTCTTCTGCACTGTGCTGTATGATAATTTAAAATAGCAAGATTTGTAACATTTCAGACAGAGTTTTTATGTGGTTTCAGACTTGTTATGATGACAGGACCAAGAATTATTCTAACAATTTGTTAAAGAACTTCATGAAAGTCTTTTTCAAGGTTTCAGACTTTAAATATTTTTGAAACCGGCTGCAGGACATGAAAAACACAGTTATTACAGAAAACCACATCTTTCTTATTTTATAGCATCTTTGTTTGGAAATGAATACTTTGAAAACATTAACACAATTTTTCATCATACTGACATAAAGTAGGAAACTGAACACAGAACAATAAACTGTGCCGAGTGTAGGTCCGGTGCTTTTCTTTTGCATGTCTTTTTCATGCACCTGCAGCAGATTGTTACAGCAGGTGTGGGCATATTTATTATCTGAATTTTAGGATTAAATGTTGGTGTGATTTGTTCTATAAACTGGTAGTCCCTGATATTTAGGGGGTTGCTCTAGATCCATGGTTCTCAAACTATGGTACAAGTACAAATGTTGGTACAAGGATGGCTTTTAATAGTACTCTGAAGACATTTTATCCATATTGTCTTCAAGGTAAATAAGAACAATCTTTGCTTTCTTTAGAAACGTCTCAATAGAGAGGTGCAGTGGAGAAAATTTAGAAAAGCTGCAGAACAACCCTAAACAGATCAGAGTGAACCAGTAACAAGTTCTGGTGGGTATGCTATGTTGATGTCTGAGGTTGGAGGTTGGACCTGGAAATTATATTCGATCCAATTTACTAATTATGAATTTGAAAACAAGTGGAACTTGGTATTTGTTTTCCTGGCTGAAACCAGCCTAAAACAAAATAATAAAAATGTATTTATGTGCAGTTTGTACTTTCTAATACTACAGCACACACTGCACAGAAATGTGTGAAATATTTAAAGGGGCAGTACTATGTGTTTTCCAGACACATAGAATCATTTTACAGCACAATCAAGTAACTATGTTACCTTCAGTTGTTATAAAAATGCAGTATATATATATCAAATATGACTTAAAAGAAGTTTGACTTCCTAATTTAATGCCTTGCAATTGGGCCTCTGTCTCTTTAAGAAGTCCTGCTCTTTCCAACATTCTGCCTTCAGGAAGTCATCACAACATCGCTCCTCTACTAACCCTTTAACAACGTTTTTATCAGTGTTTCACTGAGAAGTAGCTACTATAATGAGCTCAGCAGATGTGCAGTTCCACCAGGTGTTTGGTAATTGCTGTTTGTTAGTCTAAAGGAGCTGAGTGGGAAAGTCGTGGGGGAAGGGTATTCTGTGAGGCAGAAGCTTGGAAGCTTAGAAACTGCAGCTCCAAGGAGGAGCTGCATCTCGAGGGTGGAGCTATATCCACCCAGGCGTTTTGCACTGCTGAATGGCTGCCAAGGGAGATTAAAAGATTTCTCAAATATGCATGAAAGAATCAAAGCACCACTCCAGGTATGTTTTTAAGAGGGAATAACATTATAGCATGATGTAAAGCTCAAAAAAGTCAATTTTACATAATACTGCCCCTTTGAATATATTAGCAGAGGTCAAAATTTGTAAAGCAGATTGAGCCAGATTGAATTTTAAGGTTGGGTTGTTGGGAAAACTTTTACTTTTTTTTAAAACTTTTACCAGGAATCCTGATTTCTACTGATTTTTTCCAAATTCAAAGTATGAAATTTTAACTTTTGAGCAAAATTGGAACAAATATTCAAACAAATTAAGAAGCTTGCCTAAAGCTTTTTTTCCTTCCATTTTTTATGTTTCAATGACAAACTCCAGGTTCATATATGTCATGATGGTTTTACTTGGAGAACTTAGAAGTTATTGAGGTGGTACTTGTTCTAAAAAGTTTGAGAACCATTGCTCAACATAAATTCAGCACTACCGATTCACATAATTGCATTAGCTTCTTAGCATGCCATCAAGTTCTGCAGAAGCCTGAACTTCTGACCCATTCATTAAAATCAGGTTTGTGGCAAAAAAGAAGAAAATGAAACATTCAAAAAATACAGGACAATGGGACCTGAGGACCAGAGGTGGAAACCACAAATATTAACATTCATTTTCTATGTTTTGTCTTTTGTTCTCACTAAATGAACAGATGCATAGATTTCATGTCATGTTATTGAAAAATAAAACTCATCGACAGACAGCAGTGATTGATCAGAAGCATTTTTCTATGTTTCACCTTTCTTATAATTATCACTGAGTGCTGTAAACAAGTTTCATTCTTCCTGCTTTTTGTCGCTGCATGTCCCTGAAACAAGCTTACAGGAGAGGGATGGATGATTTTCTGGTTGACGTGCTGGCTCAAGGAACATGTTTGGGGAAAGGTCTTATCCTGTTTTTTCTGCCACTGTTGTCCATGTTAATGGTGTTAAAGGTTATAGTCAAAGAACCAAATCTGAATTCCTTTGTAACTCAAACAAAAGCTGATCCCCTTGTACCATTCGAAGATGTATTTTTAAAAATCCTCAAACCTTCTATTAATTGTAAATAAAAATACAATCAGTACAACATGGTGTATTTAAGACCACATGTTAAGGATAAAAGGAGATTCAGGATTTTCCAGGAGTAACCACAAAGGAAACAAGGATATGTGGATAAAACAAAGAGAACTATGAGCCAGTGAATGTTTGCCTGTGAGAGCTTGTTGGAGATGAATTTGACATCTCAAGACTCAACATCCAACAGCGTCCAACATTCAACAGGCTGCATCCACTGAGATCAAACCCGTCTAGATTACAGTCCTGCAGCCAAGCTTTCAACAAACAAAGGAAATGGCACATTACCCCATCGCTCTTTCTGAAAAGTTGCATTGAAAGGAGAAAAAAAAATCTTTCTCAAAATATTCAACAAATGCAAGTTTATTTGAAGTATAGACAAGGAAAAATGAAGGGCTTTTTCTCTAGGCTTGCACTCCATATGACAGCAATTTGGGAGTATTGTGTGTTTTGGCCCAGGCGTGTGGTCCATGATAGATGACAGGGGAGAAAATCACGAGCCGCTGGCTCAAGCACAGACATGCAAATTGCTTTCAGCTGATTGCTGAATTCTGCTTGATATTTATCAAGTGGATTACAGCATGTGTCTTTATTTGTAGACAGGAAGCAGCTGATCGATCCCACCACAGGAGAGCAAACTGGGAGCTGAAGGTTTTCCTCCACCAGGTGAAAGTGCAAACCCCTCCAGTGGCTGGAGAGCACTGAGAGATCTAATGTTTCCTCAAACTAATTATGCTTTAGCACAACAAAAGAGATGCAATCCAGAGATCCAGACATCTGAAATATCATAGAGAAATCCAAAACAATGTTGTTTTATTAATGTGCTTTGACTTTTGTGGACATTTTGCGAACACTTTCATCAGTCCTGGTTACAGGAAATATTCAGCAACGGTAATGTTATTTGTCTGCATCCATCTGGGGAAGTTAGCATGCTTTTGTTCTCTGCAAACTACAGGAGCATATCAGCCTCCTCAGTGGCTAAATGCCACAATAGCTTATTGTGATCAGAGTGGAAAATAAATTACAGAACGTTGAATTCCACAGAAAAGAAACATTTTTCCTAGATCAAAGGTAGAAAATGTACAAGAAAAAACAAATTTACAGGAAGGGTGTTTTGGCATCAGTTCATATAAGATGATTGGATCAGCTTCAATACAGCACACATGTGACTGCTTGCCAGGTAGATGGCCCAGTGAAATTACAGTGTTAAGCCCCGTGGAGAGTGCCAGATAAAAAGCATCTATGATTGGTTTCTGCCGGGTATCAGAAGTCCTGAGAAGCAAATAAAAAATAAAAACATGAAAAAAGTGCCTGAACACATTTCCTCCTTTCTTTATGTATTTGGAGGTGAAAGAAAAGGTTCCTTTGGCCACTAATGCTGTTTTACTGAGCATTGGGTGTATGCGTGAAGCCAAGCTGTTTTTGGACTTCAAAATCTACTTGAGCACCATGGAACTAGGATTTTGTAAGCCTTGTTTCAGACTGATCCAACACAGTTATCTGATCCTACTTCATCAAAGGAGCAAGATGATTCTTCAAGGTATTTAGTTTAAGTGTGAACCATCTAAGGATTAACCGTAAAATAGTTCCTCTGTAGCTCCTCATAGAATGCCTAAAGCTATAATCACAAAAAAACAAACCTCAATCTTGTTATCACAGTCATTATCTTGCCTAAAAACATTTAGATAGACTACACAAACAAGAAAAAGTACAGACTTTTATGGTCTATCATATGTTTAGACTTGACAAAAATCAGTTTTAAATCAGCGTCAACTTTGCAGCTTTTTCCTTTCTCACAGTTCTGAAAATAAATTACTGCATTTCTGTTTTCGTCACTAATGTACAGTGTATTCAAAATACACTCAAATGTGGTCAAAACTAATTAGGTTTTATTTCTCTGTAAACCAAATTAGACTAATAATAATTACAAACATTTGTGGTGTATTATTGTTTCTGTTTGTGTCTTGGCAGCTTATCTGTCTTTCTCTCTTCCCTTCCCACTCTTCCTGATTCTTCCAACCAGTGAATCATATCAGTTCTGTTCTGAAAACCAGCTTTGTTATTTGATAATTTTGTATTTTCTTAAGTATTTTTTTCTGAGTTTGGACTTTGACATTATCATCTTTAATCTGGATTCAGATGTAGTTCTGTAAGGGATTAAAAAGTCTTTTGTTTCAGTCATCTTGTGTCTGTTTTCAAGTCTTCCTTCTCAAACACCCCCTGCTTTATGGTGACAGCCGTCATTTTTAGTTGTGTATTAAATTGCTCTCAGTTTAGATTGTCATTTCCTTTTGTTAGAAATATGCTTGAACTGAAATGTGTTGAAAACTACAAAAACTCCAGAAAAAGATTAATTTTTTATTAATATGAGCTGTACCACAATATTTTTTGACAAATGTTACATTTTCTCTTCTTGAAATTCAGAAAAAGTTTATTGCATCAATAAAATATTTTTCATGATCAGTTGATCCGTCTTTGAAAATGATCCAACTCTTTTCTTTAGCCCTAGATTTGTTTAGGTTCTCCGGTCAGAGTCAGAGATCAGGCTCTTACCTAATCTGGTAACAAGCTCCAGAAGGAAAATTACTTCCTTCCAACTCACCTACAGTGACCCGCAGCAATCAGAGCTAAACGGGTTCCTAATCATAAAAAAAACTCTCTAGGTCAGCAGACGCACAGCCCACCACGGCCCACCCAGCCTCCCCTAACACCTCCTCCCTCGACGGCCCAGCTTTGAGTGCAAGTGTTTAAATTGTCACTTCAAATAGACTCAGCGTTGGGATTATTTAAACAGGACCTATCGTGTTTAGTTTGATGCCGGCTGCAATATCCTGTGGCTCAGTTGATCCCTGCGGCTCTGAGTGTGGAGCGGCAGTCGAGTAGTATCAGGGAAAGGTGAATGGGGCTGGGAATTAACCTGGAGAAAGTTGGAAGATGGGCCAGGAACTGCACCAAACAAAGATGAGCACAGTGTTACAGCAGAAGAGTAGCGACTGTGGCTTTTGCAAATTTAGAGTTTGCTGTGCAGAGCATGCTTACAACTATCAACATTTAGGATGAGGTTTGGGCTTAGAGCAGCTATTCTAAAATCAAGGGGCTCAGAGTTTCTGACTCAAGTCCTTCAGAGCTGATGGATATCTCCAAATCTGCACCCACAGGTTGTTAGTAACAACTTCAGCAACAGGACCACCTCAGCTCTCAGTGCAACAGACGCTTTCACAGCATGAAAGTGTGTTTTTACAATCCAACTACTTGGCAGCAGCAGAACAAGAGACTAAACACAACAGGTACAAGCATTTTAGTTGCAGATACAGGTCTATTCAAAAGCCTCTAGTCATTTCTAGGAGCTACGATTCCTTGTTTTAAAGTGGTTCTAATAAATAGTTCACCAGGCTTTCTAAAGGTCTTTCAAAGTTTGTGCTTGCATAGTGACTGCTTTTTTACTCAATTCAGTTAATCCATTTCCATTGTCTTGTGTTCAGATGCATACAGTTAAGTCAAGTTTATTTGTATAGCACATTTTAGCAGTTCAAAGTGCTTTACATCATGAAAACATAAAAACATCATAAACACATCAAACAGTCACCGCTTGTGAAACCAGTAAGAAACATTACATTTTGTCAAGTGCCATCATTAAAAACATCAATAAACATCAAATATGTTGGTCAATGTTCCTGTTATTATGGTTCAAAAGCAGCTCTAAACAGGTGGGATTTTAGCCTTGATTTAAAGGAACTTAGTGTTTCGGCTGTTTTGCAGTTTTCTGGAAGTTTGTTCCAGATTTGTGGACCATAGAAGCTGAATGATGCTTTTCCATGTTTGGTTCTGGTTCTGAGGATGCAGAGTAGGCTTGAACCAGAAGACTTGAGTGGTCTGGAAGGTTGATACAATGACAACAGGTCTTTATTGTAATTTAATTTGATTTATAAACTAACAGGAGTATTTTTAAGTCTATTCTCTGAGCTAGGAGAACAGTTCATCATTGAACCTTCCTTAATCTGTTGTTTAGATTGGTAACATTAGTCATGCAGCTTTAAGCAGATTTTAAGTGTTTAGATGAGACCACCAGGTGACTCCAGAGATGGTCTGTCCTCTTTCACCGTCACCTGCAGCTTCAACCAGATTTAAAAAAACGATGCTGTAAGGACAGACCACTGTGTGGTGATGCCAGTGCATCTGTCCCTGCTTTGTCAGTCTGATTGGACGGCTCTCCAACTGAACAGGAAGTCTGCTAATCTGTAACCTGAACCGGGGGAAGGAAGAAGCCAGGAACGAGCCTCCAGTGCTTTCACCAATTGTATTTATCACCAGAGCCTCAGTTACAGAGGGGAGCATGGCTTAACTAAACATCTTCTCCATAAAATAAATGCTTCCAGGTTACTCCCAGCAGAGGTTTCACTCAGAGGAGCATCTGATTTCAATTACCAGAAACGTTATAGGAAGCAGCATGCTTCGGCCGTTCGCGCCAACAACACCGTGGCGACGGGTTGAGAAGCCTCATGCCAAAAGGAGCCATGCAGGCACTCATAAGGCGGGAAATGCTGATTTGATAAGTAGTTCCTGATGTGTCTCATTCTTTATCATATTAATCATGTCTAAGAAAGAGAGTAAAACACAAATACAGTTGGGTCTTTGAAAACAGAAATGTTGGTTTTATCCTGAACGCCAAAAGAACAGTGTCTGCAAACTGCTTTTATTAAACAAAATCCAAAGGGTCTGAAAAAGAAAAAAGGTTTCTGAATTTGATTTAAAAGAAGTCCAACAAGGTTCATTTGGGTAAGAAACTGGTTTACTTGGGGTCTAAAGCATGCATACTGCTAACTGAGCAACATGTTAGAAAGATGTAAGTTCTTCTTCATTAAACCCTCATGTTGTCCTGGAGTCATTTTGACCACAAAGGACAAAAGGTGTTTGGTAATTGGGAAGAGATTACAAGAGTAAGATGTTGCTTTATTTAGCTTCTTTCTGAATCTGTTATGGATAAATTGTCAAACTATACTGATAAAAAATAAAGAGATCATAAACCTGTCAAGAAACCTGTGGTGTAAGTTGCATTTTACACTCAAAACTGTCCCATTTTGACTAATTATGAGTTTGAATTAATTTTTTACCATCCATGACTATGATGAAAAAGTACATGTTTAAATTAACATCAATTTTAGGATATTAAAATTGATACTTAACATGTAACATAATTTTTTCTTAGTTTGTTTATATATATATATATATATATATATATATATATATATATATATATATATATATATATATCATCAATCAATCAGTCAATCAATCAATCAATCAGTGTATTCACTCGATTTAACAGATGTCATCATTAAGTCACAAACACATTCTCTTACATTACTTATCAAACAAAAGTGAAAAGGGAGCAGGAAGAAGATAAATCTTGCATAGGCTAAACTTACACCAACATTAAATTAACTTACAGTATTAGTTGCAAACAATATCAATCTCCTCTTTATTAGCTCAGAATAATAATAAGAAAAATTTATATTTTTTTTCTTTAGAAAGTGTTTTGAATTGATTTATAATTGAGCAATTTTCAACACCTCATCCAAATTGTTCCACAGTTTTACTCCATGTACTGAAATACGCATTTGCTTTGAAGTAATACGCACCCTTGTACTTTTAAAGTCAAAATTCCTTTTGTTGCTTCCATCACTTGATCCTAAAATAATAATAATAATTAAAAAAAAAAAAAACTTCGGGAAATTACTTGGCAATAATCTCTTTCAAGATTTAAACATAATCAATAGAACTTTTAAATTAATCAGATTGATTAGTTTCAAGATATTCAATAATTAGCATGTTCTACAACATTCACTTAATATAAAATTCTGCCAGGATAAGGCCATGAACAATGTGGACTGCTCTGGCCAGGCTGGGGGTCAGTCTCTGCTTTAAGCAAATGGTATAATGGAGACAGATAGACAGACTAGAGTCTCTCTAACAGTAATGTGGGGAAACAAATTTAAGGAACAAAAAAAGAGGGGGGGTAAAAAAGAGAAGTAGCTGTAAAGCATTACTGGCATACACATTTTTGTAATTAGTTGACAATGTAACTTTTGAAAATGGTTACACAAGAGCAGGACTGAAAATTTGCTCTGAGTTATAATAAAAGCTGCGTGGCTGAATTTCTCTGAAGAGAAATATGAAGAGGCTAAAAATATATTTCATACACCAAAGAGAGATGGGTGAGTTCTTATGGAGCTTTATGAGTTAGTATTAAGTTCATATTATGTTCTTTAATATGTAAAATGTGTCAGAAGTTACAAACATTCCATGTCTTGTTTTGATAAAATTGCTTGAGATTGGGACAGTAAATCAGTTTAACCTCATCAGCGTGAATGTAAACTTTAGGATTAGTGAACTGAGACTGAACTTAACGAAACAAAAACATTACAGACAATAAAATCCTGAAATATTGACAGTATGCATGAAATAGGGTAGACAAACCTCTTACTTAGGTTTGAAAGAATTTTGTTTTGGAGCTATCGGGGGACATAAGCTGGGACAGAGAGATTATCAATATAATCTATTTATTAAAGATAAATAAGATCAAATACAAAACATAATTCTAAAACTAAAACACAGTATTTCTTGGAATTATCACTGGCAGTAAGCGCCTAATAAATATTAACAACAAAGACTTTATAGCACCTATTTCTTGAACAAAGATTAAGGTTCAAATACTTCCTTTTAAAGAGAGGACAAATTTATGATTTTACAAAAGGGGGGTGTTGCCCATTGAACATTTAGAAATAAAAAATCAACTGTTTTTGACAAAAGTTAGTTATTAAATTTAGTGATGTATGATAAATTAACATTAATGTCAGTATTGGCCAATGTTAGTCAATTTTTAACATATTGTGTCAATCCCATAAGTATAGTAAAGTATGTTAGTGATGTGGTGGTTTTTTCACAGTATTATAACATTAAGGAAATATAGATAATGTTGGTAAATACTGGTTATTGGCCATAACAGCAATATTAATATAGTATGTCAACATCAGCCCAAATTTCCATATTGGTGCATTTCAAAAATAAATTAGCAAACTTTCACTTTTCTGGTTTTTAGGCTTTGATGAATGCTGCATTTATTGCATAAAAACAAATATCTAGGTGTAAATTTAAAATGATAAAACATGAAAAACTACAAACAAGCATCCTGTTTAAGCAGATCATTTTTATACAGCATTGTTTAACCTCAACGGGTCAAGTTCACTTCAACATGATATGTTATGTAAGTTCGCCAGCAGGGAGAGACAAAGCTCTTTGAGTCTGTCCCTCAACTGCCAGCTGATGCGGTATGTGGTATGAATTAATAGATAAAAGAAAAGTTTATTAATTTACAAGCAATTTTGTCTTTATCTGATTAAACTGTATGCCAACTATTTATAATTCTTAACGGGAGAACAATTTGCCTTGCAATACCAGCATAAAATATTGAATTTAAAACACTCTGAAAGTGCATTATGTTGTCTTTAAAATCTGTTAAAAAGAGGAAGAGGAAGGCATAGCGTGTCCGCCTACTTTTGGTATCTCATAATGCCAGTGAGACTCTAACAGTTAGATGGAGGAAAGCAGCCTTAATCCATTTGTCAGAACAGCACTGTCTGTGAAAGATTTTTAGACAACTCTAATTTTATTCAAACAACCATGAAAGGTGAGTGCAATGCTGAAACTGCAAAGAACATTATTTGGATAAACTGTTAACGTTACATCATTATTACTTTCTCTGTTAATGTTTACAGGGTTTTGTTTCTTTTCCATCTTCGTGGTTATACTGCTGAGGAGCTCATCCTTAGGTGCTGCTGACTCAGGTTCTGGTGAGCCATTTTTATTTTACTAATATCACAACATACAGCGCAATGAAAAAGTTCTTCACATTTCTTCTGACTTTTCTTTTTTGAGTCACACTTAAAAGACAGTAAGTCTCTTACATTGTTTTTGAGGAATTTTGGCTCACTCTTCTTTGCAAAATTGTTTTAATTCAGCCTGAGTTGAGGATTTTTGAGCATCAATGGCCAGTTTAAGGTTATGCCACTGCATCGCAGTTGGTCTTTAACTAGGCCACCCCAAAATCGTCTTTTTTGAGGCATTCAGAGGTGGGTTTGGTAGTGTGCTTTTGATTGATGTCCTGCTGCATAACCCAAGTGTGTTTGAGGTTCAAGGCCAAGAACTGATGACCAGAAATTGTCCTTCAAGATTTCTGATAGAGAGATGAATTCATGGTTTCATAAATTAGGGTGAATCATCCAGGTCCTGAACCAGTAAAGCAGCCCCAGACCACCACAATACCACCACCATGTTTGGCTGTTGGCATGGTGCTGTTTTTCTGAAATTTGAAACTTTCCAATGAATGCAGTTTTCACCCAGTCGCTTCCTTATTGTTGAAATGAAAAAACTGACTTTCAATGAGACAAGTGAGGCATGCAGTGTTTTAAATGTTCTTGAGTTTCTGTGACCTCCTAGATGTGTCATTAATAAGCACTTGGTGTAATTTTGGTGCACCAGACACTCCTGGAAAGGTTCATCACCATTCTTTGCTTTCTCTATTTATGAATAATGACTCCCACTGTGATTTTTCTGAAGATATTGCCTTGTAACCCTCTCCAGACTGAGATGTCAATGATTTTGTTTCTCACCTGTTTTTGAATTTCTTTGGATACTGTATGTTGCTTTTTGAGATTATTTAGCCTACTTTGTGCTGTCAGACTGGTTCTATTTAACTGATTTCTTGATTCTACGGTACTGCCATTAATCAGGCTAGGGCATGGTCAGTGAAACTGATCCAAAAAATGTGATTAATGACAAACAATGATTTAACAAGGGACCCAATTGTATTTTGACATTGGGATAGTTTGGTTTGAATTTTTTTCAAACCAAACAGGAAATCTTCATTTGAAAAGTGCTTTTTGCAATAATTTTTGATATCTCTGTCTAACAACAAAATTTGTATGATAATCTGAAAAAATTAGGGGAGACTATATAATTATTTATTTAATCAGGTGAGTTATTAAGAACAAATTCTTATTTACAGTGACAACCTGTTGGGGATGGCAGGACACATAGGCAGATCAACAACAATAACAACACTGGGACATTTTCATCGGATAAAATTTAACACTGAACAATTTAGCTGAAAAATGTACAGGTTTCAATAAAGCAAAATCAGAAATAATATGTAAGGCTGTCATTTGTAAGGTATGCCGTTTAGAAACTGTATGTGTTGTATGTGTAAGGCCTGAAGATGAACCCTCGTCTCAGTCTCAGGCCTTTTGCTATGGAGGACTGAAACTGACATAATTACATAATTAAAAATAAAAGCAGAAAAAATAAATAAATATATATATATATATATATATATATATATATATATATATATATATATATATATATATATATATATATATATATATATATATATATATATATATAGTTTTTCCTTTTACTTATACATGCGTTTTTTTCATTTTACATTTCCTTGTTTCCTCTTTTTACTTTACTGTCTGCATTTCTGCCCCATTATGTAAATGAGGAGGGCTGCCGTCTTGGTCCAGCTCCTCTACTATTGGTCAATAAACAGAAAGGAGCAGGATCCATGTGCAGATCAATTGTGCCTGCCTGCACCTTTGGCTTCAGTTTAGCAACCAAAATATAGTTATGGAAGGAGCAGAAAAACAGTCTGTGTCAGAGTTGTTAAGGGAAGCTGCAAATAGACTGGATGAGTTACAAGGTGGTAATTTTTCAGCTGACCAATAGTAGAGGACACCCCTGCTCTAAAGCTGGATTATAACTAAAATGGTCATACACACAGATGGAAGATTTTAAAATAATTATCTGATTTCTAAGACAATTATTTGCAATATATTTTATTTGGGAGTATCAGAGCAAGTATGCTAAATACAAACAATTTTTTTCCCAGTCCACTTCTTTCTGTTGGTCTGTTCAATATAATCCCAATAAAATACAGATGATCTGTTGCTGAATGTGGCAGAATGTGAAAAGTGTGTGACTTTTTGGAAAACCACTGTGGTGATCTTAGGATTAGTTTGTTTTTTTTTTTTTTAAAAACTACTTAATGCGATTTGAAAAATAAGACAATATAAGACAAATGATATTCTTTTCATCATGAACCTCTTAAATATCTTACATTAATCAGTTAAAAATGAAGCAAACATGGGAAAAAAGAAGTTTAGGATGTGAAAATATTGTGGCCAAAGCTATCAGTCCCAGAATCTGTAAAACTCAGTGTTGTCTTGTTTTGCAATATAATTTTACCATTTCATACATCATACCCCCCCCCGCAAGTAAAAAATTCCTGAAATGTGTGATAAAGAGCATAAATGTTTTTAAGAATTAGAAAAGATTTATTTTCATTGCAATCCACATAACTGTGGAGCGCGACAAGATAATGACTGGAGCTCAACAGATGCTTATGTAACAAAAAAAGTGATATAAGACAAAATACTGCATAGAAATACTGATAAAGAGCTTGTGTGACAGTGCAAAGAAAGGCTTAGACTGAGTGTGCAACTGCAGAAGAATAAATACTGCAAATGCATAAAATATATAAAGACATACAAATTAAAATATTACCTCAAATATCACACATTTCAATGTTTTTTACTATTAGAAACCCACACATTCTAGTTCATGCGGCTTGGAACAACACCGATGCAAAGTCACTTTATCATATTGAACAACTGTTAGGAGGCAGGGCAGGAAGCCATAATACAACAAGCATTAAAGATATGTGGAAGTGGTTGGGTTGTGTGAATTAGATGTTGCGAGCTGTGTAAATATACCCAGTTCCTGTGGAAATGACTTTGTTCTACAGGCAGGCGACATCTTAAAGTTAAAGCATTGTCATCTTTATTCATCCTGGGTAATTCAATTGAGTGCACTGAGTGGGTTTAAGGGCAAGTTAGTGTTGGTATTTCCTGCTAATGCTACACTGGTTTACAAATTACAGTCACAGTGGTGACTGAGCATAAGTTTACTGCAGTTTTAGTGGAAAACTATAAGAGTTAATCTGATGTGTGTGTGTGTGTGTGTGTGTGTGTGTGTGTGTGTGTGTGTGTGTGTGTGTGTGTGTGTGTGTGTGTGTGTGTGTGTGTTTAAAGGTCTGGAAGCACAAGTGTGTTTCAAAGCATGCTGTCTGCATTTCTCTAGTGTCAAAACTTGGTTTCACTAACCCACTGAGTCATTGCACTATCTGAGAGCTACGTCATGCAACAGTAATTTCAGAATTCTGTATGCAGATTCAGACTGAAAATGAGTGAAGTTAGTGTCAAGAACAAATGTTAAGAGCAAACAAGGACATAAGAAGAATGTGCCTCTCAGCAGTATTAGACTGACCAAGCTTTAAGTATGTTGACTTCTCACCAAAAGATACTAGTTTAATATTAAACTAGAAAATTTGCATTTCCTGTGAAAATGCAGTGTCAATGCTCTAAGCTGAATGTTATTGCTGAAAGCTGCAGAACAATTTGAGGTCAAATACAGATCACTTGCTGAAATGTAATAGATAAGCAAAAGAAGCAGAAAAAGTAAAACAGTCGGCAAACCCTACACAGCAAAACTGTCTGCCTGAAATGGATAACAACTTTAAGTTAATGCTAAAACCTTATCTAAACAGTTTAAAAATGTTGTCAAATCCTGCTCACTGAGCTAAAGTGTAAGATCATATGTTGAATAATCTGAAGAGTGAAGAGTAACGTCTTCCATCCAGGGCCGGAGTGGGACTCATTTTCAGCGATGGAGTTTCATGCCTCAGATCAGCCCACTTTAGATAATGACTGATCATTATTAAAATCATGTAATTATAATCTTACATGTTAAGTCTAAAATTAATGCGCTGTTTTGTGAAGCCTTGCAATTCACTGTATTTGATATGGCCAGTTCAGTGTATTTTCTCTAAAATATATCATATTCAGTGGAGGTAAGAGTTCATTCATAATGTAAATTTATTTCAACAGGGGCGCACATCTCAAACAATATTCTTTACAACAAATCCTTTTCAACAATATCAGAATCTATATGTTGTTCAAACGAGCTTTCAGATATATCAGAACCTTGAAAATGAAATGAAAGAGTAAAAAACATAATAAATATAAATTTTTTTAAAAAATTATAAAAATGTTGCATCTTCTTATAACACTATCATCTCTTTTTCAAGGAAACGATTCAATCACAACTTAGATTTCACAAATATGGGAACATGAGATAAAGGGCTAATCTCTAACAGTCTTCCGTACAACATCAGAATTTCTTTTTCTGCAGTATCAAATATCAAGTAAAGTAGTGTTCACAGATATCTGATCCTTATGATTAAAAAATAAAATATTACATTGTTCTCTGCAAGGTTGTTATTCACAGTATGACATAACTTTCTAATGACCCCATCATCATTTTTTTTCTCTTCATAAGACTATTTCAAAAGAAACAATCCAAAACATTAATACATGCCTGAGCAGTGGACTGCTCTCTGCGACGTAAATCACATTTTAAAAATAGTCATAATTCTCAGCACAAATCTCCCATTTTTACAATGGCAATAAGTAATCCTACCTGTCCACTCTTGACTTGTAGACAGTTATGGGGGGGTTGCATCATAAAAATATTTAAATCAAGCTTAACATGATATATAGGCCAAGATTAACTATCATTTGCTAACATTATCTGTATCCAACAACATTACTCAATTTACTCTGTTTGTTTGGAAAAAGCAGCAAAGTTATTTGCCTTTTGCTGGTTTGCTGCCATGATTCTAACAAACACCAGCGTGCTGCTCTGCTCAGCAGCATGTGTCTGTCGCTTGCCCACAAGTGTGTAACTGACGTTAATGTGTGAACGCTAAAGGTGCATTGAAAGATAACACGGAAAAACACATTACGGCATGTAAACTACTAATTAAACAGTTGCAACAACTGAAAAACGTGTGGGAGACATGTCCCCATTGTAACCTGTCTTGCGGGGGGCCTGGATACCTTAATGGGCTGGCACTGCCCGCCCTCTGGCGCCGTGTCTGCCCAGTGCCATGACTGCACACCCACCAGATCAAAAAATAAAAGCTAAAACTGACCCTTGTGGCCCAAACGTCAAACTGGCCCTTCTGGATATGTCCCAATTAGCCAATCCTCTAACTGTAGCTAAAATGAACTAAAATAGCATTTAAGCTAATGTTAGCTTAAATGCTATCATTGTTATGTTGGCTTGCACTAACATGCCGAGTAACATTAACTTAAACTATTCAGAATGCTAGTACAGCATTCACACTATAAATGGAGCAACTTTTTGTCACTCCTAAACCTCAGCATGTGTTATCCTATCAGAAACCTTCCCTCATGTGTCCTCATTTCTGTTTTTCATGAATTTGGTCACTGCAGCTGCTATAGCACTCCTGCCATATAGAAGGAAAGTCCTGGTTTGGAATCTGCATGTAGTTGGGGTTCTCTCTGGGTACTCTAGCTTCAGCACATTCCTCCAAAAGTCCATGGTTACTCTGACTTACCTTAGGTATGACTGTATGTGCATGGGTGTTTGTCCTAAGTTGCCCTGTGATGGACTGCTGACTTTTCCTGTGTGTACCCCGCCTCTCAGCCAATGACTGCTGGACAAGCGAGCATACGCAATGGATGGATAGATGGGCAAAGGGCCAGCTGTTATGTGGCTATTAGAAAGCTTTGCATGCATCTCAACTATTGGCACAAATATCTTTTGTATCATGTATGTTTTCAGTTTTTGCTACATTCTCTATTAATGACATATATGAGAAATGGTGATATTAGAGCTTTTCTAGTTTTGGTTTTATTCTATTGTCTCTCTTTGAGTGTCTTTGTGTTGTTACAGATGATGTATGGACAGAGTTTGTTAGAAATTATGATCTGGTACTCTATAAGATGTAAAAGTTATCAAGCCAAATATCCACCTAGTTGGTTTGCTTAGAAAGGATATACTTTAGTGTAATTATTCATTATTTGTGCAAACTGTATTGTTCTTGTTTTTTTACAGTGAATCCCTGTTGCTACTACCCTTGTCAGAACAGAGGTGTATGCGTGCGATTTGGTACAGACAACTATAACTGTGACTGCACTCGCACAGGCTTCTATGGAGAAAACTGCACTATTCGTAAGAACATAACAGTTTGTGAATCCAGTATTCCCAACACAATTTGTTGTTTAGAAAGTTCTTTTTATTAGTAGTAATTAGTTTAACAAGTTATAATGAAACAGTTCTTGTGGTTTATTGTCTGCACAGCACCTTAGATCTGTCTCTGATAGTGCTTTTTCAAAGTAATGAGGCATGCTTTGCTTTTCTTTCTGCACAGCGGAGTTCTGGACCAGAATCTATCTGATGCTGAAGCCCAGTCCCGCAGTGGTTCATTTCCTTCTGACTCATTTCCAGTGGTTCTGGAGCATTGTCAACAATTCTTTCCTGCGAGGCACCTTCATGAGAATAGTGCTGACTGGTAAGTTAACACATCAAAACCACAAAACCATTCGGTTTTTCAGCACATCCAAACTGAAACAGATAATGCACCTTTTTTACATCCTTTACTTCACTTAATTTTTGTTTATGTTGACTAATAGCATATTTTTTCAGAAACTGAGACTGTTTTTGTTTTCAAAAACATTTTGTGGAGGTTTATTTTTAAGACTGACAGAGACCTGATTTATGACATAAAAAATTAAGGAAATCACAACTTGCTTTCAAACACATAGTTTCAGCTCTTGTCTTGAAAGCTCACACCATACACAAAATTTCAGGTGTTACTCATTTAGTTTATGGTCTCAAAGGAGTCACTGCTGGTCTGATCAGTTATCTTCCTTGTATAGTCCTGGTTTGTTTTTGGATCTATTTATTTTCATGTTCTTCTGTTCACATTTTATCTTGGACTTTTGGTTTGTATGTTTTGGTTCGATATATCAAATATCTTTATTTTTCCACCCAGCTTTGCCTCCCTTGTGCCTGTCCTCCACACACCCACCTTACAGGATTAGTCAGATTGAGTCACTGTTGTCCAGCAACAGTGATTCAGTGACTGCAACGGATCTTTAACTTCAGTTGTTAAAAGCCACTGTCCTACAGCTTTTAAATACATTCCTGGTCAAACACACATTAACCAAATCAATGGCTCATCGAGCCTTTGTAGAACTTGAATACATGCCAAAGAGGTGATTAAACTGATTCGGGTGTGTTGGAGCAAGAATGAATTTAGACGTTGTAGGACAGTGGCTCTCAAGAACTTCAGTTGGAGACCCCAGGTCCAAAAACATGCATGTAAGGATAATCGGTCACCTAAATGTGAGTGTGTGCATGCGTGGTTGCTTGTGTATATGTGCAATGACCTGACCTAAGGTGTTAAAAAATATTTACCAACAAAATTTGGACACCAAATTGTGATTAAAACCTAAAACTTAGTGCCAACCTCATATCAGTAAAACAATAACAAGTTTAAACTTAGTTGATCTGATGTTCCTCAACACCAAACCTTTTGGTCTTAAAATTGTAAAACAGCTTACGTCTTATAAAAATAGAGCAAAAAGAGCAAAGTTCAACACAGTAACATACGGAGAAACAGAGTAATGTCAGATCTTGCAAATCGTCTTGTGCCATTCCTGACTTTAAACCGTTCGTCTTGAGTTTTGTATTTTCTTGCGCTGTTCTCTTCCTTTCAGTGGGTCATGTTGTCAAAAATCTAAAGCTTCAGCTCAGTTCATTTTTCTCCTGTATGTCAGAATTTGTGTAACATGAAAAAGATCTAAACTCATATAAACAATAAACCAATTCCTTTTTTTTGTTACAGTCAGAAATGAACTCATTCCCAGCCCTCCCACCTACAACACAAAGTATGGGTATATCAGCTGGGAGTCGTACTACAACCTCTCTTACTACACCCGCCTCCTCCCTCCTATACCTGAAGATTGCCCTTTGCCAATGGGAACCAAAGGTGAGGCCTTTACAACTTCAGACACACTAATTTAGCTCCAATGAGCTCTTAAACTGAATATTTCTTCACAGGTAAACCTGTTCTTCCTGACCCCAAAGAGGTTTGTGAGAAATATTTTAAAAGGAGGGAATTCAGGCCAGATCCTCAGGGAACCAATCTGATGTTTGCTTTTATGGCTCAACACTTCACCCACCAGTTCTTCAAGACAAGTTACAAAATTAATGCAGGCTTCACCAAGGCTTTGGGGCATGGGGTGAGATACATGAACTATGTACTGGTTAACTTTAACCAGAATTTCTGTGAAGCAATGAGTGCAATAAGCACTATAAATCTTATATGATGTAATACCTGATCATATATTTTTACCCAACTAGGTAGATGCAAGCAACATATATGGAGAAGAACTTGAAAGACAGCATCAGCTTCGGCTTCATAAAGATGGAAAGCTAAAATATCAGGTAATAACAGATATCACTGAACACATAAAGTCGGACTGTAAGCGGTCTTTGGTTGGTTTTACCACATCAATATTTGCAAGCAATCATGTAGTGTTGTGCTCAGCTGCATTAAAATGGAATTAATTTATATCCACAGCCCTCCCCTGAGGAAATATCCAATAAATTCACTGCTCAGATATGAGTTACTTCCTGTTCATTTATCAATTTTTATCTGACAAAATTTTTCTAAAGTAACTTTTTGACTTCTGTCATCATGAAATATTTGCAACTTGGTCTCAGCCAACATATTTAGCCTTTGCTTCTCTCTTATTTTCCAGTGCACACTTATATTTTATTTTAACATTGCTAAATTTGAAATAAACATGTTCCAATTCACGTATATTTCTGATGCACTTGTCAGAAAGCAAAATATGCTACCATTCTGAGTGAAACATCATTTTTCAAGGCTATTTTTGATTTCTGATCATGGTCAAAGCCCCAAGTACTTTGTCCTTCAATTTAAAAATAACCTGATTTTATCTGAACAATCATCTCCCCTCCCCCACTTCTATAAGAACAACTTCTGCAAAGTTATTTTGAAAGAAAATGTAGAAGTACACAGTTATGTTTCACCTCTTGAAATTTAAGGTACAAGTGAGACTTAATTGGACAACAAACAGATATTTGTTCTAATTTTAAGTTTACAGATTTTTAATAGTTCTATACTTTATAATAAATAAAGCCCTGTTCAATTACTTTGATATTTTTTTTTTTACCAGCATTCTAAAATCAAAATGAAAAGCTAAGGTGGTAAATACTGAACAAGAAGCAGGAGGTTGGTTATTCACAGGTTAAAGCTAAGGGGAAAGCAGGCAGAGGAACTGAGGAGATTTGCTGGAAACTTACACAAAATGTTTACACATGGAGCAGGGAAACCAACTTGGACACATACTGAATTGTGCCGTATTTTGTAATAACTGCTGTAACTTGACATCATTTTGAAACATTCTGTTCGTCACCCCCTGAAGTGACATCTCGTCCTGAGAAAGTTGGTTCAAGGGTGTTAAAAAACTGTTATATCCTGTTACTTGTTGACTTCTTAGAATGATATGGTACCAAGTCATGATAATGACAACAGTGGTTGAAGACAGAAACTTTTTTTTACCAGTGGAAGCTGAAAATAAAGTTATCTTAACTAGTGATTTTGGTTTAGAAGCAGCCTCTTTATCTGAAAAACCACTCTGCTTCAAGATGTTTTCTTCCGATAAAATGCAAAAAGTTTGCCACTCTTTGAGGTCATCATCAGGACACAGGAAAACTAAGCTGATACAGAATTTGCTGGTAAAATGACTTCTCATAACTCATGATTGATCTTCCACAGCTGATAAATGGGGAGATGTACCCTCCAACAGTATCTGAGGTCCCAGTGCACATGGTGTACCCGGAAGGTTTCCCGGCTGAACAGCGTCTCGCCATTGGTCAGGAGGTGTTCGGGCTCGTGCCGGGCCTCACCATGTATGCCACCATCTGGCTGAGGGAGCACAACAGAGTGTGTGACATCCTGAAGAGTGAACATCCAACCTGGGATGATGAGCAGCTTTTCCAGACCACCAGACTCATCATTATTGGTGCGTATGACACATATATTTTAAAATATTGATTCTGGTTTATTATTTTCAATTGCTTTATTTTGCTTATAATGATGTGTTGGATGATATGAAGAAGAAAAATGTCTAAAACCTGATTGTGCAAATGCATTTTTTTTTCTTAGCTTTTTTTTTTTACTTTTGATTGAGACTGGATCGTGATCCCTGCTTAAACGTACAATTACTCTCCACCAGATGTTAGATTTGAAGCAACTGAAGAAATTTAAAATAATAATGATCCTGACAACCATTGTTTTTCATGGGAAAATCTGGACTCATTAGAGATTATTTCATTATTTCAGCTATTCACAACATGACATCTTCCCATAAATGCTTTACAGTTCCTCGTACTTAAATGAAACATCAGGGTGGACAGTTTTTCTTAGTCTCTATACTATTTAAAGTTTTACTATGATGATATGAAGCCATAATTAAGGTACTCAATTAAATACCGATGGCATTTTTTTCTTGTTCTGTGTCATTTTCCCGTATGTTGCTTTCTAGTCTTACAAAAAAAGACGGTACAGAAATGCACAATACCAGTTTAAACTCTGAACTACTTGCAAAAAACTGGTCTGCAATATCGCTTTAAGTGGCAAAAAATAAGTGCCTGTACTCCTCTTTATGTTGTACAAATGTGGAACAGAAAAATGGGGGATATTTTTATATAGATCTAACTATCTATAGATCAGTGGTTTTATTGTAGAGACATGACAGAGAACAAAAGAACAAAGCCAGTTCTCAATCAAATCCACGGGTCAAATTTAAAGCGTCTCGGGACAACAGATTTGGTCATTTACATTTTGTGTGCTTTATATGTGGGGAATAGGAAGTTGATCAGATGGTGAATGTACTCCACCTGCTGGTCAGATGATTTTACTGAAATATTCTTATTAAGCTTAGTTATCAGAAATTTGAAATGCATTACATCATAACTCAAAACAGTGTCTTGCTTTGAAAAGTTCAGAGACTACTGAGTAATGAACACCTACAGAAGATCATTGCCACAAAAGTAATCTGAAATCAACTTGAAAAGAGGTTTGATAAACATTGTTTTCATAATTTCTAGTGACTTTAAGTCTTGAAGATGGAAAACCTAATGTTTTTGTCAAATAGTATCAGTTGTAAATTCAATGAACTTTTATTTTGAAGCAGTTTAGTTTGAACCTGGATTTCTGTGTGGGTACACAGAGACCTTGATAAATACCCACTACGCAATACTTGTACTTTGTTACCATATGGCTACATTGTAACCAAATACAGAGGCTAAAACATAAAAAAATGTGTTAAAAAATAAATAAAATCTTAGTTCAAAAGTTCAGGTTTTATGTTTTTGGCCAATTCTGATTTCTCTTTAATGTAAGAAGATACAGGAACATTATCCTCGCTTTCTTGCATAAGGAGTGGAGGTGACGTCCCTCTAGCTGTACTAAAACCCTAAGATACAGTTTTTAAGGTTTCAGTAAAGAGCTTCTAGTGATCTTTGGTCTCCTCTCACATTGCTATTAGTCTTTTGCAGCAGAGGCCTTCAGGAAAGTTGAAATCTACCCGAGCATCATGGTCTGCAGCTGAGTCCTTTAAAAGTTTGATCTGAATATTTTATTTTAAGCTCTGAAAATTTTGCAATTCTTTCAAAAGCATTCTTCATCACTAACTTGATTAATATTCAGCTTCCCTTCGGTTTGGTTCATCACATCAACTAAAAGTAGTTTTAATTCCCAGGTGAGATCATCAATATTATAATAGAGGAGTACGTGCAGCACCTGAGCGGCTACTACCTGAAGCTGAAGTATGACCCTTCCTTGCTCTTCGGTGTGCGCTTCCAGTACACTAATCGCATTGCGCTGGAGTTTTCCCATCTCTACCACTGGCACCCACTCATGCCGGACAGCTTCCTCATCGATGGAAATGAAATCCCATACTCCCAGTTTTTATACAACACCTCCATCCTGACGCATTATGGTGTGGAGAAGCTGGTGGATGCTTTCTCTCGGCAGCCTGCAGGACAGGTAAGAATATACTAGCCTGTATTATGTTGGGTATAAGAATCATGATGATCATGCATGCAGATCTTAAGTTTTGAATGACAGTTGTGTGAAACATGTAAATTAGCTAACAAAAAAACCGAGGAGTTGCACCTATAGGTAATTTGATAATTCATGTTTTGTCAAAAAAAACAAGTCTATGCCATGTTGAAATTCCACGTTGCTGTGACAGAAAGAGAAGTTCTTTCAAAACTCTTAGCACATATGGTGTAGTAAAAAAAAATGCATGTAATTTTCAACTGAAAAACAAAAAATTTTTTAGAAGGAAAAAATAAAAAGTGGAAAAACTCACTGTATGTGTGAAAATCTTTTTACTTTTATTTCTGCATTCAGTTTACTTTGATAAGAGTCTATCAGCATGCTACTTTTTAATGTTTAATATAATATGATTAATATCATATCATTTTTGTCCACTGCCTTCTCCATATCATTCACACTGTGGGGAAATGCGTTGTCCACAGCTCTCCACAGCTGAGCCCACAGTTGTTGTGTCAGATTTAGTTCTGGACTTTCGCTAGGCCATTCCAAACTGTATTTTTCAGGACTTTCTTAAAGAGACAGAGGTCCAATTTCAAGGCGTTAAATTACAAAGTCAAATTTCTTTTAAGTTATATTTGATATATCCATCATTTTTGTAACAACAGAAAGTAACATAGTTAGTTGATTGTGCTATAAAATGATTCTATGTGCCTGGAAACATACAATACTGTCCCTTTAAAGTCAACTTGAAATGGAACCATTATGGAACCATAATGTTAATCAGGCTCTACGTATATATGTAAAGCTTTAGTCCTGTATGAAGAATTTGTATGCTGTGTAATCATTCCACACTGAATGAAAACTGTTTAAACGAGCCATTAGGTCCCAAAAGTAATGAGGTTCATGCTGATCAGTATATGCAAACTTCTCACTGTAACTGTATCTCTTTTATTGTTTCAGAAAGACATTGGTCAAAAAAATTTAGTGATTTGTATTCACTAGAACAAGCAATCTTCTAATAATTTAAAACTTAAAATTGATATTTGTAGTTTCATGAAAACATGTACACTGTTGTGTTTTTTTATTTTAATTTATTGAATGGGCAAGTTAAGTTTCTATCTAAATGTAAATCTAAGGCTTATATAAACTCAAATACCAGCTGGCAGAACCAGATTTACTCAAGGTTTATATTTAGATGGTGTTTTTCTCTCCAATGTCTCAGATAGTGGTTTCTTTGCATGCAACATGATGTCAGGTGATGGCTTGTATGCTACTCTACTGAGCAATGTATTTGAAATACATGTTATCAACATTTCTAAATAATTTTACAGTTAAAGTGATACTTGTAACTTGATTAAGTCTCTATACCTGCGAAATAGTGGAAGCAAAAGACTCAACAAACAGGAACAGATTAATGTGTGGAAATGTTTTCTGTTTTTTATCTGTGGTAGAGCTTTCTGCTTAAATGTCTCAATTGAAACCCAACCCAGATTCAGGCTTTTTTCAGATACACCCTCAGTTGGGCTGCGGGCGCTACTAAATACAACTTGTATTACCTTGTATTACAGTTATGACATCTATTGATAACTGTTATTATTATTATATATGCATATGTTTTTGTGGTTTCTCAGTTTTGTTTTTTCCACAGGCTTAGAGGCAGACTTCAAGGGTGTTAACTTGTGTTATCTTTATGCTTCTTTCTCTCCTCTACTTCTATCTCCTTTCCCTTTAAACCTTTCCCCAACCTTTCTCTCTTTCTTTTCTCCTTTCTTTGTGTCTTTGTGTCCATTACATTTGAAATAAATCCAAAGCAAAACAAAAAAAGAAACCCAATGCAGAAAAGCCAAACTTCTTTTTAAATATAAATGTCTAAAGATAAGAATCATGTACCATGCAGCTATGCAAAGAAATTGCTTGTATATTGCTCATCTTGAATTGTTGAATAAGAAAATTAGAGTGAAAAACTCACTCATATAGACCACAGGAGTAGTACATATTGCAACATAAGGCGTACTTAAAACCACCAAGTTGCTGCTTATCTTTCTAAATTAACATCACAGTTCAGTTCCTCTTTAAAAACACTTCCTGAAATATTTTTTGGAGGTTTCTCCACTTTCAGGTTAACCTCTCTTTGCAGAGATGATGATTGGCACATCAAGCAACAGAGGAACATGGTTTCCTTTCTTATTTTTAATTTTAAAAAATGATACAAAAGACTTACTGTGTGTCTTACAGATAGGTGGCGGTCGCAACATTCACCAAGCAGTGCTCCGAGTGCCAGAAACAGTCATCAGAGATTCCAGAGCTGCGCGTCTGCAACCTTTCAATCAATACAGAAAAAGATTTAACTTGAAGCCCTATTCATCCTTTTATGAATTAACTGGTAAGATGGTGAAACACATATATGCTCTATTGGCTATTTCTTACATATAAAGGTACAAAGCAAGTCAATGATTGTAAGTACTTCTGTGTAATTTGCTGCTTGCAACATACAGCACCCTACGTGATTATAAATCTAAAGGCCTATTATAGGCTTATAGGATAATAGGCACATAAGATGTGAAGAAAAGCTGTGACATTTAATTCCTGTCATAGTTTTAAGTTTTGTTTTATATAAGTTACTATTATGGAGACTCTGACTCCGAGATGCTTGTCTGTAGTATTTTTTTCACCTATCATGTCTATCATATTTTAACAGTGAGCTGTAGATTATCTTACCATCCTCCTCACTTTGGATGGTGGAAAGATAAGCCTGTTCCCACTATTTAAATTGTATTGTAATTGATGTGAATATACTGGTATATTTAGGCAAGTAGCAATTTTCTTCTCAAAGTTTCCTCCCTTATTGGCAACAACACACATTCGGCTTAACTGAATGGTATGTTCTCCTGTTTTCTAGTTTTGAACAGTGGCCAGAAAAAATGGCCCCTTGTGTCACACAATATTTTTACCCTAGGGCAACAGAATTCTAATTTAAACAAATTAGATGTTCCTAAACACTCTGAAATGACATGTTAGTAGGAAATGACAAAAAAACTTCTTTTACATTTATTTGATCAAAATTATTAAGAGTTCCAGTAACTTTGGCACCACTAATGTTGTTAAAAATATGTTTTTATTATTTTTTTTTTTTCATTCACAGCTGTTTTTTCTCTACTTCTGATTATTATGTTTAAAAAATGCAAGCCAATTTAACTTTTAATCTGTATCTGATAACTGGAGATCAATTCCTCCTATTTGAGGTTTCTTGATTGCATCAGAAGATGACCCAAACTTTGAACTGCAATAACTTAAAAAAAAAATAATAATAATTTCAAAGGAGAGCTGCTATAGCTCTTTGATTTACTTAAGGGACAGCAAAACTTTCCATCTTGTCTGATGTTTGCATTAGCCTCTTCCTGTCATTTTTAATCTGCTGCCATCTAATAGAAAACCACAAAAAGCTATGATTGATGCAGCGTCTGAAAGTCATATAATATAAGGTGCACCTAAATTATGTGCTAGTTTTTATGCATACTTAGATATTCCACCTAGTAAGGTTACCAGCAACACAAACATATACCAAGATGTCAGAAAATGCATTCAGATTTTAAAATCATGCAAGATTCTTTACTGGTGTTTTACTTTCTGCAAACAGGTGATGAAGAAACAGCTCGAGGTTTAGAGGAGCTCTATGGTGACATAGACGCCCTGGAGTTTTATCCCGGCCTCATGCTGGAGAAAACTCGCCCCAGCTCCATATTTGGAGAGAGCATGGTGGAGATGGGCGCCCCATTCTCCCTTAAAGGCCTACTTGGAAATCCCATTAACTCCCCAGAGTACTGGAAGCCCAGCACCTTCGGAGGCGAGACGGGCTTCAGCATCATCAAAACATCCACTCTGAAGAAGCTGGTCTGTCTGAACACCAAGTGGTGTCCGTACGTGGATTTCCATGTCCCGCGAAACGAGGAGGAGGGGAAGCCGAGGAACCCATCCACTGAACTTTAATGGACAACCGTCTACTGAAAAATAGAGATTTTATACCAAAGGTGTTTATTCAGCTTGTTTATTCATTTTCATTCAGTGACATATTGGTCATTAAGCAGGTCTACCTCCTCAAAATGCAGCTAACAACATGTTTTTATCAGAGCTTGTATTTGATGTGTCAACCGATGTCCATTAAAGGCACTATTGCAAATGCTGACGAGTTCTCATGTTTGTATTTATGTTTTTCTAACTGTTCTGAGATGTTCCAAGCTACTGATTTAAAACCTAACCCTGCTTTAAACGTCTCTACTTCATTCCTGACCTGCCTGCTGAGTTCCTTGGTCTTCATGATGTTTGTTCACTGCTGTTCTTTGAGGCCTTCAAAGAACAGCTATATTTGTACTGAGGGGACTCCATTTAGTAATTAGATGAGTTCTGAAAGCAACTGGTTCCACTGGGATTTATGTCAAACCAGTGGCAAGTGTTCTTTAGAAATCTGTTACAATAAAATATATTCAAAAATAAAAGTTTTGCTACTAAAAGTCCTTTAAAAGCCCTAAAAGTCCACTTCAGGCAGCAATCGTTTAAAAGAAACTTCCAGCTGTCTTGCTAGACTTTGCCTTTCGACTAATATAGACTTTCTTCCAGGATCGACTGGTTTTACTTCTTGTTTGCTGTTACTGTTTTCGCCCCTCTGAAGCACTTTTCCTTGCCGCCACTCATTGGTTTTGCCAATCTGCTGACCTACCATTGGTTACTCAAGTCACTAGGTGTTTCTCATTCATAGATAATCAAAAACGTGATGTAAAAAGTTAAAGACTGCATTTCAAATTAAAAGCATACACATTAAAACCAGATAAAACTCAAGCTTGCAGCAACTATACAGTCTAACCCTCAGACATATTTGTAAATAATCTTTCTCTTTCATTTCACAATCATGCACTGCAAAAAAAAAGTTTGTCATAACATGAAAAGTCTGTCTTATGTAAAATGTATTACTAGCAAATGACAGCATTGCACACAAGTTATTCATGTCATTTGCAGTTTTGATGTTAATGTCTATGCGTGACAGTAACAGTTAAAACTTGCTGTCACTCAGGGAGCAAAGCGGCATCTCCTGTGATGAGAAAAGACTTCACATTGCTCTGTGGCTTTGTCCCAGACTGTTACTTCTGTATTTCATATGTAAAGTAGTGGTTACAATTTAAGGCATATCAGAGGTCTGTGCTGAGAGCAGAGCTCATGGGTGACATGGGAATTGGTGCTGAACAGCAGAGACGTCAAACATCAAATGAAATAGTTTTAGGGCATCAAAAGTTATTCAGACATTATAGTTTTCTTTTACTTTACTAACATGAAAACTGAAAGATGTGTCCATATTTTTAATAATTTATCATTCTTATTTGCAGCTGCTTTTCTCAGGTATTTTGTATATTAATATATATTACAAATCAGTTGTAAACATTTATATAAAGGTTACTGGTAAATAGAAATAATACTTTTTGATCAAATGGGTTCACAGACTTTTTATAAAACCTAAACTATGAGTAAATAGCAGATGCCTGTGCACCTCATATCAATTTTCTCTTTCATGATATGTGGCTATACTGCCCTCTGCAGGCTGCACCTTAGTCACTTGCGTGTTTTCACCAGTGGACTCCAGTCAAGATGTGATTATTTTTGCTGCTAGATGGAAACAAATGCAAACCTTTTTAGGCTATGCTTATCTTCTCTCCTTTTTTCCTTTTTTAAACACTCACCTGCCTTCAGTTACACCAGGAAATCAATGCCAGAATCTATTTATTTATTTAGGTTAGCACAGTTGCTTTACACCAAGAAAGTCCTGGCTTTGAATCCTGGGCTCTTTCTGCATGGTGTTTGCATGTTATCCCCAAGCATGTGTGGGTTCTCTCTGGGTACTCCGGCTTTCTCCAATAATCCAGAAACCTAACTGCTGGGTTAACTGGTTTCTCTAAATTGTCCTTAGATATGAGTGCTTGCATGAATGATTGTTTGTCCTGTGTGTGTCTGTGTTGCCCAGTAATGGACTGATGACCTGTCCAAGGCATACCCAGCCTCTTGCCCAATGACAGCTGGAGAAACTGGATTTAATTTTCAAAAAAATTAATGTAGTTGATGAAATGAATAACCTGGCACAGTTGAAAGCAGACATTCAGATCAACATAATAAAAAGGGACATGACCATTTTCCCTCACTACCTAATACTAAAACAGACTAAACTTTTGCTGTTTTAGATCAGTTATGATAACTAAAATATTTATATTTGCTAAAATGGCAGAGAGATCTTTTTATATTGCTTTGAAACTTTACTCAAATTCAGAAATTGAAACAAAGACTATTATTCCTTGAAACAATTTAGGCATGCCCAGATGACGGCATCGTGGTGGCTCAGTAAGTTTCTGATAGGTGAATTAACAACTTTTAAATTAAATGGACACACCCCTCCAGAGGTATTGTATTTCAACACCTTAAACACACTGCTTCCTTGAGTGACTGCATCAAAGATGTCTGGAAAAGAATTGTGGACCACCAAAAGTCTGATTCATGCTCGGGTAGAATTTGCAGATACATGAAGGCGCCACATTCATCAGTTTAAACAATCAGATTTACGGTGCATCCAGAAAGTATTCACAGCGCTTCAGTTTTTCCACATATTATGTTACATGTTGTTATATGTTGTTGTTGTTATGTGAGATATGTGAATTAAATTAATCTATTTCCTCAAAATTCTACTCACAAATACCCCATTATGACAATATGGAAAAAGGTTTTTGAGATTTTTGCAAATGTATTAAAAACAGAAAACAAGGAAATCTGGGAAAACCCTTCTAAGTCTTTAAATTTCTTGAGTTTTGTTAACTTGCAGGGGCCCCTACAGTAACAACCAGACTGTACTCCCTGGGACCTCCCATTATTAGTTCAGTTATTATACCTCATAAGGTGCTTTTCACACAAAACATTCAGTCAACCCTTTGGGTGAAATGTCAGTGTTTATTGACAGTGACCTTCCTTTGGTAAACAAAAATATCTTGTAACAGTCAAATACCTTGAAATAAAGAATGATATGAAATAACTACATAAAAATTCCTTGGCTGTTTTGCTAAACATAAAACATTTAAATGATTTTACTTATACAGACATGTCACATAAATCAACATAAAGCGAAGGTGTAACAGAGCTGGTTGTAGATGTGCACATTTTCGCCTCTATTTTTCCATGACAAAAAGATCTGTAAAAGAAACCAGGATATTTATGGGCAAAGTGCAGAGATGAAAAACAGAAAACTGCTTTGAGTTTCATATACTAACATTTTTTACTTCAATAATGTATTGTCCATTTTTAGTTTACTTCCTTATATTGTTCTGATTAATTTACGTCATGTTGTTTATGCTATGTTCACCTCTCGTGATTTATTGCCACACAGTCTGCAATCTAAATAACACTCCCTAGCAAGATGTGGCTACAGCATCCCCGAGATGAATAGTTTTGTATTTTGCCCTTATACATCAATAATTATAGCTAAGTAGAGAATATAAACTTGTACATATAATGCTGAAAAAAACAATTACTTAAAAAAAGCCCAAAGTCATGAGTGTTCTAGCAATATGTAGCCTAATTTACATTTAAACATCTAGAACTAAACTTCTGCGAAAGTGTCAAAAAGAACTCATAGTGCTGTGAACAAGTATTTGCCCCCTTATAAGATGCAACCTCTCATATTGCCTCATAAGAGGGTTGAGAAATAGGAAAAACCTTTACACAGGATGTAAGAAGGGCATCGTCTTTCAAATTATCATCATGTGTCAGGTTTTTATCTAATAAGTCTGTGGATCATATTTTTGATGTTGGAATTGTATTTAAAATGTGTCAGAATGTGTCTTTGTGTTACTGTTTTTTACATTCTTCTGAAAATTATACTTTTGGGTTGAAAATTCGAGAAAAAGCAGACAAAGTCCAAAACAAAACCTTGAACATACTTCAGAAAGCCAGAACAACTGTCGATCAAAACCACTTTAAAAGACTGCCAAAATAGTGTGTGTGTGGTTATGAGCAAAATAAACTCAAAATCTCTCAGCATGAAATCAAATAAACATACTCTCCAACTTGATACAATATACTTGTTATTTTCAGTTTTTTTATGGCAAGATACATTTGCTCACATTTCATCATCGATGATCCTCGGCCTCTTGGTCAAACGTCTGTCTTAAGCTACTTACTTTGATGCAACCTGGCAGTGGATCGGTCATCGTTCTCTTGGCTGCTGAGTAATGGAGGACTAAGCAACGGTACAGTCACTGAGGTTGAGTTCGAAACTGAGTTGATGTGAGTGCTGCTGCTTACTGCCGCTGAAGCAGAGGCTGCAGGATAGACCTGGACGTCAACAGCAACAGATGTGAGGCCCAAAGAGACATGGTGAGAGACTAGCAGTGGAGGGCTGCCATGTGAGATGCTGAGGCTGTGGTGGATGGGTGCGGCATGTGGCTCCACGCTGCGCAGTGTTAGAGAGGAGTGTAGGGCTTCTTCATGTCTGGAGGGCAGGGATGGTGAGGGTGGGGATGGGGAAGGTGACGGGGAATGAGAGGGTAAAGAAGATGGAGGGGGAAAAGCATCCTGGCATGGGCTGTGGTTCTCCCCTGTGATGCTTGTCCAGTCCTCAGTGCACTGCAGCTGGATGCTGGGCTGGGACAAACTGCATCTCTTATCTTCCTCCTGGGACAAGTCAATCTGAAAAAGGAGTAAACTGGATCTTTCAAGATGTCTTATACTGCTCAGACAATAAAAAAGTAAAAAAAAAAAAAAAACATCCCCAAAAAATTATTGATGATTTTGTTCATTTCCAAACCTCACCTGAACCTAATGCTGATTAAATTTGTAACATTCATTTCATATATGTGATTTCAGACCTTTGTGTCAACAATGGGCTCAGGATGAGTCTCCACAGTCACTGAGTAGCGGTCCACTGTGGGGTGGGAGGCCTCTTGAATCTCCTCAAAAGTTGGTTCCATCTGCACAATGACCAGGCTGGGTCCAGGAGGTCGGGCCCGCGTATCTGACGTGTTGGGGCTCTGCTCAATCACTGTGACAGAGTCATCATCCTCAAAAGCTCTGTACAACACACACAAACAGCTGATTTTTACATGCAGCAAGATCCCCAGTTATGTATTTTGTATATTTTTGTGTTTTGTAATATGCACCTGTTTTCATAAGTGTGTCCAGCAGCTTGGCAGTCTGCATGTCTTTTTGGAACTCCAAGGTTCCTTTGAGCTGCAAAGGATATGTGATTTAAAGCAAAAGGTTAACATTAGATGAAGAAACTTTTTTTTGCAAAATTTGCTTAGACCATAAGCTAATTTAGCTAATTTTTTAAATTTCATGTAAAATCAACAGATCCCCGCATTTTATTGTGCGAAGTGAGTTGATCACAAATTTTTCACAAAAATGTTCAACATCGTTGAGTTTAAGTGATGCTAACTCCCACCTGCAGGTAGCAGTATTCCTTACTTCTACTACACTGCTGTCTAACCCTTACTTGATGTCAAGTTATACTCTGAGATTGATGTGGCGAGTAACAAAACGTCATATTTACCTCACACATGAACGCAAATATTGCAAAGTTATTTTTGCAAATATTTCTAAATATGTTCAATAAAATCTGTGATTTTAATTGCAAAAAAAAAAAAAGTCACAAAAACAGTCACAAAATCCTGGAGGTACTGATCAATGTGAAAAACTGTTTAGAACTATTTAATTTTAAGAAGAACTTATCAAATGCAGAGACAGCTATTTATTAATATTTTAACAGTTTGTTAATGGGTTTTATCAATAATTTCCAGCACAACCAGCCCTTTAAGAACATTTATGATGTTTATATGGCCCAAAATGGAAATGAGTTTGACAACCATGTAATAAGAGGTGCAGCAATGGTGCAGGGATAAAGCACCTGACCCATATACAGTTCTTGACGCGGCTGTCACAGGTTTGAGTCCTGGCCTGTTGACCTTTGCTACACGTCTTCCCCTTCTCTCACAACCTGCTTTCCAGTGCCCCCCCCCCCAGAAAATCATGTTCACTTCAAACAAAGGCAGACAGAGTCACTACTGTCATTGAGCTTTAAATGGTATGTGAAAAAGCCATTTAACCTAGCTAAAGCTAAACAGACCATGCCAAGAGTTAGCTACAGTTTTTCTTGGTTCATCTAAAAAAACATGTTTAAAAGTAGTTAACAGTCTCTATTTAGCTTTGAATGAAAAAGTAGAAATGTACCTCAATAAACTAATTTAGCTAATCTGGTTAATCTAAAGGAAAATAACTGTCAAACTCTTGACCAGTATAGGTTTATACTGATATTTCTTTCATCAAATAAAACTAAATGTACATCTTAACATTAAACAGAGAATTAACATTTTCTGGGACATATTTTATAAAATACTGTCTCCTCCGTGACTTTCAAAACAATCACGCTTGTTTCACATCAAGACAAGATTTCTTCTTGTCAGCTGTAGCTGTAAAGTATTAACAGCTCATTTGTAATCACATTTTGTGTGAAGCAAGCAATTTTTTAGGTGAGACAGTTTTTTTTACATAAAACTGACAGATAGCTGTCAGTAACTGTTGCTGGCTCAAAATAGAGAACTAAAAGTGAGAGAAAAAATTTTAATGACAATGTCCCTCTCCAAATATAAACCTTTGTCAAACCTTAAAAAAAAAGAAAGAAAAAGCTTGTTCTGGTGTAACAGGCTTTATGCATTGCAAATCACTAATATGTTTTAATCTATTTTAAGTTAATATATTACAACACCTTTGATAACATTCTGTTACAAATAATACTTCCTGATAACAAATCTAGAGATTAATATCTGAACATAAATGCTGCAATTTTGGTCTCTTGTTTTATACTTATCTTTTGACATCAAATCACATTGATTTCAATTTGTAGTTAAAGTAAAGAAACTGATCTTTTTGTTCCACTAGCTTTGTAGAAAAATCTTTGTTTTTCATCCAATCAGGACACTCAGAATTTAAAATAATTTATTACCTGCTCGACCTGGAGGTATTGGTTCGTTCTTCTGGACCACTGAATAGAAGGTAACAGTTATGAGAATAAAAGCCAGGGATATGCCCACTCCAACCACAATGGGGATGTCATGTTTCTCAAGAGCAGGAAGCCATGATGGTGACTGCTGTGTCCCCCTGGGAGAGAATAAAAATTAGTCTTCTCACACAAACTGCAACTTCAAAAATTCATTTGCTAATTTTTAAACTAATCTGGGACTTCTTTAGCCTATGCTTGCAGGGAGTCAACCTTTCTTGTAGTCGTTGAAAATAGTCTTGGATTAAGAAGCTTTCTATAAGTCTTTTAAAGGTTTTCTTTGGCTGCTTTTACATTCCCATTTTACATTAATATTTTGTCCATTCCTTGTGCCTGACTATGAAACCATATTTTCATGAAGAGGATGGTGAGGGTTGTCAAGGAAATTATGGACAATCCTCACCATCCTCTTCATGAGACTGTCATAAAAAAACAGAGGCTTCAGTCAGAGGCTTCTTCAAATTTGTTGTAATACAGACCACTATAGGAGAACTTTCCTGCCCACAGCCATCACCATCTACAATAACTTTTAATTAAATGAGTTTCAACAACATTAAATTTCCCTCAGGAATCAATAAAGTATTTTTGAATTGAATTGAATTGAATTTTATTGCGTGTTTCTGAAAAATGAGGAGAACCAACTGAAGGAACGGTTGTATAAATGAGTAAAAAGCAGCCAAGGTCCAATAAAAGTAAAAAATAATAATAAAAAAAAAATCAAGAAAAAAAGAGGGCAACTGTTCTTCAAGACTATTTCAAAAGATCAAAAGAAAACACAGTTACTTGGAAGGACAACTCTTAAGAAATTATAAATATTTTTTTGTTATTTTTCACTTACATAGGATCATTGCTGGTCATTGGGGACTGGGAGGTGTTCCTCTTTTTCCAGTCTGTGAGATCTGTGCTGTTGGGTGGTTGCTCTCTCTCTGTAGCATTCAGCTTCTTCAACCAGTAGACATGACTGATGTTTTCAGGGTCTGATACTGGGTGGTGCTGTTGAGATGATCCAGGGTTTAAAGTTGCTGCCAGTGGTTGGTCGCCAAACTGGAATGGCTGAGGCTCGGTGATTAAAGGCAGCGGAAGTTGCATGTGGGGGCTTTCAAGATGAAACTTTGGGAGAAAACTCATTCGTGTGACAGGCTGGTCTTGAAGAATGTGAGATGTTTGTTGGAGAGATGGGGAATACTGCAAATTAGTTTGCTTAGTTGGAGAAATTTGTGAAGATGCCTCATTTTTGGAGAGAATATGCCTTTGGTGGAAAGAATGAGTTTTTAAATGATAAGATTCACCTTCTGAAGTAACTTTCACTGAATCAGACGGTCTAATTTTATACTGGGAAACAGAACTCTGTGTTGGAACTGGTGTATCTGAACCCATCAAGTCACTGACCATGTTGGTTTTTTGATTCACCAGAGACTCATTATTTTCTTTAGATTGCTGTAACTGATGTGATGACGTCAGTGTCTGAATTTGAGTGGGCTGATAATGAATGGTCAGACCAAAAGCCTCACCAGTAGCTACTGCTGTTGAACCATATATTACAGGTGGTCGACTTGTTGAAATTAAATGTGAATCCTTTTTCAGTGGAAGTTGGGAGTTGAGATCTCCTGACAGGAAGTTTGGATGTGGAGGAGGTGGTAATATGGGAGGCTGCATCTGTGTACCAAACAGCTGGGTAGGATGGATCACTTCCTCCAAAATCTGATCAGGCTTTGATAGTGTCTTTAATTCAGGTATGAATCTTCTTGAAAAGGTTGGTGATGTGGTGGTGTTGCTGCAGCTGAAACCTGGAAATTTCCAGAAAAATGGTTAGCATTTCTCCTTTGTTGTTAAGTGAGATATAACTATTAATAAAGGAAATGTGATTTATTGAATTTGTCTATTATTCAGTCATCAGCTGGGTGTTTCTAAAATGAAAACTTTATTTTTTAATAGAGCGGTTGCAAAAATATCAGGACCAAATTGTTGAAAGGTCTTAAGATGATCTCAACAAATTGAATTATTATTCAAACATGATTGTTGAAAGCATCTTTTAAGCATTACTTGCACAAGAATCTCAAAGCAGTAATCATCCATTAATAAGATATAATGTGATGGTTATTAAATATTTGTTTAATGGGCTTATAAACAATTCTGGCATACTTTAATGACTGATAGTTGGTGTTAAGTCTCACACACTTATATTTGTCAGTTTGTCAAGAAGGTCCGGTGTTCAAATCCCAGCTGGGAGGTTTGAATGTTCTCCCTGTGCATGATTATCAGGCTGCTCCAGCTTCTTTCCACCATCCAAAAACGTCTGCTAGGTTAACTTGTCAGTCTAGACTGCTTTTAGGTGTAAGAGTATTCATGGTTGCATTATCTGTCTCTGTGTTGCCCAGTGATAGACAGGTTATCTTTTCAGGATGTGTCCTGCAGAGTTAGGCAGCAGCCCTCTGTGACCCTGCAGGGATTAAGCAGGTACGGAAAATGCTTTAGTGCATAGGCTAGTCTTTCTATCTGCACACACTGACACAATCTAGAGTCAGCACACACCTTCAGTTATTACAACCAGAAACTAGTGATCTGGGTATAGTGACAGACTCAGACCTGAACTTTTAGAAACACATAAAGACAGTTTAAAAATCAGCCTTCTATCACCTGAAAAACATTTCCAGGATTAAAGGACTAATGTCTCAACAAGATCTCGAGAAACTCATCCATTGGTTATTGCAACAGTTTCTTAACAGGTCGGCATAAAAATTCAATCAGACAGCTGCAGCTGATCCAAAACGCTGCTGCTCGCGTTCTCGCTAAAACCAGGAAAATAGAGCACATCACCCCAGTTCTGAAGTCCTTCCACTGGCTCCCTGTAGCTCAGAGAATAGACTTTAAAATACTTCAGTTAGTTTATAACCACTGAAAGGCTTAGCACCAAAATACACTAAAGACCTGTTGTCATTGTGTCAACCTTCCAGACCACTCAGGTCTTCTGGTTCTGGTCTGCTCTGCATCCCCAGAACCAGAACCAAACATGGAGAAGCAGCTTTCAGTTTTTATGCACCACAAATCTGGAACAAAGTTCCAGAAAACTGCAAAACAGCCAAAACACTGCGTTCCTTTAAATCAAGGCTAAAAAGCCACCTGTTTAGAGCTCCCTTTGATTAGTAGTAAGTGGAACATTGATCAGTATTTTTGAATTATATTCGCTTGATGATATTTGCTTGATTATCCTCATGATTTTGATGCATTTATATTTGCTTGATGATTTTGAAGATTTTGCAGTATACCTGATTGATGTTTTTATGATATGCACCTTGAACTGACTTGCTGCTGAAATGTGCTATACAAATAAACTTGGACTTGAACTTGAACTTAAGAGAGTCAAAACCTAATTGTAAACATTATGGAAGTACGCTCTTGTCTCTCATTAGTTTTATGCTCATAAATATTTTTCATACACTTTATTTAACTGTTTAGGATCACAGGAGGCTGGAATCTGTTCAAGCTGCAGCCTTTTAATTCATTGTCATTAAAGTAAAGCAACATTATTCTGACAGTTTCTGAGAGTTTTCTGTTGCTGTGATTCACTTTGTTTTTGAATTTTGAAGCCTTTAGGCTGAGTGATTAAATCACTTCAAGAATCACTTGCTTCCAATTTAGGCTCTTTCATGTGGCAACAAGAAGGATACTGAGTGAACAGCTTATCCCAAAGCCAACACAGAGGCAAAGAAGATAAGCAATTATGCACATTTATTACCCTAGTGAATTTAATAGCATCAGTTCATCTCAAATGCATTTTTTCTAGCAATGGAAGAAAAGCTTAGTGTTAGCTGTCTTTTGTATTTTTACTGATTGTATTTTTCCATTTATTCAATGCAGCTGTACAACAAAATGACAAAAATCTGTCAAAATCATTTATAGAAAACAACTAGACCATGGCAGGTGAGGTAACAAGAACCTGATATGCTTTCCAACATCTTTGGTTTCAAAGAATTTGAATAACTAAAGTAAAAAAAAAAAGAAGAAACAACTATTCCAGCTGATGTCTTCAAAATCTTGAAACAATGGTTTATCACTGAATCTGTAACCGTCTAAAGAAACAAATTTCACACTCAGACATTAAAAAAACGTAAGCTATCAATCAAGCAAAACGGAAAATAGAGTTACAGTCACCAACAGAGCTCTGTAGGTTGCGTTTTCTATAAGTACATACATGTTGGTATCTTTTGCTGTGCCAGCACATGGGGATGAGAAGCTGGTTGAAGGTTCTGCTCAGCTGAAGATCTCTTTGGCTGGGAAACATGATGATCTTCACTCACATTAATGCTCTTAAAATTAAAAAAACAAAGGATTTCATGAGAGCAAGTTCATTTCATACTGAAATATCATTAACCACAAATGTGCTATGTGGATGAAAGGCCACAGATATCACAAATGTTGCATGTTATGATGATAAATGATGGAATGTCGCCACTTATGAAGGTTTGTTGCGCATGCTACTCGTGAAAGCACCTGGACTGAAATAATGTATGGAAAGCAAATAAACAGTCTGCACAATGATTTTTCACACAAGCCTGAGGAAAGATTTTCACATCCATACTCACAGCAGACAGAACCAGCTCTGTCTGCCTCCCTCTATAAGCGGGACGATCTTCGGCTTTGCAACAAAAACAGTATGAAAGAGAATCAGCAAACAGAAACTCATGCAGGTTGGTTTGAAAGTCTCCTTTTTCAAAAATAACATGTGAGTCATTTTAGTTTTCTGTGGATGATTTGTTGAAACGTTAGATTGAAAATAAATCCCATATTAACACAGTGTATACACTCAGTAATTCTGCAGTGAAACAAATGAGTGCTGCAAGCCTTTCTGCTATGTTATCTCCACCTCATCCAACAGGTTGTTTTTATTGTATTTAGGTGTGGGGACTGAGATGGCCATGGAAGAAAGTCTATTTTGTGTCTGGTGAACCATTTCTGTGTTAATTTGACCATGTACACACTCTTTGAACAACATTCTTACCGAACTTCATAAAAAACTGAGTCTCTTCTTCAGGTGTCTTACCTGGCACTTTTCTGCAGCGTTAATGGGATTTTCAGTTGTACATTTAATAGTAAACCTTTAGTGAGATGAGGCGTCTTAATTAACACACCTGTGACAGTGAGGATTGTGCGTCTCTGATGTCGTCCAGCTCTGTTCTCAGCAGTACAGGTGTACTCTCCTGCATGTGAATACTGCACTCTGGAAATGTGCAGTGCTCCACCTTCTGTATAAGTTACGAATCAGACAGAGCTGACATGTAGTTACATCTTGTCTGAATGTGAAAATTCTCCAGCGCACATCCAGATCTCACCATCAACATGCGTGGTTTCAGTGTGGCCGATGGGAGAGTGTGTCTCTGCTGCGGTCCAGCTGTATGTGATGGGTTGAATCCCAACTGCTCTGCAGGGCAGGACCACTGATGCCCCAACGTTGCTGCTCACCCTGCTTATAGAAGTCACGATAATGGGACTCACTGGGAAAATGAAAAACAAAACCAGCAAGGGCAAAAAAAAAAAAAAAAAAAAAAAAAAAAAAAAAAAAAAAGATCACTTTATGTACAAAGGCAGTACATATAATTTTGGCCCAGGAATATTTTTAGTTGCTGAATATGTATTGATTAGCTGAGAGGTCACCTAAAAGATATTGATTGTGACAGAACTAACGAGATCCAGGATGCAAGGATCTGAAATTATCTTCCTCCCAAATATTCCACATACTCTATTTATCTTTTTTCCACACCAACCCTCCAGGAGTCAGTCTTATTGGTTGAAGTTCTTGTCATATTTAGTGAACTTGTCATGTTTACTTTTTGTGGTGGCAGGACACAGAATGCTTTTGTCATGCAATACTCCCAAACAACCAGATGACATGTAGAGAGAATCTAAAGATTGTTATGGAAACTTGGTGAATCCAAGATACCACTTAGTGCCTCTAACAGTGAACTTTGCAGATTTTCTTAACCTCCTTTACCAACCTCCTCGCCATAAAAGTGTGACAATGGTGATTTTATGAGAGCGCTGTGGCAAACATTTCCACATTTTTTTTTCTTTGTAAAATTATGATGCTTTAATAAAAGATCAATTTATTTTAAAGACTTTTACACATTTCTGGTGTATCAGTAATTGCCTGTGGGGACCATAACCTGTGTTTTAGAGTGGATTCATTGCTCTGTTGCTTAAATTGGCCAAGAAAACAAAGTTTGACAGGATTGTGACTTCGTTGAAATTTCAGATTAGTGAATGGTTAAATGTGAGCCTGCCCATTGCCTTCCTACGCAATTCTGCTCGATTCTCATCTCCCTTCTATGCCCTGCCTGGACTTTCTCCGGTAGAGAATCTGTACGAAGCTAAGCATAGAAAAAGGGGCTGGTTTTTGCCAGGCTAGTTAAATGTGCTTAATACCCAGGAAAAATAATATTCCTGTAATTTAATGTATCACAACATCATCATGAATGTAGACTGGTCTTGTCTTGTATCCCAGAACCTACTTTAGATATAAATTCAATACGTTATAAATATAAAGTAAGAGTAAGTGTTACCAGCAACTCTCAGCAGGGCTGTGTTGTGGCTTTTTCCCAGGATATTGGACGCCTCACACACGTAGACCGCCTCATCGTAGCTCCTGGCTGACTGGATGTAGAGAGTAGCATTTCTCTGTCTGAATAAGAGGGATATACTTATTCAGACAGAGTATTGCCCAAAAATTTTAAGCCAAAACTTACCCCCATATGAGGTATGAGGTAAAGGCCAGAGTTAAGTCACTTAATAAGTAAGATATTTTATTTTTTTCAGTAACTAAGCACTTGATACAAAGTTAGTGAAAAAGCAAGCAAAGCCAAAAAAACCCTGAAAAAAATGCATTAAAAGCCTGGTAAAACAAGAAAGTCATGTTTTTTGCAAGAATGAAATAAATAATGAAGCATACCTTGTGAATTTTTCAACAGTATTACTGATTAAAATTTTGCATTGATGCACTGAAGTGTTTTCTTCAATGCACCAAAATGGCCATTTACCCCAGTGCGATCTGTCCTCCGGTTTTCTTCGAGTGGCCTCTTTTCATCCAGCTGATGGAGGGCGAAGGATGACCGGACACCTCACACTCCAGCACAGCTCGGGCTCCCACAGGAACCGTCAACACTGTGGGCCACAATTTCACTGAAGGAGGGGCTGCGGGATGAGAGAGAGAGAAAACAAAGCTTTCATAAACCCAAACTCATTTGTTTTGAACCAGTATGGGGCACCAGATTCAGTTTTGTGTAGTTCCCACACCCAACACAGTTAGAGTCGCTCTTCTAGAAGTGAGGAATCTTTGGAGGTGGGCATTTGAAGCCCTGCAGAAGTAACTCCCACCATCATGCTCCTGGATGCTGAAGGAAAAGCAAATGAAAAAATGGCCTGTTATATTCAGTAATTCTAACTAGACTGGAAAATAATAATTTTTGAATAATTATATCAATTTATCCAATTATATGTTTTTTTAAAAGATGGACCTGTGAAAGAAGAGGTCCCCACTGGGTAGCACTGTCATGTCTGTTGTTGGAGTCAGAAGCTGGTTGCTTTTGAACCAGGACACCTCAGCTTCTGGTCGACTGTATGGAGGTCTGCAGGTGAGCGTGACATTTTCTCCTCTCCGAACAGTAAGGCTTGATGGCTGCTGCGCAAAACTCCAATGCATGTCTGAAAACACATAATTGCATGCTCAAACGTATGACAGTATTTGCTTTTTGATCATTTTGTCAAATTTCCAGGTACATAAATCTTAACTGAAGACACACAAGTCATGTTAGAGAGTTCAAAGTACCGGCTAGATGCAGGAAAGCTGATTGTGACTTGATGGTCTCCTCCTGGTTTGATGCTTCACAGTGATACGAGCCTTCATCCTTGGTTGTCACATTTCTGATAGAAACAGAAAGAAAACTTGATTTCAGCAAGTAAAAACTCAAGTTCAAGGTATTAAATCCTTCAGTTTTTTTGCTGAAGTACTCATACTAACAAGATTTAGTAACACTGCCATAATCTTCACTGTGGTTGATGGTGTGGTAACTACAAAAAAAAATAACAGCACTCACAAAAATCTCAATCAAAGAACTGATAGCAAAGTTGCAGTGAAGTTAAAAATAAACACTAAAGCTGAAATAAAATCAGTCACAACATGAATATAAAGGCTGATATTGAGTTCTGTTGGTTTGTAAATTGCACAATTTTTATTGAAATACAATTGAAATTTTCATCTGGGTAAAGATCAGATGAAAGAAATTGTAGATTGGTCAGCTGCTTCTCCAACAATTTAAACAACATAATCCCAAGCAATAATATCCCATCCTCTATTTTCTGTATTTTTAACATGTGAAGAAATTTTACAATGTCTACCAATATACAGCACATATTCATTATGACTTAGATTTATAATCTCCCAGAGGGAAAAATGTTTTTGTACAGATTTCATGATAGGTGTCCGGATTTTTCTCTGTAACATATACAGCACTCTTCACAGTTATTAGTGGCCCTGGTAAAGATGTGTAACAAAAAATATTAACATAAATGAATCTTTTATTGGAATGATATAATTTCACACCAAGAAAATTGGGAGAAAAAAAATTATATTTAAAAACATTTATTTAGTAGGGGGAAGTGTCTCATGTTACACAATAGTTTTCAAGAAAATCATTAGTGCCCCAATTCCAACAATTCACATTAAATACATTTAACTGAAGCTTTTTTGTTTTTGTTATTTTAGTACTTTACTTTTTTATTTGATCAGTGTTTGGGAACTAATTTGTAACTGTAGTGTTCGGTATCAAGGATTGCTGTAAAGTCAAAGACACAATGCAAGTGACTTTCCACTGCCGCTACATGCTCGTCCAGGAAGAGTGAATGCTGCGAGTCAACGAAGCGAGGCAATCTGCTGTGTTTCCTTAGACAGAAACTTTTTAAACCACTTTGAATAATTAATTGAGCTTACTGTACAGTTTGATAACTAGAATCAATTGAAATGTATGTACGATTGAATTGAAATGATTTTTTTCTAAAGTGCCTTGAGATGACATTTGTTGTGAATTGGCACTATATAAATAATAATTAAAAAAAAAACTATAATTCCTGACTTTCTGTTTTGTTGCAGCATATGAATAACAAGCCTATTTCCAAGACAAGAAAGCCATCTATTAAAGTAAATGACAGTTGATTGTCATAAGTCATGAAATTGCTAAAAAAAAATAATAAAATAAAATAAACTTGCCCATATATGCGAGTACAGCAATAATTAAACATTTATAATGACTTTAGCTGCAATAAACAAGACTCTACACAAAGAGAGGGGATGGTAGGAGGTGTCAAAATAAATCTCCAGAGCTCAATGTTGGGAAACTGCAGCAAAGTAGCCTCCTGGGTCCCCAAGTCACTATAATATCCCTTGCATACAATACACATCCTAACAGGTTATTTGGGGGGCATGCAAAGAAAAGGCCTTTTTCTGTCCTACCATCACAAACATAAATCTATGGAGTTTCCTAAAACTGTTGAGATTTTAACTTGAGCTAATAAGATTAAGCTTTCCGTTAAAGAAAAACTCCAAATGTGTCTGGTATGAAGCAAAAGATGAGTATGTGTACAAAAACCTTATGCCCACTGTTATGTATAATGGAGGATCTGTGACGCTGTGGGCCTGTTTCTCTTAAAGGCCCTGGGAACCTTGTTCGAAATATGATTAATTTGTATGTTTTTAAATACTTTAAGTAATGCTTCCTTTAGTGCAAAAGTTGATATTTTTGTCCAACAAAAGTAATCCATAAATCTTTGTAGAGTGCCAACAGGATTTGTAGCTTAAAATATGTTGTGCAACATTAAAACTGTTGCCAGTTTGGACAGAAGAAAATGAATATCCCTGCTGTTCTTTGGAGTGTCTGACCTCAGTATGAGCAGCTGTCCATTGTTCAGGAGGCTGAATGAGGCTGAGCAGCTCGACAGGAGGCAGTCGTCTTTGAACCAGTGCACCATGGGAACAGGGAAGCCATGGACTGTGCATTGCATGGAGACCTCAGTTCCCATAGTAACCGTGATGTTGTCAGGGTCCTGGATGATCCTCAGACTCAGAGGAACACCTACCGGACAGATTGAGTTTGTCATAAATTTTGTGTGTTAGCCATGAATTTTTCAAGAAGTGTCTATCTACAGGTTCATGTCATATATAAAGACACTGTTCTCACCTTTCACAGTTAGTTTAGCCGGTTTACTCCTCTTGCTGATGTTCAGTAAAGAGTTGTGTGCGACACAAATATATATCCCATCATCCTGCAATGTTACGTTGAAAAGGTGCAGCGTGCCTGAAGTTTTCTTCTGTTGACCTCCTCCATATTCCCCCTTAACAGGAAACCATACAATCAGAAATCTTAGTAAAATGATCAGTAAAATTATGCTTTCACTGTTTTTTAACATGTTGTTTTCTCTGCTTATTTTTCCAAGCTACCAAAAACCTCAGAATTAGGGTTTTTGGATTCAAACCACCCAAAAAAAAAAAAGCGGTACGTCTTATCAGATATTTAAGATTGATTAAGAAAGTAGCAAGCAGAACAAACACAGCTGAGCTGTTTTGTCTGACATCGATTCATCTAAATGAATTCAGCTTTTGTTAATATAGAATGATACGATGGAAGCCATAAATTCTCTTTAAATTAATACAAATACAAAGATAAATGAGCACAAAAATCCTCAGGAAAGCACTGAGCAGAAGAAAAATATTTGGATGCAATAATAAAAGAAGAGAACAAAGACAAAGTTAGGAAAGATAAATAATTCTGTTTTTCATTCACTTAGAGGTGTTAAGCAGAGAATGTATAAGAAGTAATATATTCAAGGTTAAAATAGAAATGACATTGTTGACTGAATTCACTTTTATTAATTGAGTGTTGAGTTCTGGAAATCTGGGAAGTCATCAGAAAAGATCTGAACAATCGTTAGCAAAATCTGCTGGAAGAAAATGTCTGTAAAAGTAATTGAGGGGGCAATAAAACTATCAAACTTCTCTATTTAGTCAGTGTTTATCAGTTGTCAAACATCATGCAAAGCAGCAGAGAATAAATAGACATGTTTAATGTTTAGACAGATCTTAGAACTGGAGGAGCTCGACAAAACATCTACTTTTCAGAAAAAAAAATATGTTTAGAGTCTTTCTAAGAGATCGATTCGGATTTCAAAACAAATTCTGCCTCACCTGAAACTGTCTGCCTCTTGGGACCATCTGTCCATCTTTGAGCCATGTGATGTTTGCTGTAGGCGAACTTTCTCCAGACACACACTGCAAGAAAACAGCCTCTCCTTCTTTGACTGTCTGGTCCTGGGGATTGAAGAAAAAATCCTCCAAACCTGGAGAGCATCCCAGAAATATTAAAGATGCATTTGATGGATGTTAAATCTAGTTATTAAATAAAAATGAATATTATAAATGTATCTACCCAACAAATTCTGAACATCCCTTCTAAAACATGTGGTTATTGCTAGCCATTTTCTGTTTGGTTGCACAATTATGTAGAAACTATCTGTATGGATATCATGACATTTAGTAGGAAGTTGAAGGTGGTGAAAATTATAAAAAAAAAAAAAAAAAAAAAAAAACTTTTTCAAGGGACTATAGATCATGAATGACAAATACCTAAGGCAGAAAGCAGATAAAACAAAACAATCTATAAAAAGTCCATGAACTAAATCTTCTGGCAAATTAACAGAACCAATGGCTGATGAAAACCATATATACAACAAAAATGAGTCAAAAATGCAGTAAGAAACATGTTGCAGAAGATTAACCACTGCTAACAATAAAACATGAATTCATACACAATGACACTATATTTTTGTTAAAAATGCAAACTAAAGAGTTGACATTTTCTGATTAACAACGCATTCTCAGAGCAGTGCTGTTCTGGTTTAATTACTAATACTTTCTGCAAAAATATTTCCTCACAACTAAAAGTTGTTTTCTGCAAATAAATTGTTTTCTGTCATATATACTCATGTTACTTACTAAAACTGATTTTAATCATATAGAAAAGTTAATATTTATAATGCATTTTACATCTTAATGCATCCATTATGTTTCGGCTCATTGCTGAAGAATTATTGAAATGCTTTATCCTGCATATAAAACATGCATACAATTAAAAGAAACAGAATTCAAAAGTAAAAGTCAGATGGTCTGTCATGTATGAACCAACACCAGTCTTTCAAGTTCAGAAAAAAGTTCCTATATAGTCCTAAAATAATGTTATTGGAATAGTTTAAAGAAAAGGACATAATATGTCAGGTAAATTTGTTACAGAAAAACTGCACTGTGCACTCCTCAAATCCAAAATCCAAATTGAGATGGATTTTTTTTTTTTTTAAAAATTGCTTCTGTAGAAATCATATGCATTCCTGCATATTATTATTAAAGCTATCTGGTCAGTAATGTGAAAGATAAGTCTGCAAGACTCACCCAGAGGAGATGCAACTGCCGAGCCAAACAGAATGAACGAACAGACCAGGGAAGTCATCTGCAGGAGCAAATAGATGGAGATACAGACCTGCATCCTACTGCAAAGCTCCATCACATGAAGAAGGAAAGCGACATGCAGCTTCATCCATGTTATCAGCCTATAACGTGCACATAAAAGTGCACCTCCTTAAATATTTTCATGCAAACTGATGCATATTAAGTCCTGCATAGTGTTTTGTATTGTTCTGATAACTTACACTCTAAGAAAGACTCAAAGCATATCTGTAAAATATTGGTTTGATGCTGCAGGCAGTAACTACACTTAATATTAGTCTCTTTATCTCTTTAAATAAATGAAATGGCTCTGAACAGAGATCGAGTTTTTGATCAATTTCCAGTAAATTAATTCAGCAGATGAATTTAACATAATTCACTCCCCGCCTCTTGTTCTCTTGAGCCCTCCCTTGTCGCTTTGCTTCATTCCTATTTTGGTTGTGAGTCTGTGTGGCACCACAGCGAGCTCAGCTTTGTCCTCTTTAGTCCATTGAATGGGCACAGCCACTTTATAGAGCTCACACGGTGGCCCTCCACTCAATGAAAGTGACATGAAAAGAGGCTGCGCAGCTTTGTACTGTGAAGATCAGTTATTGGCCCCTGCGAGGACAGCTACCCGTCTGATCGTGCATGCTTTCATGATCCCCAGTTTGGTCATCGACGGGTCTGATCCTTTTTAGTTTGAACGTGACACAAAATTTTGCTTTTGCACTGATAAAGTTGCAAATAAGTTCTACAATGTCAAATTTGTATGGTTGATGGTGCCTTGTAAATATTTATAATTCTCGAATTTTTCACATTCTGTTGCATTACAACATCAGTATATTTTAATGAAAGTTTGCATGATATATAAAAGAATATCATACATGATTATCAAAATATTTACAAACAAGTAAAAATATTTTGTGTGCATTTGTCTCCAGCCATTCTCAGACTGAAGAGAAATGCAATACTTTTTAGAACCACATTTCACTGCAGTTACAGCTCCAGGTTGTTTTTAATGAATGTCTCCAACGACTTTGCACATCTGCCAGCTGAAATTTGTCCATTTGTATGTGGAAAAATTGTTGAAGTTCAGAGAAGCATCAGTTTTTCAGTCTTCATACTATTTTTTTCATTGCATTTGGGTTTTGTCATGGTCTTTGAGTGTTTTATGTATTGGTTCTCTCTTTTGTTTCTGTTAGTGTCATTTTAGTGTTACTAGTGTCTCTCCATTTTAGTTGCTTTATCTATACCTGGTTTCTTGGTTTATTCTTGTCTGGATTTGTATTTAATTCTCTTAGATCTGTGTTACTCTTTCTCCCTTGGTTTATTGTTATTTTTGAAGATATTTTGATAGTTCCCATTGTTTTAATTAGCCTCCCTCAGTTTCCCTGTCTTCCTCCTGCCATGGCTGTTTGGGTTTACTTGCTTGTATTCAGAACCTCTGTGTTTTCATTTCAGTTTCTCCTGTGCCTATTCTACCTTCCCTCAGTACCTTCCTCGGACTCTGTACCTGTGCCTTGTCATGGAAAAAATTACATTAACAAGAGTAAAGATGAGAAGAAGCAACAAATTTATTCAAACCTTCCAAGGTGAGAGCTAAGATACAGATTCAAAGGAGTCTGCCAAGTCTGCTCTAGCAAGCAGTTAGTTCTGGCTGTCTTTTATAGGCTCTGGTCGGAAGATCTTGTGACAGTAGGTTGCCACTGTTTGTGGGTGTTTCCCAACAAAGGGAAGAAAGGGTTGGTCTCATCTTCTGGTCTCATCTGATCAGAGCACCCTCTTACATATGTTTGCCGAGTTTTACAGAGAAGTTTAACCCTTGTTTAAACTTCTCCACCGGGTATCCCTTTCAAGTCTGCTGTGTTCCTTTGTTTCCATGATGCTGTTTGTTCACTCTTGTGCTCTAACAAACCATACAGAGCAGCTGCATTTATACTCAGATAAACATATGTTTGTTCTAACACAAAATTAGTTAGTGTTGGGATTCCCCCATAACTCTTCAAATAGCACTAGTATGATAAACTGTTTGGTTCCAATTTTTGCAAACCATATCAACCGTTAACTGAACTATTTTTAGGGAACAAAACGAGAATCCTGTGTGGACATACTTGACCATGTAAAAGAAACCATTATTGATGCAGAACTAATATTATTCTTGATTGCGAAACTAAATGCACGATTAAATTGCTCCGTGGGTTTCCTGTAGAGCCAGTGGCTGCTTGTACTGACACAATGCTAAGAGCCCCGTGGGTGTTTTTGTTTGTTTGACTACCAAGGCACACAGCAGATCATTTACACTGTTTAGCATGTCATTATTGAGGTTTTTAACAATATCCAAAGCTTTGCACATTAAGTGGAGAAATATTCAATTAATCATCTGAAAACAGAAAAATTATGACACAACTGCCAACCTAAAAAGACATGGCTGTCCACCTAAAGCTCTGGTCAAATTAAACCAAAACTCACCATGCTTAATACTAAGCGATGTCACGCTGAACATACCATTCCTACTTTAGATATTCAGATGTAGATATACTCTAAAATCCTAATAAGCTGTAACTCTAGCAAAAGATAATTCTGCAAACTACATGCTCAGGACAGTTGAATGCAAATGAATGCCACATTTTTTTGATTTTTAGTCGTAGAACACTTTGAAAACCACAAATTTTCCTTCCACGTCATGTTACTTTGAGTTAGCCTGACACATCAAATGAAAAGAATATTTGTAGAATAATTTGACAAATCCTGGAAAGTTCAGGGTGCATAAAGTATTTTTCAACTCAGCTTCCTGTATTATAAAGCTGAACACAGAGGTGCAAAACTTGCACAGCCTGTAAGAGTTCCTTGAAGTGATCCTGATCTACAGCCTTTGCACTGTACCATTTGACAATTACATAGTAGTTACCTGGATACATTATTTCCAAATGTTGTTGCAATATTCAGAACAGTAATTAACTTAACCACATGTCCAGCTTCTGATTTATGTTCTGTTGTATTTCCCCATGATTAGAGAAGAATAAAAATCTGCGTTATTGAGCAAGTTTGTGCACATAAACAATGAATTTGATGTTGGTTCCATTTTGCTTTCAGTAAGACAATTTGAAATATTAATATATATATTTAGTAAAAAGAAATGTTTTATTTTAGTTTAATGCTCCTTTACACTTTCAACACTCTTTACTTGTTTATTTTTTAGGATTATGAAGACTTTTTAGGGGCTGATTGTAAAAAAACTTGTTAAATGAATCTTAATATGTGACTGGCCACAGCAAATACAGGAACAAGTCTCCTTGGGGCCATTTCAAATTATTTACAGATTCTGAAAGTGTGGATTCTAAGCTTTCCAATGATGCCAAACACATGGAAATCAAAAAAGAAATGAAGAAGAAATGGCCATTTGAATGTTGGCACTCTGGAATCTAGATTTCTGAGAAAACAGCTATCAACGTTTCAAAAGAGTTCTCCCCAAATTTCAAGCATGAATACAACCAGTTATTGCTCTTTTTATTTTATCTGGCAGGCTAACACAAAGTAACATGACGTGGAAGAAAAATATGTGGTTTTCAAAGCTTTTTACAAATAAAAATCAGAAAAATGTGGTGTTCATTTACATTCAGCCCACCTGAGCATGTGGTTTGTAGAATAATCTTTTGCTACAATTACAGCTTGTAAGGATTTAGGAGTATATCTACATCTGAACATCTATAGTGGGGTTGAGCAAAATGTACAGTGCTATTTTTGTTCGCATCACTTAGCATCATTGCTTTCAACAAAATCAATAAGTGTTTATATCCATGCTAGTATCTGTACAACTCTACCGTTTTTCTATTGTCACTAACTGTAAATAGCTTGTATTTTTAATGCTCAGAGACATGCACATCTTGTACATTTCTAATTAACCAACTCAGTTGCACATTTCTCTGGACTGAAGTATTTTTTTCAACTACACAGTACTCCTGTTGAAATTTTGCCTTACTGTAAAGTATTTTTATTCTTTATTCTGTCTTTTATACATATTTTTATATTCTTTGTGTGAATCTGTTTTTCAGTTACTGCCTGCCACTGCCACTTTGCTGCTGTTGCACAGAAATTTCCCCATTGTGGGACAATAAAGGATATTTCTATTCAATTCTCTTATTTACCTGCAGCCATTACCTTGTTTTTATTTTCTTCATAAAGTTTATGAACAACGACTGAAGAAGTATATTGAGAACATATTGAGGACAAAATTTAACATGCAAATTAATTCCACATGATTTAATACAATTTGAAATCTGAGCATTATAGTTTTTACTTAAAAAACTTTAAAGCGCTTTGAAAAGGTAAATATTGTAAGCCTTTAGATATGTAATTCCATTCAATCATGTGAGCCTAAAACTTGATCTCAAATCTTTAACAGCTTTTGAGTTCAAAGCAACTTTTTCTTATTTAACAACAAAAAAGTCAAAATAAGAACCATCTCCAGCACAATATTGCTTTAATAAACATTATAGAGGCTCTAATCATTGATTAGACACCAGGAGAATATAGTGATCTTAGTTAATCTGTCAACAATTGATGTCTGGACTGTGTCCACATAAATGTAGGTTAATGGGGGTTAAAGTCATAGCACAATCAACTCTCATCTATGAAGTGAATGTGGAACTGTTTCCAGAAGTGAGGTCATTTGAATACAGCTTCAGAAGAGACCATTTTGATTAGAGAACTGCTTTCATACTGAAAATCTTGGCCATTTTTGCATTCCTTTTCAAAACTTCTGAGTGTTTCTATTGGACTTTGGCTTTTTAGTGATGAGCTTCATTTGCTGACAGTTGGTGTCAGTTCCATGTTTACAGAATAAGCTAAAATGTGGACAAATTTTAGCACTGCACACAGGATGTTTTAATGATAAATTAGTCCATAGAAAATACAAGCAGAGCTGACAGTTCACTGGCTTTCTGGTTTACTACTCACTCACATGGACATGGCTGTAGACAGTGCGCTATTACGGCCAGATGAAGTCCTTGCAAATGGAAATTGGCGGTCTGTTCAGCATAATCAAATGGAAATGAAAATACAATTGTGCCGATTTATAATATATTCAGGGAGGGCTATTTTAATGAAGAGCAGACATGGTTAGTGAAATATTACATCAGCAGCAAGAATGAAAATATTGTTAAAAGTTTGCAGTTTCTTGTAGAGATGTAAAGAAAAGTAAAGGAAACAGCAACATAAATATTCATCAGTTTATTTGTGTCCTTGCAGAGGGTGTCAATGAATATCTGCTGAACAAGTCATGTCAGCAGTCTTCCTAACGATTTTGTATGACTTTTCATAAGAATTAATCTCTTTTAGAAGGCGTAATTTAATATTCACTTTTTATTAGTTTTTCAGTGAAATGGAGCTATACAATACAGGAGTTTCATTATTGAAAAGTCATTTTTATTGATAAAAAGGCAATGAAAAAAAGCATCTTATTTTCAGTAAACTTCCCATCAGCTTTAATCATCAAAATCCCACTCAAGCTGAATGCCACAATGATTTATTATTACTTGTTAGATAAACATCATCCTGCAGACACTCCTTGTTTTTCGATATATTTGGAGGGAGTACCTTTTTTTTTTTTTTTTTTTTTTTTTTACAGACATAGAGCTCATAGTAGGCCTTAAAGATTTAAATAAAGTCCTGTTTCTATTATGATTACCGTACGTTTGTAGTTATTCTTGCTCAGGCAGATTAAAAAAGGAATATCAGAATCATCTGGGATTTATACATTATGTTGGGTGATTTTTAGCTGAATATGTGTTAATTAAAACCCAAGCTGTGCAGCAAGAACAGAGACAACAGATGTAAGAAGGAGGAGGCCTGGAGAGATGAAGATGGGATGTGCAGTGCCATGGAGTTCAGTTAAACACAAAGCCTGCTCCAACATTTGATGAGTCTCAGCATTGATGCCTGGAAGATACAATGTTTTAATGGCAGACTTATGTCTAATTTAAATAAAATCTGTTTCTGAAAGACTCATTTTTAGATCTTACCATGTTGGGACCACTCCCTCCAGGCATGCACATATTCAGGACCATATTCCCCTAGAGAAGCTGTTTTAGAGGCACAAAACAAACTGCAGCTAAGTTTTCTTTTTGCATATGTGTGCCAATTCTGTGATAACTCCATTCATACCTTTGGAGTGCTCTGTCAGAAGGTGCTTCAGCTCTCTGAGGGCTCGGGTGAGGTTCTCCAAGCGGTGCTGCAGATGGAGGTTCTCTTCCTTGAGAGTATGAATAGTGTCCTGCAGCTCATATGCTGAGCTACACTGCGAAAGCAGAAGTATCCACCACAGCACTGTAGTGACTTGTATAATGGACAGCATCTTTGGATCGATTGATAACTAAATGTCTGTTGGGTGGCTGGCCAATGAGCGACTCATATAATCCTGCTGGTTCTGTCTGCACCTTCTTAGTGCTTCAAAGTCATGTGGAAGTGTTAAACTTATTCAAGAGCTGGCCTTTTTCTGTTTCTGAGTCAAAATCGATTCACTAATGGCTAAATAAATGATCCCGGCCCTCCGACCCACTTTAAATGATCAATTGTTCTGTTTTGGTTCTAAAAGCCAAAATTAGTGATACAGAGATCTAAATGTATTAGTGGTTAAATTGGTATACATTGTCACTTGACCTTAAATAAATAAATAGAATGTTAATCATATCTGTCACTGTAAAGAAAGCATACAATCCAGATGCAATGGTTCACCTACATTCCCATGGCCATGAGAAACAAATTATGACTGAAAAGCAAGTTTGCCTATATGCCACTTAATTTTCTAAGTGTCATTCGCAGGCACCATTCATCTCATATAACTTGGCTATTCATTACACTGCCTTGCTAAATGGAATTGTATTTGTTTAAGTTACAGTTAGTCTCTTTTTATTTTTTAAGGCTGAAGAACGATACATGACCTAAAGAGCTACAGGTAGGGTAGTGGAGCCAATATCGAAATCAAATGGGGATGATGATTGTCACAATGCAAATAAATGGGTCTCAGAAAAAAAAAAAGATTCTCAATTTATCCACCTCATTTCATCTGAGACCATCCTCTACACTGGCACACCCCAAGGTTGTGCTCTCAGCCCACTCTTAGACTCGCTTTTGACACATGGTGGAATCCCATTCGTAATACAAAATACACATTAAAATTTTCAGGCAGCACGACCCTGGTAGGATAGTAACCAACAAGGATAAAGCAGTCTACAAAGAGGAAGTCCTCAGATCTCTGCTTCTCAACACCAGCAATACAAAAGAACTTGTCATCAACTTTTGGAAACACAAGCGTACAACACATTCCAGCCTGGTGGAGAAGAGATGGGACTGTCAGGGAGTTTCAAGTGACTTGGGAATAATCTCTAAGGTATATGAAATTCCAAGATCTAACACAGACTTTTCTTTCTGTGACCTTCCAGAAAAACAGGGGTTCTCCAGAAACTTCTCAATAACTTCCACCAGTGTCATGTAAAAACTGTCTTGAGTTCTGGATTTACAGAGTAATTCTCCAACTGCACCTCAGTGGAGAGAAAAAAAATGCAACAACTCCTCAAGACAGATCATTTCTGCCCCTCCATCACTCCTGGAACATGTCCACTCGACCCGGTTGAGAAATAGAGCAGAAAACTTCGGATCTGACTGTACACGCCCAGAAGTACGACCTTTTCAGTCCCTTCCATCTGGTAGCCTTATGTTTACAAGGGCAAGAACAGAAAGATTAACAAAACAGCTTCTTCCCCAGAAGTGTGAAAGCACTGGCAAAAACCTAAGCTGGAATCTAAAACATTTCTGGTACATTTCACCGACTCCTAAGGTGCATGAAGAGGATCAAAAGTCACAAGCTGAAAAGCGGTGGTCAACGAATAAAGTTGTTTCTCAGCACTTCAAGTGTTGCTGGAGTCTTCACCTTTCCAAAAACCTGAGCTGGGCCGGCACTTTGCACCTCCCATTTCCTCTAACGAAAACAATGGCGTATTTCTGATACTTTAATTGCAAATGTACTAAAGTAGCAAAAATTGTAAAGGACACTAAAAAGGGAGCTAGACAGCACTCCAGGACATAATAAAGTAAAATATCAGATATCTGGAAACTTAAAAAGAAGCTGTTTGAATGCGGCAGCCTTGTTTTGTGTTTCTTACATAAAGGTTATTGCTGTATACAGGATTTGTGTGTTGATGTCTTATTTAGTGCCATATTTTAATACCTAAAGCTAACTTAATACAAACATCCTAAGCGAAGGTTTTCAAAATCTGGCCATTAAACCATGTCTTCTTTTTCTTAGATTTTACTGGCGGTTGACAAACAGCTAAAGTGCCCATTACCGCCACCTTCTGAATTGGAGTGTGAACCACAATGGAAATCTTATAATCAACTAAAAAGTTCTAATTTTTTTTTATTTTATTTTATTTATTTTTTTTTTAAGAAATTGAAGAAAAACGCCTCACTTAAAATACTATCAGAATTTAAACGTAATCTCTTAATCATGCTACACGAACCAAAAAAAGAGAGGCTTGTCTGCCCCGGAAGTGGTGGAGGAAGTTTCTATTTTGATCCGGGTTGATTTCCGGTCAAAGACGAACAGGATGGCGACACACATGTCGAAGTGCAGGACCTGGGGTCGGCTTCAGAGGTAACAGGTCCACACATTTTCACAGTTGACACTTTATAAGTGAGGGATTTAAGCAAAGAAGTGTAAAATCCCAGCGGTGCACGCACTTCACTGTTACGTGGAGCTTTTAAATGGTTGTTCGCCCTGGTTTCCAAAGATTAGCGTTCAGTAGCACCAAGCGTTAGCCTTCTCTTACATCAGTTTGTTTGCGTCAGAAAGCTGCAGGATCAATACTTTGTAATGATTTCTGCAGTTAATAGGAATATCTGTTAGTTTTCTGTGAAGTTAGACTGTATCTATCAATAGCTAAATATTTATTTAATGTTTTGTTGCTAAGTTGCCTGATCACAAGATGCTTTGTGGGCTGGGCAGAGATTTGGATGTTCTGGCCAAATAAGTCCTTTTGTTTATTTTATTTTATTTTTTAATTATCTGCGACGAGATAGACATGTTTCTTGTTACTGAAATCAAAAGAAACGGAGTAAAATCCAGGGAGTGAATGGGACCAACCGTCAGCCCAGTGCTTTCATGAGTTTCTCGTTTCCAGGGTTCATATGTAGTCAGGAAAAGGATGAAATTTGGAAGTATTTTCCAGATCTGTATAAGAATGAATATTCAACGTTTCGTTCTCTAAATGTTGCACTTGGTGTCTGTCTTTACTTCCTTCCATGCATCTATCTGTCCTTTATGTATCTGTTCACCCGTCCAGCCTTAAATCTCTGTTTGTTCATCATTCATATATCCATCCATCCATCCATCCGTCCGTCCATATAAGAGAACTCTAGGAATCTGATTGTCATATCTGGAGGAATATGTTACGCTTTAAGTTGGAAGCAGGAAGAAATAACTGTCTGTCAAAACAGTGAGTTGAGTAAACAAGTGACAGAGGATGGCAAGTAGCATTATCAGGCCTTTATAAAGATTGATAGGGATCACATTTTGGGCTAAAAACAAGTGGTTGTATCGTGTAGCTATTAGGTCTGTCTGCCACACTCTTTATAACATATTGCAGGATGACAAAACAATACTCAAGATGTCACCCCTTTTACCCTGATTCCTGTTCTAGATATACCAGCTTCCAGACTGAATCATTTACATACCTGCATTTGTACTGAATTATGTCCAAACTGAACCATTTTTTCCCGGTTCCTAACTTGTTTCTCAGTAATTGTTTTGACAGAAAGCAAAGCTATTTACACTTATCAGCAGTGGCATGCTTTTAAAATGTCTTGTTTATTTCAGTGAGAAACAAACCACAAAAAGCATCCTGATAAAAGATTTGTTTTTACATATGTTTGCTTCATTCTCTTGTTCATGATAAGTGAAAGAAGTTATTTCAAATTTTGTGTTAATTTCTTAATGCAGCTTGTTTTTACAATTGATAATAAAAAAAATAATTAGGATCCCAGAATAAAAGCCAACACTTGCAACATTTCTGTCCAATATTGCATATGTTATGTGTTTGATATGTTTAAAATGTGACAGTCAACAAATAAATCACTAAAATTGTGGATTAAAAATGTCTCACATGGTTTGGTTGGAAATTTTTTGCAGAAAAAGGATCAGCTGCCTCTTATTGTTTCCAATCAATAATACAGGCTGGCTTTATGTTTACAAAGTTTGTCAGAATAGATTCTCTGCTGTCATGAGGGTAGGGCAATGTGGATCAAGTGTGTAGTGGAGTTCTAGGAAACCACTCCTATGTGGGAATTTTATATGATTAGCAGCGGCTGTTCCAGCTACTGGATGAGTTTGGAAGCTAATGTTTAGAAAGAAAATAATCTTGTTAAGGATTTTTTTTCGAGTGTTTTTGTCCAAGATATTTCCCCGCTAAAACTATTCATATTTAATTTTAGTTCAAATTGTACAACCAAAAAACGAACTTGCACATCTGGTGCCGCTTTTTAAAGACTCCGAAGATGTTTGCAAACTCCAAGCCTGCCACTAACTCAGATTTCTTCTACATCATTGCCGTTAAAGGTTTGGAATTGCAGCCTACAGAAAGTACAGCAGTGGCGGAGGCTATCCCAATATCTCCCTCTCTGCACCACTGCCTGGCATCCCAAAACCAGTGTTTGCATCTGTGGATGGTCAGGAAAAATATGAGACCAAGATCACAACTCTAGAAAATGGTCTTAAAGTTGCTTCTCAAAACAAGTTTGGTCAGTTCTGCACGGTTGGAAGTAAGTTGCCATTTCTAGATTTATTATTAAAATTTAAACACTTTTGTTCTCTTATGTGTGAATTTGATCAAATGTTTTTTTTGCTCTGATTTTTAGTTTTAATAAATTCTGGATCTAGGCATGAAGCAAAATATCCAAGTGGAATAGGGCACTTCTTAGAAAAACTTGCCTTTTCTGTAAGTAAACAGAGGAAAAAGCAAAACATAAAAGTGAAAGAATTCTTGGGCATGCTAAATGATGTGTTGTGTTGGTTATGTTTTTTAGTCCACAGCACAATATGGGAGTAAAGACGAAATCCTTCTCACACTGGAAAAGCACGGGGGCATTTGTGACTGCCAAACATCAAGGTATTTAGCCGGAGTTCTAGCTGATTATTACAGAAAGGCTTTTGTGTCCCAGCCTCCTCTATATGAACGAGGCCATTTATTTTCTGTCTGCGTCTGGCCATGCAGAGACACTACCATGTATGCAGTATCTGCTGAGGTCAAAGGTCTGGACACTGTGGTCAGTCTTCTGTCTGATGCCGTTCTTCAGCCTCGCCTGCTGGGTATGTTCGTTTTACTCCACAGAGGAGAGCTGTCCCTGGAAGACAAGTAAGCAGTTTTTGTTTCCATGCAGACGAAGAGGTCGAGATGATCAGAATGGCCGTGCGCTTTGAGTTAGAAGATTTGAACATGAGGCCGGATCCCGAACCGTTGCTCACCGAGATGATCCACGCTGTGAGTGAGAACTCTGCAACCTTTATTGGTCTGTTTCAGCTGGAGGGCACTGAGGCGTTTCAACAGAACTGTGGGTTGATCAGGTTAATAATTGGGGGGGAGCCACACACTTTTGACAAACATTTTAGTGCTTTTTATTTAATTTTGTATTAAATTATTGAAGACTAGAATAGAAATAACCTGTATTGTCCCACAGTGGGGAAATGTAGGTGTCACAGCAGCAAGTTATAGTAGATAGGAGCATGCATATTCATGCAAAAGTAAGTTCTTTCTTTCTTTGAATTAAATTTGAAATGACTTTGAATCCACAGAAGTTGAGAGCTGCAAATTCTAAAAAACAACAATTCCCTTGAAATGAATTTTCTTTTTTGAGCCTTCGTTCTTAGTTCTCGAGCTGAAGGAAGCTTTAGAGGAAGGGATAAAATGTTCCCAAGAAATAAGAGAAGTCCTGTTTTCTTCTCTGGAATCAAACCCAACTTTTTCTATTTGTAATTACTCGATTAATTTGCCACACATTCAGTAATGTTGAAACAGACTAGGAGGTTCTCTACACATTGATGAACCAAAGGCTGAAAGTTTGTAGAGAAGTAGGTTGCTACTGTGAAGCAGAACAAATGAAATACAATTCTCTCAAAGAAACTTGCAAGATTACTAAATAAACAGATTTTCTGCATCACCAACTCAACTTGTTTACTGTAGTTAACCTCAGACCAGCTGCTGGAGCTAATCTTGACGTAATCTCTGGTACAAATCCAGGAAGTCTGTCAGAACTGAATTCAGCTGCTGGAATCCTAAATAACTGGAAGTCCTTCTGTGTTAATATTTAAAAAATAAGTTAATATGAACTTTCTTTAAGCTGGTGGTTTCATTAACATGAGTTGCCTGAGGTAAGTAAGACTCCTGTTTTTGTTTTTGTTTTTTGTTTTTTTGTCTTGTTTTTGTTTTGTTTTTTTTTAAGCTGAAGATGCAGGAACTTGGACTTGGACTTTGTTTTTGTTCTGTCAAGCTGCACTGCAGCCAGGGAAACATGATCCTTCAGTAAACAATAACATAAACCACATTTGCTTTAACTAACTCGTGTAACCTGTTTTGAACATGGAAGTGTTGGCCTGTAAGGCTTCTGCTGTCTGCCCCAAAAACACGGGAAAACTAATTGAACCTCTGATCATTTCCAGGCTGCCTACCGCGGGAACACAGTCGGACTTCCTCGGTTCTGTCCTGCAGAGAACGTGGACAAGATAGACAAGAAGGTGCTTCACAGCTATCTGCGTAACTACTACTGTCCTGAGCGCATGGTGCTGGCAGGCGTGGGCATCGAGCACGAGCAGCTGGTCGAATGTGCCCGGAAGTATCTGCTGGACGTGAAGCCGGTGTGGGGGGCGAGCTCGGCCACCGACGTGGACCTCTCTGTAGCTCAGTACACGGGTGGCATTGTTAAGGTAAACATCTGAATGTATAACTCAACCTTTTGCTTAGGACGGATGATGATGCTCCTTTCGAATGCGTTAGACGGAGAAGGACATGTCCGACGTGAGCCTCGGCCCCACGCCCATCCCAGAACTCACCCACATCATGATAGGCTTGGAGAGCTGCTCCTTCCTGGTTGGTGTTTGCAGCAGATTCATGAATCTGACTGAAGCCTTCTGATACACGGAGACTAAAATAACTCACTCCACAGGAGGAAGATTTCATCCCGTTCGCTGTGTTAAACATGATGATGGGCGGAGGCGGTTCGTTCTCTGCAGGAGGACCTGGGAAGGGCATGTTCACTCGCTTGTACCTGAACGTGCTCAACAGGTGAGCACGTCAAAGACTAAAATCCAGGCTCAAATCCTCAGCTTTGTCGCTGCATTTTGTCCCACTCGTCTTTTGCAGGCATCACTGGATGTACAACGCCACCTCCTATCATCACAGCTACGAGGACAGCGGGCTGCTGTGTATCCATGCGAGCGCAGACCCCAGACAGGTTGGTACAGCAGCTTTTGGTTAAAAAAAAAAAAAAAAAAAAAAAAAAAAACTCCAGTGGTTTTATTTATTTGTCTGAGCAGATTTCTGTTTCTCCAAGGTGGGAAGACTATACAATATGCAACTTCAGTTATGTTTAATAACGGGAATTGGCTACACAATTTTAATTTAATTACAGATTTTCTTTAATTTAGTTTAGGGCTGCTACTAACGATTATTTTAGTCATTGATTTGTCTATCGATTTTATTCTGACGATTAATCGGATAAAAAAAATTGGAACATTCTGCAGATTTTTAATTTAACCTCTAAGGCGTTTTTATACAGTATTAGTATCACATTAAAAGAGGCAAATAAACAAATAATTAAATTCCTTTTTAAAATAGGAAAATAAACATTTTATTGCCTAAAATGCAATAGCATGTCTTTCCTTTAGTGATTTTGAGCCAGGTGAAGCTAAATCTGCCACTTGAGGAGTTCTGGGTAGAAGATATTTACAGACAAAGGTTGTTTGGGGGTTTTTTTTATCTTAAATGCAAAATGTTCATATATTTTGTACAGTTTTGGCTCGGTTGCTGCTCTGGGTGTGTTGCTTTTTCAGCAAATGGCCTTTTTTAGAGTCCGTATACTCCAGTTAACGATTAATCCATTACTAAATTAGTTTACGATTATTTCAATAATTGATCAATCCCGATTAATTCGATTAATCAGTGCAGCCCTAATTTAGTGTTTCTTATTTCTGGTCCTCTGGGTCCTCTGTCTTGCATGTTTCTGGTATTTCCTTGCTGCCACACACGTGATTTAAATAGCTTGGTGATTAACAGGCTTCTGCAGGACTTGATATCAGGCAGGAGGTATTGCTAGTATTTGAATCAGGTGTGCTGGAGCACAGACGCATCTAAAACACAAAGGATTGTGGACCATAAAGAACAGGGTTGAGAAACACTGAATCCACACACAGAATTAGAGACAGGCTCAAGTATGTGAAGACGCCGCCACTGATGTTCGGATGAATGTCACGTAGCAAGTTGCACTTTCAGCCACAAGCTTTTTGTAGTCTTCAACAATTTTATAGCATAATTCAGTGCTGATTTTCACAAGAATTGCTGGAGTTTATTTATATATATGTTGTTTTCCTGAATCTTTACCTTCATCATAATGTCTGCACCACTCTCTGAGCTTGAACATCTCGCCCACTCAGATCCATATCAGGTCAGAGACGCTCCATCCAACTGGCAACATTTATTATTGGCTGTCAGAGTCTGGCAGCTGAAATGTTTTGGCCCACAAATATCGCATCATAGCAGCCTTTTGTGATGATGATATTGAAATTACGAAGATGATAGTGCTTTTACATGGTCCCACAGCATGATTCTGCCACCACCATGCTTGACAGTTGGTATGATTTTCTTGGATCTGGAGGCTTTATTAGCTTTACTACTTCAAACATTCTTCTTGTAACTGTTGGCAAACAACTTGCCCATAGGGGCCTCAGTCACACTGGTTTTCACCCAGTTCATGAGGTAAACATCTGAGGCGGTTTGGGCGAGATGACTGAAACTTAGACACAGCTGGGTGTTCAACCAGAAAAAGGATTCTAAATACACTTAGAGTGGATACAGAGCTCCTTCCTCAGCCTTGATCCATGCCAGGAAAGCAACTATTTGTAATAAACTTTACCGATCCTAAAATTAAGAGGGGGAAAATTTCCAGCCTGAATAGAAAATTGTGCACTGGAGCTACACAATGTATTGAATCGCAGTTGTCATATTAGTGTGTGTAGCATTGCAGCCACAAAGGACTTGTTGTACCCAAACCTATACTGCTCTTTGTGCTACTGAAGTGCATTTTTAGTGGTTGAGATGGTAAGAGATATTAATGATAAATTGGTGGGAAAATATGGGTTAATTATAAAGATGTTGCAATTTTCTGCAAGCATATCGCGATTTAATATTTTCGTGATATTGTGCTGCGCTACGTTGCTCCAAATTCTTGTTTTTAAAAATAATTGAAGTTGTATGTTTTTATGATCAGTCCACAATAGAAAAAAAAAAAGAGCAGTTTAAACAAATCATTGAAAGTTATAACAGGGATGCACAATACTCCTATATGAGATGGTTTGACTGCTGGCTGTTGGAAAGTCTTGAAAGTTAGAGTCCTTAACGTAGAGTAAAAATAGATACCTGTGTTCCTGTTGTTCAATGTTGATCTCCAGGTGCGGGAGATGGTGGAGATTATAACCAGAGAGTTCATCCAGATGGGCGCGAGTGCAGGAGAGGTAAGGATCCTGACAAACTGGCCTTCATTTGACAGTGGATGAAAAGCAAAGCCTTCACATTCCCCCTCCTTCACCCAGATGGAGTTGGAGCGAGCCAAGACTCAGCTGAAGTCCATGTTGATGATGAATCTGGAGTCCCGGCCTGTTATCTTTGAAGATGTTGGGCGTCAAGTTCTGTCCACAGGAAAGAGAAAGCTGCCCCATGAGCTTTGTGACCTCATAAGTACGTTTTGTTTTTGTTTTTTTTTCCTTCCTCTTTTGCAAATGTACATAAATACTCCGGCCTAACTCATGCATTAATAACTATTAACATCATTTTCAGGCAGCGTGACAGCCAGCGACATAAAGAGAGTGACCACCAAGATGCTCCGAAGTAAACCCGCAGTGGCAGCTCTCGGAGACCTGACGGAGCTGCCTACGTACGAGCACATCCAGGCGGCGCTGTCGAGCAAAGACGGACGTCTGCCGCGCATCTACCGCCTCTTTCGATAGATCCCTGCGGTATGGCTCAGGCACTGTTGTTAAAAAAAAAAAAAAAAAAAAAAAAACCCCGACTGGACGATTACACTAGTGTTTCCTCTCAAACACAGAACTCAGCACAGCTCAGTCTGGGGGAGGACGAACACCTGGTCTCTGACGTGAGCCTCTGACAGAAGGAGAGAGAGGAGGTTTTTAAAGAAACTCTTTCTGCTGAACAGCAGTCTTGGTCTGCTCTTTGTTGGGGAATCTATATTTATTGTCCATGGATAGGAAGCCATAAATCACCACAAGTTTGGTTTCAAAGGGACGGTTTCCTCCCAAAAAACCCCCCAAAATGATCATGTTGCTTCCCTGCTGTATGTTTATGAATGAATGCTGCACCGTGAGACTGATTCGGTGAGAGAAGGTGACTGTTTGACTTTTCATTCATACCTTGAGGTCTGTTCTGTTTCAAAGTGAGCAAACTGAAACCTGGAGAGGCTCAAGTATTTAAACTCATTTGAGGATACCTTTCAAGAAAAAGGAGTCATAATGGATGTTTGTAAAAAAAGGTAAATAAATAAAATTACTGGAAATTTCTTTTGTGGTTGTTACTTTAATTTAGTTGGATAGTTTGGAGTTATGGTTTTAATCATGTTTTCTACATGGATGCAAAGAGAAATTGGATGTTTGTTTTTTTTTGTTTGATTACTGCGTTGAAAACCTTTAAATCCAGCTGATGTGACTTACTGTGGTGTTGCAGTGCTTTGCAAAAGGATTCATATCCTTTCGAACTTATTCACATTGTGTCACTTCAGCTACAAATTTATTGGAATCTGTGTCACAGACCAACATAAAGTATTCTTCTACGTCATGTTTTTGTGTTTTTTTTAGCTCTTACGAATGATTTTTAATTGGATTTAAGTCTGGACTTTGACTGGACCGTCATAACACGTTAGTTCAGGTTGTTGTCCTCCTGGAAGGTCAACTTCCACCTTTGTTTCAAGTCTTTTGAAGCCTCTAACAGGATTTCTTCCAGAGTTGTCCTGTGTTTAACTCCATCCACCTTCCTAACAACTCTGATCATCCTCTGTGTCCCTGCTGAAGAACAGTATTCCCACCGCATGATGCTGCCACCACCGCTGTTCAGCATAAACTGATTGGCTGCATCTGTTTCTCCTTGGCCATGCCTGGTATTTCTACTCTATACTAACCCCCCACCTCCACCCCATTTTCAGATGATGGATTTAATGGATGGAACAGTGATGAGATATTCTTTGACCTTTTTATTTCACACGGAGACAATCAACATTTCATTTACCCTTTCAAAGGAAAGATGTGTGATACCCAGTTGGAGCAAAAACTGATCATTTCCACCTGCAGTCCCCGGACAGGTTGATGGTAATAATAATATGGATTGTGAATTGATGATAAATACTTTCTGAAGATATACAATACATCATGATTCACATCTTACTAAAACCAGTCAACCCATTTAAATTACAATCCTACACCCACTTAGTAAAACAATAGCTTTGCTCACATCCCTTCATTACTGAGTGCAAATCTGCTAAGAGAACAGCCATGTTTTTTTTTGCCAAATGTGCAAACATTTTGAAACTAGAAGGTGTTATAAAATATTCCAGGGACTCATAGCAACAAAAGAGATGGTTTTATTAAAAATCCTACATTTTGGGATGGCTGCATTCACCTCATGAGGTCGTCCTTGTGACTAGATTTTTTTTTTTTTTTTTTTTTTTTTTATATCTCAGTGTGACAAACCTTAGGGGCAGAGTAGCAATATGAAGAATTTTCTAAACAAATGTTTCCATAAAGTGTCAGATTTTCAAAATGTAGAAAAATCATTTGAAAAGAATGTGACAGTGGTGATTCTGTCTGGATTTCTTGTCATGAATCTTTGAGGCACTTTTATACATTGATTCAAGAGGCTTTAAAACTGTTTTGAATGCCTTTGACCAGCAAGTCACACAATAAAGAAAATGCGATAAAATCATAGATTTTAGACGGATTTGTGGAGACTCAGTGGTAAGAGATCCATGTATATACCAAAAATTGGCTGAACCGCATTTCTAAGCTTTTCAACATGATTTTTGAAGGTTAAAGTTGGATCTAAAGTCACACTTAGGTAAATTGACATTTTTAATTATATATGACTATCTAAATAATTTATAATTTTCCACCTATTTGTAAAAAACATTGCAACTGTCTTTTCTGCATTTAATGTAAGACTAGACTTTTGTCACCAATCAGAGACATTCTTCAACTCCCCTGTTGATCTCATGGCCCCTTCTACAGCATTTTTTCCATGAGTGAACAGGACAGTGTCATCCGCATACATGATATTGGTGTCACACATCAAAAGATCATTGATATGTGGACTAAAAACCAGAGGCCCCAAAATCAAGCCCTGCGAAACTCCCTCGAAACTGTCTTTAAAGGGGGACTGTGTGATTTACTCTAACACACAGTTTCCTGCCATTAAGATTTAAACCAGTTTATAGTTTTAGAATTTACACAATTGGGTACTGGGATTGACCATATCAAAAGCCTTTTGCAAATCCATAAAGACCGCACCTACTGCCCCTCCTTGGTCCAAGCTTGATTTATTTACCTCTAGGAAGTAGGAGCAATAGAGATGTTTTATAGCCTAACCCTGCTTTAGGCTTCTCCACAACTTTATCCCTGATCTGTCTGCTGTGCTCCTAGGTCTTCACGATACTGTTAGTTTTCTAATGTTCCCTAACAAACCTCTGAGGCCTTCACAGAACCGCTTTATTTATACTGAAACGAAATTACAGAGGTGGACTCTGTTTACAGATTACTTCTAATCAGCTGCACCTGATTTTATTTTGGGGGTACAAACACAAAATGAGCAGGATGGAAATTCTTGCTGCACTTTTCAGATTTTCTGATTGATCCTCCCTCTGTTTTATTGTTTTTGTAACCAAATCACGGTATTTATCCCTTATCTGTACATCACTGAAGGTTATCTTTATCTCTATTTAAACTCCCCCCAAAAAATCCTGGATCGAAGGTCATGCAGCCCTGAGTAAACTTAGTTTCCTGGAGCAGGAGAGAGTTCCACAACAGATGTGTACACAACCATTGGAAAATGGCTCATTGTTGGCTACATTAAAGCATATTTTTCTACTTTGTCAATATTCTATGATTCAAAATTAACTGCCATCTGATAAATAAATACAAAGAAGAATAAAACCTTGTATTATACCAAGCTGGTCCAGCTTTACCAATGTGAACAAAATGAAGCAGAAGTTCTTTTTCATACATTTATTACAGGTTGTTACACATTAGCTTAAATAAAAAGTTGCAAATTAAGAGGGGTCATGTCGACATGATACCAAGACCCACAGGCACTTTTTTTATATGAGCAGAACGTTTTTTTAAGGTCAGAATGCAAGTTCGTGGCTGTGCTACATACAGTACACTGAAAGTTTACAGTAATATGGGATTAGATGAGAGGTAAGGCATAAAGTTAGTTTATGAAGAGAACTGGATGGCCTAAATGATGGTAATAGTAGTAACCGGCATCCCATAATGAAAACATTTCAACATAGTTTTTACAGAGGTGAGTTCCCTGAAGAAAAGTTAAAGTTCCTCATATAAATAAAAACATCAGATTCCCCTGAAATGGAAACAAGTCGTCCCCTCTTTTCTCTTCTTCATGTTTTCTAAATTTTACTGACCTCAGCAGAAATGGCATGACCAAAGAAAAAGTACAGATATAAGCCAAACACTTACGTTTTCACAATAGTTAGGCTCTGCACTATAAATCACAAGGCATTTGATCATTTAATCATAAAAATGCAACATTATGGTTAAGGATGTTATTGAAACAGGAATTAGGATGAATGTAGAATGTGAGGTTGAATCAGTCTAAGATGAAGCATGTGAGTGAAGAGTAAGCCACTCGCTTTATGTGTTTGAGTAAAGAAGGCAAAATAAATAAAGGCCAGACTGCTGATGTCTGCAAACCTCTTATCTGTCTACCTTAAGGTCCCCGTGCTCAGTTACAGCCGTGATCCCAGCAGCACGTTAAGACAACACTGGTTTTTATTTTGGTCCATTTCCACACGTGGCACATGTTCAGTCGCCGCTGGACAGAGTTGATGGAAATGTTTAAGAGATGGTGCAGATGGTGCTGCTACTTTGGCTCGATATGGCCTCCCTCCTCTTCAGCTCTCTGGCGGTCATCCTCCTCTTGATGCCCTCCAAGTACAAACTCCGGTCAAACAGTCCTCCACACAGAGGAATACTGACCAACACACAAGCAAATATAGCTAAAGGAAAAACATCTTGGATCTGTAATTACTAGACAGTCGCATTTAAAACGTACACAGCACAATAAAAACATTTAAATCAATTAAACCATTTACTTTATTTCATTTCTTGGATCATTTTTGTAGGGACAAGTCTTCGGTATAAACAAATACCAAACACTACAACCTCAATACCCTAAGCTAATTTGCAGTGTATGTCCCTAGTTTGGGAGCTGCATGGTAGCAAAGTTGGTAGCACTGTTGCCTGGCAACATCCATCAGCAGACAATAGATGGATGGAGGTCTGTCCCGAGCTGGGCTTATTTGACTCCCTGACCTTTGGTTTTCCATCCGACTAACCCGGCCCTGGGTCTAATATATTCCAGCCCTAAATTTAAAGTTTGATCAATGTCTATTTTTTTTTTATCACCAAGTAGTAAAAGAATAACAATATATCAAGTTATGAAGACTGATTTACTATTGCTATTATTCAAAGGGGATGGACGGTGGCACAGTTGGTAGCACAGTTGTCTTGCAGCAAGAAGGTCCTGGGTTTGAATCCTGGCCTGGAGTCTTTCTGCATGGAGTTTACATGTTCTCCCCATGCATGTGTGGGTTCTCTCCGGGTACTCCCACTTCCTCCCACAGTCCAAAAACATGACTGTTAAATTTAGGTGTGTGTGTGTGCATGGTTGTTAGTCCTGTGATGGACTGGCAACCTGTCCAGGGTGTACCCCGCGTCTTCCCCAATGGTCGCTGGGGGTACAGACGATGGATGGATATTATTTCAAGACTAGACAGACCATCCACGCTACCCCACATCATTAACTGGAAATGAAAAAGGTTGAAAAATCCAACCTCTGATTTGAGTACATTGAGAAAGCATCCAGTGGTTTCTACAGAGACTTGCTCACGCAGTCGTATTGTGCCTACTGCTTTAATTTAGCTAAATTGTAAGCTCATAATGATTGTATTTTATGTCACATACTTCCACCAACAGGTCTTTAATGTTTCCAGCTTTGCTTCTTCAGAAGCAATCTTTAAAAATCAACAACTCCAGATTGATTCCTTCAGCTGAGTAAAATAAAGTATTACCCATTTAAATTTACAGTATTCGGTTAAGCCCAACATTATTCATACCCCTGGCAGCTTTAGGTATAAAGTAATCTTTTAATTAGTTTCTTCTGACTGAAAGTAATATTACTATTTTGCAGGGCCAACAGATTCCTGACTTGAATCTGTTGGAGGATCTGTGGAGGAAGAAAAAGATTGGGGTGATGGCAAGGAGGCCTTCCAACAGATTCAGAGCTCATCAAAAATACCTGTGAATACATGCATAAAGCTGGTCAGCCATTGCAAGTGAGACTGCTATGATGCCAGTAAAGTTTTTTCTTTCATTATTGAGAAGAGAATAAATAAGACATTCCATTTTTTATTAAACAAGAATAAAAATAAATGATCAGAAACAAACTTCTGAAAATAATTTCAAATCTAAACCTGTCAGGGGTGTGAATAATTTTGGGCCAAACTGACAGACACAAACACACAAAGATGTTTTTTAATGGACTCACTTGTCTCTTCCCGGCCTGAGCTTGACTTGAAAGATGGCGACGACGGGTCTATGGTCTGAGGTCTTTATGCTGGAACAGCTGTTGTATTTCAGCACTCGTATGTCATTAGCCTGCCTGCTCCTGAACACAACCCTGTCCTGAGAAAACAGGCGCGCCAAACCGCATGAAGACCTGGAACAAACAGGAGCTGAAAACAGGAGGCTGTCTTTCTTACTGTATATGAAGGTGTTCTCTGCTTGGAGGTGGTGTCGTAGTTATCACAGCCAATGTCGAATTTATACGTTGGAAAGAAGTGAACCGGTGCCTCTTGGAAACCTTTGAAGATCGAACCTGTGCAGAATAAATTCTGATTCAGAGATGGTCAACCAAGCAACCATATTCTCCGATACAAAGCAAGCTTTAGCTTTCGACGTACATACCATCCTTCATTTGCTTGGAGAGCTGGTCGTGCTCCAACAGAAGGCTCATATTGCCACCGACTGTTCGCTTCATGATGGTTTCTACTTCAGCCCGGTCTTTACTGAGCCGGAAGTTAAAATCCCCAAACCAGAAGACCTGGTCGAACCTTGTGGTGACGTCAGCTGCGATTCAAGAAAGTATATCACGTGAAATCACAATGAGGAATGCTCAAGGAAGACTTACATGCAGGTTTGTTTGTTTGTATTCTTCGAAGTTGATTCTTTTTTATCTTTCACATTTGTCATTTAAAGCCACTTTAAAGTCTTACATGGTGAGGAGCGATAAGGGTTGGTGTCTGGAAGACTTTTGGGAAGAGCTAAAGCCTCGATGATCTTGTTGTAATCGAGTATTCTCTCGTAAACTTTGGCATCTCCAGCTGAAAGAAAAACCAAGGAGCAAAATCATACTGAGATAAAGAGCAAAACAAAACAAACTACAAAACAGTTTAGGCTCAATTACACATTACTCTTTGAAAAATAAATAAAAACTGAATAATAAACATATTGACTGTGACCACAGATTTATACAATGAACAATAATATGAACGGCAACATGAAAATCTTTAGATATTCAGCAGCAACAGATAAAAAATGTAAAAAAATCTCTAATCAGTTAAATAAATGAAGTATATGAATTAAGGTTATTAACACTTATATCAGCGTTTTACCATCCAATATCAGTGAACTACACACATTAAATGGGCATATTAAAGGAAAAGAAGTAAGGTGAGGAATGTCCCTGTTAAAACAACAACTAGTTCACAAAAGAGCAGCGAATTCTTATGGAAAAAGGTTTTTTAATAACTTTTTATATTAAGAGTAAACACTTAGGCCAAAATGTTTCATGTTGTACAAAATATAGAAGGATAAATAGCAACTGCAGCCAACCTAAGTCTTTCCAGCCTTTTTGGAAAGACATGGTGAGCTGTTAGAAATCCTGGGATGTAATTTGCTTTTAAATGTCCTGTTTTGATCGGTCCTTTTTCAGATTAATATATCTATGAAGATAAATCAACTTCAATGAAACTGAACAAGGTGGAAACACTGACTTGGGCCCAAACGATCCAAACTGTTGAGGACATCTACATGATGGAGAAACTCAGACAGGATAGGACTCCAGAAAACCCAAATTGAAAAAAAAAAACAAAAAAAAAAAACATATGGAAGTGGTGTACAGGATACAGAACAAAGATCAGTGATACTCAGCCCAGAAAGGCACTGAATCAACGGCAACTACCAGATATCTATTATCTTAAAAAAATGCTATGTCAACTGGAAAATATAAATTATATTACAGTCAGATTTTTCATAAGAAAACCAGACAAAGAAGTGTGGAGAACACACACACTCCAAAAGCAGAGCAGGTGACATCCTGCGAGCTTCAAAACATCAGGAGTGTATGAGCACGTAAACTCCTGTCAATATGTGTTAAAGTCCTTCTCATGAATAATCAAAAAGATTCTGAATCAATCACGATTGCTCATGTATTAATAAGTTTAGCATTGATTAATTTTAGTGTTATTTAGAATTAACAAAATACTAACCAAAAATATCCTTGTGCTGCTGTTTTTATGTGACAGAGGTTGCTAAATAATAATCTGGTACTTTAATAAACCTTAATATAATTCAATACAGCTTAAAGGGGCAGTATTATGTGTTTTCAAGGCACATAGAATCATTTTATAGCACAATCAAGTAACTATGTTACCTTCAGTTGTTACAAAAATGATGTACATAACAAATATGACCTAAAAGAAATTTGATTTCATAATTTAACACCTTTAAATTTGGCCTCTGTCTCTTTAAGAAAGTCCTGCTCTATCTGAAATGAACCCTCCAGGAAGTCATCACAACAGCTATCTCTTTAACAACGTTTTTACCAGAGTTGCACCAAGAAGTAGCTTGTATAATGAGCTCAACAGGTACGTAGTTCCACCGGGTGTTTGCTAACAGGGACACCGGTGCTACTGGCTAGCCTGAAGGAGCTGAGTGGGGGAGTCACGGGGGAGGGCTGCTCTATGAGGAAGAAGCTCGGAAGCTTATTAACTGCAGTTTCGAGGATGGGTCCATCCAGGTGTTTTGCACAGCTGAATGGTTACCACAGGAGATTAAAGGATTTCTCAAACATGCATGAAAGAATCAAGGCAACACTCTAGGTATGTTTTTGATGAGGGAATAAGATTATAACATGATGTGAAGCTCAAAAAAGTCGATTTTACATAATACTACCCCTTTAAAACTGCTGCACAAGTACGCCTTCAGAAACCGTCTTCATCAGCAAAGACACCTACTCACATGTAAAGTGGGATGTTATGAAGAGGAAAGAAGTTCCAAAAAAGGTAAAGGTGACCCCCACAGCCCCTTTCGTCTTGATCTGAGAGATGATTCTGGTCGTGACTGTGGCATGTTCCACCTCTGTTGAAAGCCAAAAAAACCCCCACAAAACTTTATCAATAAAACAATAAGAAAAGCTTGTGTAAGTTAAATGTAAGAATTTTCTAAGGCCACTCAGATTTAAATTCAAGATGAAGAAAAATGATGAAAAATAAGTTAACCTAAACACTTCCATACTTAATAACTTTAGCAAGTTAAATAACGGTTTCAACTTAAGTTTGGTTTTTTTAGCTCAAGCATGTCCCTCCTGTACTTTTAGACCCATATCCCTAATTTCTTCTTATAGTATACAATAAGACAAATAAAGGCTGCTAACGAAAGGTTTTAATAAAAAATCCCTGAAATCTCTCTACACATACACTCTCCAATGACAGGAGTTGGTGGGTGGCATAAGGTAACCAGAACATTCCCTAAACAAATTACAAGAATCCAGTTGCACCAGAATTCTTATCCAGGACTAAAACACACAAAACAACTTAACGCAGGCAGCCGCTTTTCTCAAAAATGAAAAAGGGGCGACTGAGGAAACAAAGAAAGAACAAAGGTACAAATATGAGACATCTCAAGCTGCACTCTGAGGATCAGTATGGAAAATATGGATGTATTTTTTATATTCTACGGGCTAAAATTATGATTGCTAAAATGATTATTCAATCTGTCAACCTAGGTTGTCAAATATGAAAGCCTGCTGGCTTCTCTTGTCTTACTTTTCAGTAAATTAATGATAGATTTTTTTTTTTTATAAGGATCTTAACAAAAACTTTTAGGTATGCAAAAAAAATAAAAAACTCTGATAGTCTCTTGCATTTGGAACTTCAGGTCCCTACATAAACCTATATTTCATGCGCTATGATCGATTCACCATGTAAACATAAGCAACAGAGCAATATTAAAGGACAGACCTGAACAGAACCACATGAGGTCTCTCCTAATAAATATAGTAAGGTAGAGAACACCATGTGATGCAGTGTAAAGCATAACATAGTGAGGTCCCAGAGTTTCCTGAAGACAGGTCTCCCACTCCCTTCTGCAAGCAAACACATGCATACAAATTGATATAACTTACTTTGAAGTGTAATCAATCGTAACAAACCTCTAACTGGACGTACCTGTCAGGGCAGCCCTCCTGAACCCCAATGACATAGAAATCTTGTGCAAAGTCAGAGTCCGTTGGAAGGAGGAGATCATTCAAGTTGGTTGGAAGGAACTGAAAGGACAGACATTTGGTAGTAACCTGGTTAGCCACCTGCATTAAAGGTGTGTGAGATGTTGGACACTTCCTCCTACCCTTTGTCCCTGCATGTTCCATGTGACAACGTAGACACCCACTCTTCTGTCGGGGAAGTGGCGGTCCAACTCCTCAGCCCCGAGCAAGGCACCGCTTCCCAGCATGCTGCCCTCCAGGAAACTCCTGGGAGAAAGCAAAATCAGCATTTGTTTCTGCATCAGAGCTGCTGTCTAATGTAAAGAAAACAATCTTCTGAAACTAAAACTTCGGCTTTGTCTTTAGTAGCTGCTGACAAGAGAAAAACTATGCATCAAGACTTTAGCCTACGACCAATTTTTGCCTTTACTCCTGTCAAAAACAAAGCTGTGCAAGCATCTTCTCTGATCCATGCTAATCCCCTTTCACACCATAAAACCACTCTTCCTCCTGAAGGTGTTTGCACAAATCTATTTCAAGAACCTAAAGTTACAGTCAAGCAGAAACAAAAGGAACATTTTGGTATTTTACAAATTTATTTTCTTTGAAATGATCGAAAAACATCCAAGCTAAAGATGCTAAATTACATTTGAACAGCAGTCAGTGTTAATGGACTCATTTTAGGGCGCTTTATGATTTACATATTACCATCAACAGAGACAATATTGCTTAATCATTAGGAGTAGAAATTCAATTAAAAAGTCTCCATTATTGAAGTTGTAAAGCCAGGACAGTCGTCCTTTCCACTTAATCTGCACTGATATGGATTCCAGTCACTATGAATGTGTGTTGCAATGAAAGTGGTGACTAACAATAACTGCAGGACGAAATTATCTCAGTTCCATCCATAAAAGATGATCTAATGTTTCCTATGCTGAAGCAGAGAAGCGTTAACTCATATCCAACTACAGAGATCCCAGTTCTGTCAAGTCAAATGAACCCAATTCATTTCCATCCAATCCAAACACATAGTCAGATTCAGATCGATCCACATACACTGTAATTTCATCCAAATTATATTAGTGTATCAACAAAGTCAGTTGATCAATTTGTAAAAAGTTAAGGAACCCAGCCTACAGCAAAGCAGTTCCTCATCCTGAGCAAGCATGTTGTGACAGAAACTCTTATTATCTTCACTTTTCCACACTTCAGAGCAGATTTGGGTTAATGGTCTTAAACCCCTTAAAATCTCCAGAAAGCAGAACTGGTTCCAAAGACAAATTTAGTGGCTATAACATATAATAACTTCTATTTATATGCACTAAAGTTTAAACAAAATCTACATTCTCTTGGTCTTGTAGTGATGCTACACTAATCTATACCTTTAAAAGCTATCAGCATCCAACAGCCCTGCTACACCGGGAAGAGGAAGCTACACAAAGACCGTTAATGCCCAGCCTAATCTGAGTCCAGCACTTACATGGTGTCCTAAGTCTACTTTACCTGTTTCTTACATCCTGGGGTCTGATGGGGCTTAGAACGCTGTAGATGGACTTCATGGAGTTTACAGAAACACTGTCCGACCCCATGTTCTCCAGAAGCCGGCTGTCGCTCAGGTTCCTGTGGAGTCTCTCACCACCCTTCTCTTTGACCAGCATGCCATAATCCATACAATCCCTGTCAATCCTATTAGCTGCCCTTAAAGTGGCTGACGCAAAGTTCTTGTCCAGAGCAGGCAGTGGCCCTGTGGGCTGCACTGGAGACAGCCGCATCTTAGCAGATCTCCCCCGATAGTCTTCCAGGACACTCTGCTGGCTGTGCGGCCTCTTTTCGTGCTCCGACACCCTGCTCTTCCTGTCTTGGAGGACTGGAGATCCCACTGTGAATGCAGACAGAGGTCTCGTGATGGAGTTCTGCCCATTTCTCGGAGATATTCGGTCATCTTTAAGAGAGTCCGTGGAGGAACCCGTCTCTGCTCGGTCACTCAGACTCTCCTGGCTACTTCTGAGCTTCCTGGTCCGCACAGTCTCCTCCACAGACACACTTTTACCAAACTTTGAAAGTTTGGGCAGTGAGGGAGGGCGAGGTAGATACTCAGGGATCTCCCTCTCTTCCTGTCCTGCATCATTGTTCTTCTTGGTAGATTTTACATCAACTAAGGGGGTTTTGGGGGCCCTGCTTTCAACGTCACCATAGTCTCCTTTACCAGGAGCTTCAAAGGGGCAGTTGAGAGTACAGTCCTCTCCATTCTCAGTCATCCTTTCTTCATGTCTGAAACAAGCGGTGGTGAGCTGGATAAAGCTTTTTCATTGCTGTCAAAGACCTGCAAAGAAACAACAAAAAGTGTCTCAGTAAAATGAGCTGCCAATGGCCTTTCGAGAGGAGCTGCAGAGATTGCTTTTCTTCAGCAGACACAGGGAAGCAAATCAGGGTAGATGGGGGTGGGGAGGGGAGCAAGGCGATCTTGGATAAATGTATGAGGTGACCTACGTTGAAAAGGTTTAGATCAGGGATCTCCAACTCAACAGCTGCTGTCCTCAAACTTTTACATGCATCAATGCTCAGATGCTTAAATGACCTCATTATTACAACGATCAGCTAAAGTGGGAGATTTACTGTATTCGCCGAACAATAATTAAAACGTCAACAACTGAATTTGGTGGACTGGCTGCCTTTTAAGGTTCCATTTAATTTTGGGCTATTCTGTTATTTAATAACACAAAACGTGTTCTGCAATAGATCAAGCGCTTCTGTTGCATTTTTTAACAGCAGAACATGTTAGTTTGTTCTGGGCCTGCACATGTTATAGACAACTGGATCTGTAACTGGACATGAAGCGGATACTGTCCACAGATGCGCACTCTCTTTCGTGATTAAAAAAAACAAACCTCTAAGTTTAGTATCGCTTTTGTCACCTTTCTTTCGTAGAATATCTTTCAGATGTTGTTGTCATAGCTGGCATCGCTACAGATGCTACATTTAGCGGTTAAAAACTCAAATGTTTGACTCAGTCAGTTAAAGCACTGCTGCTAGCGAACACTGTTAGCCATCTTACTTTACGAAAAATAAAAATAAAGTTTTAAGTTTAACATTAACATATTTTACCATCTTTACGCTCTTAATTTCTAATCAGAAAGTGTCACAATCAAAGGAACTGTTTTGTTTCCACAACTTTATGGACACTGGGTACCAATTCTGCTGTGGTTAGCAATGCTAAATGCTAACTAAAGAGCAACAATGTAGTCTAGCTAGCTGAGCTAAATAACATTCCTATCTAATTTTTTTTAAGCAGTACTGACACACATGCACAGTTTGGTTGTGTTGGTTTATTCAACCAAATCGAAATTATAATAATGTAGTTTTACCTTCAGTGAACTGTCAACATCAGAATAGCAATTTTAAAATTAGCTCCGTGACTTCCCTAGCAACGTTTAACAACACGGATTTTGTTGCCAAGAAGACAGAAGAGAACAGATTTGAGATGCGTCACAGCGCCCCCTCAGTCAGAAAGATAGATTACACCTATTCCAACACTGTTCCTGTCTGATTTTCTTCATGAAGTACCGTTGTATCTTAAAATCCAAAAATTGTACTCGGGTAAGAGTAGCACTACTTCAACACATATTTACTCAAGCAAAAGTAATACGCAACCATTCAAGAAATCACTCAAGCGAAAGTAAAAAAGTAATTCGTAAAAACTCAATTACTGAGTAACTCAGGAGGTTTGATTTAATGTTTAAAAATAATATCATCAGTTAATAACAAATTTTTTAATAACAAAATAACAAAATTAGGTAGAAGAGACACCTTTCCAAGTCAAATTGTCTCAATATAAATCCTATGAAACTAAAAGTCACAGCAGATAAAGTATTTCTATTTTACAGAACAGTGTAAAGTACATCTGGTGAGAATATATACTGCTTACTGTATCTTCCTGACATTGAAATTCCACAACAGGCTCAGTAAATAAATCACAGAAAAATATACTTTGAGTACAAGAAGTCTCACTTTAACATGTAGGTGTCTCTGTATAAGGTGCATTTTTGGTTAAAACATATTTGTTCTTCATTCAGTGAAGTAACTTGCAGTGGGGAGAGTATCCAGAAATTTTACTCTCTTTATAATAATATTACCCAAATAAAAGTAAAAAGTATAGTGCAGAAAATTATTTATTTCTCTCAAACTTGAAACTTGAAAACACACTTGCTGTTTACATTAAAAAAGCTACTCTTTTAACCCAGTTTCGGATCATCCATGATTTATTTCTGGGATGCACCAATTTAAAATTTTTACACACCTAATATTAAAGTTTTTATTTGTTTATTCACTTGTTTATTTCCCAGAGTTGATGAAATCAAATTTATAAATTTTGTAATTATCAATTAGCAAAAAAAAAAAAACAGAAAAAAATCTGTTGTTTTAATTGATACACATAATATTTTAGTGTCATGCTTTCATTCTATTATTATTATTTTACCTCTTTTCTGTCTTTTCTTTTAATTTTTTTTTTTTACCTTTTAATGAAATCACAAAAACTTTCCACATGCTTAGCAACATACCGAAAGGATTGACTGTATGAACCTCATTATGTCAGGTAAAACAAAAAAGAGAAAATTGTTGTTGCTGAGGTAGGTCACAGTGAATGGACAATGTCAAGGTGAGAACTTTGATTGTTAACCCCGTCATCCTTTCTGTGACCCCCTGACACATTTCACGAAAAACAGCTGCTGAATGGATTTCTGAGCTCGCTGGCCCCCCGGGAATGTTGACAACCTTTCCATATTCTGTGTTTTTCTATGGCAGTGTTGCTGGCTCAGGGAGTTTGAACAAAAAGGGGCAGTCTTTGGGTCAAGTATAAAAGGAAAGGGTTAAGCCAGGTAAGGCACAGTTTGGTGCAAGAGAACAAACAACAACAGCTCCCACAGCAGCAACAGCCAACTGACAACCAAAATGACCACTGCTGGAATGAACATGATGAGCAGGGTAAGTATGAGATTCTTTAATACAGTTTCTTTAGGGATTATTTATATATATATATATATATATATATATATATATATATATATATATATATCACCAGACAAGATCCAAGGTGTAGATTGTGCAAGGAGGCCCCTGAGACAGTCCAACACATAACAGCAGGGTGCAAGATGCTGGCAGGGAAAGCGTACATGGAACGTCATAACCAAGTGGCGGGCATAGTGTACAGAAACATCTGTGCAGGATATGGACTGGAAGCCCCGAGATCAAAGTGGGGCACACCCCCAAAGGTGGTGGAGAATGACCGAGCTAAGATCCTGTGGGACTTCCAGATCCAGACAGACAAAATGGTAATGGCGAACCAACCGGACATCGTGGTGGTGGATAAACAACAGAGGAAAGCCGTTGTGGTGGATGTAGCAATACCAAGCGATTGCAACATCAGGAAAAAGGAACACGAGAAACTGGAGAAATACCAGGGCCTCAGAGAGGAACTGGAGAAGGCCTGGAAGGTGAAGACCACAGTGGTGCCTGTGGTCATCGGGGCCCTCGGGGCAGTCACCCCCAAGCTGGAGCAGTGGCTAAAACAGATCCCAGGAACAACGTCAGACATCTCAGTCCAGAAATGCGCAGTTCTCGGCACAGCCAAGATACTACGCAGAACCCTCAAGCTCCCAGGCCTCTGGTAAAGGACCCGAGCTCAGAGGTTGAGAAAGACCACCCGTGGAGGGTGAGAAGGGAATTTTTTATTTTTTTTATATATATATATATATATATAATGTTCAATAGCCGAAATGTAGAGGAAGCCCAAAAAGAGCTGCAACAAATATTGATTTCTGGCTTAGAAACAACTTGAGCTAACCAAAGTCTTTCTGTCTCAGATCGTCTTCTACGAGGACAGGAACTTCCAGGGTCGCTCCTATGAGTGCATGAGCGACTGCCCCGACATGTCCTCCTACCTGAGCAGGTGCCACTCCTGCAGGGTGGAGAGAGGCTGCTTCATGGTGTACGACCGCACCAACTACATGGGCAACCAGTACTTCATGAGGAGGGGCGAGTACGCCGACTACATGAGCATGATGGGCATGAGCGACTGCATCAGGTCCTGCCGCATGATCCCCATGGTAAGTAATTCCACACTCACATTACAATGACATCTGTGTAATACTCAGAGCTACAACCTGCTCCTTGTGCTTTCACCACAGTACAGAGGATCCTACAGGATGAGGATCTACGAGAGGGAGAACTTTGGGGGTCAGATGTACGAGATGATGGATGACTGCGACAGCATCATGGACCGCTACCGCATGTCCAACTGCATGTCCTGCAACGTGATGGATGGCCACTGGCTGATGTACGAGCAGCCCCATTTCAGAGGCAGGATGATGTACATGAGGCCCGGCGAGTACAGGAGCTTCAGCAACATGGGCTGGAGCGGCATGAGGTGCATGAGCATGAGGCGCATCACCGACTCGTACTACTAAACTCTCTTTGCACTGAATAAAGCTGTCATAAACTACACTCCTGCTGGGTTTAAGTTACTGCTTATTTGTAAACACCACAGATTTGGCTTTTTATCAAACTTACTGCCTTTCACATTTACAGTCACAAACTTTAATAAATTCTGTTGGGATTTTATGCGACAGACCAACACAAAGTAAAAAAAACTGTGAGGTGGAAGGAAAATTACACCTGGAGTGCTATTTATTCAGCTCCCTTTAAGCTGATATTCCTATATAAAACCAAGTGTAAACCACTTGGCATCAGACATCACTTAATCAGAAAATGTAGTCCACCTGTGCGCAATGTAAGCTTAGAATAAATACAACTGTTCTATGAAGGCCTCACAGGGTTCTCAGAGATTGTTCTTGAACAAATGCCAAGGCACAGACTGGTCAGAGATAAAGTGATGGAGTTTGATGGCCATTGTTGGGTGACACAGCCAGTAATAAGGTTTAGGGGGGAATTACATAGGGCTAGGTTTATTTGGATCGCTTCCCTGAGTAAATAAAATCATCATTAAAAAGCAGCTTTTGGTATTTACTTAACTTATCTTTATCTATGGATAAACTAAACTAACATGAAATCTGTTAAATTATGCCAAAAAAAAGAAAATTACCAGTACATTTGCTGTTTTTTACAAAAAAGATTTTTTTGTTTCATGGTCTGAAACACTGAAGTGTGACAACACCACCAAACATGGAAGAAATCTGTAAAAGACAAATACTATTTCACAGCACTGTTCAAGAGAAAATCAAAAAGGTTTTAATGGTTTTGCAGTAGAATTGAGAAGGTGGCTTCAGGGCATAATAACTGTGCAAGATAAAATAGCCCTAACAATTCAGACACATTGTTTGGCATTGACTTTTTAGGTGAGTGTAGTGAAACATCAGGGACACTCAATTTCTCATTTCTATATGTCAGCAAAACTCTGTAAAATGTCCCAAAAGCTGCTTTATTAAGAGATGTAATTCAACAAAGTAAATTTAAAAAAACATATGGAATTTTTATGGAGTGAAACGTGGATTCAAATAGTAAGAGAGCGAAAGGGATCTTGTAGTTTATATTAGTACATTTGTGTAGCACAAATTTGAAAGAAATAGTACAGAAAAGGGTAAATGATTCATCGGTACAAATTTAGCCCACTTCATTACAGTTCAAACAAATAGATTTAAACCTCAAATTAATTTGGTTCAGTCAAGTTCCTTCCAATTAAATGAACTTTCCGATTAAGTTCCACTACAATCATAATAATTTCAGTTGAGTTGAAAATCAGAGCAAAATTAACTGGATATGAGACAAAATCTGTAAACATATCTAAGAAATTCGTCAGATTAATTCACTTTCGAAATATGAAGTCCACAAAAACAAAACAAAAAAAAAAAACCGCTTTTAAATCTGTACTCTGTTATGTGACCACTAGGGGGAAACCTATCACATGTGTTGTGATTGAAAAGAACCCTAAGTGTAAAATCCCTCTTTTATCACTTGATTTATTAGCTCTTTGTCCTCATACCTTATGCATTTTCTATTGTTTATTGTTAAGTCTGTGAAATGTGGTTCCACTTGGAGTAACACTGACAGTAAAGTGCAAGGCTGTCTGGTGTTGCACAAGTCACCACCATGATTTAGGCATTGTCAGCTTTAACAGCAGCACATTCATAATTTGCAGACAATGTGCAATTTAAAAAATAGTTCTGAAAACAGTTTGAAAACCATTGTATCACATAACATTATCATGCATTTAGTCTTTGTGCACTTACATTTTATTGATTAAGATAGCCAAATATGCTCTTCCTATTGAAGTAAACAAAAGCTTTATAGTTGGAAAGGGATTTGATTTTTCTTTGTATCTTTTGCTGCCAGTGAAAAGCTGGAGATGTGAGTGTACTTTGGCATCATTCCTGTGGTTTCAATAGTCTCCACGTGGGTATGCACAATCAGTTTCTATTGATTTATTTTTTGGTTCAGGAGTCAGACTTTCTTGTAATCTTTCCAAGCAGCCTTAATGAATAGTTTTTCAGTCTGTCAGACTACAGACCCATTCAATAAATTAGAATATTATTGAAAAGTCAATTTATTTCAGTAACTCCATCACCAAGTGAAACACATTATGTAGATTAATTGGACAAAAACTGGTGTTAAACACTTTTATTTCTCTTAATCATGTTGATTTTCTGCTAACAGCCTATATAAGCACATTTAAAAGTAGAATATTTCATCAGACCAATTAAAAAACTATTTTAAAAAACAGAAATGTGTGCTTAAAGCTGTTGTATATAACTGATAAAAAAATATTGTTCTACATATTTGTGGAAACTGTCACTAGCGCTATCTAGAACCAACCAATCAGAGCCAGGAGGCGGGTCTTAGCGATGTCAATCACCTTCTGTGTGGCTGCTCAACCCTCCTTTGTTCTTTGCTATTGTGCAGCGCACAGAGACTGCAGTGAATGCTAAGGCTAGTTAGCAGGACCACCGATGATAGCGTATAAACGGTTTTCCTGTAAAATTAAGTTTTTTCTCGGCCATTAGCACACTTAGCGGCATGAACATGAGGTTTATTGACAGCACTAATACATCCCTCCTGGCTCTGATTGGTTGTTTTTGGCCGTGAGCTGTGCATTTCTTCAGATGGCAATAGTAGCTCAGGGAGGAGATGGAGGATATTGATTTTTTTTTTTATAACATACGGTCACGACATGGTGACAGTTTTAACAAACATGTGAAAAATATATATTTTTTAAAAACTTACATACTGCACCTTTACTGAAAAGTATGTTTAATAACTTCTTAACAGTTGTTATTTTCAAAAGGTACTTTTAACGACAAACGATGCTCATCAGGACATATATTCTAATTTATTGAATATGACTGTATTCATTTGGGTTTTAGCTGGTTTTTCACTCATTTTCTATCCGGTCCTTATATCGGACTAAGACAGCATTGTGCAATGTGTGGTTGTAAAGCTATTAAAGTGGATAAGTGGAAGGCAACAGATGAACTCTGAGACCTATTTGACAGTCATGTCTTTCACAGGTATGGAAAAGCTTGCCCTTTACACAGGACATTTCATTATATAATATTTTAGGGGGGTTGCAAACTTCTCTTAGCATCTTGCAGTCTTTTCTCAGGGTGAACTTGGTTGGATAGCCAGGTATTGGCATGTTGGCAGTTGTTTTGCATGTCCTCCACTTGTAGACTTGAAAGACTGATTTTAGATTTTTTTGAAACCTTTTTAAGTCCTTTGCCAGATTTATAGGGTGATAAAATTTGCCTTTCTGAAGACCTCAGACAGTTATTTCTATCTTACCATGGTGTTCACTCTCACTTTAGTTAGGAGAACACCTAAATATCTGAGGTTTAAACATGGTAAACCCGCTCAAAGTGAGGATGTTGTAATGACGTATACCTGATTTGATATGCCTTTGTACGTTTTTTGCCATTCTAAGTGGGAATACATGTGTGGGGTGTCCTAACTTATTCCTCACCAGGAATTTTATTTTTTTAATCATGTTTTACAGAGAATATTAGATGTCTTTTTTTCAGTTATTTATATAAATTGAATTTCTTAGTTTTGTTAAAATTTACATTAAATAACCATATATGTCCAGATATGTTAGAAAAACACAGCCTAAGTCAGAGTTGTACTTTGTTTGCTTAAATGGTACATATATGAGGAATTAGATTTGTTAATATACAAAAACCACAGACATGTAAAAAATTTGACAGCTAGATCCGTTCTAGCCAAGGAGCACTGCCGCTGCCTTCCTGTTATAAAAAAAAGTGCCCAACACTGAGCTGGAGGAGGTTTAGTCTGAATCTAAAAGGAAATAAAATTGTTATGTCTGTCGAGTTTGCATATAAACTTCCAGTTGACAGACTAAATAGTGCAATAGTAAGGTTGTCACAGTTTTAAATTTGGTTTTAGTGCTGCTCAGTTGTTGGAGGTATAAATATTAATGTTGGACCACCTGAGTTTGTTTCTCTGTGTTTCCTTTAGTTGTATTCTCAGTAAGAACAACAAAAGAAATGTGCTGGAATCAATCTGCAAACACCCTAAAACAATTATCCTGGAGGAAATAAACTCACACAAATCACCTTTATTGAAATATTTTTACATTTGCATCACAATGTTGAGCAGAAAGCATGGATTCTGATGAACATACAGATTCATCCACATACAGAGCTCTCCGTGTTTAGTGCCACCACTGAAGTTGCATCATCTCAGACAGAAACAGTTTGAAAAATCCAGCTTTTAATTTGAGTGCACTTACTCTGTGGGGAAACAATCCCAAATAACACTTTTCAGTACTCCTAACATTGTATGTTTTACTTTTTTAAGCTAAGCTGTATTTCTAGCAGTTTCTAATGAGCATGACATCCTGATTCTCTAGATTATAAATATGTAGCATAGAAGTCAATTTCTTTCAGCCACAGTAAGTCAGAAGAAGATCCTATCTAAATGCCAGCCAATTGATTGGCAAGCATATGAGGAGAAAGCCTTTTTTTTATCCTACCATCACAAAGGTAAAGTTTGCTAAGTTTAGGTTGCCTAAGTTTCCTGTGTGGAGTTTGTTAAACTCCTGTGTGACTTTTAGTGGAACTGTATGCCTTGGTCAGATGAGTCTAAGATTCAACAAACATTCAAAATGAGTTTGGGGCAGAATAACAAATGAATATGTGGAAAAGCCCCTCATGTCCAATTTTAGGTGTGGTAGAGGATCTGATGCTTTGGGCTTTTTTCTCTTCCAAAGACCCTGGAAACCTCGATAGGGTGCATGGAGTCATAAACTCTTTGAAATACCAGGACATTCTAAATAACAATCTGGTGGCTTCTACTAGAAAACAGGGTCATCTTTCAGAAGGTTAACTATTTAAACATACGAACAAACCTACACAGAAAAAGTTAATCAGATACAAAATCAGCTTTTAAGGGGGAAAAAAATCAAATGTTTTGCTGCTCCACAGCTGACTGAAATGACTGAATTTAGCTCCTAACCATGCTGCCAGGTTCTGAAGTGGTTGCTAATGAAGATTTGATCCAGGTGCGTTGAACTGGAGAAACATCTAAAACATGTAGAACACAGGCCCTTGAGGACCACTGATCTCAAAGAGAAATGTTTAAACATACCTGTTTGCCAGTGGTGTCCAATTCCAGTTCTCTTGGGCCAGTGTTGTTGATGTTTTTGCTGTGTCCCTGCTCCAACGAAGCTGACTTATCTCCTCAGAATCCGGGCTAGTTCTACAGAGCCCCAGTAATGAACCATTCATTTGATTCAGGCATACTGATCCAGAATTGGGATTGGACATGGCTGCTCTATGCTGTTTTAAAATAGAGAAAACTAACTGCTGTCCTCCTGGCAAAATGAGAAAAGAGAAAGTATTCACAGCAGGCGTGCCAATAACTGTGGAGGGCACTACCAACTACCTTCACAAATTTTTAAAATATTTACGAGGCTTGGGTTTAAAGTAAAACACATAACTTGCAACAAGGTGAATATTTGACTTCTGTTTGAGTTCAGTGGTATGTAGAACTTTGAATCCATCTCTGATTTCTTTATATGTGCTTCCAAGGGACCAGGCTGTCTTGTGTTCTTTCAAATATATATTGATCAGGGTTTCTGGAAGTCTTTTAAAGTTTTTTCTTGGGTATTTGCAACTTTTTCTCCATCTTTTCAGCTTAGTCCTTGCAGGTGAACCATCACAGTAGTGTTTTCCCTAAAGAAGACAAAGACTAAATCTACACCAGAGCTATAGCAGATGAACAGCATCTAAAAAGTCATGTCATTAAAGGGACAGTATTATGTAAAATTGACTTTTTTTGAGCTTTACATCATGTTATAATTTATTCCCTTGTCAAAAACATACCTGGAGTGTTGCCTTGATTCTTTCATGGGTGTTTGAGAAATCCTTTAATCTCCCATGGCAACTGTTTAGCTGTGAAAAAACACCTGGATGGACCCATCACCACCTTTGAGGTGCAGCTCCTCCTTGAAGATGCAGTTTCTAAGCTTCCAAGCTTCCGCCTCACAGAGCACCCCTTCCCCACTCAGCTCCTTCAGACTAACCAGCAGCAATTAGTAAACACCGGGTGGAACTGCGCATCTGCTGAGCTCATTATACGAGCTACTGCTCATTGCAACGCTGGTAAAAACAATGTTAAAGGGTTAACACAGAAACAGCAGGTGTAAAATTACGAAGTCAAATTTCTTTTAAGTCATATTTGATATATACAGCATTTTTGTAACAACTGAAGGTAACATAATTACTTTATAGTGCTATAAAATGGCACTGTGTGCCTGGAAAATACATAATACTTCCTCTTTAAGGAAGAGGAATCCCTTAATTTATCATCTAGTTTGTATGTTAAGTTTTCAGGATTCATTTTCTGCTGGTTAAATACTGTTTTGTTAGTAAGTGTTATCTTCGGTTCTTTTCATAGGTTTAAGAACAGAAGCAGGGACAAACTGTGTTTTTGTGAGGCTGCCAGTAACAAACTGACTAAAGATCCAGTTAAAGGTTTATTGCTCAGCTGTGTGTGAAGTGTTGACAAAACTCTGAGTTTAAAAGCATTTTTTAATTGGTTAATGACGCATGGGTCAGAGAGAAGTGTCTTTGGAAACGTAAATGGTTCATTATCTAATGGCCTGGTACTGGACAAAAAATTACTGGGAAGAGAAAGTTATTAAAAAGTTAGCATTTAGTGTAATTTTTAGGGATCACAAAATTTATCTGGGAAAAAACACAAGCAAAGAGTTGTGAAATGACCCAAGATGTTCGGACATGACTTTATTTTATATATAATTTGAGAATAAGACTTTTTTGTACCTTAGTTGCACAGATACATCTTGCAACACAAGGCTCAAACCATCCTTACCGGTTCTTCAAAGAGCTGTCATAGTTTTGTAAAATGGAAAATCCTGAAAAAAGATCTAAGTATAAATCCCTTCATATCTCATATTGTTTTCATGCCTCAAAGGAGGATTTCATAAGCGCAACTTTCTAACGTTCCTTCTCAATCTTTTTCTTCTTTCTTCTTCCTCCAGAGAGCAACCAATCCAGCGGCCGAGAGGGGAATCGATGCCCCGATACAAGATTCAGCCTAATGAGGATCAGAAACATCTTAATAAAGACCCATAATCCACCACTTAATCCCTCATTACAGAATCATCTGCATTTTCTGGTCCTGCTCCATACCGCCACAGTGACGGCGCATTCAGGCCCATTGTTCTGCCTTGCCTCATCTCTCACCCAGGGCTACGACTCCCTTTGTCTCCCCATGGTGTCAGTTATATTTGATCCGCTCTCATTAGACTTTCAGACGAGATGAGCAGAAGGGCCTGAAAATAGTGCTTTTGTGTGCACTTCTATGCTATCTCTTGTCTGAAATGGAAAACGAGACATATGTTTAATGAAGAGGGGATAGACTGGGACCTGCCGTCTGATAGGGAGCGCATTGTGGAGAAGGTGCTGTGACCGATTACTGTTAAAGGACACGCTTCCCAAGCAATGTCAGTGCTGGTAATTATGACTTATGAGAAATTACTCTGAAGTGGGACAGACAGATTAATGTGGGCCGCAGAGATATTCACACAAGTATCACAATAAAAGTTTTACTCAAGTTAACAAAAGTTGTCACATGTTATCTGAAAGCAGGCGATACATTCAAGGCTAAACTGTAACATGATTTCTTCCATTTAGATCTAGCTAAACTAATAATGCTGCTTCCTATTTGCCAAAACACAGAGGCTGGGATACCACCTTGTACTGTTGTACTCAACCAGGTTATCAGTGCTTGTTTTTGATATGAGTGGTATGGCTCACTATCCAGGGCAGCATCACCCTGGGGGGGCAGGTCAAGCAAGAGAAGAGAAAAGTTATCTGCCATTTCCACTCAGATTGAGTTTTCTGTCAGTTGGACCCAAACTTGTTTTCTTTTAGTTATCTGCATGTCATACCATTGGGAAGTAGTCTTCACGTTGTTTTCTGGACATTGAAAGCTGTGCAAGAAAATATGACTGTGTTTTGTGCCTGACAGATAAAGTGGATATTTCTATCTGGTAAAGATGGGCAGAGAACCCAAAAACTGGAGTCAAGTAAAAGTGGTACTACTTCAACATATTTTTACTCAAGAAGTAAAAAGCATGCAATAAATTACTCAAGAAAAAGTAAAAAAGTATTCCGTAAAAAGGCTACTTGAGTACTAACTGATCATGACATCTCTTTTAATATTTTGCCTTCATTTCACCTGACAGACAAAAATATGTTACATGCAAATTATGTGAAAATTCTAGACTAAAATGAAAAAAATGAATACAAACATAAAACATATTTACAAAATATCACATTTTAAGCAGAAAAAAAATTTTTTTACAGACCAAAGTTCTTTCATTGTGTAAAAATTATGAAGCCAATACTTACAGTAGATAAAGTACTCATGTTAGAACAAACATTATATCAGAAAATGTATTTATATTGTACGGAATAGGGTAAAGTACTTCCAGTGACAATGTATGGTATGTAGTTGTGTGTCTGTCTCATGCATCTTTGGTTAAAATATGTTTTTATTCATTCAGTAAAGTTACTCACAGTGAGGAGATTATCCAGAAATTTTACTCAAGTAAGAGCAGCGATACTTCATAGCAATAACACTGGTAAATGTAAGTTGCTGCTACCCACCTCTGATGTCTGGATAGCAGCTCTCAGGTCACGACTAATGAGCTGTTCCAGTGGTTCTAAGAATATGGGCTGCATTTCATCTCCTCTAGTTCAAAAAACAAATACATAAATAAATATACATATATATATGTGCATTTCTCTACACCGATTGTGTGTTTGTGACTTGTGAAACCCTTACTTTATCTGTAATAACAAAAAGTACATTCTTGGTTTTGTTTTATGTTAACTTTCCACTCACCCTGTCCACTTGGGTGGTCCTCCAAAGGCCCAGCCAGTACCTTAGCTGGTCCTAGGACTGCACTCTTCTGGACTTCTGAAGAGAGATCTCAGTGTTTTTTCCTGGAATCTGCTGAAGATCCTATTTAAAATTTGTAATTTGCTTCTTTGTTATATTCTCTGCTTATTTCAGACAGATGGAGTTTAAGCAAAAATGTTTTACTGATTGTACTCATTCCTTTTGGTTAGAAAATTCTCCTTTTCTATGTTAATACCCGCTGGATTTAGACCTCAGCCCCCCACAGGTACGTGGTTGTACTGGATGGATGGATGGATGGATGGATGTCATTCCTTATGGTGGGACATACATCCTCCCTGAAATATTTACATAAAGTATTTAAATCTTGAGCCCAATCTTAAATAGCTATTTGAAATTGTCTTAAGTGGGTTCTGTGGTGTTCTTATCAGCAGTTACTATCTTACCTACAGTAGACAGAATAACCTGAGGAAACATAGAAGAATTAACTTAAAAACTGAACAAATAGCCTAAACCAGGGTCTGTTGAAATGCAGTTTTGTTTTTGTTTTTTTCCATTATTGGTCATACAAATTCATGCTGCATGCAATAAACATGAGATTAAAGAGCTACTTTGAAAAAATGTCAAAGATATAAACAGAGAATACCCTTTAAATTGTCATTTGAACAGTAAAGATTGAGTGGTTTGTAGACTTATTCACATCCTTGAAGTTTCTGACATTTCCTCATATTAGAACCAGAAACTTTGATGAATTTTATTTGTATTTGTAGAACAACACAAAGTAGTGCATAATTTTGAAATGGAATGGAAAATGGTTTTCAGCATTAAAAAAAAGAAAACTGAAAAGTTTCGTGTACAGTTGGATTTAGCCCCCAATACTTTGCAGGACCACCATTTATTGTAAGTTCAGCTGAAAGTCTTACCAGTCGTGGCCATTCTTCATTACAAAACACCTCAAGCTCCGTCTAAGTCAGCAGTGTGAACAGCAATTTTCACGTCCACCACAGATTCTGACTTGGATATAGGTCATCGTAACACATGAATACGAGCTAAATCATGCCATTGTAAATCCAGGTGTGGTTTAGTGTTGTTGTCCAGCTGGACGGTGAACATCTGCCCCAGTCTCAATTCTTTTCCAGCCTCCAACAGGTTTTCTCCCAGGATTCCCCTCCATTTAGCTTCATCCATCTTCCCATCAACTCTGATCAGCTTTTATGGACCTTCTGCAGTAAAGCACAGCCACAGCATGATGGTGCCACCACCATGTTTCAAAGCTGGTACAGTGTATTCTGGGTGTTAGTTTTCCACCACATAAGGCATGTTGTATGTAGACCAAAATGTTCAATCATTGGTCTTGGTGTGTCCTCTACATGGTTTGTGTCTGTTTAGATGGGCGGCCACGTCTTGGTAGGTTTTCAGTTGTGCCATACTCTTAGAATAGCTCTCCATAAGATGATCAAAGCCTGGGATTATTTATTTAAAAACTTAATCCTATGGTAAACGCCACAACTTTATGATATAAATATCAACTCTGCACTGTGGTTTACATCTGTATTCAGCCTCTTTTAGACTTTTACTCTGAAATAAAAGTGCTGCCAAGTTTATTCAAAAATCATCTAATAGGTAAGTAGTCTTCCTGTGTGTATTTTGATCTCAGAATAAACACAGCTGCTCTGGAAAGGCCTGACAGGTTTCTCTGAGTAAATAACACAATCACAGCTATGCACATATATTTAATATGTTGGTCCAGGATTATTGTTTCTTTGTATACTTGTTCTAACTGGGAATATTGAGGAAAACTAGTTATGTAAATGCTCACACAGAGTCGAAGGTAAGGCAGACTGCTTACTAGTTTTGAGGAATAGTTAACAAATAAAAAGCCAAAGAAAGTTAGTTTCATTCAGAATAACCACATGCAAACAGACAGATACTAATGAAGAGGGTTGAAAAAGAATTACGTGAAGATGAGGAGTGAAATCTCTTTTTCCTTTAGGTGAAGCTGAGACACGATCCATGATCCAGAGGGTTGGATAATTAGCCCCATGAAGGTATGGAGACGGCTGGCTTTTATCCTGTACTACTCATGCTTCATCATTACTTGGTGTGCTAAGGTGAGTGGGAGGTGGAGGGGGATGAAACAAAACAAATAAAACTCATTAAAGGTGCTGGAGTGGATACAAATCCCCCCTCTGCAGTGTGCTTAGGCACTGCAGAAGCATCATTAGTTGTGGTGAAAGGAGCCGTCGTTATTCTGCTTGGATATGAGCACAGATCAAAGCCTACTATAGTTCACAGTCTTTTAACCTGAGGCAGGATTCTCAAAATCACAGCTCTCTGTTTGGCAGTTTTTCCATTTTTCCTGCCTGATTTTGGCCTGTGGAGTTGAAGAAAATCACTCTACACAGAAAGAGCAAATCTTCAGATTAAGAAAAATTTTACATTTCTTTTCTCCAATCATTCACTTATGGCAATATTCTGGCAGAAAGAGTTCAGGAAACTTTTGAAGTTGCAAATTAAATGAGGGATCCTCTGACAGATAAAGCTAGTTATTACATAGCTCCTGTGAAATGACAACTTTGGCACCAGATTTGTTACGCTATGGAAGACATTGCCACAACGAATCCATCTTTTAGCACGCTATAGATATAAATACTGTTAGAGTTTGTCAAGTAGTGATATATTTAATCTGCACATTAGAACTTGCAGCTCCCTCCACATTTATTGGCACTCCAGGTTGAGTAAAAAGCACTTAAATTAAATTTCACATTGAAAAAAAAAAAAAAAAATTGATTTAAGGCCTTCTACTGGCCTTAAAACACGTGATAAAGAGCCAGGCCAGGATTCAAGCTTTCTTGCTGCAAGGTAATAGAGTCAACAGCTGCACCATCCTACAATCTGTATTACTTACTTGCTGACTTCTTTTTTGTCACAGATTACTAGAAATAAACTAAGTTAGAACATATTTTAGCTTGGAGACTGACCAAATATGTCAATCAGTTTTACACCATGGTAAATGCTCTTTACAGAGACGGACGGACAGAGAGGGGGTTCAAACCGGCAACCCTCTAGCTCTAGTTATAGGATGAAGCCCTATCTCCTGAGCTACTGCTGCCCCAAATCAGTTTATAAGGAATAACAGCAAAATGCTTTAACACATTAGCATCTAAAGACATCACCCTCCTGCATTATTTCCCTCACATTTGCATCAGTGAGCCGTTGGGTCTCATCCCAGCGACCCTGCTGATCTGCTATGTCAAATTAGAGTAATGTGCTTCTTTAAATGACCTCAGTGCTTCCTGGCAGCTTGATCTTTTTTGTGCAAATCAGTCCTGCTCAGAAAGGCTGTTTACACTGTAACAGAGGCAGGTGCAGCAGTTTTCTCCTCAGGGCAGCTTAGTGCTGTAACTGTTATCAGACAGTGAAACTGAGGAGGAACATGTGCCAACAAATTTGCTCTTTGCTAATTGCACATGATAACATCTCCAGCTAACGGACAGCAGACACACATTGGAGGCCTCAGGCACTAACTGTGCAACAGGCTGAATAGAGAACCACATGCCTGAAAAAAATATATTAAAATTATTCAGTGATCTCAAATGGCAGTAAGGGTGCATTTGCCAGTTTTTGTACCTTTTGACCACACTTAACTTTGACTCAGCTTATCAGACATTTCTGCTGCAGTCCCACCCTAACTTTAACTCTGCTTCCTGTGAGTTACAGCACCGTCTTCTCAGCCAGCGCTGATTACTCCTCAGCTCTTTTGGAGGAATGCCAGCTCTGGCGCTAAGCATTTCCTCCTCCGTGTTTGTTCTCTGTCTGCATGTTTGTTCCAGCGAGAGAGAAACAAACACCGCAGTCAACTCATGTCTTCCCTCCAGATGCCCAGGAAGTGGTGAATGGAGCGTGAATTTTGCAGTGATAGGACCAAGTTGATACTATTGTGTCGTGTACCACCCTCCCTTCCCCAACACAAGCATGCACTAGAGGTTGGTGGGGTCAAATGGTGACCACCGATGCGACCTTTTAGGGTCAATAGGCTCTACTAAAGCAGCTAGTCGCTCCTGATTAGAGTTCAATATGTTGTTCCAAAAATATAATCACTTAATTTCTGTTATGACTGGTTCCTGTTCTTTGTGTTCTTGACATTAAATAACATGTAGGAACACATAATACATCCGGCATGTTCCCTTACAGGCAACCAACAGAAAACCTTTTAGAAATGATGAGGTACTTTCCTGGAACTTTTGAAGTACTTTTTCAGTACATTCCTAGAACTTACAGAGTACTAAACTTCAGGTTATCTCACAAACCCTCAAGCCTGGTTCTTTACACATACTTACATTTTTTGCTGTTAACTTGCCATGTACTTTCATGGACCTCATTATAAATGTAGTTTAAAACATCCTTTTGTGATCTGCTGTAGGTAAAATCTGATCTGAAAAGGACCAAATCCATGAATCATGTATTGAAATTAATTTCTTTATGTGCATGATTATAAATCACTTTTGTTAACACTTAACTAAGACACCTAAAAAATACTAAAATATGTCTAAAGAAAAAAAGTTTTTAATTTTAATACCAAATTAAACCATATGAAAATAAAATTAAACTATTATCCAAGATGTTTCTGGCTTTTTAAAATTGTTATCATTCTTTCTATAATTGTGGTTTTGTCCTGTGTCTGCACTTCCAGTTGGTTTAACTCAAGTGAGGAGCGAATTTACTTGAGGGAATGCTTTATGTCAAGGGAGTCTGCTTCAGAGGATTGACCTCTGACCTTTGCCACATTAGCCACTGTTAGTTGAGAACAAACACTTTAAAGACCAGTGTGTTTCTTAACTGGGCTTAAACGTTAAAGTTAACCATTAATAGCTTTACCAGGACTCATCAATTTCTTTATAGCTTACTTTAAATTAACCTTTTACACCTCAAACTAAAATTTCAAGGTAAAATGTACATCGCATGTAATTCGGTAATTGGATATAAATTAACTTTAAAGTTGCCCTCTAACCAGTGACAGCAGACCTTTGACTTTAAGGAGCTTGTTTAATTTCTTTGTGGAACCTTGAAGCTAAACCAAGAAATTCATAGCAGAGCTCTTTGTCCGCAAACTTTAGGCAGTTGTGATGGGAAGAAATTTACGAGCCTCTGCTGACCTTCAGTGACTTCTGACCTGGGTCCAGGGCCTGAGTAGACCTTTTAATATAACCAGCAGATACAATCCATAAGGGGTTTTAAAAAGAGAAGCCTCTTAAAGTGATTTAATTACAGCTCCACACATGCCTGTTTAAGCAGAAGATACAAAACCTTACGGAGTACCTTGGCGGTTAAAACAGGTTATTTGAAAGTTTGTTTTAAGAATTTTAGTAGTGTAAACATTTATTGTTCATTTTGAGAGTTTGTGTGTATTATAAACTGATCTGGAATCTGGTATCTTCCCTCAGTAAAACATTATAATATTATCAGTCTCTGGTGTTGGTCTTGTTGACACAGCTGCCACATGGGTGTAAACCAACATGCCCAGGATGCACCTCCCTGCTGCCAAGCCCACCAAAAAAATAATATGGCAGCTGGAAGATAACTCCTAACTTTCTTCGACTTGTAAAGGATAATCTCATAGATTTTAGGATTAAAAAATTGTTAAAGCCATACAGATTGCTGTAAGAGCTTCACTAAACAATAACAACATGGCTTCTTTGGCAGCAGTTCTGTTTTTATATCTATTTTACTGTATTTTTATGTTTTTCACTGACTAAATCAACTTTACTGTAAATTAATTTATATTTTAAAAAGACAGATAATGCAAAATATTCTAGAAGCATATGAATAAAAATAAAATGTAAATATACAATTTATAAACTTTCAAATGTGGAACTATTAAAGGAAGTCTACTCCATTATATTTGATAGCAACATATTATCATCTGTGTTATGCAACAGTACTAGTTTTACCATTTCTAACAGCTGTGCCATTATCTGATATCAAGTTGTGTCTATTGGATGCAAATTCAAAGCCTGATACAAGAAACAACCAAAAATTTTTTATTTTCTAATGAAACATCTTTTTGGAAGCAATAAACAAAATAATACAAAATATTGTAACCATCACCTGGATTTCTCAGCTTTTCTCTACCATGATTGATACATCACATAGTATTAGTTGCACGTTTCTCATATTTTTCCAAACAATGTCTGCCTTAGAAAAATATATGGCATACTTAAAAATCCTTTAAACTTCTAACACATTCAAAAACTATTTCAACAACCACTTTTCCTCCAATGAGTCTTCCATTTTTATACAGAATTTGTAAAATTTATTAAGCCACATGGTACCTGTACACAGAGGGCCATAATAAACGAGCAGTGCTATTCTTTTGTCAAATCTAGAGGCATGATAGTGGTTTGTTATCTGGTGTTTTATCATCTTTACTTTAGGTGGAGGAACTAACCAGAGCTTCCTCTTGCTTTTCATGCAGTATAGCAGACATGTGGGATGTTACTGCCGGGAAGTATTTGGATTTCTTATGTTTTTCCCAAGTTAGTAAATAATAATGCAAATGATTTTTTCCATTTTTAGAAGAACACAAGTGGCTTGGCTGATGTGTGACATTTTTTCCCATGTTCTAGAGAAAAAAGGGACCTGCTGCACCAGATGTTGCCCTTCCTTCCTGAAAAAAAGAGAAAACAATGAAAGCTCCTTCATCAGAGAGCAGATGGTAAGTGTGAGAGTTGATAGACTGGGTCTTTAAGGAAATTAACTTTGTTCAAAAAGTAGAGGTTTAGAAGAAAATTATAAATTATAGGAATAAAAAAGTACAAAAATCCAGCATAACAGGAATCTTGCTTTTTGTATGCAGTTCAGCAAAAAAGTTTTTGCCTTCCTTATCCTAACCCTGTCCTGCTACAGAACCCAAGTATGCTAAAGTTTACAAACAGATCCGGGATTTTCTGCCACAGAGAAGAATGAATGGGTCCATCAAGGACAACAAGTTACCCATGCAAGTCCTGAAGCAGCAAAGCTGTCCCAGACCATCATACTACCACCACTGTGTTTAACTGTCAGTATAATCCTCATTTTCTAAAAGGCTGTGTTATTTTTATGTCACCTAAAACAGGAAAAATCTCAGTCTTTTGTCTTTCTGTGTTTCTCCATTTGTGGAAAATGGCACTAAATGTAGTTCACTGCAGTCCCAAAGCTTCAGAAATGGCTTTGTAACCCTTTCCAGACTGATAAACGTGTTGCTTTGAGATCATTTAGCCTTTATTATGTGATTTGTTGATTCAACGGGTCAGGCAGTAATTAGGCTTGGATGTGGCAAGTGTAACTAAACCACTAAATCTGGTCAATTACAGTTAATTTATGATTTAACAAATTATTTTCACACAGGATTAAATCGATATCCAGTTTGCATAGCTTTTAACCCATTTTAAATGAAATCTTCATTTAAAAACTGCCTTTTGTATTTTCTCAGGTTTTCTTTGTCAGATATTACATGATTTTAATGACCTGAAAAATTTAGGTGTGACAAAATGCAAAGCAGAAGAAATCTGTATGTAATAATAAAAGAAAAACTTTTTCACAGCACTGTTCCATGGAAAATGGAAATAGTTTTTGTGTAGTTTAAAGAGAGCAAAAAGGGATGTAGTTCAACAACTCATGACCATTTTAGCCATGGTGAGTATATTTATCTTAAATCAGCATTTGTCAATAAAAACTTTATGAATAGTAAAGCAGTTTTTCTTCTCTGTCTATAATCCAACACTTTTAGTGAATATCAGTGCCACTATGACAGCAAAAAAGTCAGTATATACCTACCATGGTCAGAAGGAGGCAGTAGAGTCATTACTCACTCTTTTTGATTATTTTTTCACCCAATTCTGAATATTAGAAACAAACCCTGACGGCTAAACTCAGCCCTCCGATCCTTTTCTGCCAACTGCTCTGAGATGCTGGCAGGATTTTTCTGTTTTGCTCCAGTGTCAGTTTCAGCAGCGACAGTGGAGCTCTGCTGCTCTGTATGCAGACCAGCAGAGAGGAAGGCACCCTAATGAGGAAAACTAGCCTCTGTTTGACCCATTCACCTCCTGTTCAAGTTGCACTCATATGTTCAGCCTGGTGTGACTTTACCCAGAGACAATGGTGTCAGATAGTCGCTCCACAGGGACAAGTGCTCTGAGGTCTATATTTAACGCCGTGTGCTCCAGAGGAGTATAAAGTTGTCTGTATTGTCATGTGGAGGTCAGAGCCTGGAGGATGAGAGAACATCCTCTCTGCAATATGTAACAGGTGCTGCAGGGATGGTGTTTCCCCACAGGACTCAAAAGGGAAGAGCTCTCTGTGGTCTGCAGTTCACATGATTAAAAATGTCCATCTGATCAACTCTTTCAGAATTATCCATTATTTTTGTCATGATGGGTTTGTTTTCTGATCATTTCGGGGTTGGTTGCTATGGGGGTGCAACTGTAGTCACAGGAGCATCAAGCTGCTTGGAGATGGTCTTATAGCCTTTACCTTTAACACGCTTTTCCATAGTTTTCTTACTAGTCTGCTGGAACAACTCTCTCCTTCGCTTCCAGTGGTCCATGTTCAGTGTGAAGGGTTTCCCCCAGAAAACTTGCATAGGAGCTCTAGAGCAGTCCACCAGCATTTGACAGGAAATTTAAAAATATGACTAGGTATTCATATGTTATTAGAAGACATTGTTGACAAAACTTAAACACACAACTACAGAGTGTTACAAAAGGCAAACACAAAAGTCAAGCACTTCAGTTAAATCCTAATTAAGTAATCAGCCAGAACTAAGCAGCTGCTCAGGCAAGCGCAGACACGTGAAGCTAAATGCGTGCCCAAACACCCATTGAGCAAGTGTGTGTGAGATATAATTGCACACGCCACACATTTTTTTCTTCTCAAAGATTTATGCGCTCACATCAGTCCCTCCAAAAGTGTGACTATATGTTGAATAAGATTTGCAGTTTGCATTGAGCTTGCTGGTGCCGAGCAAACGGTGAGGCTTTTATAACTGACGCCTACTTTAGTGTAGCATTCTCCGAAAAGACAACCTTCACAGAGTGATAATATAAATGCATGTACAGGTGAACCTGCTGCAATAGCTCCTTCCAAATCATCCAGTTTGAGTGAAAGGTGGCGCGCGCGATCTGCGCTGAGACGCAGAACGTCAGAGGTGCACAACCAGGCGCCGCAGCAGCACGCGAGGCCAACAGCAGGGGCGCACACAGTGCATTTGGTGCGAGTCCCAGGCCTCTCACCCAGTTTAGTGCATCAACTGTAAACCTGTCTTTGCTGTCACTGTTACTGGTGTATAAAAGAAACTTATTTAAAATTAATAAACAAACAATACTTAGCCTGGTAAGGGTGGGGCCAGTAAGGCTTGGCGGCCCGCCAGGCTTAGTGAAACCCTGGTGTGGCACTGTGTCGCGAAACACCACAGTGACTACTTGTCATCCTTTAAAATAGGCAGACCTGTAATGCTAATTAGAGGACACGCCTTAATTTAACATGTCCCTATGGTAAAATTATTTCAAACTTTTCTAGAGTTTCCATCATCTTTGTCCAGACCTGTTTCATTATTTTATTTTTAAAATGATTCTGTTAAACTACATTTCAAAAGCAATGTTTGATTTTAATTGGTTAACTTTCAGTAAATCTTTATTTATTTTAGTTTTATCAGTTTCAAGTTATTTCAGTGACAATATTGGGTTTTTCGGTCACTAACTGAGCAGTACAAATAATTTTGTCCACATCTGTATCTGAAGTATCTGTCACTCTAGTCCTTGCCATATCCTCCATTACTAATCTATGACCTTTATCTGAAGTTTTCCTATTTTCTTTCTCCCTGACAGCTCCATAATCAACTTCCGTTGCTCAATGGATCAGTGTATTTGCTTGTATGTACAACTCCAGACTGCTCAACCTGAGCTGCTCTTCTAATTTTCTCATTTTAATTCTGTTCTTGTTTACTTATACCTACAAATTTAACATGAAAATGTTAGTGGATGCCGAGAAATAAGTGTAAAGAAGTTAATTATTTTTACTGGTAACTTGCTGTTAAATATACAATGAAGTACCTGAAAAAATAAACAAATGCAAATTTTTTCCTTCTGGTAAAACAAAACAAAACAAAACAAAATCATGTCCATTTCTTCGAAGACAATAGCTCTCCTGATCTGAAATGACGTGTTTTATAGTAATAGTTTCTTAGAGGATCTGAGATCATTTCCTGTTTGTTGTTCCTGAGGCAATCAAGCTAAAACGCTCTACAGTCGTTTCATAAAGATTCAGGAAGCGATTTCCTAATTTGTTATGCATTCATCACCTCTCTTTCCTCCTTTTCTCTAATTCCCGGTGACAACATGGCACAAAGAGAGCCCGTGCTTATCAGTGTGGGACTTTAAACATGGTTATTTACAGATCATCAGAGGCCTCAAAGGAAGACGCCCGCTGGTGTTCAGACCCTGAGATGTAGTCCCTCAGCGAAGCGTCGGAGGCCTCGCTCCTGCTGCCATGTTTGATGGGTGTCGACAGCCACTTAACAAGACTTCAAAGAGGAATGTTGCAGATGTGTGACTGCTCTCAGGCTCCTAATCTGTTCAGAGGAGAGGGCATCCAGTCCGGATCTGTTTCATCCAGCCGCACAGAGGCAGGGCTTTTTTCCAAGAGTCCTGCTGTAATGCGGTGCATTAGTGAGATAAAGGCCTCTCCTCACAGCTGTCTCATGCTGACAGACTCTTGGAAAAACTGATCCCTTCCCTCTCCACTGCCGTATCTCCTCTACAGGTCTTTGCCTTTGCAGCCTCACACTTTCCTGAGCTCCGTCTTCACTTCTATCTTGAAAACTCTTTAATCATCTGACTCCTTGAGGTTTTGGGTTCATAACACAGTTCACCTTGCTGCAAAGCCTCAGCAAATTTTCAAGAGTTTCTCAGACACGAGAATTATCAAAGATGTGAGTCTTCTTTATCTGTTTGGAACCTACAGACTTTTATTTAGACTTAAAATAAAAAAAATAAAAAAAAAGAAAGAACTTTTTTGTTTTAGATTTAAAACCAACTTTTTTCCTCAATCATAACACAGTGGCACTTTGTAGAAAGGTAGAGCCCCAACAAAAGAAAAACAAATTGCAAAGTGACATGTTCATCGTTCTTATATATTCCCACATTTGTGTAATATACTATCACATTATTACATTAATGTGATTAATGTGAATACATTGCTATGATATAAAAATTTTAATAATTACATGATAAATATATAATATAATATAATATAATATAATATAATATAATATAATATAATATAATATAAAAGTCTTAATTTCTTAATTTCAATGGGAAATTTTTTTCAGAACAGCAGCAATAAGGACAGGCAAGCAAAAGTACACAGATACATACATAAAATAAAAATAAAAACATAGTATGGAGCAGTTGGGAAATTTAAATAGGAACACGTACATCCATAATGGAATAAAACTGTATAAATCTGTATAAATTGTTTTTTTTACATTGTGTAAAGTAGGCTCTGTACAAGCATGTAGTGTTTGAAAAAGCAAATGTATCCTCAAATAGAACTGAGGAGGGAAAACAGCAATCAACTGCTGCTAATAAAATGCAACTTTGTAAGTGGTCTTTATCAGTGAGACCTACTTTAAAGGGTTAGTATTATGTGTTTTCCAGGCACATAGAATCATTTTATGGCACAATGAAGTTACTATGTTACCTTTAGTTGTTACAAAAATGCTGTATAAATCAATTATGTAATAACCATAATTAATAATACTTAAAAGACATTTGACTTTGTTGACGAGGGGGGCTTAGAAACTGCAGCTCTCAGGAGGAGCTGGATCTCGAAGGCTAGGTCCTTCCAAGCGTTTTGCATAGCTGAATGGTTGCCACAGGAGATTAAAGGATTTCTCAAACATGCATGAAAGAATCAAAGTAACACTCCAGGTATTATTTTTGATGACGGAATAATAACATTATAACATGATGTAAAGTTCAAAAAAGTTGATTTTACATAATACTGCCCCTTTAACATAAAACCAAGGCATTCTGTTGGATGAACCATACAGGTGTACCAAAGTGGAATTACTTTAGCAATGACCATAAAGAAAGTATTTTTGCTGCTCATCAGACCAATCATAAAACCATTTCCTAACAGGGTGAAATTACTTCATTCTAAAGTGAGAAGCATGATTTAAAATTGGAAAACATTCATAAATGCAGTTATCATGTTCAATCATAAAGTTCATGACAAAAATTGCCATGAAGTTGTGGATTTTGTGTTTAAGTTTGTACATGCATTTAAGAAATGAAACGTAACCTTGTGCAGAATGTCACATGTTAGGGTACTTTTAGGGAGAAGAGATTGGTCAAATAGTGTCAGATGGGATCGTGTTTAATAGAATCAGTTGGAGAACATCCAGAAACATCCATACTGGACTGCATGGGTCTCTACACCCAAGATGTTGGGGAGGGGAGGGGGTTCTTGTTTTAACAATTTAAATCTTCAATAAATCTGACATTTTCAACCTCTGCATTATAACTACACTACTCCCACATAAAATAGAAATAACCCACTAAGAAGGAGACACAAAAGTAAGGAGAGAAAGCATTTCATTTATGCTAAAATTCAGACCTTCTGTGGTTCAGACACTCAGTCCATTAAACCCAGTGACATGAAAAGCTGGCTGCAGCTTATGAGCAAACAGCTGTTTTGAAGCAAACAGTGACACAGACCCCTTTATCCACCCTGAAGCTGTTGGCTCTAACAGAGATTAGCTCACTTCATTATTTACTCTCCTCATAGTTAACAGGTTCAGGGATATAACAAACATCTTAAAGCATGTGGGAAATGATAAATAATTATGACTTATCAAGAGTTAACCTAAATATCTGAAAAGTAACAGATCCCTTTGACAGATTAAAGATTTTAATGAGTTAAATCTTTCTCTTAAGCTTTCACATGATGGAAAATCTGACCGCCTGTTTCAATATGAATCTATATAACATTTTAAAATAAAATCAATCTATTAAATAAAACTAAAAATTTAAAATTTTCCAACTGAATAAGTAAAGGATAAAATTAAAAGACAGCAAATATTATTTTGATAGCACATTTATATGCAGTTTACACTGTTCAAAGTGCTTTCCATCATATCTAAAACACTATAAAAGGCAACAACAAATAAAAGAAGCAACAATAAAAAAATGAAACAATAAAATCAAGTCTTTAATAAATGAAAACACTTTTCCACAGTCACTCTTGGCTCATTTGTGTCACTGGTGGGAACTAATTTGTGAGTCTCTTCTATAGTAAAGAGCTTAAAGTGATGGATTAGAAACCATTTTGATATAGGCTGACAAACTGGGATATGGAGCAGTGGCATCCAGGCCGGAGAGGAAGGGAAGCAGAGATGAAGAGAAGGAGGCTGGCCCCTAGACTTCACATCTGCCACCACCACACCCCAGGGGCCTCCAGGGCATGGGAACCATGTTCATCCACACCCCCAATGCTCTTACTGGTCCCTGCACAGACCTGGGTCCCCACCACTCCCACTTGTTTCTGTGTGACACATTTCTGTCTTTGCCTTTTGTATTTGTGCTGGAGATCAGCAATATTCTCCATGGGTCAGCTCATCCCTCAGTCTTATCAGCCTCTTATCAAATGTTTCCAAAGTCAGGGCTTTGAATTTAAGTGTAAGCATGTCATTTCTTTTGTACATGATCTTAGAAAACTAAAGCGCTACCTTGTAATTTCAGTTTAAATTATAAATCTGGATTCATTTTAGCTCGATATAATCTATGGATATGCTGTTTAAAACCCAGATGCTAAGGATTAAAACCACAAATAAGAAGATAGGAGACTGAAAACAAAGATCTCACTCAGGACGGGACTTCAGGAAAAAAGTGTCAGAACGTTTCCCATTATTTCCACTCCTCCCAGCACCGCCTTCACTGTTTGTGTCATGGAAAATGAAAATACATTTTTTTTTTCTCTTGGGAAACAGCCAACTTTAACAAAAAAGCAGTATTTGCCTCCATGGGAATGAAAAGTTGAATTTTGTCCGAGACTCCTTCTCAGGAAAGGAGACAAGAATGTGAGATTAAAGTGGAGAAGTTGAAGCAAAAGATGGAGGAGATCAAACAGCTTGTTAGAGATTAGATTTCATAATTTAGTGTTCTTAAAGTTTATAAGTGAGTCTATTCATATTCAAAGGGATAACCATAATGGTAAAAAGAAGCTTCTTCACGTAATGCTCTGTTCAGCTAACGTTGTTAAAAACCAATGAAAGCATCTTTGTGTTTGAATTATTTCTCTGTTGATTCGACCATATGCTTTGAATCATTTTTATGCTGAAAGACTCAATATGGAACCTTTTTTTGCCTGTTTGTTTTTTAAATATCAGAGTTCATGATACAGCGCACTGAAACTACATTTCCAGTCTGTTTGCAAGACAAACAGGCCCACAGCATCACAGATTCTCAACTATACCTAACAGTGGGGTTGGGGTGCTTTTCCATATGTTCATCCTTTTACCCCATGCCAGACCCACAGGAAGTATTTGCTGCCAAAGAGCTAAATCTTAGATCTTAGTACATCCTTTTCAACAACTATTACGTTCAAAAAGGGCAGTTTTGCTCTATTTTTTAAGGTGGCAAGAACATGAACAGTATTCTTTCAGGCCAGGGTATTTCATGCCAAACTGCCTCAAAAACTCACAGGGTGCCCCTACTACAGCTGGGGTGTCCAAAGTGTGGCCTACAATTTGAGAATGGTACTAATCTGGCCCGTCAGCAGAGGCAGTTGAAGCAGATTTGGGTTTTTTTTTTCCAAAGCAAGATTTTCCCTGATGTGCAGTTTGAAAAATAAATAAATTAAAAACAGATGGTTTTTCATTGATCTATGTTGGATTCTTCCATTAAACTGTCCGTTCACTAGTCAAGTTCCAAAACCTGCTCTCTCTGCATTGTTTTTGTAAGTTCTCTCATTTTAATAAAGCACACCATTTCAACCATAATTTTACTCTGCATTTGGGTCCTTTCTACTATAAACATGACGGAGCCTTAAGCCTCATCTGGCCAAAACAACTGGATCCATTTAAAGTACAATTCAGCACACTCTTCATGTTAACATTTGTGATACTCAGACAAAAAAAGTTCCAGGCTTACATCCTGAACAAACAATTGCCATTAAGGTAGAAATTAAATGTTGTTTTAGATGACTTGGTGGGCCCAAGAGTTCTCTAGCAGTGCACTTTATAGATTCTTTTCTCACCTTCGAATACCACTGTGCAGGGTAACAGGATAAAATTGGGTCCTTCCCCAGTCTTGTTGGACACACAGTTGCTTTAAACTTCTTAATTATTGCTCAATAACTAGATATGGAAAGGTTTAGGTGAGTAACCATTTTCTTGTTGTCCTTTTCTGAAAAAAAAACTAAACCAATAACATGAATGGCATGTTTATTGACAGAAAGAGAAATGGACATCTGTCACATCATATTTACACCCCATGCAATCTAGAGGTAATGATTTCTAATTACATGTCTGAGAAAACTGAAAAAGTTATGTTGGGTATTTTATGCATTTTTGGTGTCGTTTTAATTAGCAAAGGAATGACAGATAACCATATTTCCTCTCACTACAGTAAACACAGAATCCTTCCAAAAACTGTATAAATGTTGGTTTTTATATACTGTGCCATTCATGATTATACTCTCTCAGTTACAGTGGGATTATAATGTTATTTATGATTTATACTTATCTTCTACAAACAAAATGGGCATTTGTGCAGCATTGTTTCATTTTCGTCACAGTTTTGACAGCCAAGGTTACCACACCACATTATCTCGCCTCCCGTTGCGTGCCTGAAGTAATACAGCACTTAGATCCCTGCCAGCTGCTAACAATGGTACCCTGTGTGTGTAAAGACCTCTGTTACGGCTGTGAGTTTGCACACATGCATGTGCTGCAGCTGTCGGCAGCATGCACGGCCTCCAGTCAGTGACCGCAAAACAGCAGCCGGCTGGTTGCGGGGCTCGCAGCATGGAAGCCACCTTCTTATGTTCTCAGCTAACTGCTGCAGTGGTATGGAGTGATATTATTAGAACGAAACGTGTTCCAGACTTCACACTTTTGCCAAAAACATCTGTGTGAATAAAGTAGTCCTGATGTGCTTCGTGCACTGCGACAATTTACTTTTTTTACATATCAGAGAGTTCATCATGGAAGAGCAAAATACAAGGAAGGAACAGCAGCAGAGAGCAGAAAAGATAAGATGGAGGTGTTTCCAAGTTGCTTGGGGAGATTAGGATGTGAAGGTAGGTGCACTATCTCACTTGTTGAACATGTTGAGATATTGAGTTCCTCAGAAGGATTGGGAACTGTTTTTTGATTTCCTTCTTCCTGAAGAGTTTTTCTTTTTATTCTGTGGAAAAGGGGTAGTCACAAACCAGGAGATTGTGACATTTGTATAAGTGGATTGAAATCTGTGAGCAGAGAGCTAATATTTCTGTGAGAACAGTGCATCATCTGAGTGTCAAAAAAGAGGAGGTAAGATCCTAAAATCAAGAAATTTGAACTTATTTAATGAAAACATATTAACTCTATATTTTACCCCTTCCACAAAGTTGAAAAAGGTACCTGATTCTGATTCAGGGCTTCAGGCTTAATCAGGCTTGCAGTAATTTAAGATATACAGTTCTGTGTCAAGAACAGTAATTAAAAGTGCAGTCATTAAAAACCGAAATAAGATTTCAATGTGGAAAAAAACATTTAAAATAAGGGTGAAGATAAAAGAAGGTGAAGAGGAAACAAAAAAAACATCATTCCCATAAACAAAGTTCTCACAAAATAGAACACTAGTGTGGCTGTCAACCTTTATTTTTACAGAAATGAAGAGAAGTCTATTTCGTCAAGTCCTGTTTCCTTTCGCTGAACAAACCAGAAGGTTGAGGTAATCTTTTAGAACAGTTCCATGCCCTTCCTTCCAAGAAACCTTTTTCCACAACCGTAACTGGTAATTTTCTTCATATCTGCTATCCGAACTGCAAAAATGGTAAATGGACTGACCTTATTTAGTTTTTTTTTTTGGTCACACTGACCACTCAAAGCGCATTACACTAGAACCAATCATACTAACAAACACACACACTAATACGCTAATCTGCAGACAACTTGGGTTTAAGTGCACTGGGGCATGATGATATGAGACAGGAAAAAGCTGGAACTGAACCCGCAGCTTGCAGGATAACTGCTTTTCCTACTGAGCAGCATGGTGCTCTGGTGCTCTGTTGGGTAATCTTCTCTTTGTCCATGCCACATAAAAACATCCATGTGAGCATTTAAACACTGCACCTTACCCACTTTGAACATTTGTAACATGAGAAAATGTAAAAAAGTTCCATGTGTATGATTGCTTTTGCAAGCCACTGTGTGTTCTTGTTTTACTCCAAGTTAACAGGTACATTATTTTAATAAAAATCTTGTGTCAGCTTCTTTAAACAGGAGGTCTCATGTGTTTTTCAGGCACATAGCGCCATTTTATAGCACAATCAAATGACTATGTTACCTTCAGTTGTTATGAAAAGGCTGTATATATCAATAATAACTTAAAAGAAATTTGACTTTGTATCATAGCTGGATCTGATGCCTTGAAATTGGCCTCTGTCTCTTTAAGAAGATCCTACCCTTTCAAACACTCCTTCAGCACAACATCACAACAATCCTCTTCCATGATGCTGTTTACAACCATTCTTAGGAGCATTGGACTGAGAAGTAGTTCGTATAATAAGCACAGCTGACGTGCAGTTCCACCAGGTGTTTGCTAATTGCTGCTGCCGGTAGTCTGGAGGAGCTGTGTGGGGTAGGTGCAGGGGAAAGGTGCTCTGTGGAGTGGAAGCTTGGCTGGGTAGTTCCAAGGAGGAACTTAATTTGGACATGTCTACATGTATCTTAGCTTTGACACTTCAAATACTATAAATATGAGAATAAACACTGGCCAAAGCAAATAACAATGTATTTGAACCTAATTATATTTTGAGATCATGTGACAGGAAACTCTGCCAGACTCAGACAAGTGCTACCCATAACAAAACACACTTCGGCATGTGCAGAGATTCCTGTTTATCCCCCTGACAGCATCACAGACCTGCTTAGAGAAACTGGAGCATCTGTCAAGTATGTCTTATGCGTTTGATGTTAATTTGTTGTGGGTCTGGCAGGAAACAGGATACCTTTATGAAACATCAGATGTTTCTTCCTGGAAGGCAGTGGAATATTGCAGCTTTATGATGTGGGGATGACCTTAGTGTGATCACACAGTAAATGTCAGCCCTTCCAACAGCTGATAGCTCTTGCTTCCTCAGTTTTGAGTCTCAGCTTCTGTAATTTATTAAGTTTCCATGGATGATAATAAGGTAGTCACTGTTTCCACCATGATGCTATAAATTAAAATGTTTAAACTGTTATGATCACAGGAGATGAAACCATAAATTTTACCCCTTCATCACTTTAATCTCAACAGATTAGAAACAAAGTCATTGACATCTATCAGTCTGGAAAGGGTTACAAAAGCCTTTTAAGGCTTTGGGACTTCAGTGAACCACAGTAAAAGTCATTATCCACAAATGGAGAAATCATGGACCATTGGTGAACCTTCTCAGAAGCGGTTGCCCAACCAAAATTACTCCTAGAGCACATCAATGTATCATTTAGGATGTCACAAAAGAAACCACAAAAACATCTGCAACCCAGGTGTCAAACTCAGGCCTTGAGAGCTGGTGTTCTGCAACTTTTAGATGCATCTTTGCTTCGACAAAACTGAATCAAACAATTAGGTCATTTGCAGGACACTGAAGAGTTTGCTTTCATGCCGAGGAGGCAATTTATCCATTTTTTTCAGGTGTGTTGGACCAGGGAAACATCTTAAAGTTGCAGGATCTCAAGGACTGGAGATTGACACCCCTGATCTAAAGCAATGTAGGACTCATTTGCCTTAGTTAAGATCAGAGTTCATGATTCAGCAATTAAAAAGGAGACTGGGCAAAAATGGCATCTCTGGGAGAGTCCATCTATCCATCCATCCATCCATCCATCCATCCATCCAACCATCTATCCATCCATCCATCCAGCCAGCCAGCCTAAGCAGAGAGGCCCAGACTTCCCTCTCCCCAGCCACTTCGGCCAGCTCCTCCTCAGGCATTCCCAGGCCAGTCAAGACACATAGTCACTCCAGCATCTCCTGGGTTTTCCTCTGGGTCACCTCCCGGTGGCATGTGCCTGGAACACCTCACCTCACCTCACCTCATGTCCAGGAGACATCTTAACCAGATGCCCAAGCCTCCTCAACTGGCTCCTTCATGGGAGAGTTCCAAGAAAAAAACACCGCCGACCTAAAAGATAAAAAAAAGACTTTAGTCCGGCTCAGATTTGCCAAAAAACATTTTAGAGGATCCCAAAGACTTTTCAGAAAATATTCAGTGGCCTGATGATCTGCGTTCATTTATATTTGATCTAAAACTGACAGCATTTCAGAAAAAGTACACTGCATCCTACGGTCAAACACGATGGTGATAGTGTGATGATCTGGGGCAGCTTTGATGCAGCAGGACTTTGACGACTTGCTATAATTGCTGGAACGATCAATCAAGCAATCCTGAAGGAGAATATTTGACTATCAGTTTGTGGCCTTAAGTCCATCCACACTTGAGTTAAGCAGCACAGCAATGATCCAAAGCAACACCAGCAAACTTTTGATTTGCTCAAAAATGTAAAAGGAAATTAGGTTTTAGGGCCAAAATTATTTTGTTATTACAACAAATGATTAATGTCAGGTGTAGTTAAGAAGGTATGTGAGGCATTTCTTTTTCACATATCAGGCTAGGTTGGTTTGGATATCTTTGTTCTCTGAAGAAATAAAAATGTACATTTGAAAACTATTTTCTATTTATTCTGGTTATTCTTGTCTGAGATTCAACCCAGCGAATTGGTCTACCAGAAGACACAGGGAAGAAGTTTGGGGTTCCTTACATTCCTGTCATGGCAGCCATTGCTGGCATTCAGTCACAGGCAGACACATACTGACAGATATTAAGCCAGGTCTAAACTCAAACATATCTGATGTGACATAAATCACTGAGAGCTCGCACTGGAGAAAGTTAAGCAGCGTACAGTATATCCTGTCTGTAAACTCTGAGCTACCCTTAAATACAAGCCTGTCAGCTATGTTTTTGGAGAAGATAAAACATACATAATTTGGCGTCTCTTTTACATTCATCCTGCAAGCATGATTTTAAAACATAGACTGCAGCACATAAACAGTCATCGGTTGGTTGGCTTGTTGAAAGGTTAAATAGAAACTATTTAGCATGTCATTCGCACTTCATACTTAATTTTTTTTGTAACTTTCTGATCAAAGATCAAGAAAATATAATTTGTTTAAATGATGTTATTGAAGAGGGTCTTTTTGTTCTGTCGTCCTGTTCTGTCAGAACCTTGCAACTTAATTTGGAGTTGAGCTTTTTTAGGATAATTTGTCATTCTGTGCTTCAACAATCATCACTTCCTGTTTGCACAAGTCTGCTCCCCACGGTTTATGTCCTCACCTATGTTTGGTTAATTATAACTCTGCTCAAGCATTTCCTTTGTTCTGGGCCCCGAAATAAATGTCCAAGATTATTTTTTAATTTTCCTGTCTGGATTTTCACAATTGAAGCTCTGTATTGCCTTTTTTTTTTTTTTAGATATTGTGTTGTTCATTTAATTCACTTATAAAAAGCGAAATTGTTCAGAAACATTAGAAAATATAAATAGTTTTCTAGTAAAACTCAATTAAATAAGCTATATCACTTAATTTAAAGGCAGCATTCTCTTTGCATTCTGAGTTATTGTTTTGTTGTTCACATTTCTGCAGTTAAATCAACTTTGGCTTCCCCCTGAAAGCCACCGGGGTGGGGAGGGGGGTGTTTTTAGGCATGTATTAAATGTTGAACCTCAAAATATCACAATCCCAGGGTGCTTTGCTTTGTTTTTCTTTTGTGTTTTCATCATTCTTTTGTTGTTCATTAATGTTCTACAGGTGTTGCCGCATTAGTTCATTCATTTGTGTTTAGTTTCTCAGTTTATTCTTGTGTTCTTTTTGTGAATTTGGATTCATTCTTCTTAGGCCTGTTTTAGTCTTTTCTGCTTGGTTTGTAGTTCCTTTTGAGTCCTAGTTCAGCTCCCTTTTGGTTCATTTGTCTCCCTCCCTCAGTTTCCCTGCTTTCCTTCTGCCACAGCTGTACCACATCTCTGATTCTGATGAGTTCATCTGGCTCGTTTATCATTTTCCACCTCTGCCTCAGGATTTAAGCTTCTGGATTTTGTTTGTTCCTTGCTGGATTTTCTGTAACCCTCATGCTTCCATGTCCTCTTCCTTTTCTGACTGCTCTGTAAGTCTTTATTTTTCATTATTAAAACCTCTTCTGCTTCTGGTTCTGCTTGCATTTGGGTCCAACTACAAACAAAACATGATACGTAAATGTTGTAATGTAAAGGATTATTGCTGATTTCTGTGAAGTTTTTGTTATTTAGTGGTTGCTTTTTTTGCATTTCTGTGTTTTTTGGATTTATGTTCTGCCATCATCGTTTTGAATTTTGGATGATCAGTAAAGCTTTTTTTATTCGTTTGTTTTTAGCATCCAGGGGCCTTTTTTTTTTTTCTTGGTTGTCTTGAGTGCTAGTGGCCTTTTATCCATTTTTTTTTTTTTTTTTTTTTTTTTTTTTTTTTATTAGGACTGTAAGTTGACAGGAAAGGGGCAGAGAAGAGGGGAGAAGACTTGTGGTAAAGGTTCCGAGTCGAACTCAGGACAACAGCGATGAGGACTATAGCCTCTGCATGCGGGGCCCCCACTCTACCCACTACGTCACGTGACGCCCCATCCACAGGCCTTTTTGACAGCTACTAGCAGCAAGGACCATATTTATTTAATTTTCACGCTGACCTTCTGAAGTTCAGTCAGTTTGTGAGCTGTTTTACGTTGTTTCATGAAGCTGCCTAGATACAAGTCTCAGGAGCAAGAAGCAGTGCAGGCCAATCAGCTGAGCACAACTTGTAATCAGGCTCCTTTTTGTGTTGTTTTTTAGAAAATGGATCTAACACCTTGTGAAGGTTTGGTTCCTTTCTCTTACTTTATAAATATTCCTTAGCAACAGTCAGGAGATATTATATATTAAATTTCCTATAAAACGCACAATACCTTAATGGAGTTGCTTAATATAACAAATATGTGTGATAATGTCCATAAATGTCACAATGTCAATTTAACTTGAGATAAATTAACGAATATTTATGTTTATAGTGTCAATATCTTTATGCTTTTGGCAAATATTTTGACTGACAGAACTGAGGGCATAGTCCTTCCTTGTGTCCACACAAGGAGAAGGGGGGGCTAACTAAAATAAAGAATTAAAATATAGATGGTGGAAAAAATATACAATATACTAAGACAAAGGGAACTGTAAAACTTATTTTCATTGACAGAAAATGGCATAAAGGTAAAATTTGTTGAGAAAGCCAACCTCTGCGATACATGTTCAGTAATCTCTGTGCTGAGCTGAGGCAGCTGGGAGATTGGCGGCTGTTCAATCACTAATGAGCACCAGTGGCTGTGACCCAGTGTCCTTTGCTCAATAAAACCCTCACAGTCCGAACCCCATCCTCGCCTCACTCCGGCCAGCACTCAGCAATTAGGGAAAGGGCCGAACATAGCTGCGATGAAAGGCTGGGAGCCTGTGTGGCTCTTGCCGCTGTCGGTTTGATTGTGTCAGAGCCAGGCGCCTCGTTGTTCTTGACCAGGGCCGTCTGTGCACAGTAAGAGCCTTTATTCTCAGAGTAGAGCAGACAACGAAGGAGAAAATGACCAGTTCACCCACATCAGGAGGTCATACGCCCTGCAGAGGTCCTCACTGTTATCAAGGCTTGTTTGGGGTTAAAGGGGAGTGCAACAAACATTACACCAAATGGGGACTTTTCAGACATTGAGTGTGGACAACAGGAAACTAGCTTATCTCTTGATCACTGTGAAATAAACAAATAAAATCAGAAATTATTTATAAGAGGGTAAAGCTGTGAAAGCTAGTTTAGTCTGTGGCTGACAAGAAGTATCACCTCCAATTAACCTACAGAATCCTGGCTTCTCTGCTTAGTGACATTTAATTCACTGTTTTCAGTTACAGAAGGTGAAAATCTGTGAAACCCCACAGGTTTCCACCTGCTGCTCCACACCAAAGCCTCAATGAAACGCTTCTAGAAAGAGTAGGTCAGTTTATAGTCCGTTTGTACAGGAAAAACTGAAATATGAGATAAATATCTTTGTTCTGTTGCTAAACTGACACAAACCAAAACATTTACACAGCTGAAATGTTTAATGAAATTCAGTTATGCAAACTCACTCAGCGTTGGTGCAGTTTGAAGGATAATTATGTTCACGAAAATGATACCATCTGCTAGATTAGATCATCAACCGTCTTGTGTTGCAGCCAAAGGTGGATCATGTAGATGCCCTGATCTTTATATTGTTTACCCCCCTTCAGAAAGGAAACAGTGCGTTGTCAAACATGAACCATGTGAAATGTAAAGGTGTGACCAGATGAGTTTAAATCAAAACACAGTGAAATCCAAGCCTTTTTCAGGTAGCAGAAAAAGCTTGTTTGAACACAAACAGCAATATTATTTTCTCATGCAGGGTTTTTCCCAAAATGACATAAAAAAAAAAAAAAAAAAAAAAATTCTCACAAACTATGTGTACAGAGAGGGGAAAAGTTATGGGGGTTGGTAAACAATAGCCAAAACCCTTAGGCCTTTTTCCGTTATGCTGCAGGAATCACAAGGGGGAAAGAAGCTGGGAAGAAACAGGATGGCAGGTGTCACCTCTGAGAGTACCTGGGCGGGAAGCAAGAAACGTTAACGCCTGACCTGATGCAGGCAGCAAAATAAATCATGCAGCGTCAGCATTCACAAAACAACTCAAACAGAGCAGGAATGTTGTGCTCAGCGGCCGCAGTGTGGGAAACTGATGTCAGGCTTGATAACAGCTGCTGGAGGTGGGAATCTTATGGTTTCTGCTGAACTTGGAAGGTGAATCCATTTATCACAAACAGTGACATTTGAAAGCACAGAATAAGTAGAACAGATCGTCGAAAACATATGTGCTTCTAAAGTTTTTTATTGTTATTTTACACCTAACCTTGGCTGAAAATAGAAGACCATTTCCTTCCGTTCAGCTCACTCCAGACATCTAATTTCCACCTTCAGCAGATGACGATGGGAACTCAGACTCCCAGATACTTGAGGTCATCTGTTTAATAAAAAACTGGAGACAGATTTATCTTTCTTGCTTTGTTTACAGAAAAAAGATGCTAACTTAAAGTGGTTATTGGACTGTTAGACCAATAACAAAACTCTCCGTGGTTGAACTGGAGTGTTCAAACTCAGCTCCTGAAGGTTGTTAAAGGTGGCTCACTACAAGAATTGAGATGTTCTGCAAATCAGGTCATGAAGATCACATTAGAAGTGAACTTACACAAAACAGCTTAATAAAATGTTTTCTGTTGTTAATCTTTGTTTTACTAGTTTAGCATTATGACTCACACTCAAAATTTTGGTTTGATTAACCCTAACCCTACCCCCCCTACCCTCCTTAATATATCTTATTTTACATCAGTTTCAAACATTAATATTATTGTTATGGCCAATAACCAATATTTCTAGTATTATACATGTTTCTCTATTCTTTCAACAATGTAAATAAAAATGAGCATACATCTATTGCTTCTTTTCTTTAGTCAAATATCCCACATTTCTTTGCTGCATCACTATCACATGCTGAAACAAATACCACATGACATGAACATGTAAGGAGAAAGCTGTCAGGCTTCTTACATCTTTGTCACTTGGTGCTCTTAAGCTTTTTTATTTCTTCTATTCTCTGGGGTCAGCTTTTGTTCTCCAGAATATCACATTGTGTTTTTACTTCATTTTCTTACATCGAAAATGAAGTAAAGGTTTCGGGTTTCAGGTTTCTGTTGACTGGAGGATCTTACTGTGACTGGTTGTGATTAAGTTGTCTTCTTTTGTTTGTTGTTGAAGTCACTGATGTTGTGTGACTGAGCCACATGTCACTGGGTCACTGCTGGTTTATATACTTTAATCACTGTGTGAAAGTGTTGACTGGCAGCTGGTGGGAGAAGAGCTAAAAGGATTGCAGGCTGTTGACTGAGTAACAGGCTTTTTTTACTGAAATAGATTATGATTATCAGCTCTTTGGTGCTTTTGATGTGAGAAAGATGGATGGATGAATAAATGGTTGTATAAACAGACGGCTCTGAGCTACCACAGAAGAAGCTCATCCACCTTTTCGGCTGTTAATCAGTAAAAATCTCTGTAGCTTATTGCTAACTGCAGCAAAGAGTGCCATTTTAGGGTCAAAAAGTCCCCATAATGACCATTAGAAACCATCTACATGCCAAATGATTGCTTGAAAGGTGTCAGGAAAAAAAACACAACTTTTCTATCCTACCGTCACAAACATACAAGACATAAACCGAGCTTTTTGGCAACAAAGATAAAGTATAAACCGGTGGAAAAGCATCTCATGCCCACTGTTAAGAAGGATGGACGCTCTGTGATGCTGTGGGCCCTTTTCTCTTCCAGAGGATATGTGAACTTTATAACCGCATGGTATCATGAATTATTTGAAATACCTGGTAATTTTTTGTTTTTAAATAAAATTCTGGTGAACTCTACCAGCAAACCAAAAGTAGATCCTCGTTTTATCTTTCAGCAAAACAATGATTCAAAATTTATGGCCAAATCAAAACACGTTCTTCCTTGGTCTCTCAGTGCCAAGACCTAAACCCTGCAGAAAAGGGTTTTGCTCACCTCACCCTGTATGTTCCAATTTCCTGAAATGTTACTGGAGAAAACTTAGCCCTATCCTAATGGCTAAAAGAAAGAATCATTGTACAAATTAAAAAGAACTGGTGCCAATGAATGTGGAGGCTGTCATGCATTTCATAGATCTATTGCTGATGAGACAATGAACATTTTCAAACCGAAGAACTGCAGATGGTGAGTGATGGGAACTCTCAAGCTAAGTAAATGTTGGGAAATTTCACAATGATGCATTGTTCTGTTGAAAAGTAATCACCATTTCACAGGTATTACCAGTCATAAGATGAAAGACAACTCTTTTTTTTTTTCTTCTTAATGCTCACATAGCAGCAGTTTAAGGATTAACACCACCTATTTATGTTCCCCGCTGGAAAATACATTTCCCACCATTGTGAGGTGGTCTCGTTCATGAGAGTCTGCAAGTGAAATTCAAACTGTGTTTGCAGATTATAATTAGTATAATAATAATAATTATTATTATTATTATTATTATTATTATTTACTTTTGTTTTCACCTACATGATAACCAAGTCAGCTGTGCACTGCACGGAAGCCTCAAATAGCTGTTTTCCTTTTGAAAGCAGGATTATGTATGCCATTAACAGATACCTGGTCTGTAATTTACAAAATAAATTTGTCAAATCTCCAGGAGGTAAAAAGGGAAATTCTGAACAAAAGTCAGCCATATCTTTGATCCTGTGGCCTATTGGTGAGAACACAAAAACAAGAAGCCAAGAGCCTTAATTGCAGAGAGCAAACACTGACTTCCTGGGGAGGGTGTACGTGCTGCCAGGAAAAAGGAGCACAGTGGGGGATTCTGTCATCTACATAAGGACAAGCAGGACGAGCCTGTTTGTGCATGCCAATGGTGCTCATTATCAAATTATAGATTTCAAAGATAATTAAAGTGGAAGAAATAACTTGTAACTTGTTTAGGTCTGGCAAGAATATGTTCTAACACCTTTGAGGGATTTTTTTTTTATAAATGCGGGAAGTTACTCTCTCATCTTTGAAAGAACTTCTCAGGAATCAGACTCTTACTGCATGGTTTTAAAAATTATTGTCAAAAGAGGGATGATAAAGAAAAAGAGACCAACACAGTGATCATACTGCCTTTTGAGCTGAAGAACGTTTCTTCCGGACAATTGTTAATTCCTCACAATAAGGTCTTTGACTTCTAGAAACAACAGAAATAATGGGGTGCTGTTTGTGAAGTTACACAGTCAAAAATTAACAGCAATAATTTGAGTTGTTTAGCCTGTCATGCATGGAAAAACTGTTCAAAGTCATATTTTCACCATTTTATTCATTCTCAGACCCAGCCACCTCAGTCACACCAGACCCAGCTTTAATTTCGACAGTCCACTTCTGGTTATCGTCAAGTGAATTTGCACATTAGCGAAATATTTAGCTCTGAGCTAAATATTTAGTTTGGAGTGAAATATTTATCTCTGAGCTAAATATTTAGTTTGGAGCTTAATATTTAGTTTGTAAATTAAATATTTAGCTAGTTAATTAAATATTTAGTTTGAAACTGTGACATTAAATTAATAACATGGTGAAAATACGACTTTGAAAAATGACCCTCTTTTTTTTTTTCATTTATGGCAGGTTAAATAACCTAAATTATTGCTGTTAATTTTTGACTGTAAAAACAGGTAAAACATCATCATAACTATGCCAGGCCTCTATAACACTGCTAGAGAAACAGAGAAGAACTGGAGGATTGTGCGTATGAAGGGGATATTATGTCATGCCTGTGGCTGTGATATCATCATTTTGAAAAATATATCAGTTATCCACACAAAAATCCAATGAAGGTGTTTCTGTCTGAAATCTGTTTTTAAAAACCTGTTTCAGGACTCCAGTTTCACAAACACATTTTAAGGTTTACTATACACACCCCTTACACAGCATCACAGTGGACCCCTGGTTATTTAGCTGAAACATGTGAATACTTGACACTGCCTCTAAAATGCTCAGAACTTATTCTTTAGTTGTTCAAATACCAAAAATACCTTCATATGTGTTAATATGCACAGTGAAAACCATCTTGTAACTACTACAGAAGTTAATATCCACGGTCTTCCTATCTGCTCTTGGAGTTACAGCCAATCAGCACCAAGGAAAATGAATGATACTCCTTTGCAACAGCCAGTGTGACAAGTAACATTATGCCTAGGTATTTCAGATTCTCATTTTGCTAGGTTGTCCATCTTTGAGTGACATTCTGTAAGATTCTGTGTTTTACACGAATTAGATGTGTTTTTATACATTATGCAACTCTTTTTTAAGACAGACACCAGTTCCAAATCCAAAGCGAGGAGTTTCTCAACATCCAAAACTGAGGGTGAAGTTTGCACAGCCTGCAGTTTCAGAGTGACCTGTGGCAGCACGAGCAGCAAAGTGGACTGTCCCTTCTGCCAAGAATAAGAGGCTGAGCTGATGGAACCACAAGAGCAAGGTTCAAGTTCGTTCCATCAGGAAATAAACATCAGCATTTGGATAGCAGGCCATTTGATCAACATGGTCTCTGGTGGCCTGGGTTCTAAAATCTGACGGATTATGCTAGCAACCCCAAAACTTTGGGTGTCACTTATTATTTACCTCCTTTTCCCTCTACCCTCTATGATTAAAGTAATCTTAATACCCCAAATAAGGTAACTTTCCTTTTTTTGTTCTGACAGCTCAATAGTCACTGCAAGTATTCAGGTTCAAAATAATTTTTAACCATTATAATATGGCACACTCGTTCACTGATAAACCTTTCTCAATAAGCTGTGTGCAGAATTTAGTTTGTTTGTTAGTTTTTTACCCTTGTTTTGCTGATTCATAGTCAGCTTGATTTTGTTTCTTCATAACTTTCAAGAAAGTTTTTATTTTCCATGATGGTTTCTTTCATTGAAAAATTTTAACTCCAAGGAAATATAGGATTCCCCTCCTACTTTAAATGTGATTGCTAACTTACAGGAGAATTAAAATAGTTATCTTCCACAGTGTACTTGATTAGATTATCAGATGTCTGATTTATTTATCTACTTTCATAGTTTAAGGTAGCTCAACAGTACATGATTTCCAATCATCATTGAGCTGGTAGATCCCAGCATGATTTAAAGACTTCAGTTGTGCTTCTTACCTACTGAGGGTTGCTTGTATGGTACATAAAACACATAAGATTCAATTAGTGTGTTCAAATAAGTGTTCAAAGATATTAAAGATTGTGAAAGCACTTATGTGTAGTGTTGACAACCAAATATTGTACTCTTAGGAACAAATAACCGTCCAAGGTAAAAAGAAAAACTCAAACCTTTCATTTGACCAGAAAAGAAGTGTCATTGTCATTTGTTGTTGAGAGATGTGTAATTTTTTCTGAAACTCGCAGGTGGTTTTTATCCCAGTTTCTCCTGGTTCTCTTTGTCTCTGTGTGGCACTGGGTCATGAGCTCCCACACTGATCACAGCAACACACAAAGGTGCTCTAATCCTCACTCTTCCTTCTCACTCGTGAACTGCAATTATGCGATCAGTGTTGCAAACAAACAGCGCATAGACACACAGATTACTGGGGCTTGTAGTTATATTGTTCTAACCCTGAGAAGACATTTAGTCTTGAGATAATAAACTCTCAACGCATCAAAGTCTCATGTAACTAGTTATTTTCCAGCAAATGTTTGCCATAAAAGGTACTGCAGTGGGAAAAAGACGATAAACACATTTCTCTGTGTCTTGCAGAGAAATAGTCCCTTATGAAGGAAAGGCAGAAAGTACCCCTCAGCCAAGCACTAAGTTTGAACTGGTTAAATTTATATCAGTTTACGGGGCCATTTCATTCCCATGACTGAACCATATATATTTACCCACAATCCCACAGGGTCACAGTGTCAGTCCGTTCAAGCTGTGGGGCCATACATAACGTCCTCATCATCACTGCTCCTTCAGTGCAAATCAGTAAATATTACATTAAATACACTACGTTGCTAAAAGTATTTACTTTCCTGCCTTCACACACAAATGTATTTGAGTGACATAGTATTCTTAATCTAATCTTAATATGATACTGGCACACCCTTTGCAGCTAAAACAGCATTAACTCTTCTGGGAAGGCTTTCCACAATGTCTAGGAGTGTGTTTATGGGATCTCTTTTACAATCCTTTTTGGAGATCATTTGTGAGGTCAGATATTAATGTGGGATGAGAAGACCTTGCTCAGAGTCTCTCCACCAATTCAAATTGACCACCTCTGTGTACTATGCGCCCTCAGCATGCCCAGTTTTTTTTTATTTTTGTGACCTATCATTTCCACTTTTTATAACAGCTCTGACAGTTGACTGTGAACTGTTTTGTAGCGAAGAAATTTGTCAACTGGACCTACTGCACAGGTTGTATCTTATCATGGTCCCTGCAATCCGCTAAAATTAACCAAGCTCCTGAGAGTGACCCATTCTTTCTAATTTAGGTATTAAATAAGACAGACTCTGCGTAATTTTCAAATGTCAATACTTCAAAACAGAACAACTCTTTCACACATCATACATCAGCTCTTAAAAATATACCCTTGTAGCCCTCACTGTTGATCGGTATAGGCTTCATATGTATTCATATTTCTGTTTCGTTCGAAAATAATGTATTTGCACGCATGTAGGTATTTGTTGAAGAGCAGGCTCAGTTTGCAGTAGAATGCTACACTTACTTCTTCATTTTCACCATTTGAACCAGAACGTCTCGATATCATTTGTCTTTTCACTGATTTTCAGCTGTTTTTTACTTTAATATGGCAACTTATTTTAGAAATGCGACCACAAAAATATTTGAACTAATGTCATTTAGTAAGTTGAGAGAAACCACAGACTGTTTTTTGTATCAGTCAACGAGCTGTTTAAACAGCTGAGTAGCAACATCAGCCACCTGGCCCCAAACAGCCTCTCTGAAAGAAAATCGATCAGAACAATCAAGAACAATCCAGGAACCTCTAAGTCACAAAGCTATCATAAACTGGAAGAAGCTGAAAAACCAGAGTCTTGTCCACATTTGAAAATATGATGAACGTTAGGAGTGCTGACCAAAAACCTATACCCCTGCTTCAAATCGACACCTTCAAGCTAAAATTCAAAATTTACTGGTGTGTATGTCTATCTTTGACCCGTACGTATAATTTGGACTCTGTGAATTAGAGTAAATTCACAATAAGCTCAAATGCTGTCACCCAATTTTAGTTTGTTTTCAAATACATTTCACTGGCTCAGTGTTTAAAATTAAAAATGAAAGAATTAAACCTCTACTTTTTTGTAGGTGGAACTGTCTCATTGTTGTTTTGATTTCCTACAGTGGTTAACTTCGATCCTTCCTAATCTCACCCTGTGGTAGGCTGCAGAGGACTTTTTGTGATATTTTTACCGAACCCAGAGTAAAACTGACTGTGTGTTAAACCCAGGAGGGATTTGTTGTTGCCTATTCTTGCGTCTCTTTTTCAACTTTCTGCCTCCTCCCAACCCCAAATATCTGATCAATTCTCCCCCTGACTTGGTTCAAAGATCCATACTCAGACTTCCAAGAAAAGGAGGTTTCTCACGTTCTACTTTTACCATTTGTTTGTTCTATTTCCTCTGTCTGTTTAATGTCTCAAAAATGCATCCAGAACAAGGGCTGGGCTCTTCCAGAGACATTAAAAGAAAAGTGGGAAGTGCCAGAACTGGAATGAAATGAGCTGTGACTGGGGGAAAGTGACACACCTAACAGTAAAAGTTAGGTGGTGGTTCTTATTCTGCAGGAAGTGATTCAGTGTTGGAGAATATGATGCTGTTTGGTGACTTCACCTTGTAAATGTTGGCATTACTGAATGTGCTTTTTAACTGTCAGGTGTAACTCACTTCTATGTTCACTTCTTAGCAAGTGAACCAAATGAGGTCAACAGCAATCAAAACTGTATTTTTGTAGGTGTATTCAGAAAAGGATAATTTTTCTGGCAAATGTTTCACCAGACTAAGAAGTAGGTGTGAATTTTAACTGCAGTCTGTTTTTTAAATTAAACAAGAGCTGTGCATAATAAGAAAAGAAAATTGTTTCAAACTTGGGAAAATGCCCTTTGGATCTCAGACACATGGCATGAAAGCTGGGTGTGTAGGAGTAAAACAGTCCTGGAAAGAGATGAGTAGGAATAAAGCAGAGGAAAGTAAATTACATCAATATGGCAGAGGCAGAGCCAAAGGTAAAGCAGAACATTGGAGAGACTGGGAGTGAATGATGAAGGAAGCAGTGGAGGCAAAGTGGGATTATAGTCCCTTGGGAAAATTCACATAAGGGAAAGGCCACATACTTCTCAAACTCCTTCACACACTGCATTTCTTTTCTTGACTGCACTAATGTTGGGAAGCCAACATTTTAAGTAACACTTAATCCCCTTGGGAAGCCTTTTCATCCTAAAAACACAGCTTCTGATATTACTTTTTCCGTTAATCTACACGCTCCTCCCAAAATAGGGTTTTGCATAATGGCTGAGACTTCACACAATGCTAACAGTGGGATGAATTCACAACAGACACAGCCCAGAAAGTTAACACAGGGTGGTATGCAGACAACAGGATAGCTCTCTGCTGTAATTATCTAATATTTAGGGAACAATGGATAGCATTCCCTGCCTAGGGATGGAAGATTGAACTAACAAGCAAAAAAAAATAAATGCATTACTTGCAGATATAAATCTTTGCTGTGGTTCTCTAAACTGCTTTTTGTGTTAAATGTTTTTTGCAGTTTCTAGAGAGGGCTAATGGAAATCCAGTAAACTGATCTTCAGGGTGAGTTTGCTTGGATGTGCGCACTCCAAAGAAAGTAATTTTTCTAACAAACCCACAAAAACAAAATGATCCAAAATTGTTTTTTAAACACAAAAGCATATTGATTGGAATTAAAATAACCATTTGCTTTCATTTTAACAGTTACAGCTGCTTTGATAGTAAACACAACAGAACAGTCATATTAAAACCACAAACTAAATAGAATGACCAAAACATGAAAACAAAACCAAAAAAGAAAACCCTGAAAATTTTTCAGAAAACAAATTTGATCTGGTCTCAGACAGAACACAGTTGCTGGCTTCACCCAAAGCAATTTTAAAACTTTGCCTTAATTTTTTAACGATTTTAAAATGAATGCTGAAAGTTCATCCTAGACAATGGACAATGTCCTCTTTGTGCTTATTGCTAATTCAATGACAAGATGTTAGTTAGTGCTCCCGCACTGGAGAACGAAATAAGAGTTACTGTCAAAGACAAAATTTAGAGTGGGGGAGCAAAGAGTTTCAACAACAGGGGTAAAGTGGAGCTGGGGCAACAAAACACTCGCAAAACTTTGTCTTTGAGACTCTAATTCGACCCCCCCTGTAAACAAAGGGAGGAAGTGGCGCTGTGTGACTGGTTTGCAGTGACTTCCTGTTTGTGATTATGTGTCCAAAAACAGAACCAGGGTCTCTGGACCTCCCACGACTCTCCACTCGAGGCCAGGCAGCCGCTGACCCACTGTGTCTAGCTGTCCGTGCATTGTGCTCGGTAAACGGGGTGCCACAATACTGGGAAGCAGCTGCAGCAAATAGAAACGTGGCAAATGGACGTTGCTGAATGGCATTCAGTATCTAGAGTAATTAGTTTAATGTATATTAACAAAAGAGGTCATTCTAAATGACATTTTAACATGCTGGCTTAGTCAATGTGATTGTTTTGCTGCGTTCTAGTTGGGTGGAAAACTTTGAAGGAATAGTGGCAGCGAATCACTTTTAGTCAGTAAATTTAATTTAATTTTACAGCACTTGTCATACAAAAAATTAGAGAAAAACCATTAAAAAATGCAAGAAGAGAAAAGACTAACTCCCACCTACAACTGAATTCATCATTTTACAAATAAAATAAATTCAAACATTAAATTAACATACCATTAACATGACCATAGAGTAAAAAGAGACAGAATAACTGAGGAAACAGCTGTAATTATAACTCTAGATGATATCTAACTAACCGACTAACTAAATATGTAATTAAACAAAGCTGCAGTATGCAACATTAAGGCAAAATGTGGTTGGGGTTTTTTACATATTTGTTAAAATGATCATTATGTGGTGACGGTATAAGACAGATAATGTGTGAAAAAATTAAGCTCCTCTGCCTTCTCCCAGTGGTCCCAGTACGAACTACAGAAATACGGCAGAGCAACAACCAGTCAGAGCCAAGAGGAGGGTCTTAGTGCTGTCGATCACCCTCATGTACGCACCACTTACACACTCGCCCTTGCTGTTTGTTAGGTTGCAGCTGGTTCACTACAACATAGCCTGCCACTAATGCAAAGGCTAGTTAGCATGGCCACCGATGACTGTGGATAAGCAGTTTTCCTGGTAAGTTGTTTCTTCACCATTAGCACTTGTAGCAGCATGTACTCGAGGGTGATTGACAGCACTAAGACCCTCCTCCTGGCTCTGATTCGTTGTTTTAGGTCGGGAGTGGTGCATTTCTTTAGACGGCAATTTCACCGATTGTCTCTCATGCCATACTGTCACAATATGGTGACAGTTTAAACAAATATTCAAAAAACATATTTTTGTAAAAGTTACATACTGTAGCTTTAATTAAAATGTAAAAAAATATATATAGCCCAGAATAAATCAAATTAAAATACATTTGAATTGAACTGACTCATCAATCCTAAACTAAATTAAAAAAAAAAAATCATAGTATATGAAAACAAATACCACATAATAGCAAGCTAAAAGAACAACAAAATTACCAGATAAATGCAAACTAAATCAAAAGTCCAGTCTTAAATACAAAAACTTTCTTTTTAAACTCAAATTCTGAGAGAAAGAGTAAGGCTGTGATCTTCTTTTGATAATAACAATAAACTGATTTCATTTGACTGGTGACCTGCCAGGGTCGTACCCCACTTCCCACCCAATGACTGTTGCAGATAGGCACCAGCCAACACACAAACCTGCAAGGACAATCAGATATAGACAATGGATGGATGGATGACTTTATTTATATACAAAAACTGTGGGAAAACTCACATAAAAACATTCTGTAATCACCGTAAGGCTTTTTTTCCCGTAGACTTTAGAAGGTCAGGACTGACCTGTAGAAATCCAGCCCACTTAATTTGAGTTTTTCCAAACTTTCCCAACAATTTTTTTTGTTTCCAGACTATCAGCTTCCCATAACCTTGCGACTGCAGGAAAACAGGAGCCAGGGACCCTCGCCTGCATTTCCTCACATTGGGAAACATAATCCACAATTCAGCTTTAAAGTCATTATCAGTCGCTAATAAGAACAATACAGCAACACCAGGATACATTAATCCCTGTTTGAAACACTAAGGAAATAATACAACTGCAATACAATGGCCAATTTTCCTTCCCTCAGCTAGGTTTTGGGCACCGTTCCTTTAAGAACTCTCTGTCCTGGATGTGAGGTGGGTTTTGTTAAAGGTATGGCCCTGAACATGGCAGCTTTGTTTAGTGGGAAAGCGGAAACAGAACAAATAAGGTGATCAAGCCTTTCTAAATTTCTCAAAGTTTGATTTTTTTTTTTTTTTTTTTTTTTTTTTTTTTTTGAGATAAGATATAAACAAAAGTTATCTTTTTTCATCATTTTTCACAGTATTGCTTCTAAAAATGATTTGGAAAATCTGTCTTGTATTTTTAAATTTTTTATAATGTGAATTTGCAAATAGATCAGTTGCTTCACACAGTCACACCCAAAAAAAGGTTACCTAAGCAAGCTTTGCTGTGTCATTGTAAATTATACATCTTTTATGATTAAAACATTAAAAGCATTTATGAGTTGAACATTTCCTTAAATGATTCACCACTGGAGCATCTTAAAGGCTTTTGGTTGGCCCAGCAAAACACATCACTTTAAAGTGCTTTGAGCTCAACCAAACAAAAGCAGTTAGATCTAAGATGTGAAAATCTCTCAGGAATTGGGAAGTGGTGAAAGTTATTAATTTTTTCCACTCATTCACTTTTTAATGAGCCACTTAAACTCTGGGTGGTAAACAAGACTGTATAATTAGAAAAGCTTGGATCCAGTGATTTTAAGGAAAATAAACTGAACCACAATGTTCCCAATAAAGCAACAAGAAGCTTTGGACTCTGAATCAGCTGGGATCTAATGGTTGACTTTATAGTTCACTTTGAACAGTGGATTGTAAGAGTATTCACCCTCCTTTAGATTTTTTTTTAAATTTATTTGGATGGGGGTGCTTATCACTATTTAAAAGCTGGTCATAACCATTTTATGGCCATTCTATACCTTTTTACTATTCACTGCTTTCAAAGAATTGCCTTATTTACAAAGGAAGAAAGAAACTGAGGATTTTGTTTCAAATATGTTATTGTAGTTGCCCTTGTAATTTTGTCCGTTTGAATCTGGAAGTCCTGCAGGATCTTAGCTCAGTCATTCTCCACCACCTTAGCGGGTGATTCCCAGTTTGACCTTGGGGTCTCCAGTTTGTATTCCACACAGACGTTTCTGTACACTATACCAGCCACTTGGTTATGGCGTTCCATCTACTACTTTCCTGCTGGTATCTTACATATAAATATATCACAGAGAAATGGAAATGAAATAGCCTCTTGTATAAAACCAAGCTTTTTAAAAATGCTAAATTTAGTTTTTTATTGCATGCCCCAAAAAAACTTTACTTTCTTTTCTTTATAAAACTAAACTTTTTATTAGGAACAAGAAACATAAAAGGTTAGACTTTTCAAGTCCATCTTCTGACATTTATTATTTTAGCCAAAGGAGGCTAAAAGAAGAAAATTACTGGATTGGTCTGTGGTAAAAGCCCGGAGAAAGATTTACAGTGGAAAACTGCATTAGTTCGGTGATGTCTTCAAGCCTTTTACAAGTCAAAGAATTGCAAGTAAGTAGTTACTTACTTTTCTCTATTTTAAAGCCTGACTCATTAAAAATTTCACATTCATAAACAAATAAAGTGAGCTCCCATGCAGGTAAACAGATCTAGGACATTAAAATATAATTCATATTTATTATTTATTATCCAAACCAAATGTTTTTCCGTTTTTAACAGCAATAAAGAAATGTCCCCGCTGTTTCTTTGCATGGTGTAGACTGTATAAGCCTGACTGACTTGAACGAATGTGAGATGTGCGAACATGCCCAGACTCGTCCCTTTATACCCCACATCTGCCGCTGCAGGCCGGCGAGAAGACGGCCACCCACGCTCCTCTCAAACAGAGGGCCATTTATGCAAAGCAGTATTAACTTTTTACACTCTTGGCATTAACAGTGAATTCATGTCTACAGTCAGTCCAGCCAGTTTAAATTATGTCACCAGCAGCTGTCAGGATCCTAAATGTTCAAATGCAACCATGAATCCTCTTGATGAAATTCACAATTGTTTTTTGTGTTAATGTAATGCTCTTTTTAACACTGAACAGTCATGCAAGTGATTTTGTAAGGGTGCACTCAGACATACAATTATATTCAATAAATTTAAATAATACTGAAAAGTTCATTTCTCTTAGTAACTCAGTTCACTAAACGAAACCCATTATATAGACTACTTACACACAGACTGTTTCCAAGCCTTTAGTTTTGCTTAAGTATAAAGTTTCAGTTTAGAGCTAATGAAAACATGACATTTAATTTCCTAGAATATCAGAATATTACATCAAACCAATACATTTATACAGAAATGTAGGTTTAATACCTGCTCAAAGGTTGTTTTTTTTTCAAAATGTACTTTTAATCCGGCAAAGCTGGCAAAGAAAAGCAAAACTACCTTTAAAAATCTGAACTATCACTTTACTTGCATTTGGAGTATTTAAAAGTTTGACTTCTTTTTAAAAAATCAATATGTGAATCAAATGTCTTTGTGCAGATTTTGGCTGGGTTTTTTTTGCAGACAGTGTAAATGAAATGCAATCATAGGTAAAGTGCAAAACATATAAACAGATTAGTTTAAAACAGGACCATTCTCATTTTGCTGCCTGAAATCTGACTTTTGCCAAAAAATTAGAACAATCATGGCTTTAGGACTGGCATGGATCATAGTGCTTCTCATGTGATTACATATGGATTAGGATCCAGGCCATAGCATCATCAGTCAGATTATTGTGTGCCTCTTTTGATTTCATCCAACACCAAGCAGATGCTTGCTTTTTTATGGCAATAAAATGGAACAGGTTCTTCCATCTGTGCTGTACCATTTGGAGGGAAAGACCTCAACCCCCTGATCAACACAATGAGAAGGAAATCAACACAAATCCTGTTTACTCTTCACATCACAATGTGATGCAATAAACACATTTCCCCCATTTTCCCACAGTAAACAGAAGCACAATAGATATGTCAGTATAATATGGCTTTTGTAAAGCTTGAAAAACTTAAGAATAAGTGTGAGACTTATAAATAGCAGCGATATTTATCACTGTATTGTAGTGTTGTGTTGCTATGGTGCCATTAGATGTAACATTGGTTGAGCAATGATACTGACTGCAAAATGTATTCAGAATATTCATAAACGATATCAAAAAATGACCCTGATAAACACCTCAGCTTGGCCTTGGGTCAAGCACAGCGGGAAACTGCAATGTTGAACACATTGTGTGGGACCACACACCATCTGTCTATTTTTGCTGTTGTGGTGGAAACGTTTCTCAATATATCATTTGTAAAGGTTTTCACATAAAATACTCACATTAACCAAAGCTGATTATACACAATGTGTCAAAGACAAGTCTGACTCAATAATCTGCATAACAATAATCTTCTAATATGCCTCAGTCTGGGTATAGCGCTGTTATCTTCTAGCACTGCCTGGGTTCTGTATGTCTCTCCACATGATGATTCAGTCAGGTAAAAAAAATTAAAACTGTTAAAAATTCAATTCTTTTTAAAAATATATTCGCATACCAATGTCTAATCTTTTATCTGCTTTTATCTGTTGGAAAGAAAGTGAGCTAATAACAGGTAAAGATCAAAAATTAACCTTGTTTAAATTATTAAACAAAAGAGGTGTGTTTTCTAACTAAGGGAAGAGTTAGGACATCCCAGCTTGAGGGGTTTGCTGCATGTTCAGTCTGTTTCGAGTCATTCCACAACATCTCAGTGAGATCAAAATTTGGGCTTTGACTAGGCCCTGAACTTTGTATTTCTCTATTCTCTACCCAACCTTGTAGGGTTTTCTTATATGTGTAGGGTGAATGTCATGTTGCAAGGTCCAGTCATTTTTTACACATAATGGTCTCACATTTTTCTGAAGCTCTTTCTGATAAACAGTAGAATTCATGGTGGATTCTATAATGGTGAGCTGGCTGGGATCTGCTGCAGTAAAGCAGCCACAAACAGACACTTCCACCTACATTCTTCACCGTTTGTAAAGGTTCTTTTCCTGGAATCCTGTATTTGTTTTATGCCAGATACTGTGTGTTCCCTGTTGCGGTGTGTAAATAATTCAATCTTAGACTCATCTTTTAAAACATTATTCTGGAGGTCCTGGTCTTTGGCTACATCGGCCTTCATGGTTTTTTTAGATAACAAAGGTTTCCTCCTGGTGCACCTACCATGAAAGTTAAACTTGTACAGTATCTTTCTGACTGCAGATATGCTCTTTCATGTCAACAGAGCCTACTCTAGGTCCCTTAATGACAATTTAGGTTTTTAGAAACTTCTCTCAGTATTTTGTGACCTGCTTTCAGGGTTAATTTGCCTGTTATTCCAGACCTGGGCATGTTGGCTAATTTCAAATTATTTGGAGGCCTCCTTAAATCTTACACATTTTGTAAGTTACAACTATTTTCTTTCTGAAAGTTTAGATAGCTATTTTGATCTCACCATGGTGTTCAATCTCACTTTAACATTCTTTAACACTCACTTAAACATAGTTTATAACTTACCAGGAATTTTATTTTTTTAAATCAAATTTTGCAAAAAATGTCAGCTTTTACTTCAATTGAATTTGTCAGCAATGTTAAAATTGGTATAAAATATTTCTGCATAAATATGTTTGTAAACACAGGCTATTGTAAGGTGTTGTAATTGTCTCATATCACTGTATTTGTCGCTCCGACAGGTGTTTTACCTGTAATCTCTTGGCAATCTCACAACATGTCATTCAGAGTCTCATTGTACAAATAATATCCTGGGAGCAATGAAAAGCAATATTTCCAACTATGTGCTGTGGTTAGAGCTGTAACATCTGCTTTAGGGTGCGTTTGTCAACAATGTAAAGACCCCATTGTCTGTCCCAAGTTAGCACTGTAAGTTTTCTCTATGAATTGCATTTTAATTTAGGAGTAATTAGGATTTGTTTAATCGATTTGTCATGCTTTAAAGTGAACAAACTCTTATAAATCCTCTCCTTAACTCCAGAGGTGATATCAGACAAATGAAATCCTCACCAGATGACCCCTCCAACAAAATATACAGCTACATGTAGTAAATTAGTGTTATCAGTCTATTTCGCTTATGACTGCTACCAGTGTTAGGCCCCTCGAACGCTGTTCACACGCTGTTCACACACCACCTGATGGGAATGTGCTCCAGCTTCTGCTGACTTTCTAAACCTGCCGAGTGAAACTCGTTTTAGTGATTGTCAGCATTTGTATATCAGTGTTGATGATCCTAACAGCTGACAAGCTTTCTTCCCAGTATTTGTCAGCATGGGTGGGAGATGGACGGATAAATGTGTTCAAACACAAGATTATATTTGAATAATACATGGATTCAAATCAGGTCAAATTAGCTTTCTTCTTGATGTGTTGGTGATTTTGTTGAAGCAACAAATATTTAACTGATAAATTTATGAATTTGACTAGATAATCATCTAATAAAGCTATAACAAACTTAATTCTGTGGAGGGTGAACATTAAATGTAGAGCAAATTGTTTTAACAATGCTTGTAAATAAGTAAATAAATTGTATTTGTATGACAAATTTCACAGACAAAAATCACAAAATGCTTCACAAAAACAAGAAAAATCATCAAATATTCTTAAAAACACAAAATAAATTAAATGATATGGCTAATTAAAAACAAATGCACAATAAAATTTCAAAAGATTTTAAGAAAAAGCACAAGTGTTGCAGAAATCTAGGAGAGATCCCTGAAGAACAATTTGTGTCCATTATTTTTTCTTAGAATTAAGCTACATACAGTTACATTCAAAATAATAGCAATGTGTGTGTGTGTGTGTGTGTGTGTGTGTGTTTTTAAGAGAAAAGCTCAAAATTCTTTTAGTAGCGACATGGAAATATATTGGAAAATACATTTTATTCCCAAGCAGAGCAGAAAGAAATATGTGTCAAGTCTGTTATTATTCTACAATAAAGTCAGTGTAAAGAAATATTTGGCTCCTTTTTATGAACTCAAACAGTTACTGTATAAACCAAGCAAATGCTTGAAGATTTACATTTCCACAACTGGAGTAAGGATTGGGGTGGTCACTCCAAAACAGCAATCTTGTAAGGCATGGACACAAGAGGGTTTAGTTATTGATTTGGATGGTTGTTTATTGAAACATTAACTTCAAGAGCAAATTCTTTTTGGCATAAGGCAACATGATCTCTTCAAGTATTTAACCTCTTATTTGGCTTATTGGGACTTCTTTAGCCCATGTTGTTGTTTTAGTCATGGGACTGTGCTGTGGCTTCCTGCAACAGCTTGGCTTTGCATAAGCATGTTCTAATTGTTACAGTACTCACCAAGTGTAGACCTTCTTTGATTTGAATGGTGCTGATCATTGTTTTCCATAGTTTTCCACTTTCTTCTGCATCTTTCTAGTTTTGTACTCCATTTTAAAACTTTAAAAATCATCTTAGTTAAGGAGTTTGCCATTTTATGTGCTTATTTATATGAATTCTTCTCTGTAATTAACCTTTTTCAGCAAAGTAGATGTTTTTCTTAATAATATCTTGACAGAACACCTTTTTACTTTTTAGAGAAGAATGCACTAAAAACAGCATACAGAATACTGTTGCCTCTGTCAGTAGAAGATCATGAAAAATACTGTGTGGGCCTTGTTGGCAGTACACTGTATTTAGATGTTATTTTTAACAACTGTTGACTATCAAAACTATTTGAGAAAAAAAAGATTTTCTTCCCTTTACAGTCACGGTAAAATTACAGTGGACTGCCGCCTATTCGTGGTTCGGTATTCGATTCTGTGAAATCAGAAAAACTGCCTATTTGTGTATTTGTTTTTTTTTTTTTTTTTTTTTTAGAGCATATCCAAAATATTCGAAAGTAAAAAATGCAGCTTGGGAAGCTGAGACTCCTTGGCGGAATGCTAATTTACATGTTACTGGCTGACATTTGCAAAGACGCTAATGTCAGCCAGACGCTAATCCAGAAGCGCCATTCATTTTCTTTGATGCTGAGTATTTGCACCCCCAGGAGCGGAGATAACAGACAGTGTGGACATTAGCTTCTATACTAGTGCTAAGTTTCTACTGTTTATAATAATGCTTAAGGTATATTTGGTGTTTGAATTATTAAAATAGGCAGTTATAAGTATCTTTAGAGGGCGCCTCAAGTATTAGTGGATTTTTGCTATTCACGGACAGTTATGGTTCGTAACCCATGTGAATACCGAGGTGCCCTTATTGTAGGGTCTTACTGATTTTTAATGCAAAAATGATCTGGTCTTAAATTCAGATCATTTAGCCTCAAGAGTTCAAACCGTTAGCAAACGTCCCATGGATGTTACCCTTTCTTACAGCTTTAGTCCGAGGCACTGGAAAAAAACAAGTTTCTCCCCAAAAACTTGAACTCCATACAAGGAACACCTCACAAAACCTGTCGTTCTGGAGATCTTGTGGCAAAGTTGTCTAGCAGTTCCAGTTTGACCATTGTCTGTCTCAAATCCTTACCCTAACATTATTGAAAAATTAAAATAGGTTCCTGATTTTATCAACATACACTGCCTAAGCTAACAGTAGATAATGTCTGGAGGCAAGTAAGTCAGGAAAACTATTTTTGGCTATCTTGAAATGTTTTCTAACGACATAAAATAATTTTGTTAGGATAAAATTTTTGATATCAGATTTGTTACATATCTATCCAGGCATGTCATTAAATTGTGTTTAAATAATCTAATAAAGATTAATTGATAAATATTTTACTATGCAGGTGTCCATTTCTTATTTCTGATATTGTTAGTGTTGCCATTTCTGAGTCTCGAAAAAAGTTTTCGGTACATTGCTTCAAAAGTTCATAGGAGTAATATGGAACATAAATAGGCTTAAATCTTTTTACTCCATTTCTCAAACATCTCATGACGTGGTGTCGTTTTGGTGTTCTTTCTTCTTTAATCCAGAACATATTTTGGTTTAATGAGATATAAATCTCATTAAATGTTGTAATGCCGAGATATAACAATAACCTTTCTGGTTATAACGAAATACAGCTCCGCTTTTTATTTCTTAGCTCTGGCAGTTAAACAAACGCTTCAGTATTTAACTGATATGTAATCTGAATACATTAATGCAAAGATAAACTTTTTATTTATCTTTTTACGGTTTTTATTCAGCATCTTGCATAAGCTAGCAGAAGACAGTCGGGAAAACCATTGAGGCTAATGATTCACACATGTTCATGTTTCCTAAAGTTACAAAAACCTTTTGGTATTTTAAAATTTTGATAGTTGATTTTTTTTTTTTTTTTTTTTTTTTTTTTTTTTTTTTTTTTTTTTTTTTTTTTTTTTTTTGCAAGTGATGTCACCAGACAAGTCTTTTCAGTCATATTTAAATGGTCATAAAGATTTGCTAATATTTAACAGTGCAGGTATTTTAAATTTAAAAATATATGTATTTCAAGTGGCGCACATTATTTTTAAGAGATGACAAAAGTAATTTCCAGATGTTAGCTTGCATGAGCTAGCAGCTCAGCAGCTAGCATCTTGAGGAAAACGGCTGGCGCTCATGTTCCAGAAGTGTCAGCTAATTAACCATTTACTACGTGGGAAAACCGCTGGGGGACACAAAAAACAAACTCCCTGCTATCTCTTCATCAAGCTGCACAGCTTGTGCCTATCTGGGGAACAACTATGTGATTGTTAGCGTGTCAGTGTGGAGGAAAAAACGCCCCTTCAGAGCAGAGAGCAGCGGATGGAGACTTTAGTCCCTCAAATCATTTCCAACTCGGGACTTGAAGTGACAACGTCTCATGCCGGGTGTCCGCTTCACTTTTTCCCCCAACTCTCTGTGGATCTACTCTTGGGTGAACTGAAAGGGTCTGTTTTTTTTTCCCTGTCAAGGAGGAAGACATAATATTGGATCTATGAAAAAACCCATGTGGATTTATATAATCTTTTTAAACCAGAAGGAATGCATATTTTTTTGTTAGTGAAACTAACTTTCCTGTTGTCGCTGATAGGAATAACGCGAGGTGAGTGACGGGGGAGCTTTCTGTTGATTAATGTCTCAAAATATGTGTGAAAAAGTGTGGTTTTATAGTAACTTCGGCATAATCGTTACCTGTTTTTTTTTTTGGGTTTTTTTTAAATTTTCTGGTCAACCTGAGAAACTTTTTCCAACTTCCTGAACACACGCCTCAGATTTGTTAGAGTTAGCTGCCAACATTGGTTCTTTAAGTTTACTGTTCTGATATGTTGCACTTGTTGTATTACTAATAACACATCTTTTCCCAAACTCACCTCTCTTGGATCAGTTTGTTCTGTCTTTTTTTTTTTTTTTTTGCTCAGGCAGCTGTTCCAGACTTATCCAGCAAACACCAAAAAGTTTTTTTTCACTAGTGTGCGAATGTAAGCCTCTGCGGTTTGGATTTATAGGGTTTTGTTGTGATTGCACTGTTGTGTTACTTATTAAATGCTCCATATTTTTCAAATACTGTCAAGCTGCACGCTGATGCCAAACTATACTCTGAGGTAGCAATAGTCGCAGGTAGACAAGAAGCATTACTGGTGCGGTTTCTAATCTCTGAGGAAGCAAATATTTCTGCTTCCTTAAAACTTTGCTTTGTTTAAAATAACCTTAGGTATTTTAGGATGCTTTGCAGAGTACACATGTGTTGAAATTTTGCTTTTGCAGGTCTAAGATGCTCCATGCCCACAGAGTCATGTTTGAACCAGGGGAGGTGTGAAGCAACTCCAGATGGCAATGGAGAGTGCAAGTAAGTTTTGACATCTGCATCTGTCTTTTGAATGTTCAAGTTATGACGAATTCCTGCACAAGGAGAGCTGGAATGTGGGACTGTGGATTCTGAAATGACTCAGAGGTTTTGGGGTTTGCATGTGAAGGAGGTGAAGCGGTGTGCGCTCGCACTGCTGGAGCTATTTCTGGGTGGCAAATGGTCGGAGGATGTAGAGTGAAATGAGTGGTGGACTCTGATGAGGGCAGGGGGTCACCGTGAGATACTGTGTTTGGGTATGTGTTACTGCATTCTGTCGTCTCTCCAGCCAAACTCGCCGGCCCTAAATCTTGTTTTTCTTTTCTTTCACGGAGCGACAGCTGGGTTTGCCAGAAGCTCGGCGACTATTGTTCTGCTCTGCGATTAATTCTGTGTGACTAATCTGGGAGAGGCTTCCCAGAGAGACCCTCAAACCCCGTCCTTTTGCCCCCCCCCCTCCTTCTCTTGGGATTTTGTCCCCTCCTCAATAGCCTTTAGCGCTCACTCTCTCTGATTGCCCAAGACAGATGGCCAGACATTTTATAACCCATTAAAAAAATGGAGAAAAGGTTTCTAGAGTTGTATTTTTTAAGTTTAAGTGTAAACCCAAAGACTGAAACCTTCTTTTGCTTTTTTGTTGAAATTTCCACACTGGTACGAGCAGCAGCAGTCAGGTTCACTCACTGCTGAATGATTGTGCCGGCCGGGTCAAAGCTTCGGACAGCAACAAGTGGGCAGTCATCTTGGCCCCCTGCCACATCTTAATTTGGCCCGGTCATGTATTCACTCATCGCTTACACACACACACACACACCACCTCCTTCTCACTGGGCCACAAAGCCATCATTGTCCCCTGCACTGTCCCACTCCTCAGACGTCTCCAATTATACACGTAGATGGACATTGGGTTGGGTTTGGGCGGACACACAAGGCCAAGCGAGTGTTTGTGTATTTCAGTGTGACAATGAACGATCAGTAAAAAGTTCAAAGGTTACCAAAGCTTAGGCAAATTGTCAAAGTTTGGATACTTTGATTATTTTAGCTACAGATGTTTAAATTGAATAAATCAGTTTTCCCTCTAAGCTTTCTCAAAGATTAACTAACAAGCCTAAGAGTTGTGTATGCTTTCATTTTAAACAGCCCAGCGGTGATGCCTTCTGAAGACTGGAATTGAACTGAAGCAGTTCAGACCAGAAATAATATCTTGTAGATTCTAGTAGCACAATGGGTGACCCAAATCAAAGCAGTTCAGGGCAGAGCTTCTTTCTGCCCAGGGAGATGAGAGATGTTGGGCCGACTCAATGTAGGGCGAGGAAGGATGCTGTGGAGGGATCACATACCTCCTTTGGCACTGTGTTGATTGTCGAGTGATGTGATCTGAGTGATGATAAGATTGATTTGGTGCTTGAAAACCAAAGGTTCAAGTTTTGTGGGGGTTTTTTTATTATTGAAGTTAAGCTGTTTAATCATTTTAAAGGTTTACATTTACTTAAATACATCACTGAAAAAGTTGTAGACCACCTCTGATATCTTTGTTTTGCTTCCAAGAAACCAGATCTTTTGTAATAATTTAAAGTTGTTTTAATCAGTAATGTCTCGTTTTTAAATGTTTTCTGTGGATTTTATCTGCTTTTTCACCAATTTTATGTCCAGTACTTCCACCTGTACATGAAAACACATTTTTGTCTTCCTCATTCCTCATTTCAGCCTCCCAAGCTCCATATTCCTATGAAGGAATATGGAGCATATTTTTGATATGCTCCACGAAAAAAATAGTGAATAAGCAAATTAGCCACAAATAATTTGGGGTTATGTTCTATAGAAAATATGCAAATTCTGAACCACATACAAGTGGGGCTCCACTGTATTACAGTAAGAATCTCTTAAAAATGTATAGAAAGTTAATATATTTCCTGTTGTAGGTAACTCTTATTAGCGTCTTCAATTTGAATAGGCTTATAGTTGCTCTAAGCAGGACCATGCGAAAACGGCCCTGTTGCTTAGCCTCTGTTTCATGGATAAACAAATCAGTTTTTTTTTTTTTTTTCCAAAGTGACAAGAGTTGTGAACTGCAGGTAAGTTATTAGACACTTATGACCTTTTAAAAGAACGTCACATTGAAGACGTTGGACCGTCCCTGTAAGTTGATCATCTGCTGTTTACCAAGTTTTTAGGTAATAACTCTTCAGGAATCGTTTTTCTAAAATGCTATTTTCTTTGTCAAACTGTTCCATTTGGAACTGTTAATAGATTTTAGCTGAAAAAAAGGATTAGACTGTGTCTTTGTGACAGGATTTTAGTGGCAAAAGTACCTAACTATCTGATTTAAAACAGGTTCTCTCTTAAATTGCCAGTTGTGTTATGACAGAACCCTGGTGAATCCCTAGAGGAGTCTAACAGCATTTATATGACAGGATGATTCACAGTGTGAAAATGTTAGTGAGTGAAAAAGCAGCCAGTGTCCAAAGAAAGACTTTATAGAAACTTATTAAAAACCGGGGCAACTTTAGGACTTCTGCAAACTAGTTTATGTAAATGTGTCCAAAGCAGATGCTGGAGTTCTCAGTTGCGTAAGACTCACCTCAGTTGACCTGATTGTTGAAAGCATCTGTTTGCGCCTATCATTAAAGTTGCCATGGATGGAAAGTACTACAAGTTTTCCAGAGGAAGTCACTAATTTTCAGAATTCAACAAAACTGAAAACATTTATTCACATTTTAGATAAATCAAATTAATCTTTAACTAACATAGTTGAAACTCCTGTGGCTGCAGGAGTGTTTAGCAGCCATATCAGTTCCTCTGTTTTTGGCATCTCTAACTTGAGATTTGAGGTGTCAAGGAGTGCAGCAGCCATTAAGGGTTTAAAAATCTGAGAGCTTGAATCCTGCTGCTAAAACCTGTTGATTTTTTAGGGGTTTGAGCAAGTGATGCCTCCGATAACAATCTGAGCCATTAATTCCTCACTGGTATGTGTCTCTGCTACAGTATTCATTTACCTCAATGAAAGTGAGCCCTTGTCCCTCCAGTTCTGAGCATTCCTCAATGGCACCTCTGTTTGCCCCAGTCAGATGAGTCTATCTTAACTCCCCCTCACGTCCTCCCTCCCTCCCCCCGCACTCCTATTCAGAGTCAGGAAGCAGCCTTGAAGTGGCCTGAGGGAAGAAAAGGTGGCGTATCTGATCATATCATCACACAAGCAGAAGCGCATAGTGCAAGACTTTTATATCACCGCCTTCGCCAGTGTTAGGTTCCCCTTGGCTGTTGAGAGGAGTTTTCTGGCTAAAAGAAGCGACTTGGTGGTAGGGAACCTTTGCACAGTGGATATTTGAGCCTCTGTGTTTGGCATATGCCAAGAAAAATCACATAACTCTGACTGGAGTCACTGACAGTCTGTGTGTGTGTGTGAGAAACAAAGGTACTCCAAACCACACTTCCTCTTTTCTATTATTTTCCTCCTTCCAGACCACCTGCTTGTGGGTTGAAGTATAACAATCATGTGGGCCATCCACTCATCCACACAGCAGCGTGCTCCTTAATACCCATGATTACTTGTGGTTTTTGCCCATTGAGCTGCACACAAAAACAGATTGATGATGTCTGCCAGGTGTTTTTTAGCTTTTTAGTCACTCTCACTTCCAGACATAACAAGTCATTCACTGAATACTTAAGAGAAAGGGATGAGATGCCTTTTTATGGAAATCGATTGTAAGTTAAACAACGGTTTTGCTTTTACGGGATGGTATCAATGTGGATTTGACATTCTCCTCTATGATTATAAAGGAGATTAACTGTCTGAATGACAAGCACATTGCTTAAGTCAGGATGATCGGGGTACTTCCAGATGGACTGTGAGAATATGGTGAAATTAACCTGTGTGTTTAACTTAACTATTGCACTGCAGTCAGAAATCATAATAGAAAACATAAGAAACAACAAGAAGAGACCAGTTAATATCCATTCATTCAACCGTTTTCTACGCCCACCTCATCCTTCCAGGGTCACCGAAGGGGTGGTGCATATCTCCAGTGGCCAGTGGGTGAGAAGTGGGGTAAACCCTGAACAGGTTGCCAGCAAGTGTTTGAAACAAATGAATTGGAAACAAAGAAAACATACATTTGTAGAACCAAAACTTCTATATTTTGTTGTCGAGTTCTGGTTTTGCTTACACTTATGAAGTTATGCCATGTCACAAGTTATTTTTTTTTTTTTTAAAGTATATTCATGAATGAATGCCTGAAACACTGCCTAGGAGTAAAAGCACCGGGTGCTCTAGCAGTCCGTTTACTTTATCTCTTGTGTACTTACGTTTTTTATAAGCTTAGCTGTCGTCATATGATTTTCAGATAACAGTTTGTTGTGACAAAATGTGAAACATGATCAAAGATAGATATCAAGCAGGTCTCTTTTTTCTTAATCTCCTCCCCCTCTTTTTTAAATGTCTGAATCTTATAATCAGAGGTTTAATGCCAGTGCTTGTTGTTTTACTCGTATTTCTATTGGATGTTTCTAACATAACTCTGCTGTGGCAAGAAATCATGCCACAGCATGATGGTAATATTTAGATTGCCATCTAAATATCCAAATCTTTTATTGTAGATTGCAGATTATGGCGAAGGTTTTATAACATTTAACTGTCCCAGTGTGACATGCAAGAGTTTTAAAGCTGCACAACATGTGCCAGGCATTTGATTAGTTACATGCTGAAGTTGTTGTAATTCTGCTGGTTGAAGGTTCCAAAAGCTGGCAGACAGGCGGCAGTTGAAGATGCAAAAGATTGTAGCTGATGGAAAAGAGCGAGTCATGGTCATTTTGCCATTTGGTATCTTTCTATCTGTTGTCAGTTCATACCCCACTTTTCCAGGTGGGAAATGGAGCCATCTGCTGCGGGACATTTTGTACAAACAGGGCTTCAATTTTCACCTGGCAAGACGGATGTTTTATACTTGCTTTGACAATCATCAATTTGTAGTAATTCTAAAGTCTAACCATTGCCATCTTGAGATTTCGTTATGTCACTCTCGTGAATAATACCTAGCAAAAGGGTCCTGCTTTGATATATTGGACCAGTGGTGCTAATCAATCATATTCCATAACCTTAAGGTGATCAGAGTCTAAGCAAATGAAATTAAGGTCACAAACAACATTTTCAACAAGTAATTTCAATAAATTATACAATAGATTCAAGCAGTTTGTTTAGACAATTTATCTTCGTAATTCATTATAATGCTTAACGTTACTTGGGATTACCAGTTTTACTCACATCAAGAATAGCACCACAAAATGTAATCTCTGATCTGGGCCTGCTGAAAATGGCAGATTGTACTGAAAGTGTGTCCTCACTGTTAAAGTAACAAAAACAGATGTGGATAACAGGTAAACTGGCTTGTAGACATTCAAATATATAAAAATCTGCTAATGCATTAACAAATAAATGGATGCATTTGCACTGAACAAATTGAATGGAGTCATTTAGTGCAGCCAGGATGTAAAGATGGGATTTTTCTCAACAACACGTACGTTAACAACGTGAGAGGTCAGTGTCAGTTGCACCTTTAGACTCCCGGAAAGCCCATAAGTGGTTCCCAGCCTCGTAAAGCAGGCTGTGGCAGAAGTCATTAGAGTGAATGTGACTCTCAAAAAACACTTGCACACACACGCTAAGTGTTTGGTTCTTGGGGCGAGCTGGTTCTTTCCCATGGGCTGCATCCGCATTGCTGCTAAATTCACAGGGTCACTAATGAAGGCTGCCAGATGTGGGCCGGCCAGGTCAGCTCTCCTGTACGATTACAGAGGAAGGAAAAGAGTGATGAACATAAGGAGAGGGCAAGAGCTGGAGAGTCCTGTAATTTCTGCGGCCAGTTGGGATTCAGCGGTAACTTAGGTTTCAGTTCCACTGAAAACAACCATGGATTTCACAACAGAATTAGTTCTACTCAACAAGCTATTTTTATCCCAATAGAGTCAATTTGTGTGACTGAAGTGAAATCTGTATGACCAAGTTTCTCCTCTTGTGGTGTTGAAGTTGACACTCTGGTGAGCCATGATACACGCTGCTGGGAAAGCACAAGAGAGGGCAAGAAAAGGGGAGAAAAACAGGGAAGAGAGGCCCCTCTCCCCTTGGGCAAAGCTTTTAAAACAGATCAGACAAGACTAAAGAGGACTTAGCTGAGGCACAGAAGCAAACGGCCAGGAAATGAGAAGTAGTGGGGTGGTGGTGAGGGACAGACAGGATGAAGAGAAGGGAAGTCAGAGGTACAAACATGGTCCACTAACCCAGTTTGACTCCCAGATGAAGGCACCTGAGACATCAGAGAAAACAAACACCTGGTTATTAAACCACAGCCACTGTGAGATGAAATGGACTGTATGACCTAAGTACGCTTTAAAAGCAGATAAGTATCTGTCATCCCTACTTCTGCTAAAAAAAAAAAAAAAAAAAAAAAAAAAAAACCCCCGATGTCTATTACAGTTGTAATAATGTCTATAACTTTCAGTTATTAGTTTTTGATTTTGATAGACTTAAGCAAAATTGTAAAATAAACCCTTGCTAAAGTTATCAGTGGTTTGCAAGTGCTTATTGCTCAGAGCATTACACTTTTGTGGCTGCTCTGCTAACATTTATGCTACGCAAAAATAGTAAACTAAGATTAGTTAGTTAATTAGTCGGGTTATACGCTTGCAGCCAGCTGTTTAACAGATGTGCTTCTTGCTAGCTGTGGTTTAAAGGTGTAAACTAAATTAAGAAGAATGGGTGGTGCTTCCTTAGTGTCTACACCCATGAGTGTGTTTTTTTGCAAAAAACTGTAGATCCCAACGTATTCATGGTTCAGAATTCGCAGATTCACCTATTTATGAATTATTTGCGGAAAATGTGCCTATTCGCAGATTTTTTCAAAAGAAAATGCAGCTTGGGAAGCTAAAAAAAAACCTAGGTGCAATGCTTCTTTATACGCTATTAGCAGGCATTTGCAAAGTAGCCACTCCAGAAGCGCCATTCATTTTCCTTGGCGCTGATTGGCTGTACACTCAAGAGCAGAAATAGGGAATACTGTGGATGTTAGCTTCTGCGGTAATGCCAAGACGGTTTGCACTATGTGTACTAATGCATATTAAGGTATATTTGGTGTTTAAACTAATAAAATAGGCACTTTTAAGCATTTTTAGAGGGGGCTTCAGGTATTTGTGGATTTTAGCTATACCCAGGCAGTTGAGGTCCCTAATACATTGGACACTCTGCAAATAGCAGGTGTCCACTGTATTTCCAAATAGGCTAATTTTATTTCTTGTAAGCCACTGAAAAGTGTAGAAATCTTCGTTCAGCCAGCTGGCAGTGCACAGAAACCAGTGGGGGAGGGCCAGCTCTGCATTCATTGCTGGTCCAAACAGAAGTGAAAGGAAGCTCAAGTCCCTCTGGCTGTTTTCCTTACATTATAAGAAAAGCCCTTTATATCTTGACATAATTTTTTACTTATCATTGAGAAAATTTGAGAATTACAGAAAACATGCCAGGTATATGTGTGAGAAAATCCAAAACCAAACAGTGAAATAATTGTATCTTGTTGGGTTGAACATTTAAGAAATGTTCCAGTAAAACATCTGCCTCCCTGGTTTATGTTCAGTGTGCCCATTCTTTGGCACATTATATTTCCTTCCCAAGTCTTCTCCTCAACTTGGACTAATTATTCTGTACATTCAGTATTTTCATACTGTAATAATCTAAATTACAGGACATATTAAATTAGGTCTTTGTTTTAACTTGATTTTTTTTTTTTTTTTTTTTTTTTTTTTTTTTTTTTTTTTTTTGCTTTAACTTTGTTTAAAAAATGTTACAGTGTTGTTATAATCAATAGAACTTATGATCAAGTAGGGCTGGACAATAAATCAATAACAATATATATCGTGATAGACAGATGATCATTATCCATTATCAATAGATAATACGCCTGATAGATTAGTCAATATTCAATACATAGAATATTTACTGACCTTCGATCCAGAACCACACAGCATTCTGGGGAATGTAGGCAGAAGAAAGACTTTAGCCGCTCAACCGTGGCCAGCTAAGCTAGGTTGGTGGCATCAACTAACTCACTCACTCTTTGGTTACCTAGCAACAACCTGTTGAGTAACTTGCGCAGCAGCAGTTTAAGGTTTTGCCACCGTTCCTCATAACTGCTTAAAAATAAACAACGGCATGGAGTGAAAACTGGGTAAAAGAGGAAAGGTCACTCCACAAAAAATTAATAATTATCAATATCGACTGATATAAAATGCTTATATTGTGATACATTTTTTCAGCCATATCACCCAGCCCTTTGATCAAATAAAATTCTGTTCTGTAGTCTTAGTATCAGTCATATTTTGACTGTTATTACTGAAATTAGGGAATATTTACAGTTCTGTTGTGAACAAAAATGTAACCAGACACTGACTTTGTGTCCCACAGAGCTTTACATGGCACAATAAATGAATAAATAGACAACCTAATTCACTAAGCTTCTTAAAAAGCCTCTAAAGTGAGCTCCATGCAGCTGCCTGAATCTGTGTACTCACTCTGGGCTTTTATTTGTGTACAATCCACATGTGTAGCCCACATATTACATCTCTCCATCTGCATGTGACCTCAGAAAGATGGCAGATGGCAGATTGGCCCGGCAGTCAGGAAAACCCCTTTAGAGTGACGCCTGGCTCGGGGTCAGATGTCACCACAACATCTGCTGCAGGCTCGAGCCGCCGCCCCGGCACTCTCGTGCGTCCCGTCCGTAGCGCAGACCTGTTGCCACGGGCTACTGCGGGAGCATTTGAAGAAGAGACGAGCGAGAAGTGAGTGCAGAGGAGAACAATGACGGCTGCTGGGGCAGGGATGACAGAGGAGAGAATAACAGTATCGTCCTCCCCGCAGAGATAATTCCACTGCTGTCCTGCAGTTACATTATACCTCCCAAACACCTGATATTTGCTTCTGATTTGTGCCTGTCTTTTCATGTCTTCTTTATTTACCTTTGCAGCAGCCTGGTTTACCTGCTGCTGTTGAGATTATCTGGTTATGCAGGCCACCAGATTTCGCTTGTTGAAGCAGCTGCTTTGCTCTGTTTGCTCTGAACACAGAAAAGACTCAATAAAAAAAGTCTCTGAATATCTTGTATTTTATTCTCCTTTTTTTTTACACATTTAAGACCTTCAGGAAGCAGTTGATTTTATGCCTGTGAAAGCTGTTTTGAGGCAAGTGTGTCTTTTACATGGTTTTGCCAAGTTAAAGAGCAAACTGTTAGCATTCTTTGCCCAGCGTGTGCTGCAGTTGACTTACTGTTAGCGCCTCAGCTGGAGAGTGTTTGCATAGAGCATCCATCAGCGTAAGGGTGCGGAGTCTTTCTGTTTGTCTTTTTGTGTGAGACATTGGCCTGTTTTGCAAAGTTTCAAAGCCTCTAAGATTTGTTGGTTTTTTTTCAGGAGACATGATGTGCAGCTGCTCACGAGCCTCTATTGAGGTTAAAAATCAGGGCAGGAGACTCTTCAGAGTAAAAATTCCTTCTCAACCAACTTCCCCTTTCTCCTTTTGAGAGCCCTACCAAGCCTGCTCCAGTCGCCTTTCTTCCCGACGCTTTTGTTTCTCTGTTTGTGTATGTTTTGAATTTTGAGCTTTGGTTTCGCTTGCTCTTGGCCCCAAACACTTAAAGAAAAGTGTTGGATCTATTTGGAGTCACTTGGAAGAAAGTCTGAGGGGGCAGTTAGCATCAGTTATAAATCTGAATGTGATGTCTCATCAGTGAAAAGAGGCGGTTAGACAGGAGTGGAGCAAACTGGTTTTGGAGGGAAGGAAGGTGCACAGAGATGAAGGATTGGATGCCAGCAACTGTTCAAATTTTAAGAGAGGAAGCAAAACCAGCAATGCGGGCCAGTTCAGGAACAGAGGACGTTTCATAGAAAGATTTTTCGAGACACTGGGAGGAGAAAGAACAGGGAAACGAGAGGAAAGAGGAGGTGTAACAGCTGAATACGCCTGGCCTGGAGTGAGCTTTGAATGGGGATTTGGGGGGTTTGGCAATGGACCCACTTATGCTCCCTCTTCTTTCTCCTCTTCTCTTGTTCCTCGTTTCACTTAGAAGAACATAGGAAAGAAGGAGGCCATTCAAATACCCACAATACAAAGAAGGTCCCGTACAAGCAGCTTGGTTTATTTGATATAAAAAGTGTAAGAAAAAAAATACATTTTTGAGTTTATGAAGACTGTTCAGTGTTCAGCCTCCCCACGCAGAGGACAGCAAGACAGGATGCCATGGATGGAGGAAGGAGGCAGAGCGCTGCAGATATGGGAGACGCAAGGGGGAGGGAGAGTGGGGTGGGGGTGGCTGGCCGGGGCAGCAGCTGCTGTCTCCTCATTAACATGCGCACCTGCTCCCTGCGGCCTTTTTCCAGCAAGCTCGTGTGGCGCCTCACGACTCAAGCACTCGCCACCGCTGGGGTTTAACTGGACTGGCCTCCCTCCCACCCCACAAACAGGGCAACGACCCGCCTCAGATATGTAGCACACATGCCTCTACTGTTCTTTATTACACTTGATATGTCGAAGAATTTGACATGTTACTGATGTGAAGACTGTATTAGAGGGTGTCTAAGGTCCTTTTAAGTTTCTCACCCCCTAAAATTGAGGTATTGCATTTCTGATTCTCATACAAACTGCACCAAAATGCAGAAGCAGACTTCCTTCTGAAGGGTCAAAGTTAACTGGTGGTTTGATCAGTTTGCTTACTCAGCTAAGATTCTGAAGTTTACAGATTACTTTCTTCTCTTTCGTTTCAATAAACTCAAACCAAAGTGAAATGTTAATTAATACCGAGGTTAAATCAGAAAAGAAAGATGAATAAAACATATAATCTGAGCATAACATGCTCCAAAATAAATAAAGACATAAAGTACATGGTCATTGCAAGGCCTTTGTTAAACGTTGTAAAACTAATTTTATCAGTTTTTTGTTTTTTGTTTTTTTTTTGTTTGTTTTTTGCTCATTATTTCACAAGGCAATCAAAGAAATCATTCATATGTTTGTAAATTGATAGAAGATGTTCTTTTAGCACAGGTTTTACAGGATTTTATCAAATGTCAAAACAGAAAAACAGAACATCACAACAAATGCTGTATTGAAATCTGAACTCTACAAAAAGACTATATTTTGTGACTTTGCTAGGAGAAAGGTAAGTGAAAAAATTATCAAATGGCAAAAATTTAGTACCTTAGCAACACAGCAAAAACATTATATGCAGCCTGGGCCATCAGCATCTCTCTTGAAATATTCTACATCACTGTTGAAAAGGTTTTATACCTATCTTTGCGGCACCTGAAATGAAGACTCAACAGTGTTTTTTCTCCAGTGTGTTATTTTCCAGTTGTGTGAATTTTAGCCTCAGTTCACTTTTCTTGGCTGACAGGAGTGGCAGATGAGCTGTTGTAAGCTCATGTGCTTCAAGGTTTGACCTCAATGTGTTCTTTGACCCAGTGTTGCCTTTCTATCATCTCAAACCAGCAGTGGTGGGCACCGCTATCTAAAAAGTTTATAGCGCTAACCGTAAAGCACTATGCCAACATGGTATGTATCGGAAACTAATGCTAAAGTCAACCATGTTGAAACCCACCATGTGTCAATGACACAACATGTGTTACAACATTGTATATCACCCTCAGTAGGTCTAATTTGTTATCACACACCAACTTGTACGGTTGCGCTTCAGGAAGTGATGGACCTCTCACTCATGCTTTCAGTTTTATAGTTGTTTACTCGGTTGTTGAGTTTGCCCTTTTGACCACGTGCTTCGGTCAGAAAGCACGCAGGGCATCAGTAGATTTTAAATTGTTTAATGTAGAACTGCATTCTGGGTACAGAATAAACGTCATTTGCTGCAACGCATCAAGGGTGGAGAACATGAGGAGAGGAAAGGAAACTGCTGAGTAAATAGTCTTCACCCAAAACCTAAACTTCAACAGATGTCGAACTTTATTCCGCTAAAAGTTTACAACATAGCCAAGTAAATCAGCGTTTTAGAATTTATCTGGAAAAGATAATTTTGGGGCTTCTAAGTGCGCTAAATATTTTCAAAGTTAGCAAAAACGCTGAAGCACTAAGCTAAAAATTAGCTCGGCTATTAGCGGATTAGTAGAAGTATGCCCACCACTGCAAACCAGTTTGCCCATTATCCACCGACATCACCAAGACTTTTTCATCTGTTTCCTGACCATTCTCTGTAAGTCACACTCTGATGCTCAGTTTGAACTCCAGCAAGACGATGTGTTGAAATTAACTCATAAATTAGTAGAATAGAACCATCAATGTTTTGTCGTTAATTGTTACAAGCTTTAAGCCATCTGAAAAAGTCGAGGCCCCAAACTTTGCAGTTGAGTTCTTTGATTAAAATCTTAAATCACAGAGTTCCCCTCAATCCTTTATGTTTGTATGAGAAGAAAAAAGGAAAATTCAGTTTGACTGAAGTATGTTTTAAATAATTAGCACTAGAAATTAGATTGAAGCTCCATAGTTGTTTTCTTTGACTCTTTGATTACGTTTAACTCAGATTTGGCTTCCCCGCTGAGCTTCTTGTTGACACCAATAACACGATAGTCAGACAAGGTCCCACGTTTCAATCTCCACTTGATGAGATGCCACCACTGGCTGCTACTGTTTATGTTGCAGGGACCCTAGCATGTGATGTTTTCTTTTCCTTGTCACAGTCCGAAGGCTGTGTAATCCCCTGAGAGGGGGACCCTGTGTAAACACACAACTGTCCCCACAGAGGGGCCACAGCTCGGCCCCCACACACACAAAGGTGCTGGACACCCTGGGAATGTTTGGGGACGTGGTCCTGCCAGCCCCGCAGGGCTAACAGCCTCGCTGGGTTTAGTCAGGTATTTTAGAGGGACTTTGGGTTTTGATGTCGTGGGAAGACCGCTCAGACAGGATGTTTTCTTCATGATATTGTGTCTGCGAGAGACTGAACTCACTGCACTATTCAAAGAAAATTGGTGTTTCGCAAATAAATAAAGAATCAGTAGAAATTTGCATTCCTTCACATTCTTGCAAAAATAATTCACTCCTCCTTAAAAATTTACAGACATTTTTATATTGCTTGTCTGATTCTGGAGCAAATCTTCTCAGGGGAGGAAAGAATAAGAGCACTGAGGTGGTTCTATAGTGCTTTGAAGTTGCCATAACGTTGGCTCACAGCTCAGACACTGTGGCAAAGCCTTGTCCTCAGGATGAGTGAGTGCTGATAAAGGGTCAGAATGAGCACATTTCATGCCTGGGAGATGCTGGATGGTGCCGATTCTCTACTGTGTCAGCTTTTGAAAAATTTGGCAGAAGATCTGAAATACTGCAGGTTTTTTGATGCGTTGTGTTTGTAATGATTGAGCCTTGCTGGCAGACCTGCATTGTTGAAACCAGTACTAAAAACCTCCAATGTCATGACTATAGGATTGTGGCTGGAATGCAGGTCTAAGGTGGCTGGTTCTGGTGCCCCAACAGAGCTGAAAGCAGAGATGATATCATTGGATTTGCATATAATTATAAAAGCTAAGCTGAATGACAATAAGATGCATGCAACTGTGCAAAGTTCCTGTGTATTGTCCCGCAGTGTGTGTGTGCTGCTGCTCACTCAGACTTAGGTGTGTGGGCCTTTTGTTGAGCCGTGTGCATCCTCTGGGGACGGGCCCTCGGCTCCCCTCATTGTAATTGTGAATGTGTGAATGTGTCTCTGTGATCTGAGGCTCCTCTCTCTGCGGGCATTTGTTTGTTGGGGTCCGAGCGACGTTTATGACTCACACACAACCTGTGAGAAACATCACAGCAGTTTGTCCCCCGCTCCTCTCCCAGTTTACACCCTCTAACACATTGTTCACTGGGAGTGACGGTAGAGAGACGGATGTGCCTTTTAAAGCATAGTTTCTCATGGATTTGTTGCTGGATCTTTTTTGCTCCAGTCGCTGATTTATAAGCATAGTTGCTCACAAAGGAAGGGATCTTTGCTTGTTTGAAGCATTAGTCTGGTTGACTAAAGATAGTAGAAAGCCTTTTTGATTAGACAGTCCTTTTCTTTTGCTAATTTAATGATGAAAATATTTAAAGAAAAGTTAGATATTTGCTCACCTACAAAAGTTGAGGATTTAAACTCTCTCTATATATTGTGATTTGTTTTTTATAATTGGGTTGATTTTTTAAATTTGATCCATCTCATCAGACTGAGTGAATTTATTAAATTAATGGGTTAATCTGAAGTTGATTGAGTTTTCTCTTGTATCAAGACAGCCTTTCCATAACATGAAGGGCAACAATTTTTATATGCTGAATTTTAAAAAGCACATCATTATATCATCCCAGTTTATTCTACCAGCTGTATTAAAATGGTCTGAACAAAGTTTTCTCACACAATTAAACTTAGACATATTTGTAAAATAGAAGAAAAGGTAAAAAGAATAAAATATGTAAACACTTAATCCCCCATGAAAAGAGAGATTTAAAACTATCATTTAAAGACAGTGTAACATTTAAGTTAAGGATTAAGCTGTCTGTTGTCAGGGCAGTCCCAACAATCAGTGGTGAGAGCGACACTTTGTTCTGTTAGTAATGATTTCAATTCAGCGTCCTTCTTGTTGCAGCGTGCCTCTAAAAGGGTGGCCATGGTTGCTCTCGAAGGACCGTTAAAACCTGGCTCCATGAAGTGCATTAGCTTACGACACTCCGCTCCATTAACTGTGCTTATTGGCATCATGTTGTTTTTATTGTGTTACATTTTTTTTGCGTAATGCCCTCATATACTACCATCACATCCTTACCTTCATAGCACATCTGGAATTTTTGTTTGAGAAGTTGACGCTGTTCTGCCGTGCAGCGTGACTGAATGAGCACCACTAAGGTGGCAACTTAAGGAGTTTGTCGAGTGTTTATATTTCAAAACAGAACTGGATAAAATGCACTTTGCATCCCACACCGGACTCTGGACCATTTCACTTTTCTGTTCTGGAATGCCTCCGCCATGATTATTTGTCTTACAAATATCAACCGGCTCTGCTTAAGGATGAGCAGCGGTGCCCTCTTCTAGATGGCGGCCACACTACAACACTGAAAGAAGGTCCATCTGAGTAATCGTTATTAGCTGATCGAATGGAACGAATATATTTAAACCTAAATATATGTAGGAAAAAGGAAATAGAACCAAAAATATTGCGAGCCTTCTGATTTTAGCTGACAGAAAAAATACTGAATGATGATTTACAGATTTATATAGTCTAAGGACTTCAAAACAAATAAATTTTCCAAAACATTGTTTCACTTTAATCATTAAATGTAGAAAACATTGAGTAAAAACAACCAAAAGTTGTTGCAGGCTCCTTGATAGTGCTAATTTTGAATCAAACAGAAAATAAAGCAATACTGCAAGATAATTCCCATTCGTAGCATATGACCCTAGGTTTTTGTGTTATTTCAATTTATTTTGGTTAATATATACAGCACCAATTCACAACAAAATGTAATCTCAAGATACCTTATTAGACAGATACATCCAAATCATATCCATTTACAATGTCTATAAAAAGTATTCACCCCCTTGATGTTTAACCCTTTTCATTGCTTTTACAAATCATTCATGACAATACAATACAATGCAATGCAATCTTTATTTATAAAGCACTTAAAAACAACACCGTTGGCCAAAGTGCTGTACATTAAAAAAAACAACAAAATTAGGCTGTTTTGACAAGAAAAATGACCAAAAAAAACCCTTTAATGTCAAAGTGAAAACCAATTTTTACAAAATAATGACAAATAAAAATATTTGACATAAAAAAAAAGTGATTGCATAAATATTCGCCCCCTTCAAGTATTCAGTGCACGCGCCTTTGGCTGTAATCACAGCACAGAGTCTGCGTGGATAGGTCTCAGTCAGGCGTTCACATCTGGACCCTGCAGTTTTACTCCATTCTTCCTGCTGTGAGGATCGGCTGTGTACAGCACTTTTCAAGTCCTGCCACAAACTCTCTATTGGATTGAGGTCTGGGTTTTGCCTCGACTTCAGGTCGTTGTCTTGCTGGAAAATAAATGTTCTCCAAAGCCGTAGTTCTCCTGCAGATGGAAACAATTTGTCCTCAAGGATTTCCTGCATTGATTTTGTTTTCTACCTCCATTTTTAGCTCCATTTTTGCTTCTTCAGACAAAACAACTTCCTTCCACACAGTTTATTCTCCCACGGCCTTTCTGATTGCCACTCTCCTATAAAGCTTTGACCAGTGAAGAACCTGAGCAACAGTCTCTCCCATCTCAGCTGCTGTTGCTTTTAACTCCTTCACCAGAGTCAATAGGGTGATCTGGTAACCTCTCTCACTAGTCTCCTTCTTGCCTGGTCACTCAGGTTGTGAGGACGGCCTGTTTTCGGCAGATTTAAACGTGCCATATTCTTTCCATGTCTTGATGATGAATTTACCTGAACTCCAGCGGATGTTCAGTCCCTTAGAGAGTTTTTTGCATCCATCCCCTGACTTATACTTTTCAGTAACCTTTTGTCTGATTTGCTTGGAGTGTTGTTTGGTCTTCTTGCTGTAATGGTAGCCAGGAATACTCATTAACCAGTGAATGGACGTTCCAGACACAGTCGTCTTTATACTATGATCACTTGAGACACAGTCACTGCACTCAGGTGAGCTCCATTCCACTCATTGTGAGACTAATAGCACCACCTGGTTGGACCTCTGTTGAATTAGGTCTGTCACTTCAAAGGGGGTTAATATTTATGCAATCATTTATTTTATGTTAAATATTTTTTATTTAATTATCATTTTGTAGAAATCACTTTTCACATTAAAGGTTGATTTTTGGGATTTTCTTCGTCAAAAAGCAACATTTTGTTGAACATGATAGATCTGTAAAAATAACAAAAAGATTAAAGCAATGGGGTGAATACTTTTTATCGGGACTATATTCAAAATATGATTGGGTATAGACAGTGGATGACTTTGTAGGAGCAACAGTATGTTGGCCACTCAATTAAAAACAAAGAGCATCAAAGAATTGTTGTCTCTGTTTCAGCTGAGATAGATTTCTGACTAGATTTCTGTCTTTATATTATGTGAGCACATGTCCTGCTAGGTAAAATATTTTATGTGTTGTTGTGTTGGTTCTGTGTTTTTTTTTTAAATCTTGCATTACATCTTCAGCTTCTAAAATACTAGTTGGACACCTCTGATGACTTCATGTCCCCTACGATTTCCATGTTTTAACATGGTTGAGTTTTCGGTTTCAAGTTTTAAGGTGGCATATTTTAAACTGAGCCATGACCTGGAGTTATAAGGCCTGAGTCTAACAGTTGGGGAGTCAAAAGGAAAACACTTATAACAAAACCCAACCTGGTTTCAAACCCAGATCTTGTAAATCATAATTGTTGCTGACCACACATACTGTTGTGTCCAGATGCCGAGATGGATTCGTAGGGAGCAGGTGCCAGTTTCATGACCCGTGCAACAATGCGCCATGTATGAACGGAGGCTCGTGTCGTGCTGTCTCCAAGGAGAACACGGTGGACTTCAACTGCACCTGCAGAGTGGGCTACACCGACCGCCGCTGCATGACGGCCATCAACATTGCCTGCCTCAGCTCGCCATGTCGCAACGGAGGTACTTGTGAGCCAGATGGTCTACAGAGGTACAGGTGCCGCTGCCCACCTGGATGGACTGGTAAGAGACATGAGCTCTGTTGAAGTTTGAAGTCGTAACACAGTGATTACTCACAGCTAAGACTGGATCTAATTTTTCGGTGCCCTCAGGTAAAGACTGCGCGACAGCCGACCCATGTGCCTCCAATCCATGTGCCAACGGCGGGCGTTGCTCTTCTGTCGATTCCACCTTCATCTGCACATGCACCCCATTCTTCTTCGGACAGACCTGCAAACAGGACATCAACGAGTGCGACACCATCCCGCCACGCTGCAAAAATGGTGGGCTGTGCATCAACGAGGTTGGAGGCTACAGATGCCAGTGTCCTCCAGAATACACGGGGAAGCACTGCGAGAGCCGCTACCTACCCTGCAACCCGTCGCCCTGCCTGAATGGAGGCACCTGCATCCAGAGGGGAGAAACCAGCTACGAATGTTCCTGTGTGCCAGGTAACTTTAGAGACATTGTATTTAAAATGTGCTGATAGGGTCGCTCATTCAAATGCTGGCTAGGGGCATTAAATCTAGTTCAACCTCAGACACATATCAAAAAAGTTAAAGGGGCAGCATTATGTGTTTTCCAGCCACCAGGTGTTTGCTAATTCCTGCTGGCTAGTCTGAAGGAGCTGAGTGGGGAGGTCGCGAGGGAGGGGTGCTCTGTAATGTGGAAGCTCAGAAACTTAGAAACTGCAGCTCAGAGGAGGAACTGTGTCTCGAAAGTGGTGTTCTGTCAATCCATGCGTTTTGCACAGCTGAATGGTTGCCATGGGAGGGTTTTTCAAACATGCATGAAAGAATCAAAGCAACATTCCAAGTATGTTTTTGATGAGGGAATAACACAATAACATGATGTAAAGCTCAAAAAAGTCAATTTTACATAATACTGCCCCTTTAATAGTTGAAACTACAACAAATATCAATTGAGGTTTAACTGAAGTGAGTAATTTCCTAACACAACTGAGTAACTAAAATGATCAGACTTCCTTGTTGCTGGTTAGGCAATGATGTCATCTAAGGCTTGGTTTTTTTCCTGCTTATGTTGTGTCCTCCGTGTGCATGCACATGTGTATTTCTGCTTCTGTATGTGAACCGAGCCGAGCAGGAAGGCATCGGGAGCTTATCGTGAGGAAATGGCCAAGGGACAACATCCGTTTCACATGCTGGAATGAAGGAACGCTCCAGCCTGCAAAACCCTCCATCACCGTCACACAACACTGACTTGTTTATTCTTTTTTTTTCCTAGTCAGTTCAGACATTCACGTGCAATCTTTGGCATCACTCCATTCCTTCTCAGGATTATCTTTTGTTCTTTGAAACACTTGAAGTTGACTTTCTAGGTTGTTATCTGTTATCCATTTGAACCCTGTTTTGACACGTTGATGCATTTTAGGCACATTATCATCATCATCCATCCATCCATCCATCCATCCATGCATCCATCCATCCGTTTATCCCTCAATTCACCATTTGGCCATCATTCATTTACTTATCCATCTATAGGTTCATATGTTTGTCCATCTATTCATACCTATCTACATACAGCGATACATAAAAAATGATGATACCATATTTTTCGGACTATAACTCGCAGTTTTTTTAAGTTTGGTTGGTCCTGTGATTTATAGTCCAGAGCAATTCATACATGTTTTTTTACTGTTCATGACGCATTTTTTGACTTGAGCATTCAGTGTTAATTCATACTGACGGACATGAACCAAGGATTAAATATTACTGCTTGCAGCCGGGAGGAAAGCTGAACATGGGCTGAAAGGAAGAGGCCAGAGCTGAAGGAACGAGTCCACAGTTGGGTGTTTAAAGAATGTGCTGTGTACTTCGCAGTTGTTATGTTGATCTGCGCTTCCCCATCACATACTGTTTCCCTTGCATCTCCATGCCGCATGTGCTTGTTCAGCGCTCGTAACCAGGATGTTGTGCTCACGCCGCAAGGGAACGACAGACACCGTGAAAGCACAGATTGTCAGAACAGCTGCAGAGCGGAGCTGTTCCTGACCATCCTGATTTAGCACGGACATCGGTGCGTCAGAAACTGCCAGCAGACTTCTAAGCCAAAACTGAAAGTTTACGTATTTTTGTTAAAAAGCAGGCAACTGAATACAACGTATCACCAGAACCTTTCATCAACATGGACAAGGTCCCCCTCATGTTTGACAGTTTCTAAATAAATGCGACTTATACTCCAGAGCAACATAGATATTTTTTTTCCTCTTCATGACGCATTATTTGACTATTGTGACTTATACTGCGGAGCGGCATATAGTCTGGAAAATACTATCCATGGCTTTGGTTTTTGTTGATTGGGTGTTTAAAACTGGTAATGAATCAAGAACTGTGGACATCGGAGTTCTGGTGCTTTAAGACTTAATGTATCAGATTTAAAATAAAGGGAAATTTTAAATGACATTAGCTTTGGTAATTAATTATTGTCTTTAAATTCACATTAATCTAAGGTGCACGCTTGAACGTAAGTAATATTTTAACTGTTGATAAAAGTAGTTCTAAGTCCTAAAGTATATAGAATAATTATGTGTTTTCCTTTTTTTAATTTAGTTATTTATTTAAAAAAAAAATCATGTTTTCAACTACAATACAAATTTTCAGGAATGAAAAACTCTAAGGACATGGCAGTTATACGTTGTATTGGTTTTACTTTGCGGGTTATATAATCCAACAACAGGTCCAGTGGTTGTTTCGTGTGTAACCGTAAAGTGGAGGGGATGTTATTACATGGCAGACTTCCCACAGACCTCAGAAGGGCACAGCTGCCTTCTTTCTAGGGAAGGAAAAGACAGTTGACCACATTTAACTGAACAAAAGTGTAACTGCAGTTTTAGTTTCAGATCAGGAGAAATGAGAAACTGCCTATGTGAGGTTTGCAGTGCTTAAAAGGGCACCATTTCTCTTGTTCTTTTCAGGATTTTCAGGAAAGAACTGCAACCATAACATCGACGACTGTCCTGGTCACGAGTGCCAGAATGGGGGCACATGTGTGGATGGAGTCAGCACCTACAACTGCCAGTGTAAACCAGAGTTTACAGGTTCGTGCAACAATATTACATAAAAAATAAAATAGCTTAAAAATCCATCCATCCATCCATCCAAGAAAGAAAAAAACTCCTGCTTGTTTCCCCACAGGTCAGCTCTGCATGGATGATGTTGATGAGTGCCAGCTCATGCCCAACGCGTGCCTGAATGGTGGCACGTGCCACAACACGTACGGCAGCTACCAGTGCGTGTGCGTGAACGGCTGGACCGGGGATGACTGCAGCGAGAATATCGACGACTGCGCCAGTGCTGCCTGCTACCAGGGATCCACCTGCCACGACCGTGTGGCTTCTTTCTTCTGCGAATGTCCTCATGGCCGCACAGGTGTGTTATGGGACAACTCTCCGGCTTCCATGTTGTTGTGTAGGGTTCTTTGTGCAGCTTGAAGTGTGTTTCTTTCTTGGAAATGTTGCATTCCAGTTTTTTTATGTTTTTACTGTTATTATCTGTGAGCTAAAAATGACTTTAAGGCCACAAAACATATGAAGATCAGATCAGTTGCAATGTTTAATACCAGTTCAGTGAAAAACAGGTGATTTGGGTCACTTAACCTCTCTCCTTGAATCCTAAAAAAACTTTCAAACAAAAACCAAACCGAAACTACAGGTAACTCACATGGTTTTCATAAGGAGGAGGCTCGTTTTGCACAGTCAGCCAATCAGCTCTAAAAGGACAATATATGTTACTCACAGCTCATTCACAAAAGTGACACACGACACATAACACACATAGGTAGAGTACAAGTTTTATAAATCTCAAACTAAAATAAAGAAAAACTAAATTATCTATTTCAGGTTTGATGAGTTTAAATATTTTCGACTTTAAACTAGAGATGATCAAATGCAATCCAAAATCCTTGAAAAGTGTGTTGTTTTTGTTGGCATCAGGATCCTCTCACAGGAGACTCCGGAATTGCAGTCAGATGATTGATGTTGGCGTGTGAAGGGAATTCTAATAGAAATCATTAACGTCATCCTCTTTGACACTGCTGCAGGTCTGCTGTGCCAGCTAAAGGACGCCTGCATCAGTAACCCGTGTAAAAAGGACTCCAACTGTGACACCAACCCCGTCACCGGAGATCATATTTGTACCTGCCCTTCGGGATACATTGGTCCTTCCTGTGATCTGGATGTCGACGAATGCTCATTGGGTAAAAATCACTTTGCCTGAACTCCAAAGCCATTTATCTTCCAGTAACAAAACCTTATTTACCAACAACATACAAGCTCCTGTCATTATGGGTGTAATGGTACCCCTAATTGCTGCAAATAATACCCTCTAGGGTATTGTTGCTGTAATCACACTCATGATTTTAGCTTTTTTTTAAAACATTAAACCACCAACGCGATCTAATCTCAAAGACATCGTGCAGGGTTTACGATGAAATTGCAGCTTGTTAGCAATCACCTAAAGGAAGTGAAATTAAAGCATTGATCTGTTTTAACAGGTTCCAACCCATGTGAGCATGCTGGGAAGTGCATAAACACCAAGGGCTCGTTCCAGTGTAAGTGCCAGCGGGGGTACATGGGGACTCGCTGTGAGCTGGACATCAATGAGTGCAAGTCGAACCCGTGTAAAAACGAGGCCACCTGCCTGGACCAAATAGGAGACTTCCAATGCATCTGTATGGCAGGTGAGAAGCTTGATTAGGAAAAGTTTACATATAGAAAACTGATGAAAAGTGATTTTCTAGTATAAAATTTACCTGAATTATGTCTGCTTTCTTTGAAGTTCCAAGAATATTGTTTTCTATGTTGTATCTGAAATTGTAAGTGCAGTGTTTTGATTGTAAAGTAATTTTTTATGCCTCATTATTTACCAAAGGTATTGAAATCATAAACAATGTCAAGTGACACATGAAATATGTGTATTAGTGATGAATAGAAGAACTAATTAGTCCTTTGAAAGCCAAAAATCCTCTTTTTTTGAGCTACAGTGACCTGCACGGACAACACTTTTAAGAGTACTTTGTTGTTGTTTTAATTGTATTTTTCGACATTGCATTTTGACATGAAACACATGGCTGCTTTTACACAATAAACAGGGTTTTCACCAGTGTATTATATGCCTGGCGGCCCACCAGGTTTTACTTGCCCCCCAATAGGCAAAGCGTCACGTTTAATTATTTTACACACATTTTTTTTTTTATAAACCAGAAACAGTCATAGCAAAGACGGGTTAAGCCAGGTTTATAGTTGACGCATTGAACTGGGCACGCACACCAATCACTCCATCCCCACCCCTGGTGTTGATCTCCAGCGCTGACGCGGCACCCGGTTGTGCACCTCAGTTTTCTTGTAACTCCGCACAGATAGCGCGCGCCTCCTTTTTACTCAAATCGGACGATTTGGAAGGTGCTCTTGCAGACACAGACGGGCCTTTTTCCGTTCAAAGTATTTCTTCCAAATACTGCATTCGCTTTGATAAATAAAAACCAACAACCACCTGGAAATCAAAACACAGCACCAAGCTGCAGACTTTATGACTGATTGTCTGTTTGCCTTTTTTAAAACTCTATAGCTGCTGTTTAAGTATTGCTATGTCTTCCAATAACATCATTACCTAGCCATATTTTATTAAAATTTCTTGTCAACTTTTAACATTTTTAACACAAAAACACCGTGGACCACTGGTAAACTGCCCTATCACCCCCACCAGTGGGCTTAACATGTTTTCTGGGGGAAACCCTGATATGCATCAAATTTTATTCTTTTATTTCTCTATGGAAGAGTCTTGAGTTTGGAGAATCAACTGGAACACTCACTGAGCTTTACTGGTGGTGTTTTATCACCTCTCTTGACCAAAAATCCAACATGACTTCCCTGCTTATAAAATGTATTTATAATGTATTTATAGCTGCAGTATTGAAAGTATAGCATAGACACATGTTTAAATGTACAAAATGCTGACAAATACTTCATTATCTACACGTATTGCTAATTATCGTGAGTATTTAGCAAATCTAACTGGTTTTATACCTTGGAACTGGGAAACAGTTTGATTGGATGTGGAAAAAATAAAATTATATAAAAAAATCAATAATAATAATAATAATAATAATAATAATAATTAGATGTGATATCATTCCCAACATGCCCAACATCTGGGATACAGCACACCAGTAAAACTACAGTGAAGTTCATGTAGTGGTTTATTCACAGATGTTTGAACCCATTTAAAAACAAAATAAAAATGTTTTCTTATTTTTAAACACAGCTCCTTTCTTCTTTGTATTTTGAAGTAAAATATTGGAATGAGACAACTGTTTCGCAGTAACTGATCTCAATATAATTTGATAAGCAATTAAATAAGTAACAATACCTAATTGCCACTTAATGTAACTTCATATTTGTTAATTGGCTTAATATGATGTGAGTAGATCAGGAAAAACATTAACGTGATCTAAGAATAAACGTCTTTGACAATTTTTGCGTAAATCATATTTAACAGTTATTAATATTAATAATTGATAGCTTCATATATTAACCCTAACTTGAGTTTTGTACAGTTACAGCTATCATTAGCTTTTGTATAAGTTAATTTTAGCTCTATCTGTATTTCTATTTGCATTTTCATAATGAATGCTTATTTAGGTAGAATATTGCTGCATTTGGCATTATCCTTCTCACTTTGTATCTCTCTCTAACCAATCCGTCTCCCTCCCGGTCCTCACTTGCTAATTGGCCAGGCTACGAGGGAGTGTTCTGCGAGATCGATACGAATGAGTGCGCCAGCAGCCCCTGCCTGAACAACGGCAAGTGCATCGACAAGATCAACGCTTTCGTCTGCCAGTGCCCCACAGGTGAGGCTGCCGTACCTCCACAGAGGGGGAGGAGGGAGCAGATGGGAGAAAGAAGGGCATAAAGCCAGGGGGCACAGAGGTTGATCTCTCTCTCTCTCTCTCTCTCTCTCTCTCTTTCTCTCTCTCTCTCTCTCTCTCTCTCTCTCTCTCTCTCTCTCTCTCTCTCTCTCTCTCTCTCTCTCTCTCTTTGTCTGTTTTTCTCCCTTCGTGTTTTTTCTCTGCTCCCTCTCTTCTGCTCTCAAACACAAACACACACAAACACCTCTCCGGACGGGCACTAATCCCAGCCCTGAGGCAGGCTTACGCAGGCCCGGGCAGCCAAGCAAGACGATGCAGTTGAGGAGGAGAGGTTAAAAAAAATCTATAGGAAGAGACTCGAGGAAGTGTGAACTTTTTTAACAAGTTTCTTATTCCTTTCGTCAAGTCTAATGATTGAGAAAAAAACTTTGATTATGATTGGGAATAAAGGAGAACTTAGACTTGTGATTCTCTGGGTTTAGCTGATGATTAACAGAGGTGGTTTGGTCGTATATGTGTTACTGCAGCCTTTTTTCATATAAATGTCATTTGAGATACACTATTTAGACAAAAGATTTCGCTCAGAAATGAAAGAATGCAGCAAGTTCATTCAAGAGAAAAAATGGAAAAAAACGGAAGGTGTTTTTGTTTTCAATTCTTTCATTGGGATCGCCGAGGTGGAAGTGATTTTTTTTTTTTTTTTCTTTTTTTTTTGAAGAGGAAAATTGCAAAATTGGGTGGATCAAAGGCAGAGAGGCAGGATTCCTCCTAGTGGGAGAAAACGAAATGAAAAGGGAAAAGACAGAAAAAAAGCATCCCAACAAGAAAGCTTTTGATTTAAAAGAAAAGAGCCAACTGAAGAGCTTAACACCTAAAAAAAACTTTGTTCAGCACTGAGTGAGGGTTATGCAATGAAGTAGCTCAAAGTGGTGAAAGTGTTTTTCTGTGTGGATGTGAGAGTGTGTGTGTGTGTGTATGTTGTGATGCACAGACCGTTATGCTGAAGCAGAAGGGGTACAACAAGGGGGAGGGATTCTAACCGCTCTGCCTGAGATGTAAATTTGTCCCTGTTGCGAGGCCCAAGGCGAGGTCCCCCTTTTCATTCCTGTACATGAAATAGCCATGGAAACCCCGCTGAGAGCCATTGAAATGTCTCAGGATAAATCCCTCTGCAGTGCTTGTGTGTTTCTGTGCATGGCTCCACCACCTTTTATGTGTGCAAAAAAAAAAAAAAAATCCTGCACAGGATTTTTCATTTTTGAAGCCTTTATCATTTTAGACAGATCAAAATAGTGGGCGATGTTGAAGAAACTTAACATTAGATTCTAGAAGCAGGAAATGTCTCAACTTAACCTCTTTCATTAATGACGTACTAATATTATCTCTTTTATTTAACACATATTTACTGCCTTCAAAATGTACTTAGATGAAATCAGTGACGCAGATATTGAAAATGGATAATTTTCCCTTGATTGGATTCAGCTGGTGAAAAGTCAGAGCTCAAAGAAAATCAGAAATTAGAAATACTTCCCGCCACACAGTGACATAGCTTTCATTCAATGGAACAAAAGGAAATTTCCCTTACATAATTAACATTCCTGCATTGCCCTGTGATGCTTTTGACCTCCAGCAAAGCCAGGCTGCTACATGGTGAAAAGTGTGTTAAAACTCTAAGAAAGCATATTGAAGTAATGGAAAAGTCATAGCAAGGACCTGATAACATCATCTTAGTTGATGCGACACTCTGTCTACTCTTGCCTCTCACTTATATTGTTGATTTTTGGCACAGTTAAATGTCTTAGATCGTGAAGTGAAATTTAACATCAGACAAAGCTGACTTAAAAAGAGACAAGATGCTGTTTTCTAATGATGATTTTATTCGTTAAGGGAAAAAAGCTATTCAAGCCAACCTCACTTTATGGGAAAATATATCTGCACCCATTGGTAAATCATGAATTAACTGTGATTAACAACATATGTTATGTACATTAGCCACCATCAGACCAACAGAATCAAAAAAAATTCCTTAAATAGAACCTGTCTGGCAACATGAAGTAGGCTAAAAGAGCTTAAAACTCAACACATCATTTCCCAGTTTAAAAAAATTTAAAAACAGATGAGAAAAAAAACAAATTCATTGACATAGATCACCCTGAAAAGAGTCCCAAAGCTATTTTTATGACTTTGAAACTTAAGTAAACAATAGTGAAAGCCATTATTCACAAATGGAAAGAACATGGAACATTAATAAACCTTCTTAGGAGGGGCTGGTACAACCTGGATAGTTTGCAGAACACATGAACACACAGACTCACATCAAGGGACAATTTGTTTGGTCAGTTCACCAAACAATCATGTTTTTGAACTGTGGGAGGAAGCTGGAGTACCCAGAGAGAACCCATGCATGCACAGAGAGAACATGCAAACTGCATGCAGAGCGACCCCAGGCTGGGATTCAAACCCTGTCTTTAATTCAATAAAGTCAGTGACGTGACAGGAAGAATTTTTGTACTCTCTCTTATTTCTGCAGTAAATCTTCCTTGACACTGCAAGGCAACCAGACCCACCGTGCTGTTTGCTCAAGTTTACAAACACGAACCGAAGGAAACAAAGCAGAAAAACCACATCTTTTAGCACTATGGCCAAATTAGTTTTCATATTGCATATTTTTTAGGTTTTTAATACCCTTTTAAACAATAAACAGAGAAAAATGGTAACAACTTGATTTAAATGTTACTGGAAAGTGCTTTTTAATGAACGTTTATTTTTTGTTTTGTCAAGTCATAGATTTTATTTTTTTATACTTTATTTCTCACTATTCAGATCTTTGAAACCTGAAAGAAGTGAAAAGAAACCAAACTCAAAAATGTGGTAAATTTCTAATAATATTTAAAATCTGTTTACAAATTAGATGATAAAAATCTTTTGAACTCTCTTTTTTAAAGATTGACTTCAAACACATTTTTGAAAATTTACAATCAAATTCAGGATTTAAATTCCACTTCATGCATGCAAGTTTACTATCTGCTTGCAGCTTTAAAAAAAAAAAAGAGTTCACAGGGAGTAATCAGCTTGCTGTCCACCACACAAATACTTCCTCTCCAGATTATCTTATCGCACCTGTGGGTTTCTGTGATCTTGTGGTTCAGAGGGAGGAACTAAGCACGAATATCTCTTCATCAGACAACATCGTCGGACTGGGACTGAGGGGAGACGAGAATATCGGAGACGACAATAACTCCAGGAAAAAGGAGGAAGCCTGCTGCTAGATTCTGAATGAACGAGGAGTTTGAAAAGTTTGGTGTCAGAGGTCAAGCTGACTCTTTTCGGAGGCGGGTGGGGAGCGGAGGGAGTGGCAGGGAGGGGGCCAGAGTTAGAAGAATTCACATTATGATGGAAAAGTTTTGGGGGACAAAGAAGACAACGCGCTCAGTTTGTTGCTGTGTTGAGCGGACAGGCCCTCCTTTGTCTCAGACTTTAGTCAGGAGGCCTTACAACTTTCATTCTTCCCGCCGTTCTTTCCCTCCCTCCCCCTCTTTTAACCGAATTTGTCCCCCTGCTCTTGCCTCTCCCTGTTTTTAGTTTGGTTGAAAAGAAGAGAGAAGGCTAAGGGAGCACTTGTGATGTTGCACAGTTGCTCATTAATATGCAGATTTTGTAATGTGTTGAGAGCACTTTAGGATGAGCCCAGGATTATTTGTAGATCTGGTTTTGAAAATGCCGAGAACAAATTAGCCATGTTTGCACACACACACACACACACACACACACACACACACACACACACACACACACTTCTTCACAAACACAGACTTCTTCACAAACACAGTAAACACAATAACAGCCTCTTGTTTTGTTTTTTTTGTTTTTTTTCAGGCTTTACTGGGAATCTTTGCCAGATAGACATAGATGAATGTGCCAGCACACCATGCAAAAATGGCGCCAAGTGCACAGATGGGCCCAACAAGTACACTTGCGAGTGCACCGAAGGTAAACAAGCCTCAACCAAAACTGACATGACAGGGCAAAACATTTTTACCAAGTCAAAAACAAAACTAAAGTTGGTTCAGTTGAATTCACCGGTTAAAAACGCAACACTCGTTTCCTTTAGGTTATACTGGATGGCACTGTGAGATGGACATCAACGAGTGTTCCTCCAACCCATGCCACTACGGCTCCTGCGTCGACGGCCTGGCTTCGTTCAGCTGCAGCTGCAACCCCGGGTTCAACGGCAGGCTTTGTGAGACCAACATTAATGAGTGTCTGAGCCAGCCTTGCAGGAACGGAGGCACCTGCCTGGACCGAGAGAACGCCTACATCTGCAGCTGCCCCAAGGGAACCACAGGTGGGCACAGGCACAGAAAAGAGCGGTTAATCAATCAATCAAAGCTTGAAGATGAATGAAAATTCATGTCCTCCACAGGAATCAACTGTGAAGTCAACATTGATGACTGCAAAGGCAATCTCTGCGACTACGGAACCTGCATTGATAAAATCGATGGCTATGAGTGTGTTTGTGAACCTGGCTACACTGGTAAATAAAACTGAAGATACTAAAAGTGGTAACAGGACTGTCACATGGCAGGATATTAGATGTAGCTTCCTCTGTTCTGAGGAGCATTGGCACCTGATTAGGTTATAAAATCGTCTTGATAAGATACATAATAGAATCAAGAACACTTTTATGGGAAAATATATCTGCACCCATTGGTAAATCATGAATTAAGAACGTCCACGCATCCTTAAAAAGTCTTAAATCCATGTATCTAAAATGTTAAGGCCTTAAAATGTCTTTTATTCATAAAAAAAATGTAAGTTAGCGATAAATACATTAATCACAGGTCTTAAATTTTGTTGTGGCAGTACTATTTATTTCTATGTTTATTTTTCTCGTGGGAATTTTGTGTCAGGCAAAAGTTTGAGTCGTACACAGACATCTTCATTATATTCTGTGACTTGAGGCAGTTGAGGCAACCGCTAGCTAGCTGCTAATAACCCCCTGTGAGCTAGCTAGCTTGCATTTTTGCATTTGTCATGGGTAAGTGTAAATTATCACTACTTTGGATGACGTTCGTCTTTGCCACTGGCTCACTTCTGTTGCCAACCCGTACGATCCTATGTGAATTCTGGGGAAAAAAGCTTGGCACTGCTATATAAAAGAGGAAATTTTCTTTTGTACATTTCTGTCGTGATACAGGTCTTAAATTTCATTCATAATGGTCTTAAAAAGTCTTAAATTTGAGTTGGTAAAACCTGCAGAAACCCTGTTAACTTTCAGTATCGTCCCTGCATGAATAATTATGTGGCTCAGGAGCTCAGTGGGATAAAACACCTTCTTCTAAGGCAGAATATTAATACTTCTGCCTCGTTCCAATCTGTCTATGATTTACACCGGGGTTTAGCCTTGAAAAGGACTGGGATGTAGTAACTAAGGCAGGCCTGAAAGCGTTTCAGCAAGCACAGAAACACACTAACTCATCAGCGTTTCCCTGCATGAGTTTATCCTCAGAGGCAGAAATATACAGAACTGACCCAGCTTTGAAAACCTTTCTAAAGCCAAGCTTAGCTTCACATGGAAGCATATTTAAAGCTCTGACTGTCAGGTTTTGCCTTGATACATATATATACCGCTGTGATGCAGATATAGCATCACAGTGGTGATGCTATATCTGCAACGGTGAGGAAGCTTTACTGTAACAGAGTCCAACTGTATGTGTTCACATGTTCTTAAAAGACGAAGTACCGTATATACTGTGCTGTCATGACTGCAGGCTGACGGAGTCGAGCAGTTTGCTCCCTCCACCCCAATACTGAGATACCCTACAAAATCTCTGTTGTATTATGTCTGATTTGCAGTCGGTACAAGAGCTCCAGCATTGTCGGATGACCTTTTCTCTCCATACCTGATTACAGTCGGACTGAGTTTTGTATCCTCAAATCTTTCTGTTCCAGTTTCTGTTTTTTGCTTTCTTCTTTTTACAGTATAAAGGAGAACATGTCGTGAGTATGGGTATGGGTAAAACAACTGTTTAAAGTACAGGTATGGAGAGTTGAAGGAATGGACAGAGGAGCTTGATTCTGGTAAAAAAGTGGGGGTGACAGATGGCGAGCGAGTAAGCACGCTCCTCTGAGGTTTGCCTGGTGTCACTTTGCAACTCCACCCTGTCCCCAGCCTGCTGCTGTTAGGACATGCAAGCTGCCCACCCCCCACCTCCACCACAAAGAAAAGACACACACACACACATAGTGGCACACAGAGTCACCGGGGATTTGTGCAGGAGAAAAGATTCCCTGAAAGATTCCTGAAAGTTGAGCTTTTAAAAGCTTGGAAGCTGCTCCATGGTTTAAAGCTCAATGGCCTGCCTTTATGTTATGCGTGGCACCGGCCTGAATGGCGTCAACGCTTCAAGTGGCCGACAAAGGCCGACCTCAGATCTCTTATGCTTCTGAAAATCGATACAGTCATTGCAGTGCCATATTAGCGACACTGTGTGGAGGCCCTGTGTGCGACTTCACTGGTTGCTGTTGTGGATTTTCAAATATTTCATCAGAAAAGGTCCCAGAAAAGGTCTTGTTTATTTTCTGGCAGGTTTTGTAAATGTAGAGAACGAAGGTTTATAGAAGCACAAGGAGTAAACACTTATTGAATAGGGGTGGGAAAGCTATTTATAACAGTGAAGAATACATGATGAAGAAAAAAATACAACTAATAGATACATACGTTAATGTTGCCTGAACTCCATAATACCAGTCATTCCAAAATCATTTGAGGTGCCACTGTCTCTCTTAGATCATGTTTTTTAAGATTTATTTTTATGAATTTCTGGTTGTAAGATTTATACCAACTCCAATTTCTCTTAAAAAAACAAAACTTTTCACCAACAAAATTAATAAAAGCTAACTAAAAAGTGCTGCCGTGATTATTATTCAGCCCTCATGAGTCAATGCCGTGTCTCTACCAATTTTGCGCATCTACAAACTGAATTCGTTGCACCTTTTTTGTCGTACAATAGCTCAAGCTTCATCAGAGTGGATACAGATCATCTATGCGAGTCACCTTTCAAGTCTTAGCACTGATTTTTGTTTTTAATGGATTTAGCTCTGGACTTTGACTAGGCCATTCCAACACATTTTTACATTTAACCTTAATTTAATCAGGATAAAAACACATTAAGATTAAAAACTTCATTTACAAGAGTGTCCTGGGCTCAACGACAGCAGATCAAATATACTTTGATCTAAACTATTCTATCACAGCTCTGGTTGTATGTTTAGGGCCGTCTTATTGGAATGTGAATATCTGCCCCACTCTCAAGCCCTTTGGAGCCTATAACAGTTTTTTTTTTTTTTACCAGTATTGTCCTGTTTTCAGCTCCATCCATTGTATTTTTTACTTTCCATCTCACAATTATGTGTTATTTTGCGTTGGGCTTAAAATCCCCAATAAAAATCTTTGAAGTTTTTCTTTGTAACATACCAAAATATGAACAAGTTCAAGAAATGTAGATACTTCTGTGAGTATGTAGTGTTGTATGACTCAGAATTGAAAACCTTCCTTTTGACTTCAGGTACGATGTGCAGCATCAACATCGACGAGTGTGCCATAAATCCCTGCCACAACGGCGGCACCTGCATCGACGACATCAACAGCTTCACCTGCGTTTGTCCGGACGGCTACCAAGATCCCACCTGCTTCTCCCAAGTCAACGAGTGCCTCAGCAACCCCTGCATCCACGGTCACTGCGAAGACAAAGTTAACGGGTAGGGCGCTCATCATCGTAGCTAATATGCATGTTTAGCCAAAGTTTTCCAGCACACTTTGATTGAGCTTACCTCTGTCTTCTTGTTAGGTATAAATGCCTGTGTGACTCTGGCTGGAGCGGTAAAAACTGTGACATCAACAACAACGAGTGTGAATCCAACCCTTGTATGAACGGAGGGACCTGCAAGGACATGACCAGCGGTTACGTTTGCACCTGTCGCATGGGTTTCACGGGTCAGTATCTGTTTGTGTGCTCAGACCGCTGACCTTCGTCTGAACTTAAGAGTGTGGTGTGATTTATTGTCTTCTCTGACCTCAGGACCAAACTGCCAGACAAACATCAACGAATGCGCCTCCAACCCCTGTCTGAACCAGGGGACCTGCATCGACGATGTCGCAGGGTACAAGTGCAACTGTGTCCTGCCATACACGGGTATGATCTTATTATTGAAGTTATTTAATAATACATCAATCTATTACCATGTTATTCTGGAATTTCCTTAATGGGGGCAGTTTCCACCCACTGTGTACTTTAAGTTATTTCCCAATGAGGAAAAATTTGCTGTTGTTGAAATAACTGTCGAGTAAAGTTCAGTCACAAGGCTTCCTCCGAGCTCAAAGACGCCAAGCTTTGGATTCCTCTGTGGTTCAAGCTTTTCTCCAAACAGATCTGGGAAATGTTTTAATGTAATCTCTTTTATTTTTTGACCAAACAGATAAAGATGGAAAGGCTAAGGGCCAGCGGTCTTGTATTTGCCCTGTATTTTTTGGAACCCTCCACAAGACTTTAAATAATAAAAGGCCTCTTGCTTGTGTTGGGGTGGGAACATGGTGCTTGACACATTTCCTGTTTGCCTGCTTCCTGTCTCACAGAAAAGCAAATGGCTTCACAATGGCCGGAAGCTGGAGTTGGCTTCCCGTACGAGCCGTGCGTTTGTGGAAACAGATAGAGGCATGTGTCCCCAGGCCTCTGGTTCTGACAGAGCCTGGATAAAATCCTCTGATAGCACTGATTGAAAGATGATTCTGTGTCCGTTTGGTTTGGGTTATCTCCAAGTCCATGAGTCCTGGATGAGATCACGTAGTGAAGTAACAGTTTAGAAGATCCGATGTAGTTCACTCAAAGATGTGTTTATATGTCTTGCAGGAGAAAACTGTGAAAGCTTGATGGCTCCCTGCAGCTCCAAACCCTGTAAGCACGGAGGACGATGTCAGGAGTCAGAGGACTATCTTAGCTTCTCCTGCATCTGTCCTGAGGGATGGCAAGGTGAGTTCTCAGCGTCAAAGGTGTCCTTAAATGACCCGCAGAATAGTCACAAAGTCCTGGTGAGACTTCCTAATATAAAAAACCTGTTTAGAACATAGAATTTAGGTGGTGCTGATATGATATGTTAAAAAATATTGAAGCATAAATAAATTAATCACTCAGGAATTAACTCCTCATCAGTGAAATTTAACGAGGCAAGCCGTTTTCTGTTTATTTCTCAGGTGTTCGTCCTGTTGTATTCGGGGTGGACACTAAAATGACTGCACTTCAATTAAAATGGAAAGATTATAAGAAAAACATACAGGAACTTGTATTAATTAATCGAGAATTGTTTTACTGTTAATCAAACTTAAATCTATATATTAATTATTTTTTGAGTGAAAGGAAACACCCAGGTAAACAAATCTATCATACAACTAACTAACTAACTCTAGTTTTACATTGCAAACTACTTATTACAGACTAAACAGGAAGTCTCTGACTACAGGATGTTTAAAACACTAATTAAACTGATTAAATTTCAAGATTTGTTCCAGGTTTTTCGCTCACTCAAGAGTTTAAAGAGAGGGGTGAAATTCAGAGTTCTAAAACCTAACCTTAATAATAAACAGAAAAGGAAAAAGAAGGATGAATTGAAACTTCAAAACCATCATTGATCCATCAGATTACAACACCAGAACCACCACAAAAGAACAGGAAAAGAGATCGCCTACTGTGGTCTGAAATCAGGCCGAAGGCTGAAAAACTGAATCGATTTAGATCACTCCAGGTGTGCAGTTCTAAAAGACCTGTCTGTCGGCTTGGCTGACGGAGAAATCTTGGTAAAAACAGCCGTTTTGTCCAGCCGAAGGGTCACTCAGACTGTTGGTTCTGAGTGTTTTGGATGTACTGGTTGTTCCTCATTTGGATTCAGAACTGGTTCGGATACGAACGAAAAACATGCAAAAAGGAAGTGACCAAATTCCTCTGAACACTTGCTCAGACTTGGGGGGGTGAGGGTGGAAACAAAACCAAAAATCTCACAGGTAATTTACACTAAATTAGACAAAAGTAGCAAGTCAAGTCGATTTATTCATAAAGCACATTTAAAAACAACAACTGACCAAAGTGCTGCAGAGCTCGCTGGATTTAGCACATGCTCCCGTGGGTTAAGACGTCAGTAGCCTGACTAACAAACCAGAAGCAGTCCACTGATAGCGTGTAGTTCTGTGTTATTTTGTTCTGAACCGTGTTCTTAGAAAGAGGGACCAAAATGTTAACTACCTTTTAGTGTGGATAAAATAATATTTCATGACTGAAACTTTTTGACCTTTTTTTGCAAGCAGTCATGAAACAAAAAGTCAAGTTCTGATTTCAGATTTAAATTTAAATTAAGGACTAATTATGGATTAGTTCGTTGCTTTCTGAACATCTGAATGCGGAAAATACGATCATTCCGAAAAGATAATCTTATGGGCAGTTATTGACAGGCATTCAAGCAAAATATTTTTACCACATAAGATAAGATCATAAAACACTTATATTTAGGAGACTCAGGAACAACACTTGGAATAAGAAGTTGTTGTTTCTAGATCTAGAAGACTGTTTCTATTGTGTCCTGGACTCAACAGTTCTGGTGGGTAAAAGGTCAAGTCTCTGTTTTTATACATTACACGTGTATCAAATATAGCTGCTGTTTCTAAATGTTATATTTGAAATGGCAAAAAACAAAACATTTTTCTTGAAACAAGAACTTTAAAACACTAAAATTACAACACTCTGTCATGTATATTCTGTGTTTTTGAAAGCTGATAAAGACTCAATTCAGAAAAAAACGGCAAATGTTTCACAGCTCATCCATTTTTATGTAGTCTTACATACCTAATTAATAAATAATTAGGAGATATGGCGTTTTCAGTCCGACACGAGTTTACATGTTTCTGTTTTTATTTTTTCTCCCTTTAAGGCCAAACGTGTGAGGTGGACATCAAAGAGTGCGTGAAGAATCCTTGTCGCAACGGGGCAACCTGCCAGAATACCTTGGGCAGCTACCGCTGCGCCTGCAAACCAGGCTTCACTGGACGCAACTGTGAGACCAACATCGACGACTGCAAGCCCAGTAAGTGATGCTGATATTATGTTTATGGAGAGTTTAACCTCAAAGAGCTTTTCTAAGTTAAGTAATTCTTCCCTCAGACCCCTGCAGCAATGGAGGCCTTTGTAAGGATGAGGTTAATAGCTTCCTGTGTACCTGCACGCCTGGATTTCGGGGACCAAAGTGCGAGGAAGATATCAATGAATGTGAGAGCAATCCATGTAAGAATGGCGCCAACTGCACAGACTGTGTGAACAGCTACACCTGCACCTGCCCGCCTGGCTTCAGTGGGATCCACTGTGAAAATAACACTCCTGACTGCACAGAGAGGTAAGGGGCTTCCCCAAACTCAAACTGTACAGCTCTGACTTTGATTGGTAGGACAGGCAGGATATGATCTGTTCAACAGGTTCATTTTCTGCTGCAATGCAATTCTCGTTTTTCTTGTCCACTGCTGCCCCCTGTGGTGGAGGATTGTCTTACTAGAAAGCTACAGTTCTTCTATTGCAGCTGCCCTGCAAATAGAAGTTAGTAATGTTGTGTAATTAATGTGCCTGTGAGCCATTGAAAAAATTATGATGGTTTTCTCTCTCTTTGTCGAAAAGTTTAAACATAAAGTAGGTCATTGCTGTAACAAGAGAAGTGCAGATTAGTTGTGTTCAATCCGGGCAGGTCAGATTAATGTTTATTGATTCACTTTGCTTCAGAGTTGTTCTCAACCTGTTCTGGTTTCTTTTTTTAAACTCTTCATTTTTCCCCCTCTCAGCTCCTGCTTCAACGGTGGAACCTGTGTGGACGGCATCAACACCTTCACCTGTTTATGCCCGCCGGGCTTTACTGGGATCTACTGCCAGCATGATATCAACGAGTGTGACTCTAAACCCTGTCTAAATGGCGGCACTTGTCAAGACAGTTACGGCACATACAAGTGCACCTGCCCGCATGGCTACACAGGACTCAATTGTCAGGTAGGATGAGGAAGTATTCTAAATTTACTATCAGGATTTGTTTACTGTGTAAAAATAAGAAAAAATAGATGATGTTGTTCAGGTAAATGTTCAAATTTGATCATATTTTTTGCCAGAGAAAGAGTCTTTTGCTAAATTAGTACTTTTTGTTTCTTTTGTTTTGTGTTTCAGAACTTGGTTCATTGGTGTGACACGTCTCCCTGTAAGAATGGAGGATCTTGCCGGCAGAGAGGGACCACCTACAGCTGTGAGTGTGAGACCGGCTGGACGGGCCTTTACTGCGACATCCCAAGTGTTTCTTGTGAGGTCGCAGCCAAACAAAGAGGTAAGAGGGAGATAAAACCTCAGCAGTTTCCTGTAAAGTGAGTGTTATGGTGAAAACAGAGAAGGAGACTAAACTTAAACTAACACCATCTCCCCTTTTCTGCTCAGGAGTTGCTGTTTCCCAACTCTGTCGAAACTCGGGTCAGTGTCTGGACGTCGGAAACCGCCACTACTGTCACTGTCAGGTCGGATACACCGGGAGCTACTGCGAGGAGCAGGTGGATGAGTGCATGCCGAACCCCTGCCAGAACGGCGCCACCTGCACCGACTTTCTGGGCAGATACTCCTGCAAGGTAACAAACAACCCTAAAAACAAAGCTTCATCCGAATCCCATCAGGTCTCAGTGCACTTCTCAGACGTTGCCTCGTTCCTGATTTTGCTCAGCTTCACAAGGCCAGATGTCCTCAGCGTTTGCAGGGGTCTTTTACATTAAATCATGCTTACTCAGGGAAACATTTAAAACTTGCAGAGGCATGTGGTTGGGAAACCCTGGCCTGAGCGGATACACTGTGGTTAATGTGTTGTTCTGCTGGTTCTGAGACAATATTAAGGCAGGGGTTATCATTCAAATGGATCGCTTTCTGTAAAATGGAGCCCAATATTTAAGCGGCTCAAATGTGTGTGGTTTCAGTGTTCCTGCTGACCTGTTTTAATAATGGAAAGTAAACAGCTCAGTTATATTAGTCTTCCCCGGAGAGAAGAATTTGCTGGCCTTGGCAGGTTGGATGAAACCAGAAAACAGCAAAGTAAACAAAACCCATCTTTGTTTCATGTAAGACATTGATCAAACTCTGTGCTCTCTTCTCCTTCCTCCGTGTCTTCTTCCTCCCTCTGTCCCTCAGTGCATGCCAGGATACTTGGGGTTCAACTGCTCTGTGGAGATCAATGAGTGTTTCTCCCAACCATGCCAGAACGGGGGCACCTGCATTGACCTGATCAATACCTACAAATGCTCCTGTCCCCGAGGAACCCAAGGTCAGCAGACCCCACACACACTCCTCCCACATCCACCCCCCTCCAACCCCTTCTTTTCTCCACGCTTCATTAATTAGGGCTTAACAGCACCCAGGGCATTAAAACTCCCTCCTTCAAGCCTGCCTCCAACTCTTCCTCCACTTGTCAAATGTGCCATTGATTTCTCTGTGAGACATGAAGGGGATTGTGTGTTGTAGGTCAGCTCAAATTGGCAGCCAAGTTGGGAGCCTCCCAAGGCAGCCAACAGGTTTGTAAAACTGGCGAAGGCATTTTATAATTCAGCTCAGTCCTTTAGCAAACGTATGTTTCAGTAAGTGACCTTAAAAAATGATGACATTTTACTTGTGGCATAGTTAGACATTAGCCTGTCACAATAACTGATTTTGCTGGACGATAAACTGCCCCAGAAATTATCATGATAAATGACTATGTTGTTGTTTTGAGACCATTTTCAAGTGATATTTTGATAATGTTCGCCTTCTCAAAGACCGAAAAACTTTAATTTTGTAAAGAATACTTAACATCATCACTATTATTTAATTTTCCATTTTATTTCCAATCGTATTGTTTTATTAGTTGCCTTTATTTAATTTATTATTTAATTTTTACATATTTATTTAGTAATTTTTTTTATTTATTATCTTTTCTTTTCATTATGTTTTTTCCATATTCTGAATTTATTTAGTCATTTTTTTAGCTATTTTAAATATCCAAAATAAAATACGACAACCAAAAGCAATAAATTAAACGGAATTGAAAACCACACACAATTGAAACCTTAAATAAAATGGATTATGATGTCTCTGTAAACAAAATTGCCCTTCAAAAAATATGAATCATCATAAATTATTAAGATCATTTTAATTTATCATGGGATTAATTGATTAATTGCTTATTGTAACAGGTCTAGTTAGACATAATTTATAAAGGTTCTTTTATGCATTCAATTGGTTTGTAATAGTTAATAAAACACACACAGTAGGCACAGATAATGCTCATGGTGCGCTTGCAGTGGAGCAAGAAACACAACAGAGCACATGCTAAATGACACAAACCTTTCCTGCTTCTTCTTTCACACCCCAAGGTGTGCACTGCGAGATCAACATGGACGACTGCAACCCGCCCACCGACCCCGTCACCAAAGAGCCGAAGTGCTTCAACAACGGCAGGTGTGTGGACGGGGTGGGAGGCTACCACTGCATCTGCCCTGCGGGATATGTGGGGGAGCGATGCGAGGGGGACGTCAACGAGTGTCTCTCCAACCCCTGTGACCCGCGGGGAACGCACAGCTGCATCCAGCTCACCAACAACTACCGCTGCGAGTGTCGCACCGGATACACAGGTACGTGTCTGTGGCTGGAGTTTAAAGGTTAGGCATTCAGTTTTAATTTACCATGTGTCCTAATGTATCCTATTTTTTGATTTAGATTTTGATGAAACACTTCCACTAAGTAGATTTTAATTATTTTTGTCCTCATTTAGCAAATGGGCTGAATATACAAACCAAAAGAGAAACCAGGAGAGCAGTTTTCTAAATAAAAACTAATAGAAAACTTTTTTTGTCTGATGGTGTGTGTGAATGATCTCTTTGTAGGTCAGCGCTGTGACCAAGTGTTTAATGGCTGTAAGGGTAAACCTTGCCGTAACGGAGGCACCTGTGCTGTAGCCAGTAACACGCCACATGGTTTCATCTGCAAATGTCCCCCTGTGAGTAGAACAATAACTACCATTAATCTCTAGGAATGTGTTGATGTTCATTTCTAACTTAACATATATGTGTTCAGTTTAATGGCTACACCTGTTGTCACTTTAGATTAATGTTTTCATTTTTGATATAACCATGGCCGCCGAAGGGGTGAGGGGGGTGGGGCATAGTTGAGGTGCGCCCTCCTACTATATATATATATATATATATATATATATATATATATATATATATATATATATATATATATATATATATATATATATATATATATTTTTTTTTTTTTTTTTTATTCCTAAATATTCTCACAGCAGCAGGGAAGAACCCCATTGCTGTACAAAATGCTCCATGCATTACAGGCAGGGAGAAGAAAATAGAAGAATTATCCTTTATTGTCCCATAGTAGGGAAATTCAAAATACGCAGCCTCTGTTCTGGGTCAGGCAGCCTGTGTCACTTTGATATAAAGAAACGGTACCACGACTGTCACCTGAGGAACACACCTCAAAGCGCAGATACAGCCTAGCGTTACTAGCAGGTGCGTCCTCACCGCTGCACACAGGATCTGGCCTGCAGGTGAGCAGTATGGAAAGCCAAACGTGCTACAATTCAATATCCAAATGTCCCAAAGATGATATTTATACAAATCAAAATATTTATAAAACTTGGGATGCATTTGTCAGATAGATTAATCTAACTTCATCTTAATGAATTAATATATAGTTATTTTTTTCTTAATATTTAGAATTTCATTAATATTGAAATTATTTTATAAATTTATATTGTGGAGGTCAGAGGTTAGGGTTTGTTTAGTGGGACACAGCAGCAATTTAAATTATGTCATAATGTACTTTAGCACAGGAAGAAAAAAAAAAAAGTAGTTAAAAAAATTACAGTTTTGTATGATTTTACCATACGTATATTTGATTCACATTTTGATTCAATTCCCCAATTGAATTACTGCATTGAGCAATAAATTAAGACGTTAAAAATACATAGCAATTCCTTCCCGGATATAATATAATATAGTGGAGAACATAAAAAGAGAAAGAAAGCGTTGAAATGCAGTATCATGTCTTGAAAATGTACATATTACTTTTCTACTAATTACAGAATATCATGTTTGGGGGCCCATGTCAGATTATTTTGTCCCAGGTCTAGGCGAGGCTTTTCCACTGGCCTGGTTATAACCAATAAAAGGTGTTTCCTCTTTTCTTTGTTTCCACTTTGTAGGATTTGGGGCTGATTCTAGTTCTTACCTTGATTTTTGGGTTCTGTTTTATGTTCCACCTCAGAGTTGGAGCTTTTAGAGTTTAATTAGAACCAGTTAGTTATGTAAAGAAACACAGTTAGTCCACGCGCAATCTAACTATAATATGTAGCAATGCCTGAAAAATATGGAGAGGTTCTGTTTCACTTGAGACTTAATTGTGATCACACTAATGTTTATGCAGTTATATAGATGTTTAAGTTCTGGTAGACATTGTATTGTATAATTACACTTAATAATAATTAGACTTATAATATCGTTCCCCTGTGTTTTTTCCTTTGTGTTGCAGCATTTTCTTTTTTAAAAGCTAATGTATATTCATACACTGCAAAAACACAAAATCTTACAAAGTATTTTTGGTTTAGTTGCTTATGCAAATATCTTAGTACACTTGAAATAAGACAAAACTAACTTACTAGTACTTTTTCAGCATGATATAGGAGCTTGGTTTAAGTCAGTAATTCTTTAATATTGGTGAAAAAGTACTAGTTTTAAGTGAAATAATCTGCCAGTGGAGATATTTTAATTTATAATAGGGGAAAAATGTCTTGTTCCACTGGCAGATTAGTTCTGTTATAACTAGTACTTTTTCATCAGTATTAGGGAATTATTGACTTAAAACAAACAAACTCCCAATTCTTGCTGAAAAGTTACTTGCAAGTTAGTTTTGTCTTATTTTAAGTGTCTTCAAGATATTTGCACTAGAAACTTGACCAAAAAATACTTGGTAAGATTTTGTATTTTTGCAGTGTAACAGTATGCAACAGACATTATGTATCTTTTTAAATATAATTCTCATCAAAAAATTAAACTTTTACCTACAAAAAAAAAAAAAAAACAAAAAACCCTCACAATGCTCATTTCTGTGTTTCATAATAAAGGGTTTCACTGGCTCCACCTGTGAGTATGACTCCCAGGCCTGCGGCAGCCTCCAGTGTCGCAACGGAGGCACCTGCATCTCTGGCCACAACAGTCCAAAGTGTTTGTGCCTGCCCTCGTTCACCGGGCCCGAGTGTCAGCACCCCACCGACAGCGTCTGCAACTCTAGCCCCTGCTACAATGGGGGTACGTGCGAATATGCCGCCGAGGCGCCGTTCTACCGCTGCATCTGCCCCTCCAACTTCAACGGCCTCCGCTGCCACATCCTGGACTACGGCTTCCGCGGAGGCTTCGGCCAAACCATCCCGCCGCCGACGGACTTTGAGGTGGCCTGCAGCATCCCAGAGTGCGAGGAGCACAAGCACAACAAGTTCTGCGACGTACGCTGCAACAACCACGCGTGTGGCTGGGACAACGGCGACTGCTCGCTCAACTTCAACGACCCGTGGAAGAACTGCTCAGCCGCGCTGCAGTGCTGGCGATACTTTAACGACGGGAAATGCGACTCGCAGTGTGACAACGCCGGATGTCTCTACGATGGCTTTGACTGCCAGACTTTGGAAGGACAGTGCAAGTAAGCCGCTTTTATCTAATTGCACCAATATAAACGTGCCACGTTTTCTTTTCCTTTCTCACTTAAGGTAAAACGTGTGGCTTTTAGCAGATAACCCACTCAAATAAAATGCTTAACTAATGTTTCTGCTCTAGTCCTCTGTATGACCAGTACTGCAAAGACCACTATGCTGACGGCCACTGTGACCAGGGTTGCAACAATGCGGAGTGCGAGTGGGACGGCTTGGACTGCGCCAACAACATGCCCGAGAAGCTCGCTGTGGGCCAGCTGGTCCTGGTGGTCCACATCACCCCCGAGCATCTCCTCAACAACTCCTTCGGCTTCCTGCGCGAGCTGAGCCGCGTCCTCAGAACCAACGTGATATTCAGGAAGGACACGAAGGGGGAGACGATGGTCTACCCGTACTACGGGAACGAACACGAGCTGAAGAAGTACAACGTCAAGCGTTCGGTGGACTCCTGGTCTGAGATTCCTGACCAGGTGCTGAATGTGATGAAGAGGAGTCTGTATGACGTGGCAAGCGGCAGCATGAGAGCGAGGAGGGAGCTTGATCATGTGCAAGTCAAAGGGTGAGAAAACAATATCTCACTCAAAAATAACACTTTTTTTTAAGGGTTTTTAACAATTATGTTATTTTTGAGTGTTTAAAAATATTTTTTTTATATACTGTAGCTTGTTATTCTCCCATTCATTCTGCTTTTTTTTAAAATTAAATTTGGCCCATTATCTTTCACACACAACCTCTTTTCCTTTGTGGATTAAAATGATAAAGATTTATCTCTATGTTTTCTGTTTTTCTAAAGATCAATCGTCCATTTGGAGATGGACAACCGTCAGTGCTTCCAGCAGTCCAACGAGTGTTTCCAGAGCACCGATGATGCCGCTGCGTTCCTTGGAGCTTTGGAGTCCAGCGGCAAACTGGATGTTCCCTTTACTATTGAAGCTGTTTACAGTTAGTATGCTTCACAGAAATCTCAAACGTGCTACAAGATTACAGGTTTTTTGCTTTTGTTTACGTGTGTTTGTCAGGTGGAATTTCAAGAAAATCTTTTTGCAAAACGACATCTGGCACCATAGTAAGCACCAATAAGTTCAAAAATATGACATAACACAGAAACCTATTCCCCTAAGGCCACTTATGAGTATGGGAAAGACTGAAGTACATGCAATTGATGTAAGGCAGGAAGTAAAGCTTTGAAAACAGCCTCTGGTCTAAATGTATGTATTTCTATTGTCAGAGAAATAATTAGAAAGAATTTTGGAAACAGTAAAAACTGTGACGAAAAAAAAAAAAACAGATAAAGACACAACTTTTTCTTGCCACCTGCATCAAATCTTGTGCGATTCTGCTTCTGCAATAAAAGTTGAACTTATTTTAAGGACTTTTACACATCTTATCAAAGGTCCCAATAATTGTAAGTATACATTCTGAAAGCCTTTTGCAAAGTATTTTTCCAACGCAGTAAAAAAAAAAAAGAGAAAACACTATATATTCCTTGCTTTTAATGCCAGTGTGCTGAATAGAGATTTTAAATCATTTTATTCCAGTTTTCTTTCTTGTATATAAATACATTTGAACACTTACAGAGTGCTGAACTGTATGTACTTTTTCCAATTAATTCAGACGTTTTGACTAAGATTTAAAGATGATTGAAGATTTATATTGATTGTCAAAGGTTATGTCACACAAAACATATTGTATTTCTTGCTGTAGCTCAAATTCATAAAAATAAAATAATAAAGTCAACTAGTTTTGCAAGTAAGTGAGCAGCCATTAAAATAAAATATCACTTAGGAAACGGGGCTTACATTGTTAGAATTTTGTAAATTTGGTTTAAATTTGAACTAAGAACTAGCTATTAAGAGTTAAATAAGAAATTGGCTTATCTAGAAAATTATAGGTCATAACCTTTGTGTAATATAAAAATGAACTTCAATAATGGCTGAAAACTTATCTTTTTAAATACAGAGTTGCCTTAAATCTAAATTTCTATATGTTCCCTTTAAACGAAAAATCTTAAAATTTTAATCTAATCTTATTTGTTTCACACTCAGCTTTACACACTCCCACTGGTATTTCTGTTATATAAATGCACTTATATGGAGCGATTTAGTTTTATTGTCAAACCCATAAACTGAGTGGAGGTAAGTAACCAAGGATATTTTGGCAAACTGCATGACTGGGGGTTGTTATGACAACCACTGTAGCATTTAAAGGGAGGCCCTACAAGTTACCAAGTTCTGCTTGCTTCATCTTTAGCTGTTTTCTGGAAATGAACCTTTTCTGTTAAATTTAGTTTATCTCCTCTGACATGTTCAACATGTTTAATTTAACCTCAATATTTTTCACTATGAGCAAAACGGCTCAAAGCTGAGAGTTGCCGACAGCTGGGATTGGCTGATTGTTAGTTTTAGTCTTTAGGGAGGATTGTTTTGACAATATCATAATCATAGAGTTTCAGCAGACATATTTTTGAAATTACATTATGCAGGACCATTGAATTAATTATGCAGATTTGTTGTTTAAACCAAAGCCGTCCTGGAGCTGTAAGGAAAATAAACAGTTTGCATAATCTCTATGATTTGAAATGTAGGATAAATATGACATGTATTAAGTAGGGGGAAAAAACATGAAAACTGAGTGAAATGGTACATAAAGCACAAACCTATTTAGAAAATACGTGTTCCTTTATGCTTATACTCAAACTAAAAAGATCTGCAACGGCCTGCGGTCCGATCCTCCCCGCAGAACTCTTTGATTGTGTATTTGTTATGCAGTGGTGAACAAATGCAATTGTGAATCTCATGGCCGAATCAATCAATCTCTTCCTCTGTGTGCAAATCCAATGGCTTCAGGCTCCAAAATGGTTAATTGCAGCAAATCAACTCATCCACCTCCCCCCTGCTCACATCATAAGGGCGTCTCTGGCTTCCTCTTTCTCAGACATGTACACCTATACGTCCTCTGACAGCGAACTCGCACACATACGCGCACACACGCCTTATCCCACATGGCGAGGGGCTGCTGCAACCTTCACCCCGCTGAATGTAATACCAGGACTTAATGTATCTCTGAGGGTTTAGGTTGGGGGAGTTTATCATTTCAAAATCGTTAGTGAAAAAAAAAAGAAGAGGAAAAATTGATCGGGAGTGTGCTAGAAGTTGGGAGTCTTTGTTATCTCGAAAATCCTAATAAATCCTTCGTCTTTACAGCTTAAAGCGCGTGCAGTAATTTGAAGTTCATTAATCCCCTCCCTTTTTTTCTCTTAAAGAAGAAATGGTAAAGTTGTCTCTTGGTACCCTGAGTTGAAAAGGGAGAGAGGAGGTGGTGATGTTCTATTCTCCCCTATTTTCTTTTTTATCACGCCCCATCCCCTTTTTTTTTCTTTTTTGATGAAAAGTGGTTAGCTATTCTGATTATTACTGAATAGATAGTAACAGCTAGCTTTACAAGCAGTGAGACTCGTCAGTCAGTTCCTGGCTCTGGCTGCCGCCTGTGGTGCGTTTTGGAGCGGGAACCCCCCGGGCGACGAAGAGTCGGACAGTCAGGACCTTCGCTCTTCAGCCCGTTGACGATGTCACCCCCTCTCCTAACAGGCGGCGTTGACCTGCAGCCTTCCGACGGACTCTACGCAATGTATTTGGTCCTGGGCGGCATCGGGATACTGGCCTTTCTTGGAGTGGGAATGGTGGCAGCCCGAAAGCGGCGCCATGAGCACGGGCGCCTCTGGCTTCCCGAGGGCTTCAAGACCACGGAGACCAGCAAGAAGAAGAGACGGGAGCCTGTTGGAGAGGATTCAGTTGGACTGAAGTGAGTTTCTGTTTGGTGCTTTCATGGAAATCTACTTCTCAGTGGGTCAGATGAACGGGTACTTCTAGGGGATGAAGTGGGTGTAACAGCTGGGCGGTCATAGTTGGATAAAGGTGAATTTTACAAGGATCATTTTTGAGACTGAGACACCTTAGGTGGTCATTAACTTGATCTGCCAGAGAGGTGGGGTAGGAATTTCATCAATGGTTTCGTTTTTTTTTTGGTTTCCTGCAACGTCAATGATGAGTAGCTTAAAAGCAGCAGATTAGATGGATTTTTCCTGAATTTTCTGCCTTCACACAGGCCACTGAAAAACACCTCTGATTTTTCACTGATGGACGACAACCCGAATGAATGGGGAGAGGATGAACCTGCGGATGTGAAACGCTTCAAAGTAAGAAGACAGAAATAAACCTTAAAAATATTCCTTGAAGATGTTTAATGTTTTTTTAGGCTACAGTTTCCCTAAGAGATATCCAGAAATGTTTAAACTGCTAAAATTCATATTTTGGAATTTAATCATATGTTTGTAATAAAACATTTTGCTTCTTTTTTAAAAAAAAGTTTCAACTCCTGCTGTCTGTTTTTTCACAGCTTGACGAGCAGGCTGTGCTGGACGCGGACGACCAGACCGATCACCGCCAGTGGACCCAGCAGCACCTGGACGCGGCCGACCTGCGCATCCCCTCCATTGCTCCCACTCCCCCTCAGGGAGAGATTGAAAACGACTGCATGGATGTCAACGTGCGAGGGCCAGGTAATCGGCATACTGTATTTACTGCAAATATTCCTTTTACATGATCAGTCTGTCATATTTGTTTCTGACAGGTGATTTTTTTTAGAAAAAAGTTGGAAGTAACTGTAAGTTGATTAAAATAAGTTTAATAACGTACCGATTACATCTTTTTGTATGGATATCCTTGTAAGATCCTGACTTGAAATGCGTGAATAGTCTCTCCCTTAGTAACAAAAGAATGAAAAAAGGATTTTCTGTTTTTACTAAATCCTGTGAAACTGTTAAAACATCAGTGGTGCACAAGATAAAAAAATGAGTAGAAATTTCTGAGCAGATTTTCAGTGTGTCCCTAAGTGTGTGTGTGCGTGTGTTTGCATGTGTAATTGTGCATGAAAGAGTTACTGAAGCCCCATGTCCTCAGGGTAAAAGATCTTCTTCAAAGCAGCGAGCTGGAAGCCAAGTGCCTCAGGGAAAACACTGATTCCTGATCAGATTAATCATTTGACCAGTAATGGGACTCAGTTTTTATCTGTAGTCAACATTATAAAAACCAATAAGGGCATCAAATGCAAAAACCAAAAAAACAAAAAAAACAAAAACGGTTTTGTACTTAGTGCCAGAATCCCTGAAGGAAACCTAAAAAAAAAATCAAAGTAGTTCATTTAACAACTTGAGAGCTAACTTTTTCCCTCTGTCATGGATCGATGCACTTGAATCGACCAAATCTGTGAGATCTTGGGCTTGCTTTTCTTTTGAAGAGGAGAAAACCTATCCAAGTCATCTGACTGGGCTGCCTCTCTCGGTTAGATATTAATGCTTGGTTTTATTGTAGCAGTCTAGCTTCAGCAAGCCCTGGCCTCTAGCCCTGAAGCTCTGCTTTCCTTCTGAGGCTCCTGCTGTGCCTGCGCCTGGATCAGAATCCGTTCATGAAAGAAAAAGCAATGATGATTCAACTCAGGCATAAGCGTCAAATCCACATTCGATTTGTTTGTTGCTTTGTTTTGGTCTGCTCGGGGCTTTGAAGTGGAGCAGTTCTGTCTTTTTGTTGCACTCACTTGGCCCTTCAGAGTTGTGCTGACCATGCAAATGCAAGTGCTGCCTTTCATGCCTTTCTGCTTCCTCTCCCGTCAGATGGGTTCACCCCGCTGATGATCGCATCCTGCAGTGGGGGAGGATTAGAAACGGGCAACAGCGAGGAAGAGGAGGACGCCTCTGCCAACGTCATCAACGACTTCATTTACCAAGGCGCCAACCTCCACAACCAGACTGATCGTACCGGTGAGACGGCTCTTCACCTGGCTGCTCGCTACGCCCGCTCTGATGCTGCCAAAAGGCTGCTGGAGGCCAGCGCCGATGCAAACATCCAGGACAACATGGGCAGGACGCCTCTGCATGCTGCCGTAGCCGCTGATGCCCAGGGAGTCTTTCAGGTGGGCTCTTCTATACATTTAATGTCTCTCTGTCACCTTGTTGACCATAACGGAGTTTTTAACGTCATTTTATATATATATATATATATATATATATATATATATATATATATATATATATATATATATATATATATATATATATATATATATATATTTCTTTATTCTCACTGTATCACAGTATTGTCTTTTAATAGGAACTAAGGATGCTTAAAAAATACTTCGCCTAATCTGTGTCTCATTAGATTCTGATCAGGAACCGCGCCACAGATTTGGACGCCCGCATGCATGATGGCACTACACCCCTGATCCTGGCTGCCAGGCTGGCAGTGGAGGGCATGGTGGAGGAGCTCATCAACTGCCACGCAGATGTGAATGCCATCGATGATTTTGGTAAAAATATTTTTGTTGTGCCTTGCAAAAGTATTCATATCTATTTCATTTTTATTTTTTTTACTGTCAATTGATTTAATAGGAGTTTATGTAATAGATCAACCGAAATTAGTGTCCAGTTGTGGAGTTCAGCCCCCTCCACCTTTTTGGGGTATGGCCTCTGCCAGCTTTGCACATCTAGAGACAGAAATGTTTGCACGTTCAGACTGGATTGAGAGCGTTTGTGAACACCAGTTTTCATCTTTTGACACAAATTCCCAATGAGATTAAGGTCTGGACTTTGACTAGGCCATTCTAAAACATGAACATGCTTCGATCCAAAGCGTTCCATTTATAGCCTCTAACAGGTTTTGTTCCAGGATTCCCCTGTATTTCATCAACTCTGACCAACTTCCCTGCTGAAAAAAAGCATCCACACAGCATGATGCTCCCATTACCATGTTAAACAGGGGTGTGCTTTGTATGTAAACCAACAGATCGAATTAGAGAACTCCTATAGGTATATGGTGGCGCTGGATTTTATTTCAGGGTATCAGATTAATCTGGAGAAGTCTGGATATTCGAAGTTTTTGGGGCTATTTGCCATGCTCTTAAAGTCTGAATAACTCCTTTTTTTTTTTTTTTTACCCTTTCAGGTAAATCAGCCCTGCACTGGGCTGCAGCAGTAAATAATGTAGAGGCTGCTATTGTTCTACTCAAGAATGGTGCCAACAAGGACATGCAGAACAACAAGGTTCAGAAATAATCACACTCCTTGTTTTAATGTTTGCTGTGAAACAGTATTCTTTCAGTGGCTATGATCTGGTTTAACACGTTGTCTCCTTCATCTTTGCTTCAGGAGGAAACTCCTCTATTCCTGGCTGCCAGAGAAGGAAGCTATGAGACTGCCAAGGTCTTACTGGATCACTTTGCCAACAGAGAAATAACTGACCACATGGACCGGCTCCCCAGGGACATTGCACAGGAGAGGATGCACCATGACATTGTGAGGCTGCTGGACGAGTACAACCTGGTACGAAGTCCCCCCATGCACGGAGGGTCTCTGAGCACCACACTGTCTTCCCCTCTTTGCTCACCCAGCGGGTTTCTGGGCAGCATGAAGCAGCCTCAGCCTCAGAGTCAAGGCCAGGGGAAGAAAGCCCGTAAACCCAGTCACAAGGGAATTGGCTGCAAAGATGGCAAAGACATGAAGGTGAAGAAGAAGAACTCTCAGGACGGAAAGTCTGGGAACCTCCTGGACAGCTCGGCTGTTCTGTCGCCAGTGGACTCACTGGAGTCTCCCCATGGATATGTTTCTGATGTGGCCTCACCACCTATGATGACCTCCCCTTTCCAGCAGTCTCCATCTGTATCTCTTAACCATCTGCAGGGAATGTCTGACCCCCACCTGGCTGTGAACCACATGGTGATGCCTAACAAGCAGGAGCTAGCTCGAATGCAGTTCGACCCGCTGCCTCCCCGTCTCACCCACCTACCAGTTTCTGGCTCGGGTGGTCAGGGTCCCATGGGCAGCCAGTGTGACTGGCTGGCCAGGATGCACAGCAGCATGAGCCAAGCTGGCCAGTTCAACCCCATGAGAGGCGCCCCTGGGGGCCAAGGAGGCCTGCACCAAGGCGGGCAGCATGGGATGATCACAACTTCTCTGCACAACGGCCACCCCAACTCCAGCTTGTCGCAGATGATGACCTATCAGGGCATGCAGAACAGCCGACTGGGCCCTCAGAACCACATGATACAGCAGATGCAAAACCTCCAGCAGCTTCAGCAGCAGCAGCAGCAGAGCATCCAGCTGCAGCACCCGAACTCTAACTCAGCCAACAGCCAGAACTTTATCAGCGGGGACCTCAGCTCCCCAGAGCTCCAGCAGAGCACGGGCAACTCCAGCATGCCCATACATACCATCCTTCCACAGGAGACCCAGATCATGTCCTCCTCCATCAGCCAGTCCATGCCCAGCACCCAGTTCCTCACACCTCCCTCCCAGCACAGCTACTCAGGCCCAATAGACAACACCCCAAACCATCAGGTCCAGGTGCCAGACCACCCCTTTCTGACCCCGTCCCCCGGCTCCCCTGATCAGTGGTCCAGTTCGTCTCCTCATTCCAACATGTCCGACTGGTCAGAGGGCATTTCAAGTCCACCTACAAGCATGCAGTCCCAGATTGGGCATATATCAGAACAGTTCAAATAGAAAGCTATCATCTCCACACCCAGTTGCTGTATATATTTTTTTATTTTGTAAGAAAAAAAAAAGTACTCTGTGAAAAAAAAGGGCAAAGCTGTAATCAAGATGTAGGACTTTTTAATTTTTTCTACTAACAGCAACATCTGAGCTTCATTTATTATGTTTTTTTATTTATTATTGTTGTATTTATGCTTATCGCCTGTCGTGGTTTTGGGTCATACGCAGGACTGAGAAAGTCCTTTAGAGACACTACTTTCTTCTAGAGTTCGTTTTCTGCAGTAAAGTTGCAGCATACACACTGGGTATTTATTTCCCTAGACACTCTTCGTCTTTGTCTTTTTTATATGATTTCTCTTTCTGTTTATATTTTTGTATAATCCTGTTTATTAAAAAAAAATTAAAAAAAAATCATGATTAAGATAGTGCATATTTCATGTTTCAGTGTTATTTCAGTTTGGTTAAAAGTGTGACGAGATTCCTGTGAATGGTAACAGAAGGCATCTAAAACACCTTTCTAAACATCCAGTAAGTCGCAGTAACACTCTCTAGAGTTTTATACATTTTGTCAAATCGACAACGCAGCATCATGAAAATCCCATTATTGTGTTCTCTTGTGGTGGGGATGTGATATGTTGTACAGGCCATCTTGGAGATTGGCAGTTAACGCAGGCTTGAGTTGTGAGTCTTGTGGTTTTGGAGAACTGGCCCGTTGGCCACAATGTTTGTTGTCCAGAGGGAACAGGAAACTTCATTTCCTTCTCCCTCCGATTAGTTTGAGCCTATGGCTGTGTTCTTTCCTCTGTAAATATGCTTTGCATTTCCCTCGTAAGCAAGATTTTGTTTAAGAAATCTTATGTCTTCAGCATGCATTGAATTGATCCTGCACTGGTCAAAATGTAAAACAGATCAGAATGTATATTTTCTATTTTTCTGGCCCAAAGGCACAAAACAATTTGAACTGTATACAAATGAATGAAATATATTGTTAGGTAACGTTTTCACAAAAATGAAGAAAAAAAATACATAAACATTGAGGTTTTATAAATTTATATTTATTTACTGTTCCATAGCACAGAACCTCACTGAGATAACCATTTATGTACATTCAAAAATGTCTTTTTTAAGCACTGCCAACTAAGTTCTCAGTTGTATCCACTTAAATACTATGTGAGATGCACTCTGTTTTGATTTTTTAAATATTATTATTAGAAAAAGGAATATGTTAGGTTGTGGTAGCATTTTTTATATTTGCTTCCTCTGTAAAGTTATCATTCGCAATAAATGTATTTTTGCTGTTTATTTTCATTCTGTATGAAAGTTACCTGCTATAATAAAGGACACATTGGTGTCTTAATCTCATGAGAGCGCCTCTTTTGTTCAGTCTGGACTATATTGAATATTTGAGATGAATTTTGTCTTTTTAAGAAATAGAGAAACAGTTGAAACATCTTTTATTTTGTCTCCATCTAGTGGTGGAATTGATTAACACGTTCCTAAATAAAAATGGAATTGTTTTAATACTAGTTCTTACTAGTTTCTGATGAAAGGGAGTAAAAATAGCTGCAGTGTGATAATCTCTCAAGTATGAATGCGTCATGCAATATTTGATGGTTTTGTCCAGCGCCAGGACAGTTAAATCCTCTCTATCAGATTCTAAAAATCAAGACACTAAATAACTGGAGCACAGTGTTCCTGCTCACTTCTGCGAAGCAAAACATAATGTGTGGCTCCATATAAGTTAACCCCTTAACTTCCACCCCCAAAATGCTCACATGTCAGACAATGGGTACATGAGGACACCGGTGTCCTCATGACAGCAGTTCCAAAACTTATACATTTAATTCAGATGTATGGCAGACATATATAATCAGGAGTGTCGCTATTTTAGTTAGACTATTTATTTTGTTGGTGTCATTTACTATATGCGTGTCCCCCTTGTTGAAGTAAAATAATAAAAAAAGGTTTGGTATTCCTGTCATGATGTTTTTCTTTCCATTTTTCTCTTTTCTGTCTTTTCCCCACCACTTAATTGATCATAGATAGTAGTAATTATTTCGTAACCATGACCAAGAAAGAAAAAAACATCAACAGAGATAGAATTCTAAAGTTTGTGATAAAGACTGTTTTAATTCCTAAGTACAATGATTTCACACGTTTGCCCTCTAAAATATGTACACTTCTTTAAATATTTGTCCTTTCCTTTTCTAAAAAATATATTTAGTACAATGATTTCACACGTTTGCCCTCTAAAATATGTACACTTCTTTAAATATTTGTGCTGAGAGACACAACAAATCTTTTTGCCACCGCTCGCAATGATGTTCCATCTTGGATTAGCTGCACTATTTCAGCAACTTCAGTGGGCTGTAAAAAACACCTCATGATGCCTCTATGCGTGACAGCACTGACAAAATGAAAAAGTGACTAAAAGTTCAACCAGAAAGTACAAGAACGGAGAAATGATCTGAGGTCAGCACCTGCAGAATCACTCTTTTACAGGGGTTGTCTTGCTAATTGCCTCTCATTTCCACCAGTTTTATGTTTCACATACTGCTGTGCAAAGCAGTAAGTGAACTTGATTCACAATAAGCGTTACTACCTAACTGGTGACATTGATTCCACAAAGGTGTGACTGATTTGGAGTTACATTGTTTTGTTTAGGTGTTCCCTTCATTTTTTTTGAGTAGTGTAGTTTGGCCCATCCAGCTGCCTCGTTTACATGGGACAAGCTGAACAACTCCAACTCCCAGAATGCCCCGCCACGAGTACAGTTGCAGTTCACAGTTCATAACATTACAGTAAAAATAGGATATTCGCTGTCTGCCGCTTATGTGCTAAACGGCAAAAACCAGCAACTTTGCGAACCGGGAACGCGTCACTCGATTTCCACCACACCGACAACCGGGCCTGGACCCCGAAAAATGGGTCTGAGCTGAGCGGTGCACCCTAGCTTTCTTTCCTGTGTTGTCGTCGGATTTACAAGCGACTGCTGGCTGGGTGCTAACGCTAGCACGCTAGCTCTTCGAGAAGAGCAGACACGGCAACAACGGCTGTCCGCCTGCCTCCGTCTCCGGGCTGGTTCTCTCTGCCGCCGCCGCAGCTATGTTTGTGCAGGAGGAGAAGATATTTGCCGGCAAGGTGTTGAAAATACACATCTGCACGATGGACGGCACGGAGTGGCTAGAGGAGGTCACGGAAGACACCACTGTTGAAAAACTGAAGGAGAGGTGCTTGAAACATGTAGGTTTTTTTTTTTTAAGAGGGGGGTGTTTGTGCCTTCTTCGACATTTTTGTTGTCCTGTCACCCCTCTGCCTGAGGTGTTATGTGCCTGTCATGCCCTCTGTTTAAACTGTCAGTGTCGCTGGCTTTGTATTTATAGTAACTGGGTAGACTCTGCTATTTATAATTTAGCAGGTTGGCTGCCCCTCTTCAGCTAACTAACACTGTGGCCCTTTTTTCTGTCCCCAATCAGAGAGGCATGCTGCTTCTTCGCCTTTCTATTATTATACAACTCACCCCCTCTCTCCTTCTATGGCCTTTAATGTGAAACCTCATTGGTGTAATCGTCAACTTAAACAGTCCTGTCTTAACTTTACTATAGTATTTATGCATAGTTTTATAGTTTCTTGTACTTGCTGCAGTTAGATGATTTCTACTATACAGAAACTTCATTCATTCTTTAATTTAAACTACTCAAAAGTAATCTATTGAAACATATGGGTCCCAATATAATTGGTCTAGGTATAGGCCTGTCACATTGGGTTGAGCAAAGCTGCCAGTTTTACTGTATTTACACTATGAAATTGAACTAAAATTTGTGCTGTCATCTAGCTGATTTTATCCAAACAGAAAGGCAGCAATTGCTCCTACTGCTTCTAAAATGGTGTGTGTGTGTATGTGTGTGTGTGTGTATATATATATATATATATATATATATATATATATATATATATATATATATATATATATATATATATCGGAATAATTGTGATGAACCGATTATCGAAATAAATGTCAATTAATTTAGTAATCGATTAATCATTAACTGGAGTATACAGGTTCCAAAAAAGGCAATTTGTTGAAGGAACACACCCAGAGCGGTAATTAAGCCTAAACTGTACAAAAATAGATAAATTTTTCATTTGCGATTAAAAAAACCCTTCTTTTTCGTTAAATATTTCCCACCCAGAACTCCCCAAGTGCCATAGTTTTAGCTTCATTTCGTTCAAATTCTGTTAGATAAATTTATTAGGCACCTTTTGCTCTCCAATTATTAATCGGTTAATCCAAAAAAATAATCAACAGATCAGCCCTACACTGTACTGATGTTGAGCAGAAAAGGCTGAGCTTTTCACAAGCTGATGTTAGAAGTATTTATTTAGTTGCTGATGCATCCTTTGCTACAAATGATGAAGCATACACTAAGGAAATGCTGTTATTGCATTTTAGGCAATAAATGTTTTATTCTCCTATTTAAAAAAGGAATTGAATTTGTTTATTTGCATATTTTAATGTGTTTATAATGTATAAAAAAGGTTTAAATGAAAAACCTGCAGAATGTGTCAGTTTTTTTTTTACCTGATTAATAGATTAATCGTCAGAATAATCAATTACTAAAATAATCATAACTTACAGAATATATATATGAGTTATAATAATCTTTACAGCACAGTAAAAATATTCTGTCTTCTAAATTTTGCTTTTATCCCCACACTTAAATGTTTTAGATCATCATCTAAATTTTAATAACCTGATGCAGTTTTTTGATGCTTTTTAAATTCGTTGAGGGAAAATGTATCCAAACCACCTTGCCATGAAAAAGTAAAAACTTAATGAATGAATTTAAAACCCTTAGTGGCAACAAGTGTTTGTGATAAATGGCAATCTCTGTTGGAATTTTGGCCCACTCTTCTTTCAAAATAGTTTTAAATTATTCACAATAGAGGGCTTTTGAGCAAAAAAAAAAAGCAGCTATTAAACTTGGGTTAGCCCTCTTTAAAACATTCGATTTCTTTGGAGGCGGCGCGGTGTGCTTTGGATCATTGCAAAACCCAAGTGCATCTGAGATGTCACGAACTGATTACCAAACTTTTTCTTTGACGATTTTCTGTTTAGTTTAATGCAATTCAATAAATCTTTAATTGTCCCCAAGGGGAAGTTGAGAGGCACAGTGAAGCAGCACAAACTTATCACTATAAACAAAACCGTTAACATACATTGAAATTCCATCATAAAGATCATAAACAAACAGACATGGATCACCATGGGACGAGTCAGGACAGTAAAAAGAGTTGTTTGAAAGAAGAATTCATGGTTCCAACAATTACAGCAAGTCTTCCAGGTCCTGAAGTTGCAAAGCAACCCCAGACCATGACTCTACCACCACCATGTTTGACTATTAGCTTGATGTTCTTACTATGAGAAGCAGTTAGTTTTACACCAGTTGTAACAGGACACACTTATTCCACATAGTTCCACTTATGTCTCATCACTTCACTGGATATTTTCCCCAAAAGTCTTGGATCATTAAGATGATTTTTGGCAAATGTAAGACAGGTCTTTGCCCTGGTTTTGGTCAGCAGTGTTTTTTTTTTTTTCAACTTTGAACTCTCCTGTGGATGCCATTTTGCCCAATCTCACATTTTTATTGTTGAGAACACTGACCTTAACTGAGGCAAGGGAGGTCTGCAGTGCTTCAGATTAGGGCTGAATAATATTAGGAAAACATGATTTTGCGATATATTTGTTCAGTATTGCAATAATGTCATTGACTGCAATTAACTCACACCTTCCTCACTCTTCTTTTCTCATTTCTGTCATTTTCTGCACATTGCTCTCAGTAAGCTTAACATAATGGTCATTAATATCTGTATTAAGTGAAAGTTTTCTCAAAGGGTGGGATATGTTATTGGTATGGTGAGCCTGAATACATTGAACTTGGAGTATAATACCATAACCAAAATTGTATCCACGCAACCCTTTGCAATTGATATTGCAGTTTTGATTGCGTTTCATTATATTATTTAGCGCTACTTCAGATGCTGTTTGGGGTAAACCTTTCCGGACTGATAGATATCAATAACTTTGTTTCTCATCTGTTCTTACATTTCTTTACACCGGGGCATGATATGTTGCTTTATGATATATTTTAGCTTACTTCATGTTGTCACACAGGTTCTTTTTAAGTGACTTCTTGATTCTGTTGGTCTAGCAGTAATCAACTGTGGGTATAGCCAGTGACATTGAACTCAGCTTTCCAAAAATTGTGTGTAATCACAATTGACTCTTGATTTACCAAAATGGGACTGTGGGGTTACTTGAAACAGGCTGTACCTGGGGGAAAAAACCCTCAAATACCTGAAAGTGAGGAGTGGGAAAAACTTTCCTCAGACTGATGTCAGAGACTGGTAGATAGCTACAGGAAGCGTCTTATTAAAGTTATATCTAGGGGTGCACTGATTGATCAGCCAGCTGATGGATTGGTCTCAATATCCTCAATTCGATGATTGGCTGATACTTGCATGTGAAACCAATCTTATCTACTTCTGTAAAGGTCTGAAAATCAGCCACTGTCCCCTTTTGTTTGTTCTTATAATGTGAAAAATGAAAGACTAAAGGATTTAGTCATTTATCATGTTATAATGTTATTCCCTCATCGAAAACACCCCTCCCTCCGCGCCTCCTCCACTCAACTCCTCCAGACTAGTGGCGGCAGCACTCAGCAAACACCTGGTGGAACTGCTCATCTGCTTAGCTCATCATAGCTCAGCAGATGTTGGAGGGTTTGCCGGAAAGAGTAGGAGCTCCATGAAGAGACAGAGGCCAATTTCAAGGTGTCAAATTGCAAAATCAAATTTATTTTAAGCTATGTTTGATATATACAGCCTTTTTAATAACAATTTATAGTTACTTGATTGTGCTATAAAATGGCACCATGTGTCTGGAAAATACATAATGCCACCCCTTTAATTTAGTAGTTTGGACAGCAATGCTCTAAACTTTTTATGTTTGAGAGCAATACCTCATGCGCAGTAAAAACAAGTTTGTATTGTTTAATGTTTTTCAATAAAATAAGATTGGAACATTGAAGATATATTGTGACCTTATAACACCTGACAGTGTTGGGTATAAAAAAAAAATAAAAATTGTATGCACCATAATTGGAATCGACAGGTCAGGCTTTTTAAAGATTGGTGATCGGCCAGAATACTGCCATCGGTGCACCTCTAGTGGATTGGATGTCGTAGCTAGTCTGTCCTTCACTTCCTTATGGTATGTAGTGGTTTGCAAGTTCCATATTTAAATCATGACCACTGTAAAAAAATATATATCTTGTTTAAATACATAAATGTATTTGAAGCACTAAAATAGATCAAAAGGTCTGGAAAACCGAGCTTGGAGAAGCATGAAATTTTAAGTCTGTAAGAACTTATCCTGGTATTTAATAGCTACAACCTCAGATTTATCTGAGATATTTTTTTCCTCTTTTTTTAAAAATTCTTTTTTGCAGCATGTTCACGGAAGTCTAGAAGACCCCAAAACACTTACCCATCATAAACTTATACACGCTGCTACAGAAAGAGTCCTCACCGACACCAAAACTATTGCTGATGAAAACCTTAAAGACAAAGGTATGCATTGTTCTGTGTGGCATGTTTTTAAATTCAAACAAACATGTTGCAATGTCTGCATGTTATTGTTAATATATTTAAAATGTACGGGTTTGCGGATCATTTATGTTGGCAGATGTTTTGCTGCTCATAAAGAAAAGACCGCCGCCAACCCCTCCCAAGATGGCAGATGTTAGTTCAGATGAAAAGGTAAGCTTTATCGTATTTCTGTGGGAAATAACCTAGAAAGGTTTTTTCTTACAAATGTTTTTTTTTTTTTTTTTTTTCTGTTTGTAACAGAAGAAACAAGATACCAAAGCTCCAGATAAAGATGCTATCCTGAAGGCTACTGCCAGCCTGTCCACACGGCACACTGAACGTACTGTTACACAGCACAACATCAGAGATGTAAGGACATCAGACAAGTTACAGTTTCCCTGCAGTTGTAGTAAAAACAATGGATATCTGAACATGTTTGTGTCTTGATGTTTGCGTTGTTCCAGTTTCAAACAGAGCTTAGAAAAATCCTGGTTTCTCTTATTGAAGTTGCACAGAAGCTTCTCGCCTTGAACCCTGATGCTGTAGAACTCTTCAAAAAGGCCAACGGTAAGGTTGGGATAATCATTGAACTGCTTTCAAAACATGTATAAATCTCTATTGCAAATTGAATAGCTTCAAATAAGAAATTAGAAAGTCAAGATTATCAAAAAAACAATATTTATTTCATCTAGTTGTGCACTCTACCTTGTATTGTTATGTACTGAATCAGCCAGTCAAAAATTATAAAGCAAACACATCTGGCCATAGGCTTTATGCTGCTCCCACTGGTGTCAGCAGAACTTTCCACACTGAAGGAAAAGTTGCTTCCTTCTGGTAAAAGCACCTTTTTATGCATTGGCAGCATGAAGCCAAAAATGAACTATTGATTTATCCAGTGAACTTTATCTTATTTTGTCTTGTTCCAGCCTGTGACTGAGCACGAAATAGCACAAAATGGTGAAGTGGAAGGAAAATGGCTTTCTGTATGTTTTACAAAAAAAAAAAAAAAAAAAAAAAAAAAAATCTAAATAGTGTTGCATCCATTTGTATTTGACCTCACCTGCAGAGTTAATTCTTGGTTGAATCACAATGCACTTAGATTACAGCTTCAGCTTTACCAGATTTGTTGATCTGTATGGAAGTTTTTGCTAATTCTGTAAACTAGCTCAAACCCATTCAGACTAAACGGACTTAGCAGTCTGGCCAAAGATTCTCAATTGGATTTAGGTCTGGACTTTGACTGAGCCAGTCTGACACTCTGGCTGGATGTTTAGGGCTGCTCTCCTGCTGAAAGGTGAACTTCCATGCTTGTCTCAAGTCTCTCGTTGCCACTCTCTCCTATGAATGTCCTGTATTTAGCTCCATCCATCTTCCCATCATTTCTGACCAGCTTTCCTGTTCCTGCCGAAGAGAAGCATCCCCACAGGTTCCTGCCACCACCAAGTTTTCACTCCTTCCACAAAGTTTCAGCTGCTTTTTTTTAACACTCTCCTTGCCCAGCTAGTCATCTTAAGTTCACATTCTTGGTAGGTTTCCAGTTATGCCATACCTTCAAGTTTCAGATGATGGATGAACATTGCTCAAAGAGATGTTCAGAGCTAGAAAACACAGAACAGCTGTATTTATACTGAAGTTAAATTACACACAGATGGACTCTATTCACTATTTAGGTGTCTTCTGATTACAGTTGGTTGTACTGGATTTTATTTCGGGGCATCAGGATAAAGAGGACTGTCTACAGATGCAAGCTATGCTTTTTACAGATTTGTTTTTGAGTGAAGTGGTTTAAAACGTTTGTTTCCACTTCATAATTGGGCACTACTTTGTGTTGATCCATTACGTAGAATCCCACTAACCCTTAAGTTTGGAGTTGTGACAAAATGGGAAAACATTTAAGGAGTATGAATACGTTTGCAAGGAATTATAATGCTTTCTATTAAACCGTGTTTTTAATGCACATTGTTGAAACAAGCTTGGGTTTTTATGAATGGTCCTTATCAAGTACCAGTCCCAGTTTGGTGTGGTACACATTTTCCTGTTAAAATTTACCTATTGGTTTTTCTTCAAAGTATTATGTAAAATCGACTTTTTTGAGCTTTATATCATGTTATAATGTTATTCCCTCATCAAAAACATACTTCGAGTGTTGCCTTGATTCTTTCATGCATGTTTGAGAAATCCTTTAATCGCCTGTAGCAACCATTCAGCTGTGCAAAACACCTGGGTGAATGCAGCTCCTCCTCGGAGCTGCAGTTTCTAAGCTTCCGAGCTTCTGCTTCACAGAACACTCCTCCCCTGCAACTTCCCCACTCAGTTCCTTCAGACTAGCCAGCAGCAATTAGCAAAGACTTGGTGGAGCTGCACATCTGCTGAGCTTATTATGAGCTACTTCTCAGTGCAATGCTGAAAGGATTAATAGAGGAGCTATGTTGTTATGACTTTCTGAAGGCAGAGTGTTGGAAAGAGTAGGACTTTCTTAGAGACAGAGGCCCAGTTTCAAGATGTTAAATTACAACGTCAGATTTCTTTTTAGTCATATTTGATATGTACAGCATTTTTGTAACAATTGAAGGCAACATAGTTACTTGATTGTGCTGTAAAATGATTCAATGTGTCTGGAAAACACATAGTACTGCTTCTTTAATTAGCTTTCAATGTAAACTGTAAATGAAGACCTTAGTTTGTGTTTTGGTCACATAATGGACACATTTGAGAAGTCCTTACGGAATAAAACTAAGTGCTCACACATGTAGAAGATTAGAGCCACTGGAAAAAAAATGTAAAAATTCTGATGTTTTCGTCCGTACTGACGCGAGTCATTTAATAACAAACAAATGTCTATAATATAGTTTCTCTTCGTCTTATCTAAGCTGTGTAAGGATCTGTGCTGTTGCTTTAAAAGTCTTTTTTTATTTTTTGTGTTCTGAGCTATTCTGTCTTTCTTTATTTCTATGCTTTTTGTGTCAAAGCAATGTTAGATGAAGATGAGGAGGATCGTGTGGATGAAACAGCCCTCCAGCAACTCACTGAGATGGGTTTCCCTGAGAGCAGAGCCATCAAAGCGCTTAGACTCTGCCAGTAAGGCTATTTTTTTAATTGATGTCTTTATCCATTTATTGTTAAATAAATTTTGGGCCTGATATATACATTGATAGCAGACTCCTCCTGTTTTTGTCTTCTTATTGTAAATTTTTTCTGGAAAACTTTCCATGCACTCTACATGTTTTTCTTAATCACCCTTTCCTTGTTTTCCTGCAGCATGTCAGTGACCCAGGCCATGGAGTGGCTGATCGAACATGTAGATGACCCCACTGTGGATGCACCTCTCCCTGGACAGGACTCCTCTGGAGCATCAGGAGCCGCAGGAGCAACGACGCCTGGCCCCTCAGCCTCAGCCTCTGCTTCACCCAACATTCTTTCCAACCTTTCTAGGCAATCGAGTTCAGACGAGAGCAGCCGGCAGGACGAACTCACAGAGATCTTTAAGAGAATACGCAGGAAAAGGGAGTTCAGGCCAGATTCGAGGGTACGTGGTTTTATGCAATATTTAGATTTTTTAAAAAAACAACAACTTGTGGTTTTTCTTTTCTTATATGCTGTGTTATGTTTCAGTCATTCTAAAAATTGTTTGTCCAATAATTACACCATCTTTGATTCTCCAGGCAGTGATTGCATTGATGGAGATGGGCTTTGATGAAAAGGAGGTGATTGATGCTCTCAGAGTGAATAATAACCAACAAGATGCAGCGGTAGGTGATTACATAAACCGTGGCGTTATCATAATCAGTGTCTGCTGTTTCGGTGGAGTACCAACAATGTCATTATAAAAAGTTCCCACGCAAACCAAAACCTGCGCTGTTATTTTTGCCCATATTTACATGATTTCCCCTCAGTGAGAAAGTAAAGGAGAGAAAAAGTCGTACTGATATGTTTTTAACACAAAGAAAATCGTATGATCATCAAACCATGAGAACCGCACTGTTCATAGTGCTTCTCACTTCTCTCTTTGTGACAAAAGTAATGCTAGTTTTATTGCTAGTTTTATACTTATTTATACATTGTGCTTGTCTTTAAAGAATAAAAACCATTTAACATAAGTTTAGAAAAGGTAACTATTTAGAATGAAGATGTGTAAAATAAAAAATTAAATTTGTAGCGTTAAGGCAAAAGTTATTCCTCCCTCTGGGAGATTTATAGTTATTTCAACTTAACCCAGAAATTTGTTTTTAATAGGAAATGCTATCTGTGTACAAGGCAATAAAACAATGTGAAAGTAGTATCAGTTCTGAAAAAAATGTTTTTCTGTTTTACAGAGAAGAAATATTTATGCACCTCTTTATAATCTTTAGGAAAATCCCTTATAATTGCGGACCATCTAACTAAATGGCTTGATTGTTTGTACCTTGTTTTTTTTTAATGTGCTTTTATTGCAATATTTAATTTGTTTTTATCTAATACCCATGGTGTGTGTCATTTAGAATTTTATTTATTTTATTTATAGCGATTCTCTAAATGCAGGTTTTTTTTTTACCTTGTTTGTGAAGCATTTTGGGTTGTTTCATGCTCAAAATTAGAATTCAAATTCAATATCACTGAGAACCTGATCAATTTTATTTATTTCGGGGGTTTTTTTCTGTAAAATGTGACTTTACACATCTGGTTTGTTTATGTGTTTCAGTCAAATTGTTTTTAAATGAAAGAACTATTGATTTATATTTCTATTACACACATTTTACTTTTTTAGTTTGGGAATTATGATTGTGTTTATAGACAACTGGTTTATTGTTTTTACTATATTATTCTGATGTGATTGTTGTTGTGTTAGTTTTGACACACTAGTTACCTGATCAAGAGTCAGAAGTAATTTTAGTTTAGTAATTGAATCTGTTGGAATGAATTAAATTGTTTGATCATGCTAATTTGTTCCAGATTAATATGAGGAGCCAAAATGACACCTCACTTTTCTGTGTTTTTGCATTCTGCAGTGTGAGTGGCTACTGGGAGACAGGAAACCATCTCCAGAAGATCTAGATAAAGGCATAGACACCAACAGCCCGCTCTTTCAAGCGATTCTGGAAAACCCTGTGGTCCAGTTGGGTCTAACAAATCCCAAGACTCTGCTAGGTATATTCCAATGTGATATAGCTGAACGTCCAGGGCAGTAGATAAATGTCAACCTCAAATATCCCGAAGCACTGCTTTATAGCAACTGTGCTGTGAAAATGCATTTGACCTCTTAGATTTTCTTAGTTTCTGCTTTTTTGTCACACCTCAGATCGTCAAACAAATGTTGAAATCAGTCAAAGATGAGAGTAAATAAAAAAATTCAGTTTTCAGATGGTGAGTTCATTCCTTTAAAAAAACAAAATATCCAAATCAACTTGGCCTCGTGAGAAAAGGTAATTGTTCTCTAAACCTATGAGCTGGTTGTTGCCGACAAGCACCTGATTTAACTGTTTGACTGTCCGTGTTCTTTCTGATATCCTGTTAGTTTTAGACCAGTTTTAATGAGATGCACATCTTCCAAAAAGTTCCACATTTTCTTATCAGTCCACAGAATATTTTCCTAAATGTCTTTAGGGATCATCAAGATTTTTTTTTCTTTTAGGCAAGTCTGAGATAGGCTCTTGTGTTTTTTTTTTCTTGGTCAGCAGTTGTTTTAGTTTTGGAAGTCCACCATGAATACTATTTTTTCCCAGTCTCTTTTGACCTTAACTGAGACAAGTGAGGCCTCCAGTGCTTTTAGATGTTGTTCTAGGTTCTTTTGTGACCTCCTGCATGAGTTGTTGATACGCTCTTGGAATAATTTTAGCAGGCTGGCCGCTCCGGGGAAGGTTCTCCACTGTTCCATGTTTTCTCCATCGTGGATAATGGACTCTCCCTTTGGGTCGCTAAAGTCAGAAGTGCTTAAATATGGCTTGGTAACCCTTTCCAGACTTATAAATTCCAGTGACTTAGATTCCAGTTGATCTGGCCATGATGTCTCACTTTTTGAGCTCTTTTGTCTCTTTTTAAGTGATTTATTAATTCTGTATGTCTGGAAGTAATGAGACTTGTGAAGATTTAAAATGGAAGAGGAGACAGTGTTTCACAAAAAGCCAGGTTGGTTTGGATAGATTTTTCTTTCTTAACTTAAAGATAGTTTTTGTGTTTATTTAGATAATCTTTGTCTAATATTAAACTGTGTGATTATCTGAACCATTTCTGTGTGACAAAAAGAAGCAAATATAAAAGGAGTCTCTAGATTACAGTTTGATTTGAGGAAATGTGGTATGTACAGAAAGTTGACCAGAATTGAGGTGGTGGCTGTGTGCTGGGAGTGGAGAGTTTGATGAACCTCTTATGAGTATGCCTTGTGTTTTGGGTTTTTTTGTGCAGCGTTTGAAGACATGCTGGAGAATCCTCTGAACAGCACCCAGTGGATGAACGACCCGGAGACTGGCCCAGTCATGCTCCAAATATCCAGAATCTTCCAGACCCTCAATCGCACATAGAGCCTCCTGATTACCCCTGTGTGATTGTGGCAGCTTGTGTGTATGTATGATCATACCAGGAAGTGTGTGTATGGATGTGACACAAATAGAGTTTACTGTTTTTTTTCTTGCCTTGTAAAGAAAAAGTCACAGGAGTTAAAAATTTGAATCAAAATGTTACACTATTTATAACAACACAGTAAAACGCCTATACAAAACTATTATTATTATTATTATTATTATTATTATTCTTACAGTAATAATATAAATTGAGATTTAATATGTTGTTTTTACATATTAATGAGAACAATTTACAGATATGACAGACATGGTTTATTTTATATCATTTCTCCATGTAAAGAAATGACATCAGGCATCAATTTAATGTTTACACTTTAAAGAACAGTTTTTGTATGATTTGCAATATTTAAATATAACAGTCTTCTCTGTTTCTTTAAAATGTTACATTTCATTATTAATGAATGTGTGGAGTTCTGTCCCGATGATGTTTGGGTTTCTACTTCTATTGTCATCAAAAGAGCGGGTTGTTGTTTGAGCTGAGTGTTTGTGAAGCTCTTTGAAAACAGGCTTTCAGATGCGGTTCTGGTCAGACATTTACACACACTCCTCATCGGCATTAATGTCATAATAATCCTGTGCTTTTCATGATTTTTTTCAGTGGTTTTAACATAAAAATGCAGTTATTAAAAAAAAAAAAAAAAAAAAAAATCTAAGAACTGTGTGCAGCGGTTTGAATTATGGATTTTCTCTTATCCACACAAGATCCAAATGTAGATACTTGTGTATCTACATCCACACCATTATTTGGTCATAGGGCCCTTTGCTAGTTGGGCATCGACCACATGCTTTTTGTAGCTGTAAAAGGAGCTTCTGGTGTAAGTCTGGGGATCTTTAAGCACTCCTCTTGTCAGAACTGGCAGATTTATTTTGTTTAATTGGTTGAATTGGTTTTGTTTAATGGCACAGCTCAGCTGGTTGAGTTTAGTCCACACCTTTTCCAAAGGGTTGAGTCGAGGCTTTAGGAAGACCAATATATCGCCTTAATATAAGCCTGGTTTATTCGTTCTAAAACCAGTTTTAAAGTGTTTCAATCATCTAGCAGTTGACTTTAAAGTTGAATTTAGAATAAGGAGAACCTTCCTCACTATTTCATCCACTTCATGCAGTGCACCAAAACTGCTAGCAGTGAGACAGCCCCACAGCATGATGCAGCCACCACCATATCTGACAGCTGGACTTTTGACAGCTGAACTTGAAGGTGTTGATTTTGGAGCATGGATTTCTTTCTTAATCTGAACCATCTCAGTCCACATTAATGTTAAACTTCATGTACTGGAGTCAGTGAAACTGGTTTTCCAGCAGTTTCTGGTTCCTGCTTTGCTCCTGAAAATCCTAACGGATTTCCTTTTAATTTGATGGAAACATTTTGGGTCAGACGAATGAAAGCTGGACACAACTGGGTCTCCTAACAGGATGATGATCCCAAACATTTATAAAAAAGGTTTCAAGAATATAGTTAGCAGGCTAAAATGAAGCTTCTAGAATGGCCTTCCTAAAACCCAGTCCTCCACTATGAATACAATATGCAGACTATGCTTAAAAACCAGGTCCAGGCCAGGAAACCAACTACAAAATGTCAAATATTAGTTAGGATGTTTTTATATGTTTCAGCCTGTACAGAATAGAGAAATCCATGTAAGTTAAAACTTGTCCACACAGTTGTTGGTTGGATCTTCATCCCATTGTGGAAAAGGAATGGTAATCTTTAAAAGTTCAGTATTATTAATGGCATCAGGCCAGTGATGAGTGTATGTAAACTTCTGACCAGAACTGTACTATACAGTACCTCTCTCCGTTCACACCCGTAAATCACTGTAAGTCATACACGTCTCACGATAAAGAGGAAAACTTCATAAAACTTGTTTTTGCCTTTTCAGAGAGACCTTTTCCTCTAAATTGTGTTGGTCATGATTTTCTAACAGTATGTTATCATAGGCCTGTGTTTGTTGTATATGTGGACTTGAATGTGACTATATCTGCGCTTCTTTAGCACTTGTTCACCTCTTTGAACACTGCTCACTGCAGCACAGATGAAGTTAAATCACGGATTGCGTATGGAGTCGGACAGTAAATGAAGCTGAGCCTGATCAAAATGGGGGGGGTTTGCCTTTTAAACCTTTAATTTGAATCTTTGAATGATAATATGCTCAAGTCACGCTGCTGGGGTGCAAGCATCTTTAGACACACAGGCTGGAATACACCCAGTGTGGATGTTTTGGTCTCCAGTTTTCTTCAGAGAGCTATGAACACTTCACGCTGTCAACCAAACCAAAATGTTCCTGTATTTCATGCCTTGTCCCTAGTTCTACCCAGTGAAGGGAGGAAAAAAAACAACTGTATTTCTGTGCAATAGTAAAGACTTAAAGATATGTATCTGATCTGAGTATTAGTGATGTTTAAACTGAAAGGGTTAGAGTGTTTTACAATATTAGCCTTTGCATTGAGTCCTCACAATCTCCAGCTAAAAGTTGGAGCTCTTTGCCTCTTGTAGTTATACTAAAAACAATACGGAGGGTGGTGTGGGTTGTTTGTTTTGCCAAGCTTTTGAGTGTTTTTATTCTATATTTAAAATGTAGAACTGATGTGACTTTCTGCTCAGGGAGGCTTAGATTGTTGCCATGGCACACCCCTTCTCATCCGATGTTCGTTTGGCATTGATAAATGGCTTTAACAAATCTCTTCAGACATCAAGACATGCAAAATTTAAAAAAAAAAAGAACGTATCTAAATGTTTTTGGAGAGAAGTGTCTGTTTGAACTGTGTTTTATTACATTATTTATATCAAAGCCGAACTCATAACTTGGTCTTATTTCTGACAGTTTAAGCAAACCTTGAAGCTACGCTTCAAATGTGAAAAATGCTTCGAAGGTGTTTTTACAAGTCATTATAAAGATGTTCTTATTCTGAAACTTGTGGGTCAAGGTGTGATTTCAAGTGGTGTTTGAGCAGGGTGGGTTGATGTGTAGAGCTGTTGAATTGAACCAAAAAAAATTCCAAGCATTCATGTGGAATTGAAATGAACAAAGCAAACATCTGAGGTTACCAGCTATTTCTGCTCTGCTGTCAAGCAAGGCTGCCCCACATCAACAACCTATGCAATCTATTCAGTGTCTGTTCATTCAAACAACCACAAGGCTACTGACATCTAAATCACTCTCACATTAAAGTTAATTTGTTCTGTGGCTGTGCTCGTTGGATTCTGTTTGGAGCCAGTTTATGTGGCAGCTTTGTTTTGGGGGAACAATAAAGATCAGTGTTGCAACCATCATAAAGTAAGTACAGTGCCTTGCAAAATAATATATAGCCCTTGACTTTTTATTCTAATCTTACACAACAGACCAACTCAATGGAGCGCATAATTATTAAGTTTAAAATAAACAAAGATGCATGGTTTTCACATTTTCTTACAGTAAAAACCTGAAAAGTGTGGCCTTTGTATTTAGCTTTCCTGGGTCAAGACTTTGTAGAACCAGCTTTCTTTGCAATTACAGTTCCAAGTCTTTTGGGGTATCTTTCTAACAGCTTTAAAAAACTAGAGACTGAGATTTTTGCTCATTTGTCTTGGTAAAATAGTGTATTCGTGTGAACACAATTTTTATTTAAAGATTTTTTTTTCTGGAACTAATGGCCTTGACTCAGCAGTAAATGGACAGGAAGTTGAGCAGAGAGAGATGGGGAAGACATGCAGCAAATGGTCCTCTATGTATGGTGTGCCTGCTCTACTTCTGAGCTGTGTGGCACCCTGTGAACATCAATTTTTTAAAGTTTTCTCAGAGATTCTCATTTGAAATTATGTCTGCACTTTGACTTGGCCATTTTTTCCTATTTAAAGCTGCACGATGGGAAAATCCTTGCATGACTTGGAAAATAATTGTGATTATGGTACTACTGCTGAATGTTGCATTGAGTATATTGATCACAGTTAACCTCCACTTTGCTCATTCTTGCCTGTCGTTTCTGTTACATAATGTCCAAACCACTCTGAGAGATTCAGTGTTTTCGACGCCAAAATTATACATCAGGTGTGGGCAATACATGACACTCGAAGTACAGTGTCCTACCGAATACTGGATTGTTTTTTCTGTCCAACTTCCCTGTCCCTGCTGAAGAGAAGCATCTCCACAGCATGAACCTGTCATCACCATGTTCCAAGGTGGGGATGGTGTATTAAAGACTATGCTCAGTTTGCTATATGTAGTCCAAAGAGTTGAGCTGTTTTACCTGCAAGAGTTGTGTCAAACTGCTTGTGGCTTTCTTTCAGCATTGGCTTTCTTCTCGCAGCTCTTCCATAAAGGCCAGCGTTGTGGAGTGCACTACTAACAGATTCTCCCACCTGAGCTATGGATCTCTGCTGCTCCTCCATAGTGACCATGGTCCCCATGGCTGCTTCTCAGATAAATGTTTTCCTAACCTTCAGTTTAGGTGGACAGTCATGTATAGGTAAATTTTCAGTTGTGCCATAGTCTTTCGATTTTCATAAGATGGATTTAGCAGCTCTATATGAAATGCTCAAAGATTGCTATATTGTTTTCTAACCTCGACCTGCTTTAGATTTCTCCAAAATGTTATCCCTGACCTGTCTGCTGTGTTCCCTGGTCTTCAGGATGCTGTTTGTTCACTATTGTTCTCTAACCTTTGAGGCCTTCACTGAATATCTGTTTAAACTGGAATCAAGTTACACACAGGTGGGCTATGCTTCCTGATTAGTTTTTTTTTTTTTTTTTTAAATAGTTAACAGTTATGCAGAGTTTAAAATGTATTTATTAAACAATGTATATAACGAACAGCAGAATAATTAGGTGATACTGATGTAAATATTGAAATAAAAGTCAAGAATGCACATCTCAATATGATATAAAACCATATAATGTCAGTTTTTCAAAATCATCAGCAGTGCGATTTATTGAATCACCTCACTGGCTGAAGTGTATATGCCACATTTCCCCACTAGATGTCAGCATTGATCAAAGTCATTGGTAAGTTATATGAACCCAGACAAGTGATTTATTTTAAGTGGACACATTTTTAGGATAAAGGTTGACTAAACGTTTTTTCCCCCCACATTTTGATATATTTACAAATATTATTTGTTTGGAAAATATAAACAAAATATAAGCCCAGTTCCAAAAGCATTCGCAGTTGTCATCGTTTACTGTTGACAGTTTGGAAGGTAATCACGCATGCGCAGCAGTCTCATTTGGAAAGGCAGGGATGAAAATTATTTCCATGGGCAGAGCGCGAACACACCGCGGGATGCGTGTGTCTCCTCTCTACCATGAAGCGTCTAATTCAGAGATAGGGTTTTAATCAGAAGATTACCTGGTCTTGTTATTTTTTATTTCAATCTGAGAGTCTCATCGCATTTTTATTGCTTCTGTCTGGCATCTGCCTCGCCTGTGAGTCTGCCGCGGAGCGGTTGTCACACAGGCCGAGAATCGGATTCTGTTGCTGGGAGGAGACCACACACTCACCTCCCTCCCTGCTAGCATTAATATTAGCTGGCTATGATGCGTGTCTGCGGCTGCTGTATTTCCTACACAGCAGACCACGTTGCAACGAGGCAGGTCTTTGGCTAATTGATTGTGTAACCCTGCGATACCTAAAGGGTGATTTGGAAATACGCAGCACCTTTCAAGGTAATGTTCTCTCCAGCTAACGTCATTCATGGCTCCAGTGAAAGCTGGGGTGCTGTTGTACTAGCAAGCTAACAGTTAGCTGGCGTTAGATAGCCGCTATTCATTTGCATGCTCTGCTACCCCAGTTTACAGGTAATATTCCCTTTCAGCTAAGGGTTGTGGCTTGTAAATTAGATCTTTGTAACATGAACATATAATTATATTATAGTTTGTATAGTAGCTACCCTGCTGTTGCAGCTAGCCATTATTAGGCCGTTGATAGTTTCATTGTGGTAAAGCAGTACGGCAAGGATAACGCTACAGGTTATAAAACAAGTCTAGCTAATATTAGTTTGGTCCTTTGTTGGTTTTCTTGAGGAAAAAAAAAAAATAAAACATTTACCCTCAGCAATGAAGTACTGTACCTTAGAACAAAGTGGTTACCTTGACCAGCAACTAAGTTCACCTGTTTAATATTTAAGAGTTTCTACCTTAAGATCGCTTTTAAATTGTAAATTTCAACAATATGAAGCCATGAGAACTAGAAAAACTACAGGAAGTACTAACAAAAAAAATCAACTTGACTTGGAAATTAAAACTGATAGGTCTTTATTGTTGTAAACCAGAAATGCAATCCTGGTGAATAACTGAATTTACAGGTGCATCTCAGCGATGTAGAATGTCATTGAACAATTAGGGAAGACTGCACCCTACATTGTCTTCTGAGAGTGCTGTATTTGAACATATATAATGGAAAGTTAAGTGAAAGGAAAAAATATGATAGAAGGAGGTGTGAAAGCAGTCTTGAGATGATTGTGAAGCAAAGCAAAAACAAGAAGCATATTTAAAAGTTTGGGGAAGATCCACAAAGTGGACCGAGGCTGAATTCAAGAGCCAGACATATCCAGGAGATGGGCTACAACTGTAACATTCCTTGGGTTAAACCACTCTTGAACCATAGATGAAGTGAGACGCGCCAAACCTGGGCGAAGGAGGAGGACCAGACTGTTGTTTCGAGGTCCAAAAGTCCTCTTTTTGGAGGAATTAGGACTTTTTCTAGAAACTGAATTTGGGGTATTTAACAGTTTTAAGTCATAATGATCAAAGTTTACAGAAATAGCAGCTTGAAATGTATTACTCTGTGTGTAATGTGTTTAATTAACTTTTAACTATTTTTAAGGCTCATCTGCACAGTTATTACAATGTCAAATAGATGATTTAAATGGAAAATAGTTGTGATGGACAGTTTAAGTAAGCTTTTGTAATTACACTAAAACTGCTTGTTTTTTCACCTGTCAGTAGGGCTTGTTATATGTACTTTGATCCATATTTAAACAAACACAATTCTGGCTAGCTATAGTCTCAACTTCTAGGCAGTTATCAGATATTGTGTGTGTTGATTAGTGTTGTTTGTGATCCACAGTACATGCCTTCCATGGTACACATGTTTGTAGAGCCGTTTTAGTACACACTGGCTTTACTCTTGCCTTAACTAAATACCAGGTGCCACACAGACAGGTGTCTACTATATAATCAACCTTTTGCCATGTGCTACTGTGTCTGGAAACCATGAGAACTTTGGTTAAAGAGGAAAAAAAGTTATTGGGATTAATCACACTTTTACTACTGGACAAGCCTTTTGCAGTATCCTTCCTCAGCTGCGGTTCAGTTTGTCCCTCTGCCAACTTTTACACGCGTTTCATATATACACCTTGCCATTTCATCTCCTTCTACTTCCATTTCATACCCACAAACAAACCATGTACTTAGCCATTATGTATAAGGTCCTGGTAGTTGGGTATTGTCAATGAGTTTTGAAGATAATCACAATAATGCTTAACTCTAGATTTATTGATTATAATGTTCTGAAGACTTTATATTAGACCCCATTTTCATTGCTTGTGATTCTGATTCCCATACATACCAGTTCACTCTTACAAAATATGACAATTTAAGCTAAAATAAATCCATGTGACCTCCTGTTGAATTTGATACTTCTATTGTAGTCAGATAACCACATTCCCTTAAGAACAATGTATACAGATGAAAGAGTATTACTTTATAATCATCAGTTGTCAAAGCAGGTACGAAATGTTCTTCTGGCAAGTGCAAAGGTTCCAGGTACAGACAAATCTAAACTGCAAAAGTACCAAATGGTGACGCAGCAAAAACAACCAGCTCATGTCTGTCTTCAACATGTTCAGTTTAATTTTGATGCAATGTTTATTTATTTTTTTTTAAGGATGGATGTTGACTTGTGCGCCGGCGGGGACAGTACCAGGAAAAAAGCGGAGTTACCTGGGACTGCAGACGGCACAATGGATGTAGTACCTTTGGAGATGTACGACTCTGCCAGAGCGAAAATAGCTGCAAACCTGCGGTGGCTTTTTGCCAAAGCCTATGGTATTGGTAAGGTCATTTCCAATTATCCTACACAAACACACACTATTTTCGTGTTTGAGATTTACTGTCATCTGCGTTGGTCACTTAGAATCTGTATGTCCAGTATGTTGCTGTTGAAACTCAACATTTTCAACCTACTTAGTCAGCAATTTGTTTGGTGCTTCAGCAGAAAAACACAATTATAGGAAAAGCCAGAATAGAAAGCTGGAACACACACATGTATTTCTAACACTAATTCCTCCATGACGCTTGGCAACTGAAACCTCCCTCACTGACTCACCAGATCCTTGCATTCTTGTGGGATGGCCAGTGAGATTGAACCTAAATCAGACGGAGGGTCAGTCGCTGATGCTTAAGCTATATTTGTTGCACTGTGCTCAGTGGATAAAAAAAAATACTCATCCCATCATTCGCACTCCCTGTTGAGATGGGATCTGGGGACCTTAATATTAGCCGTTATGTTAGTCTCACCTCAACCACCAAAAACACTCTTGAATGGAAACCCTTTTTGCCACAAGAACAATAGTTTGCTTGAGCAGGGAGCTTGGCTCACAGGATCTCCATCATATCCAGTCGGCCATTGGTGTTGCCCAAGTTTCTGTTAATTGTCGATGGCAGTTCGAATTTTTTTTTTTTTTTTTCAACCGGGTTTTCGCTCAGGTTGGATCCTCCTCTTTTTCAGTTACCTCTCCTTTAGTTTCTTATTTATGTTTGTCTCTCTGCATCACCTCATTAGTTTTATTGTTTTATTGATGCCTCATATTAGCACTCTTCTGGACTGGGCTTCCACTACCTCCCTCTTCTCTCCTCTGACAGCCGCTTTATATTTTGATAGATGTGGATTTCATAATCTGCAGAAGTTCTGTCAGTAAAGACTGTTTTGTGTCTTTGACTAAAAAGTAAAGATGTAAAACAAGCAGCTGAATGTTTGAGGAGTTATTGAATTACTCTCATATGATTAAAACAATAATGACAAACAATAGTAATAAGTTTATTTTGGTATTAGTTTTTATTGAGCGTATTCAAAGCAATACCCTCTCTGTTTTAGGATAACTCAGACTAATGTTTGAAAAGCTACAGTTCTCATGACACCCTGACTCATTATGTGGAGAAAAGTGAGACTTACACAAGCACTGCACAGCTCACTAATATAATTTTAGACTTTTCTGGTGACACAGTTGATGAGAGAAATGGGAGTGCTGACGCAGGGTAACTGGAGCAGATGTTTTGATGACTTCCTGAATCATGACAGAATTTTAGGATTTGAATTACAGTTGCTGTGAAAAATCCAGGAAGATCGTGCTTTTAAGTCTCTCCATACAGTGTCAGTTTGTTAGGTCTCCGAGCTTGTGCCCTCATAAAACCTTTCTCCCTCCTCACTGGATAAATCACCATCGTACTGTAAATCTTCTCTTTATGAGCTCAGGTTTGAGCTGGAGAGCTCTCTCTGTCGCTGCTCTAGTCTTGTGTGAACATTTTGTTAGGCTTTGATGCGTAACCCCTAAGCCTCTTTAGCTCTTCTCTGCTGCTCGCCTTTTTTTTTCACACTTTCTTACATGGGATTTCTTGATTTTGCTCATGACATGAATACGGCAATTGTGAGCTATTTGCATGAATACAAGTTAAAAAAAAAAAAAAATTGTAAAAATGTTATCTTTTCTGGCCTTTTTAGGACTAATAGATCCACCTTAATGACTACCATAACAAGGACTATTGATCTGTGTTTAAGCTCATTTTTTTACATTTTTGATTGTTTGTGGTGAATTTGTTTTTACCCATAAGGAGATGTTTCCCATATCTATTCCACGCCATCTGTTTTGAAAAGGATTAACACAATCTTTCAATACTAATGTTCTTATATGTGGAGCAGTTATATAAATATAATTATCAGTTGCTGAAATTAATGATGCGAGACAACCTAAAGTGCTGGTGATGAGTTGCTGGGGACGCTGCAAGCAAACATATTGTAAAGTATTTGTTGTCATAGTAGTGGAGCTTTGTTTGCTTGTCTGATGCATCAGTTCCTGAATTCAGGCTTTGCATGTCAGTTACATCAGCATCATCTCTTGTCAAACCGAATGTCATCATTCAGCCCTCCTTTGTGCTCTGTGGTTTGTTATGGTCATTACACTGATTTCCTAATGTCACGGAAGCATTCGCTTTAAAGAATAGCAGTAGAGTGAAAGTTTTTTAAGGTAAATGAGGTTTGGATAGAAAGCTGTTCTTTTGTTTCAGATCAGAGTTTTTGGTCTTTCCTCCACGGTTCATTAAGGCTTTACTTGGTCCTGTCGTCGTCTGCCATCATGAGCTCTAGGTAATGATACAGGCGGGGAGACGGATAATAGCAGCATCTTCCTTCAACCAAAAATGATACACTACAGCAGAGTCTGACTGGAGATGCTCTCAGGTTGCGATAGAAGGCAAAACCCCAGGGCTTTAGAGGCCCAGAGGGAAACAACTCTCAGTCAGGTGTAGCTGCAATTACCTTCCTCCCATGGGGACTTAATAAATTAGTCCTATTTTATTGTCACCCTACAGCTCATCTGGGGTTCCGCTACGACGCAAATTCTTAGCATAGTTGTTTGCTTGGCTGGTGCTGCTTCTGGCAGATGCGAGTCCTCTGCCACAGCTGATCCCAGCCTTGCAGACAACCAGCCGCATGCTGACAGCGAGAACCAGTCATACCCACAGGCATATTGTTATCCCTCCCTCTGCCCTGCTTGTGCAGATTATGGTGTGGCACTGGTCATGGTTGGCTGTTTGTGATCTACAACATCCTGGCTGTTGTTGCCAGGCTCGATCATCATGCTCCACCCCACCCCAGTTAGTCCATTTTTTTTTTTTTTTTTTTTTTTTTTTTTTTTTTGCCTGCTCTGGGTTGCAGGAAGGCGGGGTCAGCTGCCACATGACATCAGCATCTGGAGAATGAACTGAAACGGCAAGATGCACCTTTGCTTTCTCCCACAGTCATAATGTGTTTATTCACTCCAGGAATGACAGAAACGGTTGGGTTAACAGATTTATCCAGTGTTGCAACACTATTGTCGTTCATCATCACATTGAGTATGGGGACAGATGGGGCATTATTCCTCCAGGCCCATGTTGATTATGTGGAAAGCAGAAGAATGAGTGATTTTTGACCCGAGCTTTCCGCAGGTACTATAGTAATCGCTGCACGGCTAATTATGATGAGCTTGCCCTTTTAATTCATACCATTTGTTCTCACAACAAAGCTTCTGTGCATTAGAGAGTTGCTTCATTAAACCAAAAGCCTTTTGAGTGCTTTTTAAGTTGCATCTACTTAGACAGTACAGTGAGTAGCTGTGTGAACTGTACTCAGGGAAGGACAGAAAGAAAAACAAATCAGCTTTCAGAAGAGCTGTAGAACCCTGAAACCCTGCCTGTTGTCAATGTACCTTGTAAATACTTTTTAATAACATTTTTCTGATGTTTTTTTTTTTTTTTGATGCAAGAAATAGTCGCCAATGTCATACAAATGACAATGAATGAAAAATGAAATTAAACACATGCGGCTATTTTTCAGTAAACTCCTATCTTTTGCTGAGATTCTTTGCATAGGGTTTGAGCGAGCTAAAATTTGGGGCCGTCAAAGCTTGATCCTCTCTTCTTTTTTTTTTTTTTTTTTTTTTTTTGTTTCATTTGTGTTTGAGTTTTCAGTTAATCATATGTGGCCCAAATGTGCAGAGAATAATTCTCATGCTTTATTTACTTCACTACGTTGTAGTTCTTGATGTTGAGTGTTATTAGCAGCGTACTGCACTGTGCTTTGGTCATTCCCACACAGACGTTGGGTTATGAAGTAGTCTTTGTTTTGCTGCTCTGTCAGAGTGAACTTTTTTTGTGTAAAGGGTAAAAAAAAACAAACACTTGGATTCTCAGATGTAGAAGATCAGAATTTGTCAATTTCTCCTTGATCCATTTCGATTAATAGGATAAATACAAAAAAAAAAATAAAAATCTGGTTTTGCTATTTTTTTTTCCCTCTCTTGTTCCTTTAAATGAATTAAAACTCAGTACTCCCCTTTTTTAAAATCTATAAATGCATGCACTGATGGCATGAAGTTTGACGCACCTTTTAGTTTAGTAATATTTCCTTTAATGCATAAATGTGTATAATCTTGCAATTCTTTCATTTTCTGTTGGATCCCCAAAAAATTAACTTTTTTGTCACTTTGTGTTTATAGAATAATTTTTAAAAAAATTCATAAAAATCAAGTCGTTGGGTCAGACCTCACAGGAAGCCGGTATCGTCCAAAAAAAGCCAGATTGGTGCGTCTCCAGTTTCTTTAGGTCACATCTACAGATGCCAAAAGCTGTGTGTATACACAGGAGATCCTTTTAAAGAAAATTAACTTAAGTGTTTCACTTTCATTTTATTTGTTGGATTTTTGTGACGTTTTCTGCAGTGATGAAACCAAAAAGCTCTTCTTTTTGCCAATATCACGATCTCTGTGCCTTTGCAGATCACCGACATCCCCTAATACTTCACAATCTGATATTGTATCATCCAACCCTAAGTTACCATGTGATGGCTGTTGGAATATAAATATAAACTTTATTCTCCTCTTCTTTGCTTTTGTTGCATGTTTTTTTTTTTTTTTTTTTTTTTTTTTTTTTGTTTTTTTTTTTTTTTTTAAACCTCCCTGCTTGCTCTCCAGTATTTGAACTCCAGTTTGCTGATGAGAAGGTTTCTCGTTGCCTTCACAGTGTGGGTACTAGGAACACATCACATACACACATGCAGCTTTCGCTGTTACCAGATCTCTGGCAGAAATCTAAACAGCTTTAGCAGAAACGGGGTTATTTCTGCAGCCACACCATTTTACAATATGTTGTTGAGTATTGTAAGAATTTATTTTTTTTTTTATTTTTTTTTTTTGCGTGATTGCAGATCTTTTAAACATGTGGTTTACCTTCCAGTATAAATCAGGTTTGTGTTGCTGCTTTGTTCTGTGCCCTTTTAAGGCAGTGCCGTCTGGTTTGGGGAATGACTGAACATACAGAGTAACAGAACTACCTCTGCAAGTCAATGTTTCCTCTTTGTGGCTCCAACTTTAAGTAAGCATTGGCAAACTTTGCTCTGTCACCTGAGAAGCCTTGGATTAGCAGGATCTGTGGCCCGCTCTACTCTTAAAGCGATAGGCTGATTTATAATTACAAACAGCTATGTTTACGCACAGTAAACAGACTGAGAACAAATATTACATGTTATGATTTTCTGCTTTCCTGTTGGAGATAGATGCTGTTGTGTTGCCTGGCACCCATCCTATACAGTTTCCTACTTATAATCAGTGTTATCTGAATCATATTAAACTATGTGACTAGTTTAAATATAGTTTTAAAACGGCGCACTTCACACACCACTTTTAGAGCATCATTCAGTGGCACATACGTCACCTAACCAGAGATTCTTTCCATTGCAGACCATATTCCAGAGGATCTAAGGGACCCGTTCTACACAGACCAGTATGAGCAGGAGCACATCAAGCCACCTGTCATTCGCCTGCTTCTGTCCTGCGAGCTTTACTGCCGTGTGTGCGCTCTCATCCTGAAGACTGAGCAGGCCGCGTCTCTTCAGTCCCACCTGTCGGTCATCCAGGCTCTGTCCAGAAAGGGCATTTATGTCATGGAGAGTGATGACACACCTGTCACAGATGGAGACCTGGCCTGTATTCCTATCAAAATGGTAAGAAAATGTCTGAAAAGTTGAGCTCAGCATGCAGTGTTGTGGAAGTGTTTGCCCCACCTTACAGATTTATTCTATTCTTGGGTTGTTTTTTTTTTTGTTTTTTTTTTTTTAAACAAAAAATAAATCTTAACACCAGACAAAGATAACTTAAATGAAAACAAAAAGTGGTTTTCAAATCAGAATTTCATTCATTAAGGAAAATGTCCAAACCAACTTGATGCTGTGAAAATTGCTTCCTAAGCCAAACAGCTGCTTGTGCTACAAATCAGGAACACGAAATGAGACGCATAAGGCTTGCAGAGCTTTAGACATTTTGGGTTCTTGGTGTCATTTTGGTAGATAGGAAACACCTGGAAAGGCTCACTGATGTTTCATTTTAGCTCCATTTGTGGATAATGTTTTTCTGTCGTGCTGGTATCTTTAACCAGGTGTTTGATCAAAAGCCAGGCTTTTGAAAGTAATGCTTTTGCGAAGAACTTTGTATGGACATGAAATCACATGGACATTATTGCTCATAAAATCAACACACTGTACTTTGCATAAAAGAGTTGAGGACACAGTTTGCTGCTCGACTTGTTGGAACAGGCTCCAAGTGATTTGGTTGCAGTGTTATCTTTTCCATCCAAAGGATCTGGGATTTGACTGGCACGCCAGTTGTATAAAGACTCCCATTCAAAGTTAGAGCTGTGATTAGGATTTTGCTTTGCCTGTGTTGTATCTCATCAGTTAAGATGGGAACACCCATATGTTACATACATTACAGTCTTGGATACAGTTCTTATTTTGCATAGTATTCAAGTTTGTGATGAAAATGATCAATATGGGTTTAAAATCTTATTACTATATCTTGTGATATTAATTACAGTGATTATAAGTGATAATAAAAAATATTAAAAACTGCACACAGTGGAGTAAGAAGCTGATGTCATACTTTTTGTATGCTGTTGTTGTAGGATGGGGATCTCACAAACACAAATAGTCCACAAAACAAAAAAAAACAAACTTGTTTCATATTGTTGACTGGTTTGGTGACTGGTTTTATGTTGTGAACCCTAAAAGCACCTGTTTATTGATGATCTCAGGGAACAAACAGTAGAAAAATAGTGAAAACAGTAAAAGTAACAATCCGAGCTTTGCCATCAGTTCTTGGGGTTTACAGTTGTCATCACCTTGTAGTTTATTGTTGTCAGAGGGCCGTTAATTTTTCCTCAGTCATATGTTTCCTAGCATAAATAATATATTGTATTAGCTTTTACCAGAAATAGTCTGAATTTACTTTTTAATTCTCTTTCGAGGCAGTTTGCCACAGTCTGACTGATTACTTGAAAAGCAAGAATCACCTCTGTGCTCATTATGCTATGTGCCACATAAATCATATAAAGCTACTGGTCAAAATCTCTTTAATTTGTCTGTGAACTGCTCGTGAGTCTCTAAAGTGAAGGTCGAGATGTGAGTTTATCCAAAGAGTTGAGGAATAATAGATCCACGGAGATGCTTCCTTGGGTTCCTTTATTCACTCACAGTGGGATGCTAACAAAAACAGTAACTTGTTAGGTTAATTACTTTCCTAAACAAAGCAGTTTGTAAAAACTACAACTGTGAACAAACTACAGCTAAGAACCTAATGAAATATGTCATGTAATACTACTTGGCTATTGAGATTTTTACCAAGTGTCCTCTGTCTTCATCTTATTTCTTTTGCTCTCCTAAGTTTAAGAAGACCTCCCTAAGACTGATAAATGTTCCACAGTGTTGCTTTTGGCTGCTGCCTTTCTGTACGCCACATCACCATGAGATTCTGGGTTTCAAACTCTCTGCAGGAGCACTTGATACAGTTCAGGATGAACACGAACCAGCTCTCTTGGTCTCCCCCACTTTTCCTTTTGCTTTCATAATGACGGTACCCGGCAGCGGATTGGAGCAGGCCTCGCCTGTCCGGGCTGCTGAGTCGATGATGTGCGTCTGCTTTTCCTGCTACTGGCCTGACTAAATAATCCGCACTGGCCTGTGTGGAAGCAGCCAGACACAAAGCCTAGCTAGGAGATGGAAAAATTATGAGCTTATCTCTGATAGACTGCTGTAACCCTCCTCCCGGTTTGCTGACTTGACAGGATGTTTCCATGGCAACCTGTTTTCCTACTATTTTAAAGCCTTTGTGTGAATGAAGGCTCTGCTGTACATGCAGACGGCCCCTCTGCACCTTGTCTATGTTGTTTTGGGGCCTCTAAAGCCTTGAAGGGAGCCGCCCTCTTGGATCAACTTGGTTTATGTGAATGTATCAAAATCTGCCAGGATGCACACACGCACGGCTCGGGGCAACCTGCTCCCAGTAGGGCTCCTTCCTGCACTGATGAAGGGCAGCATGTTGGAAAACAAAAGACTTGGAAGATCATCATTTCTGTGTTGTTCTTCTTGACATTCCGGTCTTACATTTGGATATTTTTGTCCCAAACGTCATTGAACTTATTGAATGTTGATTTCCTGTCCATCCATATAAGGTTTTAAAATATTCAATTTAAAAATTCAGTTTGTTACTTAACCATTTCCATTCCATTTTACCAACAGCCTGTATAGGTCATATAAAAATGATGATGATATAAACCTACCTAATATTTTACTTTGTTCTCATTTCTAGAGAAATGTGAACTTCATGTGACTGTTCATCAAAACATTTGTGTTCTTTTCAAAAAATGTTCTCCAGATTATGAAATATGGATATTTGCACCGAGTCTGACAGTCCTAATCTGGAAAATAATACAATAAGATTTTAATACAGCAACTAAAAAGTATATCAAAAGTAGGGCTGGACAATAAATCAGTAACAATATATATCGTGATAGACAGGTGATCAATAGATAATACACCTGATTGAATATTCAATATATAGAATATAAATGGAATTCCAATCAAGAACCGCACAGAATTCTGGGGGATGTAGTCAGAGGAAAGACTTGGCCGCTCAACCTCTCACGGCCAGCGAAGCTGGGTTGGTGGCATCAACTAACTCACTCACTCACTCTTTGGTTACCTAGCAACAACTTGTTGAGTAACTTGCGCAGCAGCAGTTTAAGGTTTTGCCGCCGTGCCTCATAACTGCTTAAAAATAAACAACGGTGTAGAGTGAAAACTGGGTAAAAGAGGAAAGGTCACTCCACCAGCTGGGCAGTATTTCAGATATTTAAAACTAACTAATCTGTAATTATAGATATCAATTGATATGAGATGCTTATACCGTGATAAATTTTTCGGCCATATCGTCCAGCCCTAATCAAACGTATGTATAGAATATGCTCTTAACAGTTGATCGGGGCTCATTTTGCATGACTTACTGCATTAATGCTGTGCAACATGGAGGTGACCAGCCAGCAGCTCTGCTGAGGCGTTTAGGAACCCCGGGTTGCTTTAACAGCACCTTTCAGCTGCTCTGAATTGTTGGCTCTGGTGTCTCTAATCTTCCTCTTGACAATACTCCATATATATATTCCATAGGATTTTGGTCAGGCAAGTTTTCTGGCTAATCAGGCACAGTGATACTGTGGTGATTAAACTAGATACCTTTGGCGGTATGAGCAGACGCCAAGTCCTGGAAAATTAAATCAGCATCTCCATAAAGCTTGTCAGCAAAGGGAAGCACGGAGTGCTTTAACATTTCCTGTCGGGCAGCTGTGCTCACTTTGGACTTGACAAAACACAATAGACCAACACCCAGCAGAGGACTTGTGCTCTCCAAATCATGACTGACTGTACTTCAGTCACACTGGACGTCAAGCTACCCGGATTTTGATCTGATAAAAGAACCCTATACCAGCAGAACTCTCCTGCTTCTTAATACATTTTAGTTTTTATCTCTCCCTGACCTCGTTGTTGGATAGGAAGTATACTTTCTGTTTGTCTCGATGTAGGTTGTGCAGTTGAAAAAGCTCTGAATAACTCTCATTTGCTGTTAACAAGCTTAGTCTCTGCACACTTCCATCAGCAATTGGATTAGGCCGGAGCGTGTTTCATTAAGCGCCGACAGAAACATTGCTGTGTGTTTTTATAGATTTGTTCTGTACTAGTTTTGAGTGACATGGCCTTATGGGGTGCTGTGTAATAAGCATGATAGTTCATAATGAATTATTATTTAGAATTAAAGATTGACATCAGAATGTTATTTGTCCTGTTTGTATTCGGAACTAATACCATTTGTCTGCTGAGAAGAAGTGTTTCCACTGGCGAGCATCAGGTGTTGGGCTGCTTTCAGTAGGGCTTTGTTATTGCATCATGATATATAGGCCTGTCACAATAAGCTATGAATCAATTAATGGCATTATAAACTAAAATGAGCTTGATAATTTCCATTCTGATGATTAATATTTTTTGCAGGGCTATTTTGTTTACAGAGAGTTCATAATCCATTTTATTTATGGTTTCGGTTGTGAAGTGGTTTTTATTTCTGTTTTATTTGTTTTTTTTTGGTTGTCATGTTTTATTTTGGATACTTAAAATATCTTAAAAATTACTAAATAAATACAGAATATGGGGAAAAATTGGGGGAAAAACAATGAAAAATGTGATCAATTAAAAAAAAAAAAACTAAATACAAAAAAACGAGAAAAAATAAATATTGAAATAAAGGCAACTAATAAAATAATAAGACTGGAAATAAATTGGAAAATTTAAATGATGGTGATAAGAATTTTTTACAAAATCAAAACTTATTGGTCTATGAGAGGGGGAACTTGCATTATTGTGCCATTATCAATATATTACTTGAAAATGGTCTAAAAACAACATTATCGTTTATTGCAATAATTTCTGGGACAATTTGTCGTCCACCAAAATTTGTTATCGTGACAGGCCTTATAATGTCAAGAGCAGGTTTATCAATATACAGTTAGTGAACTGAATTAAAAAGTTTCAGGTCTAATTAAACTTCATGTTGTTAAGGAGTCGCATGATTTTCCTCATTCTATTGTTCTCTGATGTTAATCCCTGTATTTCAGTGGCCATTAAGTCCCAGAACAGCCCTAAACCACCAGTCACTAATTAGAACAGGCTTTCCTCACTCATTAATGTCCAAAACGTTATAATAAGAGGTTTCACTCCCAGTCTAGTTCACTTTAGACTAAAAGGTAAAAGTTTTAAGACAAAAAAATGTGGAGGTATTGATATTGTCTCGAACTTGTGTGCACAATATTGCATTCACAAACTAGGAGCAGTATTTGCTTGGGTATTATAAGTACCCTTCTTGCAAATTCTGCATACCAGTCATATGTTTGTGTAATGAATAGTAGAGTCTGGATACCCACACTTGATTCATATTTTTAGTGGCTGAGATGCTCAGTCTGACAGAGTGGTTTGTGAAGAAGGAAAAGAGGCAGAAAAATGTGGGTAAATTATATATTCAGCAACTGTATCCCAATAACATGTTTTCTTGATAATTTGCACTTCTAATCTAAACCCTCCTATGACTATACTGATAAATGGCATGTCAAATCCTGTGTCCTGATGTTCTAGGTCTTCTTTTAGACTAATCTGTTCTTGCAGTTTTATGTGGAGTTAATGTCTTTGGAGACCAGGAGGAAAAAAAATCTAACATAATTGAATCATCCTGCTTTCCTCTCTCTCTCACAGAGTGCACACATTTCAATGATCGATGCTCTAATGATGGCTTATACAGTTGAGATGATCAGCATTGAGAAGGTGGTGGCTTCTGTCAAGCGCTTTTCTACCTTCAGTGCCTCTAAGGAGCTGCCCTTTGACCTTGAGGATGCCATGGTCTTCTGGATCAACAAGGTGCTCACACACTTTGGAGATTTTAGAAACACAACAGGACATTGAAGTAACTTAACTACCTGTCAGCTCTCTAAAACGCAGCTTCCGTGTAACATAGATAAACTTCCACAGTGATAGGTCCACTTTATCTGTGTCTGAAGATGGAAGTGAGCCTGTCATGATGGATATTTAACGGCGACAGATGCACCAATCACAGATCAAAAGCTGCAAGCTTTCCCTTGATCGCCTTTGATCAGTGATCAAATTTTGAACAATCTGGTTTTCTTTTAGGATCATCTGCACTGCAAAAACACAAAATCTTACCAAGTATTTTTGGTCTAGTTTCTAGTGCAAATATCTTGAATACACTTGAAATAAGACAAAACTAACTTACAAGTAACTTTTCTGCATGACATAGGAGCTTGATTTAAGTCAATAATTCCTTAATTTTGAGGAAAAAGTACTAAACATAATTGAAATAATCTGCAAGTGGAACGAGACATTTTAATTTATAATATGGGAAAAAATATCTTGTTCCACAGGCAGATTATTTCTCTTACAACTAGAACTTTATCATCAATATTAAGGAATTATTGACTTAAAACAAACTCCTGTATCGTGCTGGAAAGTTACTTGTAATTTAGTTTTGTCTTATTTCAAGTGTATTGAAGATATTTGCTCCAGAAACTAGACCAAAAATACTTGGTAAGATTTTGTGTTTTTGCAGTGTGAGTTTTATTTTTCCCTCTTATTTTTAAGTGCATCAAAACTAAACTCCAAATGTGTTTCATTTTTTAATACTTTGGAACACAAATGATGATGGTCTATTCATTCCTTCCTTCCTTGGCTAATCTGTGTCGCTGTCTATAGATTATATCTTGGTAACTTGGTAATCTGAGTTTTATGCGTATTGTAAACACAAAACCTGAAAACTTGCCATAATCAGCAGTGGAATCTAATGCAATACGACTTTCCCACGAAGACTTGTCCTGGAGAATACAGAGTTCTGCATGAGGACGACTGGTTTTCTAGCCACAGAGGAAACGATTACTTTATATTTGGAAGTTTTATGGAAAGTATGGCTGAAAGTGTCAAACTATATTCTTTTTATGGTGTATTCACCCAACCTTCCTTTATTTTCTCTAAAAAGAAAAGTTTGAAAGCACTTCAGCTGGCATGCACAATTTTTGCTCTGAAGGAAAGCTCGTCTTTTCTCCCCTTAACCTAGGAAACAATAGTCATAGCGTAAAACAATTTGGCCTGTCTTTACAGTGTAGAGGCGTAGCAATCATGAAGCTGTTTGAGTTCGTACATGGAGCATGTCCATACAGATTGAATTTCCCACAAGGCATCAAGAGACTATAAAACATCCTTTTGATTATGCGCTTCCTTACTGTGTGTATGAACATTAACATGTGATTTCTGTTGCAGGTGAACATGAAAATGAGGGATGTGACAGAAAGGGAGCACAAAGTCAAGCATCACCCTCTGGAGTCCCCCAGCCACCAAAAGGTAAGGCCATTCAGTGCAACTTTGTACAGACAAAGTAACTTTGAGATGAAATCCTTCTCATTTCTGCATCAAGCTGGGTAAAATAAAGGTTTGTTTCAAGAAAACAGCAACTTCCTTTGTTTGCTTCGGGAATGTCTCTTTCTAGTGGCATTTTGCAGATCTGAGACATCAGTTCCTTTTTCTCTTCTCTGGAAGCAGATCTGATCCTTTTGCTTGTAACCTCTGACTTTTTATTCTCTCTGCTCCTGTTCCTCATATGTCCCTCCTTCCCCTCTTGTCCCTGCAAACTGGATAGTCTCCCTCCAAATGGTATTGGAAGCTAGTCCCTGTAAGTTGGATGCCAGCCCCCGTCTGTACATCCATTCTTGCCTCCCTGATCCCCCCCTTTGCACGCATAGTTTTGTGTTGATGTGCGCGCACACTCCACCATGGCTCATTCAAGCTCATTAAGTGGTGCGGTTTGTGGCCAGTGCGTCACCAATGGGGGAGAAGGGAGACTTCTTTTCCATTGTGGCAAATATGCCTAACAGGTGTATGGTATTCCAGCCTTTTAAGTGCGCTAAAGATTCTTCCTTTGCTACGCATTGTCATGCCAAGCTCAACTAGGCCATGTGGATTCTCTGTGCGTAAGTGTATGTGGTTATTTGCTTGTACAGTGAGAGTAGAGAGCAAATCCATGCCCACACCTCTCCTTTGCTTTGCAGACCCATCCTTGGCTACCACCTCTCACTGATCTGCTTTGTCATTCTCCCACTAGTCTCTCTCTCTTCTGCTTTCTCACACTCAATAAAATTTGCCCACGGCTTCCTCTGACAGTAACTCCGCTTTGTGTATGTCAGCCTGACGCCATGCCTGAACTGGCTCACTGCATGCTGGAGCCACCGGATCTCTATGAAGTGGTACAGTGCTCTGTTCTAGCTAGGGGAAGACCCACCTACAGTGCTGTAAAAAGTCTTTTCTCCCTCAAAAATGTATTCAAAAATAACCTGAGGAATTACAAAATGCAGTTTTTTTTTTTTGTTGTTTTGTTTTTTTTTTGTTTTTTAAATGATTTATTTTATCAAGGGATGGCGCTATCCAAACCAACCTTAACTGTTGCTATGATGATCTTTTTCAGAAATGTGGTTAGTTTCACACCAGATGTGATGGGATGCACGCCTTCTAAAAGGTTTCATTTTTTTTTGTCCCGTCAGTCGACAGAATATGTTCCCAAAGTCTTCTAGTGGATTCAGTTTTTGACCAGTCTTTTTCACTATTGCCTCACGAGCACTGACCTTACCTGAAGCAAGTGAGGCGCTCAGTTATTTAGATGTTCTGGGTTCTTTTGTCACCTCCTGGATGAGTTGATGAGCTCTTGGACTAGTTTTGGTAGAGCAGCTGCTCTTGAGAAGGTTTAACTCTGTTCACCACTCCCATGTTTTCTCTATTTTTGCGCTACTGTTTCAGATTTGGATTTTAGTTGGTTTGAATGACTTTCTCCTCCATTAATAAGTTAAATCATCCTTAAACTGCATTTTGTATTTATTTGAGTTGGCTTTCTCTAATTTTTCAATATCTGCTCGATCTGAAACATGTTGCAAAATATATTTTACAGCACTTCACTTAGAGCCTTTAGTTTGGTTGTTAGTCTCTTTTATGACCTTAGGTACTGCCTATAGTTTTATGAAATAGCCCCAAAAATTCACAGGCTTAGATGTTGGTCAATGCTTTAATTGTTTGTGTGTATTTGGGTACAGATTTTTCTGTACCTAAATACATGTTGTACTGAATGTAAGATGTGTTTAGAATAAACATTTTGTCTTTAGACTTTTTTCTGTTTGTGATCTCATAGCTTTGTCTATAAAGTTGTGTATATTACTTGCGTTAAAGGGTTTAATATAAGGGTGCACCAATTGCAGTTTACTGGCCGATTGATCGTCGATCTTTAAAAAGCCTGACCTGCTGATTCTGATTTTGGCCAATATTGTTTTTTTGTTTTGTGTTTTTTCTTGTCAGAAAAGTTGCTTAACAAAATAACAAAGTGGGCGGGTCTGTCAGTCAGCCGCCTTTCAAAGCAGATTAAAAAGGAAGAGTGGCTAATTTTCAAGCCTTTGTGGAGGTAGATAAAGATTGGTGGATCAGATCAGTTCGCATTTCAATTAAGGAAATCCACCAGGGTGAGAGATTCAGTTTGGTGGATGGATTCTTGCTCCAGTAGAAACTACAGCTGACACAGATGATGGTGCCGATATGCTGAGGTTCATTGTGATGGCAGATGAGAAATGGGTGTAGAAAAATATGGTTTTATTTAAACTGATAGTGCCGCTATACTGAACTTCTTACTGAAGTTATTTCCGAAATAGATCAGGCTCTATTAACGTTTTTATGTCATTGTGCAAAAATGAAGCACTTGTTGAACTTTTTCCACATATTTTGATGTCACAACCACAAACCTCATTGTTTTATTCTGAATTTTTGTAAAGATCAACATAAGATTGCAAAATGGTGAAATTAAATGAAAATATGAATTTCAACATTTTTCATGAATAAAAATCTGAAAAGTGTGGTGTGCTTTTGTATTTAGTCCCCCTGAGTCGGTTCTTTTTAGAACCTCCTTTTGCTACAATTGAGTGGAAGTCTTTTTGTGCCATCTCTTAACAGCTTTCCACATCAGAAGGAAAAAATGTCATTCTTCTTTACAATATGTCTCAAGCTGAGCCATATTGGATGCAGAGTCTGTACAATTTTCAATTCCAGACTTTTATGCTGATGTTCTTTATCTTGGTGGAAAATAAACCTTGGTCCCCATCTCAACTCTCTTGTTGCCGGTGACATGTTTTCTTCTACTGTGTTTAGTTTCATCTGTCATCTTACCAGAATTGACCGGCATCCCTGTCCCTTCTAAGTAAAGGCAACCCCACAGCATGATGCTGCCACCACCATGTTTTATTGTGAGGATGGTGTTGCTCAGGGGCATGGATAGTGTTGTTTTTTTTTTTTTTTCCCCCCAGACAAGGGATTTTGCTGGTAGCCTACAAAGTTGTTTTTTTTTTTTTTTTTTTTTTTTTTTGCTCTCACCTGACCAGAACACCTTCTTCTACATGTTTGCTGGTCTCCTACGTGGCAAACTGCAGGACTTCTAAGAGCTTTCGTTTGGCAGTGACAATGGCCGCTCCTTCCGTTTTCAGATGATGTTTTGAACAGTGTTCCATGAGATGTCCAAAGCTTGTTATATTGTTTTACACCCTAACCCTGGTCTAAACATGGCCACCATTTTATCCCTGATCTGTCTGTTGTGCTAAATTGTTAAAATCCAGATATTTTTTTTTTTTCATTCCTCCTGCACATTTTGCACTATTAAATGAAATCCCAATGAAAGACATTGACGTTTGTGGTTAAAGTATGACAATTATAAAACAACATAAATGTCTCCAACTCATAATAAAGCATTTAAAGAGTCTAAAGTTTACATTTTTAATTTCAGTGAAATCTATAACTTTTATAATCTGAGCTTTTTTTTTTTTATTTTTTTTATTATTTTTTTTTTTTTATTAAAATTCCACAAATTGAACACGAAACCAGTTTTTCACTATTAGTTTGCATTGCACCAGTTCGAATGATTGACTTTCAGTGCTGAACATACTGGCTTCCTCTAAGTGGGCCAATGATTAGCCCAGTTTCCATGCCAGTCAGCTGGTTCATGCAGTGTAGTTTAACTGGGTTTCATCTCTGGCCATCTGCTTATGAACACCAGAAAGCGGTTGACCCCTCTACTCCGTGTTGTTCGTGCTACAACTCTTAACACCTTCACCTCCATCTCCTCACAGTTAACCAGGTCTTCCGGGTTCTCCCTGACGGAACTGATTATAGTACAATTTGACGTTTTCAGTCAGCAGTATCATGTTTTAAAAGTGATCAGCTGAAGAGTAATAAAATAAACAACCTACACTTTCAAAGTCCTGGGGGGAACCTTGACCCATTGCTTTCATTAGTTTGAGCATTAACTGAAGGAGAACCTTCCAATGTTAATGTCCTTTGAATATCTCATTTCAGTATTCATTTTGAAAAGTGATTTATAGCTGTGGTACTGCGTTTATTGCTTCAGGGATGTTTCATGAGGTCACTGTCTGTCTGATCTTATCCTCACGAAACGCTGCTCATGTCTCCCTGCTGGTTAGGTTCGGTATCGTCGAGAGCACGCATCGGGTCGCCAGCTGCCCTTCTTCCCACTGCTGGAAGACCTCATGAGGGATGTTTGTGACGGAGCTGCACTGCTCACCGTGGTCCATTACTACTGCCCTGATATCATGAAGCTGGAGGGTAAGATGTTGTTCTTTCAAACACTTTTACACCCCAATGATCTCTAATAACATCTTCCTAATTATCAGAGGCCCACAAGGAATTTGTTTCCGTAAACTGCAAAAGGCTTCCTCTGCACACTGAATGTAGCATCCGTGTGTGATTACTATTTCTGTTTGCCACACATGGCCCACAGTTCCTGTCCGCTCAGCGTGACATTTCTAGCTGTCAGGCCATTGAGCTGTATCCCCATCTGACCTGTTCTCTGCCTGCCTGATCAGATATTTGCCTGAAGGAAGTACCTTCCATCGCTGATAGTCTGTACAACATCCAGCTACTGAGAGAATTTGCCAGTGAATATCTGAATAAAAGCTGCTATCTGACAATGGAGGACATGCTCTACTCACCACTTGTTCTCAAGGTACGAAATCTGAGAGATTTTTGTTTCTTTGCTGAAAATCAGAGTACTCTCCTTGTATTGGTGCTTTTAAATGCCACCATTTGTGTCCATTCATGCGTTTATGACATGCTTTTTACTCTGTCTGCAGCACAATGTCATGGTGTTCATTGCTGAGCTGTTCTGGTGGTTTGAGACTGTCAAGCCAGAGTTCGTCCAACCCAGAGACCTTCAAGAGTTTAAAGATGGTAATAACCTGAGTGAGGAGTCTCTTTCGCGCTCTGAAAGCAGTCTTCTGAAGGAAATAAAATTAATTATTGGGGTGCACCGATTGCCATTTTTGGCCGATCGCCAATCTTTGAAAAGCCTGACCTACTGATTCCAATTTTGAGTGATGCCGATTTTTGTTTGGCTGGAAAGTCAACTGTGGGGTGATTGTTAACCGCAGACGTGATCTGTTGGGTGGGTCTGTCAGTCAGCCCTCTCTCACGGCAGAACAAAAGGGAACAACGGCTGATTTTCAGACCTTTGCAGAGGTAGATTAGATCGGTTTCACATGTAAGTATCGGTGCACCCTAATTAATTTACTGCAAGGGTCGAGCTCTTTTGAGCAACACACATCGTGATTCAACAATATTCACACTGCATTCAGATAGTGTAATCTGAGTCTAATAGACCTATTTCTTTCTGTTTTTATTTAGCTCGAGCCATAGCTCATCCTAAGAGTGCCCGCCCATCAGTGCCCATCTCAAACGCCACCAAACGCAGCTTTCTGACCGGTCCCGGCGTGGCAGATAACCAGAGCAACCCCGAAGTCTGTAACAGGTACTTCCTGCACCCTGAAGGCTCTGACCCTCTGTAAGTCTTTTCTCATCTTTTTTACATTCCCTGTCATCCTCCTTTTTACCAGCTGCAGTAAATTCAAACATGGGTACATATGGAGTGGTGTCTGGTGTTCTCATGTGATTCTGTCTCATGATTGTCTAAGCTCATTCCGACTGTGTGTCTTTTCTGTTATATCTTGAAATATAATGTGAAGCATTAGATTATTGTGAAATATGCTGTTTTTATTGGTTTTTGTATGCCGGAGGTTTCTTAGAAAGTTCTCACTGCGTTTGTTTCGCTTGTTCTTAGTAAGGGGGGTCCAGCCTTCAGTCCCTCTCATCCACTGCTTCCTCTTAGACAGAGGCAACAAAAGCAGCAAGGTGACGACGGCGGAGGTAAATATAAGTCTTCACATCTCTTGGAAAGGAAGGTTTTGGTTCATTTTCTTGTCTAACTTCCTTTGTTGTTTTCCCTCCGTAGGTCTGAGAAACCGTTCAAACTCTCTTACTCAGATGGACGGACAACAACTCAGAGGCTCTGCTGTAGCATGGCCCGACAAAAGGCAAAGGTACATGGGGGAGTCGGGGGGGACACTTTTATGTAGTTGTACTTAAAGTGGCTTGAAAAAGTATTCATACCCCTCAAACATGAACACATTGTGTCGCATTACAACCACAAGTGTCTGTTTTATTGGGATTTTATTTAATAGACCACCAAAAAGTAGTGACTCATGCTAAAGGGGAAGGAAACTTACTACCCTGAATAAAATTTGCAAACATGAACTGTTCTGTGAAGGCCTGAGAGGTTTGTGTTCAAACACTGGTGAACAAACGACATCTTGAAGACCAAAGAACACAGCAGATGGGTCAGGGATAAAGCCATGGCAACATTTAAAGCAGGGTTATAGAACAATATCTCAAGCTTTAATCATGTCACAAAACACTGTTCAGTCTATCATCTGAAAATTAAGAGTGTATCTCAAAGGCAAACCGTCCTCTGAACCATGGGTGTCCAAAGTTCAACACAAGGGCTCTTGAAGTGATTTAATGCAGCCCTCGAGTACAATTTAAGAATGGTACAAATTTATCCCCACAGCATGGGCTGCTTGATGCCGATGGAAACTTTAAAAAAACTAAATTTGAGGAAGAGTTTCACGAAGTTTAAGTCTTCTTGAAATGGAAAATGATAGGTGCAGCACAAAGTCTTTTCTCTTTTATTTACAGTGTGTTTTTTGGTTCATTTTGTAGTAAGTAGAACCACAAACATACAGCAGCTTTCAACAACAGCAGTTCTTGTTGCAGGGAATAGACTGAAAAAATGCTCTAGACCAAAAAAAACTGAAAAAAATAATTCCAAGAAATTTGGTAATTTGTATGCATTAAAAAAAACAAAACAAAAAAAAAAAAACCACACACACAAACTTGAGACCGTTTTTATGTTTCAGCTCTCCAGTGAAGTACAGATCCCTTAGCTACAAAAATGTGATTTTGTTTCATTAAAAGGTGACACGTTTAGCTTAAAAAAAAAAAAAATTAAATTACTGCAGCCTGTGACGATGTTCAGCATGATGACTTTGTCTTGCAAAGTTTGAATGTCACTGTCTTAAAATGACAAGGAAAGCGGTAATCAGAAAGGCAGCGAGAAGGCCTTTAGTAACTCTGGAGGAGCTGCAGGCATCCGCAGGTCAGATTAGAGAATATTTTGTCAGTTGTGCACCCCAAAAACTTTTATTGCCTGACCGTTATGCAAGATTTGCAAGAAGAAAGTCTTGTTGAGAAATGTTAAAAAAAACATGGTGGTGGCAGCATCATGCTGTGGGAATGCTTTTTGTTCCAGCAGGGACAGGGAAACCGCTCAGATTTATTTGGAAAAAAGCTCTTCAGTCCAACACAAAATAATAGTATCTGATATAAGAAATGTAGTGAGATTGTAACACAACAAAGTGGGAGAAGGTCTACTGGGTATGAATACTTCCAGGCAAGGTAGTAGATAGGCTTGTCGCAATTAAACAATTAATCGCATGATAAAATGAGCTTGATAATTTCCATTCTGATAATTGATATTTTTTTGAAGGGCAATTTTGTTTATAGTGACATCATAATCCATTTTATTTATGGTTTTGGTTGTTGGTTTTTATTTCCGTTTTTATTTATTCTTTCTGGTTGTCGTGTTTTATTTGATATTTAAAATATCTTAAGAAATTACTAAATGAATACAGAATATGGTTAAAATACACAATATGTATATATATAATGAAAAAAGTGACGGTCAATTAAAAAAAATACAAAAAATGAGAAATAAAGACTAATAAAACAATAAGATAAATTAAATAATAGTGATCATGTTAATTGCTCTTTACAAACTTAAAGTTTATTGGTCTTTGAGAAGGTGAACATTATCAATAGACCACTTTAAAATGGTATCAAAACAACTATATTATCATTTATTGCAATAATTTCTGGGACAATTTATCATTCAACAAAATTTATTGTGACAGCCCTAGTAGCAAACTATAAATATGACTGTACATCATAATAACACATTGTCTTTTTTTAGACCCCTGTCCACACTGAGCCCCTTCATGCTGCATTCAGCCACCGACAGTGATGCAGACATGGCTTCTGGTGATAGTGTGAGTCTGGCTCGCTCAATCAGCAAGGACAGCCTGGCGTCCAACGTCATCAACGTCACTCCAAAACATCAGACTGCTGTCCACCAGTCGTCACTCGCCGCCATGCGAAGAGTCAATGGCCACAACCTGCTGAGTAACGTCAGCATGGAGGACGGGGAGGAAACTTTGGCAGTCGCAAGGGCCGACGCTACCGTCATCCCAAAACGGGTCGATGGGACTCAGGCGTCTGCTGCGGTCGGAGCCAAACCTTCCTCTGACTCCACACCTGCTTCTGAAGGCTTTTACCTTGAACCACTGATGCCTGCTGTTCTGAAAACGGCTAAAGAGAAGTCTGTATGCCTGAACAAAGAGGAGGAGAGCGGTGAGGGGCCATCCTCGGCAGGTAGGGGCTCTTTACGCCGTGGAGATGGATCTGCAGCCGCCGTTCGCAGGAAAGCTCCCTCTGATCTCAGTCAAACTTTCACCCCTCCAGGCGAGGAGGAAAGCTTGCCAGTCGAGCGTCCGCAGGCGGATTTCAGACCCGCCATAACCAGCACCCTAAACTATTCCTCCAGAGAGCCAGCGGAAGGTTTCTACCTTCATTCAGACTCTGAGGAGCCAAAGTGTGCCCACGGTTCAGAGGCTGAGCTGGAAGACCTGGATGAGGAGGAGGAGGATTTGGATGAAGCGCTGACCACTAAAGACTCCAACCATCCAAGGAAAGCTTACAGTGACGCAGATGAAGAAGAATCAGCTAAGCTCCAAGAGGACATGAATGTCAAAGAGCACGAAGACAAAGACTTTAACGGCGGCAGTGGCCGCTCCAGCCCCTGTCTCAGCACACACTCCCAGGCTAGCAGCATGGCTAGTGGCAGCGTGCGCATGACCTCCTTCGCTGAGCGTAAAGCCCAGCAGCAGCGCTTCGGCAGCAACCACGACCTGCGCTCCAGTGCCTCCAGCTCCCAAAGGACCACCCCAGATGGATCAGAGAGCAGCGGGCCCCTGTCGTCATCTTGGAGATTGAAGAGAGATCAGAGTCCCTGTTCCCCCTCTCGTCCGGGCGACGGCGGCACAAACGTGCTGGCCTCTGAAATCGTTCAGCTCCGGATGCAGCTGGAGGAGAAGCGGCGCGCCATCGAGCACCAGAAGAAGAAGATGGAAGTGCTGGCGGCGAGGCAGAGGCAGAAGCTGGGAAAAGCTGCCTTTTTGCACATTGTTAAGAAAGGAGGCGGGAGGAGTGACACATTACCCAGCTCACTCAAAGCTGACATCTCCAAAGATGATCTCAATGGGGAGAAGGGACCCTTAAGCAAAGATGATATGTGTGTCGATACCCTAAGGGGGGAGAAAGAGGGGGAGGGGACGGGCCCTCCAGGTGCCTTAGAAGCAGACAAGAAGGGAAACGGTGGAAGTTTTTATCTGGATGAAGAGCTGGACCTGAATGAGTGCAGCCGCTCCATCGAGCTGCTGAACGAGGCCATCGGCAGCATCCAGCAGCAGATGATGCAGCTGTCGCTGCAGCAGGAGATGCTGATGAAGCAGAATGTTCAATCCCCACCTGGTGCAGCGCCACCTGCTCCTCACGCAGGAGATAAAAATGGCGACTCTAAGACAGGAGGAGGCTTCCACTTTGTGGAGCACCTCTCTGGGACCAGCAGCGCTCCGACCAGGAAGCCCCCCAAGCTGAGCTCAGGCCGGAGCTCCAGGTCCAAGCCGTCTGAGCTAAAGCTAGCTAAGGAGCAGAGCCGACAGGCCTCCCGGGCCCCCACCCCTTCCCATGGGGGGTCAGAGACACTACCAAACCCACGGCAGTTAGCTGGGGGCAGGTCCCCCAGAGTGGAACAGCCTGGCAGCCCCAGAACCCCCACAGCTGCAGAGATGATGGACAGACCAGGATCTGGACACATCAGAAGCGCCACCTTCCGCCTTCACGATGAGGCGAACATGCGCCTGCCGACTCGCGTGGATCTGACGTCCGTGTCTGCACCAGAACCAACAGAGGCTCTGTCCAGCACGCAGGGAGACGGCGACCTCGGTTCTTCAGAGAAGGAGGGCGTCCTATCAGAAGAGGCGCAGCGAAGCAAAGCCCACCTGATAGAGGTCGATCTGTCTGAACTGAAGGCCCCCGAGGAAGAGGAGGGTCCTGAGGACAGAACAACAGAGGACGGCGACGGAGAGCAGAAGTCAGTCATGGGCTTCTTCTTCAAGGTAATGCAGACAGTCTTTCTCTCATTTCAGTTTCTGATGATTGATTTCGTGAGCTGAAGTGATATTTACTTGTCAGGCCGAGGCTGCTTCGTAACGATCCTTCTTGAAAACATTTCAGTTCTTTGGTCAAGCTGAAAAACAGCCAGTCTAAATGAAGCTGACCTACCTACAGGTTTAAAAAGTCTGAAAGGTTGGCCTCTTCCAGGGCTGAAGAAGAGAAAGGAATGAAAAAGTGAAGTTGGAAGAAATATTTGTATTTTCAGGGTTTATTCCCTGTCTTGTGATCTAGTTAAATTGGTCAAATCAGGATTCTTCAATCAGAAAGTGTTTATGAAATCGGACAGTTGACCCTATTGATTTATTCCCGCTATTATATAAAAAAAACAAGTATCCAAACTACAGAAGCCTAACAGCACGTCTGATTTAAGCGTTTAATTTTAATATACTTTCATTTAGGACTGCTCACTTGCCATTTTAATGGTTTATCCGCCATTGTTAAAAGAACATTTTTGGCCCGCAGTGAATCTTAGCATAGGGTAAACTGCGAAGGAAACACCAGACCCATCCTTCAAATTCATGGGAAAAAAAAGGACGCATTTGTGGCCCGTATTTGGAGGAGCCTTCAGATTTGGACAGCTTTGTCGCATTGCTGCGACTTCAGATGCAGCCTTTGAAGGATGCAGCCCCTGAATTTGGACACACCCTACCTGGATCTTAATCCACTTTGAGAAGGACTGCACCTAATTATAGTCAACTTTTCTGGTAATATTTGAAGATTTTTATAGTGTAACCAACCCCCAAATCAACTTTTTTTTTTTTTTTTTTTTTTTTTTTGCTGGTGGAGTGTCTAAATGGGTTATTTCCTTTTGGGATCCATAAAGAGCAAATTTTGACATTTTCGTGTGAATTTGTTTAGTTCTGCAACATTTTGCCTTAAACCATCTCAGTGCTGGCTGACTTAGGTTGAACAGTGGGTCCTGCAGTTGAATTTTCTGATTATAACGGTACAGGTTTCCATCACAAAGTACTGACACGCCCCGGTGGCGAGTCAGGAGGTGGAATGGTAAACGTGGCGAGCGTTGATCAGTAATGTTTCTCACAGAGTGAAATAGGTCTCCTCTGCTCTGACCGCTGGCAGCGGTTTGCTGCAGGACAGACGGTGTAAGGCTGACTGCAGTGCTTAGGAAGCAGGAGGAGCTCACGGCAGGACTCGCTTCTCGTACAGGACAGAGCAGAGCTGCTTCAGATGTCTCCATAAAAGTTTCCAATAACAGGAAAAAAAAGTTGCTAGATTTCTCACTAGTCACTTTTTTTCTTAAAAAAAAAAAAAAAAAAAAATCACTAGAGGGCTCTAAAAAGTCGCTCAATATAGAGACAAAGTGGATAAGTTGGCAACAGTGCTTCTCTCGTCCTTTCACAGGGGTGGGTTTGTTACACTTTGAAAAGAAAAATGTGCATTACATCTCTAAATAGCCATAATGTGATGAACAAAACATTTATTCATTTTATCTCGACACTGAAGTTAGGTCTAATTGCTTAGTAATTAAGTTATGTTATTTGACCTTTTATTATATTCTAGGATGAGCAGAAAGCTGAGGATGAACTTGCTAAGAAGAGGGCAGCATTCCTGCTGAAACAACAGAAGAAAGCAGAGGAGGCTCGTATTCGTAAACAACAACTAGAAGCAGAATCCGAACTGAAACGGGACGAAGCGAGGTAAGATCATTTGACCAGCAATAGCACAGGAATCCCATCGCCCCGCAAAAGGCTAAGATTTGTGTTTCCTTTGAACAAGGCGAAAGGCAGAGGAGGACCGCCTGCGTAAAGAGGAGGAGAAGACGCGACGGGAGCTGATAAAGCAGGAATATCTGCGGAGGAAGCAGCAAGAGATGTTTGAGGAGCAAGGCCTGGTGAAGCCCAAAACGCCCAAACCGAAGCAGAAACACAAACACAAGGCGGTTATCAGAGAGGAATCGTCCAGTGATCATTTCTCCAAGTGCTCTTCCACACGTGAGAGACCTTAAATCAAAATTTCTCTTCATGTTAATGTGCTTCACATTCACATCTTTACTAGTTCTTTACTTTACTTTTGTAAAGGCTAAATCTATATTTGCAAGATTTATTTATTTATTTTTTCAAAACCAAAAATTGAGTTTCATCAAACATTGAAGTGCTCTTCTTTGTTGCACGTAGCCGACAACCTGAGCAACGCTCAGTCGGGCTCCAACCTGTCTCTGGCCTCGGCAGCTACAAACGAGGCCGACAGCGTCAACTCCGGAGGGGCCAGCTCTCAGCGGTAAATTACACACTGACTGCATTTGTAATTGTTAGCTTGTTAATTGCGACTCTGTTGTGTAATGAATTCCGACATCCTGTAATCTCGCCCCCCCCCCCCCCTTTTTTTTTTTTTTTTTTTTTTTTTTTTTTTTTTTTGCCGCGTCCAGCTGCGACTCTGTGGAGTCGTTTCCAGGCAGTCGTAACAACAGCCGAGCTGCAGAGAGAGACTGGGACAACGGCTCCACTGCGTCTTCCATCACTTCCATGGCCGAATACACTGGTGAGAACATTGGTTTTTAGTCGACGCTGGTGTAATAATAGGTCTCCATTTGTTTATTTGTGTTTAAGATTAAGCTAATTTAAACTTGGTTCAGTTTCACTGCTGTTTTTTGGTAATTTTGACGACTCAAAACTTGAGTCTTGCTGTGAATCATATTTGATTGTAATCTGACTCATTACCCTTCGTCTTGGTTTGCTATATTACGATCAATCTGTTGTTTCTTTAGGCCCTAAACTCTTCAAGGAGCCCAGTGCCAAGTCAAATAAGCCGATCATTCATAATGCGATCTCTCATTGCTGCCTGGCGGGTAAAGTCAACGAACCCCAGAAGAACCAGATCCTGGAGGTCAGTTTTCTAGCTTAACTTGACCAACTTATAGGATGAGTGAACTCGCTTAGTTTACCCGTCCATACAAAGTTTACCGATTAAAGCTCCCCTTGCCTGGCCTGTCAGTTTAGGTGAAGGCCTGTCTATGTTTGCAGTTGTGCCAAACCTCTTTGGTCGAGTTATTTTTCCAAGATGTTCAAAGTTTGGGAAATTATTCTGTAACCTATGCAGTCTTTAAACTTCTAACGACTTCATCCCCAACTTGCCTGCCGTCTCCCGAGGTTTTTATGATTTATTGGTGGAGTAAGGGCAACTAAACACAAACGCATATCAGATGTGTTATGTCTTTAATTGAAGATTTTTTTTTTTTAAACCGCATTTATCTTCCACTGCATAATTGTGCGTTACTTTCTGTTGGTCTGTCAAAGTTACTCTGACATGCAGCCACCACGACCGGTTAATTTTATTCTTTTCTATTGGATTTTAGCAAAAATCAAGCTGAACTGGACGCTTCCAGGTTTCTTTCCTTTTCACTGTTGTGAATCGATGTTGTTTTCATTTCCTTCCCTTTCCAGGAGTTGGAGAGGTGTGAATCCAACCACCTGATGATCCTGTTTCGTGACGGCGGCTGCCAGTTCCGGGCCCTCTACTCCTACTTCCCCGACACCGAAGAGATCCACAAGCTGACGGGCACCGGACCCAAGAGCATCAGCAAGAAGATGATCGACAAGCTGTACAAGTACAGCTCGGACCGCAAACAGTTCACCGTCATCCCTGCCAAGACTGTGTCGGTGAGCGTGGACGCCCTGACCATCCACAACCACCTGTGGCAGGCCAAGAGGAGTGCTGTGCCAAAGAAAACTGGGAAATAGCAGACTGGGTTTCGATCTGTTCTCAGCTGCGTCATCTTATTTCCATCTGGCTTGTTTCCTAGCTGGACTGCGGTGAAGTTCACCGCCCAGCTTGGTCTGGAAATCTACTTGGGAAGATTCACATCTAGGTGGAGGACTGGCGAATCAAATCCTCCTCCGTGTGAGATCGGTGTGATTGGTTCAGGTTTATTTTAGCTGTTTTGAAGCAAGCATGTGGCATTGTTTCTCTAATGTGTAGAGAACGTCCATTTTTACCTGAAATATTTATTAGTTCAGCACTGTCATGGTTGAGAGCTCGGGTGCGGCGCTAAAACCCTTCCTTCTCCTTTGGATAGATTTAGGCATGAAGGTGGAGAGACGTTTGTTTTACCCGTTTAGGATCATCGGACTGCTCCGTTATCTCAACACAATCTGTCCCTACGTCGACTGTCGAATCAGGCTGGCATCGCCAACTTCTGCCTCACCAGTGATCTCCAGAATCCTGCTGCTCTGAACTGTCTTCTTCTTTTTGTCGGGAGGGAGGAATCTCCTCGGGTCTCCCCCAGACATCCTTTTGCCTTTTCTCACGCATCGTGGTACTATCGTCTATTTATTCAGCCGCTTTTTAAACTAGATGCTGATCGTGTAGCACCAGGTAGGTGTGTCGCAAAAAACGAAAAAGGGACAAAAAACAATCATTTTATGTACATTTTTATTTGTTGGAACATCCCCCCTTTTTTTTCTCCCCCCTTTCAGGAGGGAGAATGATGGGCCTTGGTACAACAATGATGCTATTTTTTTTTTTTGGGGGGGGGGGGTTTAGCTTTTTTTTAAAAAATCATTTTATTGAAGCGATGTGGTTCGAGTTTACGCAGATGTTATGTGTTTTCATCATAACGGGAATTCTCTGATGTTTAGAGCTTAGTTGTGTTTTTTTTTTTTGTTTTTTTTTCCTCTCCACCAGGCACTCTTGAATTGTCATGTACAAAGGTGCACTCAATACTTGTCGACGGCTTCTTTTCATGCAATGTAACCCCTCCTCTTCCTCCACTCTGAGTATTTATGTCCCGTCTTTATTCACACGAGCGGAGGGCACTCGTTGTGAAGGGTGCTTCCCGCTTTGTTCAAATGACAGTATTTGATTTCCCCACGGGGGAGGGGGTAGCGGGGGGGGGGGTTGTGGCTCAGTTGTGTACCAACATTAAAGAACATTCCTCCAAGGTGTTGACAAGCACTGCCACATGGTCTCTCTTCTTCACTGTCTTTGCAAAACTTCAAAGTGCTTCTTCTTCTTCTTCTTTTTTTTTTTTGTTTTGTTAAATAAACCATTCGTTGGCCTCGAGAACAACCAGAAGTGTCGCACAAGCACTTTACTTTCTGTTTGGTTGCAGAGTTTGTCCTTTTGAAACGGGCGTGAAAACGACAAGCTAATTCGTAACACTGCTGTTTGTGTAAAAATCAAACACTAAAGATTTAATACTGACGACTTCAGCTGAAGGGCCTCCACTGAAACGTTGCTACTGCTGTCTCTCCAAAAGCGACTCGATACTTGATGAATCGTTTGCTGCATTTTCATGTCTGTGTGTGTGGAGGGTTGCTTAATTGGTGGAAAGTGGTCTTTTAAATGTCTGAAAGTATATTTTTTATGTTAACTAAAAGATTGTATTGGCATTTGATCACCTTTTTTTTTTGTTTTGTTTTTGTTTTTTGTTACACTAGTGTACTTTTCATCCGTGTTTGATTTTATCTTTGATCCCATGTCATCTATTTATTTTAAAATGGAAGCACTGAAACAATAAATTTCCAAGAAAATAAAAGTCACTTTTTTTTTCCATTTCTGTTTTCTTTGATTTTTGTTCATCACTGTTTCTGATTTTCTTTTGCTGGCTCTACACTGACTTCACTCCTTTACTTTAGTTTGTCATGCCACTGCATCTCTTCATGGGAATGTTTGTTGGAAAATTGATACTGCTGGTCTTACACTGAAGTTTCTAATTTAACCACATCTTTGGGACTCCCCCCTCGACCCCCCGGTGCAAACTGCTGCTTACTCTACCAACCAACTGGAACCGCGACTTTAACGCCAGCCCTCATAACCATGGCAAGACATGCTCCTCCTTGGCAACCAGTCCTTGGCAACCAGGTTGTTCAGGTGATGGCATGACCAAACTGCAGACTGTCCTTTCCAGAGTCAAACATAGATCTGCTTTCGTTCTACCAAGGCAGAATGAAAGGTGAGTGATCAGATTTGCTGCTCCAGGTGCTTTTAAATGGAAAATACGGAGTTTTTATGTGATTGATGCATTTTACGTTCTCACAGGTGTAGTCACTCTCGCTCTGTTGCTGGGAAGTGTTCGTCTCGGCCGTACCTGTATAAAAGTGGATCCGGTTTTGTTCTGCCAGGACGCTCTAACAAGTGAGGACTTTGGCTTTTAAACTTGGAAACGAGAGAATGAACTGGACACAAAATAAACAGGAACAACTTAACCCAAAAACAATTCAAATTAGAACTGTTTCAGAGAAACTGGTTTGAGCTTTGTGAAATTGCTGTTCTTGCATTTAAATGTTGGTTACTAGTGCAGTAGGAATTTAATTCCGATCCAACAGGTTATCTGCATTTAAATTTTGGATATTAAGAAGACAAGTCCTAAGCTGTATTAGCGGTATTTCCCAAAGGTGACTCATTTGATTTTGTTTAACTTACTGGTGCACAAAATGCAACCGACTGCACTCTCATATTTAAAAAGATGACTCTACAACAGAAAAACTAGCTTTTGGAATCACCTTCAGCAGCAAAATTTTTCTCTCACGCGCCGTGGATGGATGTTGACCCACTCTAGTTTACAGCATTCCCTCAGCTCACTGAGGTTTGCAGCCGTTAGTTTTTGCACAACTCTTTCATGTCGGTCCCACTGCAGCAACTCAGTCAGGTGGCGGTTTGGACATTTAGCCATTTGAGCAGCTTGAGTTTTTTCTTTTTCATCCGTTCTGTTATGGATCTGCTGCAGTGTTTGAAAGCATCCTGTTGATGACTCTCTTCAGGCCAAAGTTCAGCTGTCACACTGATGGCTTCACATGACCCAAAAATGCTTCAAAATAAAAATAAAGACTGCAAGGTATCCAGCAAAACATGCCCCAATCATCATCTCCCCGTCACCGTGCTTTACAGTTAGCATGAGCGCTCTGTGCAAAGTTTGGTTTACACCAAATATGGTCAAGTGCGCTCTGGCCAGACATCTCTATCTTGGTCACATCTCTCCAGGGGACCTTGTTTCAGAAGTTTTGGTTATTAAGAGCCAACATTTCAAATTTAAGTCGTGCTTTCATATTCAAGAGGTGTTCTTTTAGCATTCCTTGCAAACAAGCCGTGCTTGTTCAGCCTTACTCCAGTTGCTCTGTTTCCACTTTTACCTTCAGCAAGTTGACTGAGGCCTGCAGAATCGGAGACGAAGCTCTTGGGGGGTTTCAATCGCACAGTTGGACCCTGGAGAGATTTTGCTGGAACGTTAGTTCCTGGGCAGATGGATAGCGGTTTTAAACATTTCTACTTGTGAATATTAGCTCTCACTTTACAATGATGAACTTTAAATTGTTTCGAAGCAACTCTTTAAGCCTTCCCAGATTAATGTTTAGCTACAGTTTCTTCTCTAATCATTGCTGATGTTTTATCTCCTCCTCAGTTCCTGACCAGACAACTGTGTAAATCCCTGCTTTCTGATGATCAGCTAATAGGTTACATCTGATTTGGAGTACATGGCAGCTTCTTTCCCCTTATAAATCCAGTAGAAGCAGCAGGGGTGTACTTAGTTTGTCACACACAGCTTCTCTATTTAAACATTTTTGTTTAGGAAATGATAGTTTGGAATCTGTTTGTTGGTAAACTTGAGGTTTGATTTAAAAAAATTTTAGAGCCTGCTAAAGACCTGATCATTTTTATGATGCATTGATACATTAAACCCTGGAAGGATGTACTCATTTGACCATAGTTGTAAACAAATATATATAAATAACTGGATCTTTCAGATTTGTAAAGGAAATGATCATTGTTTTACTTTTTCTCTCTGCTTAGATTTCATCCCTGGTTGTACAACCATGTTTGTGGGTTTGAAGAATGTTGGCGAAATCAACTCCACAGCTCTGCAAAACGCGAACCTCTCTTCCATCACCAAGTTCGAAAGTCAAAACTCTGGTATCACAGGAATCGCTGAAAAAGCCTTCAGCTCTTTTTCTAATTTGAAAGTTCTCATCTTAAACGGTAACAGCTTGTCCAGCGTTAACGAGAACTGGTTTAGAAACCCTGCTACCATCCTTGAGCTGGAGCTCTCTTCCAATCTGATGGAATATTTGAACGAGTCGAGTCTGACGGGACTCACAAGCCTCAAGAAGCTCAAGCTGAGCGGAAACAGGATCCTCACCATCCATCCAGATAGCTTCATCTCTCAGAGCAGGTTGGCTGAGCTGGATTTGTCTGACAATCGGTTGACGAGGCTCTCCCCACGGATCTTCACGTCTCTGAAGTCTCTGACGTCCATCCGCCTTTACGGGAACCCCTGGAACTGCTCTTGTGATGCCCGGGACTTTGTCGACTCTCTGAAAGGTTTGTGACGTGCGACACGAGGAGCTCCAAGTGTTTTCAGAACATTTAAAGGTTAAAACTTCTTCTGTGTCCTCAGAGTTGAATACGTCTCAACTGGTGAATCGGATGAGTGTGAAATGCGAGACTCCTCCACATCTGAAAGGTCAGCCGGTGTTCAACGTGTCGGTGTGTTTGACGACTCCACCGCCAACACCACCCTTGAAGAATCAGACCGCTCCAGCCAGTATATCTGTCATTTAGTTCAACTTTTTTGGTTGTGATCCAAGACTAATTGATCCTTTTAAAAAAAAAAAAAAAAAAAAAAAAAAAAAAAAAAAAAAAAAAAAAAAAAAAAAAAAAAAAAAAAAAAAAAAAAAAAATCATTTTCTATAAATAAATAGTGTTTGTATCTCGTTGCTCTGCAGCTTCATCTGGAACATCTGAAAAGACCGAAACCTCTTTCCAGCCCCAATCCACTGCCCCGCCTGCAACAACTTCTGCTCGCTTGGGTACATGTGGATTTTCTCTCCTCCTTTCTGTTTTAATGTCTTAAACTGCTTTCTGCAGCTTCATCTCTCACTCTCCTCAGCAACACTTTCCTCTCCAGAGACTTCAGTGAGAACAAAACCGCCTGATGCTACAGCAGCATCTTCATCCACTGGTACATCTGTTACTGTCTCACTGCTTAAAGGAAACTCTTTAACATTAAACCAATATCTACTTTTTTCTACCTGATATGTGCGGAAAAGTCACACGTCTGACTTTGCAGGCTGATACTATTTATATCAATTGTATTCGTTTTTAAATTTTTACTAGCAGATTGAAAGTCCATACATTTGATCAATTTAGTATAAAATATAAGGTAAGAAACATCTTTACTGCATATCCAGCTAATATTGTAAATTCTGTCTTTTTGAAAATAGGTATTTATATAAATGTTCTGTGATTGAAATCTATAGTAGCTGTGATTTTTGTTGAAATATTTCATTAATTTCCATACTTTAGTCTCATACAAAAATAGAGATGATGTAATCATCTCTATTATTACTTACTTTAGTTGCTGAAAAGTAACGGTTTTTTTTTTTTTTTTTGAAAAAGGATAAAGTTAAATAGGTAAAATTTTGTCCAATAGCACCACCATGCGTTCATAGTTAGAACTGAAATGTTTCAGAGAATTCTCAATTCCTTTGAAGGTTATGTATTTTCTTCAACACCAAATGCTGCCTCTTTGTGGCGTGGGATCGAGATGATCAACCTGTGGTTCTGCTAAGGTGTGGAGGTTCGACTGTGGTGTTAGAATCTGTGGAGTATCATCAGGAGAAAGATGAGAGAAACCAGAACTGAGTCAGGCCAGGTTTCTATGTTGGTACTCTTGGCAGCGTGACCCGGAGCCACTGCTTGTTTAACGAGGAAAGCATGAAGTACTCAAAAGTTTCCTGGTAACTTTGAAGTTGATAAAACACAGCAGATGACATGGCTTCCCAAATTTCCACAGACTGTGGGAATAACTCCCTGGATCTCAACTTGGATTCTAACTCCCCACTCTTACCCCAGACTCTGGGATCCTTATCTCTAAATGAAACACAAAATTTACTTTCATCTGCAGAGAGGAATTTGGACTATTGAGAAACAATCCAGTCATTTTACTCCCTTGCCCAGATAACTTTTTTGAAGTCTCTGGTTCAGAAGGGGATTAGCACAAAGTCTGACAATTGTAGCCCAAACCTTAGATACGTCTGTATGTGGCTCTTCGAGCATCAACTCCAGCCACTGTCTACACCTTGTGTCCCACAATTTTTTGAACGAACTTTTTCACCATTCTCAAGTTTGCAGTTAGACCTGTTGCCTGTGTGCCTTTTTCTACAGCACTTTTTCCTTCCACAGAATTTTTACATGATCATACTTGGATACAGCTCTCAGAAGTGATTTAGCAGGTACCTTCTGAGGCTTACGTTCCGAGGCTTACCTTCCCTGTGGAGGGTGTTAATGAATGCCTGCTGGATCATCGTCAAATCACCAGTAAGCCCAGTGGTTGTGTAGGTCATACCATAAAGGTTTCTGTATTCAGAATATTTTTTATCCCAATTTTCAAAAAATCTTAAGTTTGGATTTTCAAAAATAATAATTATCAAAGTTAATAGAAATAAACTCTTGAAATATACCATTGTGTTTAATAAATTACACTTTTTAAATAAAATTTACTCTTCTATAACTTTCAAATCAAATTAAATGCAGCTGTACTTTAATGTGTTTAAGATTGAATCTGATGCATGGCGAGTCAGAAATTACATATGCAGGCTCTTCGAACTGGCCTGAAATTCCTGTTTTTTTGTTTTTTGTTTTTTTTTTTTTTTTGTTTTGTTTTGGGGTTTTTTTTTTGTTTGTTTGGTTTTTTTTCTTTTTACCAGCAGGGGGCGCCAGTGGGATATTTAATTGCATTGATCTGACTTCCTTGACGTAAACAACGTCAGTTAATAAAAATTAATCTTAATCCCAGGAAAGATTTTAAACTTTACATTTTGTAGAGGTTTTATTTATTTTCATATTTTGTTGCTGCCAGGACATAATGTGACATCATCAGCCATCTACCCCACATCAACCAAGAGACCTGTAGGAGTCACTGGTATGTGGGATTCTTCTGAATCAGTCTCTGTTTAAAACCCAACAATCTGCATTTGCTTCTCCACCCTCAGGTTCATCTACAACCTCAAGCACAAAGGTCTGCACTCTGATCGCTGTTATTGGTATGCTTCCCCCTTTTTAAAAAAATTTTTTTTCTTTCAACATCTTTAGATGATTTGGATTGAAATATCTCATTGTGATAAATAATTGCTCTGCTGTTGTGCAGTGGTCCCCTGTGGGCTGCTGCTTGGTGCGTGTTTCATGGCAGTGATGCACAGAAGAAATCGCAACAACAAAGCTGTGAGGCCTGGATGTCCAACAGAAGAGGAGGAGAAGCATGAAGGAGACGGCATGTCAAGTCAGGATCAGTCTGCGGGAGGCTCTGGATGCTCAGAAGAGGGTCGGAGAAGATCCTTTACTGGCATCAGAGCAAAGTCAGCAAACGCCATCATCCTCTCCTCTCCTTTCTGTGTGTCTGAGAAGGACAAGGTTACTTCCCAAACTGAGCTAGAAGTTCCTTCAGAAAACTTTAGAAAAGAGAACCTGGTGTGTGGACGTGGAGCAGAAACGGGAGGAGGACTTCATCCAGAAACTTTCACAACCGTAGACTCAGTGGACGAATCTGTGACACAAGAAGGTGATGCTGGAAGCCTCTATGAAAAGCAGGAATGTGCTCATGTCAGCTCTGATGTTACACCGTACCTGAGTATCGGCACGATGCAGAACAAAGCCAGTCCCGATAAAGAGTCGGCAGCAGGTCCAGGTCAGAGTCAACAGAGAAGTAAAATCATCAGAATCTCCACCTGGCCTCCTACTGCAGCTCAGTGGCAGGCAAGATGCAAAGGGAAAGAGGAAGAGGAGGAGGAAGTTGATGAGTTTGCTATTACTGTGAAGCTCTCAGAAGATCTGAAGATCATGATGGAGCATCCCAGCAGCTCTAAACCGTGTGAAAAGGAGGAGGAAACAAACATGAATCTGAGCCTTTCAGACAGCTTTAAGCCACTGGAGACTCCTGTCAGTGTGTCGGACGGGGAAGGAATGATCCCGGATCCAGATTCTGCGAGACAGACGCACATCCAGGTCAGTACCAGTGAAGAGCTGAAGTCCGAGGAATATCCTGGACAGAAGAACAGCAAGGCAGATGTGAGGAAGGACCAGAAGCGGTCTGTGACCATCAGACAGAGGGAAGAAAACAGATCTGCTGCTGGGCCAAAGGCGCCCTCTGGTGGCGCTTCTCCAGATGACGAAACTCTGCTTTCAGGGAATGAATATGTCTTCATGGACCTGCTTCATGAAGTGGTTCAGAACAACGGCCGCTGGACGAGAGAGAGGTGGAAACAGAATTACGTTAACAAGCAGCGGCGATGAAAACAGTCTTCAAATCAACCTTTGAAGCTCCATTCTGTCGCAGGGGTCAGAATGATTTATTATTAGTCTGAATGAGATGCTTTATCTCTGTCTAAAATTATAGTTTCAAGGGAGTTTGATAACAGTTAATCAAATAAATTTACTTTTAGCTCCTTTTGTGTTTGATTAGAGGTTCTCAAGTGAAACAGATTTTTTTTTAAAGTGTGAAATAAATCTGCTGGTTCTTTTTCCATTTTAAAATCTTTTTAACTCAATAAAATCCATCGAGGCCATTTCTGATCCTTGCTTGTGGTGTTGGGTCTTTTTGTCAGATGTTTCTATGGAATAACAAAATTCAATAAAATAATTAAAAAGTTAAGGTTTTTATTGAGTAGCACATCAAACTTATGCCAAGCATCACTATTTACATGTCAACCATTCTTTTTCCTTCTTTCCTTTCCATACTTTATCAGCTTCAGGGCTAAAATCCGACTGACGGTGACTTTTTGCTTCATGAGTGTGATTCTTTGGTGCATCCAAGTACAACTAGTACACTGGTATGTTTAGAAACACAACTTGAAAAATGGTTAAATTTTTAATGTTGCTGCAGTCTTATTAAAAAAACGTAAAAAATTGTTTTGTGATTTCATTTCACTTTTTTAAATGCTAAGACAAGTTGAAAAAGCCAATTACTGAGAAAACAACCAAAATTTTACAGTTTTGTTTGTAGTTAATAAACTGAACTGAAACTATGACTTTAACATTGAGCTAGAACTCAAACTGTGCTTTTTGTACACGCTTGTTTTTGGCAGAAAATACTTTTCAAACATAAAGTGCAAACAGTTGGCAGCATTAAGCTGAACGTAAGAAACGTTTTGTAGTTAAATTTTGATCTTTAAAGGCACAGCATGAAATAATTTCTTTTATAGAAGAAAATGAAAGCTTTCAACTGAAACCACAGCTAAAACCAGCATCCTTAGTTGTCTACGGAGTTGTGGTTAGTGTGTTGTCAGCATCTTACTCCAGCTCTAATATAACAGGCAAGAAAGCCCTGCAAAGGATAGTGAGGGGAGCTGAGAAGGTTAAGGCTCAGTCTTTTCATACCCGCGCCATTAACTTATCAAACAGCTGCCATCAGGTAAATGGTATACTGCAACATCAAAAGTACAATCACCAGACTGCTACATAGCTTTCTGCTAATATGCTTAAGATTACATCTTATATATTAATCTTATATATTAGCTCACTTATTTTGTTTTCATGCTAATCTCTGAAAACCCCCTGAAAAAAAATCATTTTGTCACAAGCTGTTGACATTAACCTGACAATAAACCGATTTGAAATAACTGGAGGTGATGCATCCAAACCACTGGTGTTTCACTCAAAGGGTTTAAGATCAAATAAAACCATCTTCCAGTCAGTGGATTTGGCTGCATGCAGCATTTATTTGTTCGTATCTGTATGTGCACTTCTCATAAGAAATAGTACAAAATGGATCATCCTCTAACAATGATTCAGAAACAAAGTGGAGGTAAACATAATGCATTGGCTTTTGATAACATCGAGACAACATGCACTTTCCATTCATATAAATACAGAGTATCAAATAATGGCTCCATCTTGCAAGCAGTGGATTCAGTTATGGGTTTTAATCTAGCAACAGGACACCACACTAAATGCCCTGCTAATTGTAGGAAATGTTTCGTTTTTGGCAAGCTTTTTATATCAAAACATGCTTTTAAGAGATAACATGCCCCATGTGTTGGTTAAGTCTTGACATCAGAAGATATCAAGTGAAGTCCTTCAGTGTTGTTAGGGTTTGCAGTGAGGATCCTGGAGGGTGTTACTTGAATAGATCTGCCAACTGGTTGCATCCTCCATCGCAGTTGCTCACACTTTCACTGCACAGCTCTTCGACCCTGTAAACTGTCACTTCTGATTCTGTGAAACAACATTTCTGGACCATAAAAAAATCAAAGCAATCCCTCTAGTATCACTTTCGGATCATTTGAGATTATAAATAAGAACAGCATACCCAAAATTAAAATCTGCAAACACCTGACGGATAAATCCTGCGAATGAATGCATAATGGGTCTTTGTTTTGCCAAAAAATATTGTCTATGTTCTACAGATTCAAATTAAAGGGTCATGCTGTCACGCTCCGCACGTCGCCACAGAGCTTAGTGCAAAAATAGTTCAAGTCCTTTTTACTTTTCATGGTTACAAAACCATGTATACAGTTCATATTTATAAATTAATAAAACAGGAATAAATACTGAAACTGTGGTGTACAAAAACCACAGCACCTAATTTTCAAAATAAATCTGAAACTGTATGACAAACAACTAAACATTTGATTATGTTTGTGAATACCTGTGCAAAATATCCTGCTGTGCAGAGCTTAAAAAGGCCATTTAAAGTGTGCCATTTCCAATCAAACAGATGTTATAGCTCAGCTATTTTTGTCAAATCAGGTTTTAAGTTTTCCAAAACAAACAAACAAACAAAAAAGAAAACAATACAAATTGCGATGTAGCACAGCTACAGTTGTAACTTTATCTTTTTATATGGTTTACAGTGCTGGGAAAAAGCACTTGCTTTTTTCATATTTCTTCTGTTTTTTTTTTTGTCACACTTGAATGTTTGGAGAATCAAACAAATTTGGTTCCTGCTTAACTTTTATTATCAAGAAATCACTTGAAATAGAACCTGTCCAACAACAGGAAGGAGGCTAAAAGATTTCAAAAAGCAGCACAGCATGCCCCTATATAACAAAATTTAGGAAAAGATGAGAAACAAAGTCACTCGATGTAATGGGTTACTAAGCCAATACTAAGGTCTTGGGTCTCGAGTGCATTGCTGTTAGACTCATAATCCATAAAGAAAACATGGAACCGTGGTGAACCCATTAGTCTCAAAAGAATCCAGAACATCATCTAAAGCACTAGCCTCAGTTAAGGTCAGCTTTCAGGATTCAACAGAAAGAAGGAGCCTAAAAAAATATATCATCCATGAGAGAGTTCTAATGGAAATACCACGGCAAAAAAATCCCCACCAAGACCCGTCTAAAATTTGCCAAAAAGCATCTTGATGAACATTTTTGGACAAATATAGACTTTGAGCAAATATTCTGACCTGGTAAGAAAAAACTGAAACGTTTTGGAAGGAATTTTCCTGTTACTAACTACTACTTACTGTCATGAACTAACACATCATCTCTGGTAGTGTGATTTTCTTGGGCTACTATGCATCCTCAGGATATGAAAGACTTTAACTAAAGGAACCATGAAATCTGCTCTCTACCAGACACTTCTGAAGGATTATGTTAAGGATTATCTTGTGTCCTTAAACTCAGGCGCTCTTGGTTTATGCAACAAAAGCAGACAAGCAAGTCAGACTTTGACATGACTGATACGGGCTGTTCTTGTCATTAAAAATTCTGTAATGTGGCTGAATAAAATGAATACAACAAAAATAGTAGGCCAAAATTCTTCCATAATGATGTTAAAGACTCATTGCCACCTACTGCAAATGCGTGATGGCAGTTGTTGCTTTCAAGTATGGCACAACCAGTTATTAGGTAAGGAATTTTTTCACAAAGGACCATGCTGGTTTGGATAGCTTTCCCCCCGTTAATAAGTGAAATTATCATTTTGTGTTTATCCAGGTTAGCTGTGCCTGGTATCACATATGACATGTAAGTGTGACAAAAAAAGAAAGAAAAAATTCTGTAAGGCAGAAATATTTCCATAACACAGTTTTTGGAAAATATTGAAGCAATAGCCAGAACAATTAGCTTAGCTGAAATGCTGCAAATAAAATAAAAAAGTTAATCTTAAACCAATGTCCCAGCAACTAAATACCATTTTACACTTGCTTGAGTGTTAAATTACTCTTTCAGATCTTTATTTTGCAAATAAAATATTACATGTCAACCAGTTCACTGAAATTAGCAGGTGTATAGTTTGGCGATTAGCGCTCAATAGCTAATACTTCACGTTAAACTGAGCTAAGCTAATAGTGTGCTAATTTTAGAGTAAGAATTAATTAATTAATTAATTAAGAAGTAGAATAAGGCAGAAAATTTCTTTTCAAATCTTTTAAAAAGTCAGGATTTCTTTCATCTTTAGCCATGATATGGATGGAAAAACACAACAGATAAAAAAAAAAAAAAAAAATTAAAAAAAAAAATAAAAAATAAAAAAAAATTCTAAAATAATTTTTTGAATAAATTCTATGGAAGAGGATTAGGGCCACTGAAAAAAGTAAAAATTCTGGTTTTAATCTCATAATTCAATTTTTTTTCCTCAAAATTATGGGATTAAACTCAGGATTCTGACTTTTTTATCAAAATTCTGAGATTAATGTTAGAATTTTTTTTTTTCAGTTGCCCTAATCCTCTTCTATAAAATGCAGTATTCCTAACAAGTAACTCAAATTTGATATAAATAAAGCTTTTAAAACTAGATTAAAACTTCAGGTAGTATTCTGATCAACAGTTACGTAAATTTGGCACCGACCAGGTATTTTTAAATGACATATTAGCCTCCTTAAAAACATGTATTTCCTTAACTACAGGTGCTTTCTTCTGTAAGTTTACTGTTTGCACGGCAGCAGCAGCAGATGTTGCAGTCAGGTTTGAAAATGATAAAAACACTGGTATCACAAAAATAAATACAAAAATGGCACAGAAACAACAGTATTTACAAATAGAGTAAACAACACAGCATCTAATGTGGAACTGTCATGATTTCTAACGGAAATAATTTAACAACGTTCATTTTTCAACAACTGACAAAAATTAAGAAAGAGAAATGCTAACTTGGCTAATAAAGGTGCAACTTGTGTAATCACATATAATACGTTAAAAAATGTGCTTGTAAAGAAAAAATGCCTGATACAGTATACAAGAATAAATGAAAGTGACATAATAAAAGAAGAAAATTGCACATGTACTGTAATTTCCTGGTAATACTTGAAAACGTAGAAAATCAACAAGTTTAACAGCTCTCCTTAAAAGCAAAACATGATGTTTAAGTTGTCGACTGTGAATGAATTTCAGTTAGTTTCTGAATATAAGCAGAAACAGGTGAAGAAACTGGCGAAAACCCAGCAGTGGCACAAGGGCAGCTTCCCCTCTGAGCAAAACAAGGAAAGAAATGATCTGATGTTCTGCTTTAACCAACTGATTATGTCTAATAACACTTCTGATCTCTGAACTCAGGCTGGATAGAGGAAGCTGCTTTCAGGTTTGCAGAGTGTTTTGTGAGGGGAGTGTGTGTCTTAATAAGGTTGCTGATAGTGATGACTAGGCACTCTTCATGCATCCTTCTATGGCAGCTCTGTGGAAAACAGATATCTCAGGGCCGTCTTTTAGGATGTGGCTAAAATCTGGTCTCAGGCTGAGACACACATAATGCACATTCACTATGAACACCTCATCACTGCCCATGTTAGGCCTTCATTTGTCCGAGGTATATGAGATCTACTGGGAGCTCATAGAACCAAGGACTCAAAGATGAGTCTCATTTCTTGACTGTGTGCCAAAGTCCTGTTGGTTCTTGGTGTTTCGAGCCTGTCCCATCTGTGAGTCCTCTGGCATGTGTGCCAGTGGATCAGAGCGAATAATGTACCTGTAAGGACAAAATCATCCATGTTATTCCTCAGCTGTTAGAGCCTGAGAGGCTTAATATTTTGCAGCCTCCTGCTGCGTAACTTCTGTTTATACCTGCCAATTAGGTACTTCTGTGCTTCTGTTTTAGGTAGAGAAGCACAGAGAAACCAGCTAGTAACCAGAATCAGAATATTTCAGCTTGCTCAGTGAACAGCTGTTTGAAAACTGGAACATTTGATGTTTTTCCATTCAATGAACGCACACACTTAAGTGCTACCAGGTTGAGCTAGCAGCAACACTTTTTGGTGTGGAAGTTATTACTAAATGACGAAGACTGTGTCAAGACATAGTTCATTAAGGCTCTGAGAGAGCAAGACTTTCTGCAGATAACAGGAAGGCTGAACAAAATCTCTGTCTCCCATGGAACACACTGAGTCTAGAAATGTTGGCAGCCTTTAGGAAATCTCGGAGTCACAAAGCAGACTCCTCTGATTAAACACATTTGCTATCAAAAGATGTTAAAGCCAGTTTGAAATATCAACTCTGTAACTGTCTTGTCTTTGCTTTAAAATTATTTGTTAAACTTTGTTTTACAGCAGTTTTACAGATTTCTTACACAGCCGTTTTTTGCTGTTACAGGTTTGTATTCTAACTCAGGAAAAAGCTCCTCTTTTTTAGCTGTGAGATGTTAATGGGTTTTTTCCCCAATACAACTAGTTTCATTTACTAGTAACATTTACAGTATCGCCATCTCAATTAGTTTAAGATCTGGGCTTTGACTCTGACCAAGACTTTTCATTTCTTCGCAACAGGTCATAGCTTTAGAAAAAACAGACTGAATATTGGCCGCAAAACTGACTGGTGCATTTCTTGTGATGTTCTTTAAAGAACAAGTTTTTGCACTTCTGCCTCAAATGCACGAAACATTTATAACAATAACTGAGTCAAGGTGAAGCAGAAATTTGTATTCAGAGTTTCTGCATGGTGCATGGACAGCTGCACAAGTCTCGGTGTACAATTAAGTATATGTTTGTCCATAAAGGTTTACACTGAAAAATAATATCAGTGCTTGGTTGATTTTTACCTTATTGTTACTTCATGGTGAAAACAAAAAGGTATTACATCAAGATACCTTAACATCCTCACATTAATTAATATGTTAGGCATAGAATGAATATTTCAGATGAACAAAATGTATATTATTTTGGGAAATATTTATCCACTCAACCAAATTAAAAATTTATCATGTTTAATTCCAGTGCAAAGTGCAAAATTATAAATCTTATATTTTATAAGCCATGATCAAACTAATTAGATATTTATTCTACAGTCATTTTTTTCGGCTCATATTACAAAGATTACATCATGGGTTAGACATCATTTTAACAGTGATGTTTTATTAATTTTATTTTTTATGACTTTTTGTTTTCCTGCGTCCAGCAGAAATCCTGATAATTATTTGAGAATGACACAGAATGATCCTGAAGACTTCTGTATGGCTGTAAAACCAGTAGAAATGCAAGTAAAGGCTGCTCGATAAGAAAAGCCGGCCTTACACAATGTCGTTGAGCTCAAGCATGGTGTCAGGAGGAGGATTGATGAGGACGTAGGACAGCGTGTTCTGGTGGTCGTTCATCTCATCTGCGAAAAGAGGCATAGCAGACCTTGAGAGCCGCTCTGGAGCCCTCCCTCATCCTCCTCCATTAGACTGTATATCAGCCAGAAAATGGGGCCTCGAAACTCAGACAATTCCCTGTTTTTAAAATCTCATTTCGGAGTAAAACAATCTATACTAGAGAGAAAAACTCATTTGAATTTAACATTTAGAATGCATAAACACTGGACTTTCTTTTGAGAGTATCTTTTATTTTTTCAGTGTTTTGAATAAAGCCAAAGAGAAACAGTCTTTATTTAAATTTAGCGAATAAGGATACAGTTATACGATACATACATTATGCTCAAGCAGCCAGTTCATACTGTACAGCTGCTACAAAGAAATTAAATGGAAAATCTATTAAATACATTCATAAAAAAAATTGGTTGACATAATTATGTAAATAATTTCTCTCCAGGGAAATCTAATAACATTCAAATTTGTTGGCTATTATTAGTCTGTTACTTACAGTACTAATTATTTTTGTTTGACCGTGGCAAACTCAAGGAGATAATCTGTCACAATTCTGCCTCAACAAGTTCAGGCTAAAATTTTCATTTTAACTTTTGAAAGCGTCTGGTGATGGAACCATGACATTTTTTGTATCTTTAAACTTAATCTGAATCTCAAAAAAGCCTTTATGCACCCACAAAATTAACCTAAACAAAAGAGATTAAATATATCTGTAAGGAAAACGTATCACAAATCTGAGAGGCAAAATTATTCTAGATTTCTGAGGTTAGAGACTTTAATTTCTGAATAAGGTCTGAGGTGAGAGAGCAAGTAGTTTCACACTCACAATATGTTTGTCGATGTTTTTAACAGCATAAATAAGGGACTTTGGAGGAAGATTCTGTCAGTGGATTCAACCGGGTGAAATTCAAGACCCCTAATGAACACTGCAAGCATTCTGCAGTTTGGAAGAACTACATTCTATTAGACATACATTATCCTGTGTGTAAAACATGGTGGAGGCCATGTGAGGCCAAATAAATTCTTCTAAAAAAATGTATTCATAACGTTTTTGTAGGGATGAGTTGGGATTTTCTAAAAATGAACTTATAAGTAAATAAAGAAGACACTTCGCTGCATTTACTGATTATTAGCAGCACCAGAAGAAGGAAACCAAATATTTATGTACATCTACCCTGATGAGTAATATTCAGATTATTGACAAACAAACTGCAATAATCTGCTTTTTTAATTTTTAATTTTTTAGGCACATTCTTAAAAGCAACAATGTGACATTTATAAACCAGCTAAATCTTTAATTATCACTATTTTAAGGAATAGTTTCTTCTATAAACATTCTTAGTGAACTTCAACACTAACTAAACAGCCAAATTAGGCAAAGGAAACAGATTTCATTAAATTAAGAATCAATAAGAGGAAAGGGATTTAACCTTTGTCTTTACTCAGTACCTATATCAGTGTATGCTGTGTGTTGAGTGCTCTCTGGCTGTGGTTCCTACTACACTTTGTGATGGACGGAGGAAGGGAAAGGAGGGCGCGTGTGTCTCCATCACCCACCTGCTTGTGGCCCTTTACAAAGCCAGGCGGGGTGGGAAAGAGAGAAGGGCTAACCGTTACTGACAGGCCACTCTGTTGAACAAGGGGAGGCCCACATGCTGCCCGCTGACCCGAACAGAACCACCATGCGCAGCTTCAGAACGGTGCCAACATGCAGACAGAGTCCGCGACAAATATAACCTCTCCATCGCATTCCCTTCACGTCCTGCACATTCCACACTGGAGCAGCAGGCTGGTAGGGCCATGCCACAGGACAGCACACTCAGCTTCCCCAGTCCCCACCCCCCCAAGCCCCGGAGGTGACATGTGACAAGCCCACAGACACAGAGGGACATGCTCCAGCATCCGCCAGACCGGACCAAACGCAGAGCGACTCAAACCGAACTGAGTGAAGCAGAACACATTGGGAGTGTGAGAGTGGAAGAGGTCAAACTGCTGGCTCATCAGCTCAAAGATTAATCCACTCACTGACACTAAGGTTTGTTTAGTTTCCCTTCTAATCCACACCTAATAACATAATCCTCAGAGTACTAGAGAAGGATTATATACCATGGCCAACAGGTTGCTACTGACAGTAGAAATGTTTTGATCCAACACTGATGAATACTTATAAATGTTTTAATTTGGGGTTGTTCATATAAAAATGGCCTGTATTCACTGATGATGGTCTCCCAGTGTTGTTATAAATCCACGGAGTGACAAAAGTATTAAGTTTTGCCTGAAATTAGAATTTTGCAGTCTCTAAATAGTTTTAACATGTTAAGGTTGAGGAAAGTCCTAAACTAATCTTTATTTAGGGGTTTATTATTTTTTGGCCTCCAAGGTGCATCTTTATTTTTACCTTCGGGAGAGACTGTGAAATTTAGAGTTTAAAGATAGATTTGATTAAGTTTAGTGCTCTACAATCAGGACATCATTAGTCCTGAAGTAGCAACATCAGCGGTCAGACTGACAGGTTTTACAAATGGACTGGATTTATTGATGCTATTGAATTTTATAATGCCTTGGTATAGTATTCACACCTATAAAGTATTTCCTCATCTTGTCATTTTCACATAACAAACATAAAATCCATTGCATTTTATTTGGTTTCATGAGAAAACCTGAAAATTGTGGCATGCTTTTGTCTTCTTGCCACTTTTGAAGGGTATATTGTGGAGTGCAGAACCAATAGTTGTCCTGTAAATATATTCTCCCATCTGAGCTCTGGATCTTTGCACCTCCTCCAAAATTACCATGGGCCTCTTAACTGTTCCTCTGATTAATGTTTTCCTTGTCCAGCCTGTCTGTTTAGGCAGATAGCCAGAAGTTGGTGAGTTTGCAGATGTACCAAATTGTTTCTATCTCGAATGATCGAATGAACAGCAAGATGTTCAAAGTTTGTAATTTAGTTTTGTAATCTAACTCTCTTTTAAAAGTCTCCACAGCTTCATCAGTGATGTGATTGCTATGTTCCTTGGTCTTCACAATTCAGTTTGTTCAAACCTCTGAGGCCTTCACAGAGCAGCTGCCGTTGAACTCTGATTAATCTACTGACAGGTGAATTCTGCTTACTAACAAGGTGACTTTTGAAAGCAGTTAATAAGACTGGATTTTATTTAGGGCTGAAGTACAATAAAAATGCATGCCACACTTTTCAGATTTTCTAAGATTTTCAGATTTAATTTATCAGATTTTTAAATTTTTTTTTTTTTTTTTTAATTTACATTTTTTAAAACCATGTATCATTTTCCTCCCATTCCACAATACACTGAGGTTTGTGGTGATGAGACAAAACATGAAGAAGTTCAAGGGGTATGAATATTTTTAAGGTAAGGAAGTGTAATAACAGCAAACCAGCTTCTTTTATTGATTATTTTTAATGTCATATTAACAACACAATAGTTTTGAATTTCAAATTACATTTGGTTAGCTTTGGTTGATTTGAAGGTGTTTATTAATAAAACTGATCTCACCAAATACATTTCATGAGCATTTTCACATTTACTTTTGAGTACAGGTTATTACAAACTTTCTATAACATTTTTTGTGCATAAACATTTACGACGATGTGACTGCAAAAGTCCCGGCCTGTTTCGGACAGATACGGACAAAATATTACTTATTACAAAGAAAGCTATCTTTATTGTTTAGGGATTGAATGGGGTTGAGGAAGTGTTTTCCTCAGCTTCACTTGCTTTAGGTGCTTTTCCTGCAGCAGTGTGATAAAAGTCACACATTCCAGTCAGGTTTTACATTTCAGTGAAATGTTCTGGAGCACCAGCCAAATCATCTAGTTTGATAAAATCTTACAAAACTTTGAAATTTGTTGCTTTTTGAGCCATGGTATAAAGCTATAATACACTCTGAGGTCCACTGATGTTTGGAAAGAAGCAGACAGGCTCGAGGTAAATGGATGCTATAGTGCAGAGCAGAATGTTCTTTCCTCCTCTAAGTTTAGAAGAAATTTGGATTCTGAGTCTAACCTTCCATCCACAGACATAATGCACTCCACTCCACTCTTTAAGCCATACTCTGATGCCCTGCAGGACTCTAGCCATTTGGGACGTCACCTCACAGGAACACAATGCAGCAAAGACCAGATAGACAGAGAGACAGAGAGAAAGAGACAGGAGAGTGAGAGGTTGGCTGCTGATCTACCACTCGTTCTGGCAGGAAACACACACAGAGAGAAACACACGCACCCACACTCACACTCATGCAGTGAAGTTGCAGTACTGTGATCAACCAGCTAACCTGACGGCCTTGTCCCCTCTGTATACGGCTGCTCTGAAATATCCTGCAACTCTAAGCAACGGCATTCACTGTTAACTTCAAGGTCCTCATTTCTTTTTGTTTATCATTAACTGTTTTTCAATTAAATATGTAAATAGTAAAAAAGCTAACTGCTACAGACAAGTAATTGATATTCATTATATTAATTCAAAGCACTAATTTTTACTGGATGCTGGCAAAAGGACGAATTCCTTTCTCCACCTTGGACATAAGCACTCATTTTGCAAAAATGGGTTATAAATGACATAAATTACCTTGCAAATATCCTAGATTTACTCGATTCATGACATCACTCGCAGTGAGATTAGAAACATCCTCTACAAGCCAAGAGAGGGGAGACAGAGGAGTCAGAGAAAGAAGGGGAACAACAAAAAGAAGAAGAAGAAATAAAAAAGATCAGGCAGGCAGTGGAAGCTTTTGAAAGTTTTTTGGTGACATGTGAGAGCGAAACAAAGAGCTCATGCATCAGTGTGTGCATGGAAACACCTCCAGATGATTCACTTGTTAAACACTGTGATCCTGCAGCAGAGGTGTAAACATCCCTGGTAAAATCTCCAGTTTGTGTGATATTTAAGAGCCAAGATAAATCATTTCAGGACCTTTTCCACTTTTATTGTGACAGTTCAACTGAAAAATCTTTGAGAGGAAAAAAATGTGAAAAATAAAAAAGCTGCAATAACCTCAAATTAGTACTTTGTTGAAGCACGTTTTGATTAAATTTCAGCAATCAGTCTTTTTTGAGTACATATTACGTTGAGCTACTCTAGCAGGATGTTCGTGACATTTGGTCATTTGAATTCTTTAGCTAAAGCTATAGTTTGAAATAGCAATAGCAAAAAAATAAAAAATAAAAAATGAAACAACAACAACATTACTAAAACTGGATTCTTCTCCATAAGAGATGAAAAAGACCATATATGTACTACTATTCTCCACATATCTGGACAAAAGCCTTTTCCCCAAACAAATCATCGAGACCTGGCTAAAATCTCCAAAAAACCTTGACAAAGGATGTGTTCTGATAAAACCAAACAGTGACTTTTGGCACAAAAATAGCACTATGCCGTCGAGAATAAACACCAAACACAGTTAAATATGGTAGTGGTAGCAGTATCATAATATGGGGTTACTTTTCTACAACTTTTTTCTGGATCTTCACTTTCAGGTGAAAGCTGAAGATGAAGAGAAATTTAACTCTGATACCAAGTGTACATCTATATTAAACAATGCATGGCTTCACCATAAGGAACTTAACTTCTGGAATGGCCTAACGAAAGTCCAGAGTGAAATCTGACATGAAGTCTGTGGCGTCACTCAAACTGGGCTGTAGACAAGAAATGTCCTCACAATCCGATAGATTTAGAGTAGGCAAATATTACAAAATCAAGATGTGGGATGCTGAAAGACTCCAGCTAAAAAGACTGAATGCTGAAAATGAATCAAAGGGTTTTTCAAAGTATTGGTTTAAGGATGTGCACACTTATTCAAAGACATTTTGTGGTTTTTTATTTTGAATATTTTTCCACTTTTCTTTAAATGTTTTTCAAATGGACAGGATTTCTAGGTGCAGCCAAGGTTTTGAGGGGGTCCACTGTGGTAGCCTCATGACTGGGTCTGCAAAATACTGCATTTTAAGAGGGTATGTAGACTTTTCATATCCATTGTACCCACATTAAACAGAAAGGGTAACAGGTGCAACACATCTGGAGAGTGATTCTTTGATTTAGCATGAAGCAAAGAGAAGAAAATGCATGAAACTGAGTAAAGGAGAATGCAGGCAAAATGCAACTCATTCAACAATATCATGCGGTATATGCTCATGTTCACTTGTTTGTATGATTACATGTGTGTGAATTATGGCTGCATGGACGTTAATGAGGGTTACCAAGGAAATGAGATTTTCTGAAAGATCATGGTACTCAGTGAAATTAATGATATCCACTATGAAGAGAAATGGGATGAGGTAAAATAGCTGAAGCACAGATTGGAGTTTTAAACACAGCTGATCCCAAAACAGAATAATTTAACTGGTTGAGTTGAACCTCAGTGGGCAAAACATTAATTTGGACCTTATAGATTGTTCTAACTTTTCCAAGTTCAATTTTAATGTAATATCCTTATCATACACCTGGTGTTTTGATGAAAGACGTTATGATACTTTTTGCCTCAAATACTTTTTGATTTCAACAACACTGACACCTGATTTCAGATGGATTCTCTCAAGACTTTGTCACATTTTTCAGAAAGAAAATGAAAATGAAGAAAAGAAAAAATGAAAATTTACAAACCTAAAAATTAAGTGAAATCACTTAAACCAAGTTAACTTTGCAGAGTCAAGACATCAGGTCTTGAGAAAACTACCCTAGGGTTTATCCACCAAAATGAATCCAGTGCCAAACAAGGGTGGTCCTTGAATCAGATCTTAACAGGTTTTGTGAAAGCCAGCTTTCATCACAGTAGACATCTCTTCCAGTTCAAGTTTTGACCCTCCCTCTGTTGTATTCTGAATTTTTATGGATGATTGCAATGCAGGAAGACAGTTTAGTTGTCTATTCATATATTATCTATTTAGTTATCTATCATTTTATTGTTGTTTCCTCCCAAAGTGGTCCGATAACTAATAGCCGAAGGAATTAGAAAGTAAATTTTACTTTCACTTTCAAGCGTCCAGCATGCTGAGGTAAGTGAATCTGGATCAATACAGACAGCATAACATAGTGTGAGACTAAGTAATGCTATTGAGTCATTGGTGCAATATTTGTGCTACAGTGGGTTGATGATGTGGCGGGGGTGCAAATGTGTGATATGCATGGTGTGTTGGAACATTTTTGAGGTCTTAGGCCAAACATTCTTTGGCAGGCTGGCTAACATAGTGGTTAAATGTGAGTATGCTACAGTGTAAAATGCACTGCAAGATGATGCTGGAGCATTCTTTGCCACTGAAACAGATAGGCAGATAGTGTGAAAAGGGTATAAGAAAGCAGTAGCTCCATTTTAGCACTGGAATCAGTTTGGTGGGAACAAACCCCACTGTGGCATTCTGTGAAAGAAAAATAAGATAAAAGTTGAGTCTGTGGGCATAAATAAGTCAGGTTAATTATGCATCTGAATGTGTGCTGGAAGATTAAAAAATACAAAACAAAAATCAGATGTCTATCTACCTCTGGAATAATCTCCAAAGTCATTCCTGCATTTTAAATAGTGTCTCGGTTTTTCATCAGTAGATGTACAACAGCTGTAATCATTAAATTAGAATAAACCAATATTTTTGTTATGATAAGTTAATTTAATTGAGACAATGCTGCACAGATCGATTTTCAAAATCTCTTCATTTACTCCTTTCAAGATTCCACCAATCTGCGCCTCTTTCTGCTGACAACAATCCTGACAAGACCTCCAAGCATCTACATTTGTTAATTTGTTTAGAATTTGCTCACTGAGTATAAATTCAACCATCTATATTAGGCCTTTTTCCAAACTGCAGTTTAAACTAAAAATGTTCATTGAACTATGACTCCAATCTGCAGCAAACATTCACAGTTGCATTAATAATTTTTTAAGAATGTTGTGAGGAAATGATCATCACAATCAGATGGAAGAAAGATAAACACAAATATCTGTCAACAAGTGGATTTCAGTATTGTACACAATAAGTTAAACATTGTTAAATGTTGTTAGAACTTCGCATTCCTTAAACTGTTGCACTCACCATATCCCACAGTTGGGAGGCCCAGATGCTTCATGCGGTTCTTGACCAGCTCTGATAGCTCCTGCCTCTCAGAACGCCGATACAGATTGAGTCTCTGCTGAGAAATGCGCTCCGCTCTACTTGCTGGTTTGGCGTTCTTCCTGCTAAGACGCCGAGCCCACTGCATGCTCTTTTTCCTCAGTAGTGGATGCTCTGATTGGTCACTCGTGGTGGAGTTTCTGTGAGCTGTCTTCTCTTTCCAGGACCCTCCGCGGCCCTGATGCTCCTCTCCATGCTCAGCGTTGATGGACACTTGAGACTATAGTAGCGGGGTGGAGAGGAAATACCTTTCTATGTCACTTTGAAAGCAACAAACACCTGTCTTTAATAGGTTTTAGGTGCAAACATCCCATCTTTCTATCCGTCTTGACTTGTACTAACCAACTGGATTATCAGAACACAGACTTACCTGTGCATTACTGTCCTTCCGCTGAAAGAGAAGGCCAAGGGGACATCCGAACAAAGAAAGATGCAATGAAAGATGAAGCATTCAAAGCAAACTAAATAATTTCAAGCTTCAACTTCAGCATGTTAAATAGTAAATATGGTACATTTACTATTTTAAAATGCACTTGCACAGTAGGAAATTAAACATAGAAATTTTAATTTCCATTTAATTCAAAGTTCGTCAGTTCACAAATAATTTGGCTGCTGGTCATTTCACCCACTCATTTTCACTCATTAGTATTTCTATAGTTTTGGTGATTTTGTGCCCAACTTTTTCAGGGAACCCTAACCCATCAGGGGGATGTTTCATACACACTTTGACAACCAAAGATTTAAAGTAATTTTCTATATTTTACTCATAGCCTACTGAAAGGACATGTGACTTATGACTTTGATTAAAATAAATATCTACCAGGATGAGGTCACTTACGGTCAATTTGGTTTGATTGGGGATCATAATCTGTCATATTTTATAATAATAGTAATGGGCTTTAAAGTTTTCATAAAATGATATAAAATCAAATTAAATTACACATGACAATTCATTCTGACATTTTTAAAATATTTAACTATGAAAAGAAATAACCTTTTTTGCAATGATTAATATGATACATATCCTGCACAATTCAACTGAAAAACAAATCTGGTAGCAAGGGGGAAAAGTTTAACAGATTAAAAACAAAATCTGTGATAATCTGGTTGAATAAAGGTGTACTTAGATAAATACTTTGTTTTCGATACCTCCTAATTTAATTTTAATATCTAGTCTTCAAAAATACACACCTACCATTAACTAAAGAGAATCTGATTAACCAGATATAAAGTTAAATAGTCCTACTGGGATAATTGAACTGTCCTACTATTCCAAAATTCATCATAAAATAAAAAATTAGCAGTGGCAAAGCTAGAGTCTAGAACTAAATCTGACAGAAAATCTGCAGAGTCTGCTGAAGAGGGATGTGGAGAAGGGATGTAAAACACATCTGATAGATTACGGGAACTTTAGTAGGAATTATAAAATTAATCCAGAAGGTGCTTCAACAACATACTTACAGATGTACATACTTATAAAACCAGGTTGTTGAAGTGGTTCTATTTTTTCCTGTTAGAGGTTTTGCAGAGGAGGTACAAGATGTGTGACATAAACGGTGGAACAATAATGAAATTAATTATCATGGTCTTCTATTTCCATTTCTTTTATGTCTGCTGGCATTTCAATAGGGGTGTACAAACTTTTTATATCTACTGTGTGTGTGAATTGGCAAAAGGGTAAACTGACCTGGAACCAATTTATTTATTTGAAATTAAATGAAATAATCTATCACTATCAAAAGAAGTACAAAAAGAAATAGTTAACCAGCCAAAAAGTTAATTTCCCTGTTCTGTTTATTATTAGTATTAGTTTCTGTCAGTTGCAACATTCCCCTAATTCAACAGCTAATGAAGCAAACAAACTAAGAAAACCCATTTAAAGAGGAATAAAGTAAAAGTAAGGAGAAGGGAATGCATGATAAAAGGTTACAATGAAAGCATCAGTGAGAAAGAATGTAGTTAACCCAAAATCAAGACTCCTTCTGGGGCCTTGGTTCAACTGTGAAGCGCATCTTAAATATGCTATTTAAATATATCTCTTTGATTTGAAAATAAGATGGAAACTAAAGCCAGATTAAATACTTTGGCCGGGATCTGAATCAAAGCAATTTATTAAATTTTACTTGCCTCTGACGTAGAGAACATGTGAGACTCAGTGCGGTAGATGCCAATGGGAATTTCAGCACTGGAAGAACAAAACTTCTGGAAGAGCCGGCCGTAAGTCCTGATCCACAAGTCCTCCTCTGTGATCTTCATCTGAGGATGGAAAAAACTGATTGAGTTGATTTACATCACACATGTTTATCTACTCAAACTCTCAGGGTTTCTTACGTACAACACACAGGTAGCCAGAGCCAGGTGTGGTGTCCAGTCCAAGCAGAAGCCGTGTAATAGCGATCATGTAGTCCTTCACAAAAGACTGTCAAAAGAGAAGAAAAGCTAATATGATAATTTACCAGCCACTAAATTAATTCCCGAGGCAGCACAGCAAGACAAATTAGACTCTGCAACAGACCCGTACAGCCTCAGGTCTATAATCATTTTGATCTTGTCTATAAAGAACCAAAGGTCAACTCCAGAGGTCTGTTTTCCCACCTGGTACAGCAGCGTGTCGAGCATGCTGATACTGAACACCCTGCCGGCAGCGAACGGCAGCCGGAACATGAAGGCCAGGTTGGAGCCCTTATCTCGCTCAATCTGAAAAATGAGGGACAATATTTCAAAGTAGAAACGTAAACATCTTATCTACTTACTCAACAATTGTTCTTTCATTTTGCATGAGCATAATGTTGAAGGGAAAAAATGTTTTGACACAACTTTAGACTGAAATGGGTACACGTTTTTTTTTAAGTCTTATATCAAGTTTCATTTGAAATATTTAAAAAACTAATTAAGAAAATGAATGAGGCTTATTTATATACAGGAGCAATATACAAAAACTGAATGAAATTATTTGGTGATGCAGGATCAGAAATTATCTAATGGATAAATTATTTTTTTCTATGGAATATACACTAAAGGCCAAAAGTTTGCAAGCAGGGCCAACACAGGCCAGAGATTTGGAAGCAACTCTAGGCTTCCCTTCACAATGCCTTTTTTTTTAAAAAAGGTGGGATGTACTTACTGTATATTCAGACTTTTCTTTCATTGATATGCACCATTTCCCACAATTGACCTTCAGGCATAACTTGATGTTACCAGACCATTGCTGAATGAATGTTAACAAAGAAAAGAGGGCTTAGTTTTAGGGCTAACAAAATTTGCAAGAGTCACAATTTCAGTGCAAAATTACATAAAGAAATCACAGTTTGCATATCGTTTATACGTTATGCAGTTATTAGTACGGATATGTTAAAAAAAAAAAAAAAGCCAAGTCTATGCAAGAAAAACCCAAATAACTGAAAGTTATATAAAAAATGAATTCTGATAGTGACTCTTTTTATAACAATTTATTTTGGCCCATTTATATCAATGAAACTATGATCTTTTCTGTAGAAAATGAATCTAACTTCCAAACTTTTGGCCTGTTGTGTACATGTAACCCAATGTTTCTTCAGTTGTGTGTCTTTCAAAGACAGAGCCACCGATGGACCTATTGGTGCCATTATCGCTATGTGTTAGAACATACTTCACAGAAAGTACCAGTGACCCAGAACCCTTGTGTTTAGCAGTGTTTCCTTTCTGTACAAAGTTAGACAAAGCTATTGCTGCTAATAACTGTGTATTCTCGGTGTTTCCTCCCAAAAAGTACTCATGGACTGGTCCATCTATGTTTAGCTCTGTCTCCTGACAGAGCTACTGCTGTCTTTGAAATTGTGTATTCTTGTTTTTCTTACCCACAGAAAGTTTCTGCAGTCTATGTTTCTATGTTCAGCTGTGTCTCGTTCCTGTTCATAGTCATTGATGGGGATATTGCTGCTATTAATTTTGTGTACTGTCCGTGTTTTCCTTTCCTATAGAAAGTACTCCTGCTGCAGTTTTTGCTTTCAGTCACTGTAATTTACTGTTAGAATTTATTTATTTCACTTTATTGCTAATGTTTTTCTAATGCTAATGTTATAAAAGTGTCAGTCTGTTCATTTAAAACCATCTCTCCAAAAAGATGCTCCACGACTATCACCAGTAGCCCCAAAATGGACTTTTGTCACTTTCAAACAGAAAAGGACAGTCTGAGTTAAAAATCTGTCAAGAAATACCTACCTTCTCCAGTTTGGACAGAGCGAGTGAGTAGCAGTCCTTTGCTCTGAACTGCATAAACCTCATGTTGGATGGGTGTGTGAGCTCTGTGATGATGCTGAGGCTGGGGAACAATCTGAGTGAGGAAGAGGAAAGAAGAAGGGCTCTTTAGTGAGGGAAGTAAAAGCTTTGTGCTTCAAAAAAGCCTCTTCAGGACAATGATAAATGTTTTTAATTTGTTGTACTACATGAAAGAGCACTTTCACAGCTTCAATAACTGAAGTTAGTCTTTAAAATGAGCTCATTCTGTTATTTGAAGTAGTGAAAAGAGACAGAATCCAATAATCTGGTTTTCACTTAGGCTTCAGAGTTAACATTTAAGAGGAAAATGTTTTAATCAACTGGTTTTGTAAACATTTAAGCACTCCTTTTGTTACCTGAACATTGTCTGGACATTGACAATGGTCTTGGCGTCTGCCATGTAGTCTTCCTCAGCACTCATGGTGCTCTCCTTGTCCACAACCACCAAGTTATCGGCATAGATTATACCACACTGGAGCAGGTTGTCCAGACTGATGCATTTGAGAAACAAGTATTTAGGAATTCTGGTATTGTTGCTTTTCTGTTTCAAATAAAAATTAGTTATCATGTCATACTTCAGATCACTTACTTATCAATAGTTCCAGCCATAAAGTAAACCATTGGAAAGCAGCAAATGGCCTCTAAGAAGTGGTTGTCTGGTCTGCAGGAAACAGAAATTATGAAGCACATACAACGGTCAAAATTCAGTGTCTTGACCAAATCCCACTGACAGATTTTGAAACAATTCAAATAATTTCCTGAAATTTGCGTGCTGATGAGGAACGGGAATATTTGCTAGAATTTCCCTTGAAAGGAGTGGCATCAATATTTAATTGTGAAAAGCAGTGGGAGGATTCTCTGAAAATGAGTCACTAATGGAAATTCAACAAGAGCCAGAAATTTCTTGGCTCCACATTTGTGTGATTTTTTTTTTTTCGGTTTCAATATAAAATGTGGCAAAAGTGACAGAAAATTTAAACAGAAAAAGACTAATTTAAAAAAAAAAAAAATACACACATGGATGGATGGTTGGATGAGCAAACTCTGGGAAGTGCAGATGCTATTTGAGCTTGTTTCGAAATGACTGCAAATTAACCAGTCATTAGGCATAGTCATTAGTTTCTAATGTCATTATAACATTTCCACTGGTTCTGCATCTTCATACAAGTGAAAACAGTCACCCATCAAGCTGGAACAAAAGTTGAGGAGTCTTACGGGTAGTCCAGTAGCAGCACTATTGGGTTGAGCTCCTTTCTGGGCCGATAATAAGCTCGCAGGGGAACTATGAAGTTATAGAGCCCATTTCCTGCCGTCTCTGCAGACACTATAATCAGCTTATTCTTGAAGCCGTAGGCCTTAGCATCCTCAAAGCTGTTATGTGTGCATCCCTGGGTGGAGACAGAGTTCAGCAGGAAGTCGTCAGGCTTTTAGCTGAGGAATCATCTTGTTTATTGTTTCTGTAATGCATAAAAAAGATAGAAAAAAGATGTGGGGAAATTTTACACCGCCATTTCGGCGTGCAACTTCACCTTATCAAGACGAAGGCAGCAGAAAGGAGCTTTCTGTGGTAGGAGGTGGCACAGAGTTGGAGAGCTGCCGATGTAGGGGGAGTTTGGAGGGTAGCCCTTCATAAAACTAATGAAGAGGAAACAAAGACATTTAGAGGTGATGAGACTGAAACCTGTGCTAAAATACAAGGTAAACACAGCATCTTGTAAAGTATCCAGATCAATCTTTGTCAAATTTTGTCACTTAAACAACATTTATGTGATTGATATGATACAAAGTAATCCTTAATTGTCAAGTGAAAAGGAAAAGTATACAAGATTTCCATATCTTTAATAAATCAAAGTCTGAAAATTGTGGTGTGCATTTGTGCTCAGCCCCCCTCCCCCACCGAGTCAATATTTCATTAAATCCTGTTTCACTGAGAAAAAAAACCCTCTTTCACTGCAATCGCAGCTGCAAATCTTTCAGGGCATTTTCTCCACCATCTATTTGGTAGTTCTTCTCGGAAAAATCAAAACTCACTGTATGCCTGAGCTTTGACTGGGCCATTTTAAAATATGAATATGCTATAATTATTCTAAACCATTCCATTGTGGCTCTTGCTGTATGTTCAGTGTTGTCCTGCTGGAACGTGAACCTTCGTCACAGTCTTATTTTTTTTGCAGCCTCTAAAAGGTTTCCTTCCAGGATTGTTCTGTATTTAGCTTCATTCATTTTCAAATCAAGACAAGCTTCCCTCTCCCTGCTGAGAAAAAGCTTCTTCACAGCATGATGCGTCCATGTTTTAAAGTATATAGTGTATAGGGCAGTGCAAAGTGTTCGCAAAGTGTTTCCACCACACGTAGCATTTTGGTTGTTGGTGAAAATTTACAATCATAATATTTTTAAAGGTTTTTCATGGTACTAATGGCCTATTTTGAAACGGGCAGAGAGAGAAAGGGAAAGACATGAGGCAAAGGTCCTAAGGTCGGGAATCGAATCCCGGACGGCTGCATCAAGGACTGATAGCCTCCATACTATATAAAGTGAAAACTGTACCTCTACACCACGCGTCACCAAAACGTACAATTTTCTGACCACAGCGTCTTGTTCCATCTTTTTGCAGCATCCTCTGCTGTGTGACCAACTTTAAATGGGAGGTCTTGTTCCTTTCTGTCAACGATTCTTTCCACTCTTCCAAAAGGGCCACGTTTGTGAGTTGTGCTATCCAAGATGGCACAGGATTTATTTAGGCAGATCAGCGTAAAGTAAGCTGAGAACAAAATCAACTCCCACTTTTCAGATTTTTATTTGCAAAAACAATTTGGAAGCCAAGTATCCCGATAAATTACGTTGAAGTTTGTGGTTGTAATGTGACAAAAAGTGTTCAAGTTTAAGGGTTATAAATAAGTATGCAAGGCACTGTATCAGTTTGATTCTTTCCATTGTCCAAGCTTTAGTCCATGATTGCTGTAATTTTGCTGTAAAAATGTCACTTGCCTCTTGTTATTCAGCTTGCGCAAAGAATAATTTTTATGACATTATGTGTCTGGTTCCAAAGTAAAATAAATCTATCACTATAAATAACTGCTTTCAGAAGAAGGTTTCAGGTTCCAAGCCTATTATCAGATTCTGCTGCAGCTTTGGTCCTTTCACTAATGTTTTGCAGCCTAAAGGAATGTTAAAATAAAGCAACTTGACTCGTTTTTTGCCTTGTTTTGATTTGCATTTAAGTGTCAGCTGGATTCGTTTCATTTAATTTGTGATACTTTAGATGCAATTACCCCAATCAGTTGCATCCCCTTACTTTGCCAGTTTGAGATTCCAGCATAGATACAGTTTCCATTTGATCTCCACATGATGGCACTGTGGGACCTTGTGTTTCACTCTGAGATCTGTGAAGGTTTTTTCTTAACTTATTCAACACTAGCTCTGCGCCTCTGAGAGGCTCAGAAGAACATGTTATGTCCAACTTTAAGAACCTGCTTATGTTAGGGTCAGTCTAACAGGTGCTGTTTTGGATTAGCAACTGATACCTCAGTGCATTTGAGTCCCTATCAACAGTTTTCTGTCTACAGAAAGATTACTAAAGATTTTCTTTTCCTTGAAAGGCTATAATTTTGACTGTGTGGCTAACTTATACATGATCATCGGCAGGAAGGATCTGTGTAGCATCAGCATCAGTGGAAGAAAAAAGCTGACCCTCCTGTCATGATATTAATCACTGCATTTTACAGCATCATGACACACCGATTATATGCCTGTTGAAACCCCATCCATCTCTCCTTCTGCAGTCAATGAGGGATGACGGAGAGGAAGAAATGTGAGATAAATCAATTTCAAAGCACAGAATTTAACTTCTGCATCAAACAATCCCCTCCAAATCTGTTGTGCTCCGGAGCGTCTTCACACACTGAAACACATCCATGCCACTTACTCTGACCCCATGGAGCCCTCCTCATCTGATTGGTTGGTCTCATCCTCCGATTGGTCACTGAGGAGATCGCAGGGCAAAATGGCGGAGGAGTCAGCAATTTCCAGGACGGGTGCAATGCTTGGCCTTCGACTTCCAGCTCCATTCTCGGTGGGTAGGGTCAGTTTTCCGCTTTCCTCGGGAGGATCGGGGTGCTGGAGATCTATTGCTACAGTCCCTGAAAATTACAGGGGTGAATTTTTTTGAGAAGCGAAGCAGCATTGCCAGCTATGTAGAAATTAGATGATGCACAACACTTTCACAGCACTTTGCACATAAAAGTCAATCTCCATTTGTACATTTCTGACACTCAGCATTTTTAATTAGTTTACTCAGCAGAACTTCATGTTTCAGCTTGAGGAGAAAACTTATTGCTTTTCAGAGAAATGCTTTATTTACAATGAATAGCATACAAACTGCAGTCACAGTAGTTTATCCATAAATTCTTGACATACATCATATAACTGCTCATAATATGATGCATGAAAACTCCCTAATGCATTTAGTGAGTACATGAAATACATGATGTATGTACAGAACATACATCATCTATTTTGTTCAAATCTGATGTTACAGAAAAAACACAGTAAGTAAGGTATTTGTGAAACTGTAGAGAAATACAACTCAGTCTTTATTTGTGGAAATAAAAAAAGATGCATCATGCATGAACTTACCATATGAGGTGGCCTGATCAACTTTCACAGGTCAAAAAAACAAAAACAGGCACATTACAAAAAAGTCAGCCGATAAAGTAAAGGAAAGCATGTCAGTAAAGAAATCATGCAAAAGAATTAACAAGGCAGCCACCATTCAGAAATGTACAAAATGCAGTTTTGATTTTTTTTAAAAAAGCATCTATTTTCTCTTACGTGCCAACCTTCTCAGACACCAGTGATAAGATTGTTACTCACTCCTACATAACCTCCCACTGATTATTTAATTTCAAGTGTGTCCTCTCTGTGGTTTTCAGTCTTACCCATGCTGGCTATGATGCTGTGCACAGGCAGCCTGGAGGGGGCGTCGTAGAGGCCGGTGACGGGGAGACCCTTCCCATGTTTTTCCTCCTGTTTGAAGATGAAAGCTGAGTTTTCCTCCTTAGTGATGTTGATGTAGTAGCAGGTGTCGGTAGAAGCCATGATGTGACGTGGTCCAGGATTCAGGAGGATGCTCTTGTTGTCCTCCCTTTTCACACCAATCAAGCACACTCCATACCTGCAAGGCAGTTCAAAATGAACCTCGGCTTTGTTATTTTGTCTCATATGTGGCACTAATTCCTTCAAAATTTGCCAATTGAGAATTCACTAACTTTTTATGGGCATGAAAGGAGGCATAGGTGAAGCTCTTTCCATCATACTCCCCAAAAAACTTGCTATCACCTAAATGAATGTGGTACACCTCGTTCCCAGAGCAGCGTCCATATGTCCTCTGCCACTGTTCTGGGGATGTCTGCCCTTCCCTGGAAAAAGAGCACTTTATTATTCACTGTTTTATTTATAGCAATAATTCAGATCTCCCTTTTTATAGACGACTACATATACAGTCTACACTCTACATGGTTAATAATGTCACATTATTCTTGGGTTTTTAATTAATTTGCACCGATATTTTTTTTGAGGATTATTACAAAAACAAAAATTAGATGCACATTTCATCAGACTCAAGTTGGCATTCTGGCAAGGTCACTACAAAATGTTCATAATACTTCTAACAAGAAAAACAGGTTGATAAAAGTGAAATATGACTTTAAGCTTAAATCTAATGGGGGTATGAATAATTTTGGGCTTAACTGTATGCATGGGCTTTCAATGCTCTTGCTCACTAGTTATGTTTTCCTCACATTACATTCAACTTTTATGCAACAGGAATAAAATTGCGACTTATTTTAATGACTAACAAGGTAGCAGCATAGTAGTATATTAGTTATTCATTATTCATTATTTAAAAATTAAAATTAAATTAAACTATTTTTTCGTGAGTGCGCTTTAAAAAAAAAATTTTTTTTTTTCGATTAAAGGCATCGTTTCAGAGTCGGACTCGTTGCAGCAGATACGAGTGGAAGGCAGTGAAAGTAGGGCAGGGATATTTCAACCACCAAAGAGCACCAGCTGTTAAATATAGTTGTACTTTGGACTTTACAACTGCGAAAGGAAGGCTTCTTGAAGATGTTTTGTCTTCACTAAGAGGGAAAGTACAAGAGAAGTGGTTCTCTCCTCCAGCTATAACCAGAGCCCTGGTGGCTGATGATGAGTAAGTCAACATTTAACTGGATGTTTATGCTCTACAGGCTGGGCTGGTTTGTCGGTTTAATCTATTGCACTGCTGTTGCATCCAAGGGTCTGATTATCCCTCCATTTATGGGAGCCTTCACAATAAGAACCTTCTCCAAGTATAAACCGTTCAGAACTTTACACTGCATGAAACTAATTAAAACCACTACAGTATCCTCACTGATCATAATGCTGGGTATATTGTGTTAAGACTGTGGAGCGTAATTTATCCCTGACTGATGTCATTTAATACATCATTGGTGGGAGACTCATGCAATGATGGAAAAAAACATATATCCCTACTGCTGCTACCAGTAATAATGGTGACATTGATGCTGAAGTTAAATTGATAAATTTGAACACAATAATCACAACACAACATTTAAATATTAATATTAATATTAAGTATTAGGCAGTAACAGTAAAGATTACAACATATGGCAACATATTTACTAAATGCTTTACCCAAGTTGGTAAAACTGATTAAAATAGGTCTGCAAATGCTCTCTCTTCCAAGGCAAGTGTTTTTTTTCTTCTTTTTAATGAGCTATGCTTTTATGGAAGGAAATTGTGAAACAACCAGGATCTTGATTTTACTGGAAAGAAACAGCGATATGATTTTTTGCTATATCACTTAGCGCTACTTAGTAAGCTGGGGTTCAACCAAATGCTTTTTGTAGCAAACAACAAGCTTCTGGCATGATTCTTTTTAATTGGGTTGGTTTCCTGGCAGAGACAAGGCTTTTAAATGTAATCCATACATTTTCAATAGAATACAGATCAGTGTTTTGGAAAGACAACTCCAGAATCGTAATGATTATCTGCTTTCTCCAGTTTAAAACCAATTTGGATATTTTGGATCACTAACATGTTAAAACACCCAGTTCTGTGTCTAGCAATGGATTTCAGATTCCTTCCCCACCTTTTGCAACATTCCACTACTGCCTGCAAAACAGTTACATTGCATGATGCTACCACAACCTTGGAGCACAGTTAGTACAATGTTCTTCGCTAGGAAAGTCTCACCTTGACATTCTTCTGAGTCTTGGTCAGTCTAAGAGTTGCTTTCAAACATGATCACAAGGATAACTTAATAGGCACTGGCCTAGTCAAACTAAGATATTTCAAAACCTTACTACACAAGGAAACAACATGGAGAAAATCCACCATGAAATTTTACTTTATTGCACATAATTCCGACTAATAAAAAAACCTGACATTGTATGAATGATTCAAATAAATTATTAGCAGCCCAAATTTAAATCACATCTGTGCGCCTGATGAGAGGATGTAGACTTGTGACCAGAGCTGTAATTTATGATTAAATCACATTATATAACCATAACATCTTTCATCTCTTATTTAAATTTGACTGAAAATTGTTATAATTTAAAAAAATCAAAAACTTTCAACCCCTTCCTACTTACTTCTCGTCATCGGGTCTAGTCACAATAATAATCACATGAAAGAAGTCAGACTTATATGCTATAACTTTCAGTTTTTTTAATGGTGTTTAAATTAACACCTGCAGCTGAGATACTGACTTTGAGTTTTTGTCACGTTCACAGGGAGAACGTGTGAGTTTCCATAATAAACACAGATGTGCTGTGTTTCTGATTTGGTGAGAGAAGCTGAGCAGGCTGAGGAAATACACAGGCAGACCTACAGGCTAAAAGAAGAAACAGGGTGATATTCAGTGACACGGTTTCTGCTGTGCTGACAGAGCATCAGTCATTGTGGACCAGGGAGACTGTGTAGCGATAAAGATGCCTCCACAGAAATTTTTTTTGATTAAACTACAAAGTCACATCAAATCTACTGATGCGAATGACCAGAAGGTGAGTACAAGAAAAGAACATGGCCACCATGAAGCCTCGCATTTGTTTTGGAGAACAGAACCAAGGCCTCAAGCTCAGCTTTTGATTGCTATTGATTGTTTGGACTCAGTGGTGCTAAACCTTGAAAGATAATGGGACAAACATAACATTAAGGGCAAACATCAAATTATTTTAAGCATTAACTTAAAAAAGGTAGCAAATGGATATGTGAATAAATGTAGCCACTGAAATTATAATTACATTGTTGGATGTGGTACAAACTCAATAAGTGTTTATATCCATGCTAGTATCTTTTCAACTCTACCATCTTTTATATATATATATATATATATATATATATATATATATATATATATATATATATATATATATATATATATATATATATATATATATATATTCTGTCTTCGTGTGAGTCTGTTTGCTGTTATTGCCTGTCACTGTCACTTGTTGCTGTTGCACAGAAATTTCCCCATCGTGGGACAATAAAGGATATTTCTATTCTATTCTATTCTATCTGTCCCGAGTATACCCTGCCTCTTGCCACAAAGAGAGGCACCAGCTCCCCAGTGACTCAACAAAGATAAGTGGGTATATCTAAGAAATGGATCGATGGGTGGGTCTATGCTGAGAAAATTTCGAAGCAAAGCCTGAAGACATTAGAGACCCTCAACAGTGGTTAGACTTGAAACCAGGGTTCTTCCATTAACTAGTTGTAACCAGACAAGGTTGCAGCTTTCTATCAGTTTTACAAGAAGAAAGATAAACTTCAAATTAGCTTTTCTGACAGAAAAAGAGCCCTTTAGGCCACATCCAAATGTATTTCTCCTCATGCACCAAAAACAAAAAATTTCTCTGTTGGATGAAGCTTTTTTCTTCAGGATTAGAAAATAACTGAGATCTTGGTTTAGAAAAAAAGTTTTTTTTCTGTTTTTAAGCCTGAAGTCATTGCAAGCTTTCTTCCTGCCACACAGGAAGGTACATGATGAGATGTAAGCATTGAGATTGAGTGCATGAACCAAACTAATTTATCATAGGGATCTAGAACATATTTTAGCACAAAAATGTTATTTTTTTTCCTCATCCTGTTCACTGCTACAGCACCTCTTCCCACCATGTTTCAATCTATGCTGAGATCCAACAAAAACAGCAAAACCAACACTACCAACAAATCTCTGAATGTATATACGAAACGTACATGACATTTTAATTCAGCTGCAACAGTCTTTCTTTGCCTACTTAAACATGACACAATCATAAATACAAATATCGATAAATATCTGCAAACATTGCAAATTCATAGTGAAACATGGAATAATTTTGAAAGAAATACTCTCCTTTGAAGAGAATAAATACAAACATTTGCCTGGCATTGTCTCAGACTAAGAAAACATCGACAAGCTAGCTCCTCTAAAGATCAGTAAATCAACATGCCACATGTCTGTTTTCTCTGTTTAAAAAGCTCTTGTGTTGAATGTGCTGTTTTCACTGTGAATATTCAGTTTAACCCTACAGGTTACAAATACACATTTCAATGGACATAAAGTATATTTGAGTAAAAGTATTTCTACTAAATGACAATCAAGATTTTACTCAGCCAACAGAAGAAGCTAGGTGCCAATGTTTTTAACCTTTTTACAATTTTTATATTGTAGTTAAAAACATTCTGAAATAACTGCACTAAAAAAGGGGGGATTGTTTACAGTTTCACAACAAAAGTGGTGTTTACTCACTGTCCTCTGGAGGTGTGAACCAACAGAGTTACTAAAGTGGACGTGGCTGGACACACGCAGTTGAGTGCCAACATGGCGTACTTGAACTCCTCTTCACATACAACATGATCTGTTGAAATGCATTCATTTACAATCATTTCAAGATCCAAAAAAGTTTTTTTTGTATGTCTGAAGGTATTTTCATTTTTTCCACTTACCAGCAAACTTTACGTGAAACTTATTTTCCGGTTTGAGAATTTGGACGTAGAGAGGACAGTTTGGAGCGAAGTCCTTTGCAGCCCAAGCTCTCAAAATAGTCTGGTGATCCTGCAGCAGGAGACATATCTGTTTTAGTTGTTCAACTCATTATTCATCAATGCAACAGTTTTCAAGAATTTTACAGAGTCTCAACTTTATCTCTATAGACAACTCGAGATCTAATCTAAATATCTTAAAACGCCTTATCAAAAATAAGAGGAAGTATAATGTGAAGGGAAATTATACTATAATGTTCATACGTCAGAGGTTTTGTATTAGAATCCCTACTACTTTACTTACAGCAGCAGTTCGGTCGACCTCATTCCTGCTGCTCAGGATGAAGCACGCCTCAGCATCGTCCATCCTAAATGAATCAGAGACAATGAGGATTTGGTCATTGGCCGCCTGAAGTTAGAGGGGATTCAGATAATCATAAAATTTAATATTTAGGTAAATTCATACTCAGTTTGAAAAGAATGCTGTTGTTCCCACACAAAAGCTAAACATTTTAACAGCCCAGAGCTTGGATGAAAATAGTCTGCATGATGATACTGAATTGTAAAAGTTTACAGAAGACTGGTTTACAATATGAGAGTAAAATGGGCTCACAAAATCTAGCAGTGTAGCACTTATTTACATTACTTACATCTAGGTAATTCTGTGTGATTTCATCTAATAAATATGTGCACAACCCTACATTTTTAACTTTACTCCTCAACAATTTTATGTTACTTATGTAATTTGACATGAGATTAGGTGGAGAGACAAAGGGGAAACATGCAGCAAATGGCCCAAGACTGGGAATCGAACCAAGAATACCAATATTATGGACTGCAGCCTTTGAACATGGTGTGCCTGCCCTACCAGCAGAGCCATGCAGTGCTCTGTGAAGCAGTTTGACCTTGATACTTTATGACTCAGTTGTAAAAAGATATTAAACAATATCTGGCTATAAGACTATGCAGCACAGGATGTGCAGATGATAAATGTAGAGTAAAATCCTATTGCACTGATGCGCAAGCAGAGGTCATCCAAGAGGACTTGTAGCTAACGCACCCTGTAACTGCTTCTTTGTGGCTTTATGTTGCCACTTGACCACTTTTACAATCAGCTGAGATTATAACACTGAACACACATGACTAAAACCTTTTAAAATGTTTATATTCTACTCTAAATGTGTGAAGGCTAAAACTCACTTGGCCCTCATCAGGTCCTGGTCTTTGAGGGCAGATCCTTGCAGGTAGATGACCCTCTGAGACCACAGAGGGATCTGCAGGATACGTCGAACCTGAATGTCTATTTCTGTCGGGCACAGGATCACCACATAGTAGTCCTGTAAAGCAAACAGACGATCTTTCTTTTTGGAGATTCCATCATTTCCTTTCAAATCATCAAACTTTATGTGAGACATTTAAAGCCAAAATCTAGCATATAATGTGACGCAGACTCTATACAACCCAACTAAAATTAACAAATCTGTTGGGGAAAATCTGAGAGACAGAAAAGCTGCCAACCTGTTTGATCAAGTGTGCACACAACTAAACTGCTTCTTTGTTGAGGCACATTTTGATTCAATTTTTCCCACCTGCCATCAGGAAGAGTAACTTTCACTATCCTGTAATAAAGTTTGGATGGTCTAGTAGGATTTTCCCAATATTTGAATCCTTAGGCTGAAGCAACAGTCTGCAGAGAGGTTGCAAGGAATCTGAATGATCCCATTGACCAAAGGTCAGGAGAAGAATACAAAAAAGATGTGAAAAACGGTGAAGACAGTCATCACGAATTCAAGAACTGTGGGACATTAGTGACATCACAAACACTGGACATGTCTTCAACAATATTAAACAGACAAAAAAAGAAACTTGTGGCTGCCAACAGGTTGACGGTAATATTAAAGGTGCTGTCTGAATTTTTGGCAACAACATAGGGATAACGAGCACTCCAAAATATTCTTAAGATTTAAAACTGGCAAAAATAGGACTACATGCCATCATCAGTCCTATTTTTGCCCTTTTTAAATCTTAAGTATATTTTGGGGTGCTGGTTACCCCTAATTTTTTAGCAGTTCTTTAGAACCAGGCACCCATTTACTCTCCTCCCCACTTTTTTTTTTACAATGGAGTTTTGCACACTAACTTCCTCCTCTTATTGAATTTTTGGCAAACACTGGTTATGGTCCACTTCTGACAACAATCTTATATATCATCCATGTGTTCGAACTAAGGAGTATGGGTACAAGACAGGCTTTTGAACAAGAAAAAACAACAACAAAAAAAAACATCAAGGGCTGCATTAAGTCTTCCAAAACCATAGAAAACTTTTGGTCAGATGAAATCATACTTGAACTTTTGGGCCATAATTAAAAAAGATATGTTTAAAACAAATGGATAAAACCAACACGCATCCCTAAAAAGCGTCATACTAGGGCTGCACAATATATCGTGATTATATCCCCATCGCAATATCAGTGTGAGCAATATTCACATCGCAAAAGACTGTTTGGAGCTCAGTAATTGTTGACTAATATATTCTAAGTGTTATGAATTTGCATTTATCATGTAACATAATATTTAGGTCATAGAGGTGATGGAACCACAATGAGAAGGAGACGAAAGACGGAAAAGGCCATATAGGGCCACTGATAGTCATTGCAATATTTTCCAATATTATTGCCAGCGCAACATTTCTAATATCATGCAGCCCTAATAACAACAATAATTCTCAAATTCAGACAAAAATCATACTTGTGGAAGTATGATCAGTGCAGGTTAACTGTCAGCTCGATGGCAGGAATGCAGCATAACCTAAGGTGCTATTTAAGTCATCTGTTGAAAATTCTTGTAATTTTTCATATTTCAATATATATCACAGGGTTAGAAAAAATCATGCTGTGGGGTACTTTTCTTCATCTGGAACTAGTGTTTATATAATAGTTGATTAAATCACCAGCTAGTTTTGATTCAAAACCTTCAGGCATCAGCTAAAAAACTGAAGCTGAAAAGAGTTTTGACTTTTCAGCATCAATCGTGAGACGAAAACAACAAAATAATGACTTTAGAGGCAGAAAATCGAAGTTTTGGAAGGGCCAACCCTGAGCCCAAAACAAAATCCTACAGAAAATCTGTAAAGAACAGATGGTATTTCAGTCTGACAGATTTAGAGACCTTTGGAAGTTAGAATGAATAAATAGAGCTAAATCGAGATGTTACGATGATGATGATGATGTTATGATGATGGGCTTTTACTAAAGGAGACTAAGTGCTGAAACTATATCAAAAGGTGTTTCAAGAAGGTATTGCTTGAGGCTGTGGACATTAAAAGGCCACCAGGTTATGTGAAAACACACATTAGGACCAGTGTGTGTACAGTTTATATATCCACTGAGAAGAGGAGAAAAGACAGAACACGTCAGCAGTTAACGCTTACTTCCCATGTCTTGTTTGAAGATACTTTGTTATTTAAATTAAAACTTTTTTAAAGGAATTTGCAAGGCCACTGTGATTATCCAAGAATTATACCATTTGGATTCAGCAGAACATTCTTGTACTCAATTAGGAAAAATCTAGTGAACAAATTGTTGGCCCAAACCCTGGTTTTCCCTATGTTACACTGCAATGAATTAGAGTGTTACACAGACAAGAGAAACACTCTAAAAATGCAATCCTCTGTACCTGCAGCCTAGGATGAGCGTAGAACTCATTGAGAAAATCCATCAGCAGGTCGATCTTGAGTGAGCTGACACACAACACAACATGTTTCTCCGTCTGCGCCCGGTGACGGCTGTAGTTCCCTCCAAGCTTCTGGCTCTCCATCCACAAGTATGCCAGCTCCTCAAACTGAGACAGTGAAATAAAAACCAGAGCTAAACATAGTAGAAGGGGGGTTGATTTCTTTTTTAGACAGCAAACTTAAAACAAAATCTCCCACGATTAGTTTAATGTGAACATCTCATTAGGAAATGTAGTTGACAGAATTGCCGGATTTATGATGCAGCAAGTGTTAACTGGCATCTAATTAGACCGACATTTTAACTGACTCCTCCTGTAGCCAAAAGTCTGAAAATGTAAACCCCTCATTAGTTTTTGATTTGTTGTCAGGCCACATTGGCTGCAAAAAGCTTCATGTTAATATTTGATAGCAACCTCATGAAAAGGATCTCTGCAAGCAGGAAGTCAAAGAATTTCAAATTCCAGGACACAGTTTATAAGAAGTTTGCTTCATTAATCATGTGGTCCATACCTGCAGCGGAAGGACTACCAGTGCAACACAGATGAGAATAACCACCAGCAACTGTGAGGGCCAGATCTGTGGAGTAACATCCCCATAGCCCACAGTGGAGAACGTGACGATGCAAAAATAAAAGGAGTCAAACAAGGACAAGTTTTTGCCGGCTCTCTCAAGATGCTGAATCCCACAAGCTCTGTGGAAAGACAGGATAAATTATTCACATTCAACCAATATCCTTCAGGTAAGGATGACTAAAATGAAAACACATGATAAGGCATGGCTTAGGGTATTAAGGTATACCAAGGTTTCAAAAAAGTTACAGTTTTAAGACTGCTAAAGTGCTAAAAAGCACCAGAGGGAGTGGTAGAGTGAGCACAATTTTCTCTGCCCTTCCCCTACCTGTTTCTGTGGGCTATCGGTCAGCTAGCTGAATCATGTTTGAACCCTTGGCTAAAGGAATGACAAATTTGGCTGTTTGGAAATATTTCTGGTTGCCAAAAGAAACACAACAACAAATAAAATGTTTACATAACATTATTAAAACAGAAATAAACAGTGTTACTTTATAATCAGTTGGAAAAATTGTGGCTACTCAGTTTCAATTGAAAGCATGTTATAAATTTTTGTTTTAAAAGTTTAAATACCATCATAGAGTGAAACTGTTCTATTTTTATCCAAGTTTATTATACCGAGAGAATCTAGCTCATGTCTACATGTGATAAATGTCCCACAAAGACAAGTTGCTTCAGGATCACGATTTAACTTTCAATTTGATCAAGGCCAAAGGGCATTGAAGTCAATGCAGCTCCTGCTCAGGATCTCATTTTGAAGTGACAACATTGATTGTTCCTTTGGTAATCTCCTTCAGTGGCTGTACTAATTAATTTGTTTGTTTTTTTTTTCTTTCTCAGATAGATTGAAGATTTAATCAAACCCTGAGACACGGGAAATGAAGTTGTCTGATTAGAAGGGTGGTCGTCGTGGTTCAAGAACACCGCCAAAGAGCGATGGTCTCGGAGGAGCCAGCTTTGATTAAAATAAATTGGTGCGATAAAAGTCAAATCGATAACACATAAAGTGAAGAATAGGTGAATAACTGAATGTCCATGTGTTTTATTGGGTTAGATCTCGATCTTGCACAACAGTTGCAAGGCAGGATGTTTAATGTGAGGAAAATAACTTAATAATAAAAAAAAACAAACAGAGGTTTTCAATCAAATAAATTGGAGAAAAAAGAAAAATAACTTAAAAAACTGGTGGTTTTTAAAATGTACTTATCTGTTTTTAATTAAGGATCATCTATTACTGTTTTCTTACATTAGTTTTAACATACATTATTGGACTGAGTTCAAGATATCTTTACAGTAGTCCCACAAGACAATACATTTAAACTAAGCTGAACTGAATGTCCAAACATAAATATAGAGGTTGGGTTATACAGAAGGGTAAATTAACTGAACATCCTTACTTACCTCTAAAAGCAGTGCACATTGTGCTGTCTGCACACCTAATATTATGTGAAGGTGGTTTGAGTGATTTTCTAATCATTTGTTATGATAAAACTTAGAGATGCACAAAGAAAGCCCTTAAACATGACCAGCATGTTGAAACTACAAACTTGTTCTTTTTTATGATCAGTGAATGCACCATATCAAGTAGTTACCACTTTAAGGGTGCTAATCACACAGATTATCAGTATAAGATGGCAATGACAATGTAAATTATAAACTCTAAAATGCTGTCGTCTTTGTTTGAAAATAATAATGAAATCCTTTACAACAGCAGTGCTGTGTAACACTGACTGTTCGCTCTCACACAGTGTGATGTCACCTCTGGTTCAGATAAATAATTAATTATCAATCACAGAGATGCTGCTTAAGGCATAGAGAAAATAAATGAACAAAAGATGAAACAAACTAACACATAGCAGTAAATCAGAGCTTTTGCCTCTCAAATACCAGGTTGGACACTGCTGTTATTTATTTTAAATGGACTTTGTAGAACCCCCCCCCCCACCCATTTAAATATTTGCTTTTACAGGCAAAGGGGATTTGAAGTAATTATTTTACTTGTCCCCAGTCAGTCATGGCAGATGGCCGCTCACACTGAAGCATGTTCTGCTGGAGGTTTTGTCCTGTTAAAAGGGAGTTTTCCTTTCCACTGTCGCTACATGCATGCTCAGTATGAGAGATTGCTGTAAAGTCAATAATACGATGTAAGCAATTGTCTACTGTCGCTATGCGCTCGTCCAGAAGTGAAGTCAATGACTCTATGCAATCTGATGGGTTTCCTTAGACAGAAAATTTTTTTAACCAATTGAATAATAAACTAAACATGACTGCATTGTTTAATAACTAAGCTCAACTGGAATGTATATAAGATTGGATTTACCTGACTTTTTTTTCTTTTTTCAAAATGCCTTGAGGTGACATGCTGTGAACTGGTGCTATATAAATAAACTAAATTGGACTGAACTGAATTTTAGTTGGGTTTTATTTATAACCCAATTGATTTTACTGTATTTGAAGATTTTCAATGATTATTGGACTGTTTTAAATAAACTATTGTTTGGTGCACTGACATTTTATTGTTAGGAAAAATGTTAAAAATGAGTGAGAAACAAAAAAAGATTGAAATTGTCAGGCAATAGCTTTACACACTGTTGCTTGAATATCTGCCAGAAAATCTCTGATGCTGCACCTCTAATAAAAATAGAAAATAAAAGTAATTAGCTTTATTAAAGTAATTTCTTATCTTTAGAATTTGCACCTTGATAAATCAGGCTGTTTTTACTTGGCTGACTACAAGATACAAGTTATCTGGTTAATAACTTTAGGTACATTCAACAGTTCATATATTGTTGCTTTTTACACATTGTATTTTAGTAAATGTATATCCTGCGTAAAAAGAACATATGCACATCTGGCCTCACCACTCTTACCACAACCAGAAATGCGACAGCATGCCAATAGATGTTTAAAAAACAGATGTCCACTCACCCTGTGAACACCAGACACAGTAAGGTGCAGATGAGAATGAACACCTGGTTGAACATTGCAGAGTGTGTCCTCTGGATGGCACGATGGAAGTCATTCTGGGAGCAGAGGAGAAGATTATTGTGCAGATATTTTCTCATGTGCATACTCTGTGTATCATTATATACAAAACCACAGCATTTGGGAAACGGAGCAAAAACAAAATTATTTTTGAAATGGAAACCTTACGGTAGACTCTTTCAGCCTGCAAATGTTTCTGTTTCACACTCACTGAGTAGACAATGATGATTATTTGTACTCCCACATAGTATGATGTTGTTTAGAATGAAGGATAACAGGGTAATTTCCTAAAGAAGCACAACACTAAGCCACACTGTACCCCACATATCAGCAACATTGTGCAATATTACAGTTCTTTATGTGAACAAATCTGCTAAACTTTAAACTACATCAGTTATATGGCAATGCTTATTGGTATTAGTGGATATATTTATCTACTTACTTATTATATGCTTTAAAATCCAACAAATACGCAAACTATGCTGGTGCCTCTCCATTAACATACTGTCCATCTTCATATGAAGCAGCTAATGGGTGATTCTCAGTTGCACCTTGTTAGCATGTTCTGCCTGCCACCTCCTTCCTGCTGGCCCCAGGTTTTACCATCTGCTGACTACAGTTTTGGCATGAAGCTCTCATCCTGTCATGACCTCGTCTGAATCACAGTGATAGCACATATCACACTGGTTAGATGTGGTCTAACTCCTTTAAAAGTCTTCAGGCAGTTACTCTCCTCTTGTCAAAATAAGACTGATCCAACATCTTTCCAGTTTTGCAGATTTTTTTCCTTTTTGTGGCATGCCTTTATGGTAATATATGCATAATATACACGGAGAAAAAAATAATGCCTTCTCTGCTGCAGAAAACAACTTCAACACTTTTAGGTAGTCGTGACTGCATTTTTTTCTCCAAGCACATCAGCCGACTGAAGCTGAATAAGTCACTGGTTTAAGCTTTAAAGGCCAACTAATTACACAGCACACTAATATATCAGAGAACCCAGAGTTGCTGATCACAGTTTTACATGAATGCCATCAGTATTACTGCCTTCAACAAGATGCACTGCCTTGTGAACAGATTAGATGTATTTACAACATGCAAGATGACAACTAACCTGAGAGGAAGGAACAAGCTCATCCAATTAAATTCTGTTTAATAGAACTGTGTGAAAACCAACAGCCTCCACAGCTAATGATGTTAATCAGCTTTAATACAGCTGCTAGGAGGGTAATGGTCCATCAAAACCTGCAGAAGTACAAGCTGTATGAACTTAAGATTCTATAATTATACCATGACTAATGTATTTTAGGTGTCCATCACATTTTAAATCAGGTTTAGACTGGAAGAATGTAGGTCTGGTGTTGTGATAACAGAACAAGATGATACTTTAAAGAGGTATGGTAGTCATGATAAGACACAAAACCACTCATGAAAGGCTGAGTTTTTGAATACAGGTATACTATGATTTATCATCGATCAGTAAGATTTTGATTTAATTGTAAAACAACGTTTACTAAACAAAGACTTGAAGGGATTTAATTGTTTATTCTTCTACACTGCATAACATTATGCATCGTAAATTCAGTGTTGAAGTGATAAGGTGTTGCACACACCAAATCTCCAACATAAAGAGAAATATTAAAACTGACATATCTAAATGATGTACTTTGAGAACCTTAATAACTACAATAATGAGTTTATATACATGTGTCAAAATCATTTGTGAAAAAAATACTCCTCTTGTTAACCTGGACCAGAAGTGGGGTCAGCTCTTTTCACCTGCAGGGATCTTGGAGGCATCACAACAAAAATGATAACAATTAAAACCTTTTTTGAAGGTACTGGACACAGGTGGGGATTTGGGAAAAAGACATACAGGAACATCCAGAACTTTATGGGCAGTAAGTCCAAAAACCAGGCTCTATGGTGGTTGGCTAACAGCCATTGCAGGTGCATCGTAGTAAATTAGAATATTATCGAAAAGTTAAATTATTTCAGTATGTCAATTCACAAAGTAAAGGTACATTTCAATTGTTTACATGTGTTTATTTCTGTTAATTTTGGTTAATATAGGTTGAAATAATTTAAATTCCCAGAAACACAAGACCAAAAAGATTTTTGTTAATATATTTTCATCTGACTGAAAATCATGTGCAACAATGTCTCTAAAAGGTGGCTTCAAATGTGTTTGCAGGAAAAATAAAAGTAAATAGCTCTATTTATCACTTGTATCTTTGATGACAGAACATCCGAAAAGTTTAACAGTGTCACATTTAAAATATCTTAGACTTAGGTATACTTATTCTCAGGTATACATAAGGTAACAAAACCTGAACAATTTGTTTTCACTGCCTACAAAAACTTCTTTTGTTCATATTTATGTTAATACCTTTCACAGGTATAAAAAGGTAGTGTTTACAGCTAATAGGTACAGAATCTTGTACTGGAAAATGGACTTACGATCATGTTCTCCAGCGCACCTTTGGCAAGCCAGCAGTTAAGAAACACGGGGACGAATATGTTTCTTAACGGAGCCCAGAATATCTTAAATAAGTAAAAAGTAGACAAGCAAAATAGTTAAACATATATTGGTTGAGTCGTATTCCCTGCAGACTGTAGAGAATCAGAAATGAACAAACAGAAGCTTAGGACACATTGATTTGAACCACTCCACAATATAACAAAAAAAAAAGAAAAGAAAAAAAAGAAGAGAAAACTATCTTTGGTAAGACTTAAAACTCACTAAAGTTTAACAGCATCCCTTATGGCTGACTTCATATTTAACACACAGAATTTACTTTTACCTTATTCAACTGAATATTTCATTTAAATAAAGAAACAAAATTGGCACTGACAAAAAGATGGTGCCCTTAACATAAGCATTTTGTGGCAGCACCTTTTGCAGCAGTTACTGCCAACAAGCGATGTAGTTTACAGTGAGATGTCTACATTTAACAACAGGTCAAATGTAGACAGGTCTCACTCTTTCATAGCAAACTGCCCAATCTATGTCAGATTTTAAGGGTAGCGTCATCACATTGATTTTCAGATCCTTCCATAGATGTTCCATCATATTAATGTCTAGACTCATGAAGAGCCATTGAAGAATAGTTCAATTTGTTTTTGGCTTTTTTGTCAGTAGTTATTGAGTTCTTTAATTGTTTTGGGTCATTATCTTGTTTTAGGACCCATGACCTGCCACTGAGGCTGAGCTTCCTGACACTCGGTGGTATGTTTCACTCCAGGATGTCTTGGCAATCTTGGAACTTCATTGTGCACAGATTTAAGGCTCCCTGTGTCAGAAGCAGCAAATTAGCACTTAATACAAAATCAGGGAACACACATATTTCCAAGTAGGTATAGCATTATCTTCCTTAAAAGCTTTATTTATTGCCTCTTCAGTACAAAATATATTCTCCCAGATTCTTTATAGGGCAGAAACTGCAATTTGGCTTTTCTGTAGATACCATCCTTGTCTTCTTCCATGGAGCCTTTATTTTAAACAGATATCTCTTCTGAGCTCCTCTGGAGACTCTTCACTTTCCTCTCTCTGGTGCATATTCAGAGTGGCACCCATGATGCCAAGCTGCACAGGACTGAATTCCATTTAAATGGGCTGGATGGATTATGAAAGGCTTGCAGGAGGCCCCTGTGATACTAATTTGAGTTTAACACTTTGAAACATTATGTTACTAACATTAGAATACCTTTCAATTTGGAAATTTGAAAACACACACACTGTTCTGCAGAATAAATAAAGTGGAGGATAGCTAAATGAATTACTCACTGTGATTATAAATGGTACCGTATTAATCATCTCCAATATGAAGGATATCTGAAAGATCTGCTCCCAAATGTTCCCCTAGAATGGAAATATATGGAAAATGATTGAACATACTGTTACAAGAGTTGGTAAAATAAATATTGAATAAAGGAGGTGAGATTTTACAGTATGTTGTACAACAAGAGAAAGAACAACAGAGGGTCCATCCATCAATATCTTATCTTTTATGATGTACAGAAAATTGCTCTTTCTGCTGTTTAAACATTTAATTATTAGTATTTTAATAACATGCTGAGTTATGTATAGTTAATATCACTCTGAATAAGTCAAATTACAAACATATTAAAGCAGCCAAGGTACACACACTGTTAACCTAACAAAACATCAGTAAGCAGTGAAATTCAACATTACATCTGAAAATGATGACACAATGAGCTAACAGGATCGCATGCTGATCACATGCAGCGAATGAAGCTGTGGTTTAGTTTTATTGGTGAAGGAACAAATAAAACGCTTGGGTCCACAAAATATTTAAGGCTTCAATTTAACGCCAGCTAAGAACAACACAATATTTTGAAGCTATTTCATAAAAACTAAATGCTTCCTAATCCCCCCACAACTCACTGAGGTAAGAAGAATATGACATGGTTGAAAATAAAAAGGATTAACTAAGTATCAAGCACATATGTTTCACCGGATTACCACAAGGGCAGAAGTTTAAACCAATTGTACAAGGTGTTTACAATCCTCGGGGTAGAGTGAAGCTGTCAGGAAGCTGTTTTAACAAAGTTTTAGACGTAGATGAACTATGTTATACAGTGCCTTTCCACAGTTCTCATACCTTTGAACTTGCTCATATTTTGTAATCTTACAAACCACAAACTTCTGTGTATATCAGTAAGATTTATGAGTTAGACCAACACAAATTACTCCATAATGCTCAACTGCAAAGAAAACAGTACATAATTATCAAAATTCTTAATAAATAAAACATATGAGTGTGGTATGAATTTGTATTCAGTGTCCAAGAGTCTATACTCTGCATCTACCAGCTTTTCTTATATAGAGATGTTTTTTTTTGTTTTTTTTTTACTAATTCTTCTTTGCAAAATAACTTAAGCTAATTCAGACTGGATGGAAAGCATCTGTGAACATCAATTTTGAAGTCTTGTCCCAGATTTTGAATTGCATATACATCTGTAACACAAACTACATACACTTTGATCAAAACAGATTTATTGTCTCTCTGGCTAAATGTTTAGGGTTGTTGTGCTGCTGGAAGTTGGACCTATGTTTCAAATCTGCAGCCTTTGGAGCCAAAAAGGTTTTCTTCCAGGACTGACCTGCATCTTTCTTCCAATCAACTCCGACCAGCTTCCCTACCTGTACTAAAGAAAAACCTCTCCTCATCATGATGCTCCCTATAACGTTTCACTGTGGAGATGATGTGTTCAAGGTGATGTGCACTGTATATGCCAAAAGCATCCTATTCCACATTTTTGCTGTTTTTGCTGTTTCCCTATATGGCTTGTGGCTCATTGGCTTTCTTCTTGCCACTTTTCCATTAAGTCCAAATCTGTGTTGTGCACACATCCCTCCAATTCTTCCAGAGTTTCAATGGGCCTCTAATTAATGGTCTTCTTACCATTAAGGAGTTAGTTTGAACAGCAAGAATTACCATCTTATCACTGGTAGTTATGTTGTTGTGTCTTACTGCTTTCCATTTTTCGATAATAGAATCAACATTTTAATTCCAAACCTTTACCTCTTACTTGTCTTGTGTGTTTCTTGGTCTTCATGATGTTGTTTGTTTTCCAATGTCGTCTAATAAACCAACTAATGAAGCAACTTCTGAAACCAATTGGTTGTGCTGGATTTTATTTTGGGATATTAGAGTAAATGGGGCTGAATACAAATGCATGCCACACTATTCTGATTGTTTAGTTGCAAAAAGTTATAAAATTATATTATGCTTTTCCTTTTTTCTACAAGGCTTTGTATTTTAAAAAATGTTTTTGTGGCACTAGAGGTCTTTATTTGCAGTGGTCAGACAGGGAATGGGCACAAAGAGAAGGGGGGAAGACATGTAGCTAAGATCCCAAGGTCGGGAACTGAACCCTGGACGGCTGCATCAAGGACTGTATTGCATATGGGGCGCCGGCTCTACCTCCATGCCACATGCCACCCCAAGGCTTTGTATTTCAAATGCAACAAAATCTACTTTACAAGCACCTAAAATCCTGATCTCTTCTCATGCAACCTACACCGTCAATGCAACTACAATTACAAAAGTGCACCTTTACGTCACTTACAAGGTAAACACATACTCCCTAATTCTGTTTCTGGAAAGCAGTTTAAATTGCTTCAAAATAAATTACATTAAATTAAAAAAAAAAAAAATGCACCACAGCTGTTTTTGCCAACTGAATTAATCATTCGAAGCTCCAGACAGTCCTGAACTCTGATCAAAAAGCTGTACGATAATAGAAAAGATGACTGAGAAAAACCTGTGCAGCAAAGCAGTCCCTTACCTTGTAGCTGAGATATGTGATAAGCATAGTCTCCAAGAAACTGATTAAGGCCACTGTCACCTGCAGCATAGGGGGAGAAGAAGATGAATGAACCTGGCATCTGCTGACTCATCTCTTCAGGCTTCTTAGCTTTCACTGAGGAAATACGGTGGGCTATGGTTTTGTCTGATAAACGACAGTCAGGTTTTAGGGTTGAATTACACGTTGTGATTCAGCTCTTGGAGTGCAATTTGATTTATCCTCACTTTTACAGCATTGCCAACAGCCTCACCTGTATTGCCCACATAGGCTCACGTCTGTACACCCAGAAAATCAGGTTCCTGCAGAAAAAACAACAATAAAAAACAAACAAACAAAAACATGAAGTTTTCTCTCAAAGTTCTTTGCAACTGAGACACAAATAAAGTAAATCACATTTTGCCTTCAGCATACCATTTGATTTCTGGTGCCTCTGTAGTATTCAGTGAACTGTTGTTTCGAGATGTACTGGAAAAAAATACATAAAAAATTCAGTAAGGGAAAGACAAAACCAGGATCAAAGTTGGTAACAAATAAACTCAGGAGCAGACACATTTTGGAGAAAGTCAACCCATATTTATAAAATATTTATGAGCTAAACAAATTGGATGCAAAAAATAAGGGAAAAAAGCTGAAAAAAGCTGGGAGGTAAGTTTGGCACAACAGAAGATGTTGAGCTTCTTGCATTTGAAAAACAGCTCAGGGAATTAATCTTTTCTTCCAGTTTGGGTAGTCAGATATTTTGGAAAATAATTTTCTTTGTAATTAATTTACTAAATCTTTCACTGAGATGCACCTATCTAGCAGAAACCTATTTTTTTGGAATCACTGTCAAGGAAAGACACTGTTCTGTCTTCCAGGAGGAAACATTCATGCTTGTATTTGTTTGTCTATGACTGAATCAGCCTGTATGCATGTTAGTACAAGGTGTGTTCAGTTTAAATTAAACCCATAAAATATCATCATGCATAGAAATAGTAGAACTTGGACAAAACTTTTCAATTTACAAATGATTTGATGGAAGAATTCATTATACATATATAAAGATCACAAGGTAAAACCCTCATATATTTCAAATAAATTATACATTTCTCTGTGACTGTTCACACAGATGACAGAATTAATTATTGGGAATTCTCAAAAATGTATTATTACAAAATGTATTACTGAGGACTGTACTGCTTTCTTAAACTGAGAAAAATTAATAGGCGAAGCAGAAACTGCGGATTATGAACCTCACCAATTGTTACCGTTGTTTTCCGTGGGGTTATCCAAGCTGACTCTCAGAATGTAGAGGGCACAGGTGAGAATCTTCAATGCAAAGTTGAACAAACGAATTCTTAGGCCTGTGGAGCAGCAAAAACAAACATCAAGTCCTAATTGATATACTAGTTTATACTAGCTTACCTTCAGCAGACTTCGTGGTTGTCCCTACTGTTCTTATAGAAATTATAAAAAAGGACAGAGGATTTCTGGTGAGAGATTGTGCAAAGAGGAATGGTCAAATACTCCCCAGATATATGCTCCAAATTTTATCAAATGTTATAGGAAAAATCCTGTCCTATTGAAAAAAGTATTGGCAAAAAGGGTGCTACTGGTATTTATGTGATCCCCTCTGATGAATAAACATGCGCCAGTGAAAAGATTTAACAATCTTCAGTGTGAGATTATGTTGCTACAGTCAAAATGATTTCATACCACTCATACTTACCACTGATTCCTGTAAATGTGGCTGCCACTGTTTTTATTTTTGTATTTTTGCAGACAATACAATATGGCAAAAAAACTTGCTTTTTGGAAATTTCTTTTTTATATTCTTTGCCTATAACTCAAAAGAAAAAAGAATACCCCGGCACTCTCTCTCAAATTACGTTCCATGACAATAGAGGTATAGGGCACACTGTAGGCATATAAGGTAAGAAAGATGGGTTTGAAAATTACACAAATATTCTCTAAATGCATAATACCTTTTATGGAGTAAAAATTATCTGCTTGAATAAACCATCACATATCTTTCAATAAATGCACCCAAAACCACCACTGCCTGGTGTTGCTTAAAGCTGAAACTAGGTGCAGATGTGCAGTTTATCCATGGGGTGGTGCTAGCTGCAATAACACATTTAAATCAACCTCAGCAACAGCTACTGAATTTGTCCTGATGGATGATGCCTGCATCAATGTTTAACAGCTTAAAACTAAACATGACCATCAACCAGACGTAGCTCTGTAGTTGGACTCTGTTGTGTTATGTTGCTAACTTTGGTGGCTTAAAGAGAACAGCAAGTTGGGAAAAAGCCAGCAGAGCCATGAAGATATGTTAATGGTTAATGGCTTGTTCTGCTGGAGACTTCCTATTGTGCACATTTTCACAGCTAGATGCAAATGAATAAGTTGCAGAGACAAGACACCAAAGTGTTGGTGTGTGGTTGCTTTAACAGATACTGAGGCAGTGTCTGTGCTCTAATGAGAGAAACACAGCAGCTCAAATTCTTCTCAGTAAATGGACCATACTCTTCTGTATATCAGACCACAAAATGCAGTCAAAACAAGAAATAAACAAGGTAGCATATATAATACTAATACCCTAACTGAAACAGTAACTTGATAGGCATCACTGACTTCAATTTCCTTTTGACGCCATTATTTGTTCATTTAGCTTTGAGCATATCATGTAGTAATGATCATACCATTTTCATTACAAGATGAGTGGAGAGGGCTAATGCTTCCTGCTTTCTATACTTACTTGACCTTTGGTTTTTGATGAAGAAAAGCTTCAGCCTCTCCTTGAAGGTGTTTTCATTCACATAGAACTCTACCTGCACTCTGTGGGAAGAAGAACAATGAAATCTCAGTTTAAACATGCACTGCCAAGCCTGTTGACTCCATGTGAAAGCAAACAAACTGCCCCCCAAAAGGTATGATGTATCAGGAAAAACAAGGTTTTTATTTACTATATGTTGTGTATACAGATTTAATACCAATAATAATACTACTAATAATAATACCAATATTTAAACATGAAACAAATTGGTTAAAATGTTTTAGACTTGTTCTAACTTTCTGAGATTAGCAGACCTTAAAATATATTACTTATAGACCTTACAACAATCTTACTTTCAACACAAAGAATACATATCACTAAATACTGTATTTTTTTTTTTTTTTTTTTTTTAGCAATTTTTTTTGTCATGGCAAGAAAAAATATCAATAACATTTATGATTCAATCCAAACATAATGATGGTGTCATGTTTAAAAAATGCAACAAAGGCATTAAATCCCAGTGTAAGCCTCTGTGACATCTCAAACAGTTGAAACATCCGTGACTTGAGCATACACTTTATGTAACATTAGTTCCTCCTTTCTAATGGACGCTACAGTACAAATATTGACCCCGTTTTACCCAAAAACAACGTTCCAATAACAGTGTACTTACCTTGATGTATATGTTTAATCCAAAAACATGATGCATATTGAGTTCAAAGTGAGGTAATGGTTTTAGATTTCTTTACTGAAACATTATTCCAGCCCGTGAAGCTTAAGCATACATCTACAAACAGGACTTAATCACACCAATTTGCTCTGAATAATTAATGCATGCTTATACGATCCAATTGTATCACCTGAAATATATTTACACTATCACTATCCTCATGATCTAGGCTAATTTTGGGACATAAATAAATGAGAACACAAGAGCCTAGTTCATATTAAGCACTAACATAAAAGTTTGAATTAATAATAATTAATTAAAAATCCTCCTCCTGCACATGAAGCTTTCTCAAAGCTGCATCACAAATGACAGACATTCAACTCTACATACTTTATGTACTTAAAAAGATTTAGGCGTGGGGGATCTTGACCAAACAATCATTTAAGGAGGACTGGTGACGTAGCTAGAGAACCGTGGGCAGGTTAGATAATTGCAGGTAATGAGGCAGCCCTATTGTTCGTTTCTTTAAGGCAGGGAGCTTGTTGTCACTAATGAGTACGGAGGGGAAGTAATAATGGTCACACAGGGGCTTCTTGGAGCCGTCCACATTGTATGAAAAGATGAATACAGGGTAGAAAATAGACAGTGGAGCTGAGGATCAAACAACCAGCTAATTATTATGGGAGGTGCCCAGAGAGTGTGTGTGTGAACGGGAAATATATGCACAAAAAAATAATGAGATATGACAAATTTACCAGATTTTCCCCTCCCCCTCTCCCAGCTTTATTGCCATAGAGACAACTAACTGCAGGAAATGTCCATGTCCGTGTTATGCTCTCTCAGCATTAGGAAATTAAAAGAGATGCATGCAGAAAACAACTATTTTTGTCTAGAAACCCCATCTAACTCCAATTCCTATGAATTCTATAAATCCAAACAAATTTATATTTGTCTGTTATTTGTTATTTAATTATATCAACTGAAAGGCAGGGAAAGAATTAATGAAGGTAGCAGAGGATATATGTTTACCCAACTTGCCTGCATAACCGTGACACTGATATAAACTGTGTGTTACAACTAATTCTGACAGTGTTATTTGGATTATTGCTGTGCATGTTCATTGTGTTGGTGCAGAAAATGAATTTCTTAACATAATGAATTACAATTTTTAGTTGTCAAAGATAAAATGTTTGTCGTGAAAGAATCAGAAGGAATATTTCTGACCTGAGCTTGAATTGGTGTCAGAGATCACTGACAATCAATTTAGCATTCTAACAACCAAAGACAACCTTTGATAAATATCAAGCGGTGTCTGACGTTTAGTCTGATACAACAAGCTTTGTCTTTTTGTTCTCTTCATTTCCAGTCATAAGGTCTTGCACAATGACCTTCCTTTCCCCATGCTCCTTTCTCTCTTTTCAGACTCAGAATCTAAAAACAGTAGTGTTCAGGAAATGCTCTCTTTCCTACACACAACTGAACTGATATCTGTTGATTGCTTGTGACACAATTCTGATGCAGCAGCAGGAAACTATACAGGGGGGCATCTATTGGATCTTGCAACATATTTTTTTTGCAGGATCACAGTTACTGAACTTAAGAATACGGACTCTAAACTTTTGGAAATATTTCTTTCTCAAATAAAGAAATATTCCCTAACATAAATGTTCTGGGTATTTTTGCTCCTGCTCTGTCTGCTCAATCCAAAGTTGGTCGCAGCAGATGGTGGCTCATACTGTTCCTGGTTCTGCTGGAGATTTTTTTCCTGATTAAAGGAAGATGTTTGTTATTTCTCTACATGCTTGCTCATGATGCTTTCTCAATAAATTAAGTCCTTGGCCACTTTTCCTTTTATTACTTTTCAACAATTGCCATTATATTATCAACTAACTTTAACCGTATTAGTATTGTATTAGTATTCAGATTTGACTTTATTTAATTGTATGTGAATTTATTATAATTGGATTGTATTAACATGAAGAGAATTGACTGGATTATATACTTCTATATAATTGAATATGGATTAAACCTGTTTGTCTTATAAAGTGCCTTGAAATAATATTTGTTGTTCTGCACTTTCTAACTTTTCAATGGAATATAGCTGTATGGAAAATCCTATGCTGGATGCTTTGAGGTTGCTAAAACGTATTGCACAGTTACTGTTGCAACACTGAAGCTCTGATGTTAAGAAAGTAAAACAAAAATGTTGTCCTGCAAAGCTATTGATGTACAAACATTTTAAATACAGTGTTTTCTTTAAATGCGCTGAAGCTTATGAGTTTAAACTATTTTGTCATGGAAGTTATTTGTAAATGAACAGGCCAATTAGCTTGAGTGTACAGCAATAGAGCTTCCTGGTTTTACAAACTGAGATGACTTTGACACCTGAGTATTACAGCTAAGACACCATCAAAACCCAACTGAAAGCATTTTTGTGTGCATCGAGTGAACCACGTAACATTGCATTGATTTGACTTTATTTGTATTATGATACCTTGAATTTCAATGATGCCTTAGTTATCAATTCTTTGTTAGAAGTGAAGTATTTAAAGTCACATTTTAAGTCAAGTTAGGCTACTTGAAAGACTTTTGTGGAAACCTTTGACGTGGATTCAGTTGGGGACAATTGTACAGTAAAACTGGTAAATCTAAGCTACTCACTGGATTTTGCCACAGAATTTGGAAGGATTGCAATAAGATCCATACAATATTATTAATTTATCTGAGTTAAAGCTGTAATAACTTTAAAGAGTCTTAATTTACAATTTGACAAAACATTTAGTTCAAAAACTTTGAACTCTCTATCAACATCAGACCTGTCATTATCCACAAATCTGAAATCCTGCATTATTACAGTTTCAGATTTTCAGGACATAACTAAAAGGAAATTAGTCGAAATCAAACAGACAGACCCTAGCGTGGGTGTATTTGTTCACATAATAGGCACTAGAACACAGACAATGACAAAACACCCTTCCAGGCACAGTGCCTTTTATTGTGTTTACAAGTACTGCACTTCAGACTAAGGCAACAAATATCATTAGGCAACTGCCCGCAACTAAAGAACCACAGCAATACCATTTAAGTACTCACTGTCTTTTCTGCAGGAAATCTAAAATCTGCAAACCATCACTTGCCATGCAGGGACACCAGTCACACTGTCAAATATAAACAGAAGCTGGGTGCACATTTAAGAAGTCAGACAGCATCTGCAGCAGGGTGAAGAAATAGCCCCTTTACTTCCCTACATTGTAACAATGCCGAGCCTGGTCAAGGATGTTCACACAGAGTTGTAATATATACATCATGGGACCTTGTGCAACTATTTTACAAGTCTATGTGGTATGTGGAGTTTCACATTAATTAAGAAGCCATTAAAATAACGGATTAAAGAAATAAAGCACAATTGTAAAGAGATGTGCCAAATTCTAATGTGCAAATGTACACATAAAAAAAAAAACAAGTATCTAAATTCTACAGAATTATCTTAAAGAGTAACTAAACCCCAAATCAACTTTTTTGCAGATAAGGTGTATAAATTGGGCCTTAAGGGTGCTATCTTTATGTTACTGTGCAAATTATGACATTTTTGTGTAAACTTGTTTAATTCTGCAATATTTGGCTTATAACCATCTTAGTGCTGCCCTCTTTGGGTTGAAGAGTGGCTAAATAAGTCCAATTTTCTTGCTGGTTACTAACAGTACAGCTTGGTTGACAGCCCCTGATCAGGTATTAAACCATTACATTCAGACACACCCCCATGGTAACTTAGTAGGTAGAATTGTGAGCACTGAAACCACTGACAGATAACATTTTTCAGGTTTGCACAAGTGTGATTCATTTACAATTTGGACATGACGTGGAATGGGTCTCCTTTCTACTGACTACAGACAACTATAAGATTGACTTGAGTGCTTAGAAAGTGTGAGGGGATCACTGTAACACTCGCTGCTCGCTCTGGACAGTTACTGCAGAGCAATCAGTGCTTTGCATGTTGTCGCCAAAGTTTCCAATAACACAGACATAAGTCGCTAGATTTGTCACTAGTCGCATTTTTGACAAAAAGTCCCTAGAGGGATCTGAGAAGTTGCTAAATACAGCAACAAAATTACTAAGTTGGCAAAAGTGCTTTCCCTCGTCCTGACCACACCCCTGCTTTAGCCCCTCTGCTCATCCCCACACTTTGCTGTCACCCTCAGTGTCTCTTGAAACTGCCCTCTTTGGTGGAATTTTTCAAAATTTGTCTGGGGGTGGGGTTATGCTTTCACATCAGATCTAGTTCCACATTAAATTAATGCACCCTTGTCTGAGGCAACCATGTCGGTTTTATAAATAAGAATTAAACTAAAGAAAACGTTGACTGTTCCCAGGTGCTCTGTGAAATGTGGAAATATTTGTAAGGGTACTGCAGCATCAAATTCAGGACAGCAGAAGCACTAGCTACTCATCACTTAAAGGTTATATTATAATGAAAAAAATATCTGCGTAAAAGCAGAGGCACACATTAAAGTGGGGATTTTGCATCCTCTGAGTACTTTTACTTTGTACATTTACACGCACAAACATTAACCCCAGTTCACATCGCTTTTAAACAGATAAGTTACCATAAACACTGACTGAGATTTTTCAGCACAAGAAATATAATTTGAGTAAGTCAGGGTAAAGTGACTGTCCCATACGTTGGAAGCTTGTCATTTTAAACCCAAGCCTTATTGCAAGAGGATGTCATTAATTAAGACATACACTCTTCTACTTAAAAAGGGCTGCATGTAAATGGACTTAATTTATACAGCACCTTTCCATTCATATTGACCACTCACAGCTTACACTACACACACATTCATCCATTCCCACTAACATTTATACACCAGCAACTTGGAGTTAAATACCTTGCCCAAGAGCACGTTGACATCTGACAGGACGCTATTCGAACCTACAGCCAAGACAACTACTCCAACTGCTGAGTCACAATCACATGCACTAAAGTACAAAATGCTTATCATCTACTTGGAGTCTGTTCGATAGTGACTACACATTATAAACCACTTATGAGAATCTTAACAATCTTCATATAAAATGCATTATATGAAGGTAAAACATTTACAGAGATGACAAATATAAAACATATAACGTAATTTCTGGCCAATTAGGTGGTTTGATAGAAGCAACTAATTGGATTATAGGTTGTGATAAGACCCAGCCTTGGGTTTCTGAAACAGCAAATGGACACAAAAACACAATTTTCTTAATGGGACATAGCTTGTGAAACCACAACCTGAATATAATTTATTTAACAATATTTGTTTCGGGCTTACTCTGATACCTCTCACAAAACAAACAGCTGAAAATCCACCATCACTTTGAGAGGTATCTGACCTAAAAGCTTCATGGATCCAAGAATATAATGCTTGAACATGAAAACTGAAAGCAGTGGCATTGTTGCTATGTACTGCTTCCTTTGAGGAGAAGCTAAAACTTTTTAATAATGAGCTGAGGGGTTAAGCCCAATAGTCATTACTGTACAAAAATAGTTGAAAATACTTTAGGACAAAAATGGGCTGAAACGAATTTGAAAAATGTATAATCAATCCATAACCCTCGTGTCAGTTAAAATGAAATTATCAGCTACACAGGTGCTACAGGTATCTTGAAGAATAAATGAAACATAACATAAATGAAACATGAAAGATCATGAAAAGTGCTGTTGAAAGGCCAAAAAAAGGTTGTGTGAAAATGTTGTTCCTAATAGGGTCACCCTTAATATTAATATAAGAAATGACAACCTACCCATAGAACGTATGCCTTATGCCCCCTTCTCAGTGGACATAGAATGCAACACGGCATTGCAAATCAGTCAGAATGTGGGGAAGTGGGGGGTGCTTTTGAAGACTCTTGCAAAGATCCTCTGGAGTGCATCAAGAACACAGTTTCCACTGAATGAGATTGAGCACAAGAGTTCCTTGAGTGTTTTAGGCAAGTGAGAAAATGTCTGTGGTGAGGAATGGGATTGGAGAGTGATGGTTCATTTCCAGGTGGCAGTATATCCAGTATCTGGATGCTGCTTGGCAAAGCATGTTAGCAGCAATGGTAACTTATCCATGATGTGTGGTCCAGGTGCACCTGCATGGTTTGGTCATAAGAGAATCTGAAGCTGAAGTCATGCCAAAACTACAACCCGATCATGCCCATGGCAGGCAGGCAGCACTCCAGGTAAGTTAATTTCACATTCTTTGCGACACATCTGCAAAGTCCATTGCATCCAGCAGCTGCTCTAGTTGCAACCAAAAGCATCTCATTGAGAGACTGCAAACAACTCACAATCTCCGTACCAATAAACAGTTTAAAAATCAGGCTCATTGCAAATTGAGATTGGTTTACACTTGGCCACATGGAACAGGGTTGCCCACAGCTCCAAATTGTGCAAGTAGGTTAGTTGTCTGTCAGCAGCTTAGGTAAGTTGTGAGTGTTTCAAGCTGCAGTTCTAATGCAAAGTGTATTTGTCACACTGTCAAAGAGAAAGTCCAGTATCACATTCAGCAATTCAGAGGGTTTAGGAGGACAAGAATGAAGAGCAAAGAAATAAAATGTTACAACAGCCTCAGCACAACTTCCATCTTTAGATTTTCACAACTTCCGTCTTCAGATTTTGTGTGAATGATTTTTTCTGACTGCACTGGTGAGAAGTACAGCATTTTGTTCCAGATTAAATTTATTGCACAAACTGAGAACAGATTAGCCACAGTCCTGTGAGGTTTGAATGGTCCTGGAGGTCAAACAGACTTTATGATGGTGTTAATCTAGTGTGAAGCAGAGTTTAGAATCAAATTCCTCAAAGGGCAATGTTGAAACAATTTAGACACCACTTTCTAATCCTTCTGGCAATTAAGAGGAAAGTAAAATGCCCATCATTTTCGATGATGAGAAGAGAAAAAAACTCCTTCTGATCAGACAATACATCTTAAAAACATTTTCTGCTACTACAGGGAATACTTCAAGGTTATGTAAGGTGTTGCGTAACAAATGATAAACTACTGCATCAGGAAAACAATTACCAGCACCTGACTGTGCTGCTAATGCTGTTAATCTCTGTTCTTGGAACTGGAATGCTGAGGTATGATGCCTTGAATTAAATGATTCTTACTATGAAATAAGGAACATCTTTTGCAGTGCGCAAGTTTTATATTATGCCAAATGTAATAGGCTTGCATGGCTAAATTTATATTAGGATAATTAAAACAAAAGAGGTTAATAATAACCAAGCAAATGCTAAAGCATTGAATGCTGACCTGTTTTACAGTTTATCTTCTCCAATCTCAATGTAATTTTCAACACTAACACATCACTGCACCCAAAATCTGGGTGTAGCAATGGACTCGGACCTGAACCTTCAGAGACACACAAACACAGTTAAAAAGTCAGCCTTCTATCACCTGAAGAACATTTCCAGGATTAATGGACGAATGTCTCAACAAGATGTAGAGAAACTCATCCATATGTTTATCTTTAGTTGCATTGATTACTGCAACAGTGTCTTAGCAGGTCTGCCTAAAAAAATCAATCAGACAGCTGCTGCTGATCCAAAATGCTGCTGCTCGTGTTCTCATTAAGACCAAGAAAATAGAGCACATCACCCCAGTTCTAAAGTCCTTACAATGGCTCCCTGTAGCTCAGAGAATAGACTTCAAAATACTTTTGTTAGTTTATAAATCACTGAATGGCCTAGCACCAAAATAGATTAAAGACCTGTTGTCGTTCTATCAACCTTCCAGACTACTCAGGTCTTCTGGTTCTGGTCTGCTCTGCATCAGCATTTGAATGTAAATCAGTTAAATAAAGTAAGTGGATCATTGATCAATATTTTTGAACTATATTTGCTTGATGATCCCTATGATTTTGATGCATGGATATTTTCCCGATGATTTTCATGTGTATTTGCTAGATAATTTTTATGATTTTCCTCAATTATTTTGATGGTTTTGATGATTTCCCTGTATACTTGATTGGTGTTTTTATGATGTGAAGCACTTTAAACTGCCTTGCTGCTGAAATGTGCTATACAAATAAACTTAACTACAGCTAATATTGCTCTCAAAAGCAACAAGGAGATATTAAACCTCAGCAGGAGGTTTGCTGTTGAGATCTAATGTCAAAACTTTTCTCATAATGTGCTGATGTTTTATTTCTTATAATGCAGAACATTTTATAATGATTCATTAGGGACACATATCAATGCTGTAGACAGGTGTCCCATCCCATCAAACTAAAAAGGCTGAGATAACTGCAGCTTGTCGTGATTGTGAGCTGAGATGAGGATAATGCTTTTATTTTTAGCCATTCTATTCGTGTGACTGAGGTGTGAGTTTGTCTGAGGCGATGTAAGATGTGAACAGTAAAAAGACGAACCACAAGCTGGAGTCATTTCAGAAAAAAAAAAAAAAATCAGGCCAAGACAATCTGATTGTAGAATTTAAATTTGACTTTGTCCCTATAGTCACAAAAATATAAACATTTAATGTAACATAATAAAAATCTTTATCACAACTGAAAGGGGAACAGCATCAAATTTCAGAATAGATTGTATAATTTTAAGGATTATTCACAAGCCTCCAGTAGGTGATCAGTGGAAGCACTTCAACAGGTGGATGACTTTGTGGTATTTCAGAGCTGGTTGCAGAGCATAAATGCAAACAACAGGTGTGAACCAGTAGGTGGTTTAGTCCAAAAGCTTGTATAAAGTGTTGGTATTTATAGCAGAAAATATGTCTCTGGCTCTGATATTAGACATCTCAGAGCCATGTGATCTAGTAGTATACCAGCTTGACACAGCTTTTGTTATGAGCAGTGTCAAACTGTCACATCTACATACAGTATCTATCCAGACATATATACCACAAGTAGTTGCTAAAAACGCCTACTTTGGAAAACATTTAAAAGTATTCTTTTATATTCACCAAAATTCCTGTTTGCATGTTGACAGAAGGTGCAAAAACAGCAGAAAATATCTGTTTTGCAAAATATCTGTGTTAAGGAGGTCACAGCCTCAGTTATAAGATAACTTTTATGGTAAAAACAAGTTGTTGATAATGTTGATATTTTTGGGACTGAGAAGAAGTCTCTCTGTTGTCTGAAGGAGGAGTTTTAAGAAAAATACTATAATACACTTCAACTGGCTGTACAAGTCACATTACCCCAGGTATGTTTCTGATTGGTCGTCTATCTCTCATGAGGACTCCTTCCCCAGGAAGTAGGCATGTTCAGCGACTGAGACCGAACCTTCAAATCCATGCCAAACCGGGTCAGAAAGGACTGATCAACCTTTCAGATTTGGTTACTTAAATTTTATGTTATTTTTTTTACAGGTTTTAAGTGTGGTATAGCTCAATTCAGACTAAGATAAAGTGCTTTTCCTCCTGTATTGGGGAGGATCTAGTGCTGAAATCCGACGGATCAAGGCTGCTTCCAAATCTCATCTTCCTTTTTTTTTAATCTCCCAAATTTGTTTAAGGATTAAATATCACAATCCTAATTCAACCATAAATCCCCTCTCTTCAGGCTTCTGAAACAGCACCAAACCTTTAATAATTTTTAAGACTTTTTATCAGTTTAGACAATATTTTAAAGGTTAATTTCCTAATAGAAATTTTCTCTCACTAGTGGTTTGTTTATTTGTTAGCCAGATTTATTAGTATCCTTTTTTTAACCAATTAATCGTTATTGCAAGGATATCAGGAAGAACCTGAATAATAAATTTTGTTCTTGATTTCATCAGTGATTAGCGCTCACAGATTCGTGATTTATTTGCTGGTCAGTTTTAATGTGGATTTTAAATTAGTCAAACGGATTAGAGAACATTTAAAGGGTTTACATAATATCTATCTTTACGATCATTTCACAAATTCAGTAAATCCCAACATTATTTGGTTTTGACAAAAAAAGTTAAAATGTTTTTTTAGGTCATGCAGTTGCATACAAATCCAACAATAATGCAGTGTACTCTTTGGAGAAGACTCCTTTCACTTGTTAACATGGTTTATATCATGCACAAGCGGAATCATGGTTGCACAGTTATGACACCGGTGATGCAACTTACAAACAAACAAAATAAAAAGTGTTCAGCCTGTTGGATGTTTTACCCTTTTTAGTACTTTTACAAATCAATCATAACGAACAAATTGAGCTTTTTTGAGAAAAAAGAAAGCTTTAATATCAACGTTAAAACTAATTACAACAAAATAATGACAATTAAAAATATGCAACATAAAAGAAGTGATTGCATAAATATTCATCCTCTTCAAGTCAGTATTTAGTCGATGAACCTTTGGCTCCAATCACAGCACGTACGTCTCAATCAGGCACATCTGGACGCTGCAATTTTACCCCATTTTTAATTGCAAAACTATTCAAGCTCTGTCAGGTTACGTGGGGATCGGCTGTGAACAGCCCTTTTCAAGTCCAGCCACAAATTCTCTGAGACTGAAGACTGGGCTTTGGCTTGGCCACTGCAGACCATCTAGCTTGTCGTCTTTAAAATCATTTCTGTGTAGCTTTAGCTGAATGCTAAATGTATGCTAACTGTTGTCTTGCTGGAAAATAAATGTTGAAGCCGTAGTTCTCTTGCAGATGGAAACAAGTTGTCCTCCAGGATTTCCCTATGTTTTGCTGCATTCATTTTACCTTCTACATTTACAAGCCTTCCAGGACCTCCTGCTGAGAAGCATCCCCACAGCATGATGCTGGATGGTGTGTTTGTAGTGATGTGCAGTGTTTGGTGTCTGCCAAACACAGCGTCTTGTCTGATGGTCAAACAGTTTCATTTTGGTCTCATTAGACCAAAGAACTTTCTTCCTCTTGACCCTGAGGTCTCCCACATGTATTTTTTCAAGCTCTTGATATGAGTTTTCTTCAACAGTGGCTTTCTCATTGCCACTCTCCTCTAAGCTTTAGCTGGTAAAGAACCTGGGAAACAGTTGTTTACAGAGTCTCTCCCATGTCAGGTGCTGAAGCTTGTAACTCCTTCAGTCGAGTCATTGGTGTCCTGGTGGCCTCTCTCACTAGTCTTCTTCTTGCACGGTCACTCAGTTTGGGAGGATAGTCTGATCTTGGCAGATTTACACGTGCAATATTCCTTCCATTTCTTGATGAAGGATTTAACTGAACTCCAGGGGATGTTCAGTGCCTTAGATAATTTTTATATCCATCCCATGACTTATACCTTTCAATAACCTTTTCTCTGATTTGCTTGGAGTGTTGTTTTGTCTTTATGCTGTAATGGTAGCCAGGAATACTCATTAACCAATGAATGTGTCTTTATACTACAATCATTTGAGACACAGCCACTACATCCAGATCTCCATTCGACTCATTGTGAGACTACCAGCACCAAGTGGCTGAATCTGTTGAATTAAGTCAGTCACTTTAAAAAGGGTGAATATTTAAACAATCACTTATTTTATGTTCCATGCTTTTATTTAATTGACATTTTGTAGAAATCAGTAATCACTTTGACATTATAGCATTTTTCATACTCAAATAGACTGGGCAGAACATTTTAGTCAGAGGTGGGAACATCCAAAAAAACCCATAAACACAATGTTGACCCATTTATTTTATACTTTCATTTATTTTATAGAAATACAGAAGCTGTATATCCCACAGCTTTATAAGAGATTGTCAATTTCCCAAAAGTGATTGTAATAGAAATCTACAATCCAGCTAAAAGTGTAGGTAAAACTAGACTAGCTCTAGGTTTTAGTTTCTCCACAAGTTTTACATCTCTGCTCAGATGAATGAGATTTCAAGTCCAGGTGTGAAAAGATTGGCGTGCACATTCAATCAATACATGAAGAGTGTGCAGATCGACACTCAAGCTACCTTTTCACCTTTGATTGTAAAATAATTACATAAAAATTCCACTATGTGCGCCAAAACATTTCCAATATGACTGGTGAAAAGGTAGCAAGATATGAGAAATTTCCATTATTAATGCAAAATCTATCACATTTGTCAATAATTTCAAAACCCAACGTAACTATATAGGTTTTGGTGCAGTCCAGTTCTCACTGCAGACACAATCCATGCCATGCACGCATGATGCTGCCATAAACTTACTGGGCATTGGTTGAGTCCATACTGTACTCCTCTTGATACCTGGACGCAGCACACATGAACACAGACAGGCACATGTTAGGTTGAGTCTGACAAAGCAGGCGAGGGAAGGAAAGTGTAAAAAGGTAGGGGAGAAGACCACTCAGGATCCCACTTCAATTTATTTGTATGTACTTACAGTTGTGAGGAAAACAAAATAAATTCATAACCTTCAGAGAGAATCTCTAAAGCAGTGTGTGCAGTAAAATAGAACATGGCGAGAACTGCTGCAGGAGGGGACTCTCAATACATCAGAATATCATAAAAAGGTTGATTTAAGCAATTCAGTTTAAAATGTTAAATTACATATCTGTTTATTTGGGGTTTTAAATGACTTACTGCTATTGAAAAGCCAGAATTCAGTTTCTCAGAAAACATGAATACAACATATACTCACAAAAAAAATTATTTTCAGTGCAGCCATGTTATGTTACGGCATTGTTACATATACAACACTATACATTCTTAGGGTTGACTTGAGAGTTCTCCAGAAGACAGATACTGACACTCTCCAAAAGGAGGGTAAGCTACAACAGGTCATCTCTAAAAACTTGGTTGTTCAGAGTATAGTACACAATAACTCCAATATTACTAGAAAGTTGAGTGGGAGGAAAAGGTGTGGCTAAAAAAAAGCTTACAACAGTACCTAGAACTGTAAACCAAAAAGTTTGGGGAAGATTAACAAGGCTTGGACTTCAGGTGGAGTCACTGGCCACCAAGTCCCCAACAGTGGGTTTAAACCATTCTTGAACTGTGGATGTCAAAAGTGTCCGACCTGCAATCTTTTCAGTTGAAAGTAAATTTTGCATTTTATTTTAAAATGAATGTCCCAGAGCAGGAGGATTAAAGAACTACAGAATCCAAGTAACCTGAGATCCCGTGTGAAGTTTACACGGTCAGTGATGACTGTAACCTGTTTTATAACAAGTCAAAAATCAGCACAGTCGCCTACCATGAAATTTTACAGCACTTCATGCTTTCTTCTGCTAACAAGCGTTATACAGATCCTGATTAAAATGTCTAGCAGGACTTGGCACCTGCCCATACTGCCAGTAGTATTAATACCTGGTTTAATGGTCATGGTATCACTGTGCCCGACTGGCCACCAAACTGTTCTGACCTGAGCCTTGAAGGGAATATATGGGCTTCTGTTAGGAGGAAGATTAGAAACATCAGCTCCAACAATGCAGACTAATGATGCTGCCCAGGCTTCCTTAACACCTCAGCAGTGCCACGCAACATTGATGCAGTAATTTAAGCAAAATGAGCCTCAACTAAGTATTGAATCCATAAACTTTATATTTCATGGGCATGCTTTTCAGTAGGCAAATATTTATGTATTTTTTTTTATTGGTCTTATGTAATATGCAAATTTTCAGAGAAACTTAATGCTGGACATAACCATCAGGATTTACAGAAATTAAGGCTTGAAACATGTCCTTCTTTGTGTAATAAACATATTTAACATGTTAATTTCCCCTTTTTCAATTGAAAAACTAAAAAAATAAACTCTTTTGATGAAATTCTTATTTGTTGAGATGCCCCTGTATATTAAAAAAATTGTGTTATTTTTTGGAATATAAACAAAACTATAGACTGACAGAGTATTCTACTTAAATTCAGTCAGCTGAACTTTTAATTTGCTCTGTTCATTCAATTTCTGAAACCAATACATTCCCAGCAAGGTTTTACCAAGATCAGTTTCTACAAACCAGCAAAAAATATGGATATTTGGTTGAGATTTTTTTTATGTGGGGTTGAGCTGAAATACAACATTTTTTTCAGACCACAACATATGGAAAAGCCCTACAGTTTACATGTTAAGAGAAATACTTCAGGAACCAAAGGAACTGATAAAAAAAAAAAAAGCAAACCACAGGAGATCAGTAAACACAGCCTCTAGATCACTCTCGTATTATCTTCAAATGAAGGTGGATAAATAAGAATTTTCTAACAATGAGGGAACTGATCAAAAAGTAAAAGACATACCTATATTCATGTAAAGGACTAATTAGTGGACAGAGTTAATTGAAACAGACATAGTGTTTAACTATAATGTTTTATTAGCTTTGGGACAAAAACACTGGTGGTCAGCTACTCTTCAGCTCACAGAAACCAGTCAAAATTTAACTGTAAAAGTCATAGTTGTGTTTTTTTCTGATCTGGAGTCAACAGGTGTGGCTTAAATCTATACTCTGCACACATCAATTTCACATTTCAGTTTCAAAACTGCAATAAAAGTAAAACCAGTAAATAAACATGCAAATAAAATGAAATAACATGGTCCTCTTAGGAATCTTAAAGCCATAGACATTTAATGCATGCAGATTTTTATTCCCTATAAATGATCTCTATAAATCATGGTCAAGAGTGCTAAGTCTTAAAAGGATATGATATATAAAAGATTGATATTTGGCAGCGTATACAGTTGAACTAGGTCTGAAACGTAAATGGAGCATCCCTGCCTTCTAGCTTGAGTGTGACCAAAAGAGCAGAGACTATCTCAGTGATTTTGTCAAGTGTGTTTTGATTTCCATCAACAGTGAATAATTGATACATATTGTGGGGACAATTTGCACAGAAGTTTAAAGGCTTTCAGTGGAAAGCACATTTGAAGAGTTATGTCAATAATGCCTTTGCAATGTAAGCAGCCTCTGAAGCAAATGGATCATTTATCATAATGTAAAAAAAAAAAAAAAAGTTTTAAAAATGACATAAGCAATATAAGATTGAATAGTTATAACCTCATCTTTAAAGAGTTTATAACATAAAGTGTGGGGGAAAGCCATAAAACCTGAAAGACAGATTTATTTAGGAAAAAATTCTAATTTTACAATAAAACAAAAAATGAAAATGTTTATATGGTTCAAAAACATAGCATAGCAAATCATTTAAAAAAGATATACACTCCTGAAAATTTGAAGACCAGTTGAAAAATGGCAAGAATTCACATTTTGCTCTGTTGGACCTTAAGAAGGTTTTATGTAGAGCTTAAAAATGCCAAAAAAAAGACAAAAAAAGAAAAAAAAGAAATGGGGGTAAGACCAACAACAACAAAAAAAATTGTGAGTAGGCAATTTATTGCAAACAACCATTAAACTGAAATGGGCTGTTCATCAGCTGATCAAAAGTTTAAGACCACAGCATTTAAAAGCCCAAATCTTTGCAAAAATGTGGAGTCAATGTAATTTTCTGTCTGGTATCCACACTGTCATGACCTCCTGATGGCAAAGGCAAAAAAGCGTTCTCTCTTTGAACACGGTCAGATTGCTGAGCTGCATAAGCAAGGCCTCTCGCAGCGTGCCATTGCTGCTGAGGTTGGATGCAGTAAGACAATCATTTTAAACTTCCTAAAAGATGCTGAGGGTTATGGAACAAAAAAAGTCAAGTGGTAGACCCCAAAAAATTTCACCGGCCCTGAGATATTTTCTACACGGCATAGTTTGGGAGGGGCTTTTTCCTTCAGTGGAACAATGGCGCTTCAGGTTAGTCAGAGGCATCAACGGCAGTTGGCTGTGTGAAGATGTTGCAGGAGGCATCCCTCATGACTGAAGGCCATCGTCTGTGTAGTAATCACTGGGTTTGTCAACAGGTCAATGTTGCAGTTACAATGCCCGCCTGACAAAGGACTTTTCCAGAGAAATAACATCACTCTTTTGGACCATCCTGCATGTTCCCCTTATCTAAATCCAATTGAGAACATTTGGGGTTGGATGGCAAGGGAAGTTTACAAAAATGGACACCAGCTCCAGTCAGTGGATGACCTCCATGAAGCCATCTTCACCACTTGGAGCAACATTCCCTCTCGCCTCCTGGAAACTCTAGCATCAAGCATGCTGAAACAAAATTTTGAGGTGATTAACAAGAATGGCGCAGCTACTCATTACTGAGTGCTTTTTTGAAACTTTTATTTCTATGTTAGAGGGTTTGGGGAATTTTTTGAGAAATGGTCTTAAATTTTTGATCAGCTGATGAACACCCTATTTCAGTTTAATGGTTATTTCAATTAAAGGCTTACTCAGATTTTTTTTTTGTTTCACTCATATTTCTTCTTTTTCTATTTTGAAACTCCACTCAGAACCTTCTTGAGCTCCAACAGAGCAAAATGTAAATTCTTGCCATTTTTCAAATGGTCTTAAAATTTTGATCAGGAATGTATTTGGAAAAATTGTCTTATCATTAAACTGATACTAAAAACAAAATTCCAATGTGTTACATTGAAAAGGTGTGAAAAATTACTGTTAGACAAGCAAAAAAGTGAGTGAACTACACCAAGACAAACTTTTAAAAATGTCAAAAGAGATGATCCTGTGGGTTTACTTAACTATGCAGTATTGGAATATTTGCCCTTTTGTATATTTTTGGCCCTTCTTCTATCTGGATTTAATTGTTTGGCGACCAGCAAGACAAAAATAAAGCAATCAGGAGGAGATTACTCTGCTTATATCTGAGATATTACATAGCAACAAGAGCATTAGCTCCTCTTTTCTGCTTTAACTGACCATTTGTGGTTATTTGACAGCACTTTGATGTGCAATAAAGCTATTAACAGTGAAGGTAGTTCAGCTGTAAAGAGAAACAGATGCACCCTTAAGCTCTGTTAGCGTGCAGCAACTATGATCAACATGCAAGAAGAGCTTATATCTGATATATACTATGTATTTACTGAACAAGCCAACATATGTAAAGAAAGCGTTACATACTGCAGCAAAATTGTGTCATTCTTACTATAATTAGGATAAAATATATATTTCGAAGAGGTGAAATGATCCTTACCTCCTTCCAAGAAATCTAAAATTACAACAATATGCTGCGCTCCTGAGACAAGTGCAAAAGGACCAGCATTTCCGAAGTATGCCTTCCGCTACTTTTACTGAGAACTGCCTTAAGGGCTGACACACTGAAAGTGGGAGGACCTCACACAAGTACTATCTCCACATCAGTTCACAGGAAGTATTGACTTGTTGTTTTCAGTTTATTTACAGCATCAGAAAGGTTTTCAAAAATTACATTTCCCATACTGCTCCCCAGAGAACTGAAGAGACATCTTAAATTCTTTATTTGAATATAAAATAAGTTTAGCCACAGAAATCTAATATCTTTTGACAATGGAAGTAGTAATATTTTCATTACAGACTGAGATAAACAAATAAGTATCATTATAATTTATTTTTTTCTCTATGAAATGGTGGCAATATTTTATGATCGTGTAAATATTTCAGTAAACATTGTTTTAAATATTGTTTCTCTTTTGTAGCACAGAAAGGACTTGAGTTTTTTCTACAGCTAATTCAATTAATCGTGATGAAGTCTGTAGGAAACAAGTCTGGATTCATTAAGGTAATAACAAAAACTCTTTAGAATTACTAAATATTCCAACTATTAAAAACAAAATAATAATAAAAAGAAAAAAATATATTTCTTTCTTATCTATAGCCTAAGTTCTTGCCAACAACTACAATCCTGACCACAACAGTGGTTGAAATCTGGTTTCCTGGGCAACCAGCCAGATGATACATTAGGTGTTACAGCCTGAGCCATTCAAAGATATTTTGCATTAGATTAGAATCCAAACAGATTTATGCATGGGCGATATTATTCAGTTTCTGAGCTGACTAAGAGTCAGTCTGTTCAGCTTTCAGTGGCTGCTGGTGGAATCACTGGTTTTAATAAAATAGATTTTGATCAGAAACAGATCATCACTTATCACTACAATCCTCTACATCACAGTAGCAACACCAAATCTCATTTTCACTAGTGTTATCCTTGCACATCATTTTGTAATTGCTTATATTATTCATCCTCAAGCAATTTCATCTGTTATATATCTCACAGCTGTCCTTTCCAATTTCATTATCACCACTTCTATTAATGTCATTATCACCACAAGTGATATTAGTATTTACACTATTGATAGTTTTGATTACATTGACAAAAAGCTTTCTTGTATCCCAATGCTTCCTCTTTAAAAGAAAATAGAAAGGGAAACCTGAAAATTTGACAGCTTAAGTTTCAAACCGTGACTCAAAGTGTTTCTTTTCTGTTCACCTGGATGTTCAGAACATTATATATGTCAATTCTCCTAACAAACCGTGACATCCGTTCAGCCCTGCCATCCACAATAAAGAGTCTAAATAAGTGACATTTGCCCCAGGGGGGAACATGGGAATAGCATATTCATTCAATTTCCAAGAGAGCTCTGTCTTCTGCTGAGTAGGAAACATTTCTGCTTACCTCAAATAACAGGGAAAATTTAACTTTTGAATAAAAAAATGGTTAAGTAAGCATTTAGAGAAACTACTGTTTTTTGTTTTTTTTTTTGTTAAAAATTTAGTTTCACAAAAAATAATGACAACGCTACAATTATCTCTGAAACTGATGCGTTAAGGTATTTAAAAGCAAAATGTGCACATGTAAATATGGATGCACCACCAGCTGCAGAGTAGCTTTATTAAACACTGCTAACATTGCAAAAATGTTTCTGTTTTCAGCTTTAGCAACCTGACGATAACAGAGACAATCTAAGGCATGCATCTCTAGCTCTGTCTGACAAAGGATAAAAAGTCCATCGGTTGTAACACAGTGAGCCTACCCACATGTACCACATCCAATTTGTTTACCAAATTGAAGGAGAGTGCAAACCGATTCTCTGGATTCTACACGTTAAAATACAACATGCCTGTAAAGTATGTTAAACATAAAGGCTTATCACCATGATCTCATGAGGTTTGCATTTTAATTTTATCACCCATTCTGAATGTGATACATTAGAATGTGTCCAAAGACAAGTGTTCTAATATATCTCTGACCCAAAAAAGAGCATCTCAATTCATAAAATTCTGACAGGAATGCAGCATCCACTGAATTATGTAAGCGCTACACTGCAGCCATTAAATCACAGCAATGCTGTGAGGAAAATGACAGGCAAGTGTTTGGAATAATAAAAATCTGGACTTTAAAGCTGACGTAAAAGTTGCACGACGTCAAATCACCTACAAGGTATATTAGTCAATTACAAATGGATCGTTACGCTTTGACACATTCTAATAGATTCCAATGGGAAATACAGATTTACGCGTGGAAAGCGTTAGTAGTAATGCAGCGTAACTTTTAGTCATGCATAATTACGAAATAAGTTCTAAGACTTGAGGCGCTATGCGCACTCAGCTTCGCCTTATTTTGTGGATGCTGCATGGGAACCAGCGAGCTGCATTCAGAAACATGCCGCTGCGGTTTGGATATGCGGCTGCTACCTTTGGCCGACATCGCTCCCAAATGAGCCCGTGCTCCGGAGAGGGTTGGAGGGATTGACCCAGGTGGGCTCGGGGGGTGTCTGCACGTCGGTCTTGACGTCTGGGTCGATCTCCGAAGGCGAGGGTGTCAGTTTAGCGCCTGCCATGCTTGCCCAGCGTTACTTCCAGCAGTGCGAGTCCTCCTCCTGGTGTCAGAACAGGCTCGGTTCAGGCACCGACCCTGGCGAGGAAAAACTGCATCCCGGTCTCACTGACGGCGCACGGAGACGGAGGGGGGACGTCTCCCTCCCTGCCGCATCACAGAGTCCTCCGATACACTGAGGGGAAAATTAGCAAGACTCCTGGTTGTGGAGTCTTCCTCCATTCCTGATGGTAATAAGAGCGCCCTGTGCAGCTCACATTCACACGTCGTCACGATCCAACGTCAAGCGCACGACCAACGCGACGGGATTTTCAACGAGTTACATAACCAGTTGCAAAGTTAATGATCATGTATTTCTTCTGATATGGCCAGGAAACCGTCCCTTTACTTAATGTCCTGAAATAGTATCATATCCAGTTGTTCTTTTAGAAAATGCAAAATAACGAACGCCAAGAAACCAATGCAGCCTTCCATATGAATCCAATCCACAGTTCAGTCAGTAAGTAATGAGAAACCGCTCACACAAATGAGCAGGTGGCCCAGGTAAACACTCCACGGCATGATCCTGCTGGTTTGCATAGAAACACAGATCACCGGATGTGCAAACATCATCATCATACAATTGCAATGGCTGTAGAATATGATACAAGAGCAAACTTTTCAATGTTCGGTCTCAGTTTATTTCTGTAAAAGCAAATGAAACATTATGTCGACTGTTTATAATTAAAATCGAATCACATTTAATTTAAACTTTACCCTATGACACAATGATACTATGATACTTTTAAACATACAAAGAGACACATCTGACATAAAATCACCCAAAAGGAATATATTTTAAATGCCACAGCCTACCGGGCCAGATCTTGCCTTTTCTGAACATCGTTGATGGTAATTGCCAGCAGATTAATGCACCATGTCTCAAAGGTTAAATTATTTTAAACTGATTGCTTAAACATGACACTGAGTTTACTTCACCTCAGTGGCATTCAGAGTCATCCCATTGCTAGCCGCCATCTGTGGGATGTGGCGCAAACAACCTGCAAGGAACATCCAGGAACTGTGTAACACTATAAAAGCAATATGGTTTAAAATCTCCAAGGAACGTTTCTAACACCTGGCTTCTTCAGTACAATAGGATCTTTTTGTAAAACTGTATTCACCTAGAAAGTTGAAACACAAATTTTTGACTTCCAAGTTTAGGCAAGCAAGTTTAGTAAACCAAGTTTTCCAAGCAACGATTCTCAAATGATTTGAACGTTTATGATGCATGTCTAAACTGGTTTCACTATGCATTCATTTTCTTATTCCTTTATTTTCTAGCAACCAATCAGTCATTCTTGGACTCTTTTAGAGTAGATCTTTAGCCACTTTATTGTTAAATGGTCACAACGTTGTGTTGAAATTTGATTGTACAGGTACACACAAGATATTCCTGGGGCCTGTGTCCAAGTAAAATGGATCTGATGATGTGTATAGGTACAGGTGAGAGACAAACAGCTGGTTTACTATAATTACACATAGATTGCATAACTGATCTAATTTTCCTTACTGTAACTGAAAAGCAAAGAGCCAAGTTAAATTAAGTGTGCCATTGTTTTGGAGGTCAATATTGCTCTGCTGTTATCAATAAAGAAGAGAAAAAGCACAATAGAGAATCTGCTTAAGTTGATTTGCTCCACAGCCAACACAATTTGTGTTTGAACAGCTGAATAAACAGAAAAAAATAAAAAATAAAACAATCGAGCTGTGATTTGAGTAAATGCAAACAATTTACATGTGTGGTATAATACTACTGCTACTACTTAGAGCTAACTACTACCACTAATAATAATTATAATTATAATTATAATAAATGGCTGATAATCTAAAAAAAAGAAAAATAAATTGACAACCCATAGTTCCATAGATCTTTTTAAGACAAAGATTTTTATATCCCCTCTTTCTGATCACGATTTCTCTGCCATATAAATGATCCAGAGTTTGCTAGATTATGTTTTATTCTCCATAATGTTTGTTCCTAATAATGCTGCATTTGCTGCACAGGGACAACTTCCATAACTAATGCATTTAGGAGGCACATGAGACACAGTACATTCAGTGGAGATGATATTTTGAATTTAGCCTCCAGGAAACACATTACCCATCTGGTTATGTTGGGAAACAGGAGATGGGACCGTGATTATTTAATCCCCGAATTGGATGTGGGAGTCTGGAAGATGTATGAGTGGATGCAAACAAATATGAGATCTCTTTTAACTGTGAGCCATTTATTATCTTTGAAAAAGATTGGTGTTTTGCATTATTACATTTCTTGGACTGAAATGTATTAATAGTTTAGTAGCTTTTCTCTTAAAACTCCAGGTTTTATAACAGTATTAATACAGGACTGATTATTGTACTGCAGCACCACTGCTAAAGGTACTCTGGACGGACCGACCAACTGTCCAGTCTTCATGATCTCCATGAAGAAAGGCCCAGTTGATTTTCAAACCCTGGACCTTCTTGCTGCAAGGCAAGAGTGTGACCCCAGCATCCCTTTAGTGAAAGCTAACTTGTCATTCATCACAGCATTTAGCATTTCTCACCAGTTTTCTGACGTGCAACTTCAACAAGGCTCAGTTGGGTTTGGTGTTATTCCCGGGTCAATCTTCTGATTTCAGAGGTCAATACATTTCCACTATCTTGGTTCTCTCTTGTTCACTTCAGTTTATACAGGGGTTACTTGAAATATTTGCTATTGATCTTCTTTTTTGGGGCATTTTTTGTAAAAGATCAATATGCTTGAACAAGTCATCTTGCTGGCTGTTAATTAGCTTTACATTTACCTAGTAATGGGTTGATACCACAAAAGATAACCCAAGTACCACCACCAGTACTTGTACCATCATTTTACAACCTTGTAATAAAACAACTGATGTTTTGCCTTCCGTTTTGCTGTGCTCTTTCAAGTGCCTTATTATTTTTCCCATTTATATAACACTGGTTTGTTTGTATGTTGTTTGTACTGCATCAAATCCACTTAATGCACAAACGGTATTATTTAACAAATTCTGATTATAGTGAAACTCAAACTGTCCAGCATGTAACACAACACACAGTGCTAAAAACCTTACAATAACTTCATCTTACATTGGAATATCTAATTGTCTTTAACAAAATTCACATTAGGAAAATTATTGCAATCACTAGCAACCTTTTTCTGTAATTTAGAAATTCCATTTTGTATGTTGATCAGAGCATCTGGGAAATTCTATTTACAAAATCCCAAACATTCCTGTAAAGATGATGCAGCATCAAGCTTCTGTTCTGTTAAAAATCTGTAGTTGTTTTATGAACTTCATTATAAACTTACTGCATGATCAGATGGAAAATGGAGAATATTAGGTTCGACACACAGTATTTCTCTTTCAATATCCATGCTTTTTGGACTATTTTTAATGACATAAAGAGGACAACATCTATTTTTTAATTCATTTAGTTAACTTAAAAAATCCTAAATCCTGTTCTTATTGCTGAGAATAGTGTACATTTTTGTCATTTCTTTTATTAAGCCCAAAAGAATTTGCAAACTGGATGCCTTTCTTTTAATAAGGAAAGCATGCAAAAACCCTTTTAAGTTATGGATCTACAATGATTTACACCTCCTTTTCCTACAAAAAACTACTTTATTTGTGTAATTAAAATACTGCATATTTAGTTTATTGTTGAGCAGATAAAAAAAATTCTCCAACATTTTTGATGATTTTAGTTTTTCTTTTAATATCTTTTTGGACAGTGAGTACTTTTGAGTTGACCATTTCGGCCCACTTAGAAAAAAGTTTGGTCCCCTCCTCCTGAATGAGCATGTGATGTGATGCTGTAGGCCTGTTTCATCTCCAAGGGCTCTACAAATGTTTTTAGAGTGAATGGCTTCATTAACTTTATCAAACACCAGGAGATTTTGAATTGAAATCTTGTGGACTCTCTCAGTAAAGTGAAAATGGTTTGTCATTGCTTCACCCCAAATAATGATCCAAAACGTATTTGCCACAGAAATGGTTAAATAAACTGAAATAAAACTTCCTCCATGACCATCTAAGTCCCAAGATCTGAATCCCATAAAACCCTATGGGGTAAGCTGAGGAGAAGAGGGAGCATGAGAGAGGACCAAGGACCTTACTCCTCATCCTATACTAGATTGTGAAAGGTTATAGTAGATGACTGTTCTTCCCTGTCGGCAAACAGATTAATATGAAGTATTAACAACAGGTGTGCCAATTCTGTTATTTTGTTAAAAGAATTATCCTTCAATTTTCCAGATTGAAAAAAATTGCTGTAAAATTAAAGGTTAGGTTTATTTCAGAAGGATTCAATAAACAGTTTGAAGTATGGAATTTTATCACAAGACTTTGTTGTATCAAACCTTCAAGGGCTAAGCTGATTAAAGAAAGCAATTAAAATAGACAATAAGTAAAGACAGAACATCAGTATTAACTAATGGAAATGTGTGATCTAAGAAAGTTAATCAGAAACAGAAATGAGTACCAAGGAATACATTTGCGCACAGAGACACTGTGTGGTTAAAGGAAGAACTACAAACAGCGTGTTGCTGATCTCATAACAGAACGAGGGGAAAAATTAAACAGTCACTGCTTGCTTCATGTGTTGTACAGCTAATGACAGATGGCAGTATAGCTCTAGGTTTTGTTTTCTGTGAGGTTACAATGATGCAATTTGCTTGAACAAGCTCTTCAAAAATCTTTTCTTCCTGGCCAGGCGTAGCTAGAATTTACACCCTAATTTACAAAATGAACGCTCAAATGAAGCAGAGAATAAGAGAAAAACAAATTGAATGCAGATAACAGGGAAGGTTAATGCAGCATGATAAATCAAATAAGCTGTCACATATTCACACTTGATATTTATATACATTATGTCAGGCCCAAAGTAAATCCTGACAGAGCTATTAAATGCATGGATATGGCAGATATTGACAGAAAGCAGCAAGGCATACTAGCTGAGTATTGGCCATAGCTGAGGGAAAAAAAAAAAAATCTCTGAAATGCTTGGCGGAGTAGCTTCATGAATTCTGCAAGATCATAACTATCTTCTGATATGATGGCACAAAAAATAGAGACACAGAAGTTTGTGGGAGCTATGATGTCTCATAGCTGCCAAAGATCTGACAGTGAAGTACAAAATGCTGCAAATGACTTTGATTTAAATACATTATAATTTAGTCATCAATACCTGTATAATACAAGATAGATATATACTTACACAATATGAATAAAGGGGAAAAATATTACGTATTTGGCTCAAACTGGTGAGCCTTATTTTCCTCATTACAAGGACTAATGGTTGAAGATGATTGAGTAGCTAATGATCCCATCAGCACTCAACAATCACGGGGCACGCCTCAGCTCCTGCTTCATACTGCAGAAGGGCAATGAGAGCTGTGGTAATGCTTCCTCTGTCAAAACATATTAGGGCGGTGAGCTGGTGCTGCTGTGGGCGAGCTGTCTGCATGAGCATGGTGTTGCACAGAGAGGAGGAAGAAGTCTAGCCAATGACACTGGGAGTCTTACACATATACACATTTCCAAGCTGCACATGCAGTTATTTCTTTTCTGCTGCTTTACGGCCTGTGGCTGATTTGTGCAAAAAGGCTAAACTAGCCATTTGTTTGCTGGAACCTTGAGTAATCTTTAAGAAAGTGGAAATGTTCACTTTTGTTAGATGAGTGTGCTACAGCCAGTGGCAAACTGGCCAAATTTCTTCAAATTTCAAAAGAAAAATCTGTCTTCTTTGTAAAATATATCTGAGTGGTTTAGATTCTTTTGCTAAACCTTTTTTATGCCCTGAAAAGATCACAGAATGAGATTTTTGGGGTGGTTGGCCCAAGAAATGCTCCTTCAGTCATGCACAATCTCCCTCATAAGTTGGAGGACTTCCCTTGAAACCATGCACATGCACAAAAAAATAAAAAAAATACAGACCACATTCAACTATTTTAAGAATAAAACAACTTCAAATAGCCAGAAGATTTGACAATAAAAGCAGTATCCTTGTCATCATTTGCATATGGAGTAATAACTGACTCAGCCATTTTCTATGATGTTGGAGCAGCAGCTTATCTAGAGCAGAGACGAAGTGGTTAGATAAGCTCATCAGGAAGGCCAGCTCTGTCCTAGGATTCCCCCAGTGCAGGTGGTAGGGGACAAAAGAACTCTAGCTAAGATAACATCACTGTTGGAAAAATTCTCCCACCCCATGCATGAAGCTGTTGGAGAATTGGGGAGATCCTTCAGTGACAGACTACTGCATCCTAGGTGCACAAAGAAGAAATGTTGTTGAGAGGAATTTACTTTTTCTGTCACATAAAGGTGTGGGTTTAAATGTTATATTTAAATAAAAATGTCAATATATAAAAAAGGCAAAGATAGAAGAATTCCCATTTCAGACTCTTTCATCATATACCATCATATAATAAAAAACTCCATAACTCATACCTATTTGCATCACATATTTTATGAACCGAATGCACAGTATATTTTACACTGTATTATTGAAATTAATCTTTTATTTATTTTTCTTAATTGTGTTAGTTTTACATCAAGTATTTCACTTTGAGTTACAGTTTTGTTTGAAAATTGTTATACAAATACATTTGACTTATACCAAATTAAAGAGAAATGACACCTCAGACAATTACCTGGTTGCCTAAAAATACATCATTGTGCTACAGTGCCATCTATCAAGAAAGTTTAAAAATATTTTCCAACAAACAAACCAAATCCTTAACCCTAACACACCTCCCTTTTTGTAGTTTTATTTCCATGACTATAACGACACATGGGGCTGACATAATAACTGGAACATTTTGGATTATCTTTTTTGTTTGGATAAAGACATTTCTAGAAAATGTCATTTTCATAAGGAATCTGTTAGAAAGGATAAATGCAATGATCTCTTCAGAAAATCTCTTCATGTGGGCAGGGTCTAAAAACCATGAAGTTTATGTGTACCCAACTATAAATATGTTGCAATTTGAATCATGAAAGAATCTTGGACACCAAAGAAATCTCTGGCCCCACAGCCCCAGCCCTCCTAAACCTGGCTCAACTTCTAATGGTAACATTATGAAACACTTCTATCAGTTTCAGTGCTTTGTTATGAAGTTATCTGTCAAGTTACTTACTTGGCAGCGTTTTGGTGCAGTTAAAAATGACATCTCTTTCCTTTTCTGTGTTTTTTTTCAATTAACCCTTGACAACAACACACATTACCATGAAGGGACAGCAAAAGCAACAGGAGAAGCACTGAGCTGAAACAACTAATGCTTAATATTTAGGTGCAGCAGATATCTCGCACTGTATTTAGTCAGTATTTAGCAGGCGAAAATATCTATAAATAAGCAAGATATTCACTTAACATTTTAACTTGGATTTTACTGTAGTTATATCTGGGTATAATGAGACATTCACCACTCATTAGGTGATACACACAACTGGATTCATGAGAATAAGTTGGAATATTTTTCCTGTATTTTTTGTAAATCAAGAATCCCCAAGCTTTTGTTTTTAATAAAAGATTTCAAAATTCAAAATTATTAGCATAAAATAGCTGAGGTCAAGTTTGACTATTCTAAATGCTGCAGTTATAATGGAGTACTGTGGAAAACAGTTTTTAAATCTCTGATCAGTGTAGAATTATCCTGTACTGGTTTGTTGGGTGTCAGTATTTTAGATTTAGATATTATCAAATGGAATCCAAATATTTCTTTACTGAAAAATACATGATAGCTTTAGCATTGTCTATGCAGACCAAAATAAGCATTGAAATAATTTTTGTGTGTTTTTACAAAATGATTAAAAGTTTAATACATTGTAAATTCTATTTTTAAAGACCCAGACATGCTCCATTATATGCATTTTAAATTTTTAACTACAAATTGTTAACAGAAATGTTTACTTTCCTGTCTCTGTCCCATTGTTTACCTTTTCTATCCAGGAACTCAAAATGCTAACACAAAAACAATTTAAAAGTTGTGGGAGCTACTTCAGTGTTCATTTTTTCAGACAAATTCATGCTGACTGCAACTGGATAGCTTTTTAGGACACAGACTTTCCCTAGACAACAACTGCAACGCTTTGTTATCATGAGATGTGCATGAATAATATACTCCTCTTTTTAGATCAAACCTTTATTTTAAAATCAGTGGTGAAAATCTGCGATGGACCAGCAACCTCTTCAGGGTGTACCCCACCTCTCGCCTAACGACTGCTGGAGATAGGCACCAGCCCCTCTCACGACCCTGCAAGGATATCTGTGCTAGTTAATGGATGGAAAATGGATGGTGGTGCAAATCAAAGAATTGAAAGGACCTATAAACCATAGAGGATAATAATGTTTAAAAACTGTGTATTTAGGATAGGCCTGCATAAAGATTATGTCCCAGAAATATAAAAAAAAAAACCATGTTTAACCAAACCAAACATCCAGTTTCCTTTCTTGCCATGTATGCTGGTGTATTAAAAAAAAAGCATGATATGTAGGTCTAAACATAAGGAAATGAAGAGAATTTTGTGGAGTATCGGGTCTTGTTATGTTTTCAAACGTATCTCTGTTTCCTTTGGTGCATTTTCATTTTGATTAGTGCATGTAAATTAGGATCAGGGGTATGAATATAACATTGTTCTGCAGGGTAAGACTTTTGTTGTGATATCATTGTCTTGTTTTTCATATTTAAAGCTCCATTAGGTAACTTTTATAAAAATGTTTTTTTCATATTTGGTAAAACTGTCACTATGTCCTGACAGTATGAGACAGATAATCTATGAAAAAAATCAAACTCCTCTGGCTCTGCCCAGTGGTCCTACATCCATTTGCATAAATACACCGCTCCTGGTCAGAAACAACCAATCACAGCCAGAAGGAAGGTCTTAGTGCTGTCAATCATGCTCATGACTCCTGGCTCTGAGTGGTTGTTTCTGACCGGAAGCAATGTATTTCTGTAGATAGCAGTAGGACCACAGTGAGGAGGCAGAGGATCTTCATTTTTTATCAAAGTTATCTACTGCAGGTTCAGGGATCAACTGAGGTTCTGAGGGGAAAAATGTGACAATCTATAATAAATAATCAAACAAGCCAAATTAATCACAAAGTACATCATGCTGTTAGTTTCTAACAGCATGATGAAATTAGCAAAGCATCGGCAAGTAGTTTTGGCTGCAATCGGCAAGTAGTCTTGGCAGCAATTTTCAAGGAGATTTGCATCGATTTTGTAGCAGTGGTGCTTATAGTTTTGAAACAGTGATGGTTTGAATCATCTTGATTCTAGTGAAACATATGTTGTGCTGTAGTATAGAAAGAAAGTTAACTGGAGAGTGAATCCAGAGGAAATATCGTGAGTAACATATTTGGGGACAGTGCAATATAATCCCTAAGACATTGGTCTTTCCAGTTCAAGTTTGTATTTTAATGTTTTTACTTTGAATCATATTTATGAACAGAATTTTACTGGTAGGTATTTATTGTTTCAGGACTTCAGATAAACTTAAGGAATAACAGGAATTTTTACCCAAAACCTATTCTTTGTCTTGAAGGGGATACAACTTACAGAACAGGATTTTTAGCAAGTCTGCATGAGTCCAACCAAAGAATGTCAGGCTTAAAAATGACCAGAATTGTAAATAGTTAGGACAAGAACTGCATTAAAAAGATTAAGGAAAAATGCTGCAGTTATTAAACTGCAACTGTGTTTTTATGTAGAAGATGAAAAACACATCCGATTACTGACAGGCAGCTGAGCCGTGAGTTTTAAAGGCAGCTACTGGATGTTTTTCTAAACTAATGCTGCAAATCCATAATCAGCAAAGCAGAATGTGACAGTGATTATGACACATTTTCCTAATTGCTTTGGCCATAAAAAAAGAAAAACAAAAGCAGGCAAGTGAGGATAAATTGTTTCAAAATTACTGTTAAAAACTGCAAAGAGAAGACAATGAAGAGTAAAAACTGACTTTCCTCTATGTTATTTTAAAACAAGGTCAATCATTGCAGTTTTTGAAGTTATTTATAACAATTTTATTTGGTATTTTGGCTTAATAAAGCTATTTCTTAGAGCTAGAATCCATGGGTGAATGCTCCACAAAAAGGCCACAATACCAAAATCTTCTCCAGTGATCTGCCTCCATCATTACTGCCATTTAAATTCTGACAAAACCACCTCCACTGATGGTAATTATGTTGGCAAGACAAAGCACAGGAGTTAAATGTTAAATGCATCAGAGATTTCCAGCCAAAGAAGTGTAATGACCCAGAAGAGAAGCTAATTCCACAGGGTACATAAATTCTGATTTTTCTTTTTTTTTCTCAGATGCTCTCCCCTGATGACTCTACCTTTAATTAACCTTCCCATGTGTGTTATTCCCCTAGGACAGTGCCCTGAGCCACTGTAATGTTCAGATGATCCCACATGTAGACCATTGAAAGCCCTTTGAGAGACATAAATCAGAACAGAAAATGCTAAAATTGAGATTTTTACAACTTGAGTACGTCTGCAACAGAATTCCTTAGGTCACTGATAAACAGATGGTTTATGTTCCCAGCAACAGACTGAATACATTCTTATGCAATTCTCAGCATAATCTAAAAAACATAATGCCGACATATTTGGGTTTTCTGTTCCACTGCAGGAACAACAATAACCCTTGCACTGAGAACATGTTTAAGACACAGCCATTAGGCTGCTGATGAGAACAAGTCTCGAGGACTTTAAGTGTCGCCCACCCACTCTGTGCTGATGGTGATGACTAATACCACCTATGGTCTGAACTGCAAGCTCTAGTTGCTCTGCAGAAACAGGAAAGTAACCAGAAGCAACAGCCACTTTAAAAAACAGCAAATCTCTCAGATGACATTACTAAATTGCATTCCAACATGAGTAGCTCTTATGAGCTATAAACAAATTAGCAAAAAGAATCATCTAGGATTTAAAAAACTTTCTGTTTTATCTATTTGGATTTCAGTCTTAAATGTAAGCATAGCCTGCAAGAAATCAGGTTCTCAGTTCTCACAAAATGTGATGTTATTTATAACTTTCAGCATCTAATATATCTGCTCCTCTGTTCCCTTCCTTTCTCTTATCTCTAATCGACATAATCCTAGTGTTCCTGTGGGTTTTTGGGTTTATACTGCTCCTCATTTCTGTGTTTGTCTTTGTTCCCAGTCTTAGCAGCCTCATAAACACACTGAGATGGAAATAATGCAGGCATTGAATCCCAGCAGTCTCCTCTGCAACAGAATCGGTGCAAACAAAACAGCTGCTGCCATCAGTGCATGACTATTGTCTAAGGACATTTTATTTGTGTTTATGACTTTGGATAACAATATCTGGCTGAGTCTACCAGCACCCCTTTAACTGAACATGTCATTTTGGATAAATGATGTCATTAGAACTGGGCTGCTTCAAAAACATCCAACAAGTTTACATCACATTATATCTTTTGCTTCCTGCAAGTTATAGACTGAGTTCTACATTAAAGATCCAAAACACCAAAGGAATCAAATCATTGTCTGAGAGTAGCTGTTGCTTGTCAATATTAGTGTTTCATCTTCCTTTCACGTGCCACATTTTGACACTGAAGATGCTGTTAAGAGTTGATTAAGTGACCAATTAAAAGTGCTCACTCTGTTTACATTGCTTCAACCAGCACCCTGCCTTGATTACATGAGAAAGCCCTCAACATAATGACAGATATGCAGAGGAAAGAGGTTTTGTATGCACCTATGTATCTACAAAAAAAAAAATAAATAAATAAAAAAAAAAAAAAAAAAAAAAAAAAAAAAAAATTAGGTGAGCAAACATTTCATGTATTTTTGTAATTCAACTAAAAAAAGTAAACCTAATACAGAAATTCATTAGATATTTTAGCCATCTATTTCTTGTTACCTTAAAGATTATAGCTGATGGATAATGATTCCTGAAATTCCATTTATCAAAAAAGAATAACATTCATTCTATGTTTCCAACAAACATAAAACATTTTCATGCAAAAAAGTTTTAGCCATGTTATGGTCTACAAAAATTATAGGGACGACTGCTGACTTAATAGCTGCCCAGCAGGCAGTCACTGACATCCCTTCGAAAAATAGGATATCAACACAGGTTGTTGCTAAATAGGCAGGCTGTCTAGGGTGCTGTATCCAAGTGTATTAATGGTAAGTCGAATGGAAGGAAAAAGTGGGACTTTCTTAACACTTTAGCAGTTAAACAGGCTACTTGTGTGTTTTAGGTCACACTGCACTGATGCAGTATTTCATGCAAAAACAGCCCCAGACAATTATTGCGAGCCTATACTGTGCAGTGCAGACGTATTTTGAATAAAGCTGATATGTCTGTATTAAAAATGCTTTATTTTCTGTTTTGTAATATTCTCATTTTTATTGGCTAAAAGCCATAATCATCAACAGGCATAAATGCACAGATCCTTGTGTGTGTAATGAAACGATATGAATTTCACTTTTTGAGAGGAATTACTGAAATAAATAAACTTTTTGATGATATTCAAATTTTGAGATGCACCTGTATGTAGAGTCTAATTTCTGTTTATGACTCTGAAAAAAGATTATCTAAGTTTCATGAATGGCAGTGTGAGAACTAAACTTACATAAACAAGCTAAGATACCCAGTCACACATTCACAGGTGTGAACACTATTGTACCCACACTTTGAATACATACACCTGTGCAAACAATACTCCCTCTCTCTCACTCACACACACACCCACGCTTTGACACACTAATTGCTTGTCAGACACATAGCTTCAGCTTGATTGTTCCTCTTCAGCCCCCACACACTCAAGTTGTCATTATAGCCCTCTGACACCCAACCCTTATAATAATGACAATCTAGGAGGGAGATTTAAACCACTACACACACACACACACACACACACACACACACACACACACTTAAACTGTACTCTCATTTCCACATTGAAGAAACAAAGACAACAGCACAAGAAGTCACTGATTTTAGCACCACAGAAGGGTATGATACTGCAAAAGTGTCAAATGTCAACAAACTTTGGCAAAACACACACCAGCAATTTCATTCTCAGTGACAGGCGCTGATTCACACATGATTTCCTGACATTAGAGCAAAAATAAAACTCTACTGCTTTATGCATAGCTTTGGGGATGCAAATGATATCAGCATTAGATGATAAATGCTTTAAACTGAACAAGAATCATCAGCCAAGAAATGCAGATACGATCAAAATTATAGCTAATAGCTTTTTGAAGTATGGATAAGTTTACAGATTTGCTTGAAAATTTTCATAAACATCAAAACTGAAATTTATTTGAAAGGTCTATTTGTTATTGTGATATTAACTTTGGGTCATGAGACCCATCATATAGTGAATATGAGCATATAGTGAAATGAAAGGAAAATTATACATGATTTTCAAAATATTTTATGAATAAAAAAAATTAAAAGTCATGCTGATATTTTAATTTGCCTGTGATAAGAAATACAATACATTACTTGACTGTACAACCAAATCTGTGGTGTAGATTTGTATTCAGACTCCCTGAGTCAATGCACTCTAAAACTCAATTTTATAGCGAATACAGCTATACGTTTTTTGGGTTACTAGTATCTTTCCACCAGATTTGGATATATAGAATTAAAATTCTACCAATGTTTTCTTGCAAACTCACAAAAGCTCAGTCAGTTTGGATAGAGTGTCAAAGAACCTTAATTACTAAGTCCTTTTGCCACAGTTCATGTCATTTTTGTAAGAATTTATATTGCGAGACAACAACTCACTTTTCATAACCTGATGGTCTGGACTGAAAACAATTTGCGGAACTAGGATCTGTTAGAATTCCAAAAACATACTGAATATATTTGGTCTGTAAATTAATATAGTTTAAGTGTGCAACTGTAGACACAAAAAGAAAAAAATAAAACATCTCTAAAAGAAATCTCTATTGTTCCTTAAAAACAAATCTTTGTGGAGATTCAGTACTGACAACAATTAGAGCAAATGTTAGTATGAAAATGTCTGCATTTTCTGTGCCTAATGTTATCATTCTTTATTACTATTTTTTTACCTGCTTCTGGTCATAACATTAGGCATACTTGAAAAAACTTAATACTATCCTCAGAAAACTCCTGAATCTTAAGTTCTTGGAATGCTTTAGCTGAAAGTCAATGACACTATGGTAGTGGTTAACACACATACAGATATAGGAATAGATTCTTCAATGTGTGTAAGGTTTATAAGACAGATAAAACTAGAACAGCTTTTAGGGCTTTGGCTGTTTGTTCAACCCAAGCTTGACTGAACAATTCCTCAGTCAAATCCTGGGGTCTATAAGTAGTTTGTACGATGTCTCATGAATAATCATCACAGGCAAAGGGCAATATAATAATAGATGTTGTAAACAAAAACCCATTGAGTTACTTGAAAGCCTATTAATACCAGTAACAATTGAGTTTCCCCTCTTAGTCGATTTTGATTTATTAATGTACAGATTAATGAAAACAAAAGGAACTTACTCTAGACTGGATGCCAGCCAGGACAGACTGAGCCTTTCTTTAGGACTCACCCATATAAAAGGGAGGATGATCGTTAAGGATAAAGCGGCAATTTACTCCCCAACCTCACAATTACTTGCAATCAGTTCTATAAAATTCCCAATTTTTCTGAAGATGTCCAGTGATTAAAAACTTTTACAGCTCAATACAAGTTTTATTGTATTTGATGTGTTGTATAGATGTACTTAACTCTTTTTTTACTACAGCTGATATTAGTAACTGCTCTACTGTGGCACAGGTGGTTCAAGCCATCTGTGCACTAATCGCAGAGTTGGGGATTCAATCTCCAGCTTTTCCACATGCTGAAATATCATTTAACCAGAAACAGTTTCTCATGAGGGAAGCACAGGAGATTGCATTTCTTCTCTTCACCAACGTTATGAGAGTGTGTGAGAATGGAATTACTGAGAAATATTATTAGAGGCTTTGATTCATCCTCTGGTAGAAGACTGATTCTAAGGTTGCTATTGCTTTAAGAGTTTTGGACATCTCGATCTTCAGTAAAACAATAACGTTCATTTTGTTTTTTCATTTAAATGACATGTTTTAATTCCTCACATCCACATATAAAGTGCCTAGCGAAAGTACCCTTGCCCCCCTGAACTTTTTTACATTTTGCCATGTCACAACCACCAATTAATTTTATTAGGAATCTTTATGTTATATAACAATATAAAGTAATCCATAACTATGAAGTGGAAGGCAGTTCATACATAGCCTTCAAAATCTTGCAATTGTTAACACCAACAGCCCTAAACATATCATGGTCTTTTTACAGTAAGAGGTATTGATAAGCACAGGTCAAGATGATTAGAGTTGATAGGAAGATAAAGTCCTTGAAGAAAACCTTTTAAGAGACTGCAAAAGACTTTAGACTGGGGTAGAAGCTCATCTTCCAACAGGACAACATCCCTAAACACACAGTTAGAGCTACAATGTAAGGATTTATATCAAAGCATAGAATGGCTTAGTCAAAGTCTAGACATAAATCCAAGTGTGAATCTGTGACAAGAGTTAAAAATTGATGGTCACAGACATTTACAATCCAATCTGACTGAAGTTGTGGTAGTTGGCAAAAGAGAATGGGCAAAGATGTTCAGGACAGCCAAATAAAAATACACTCCACTCTAAAGACTTTTATTTGAAAAACATTTTGAAAATCATGTATCATTTTCTCTTATTATGGAACACTAAAGCTTACACACAATGAAAGGGTAGCGGTTGTTTTTTTTTTGTTGTTGTAAGAATCACACCTGTGTCATTAACTAACATTTCTTATTTTTTTTATATCAATCTCAAATCTATCATAAATTTGTTCGAAAATGTAAATTCTCATTTTCAGTGAGCCTAAATTGCATACTTTATGAAAGGAACAACATGATGAATAAAAATATATGTACTCTCAAATTCCAATATTAACACTTCAAATAGAAACTGAATAACTACATTTATTTTATCTGGTCACTAAAAGAATCAAGAAGTTTTAGCATATTTTAGTTAATTAGTCTTCATGACTAACTAAAACATGCTAAAACTTGTTGATTAGTCTGGTTAATTAGTCTTCATGACTAATTAACTAACAAGACTTGAACAAATATATGTGAAATCTAATTACTTAAAGGAGATTCTGAAAGGGCTGGAGGAGGAACATTCAGATATTCTTTAGCTAATAATGATTCACTTTTATCATAATTGTCTCTGTAGAAAAATGAAGAGGGGATAAAACTGAGGGAGGCCTGGGGATCAGGCCCTGATGCCATTAAACAGCTTTATCATAGGACAGAAAGAGAAAAACTTCCAGGTATGTCAGATGGTATTTACTTTGTTAGACCCAGCTATGCCTTCTGCTTCAGCTCCCTCAGCTGTGTGTCTCTTGGCTGGGAAGGTGTCATCAGCGGTGGCTCACACGGTTGCTTTCTGCTCAAGGAAGGTTGCTTGGGTGATGGAAAGCTGTTTGATGAGTGACTACTCCTTTTTCTGGAATTTAGAACTGAATAGTCTTTAATGTTCCAGCAACCTTCCTAAAACATTAAAGAATATTTCAGAGAGCAAAAGCCACATAACTGAATTTTAAGGCTTGGTAAGTCCGGTTAAGCAAAAATCTTGATTGTGTATTGACTGGTAAGTCTGTCATTGGTATCTGATAGCTTTCTCCACCTTGCCTTTTTTATAATCACTCAGTTTTGTAATCATAATGATGCCATCAGGCATGGAGGGAGTCAGTACACATCCGATTGGCACAGACTCTCAAACAAAGACTAAAAGAAGAATTGTTATTCTTTCAAACCTGTTTTTTTTACACTTTCAGAAGGAGAGTATTCTAAGAAACTAAAGCTGGAGGGAGTGTGATTAAGGTCTGCAACATGCACTGAAATATTCTTTGCAGAAGAAAAGGACACATTTGCTATTTTCACCTTAGAAGAAGAATGTTAACGATGAAGAGCATTAAGTCCACATGTACTCACATACATTTATATTACACAAAATATTATAAACATGTAATCATAGCAGTTTCATAGTCACTGCATTTGGAAAATCTTAATAGCATAGTCTGTTGAATAGAAGATCATTAGGTTGCTGTAATGTCACCTGAAGACTATTTCATTATTCTACATCAGAATAGTCAAGTGTTTACATCTGTCTATGCATAAGTATGTTAGCGTCTTGTGAGTGGTCAATCACAAATAATTCAAATAAAATACATTGGATTTTGTGGTTGTAACTTCACAAAATGTAAAAATGTTCAAGATGTCTTAAATTATGTCTAAAGAGCAAAAATGTATTGCTCTTTTTTAGATGTCTATTGATTTGACTCCTCTTTGGTTGCAACATGTTCTGCACAGAAATAAATTATATAGCCTTCACTTTGTTGCCCCACTTTGTTGGGTTCAAATCCAGAAGTTGCTCATCTTAGATGTATATGACATAAATTGCTCAGTCTAATATGATCAAAAGGGTTGACCGTGAAGATCATTAGGCAACATGATCAAATCCCATGGGTAATGCTGGGTTAAAAAAAAAGCTCTTAGAGGGAGACCTTTGTTAACTATCAAGCAGTAACAACCAACTGGATAAGTGTCTCCTCCTCAAAACTGATGCAAGAATCAGATGAATGTTCTAAGATGATGATAAAGATAGAACATAATTACATACAAGCAAGAATCTACCAGTCAAAGGTGAAACATGAATCCATGCAAAGCAAAGCAAGAAAACTTGAGAATGTTTTACTCGTAGCACCCCAAACACCCACAGTTTACAGGTATAGTCCTCAAGTGAATGATGCCCTCACAATCTGGATCACTGCCCCAACAGGCCCCGTGCAATTACACTGGCCCTCTTTACAAGCCATCTTGCAACCACAATAGTTCTGGGCAGATATAAATCACCTCCACCTCTGCTTGGGAGAGGTAATCCCAAGGGACAGGTAGCTGGCAGAGCCTAACTGCTAGCACCAATTATCTCTGCACACAAAAACTTACCTGGCCACTGGCAGTCAGAGACATGCACTGCTGCTGTACCCCCTTTAGACATGGCTGTATCAAAGATAACGCATACAGGATTATGTTGGACCTTGGTGACTAAAGCAAAGAAGAAAAATACAGAGGATAATTTCATAGATCATTGTATTTTAATGAGGTTGAAGTTCACATGGTTTTGAATCCTACTGCAAAGTCAGTTTCAGGATTCAAGATACTATATTCTATAGATTTATTGTCCTAGTCAAAGAAACAGTGGTTTCGTAATAATAATTAGATTTTTACTTTGTATTCATTACACATTGCTTTGATGTTTACCATTAAAGCTTGTTTTTGAGTGGTTTGTGTCTGCCCCTGATGAATGTGCACATATTAATTTTATTCCTAGCTGTACTGTTGTAGGATCCACTATGTTAGATATTTCCACTAAGACTGCAGCAGCTGCAGTTAAGCAGTTTGTTTTGGTGTTTTGGTATGTAGCGCAGAGTAGATTAGCTACATTTCTCCTTTTTTTGTCAGTTGAGATGATCACACACCTAGGGACACATCCCTGTGAAGCTTGGACATGACTACTTGTCGCACTACTTTTGACTACACCATTAACCAGATCAAGCTTAAACTGTGACTTCAGCTGGTGCATGTGCAGCATGAATTCAAGGGCAACCCGTTATTTTCCATCGGTTACCAACAGATGTGAGTTGAAGATTAATGTGGCTGAAGAATCTAAATTTAAAGAGACCACAGAGATCCCTTCAAGTGTCGTCCTTTCAATTGTAAACTAAAGCCTGTGGAGGATGGAAATCCTTCGCCCACTTGTACTTGAGCTATGACAGAGCACCAGAGAAGAAATCAGCTTCTAAAAAGGATTAACAACACTCCTGAAAGAAGATCAGCTACTGTATGATATTACCGTAGGTTTCAGAAATAATGTAGTTCGGTCTTTTTAAAATTAGTAATAATTCATAAGCATATGTCGACCCAGTCTTCCAATACATGACCTCATTCTCAAAAACAACTGACAATCAGCCCACCTCTCCGAGGAGAAAGCACAAAGAAGTTGACAAGGCAGATTAATATGTAAGTATAAGTAATGAGAGACCATTTCTTCATGTGATCCTCCCCATCTTTGAAATATTAGGTCATCAATATTATGATATTATCATGTTTAAGATTAAAAGTACAGGTTCCTATGTGTTTTTTAACCCATATTTGCTTCTGTGAGAGGCCTTTGTTTACCTGTAAAAACATCGGTCAGGTCGTTACCAGCAGAATTTGCGTCAGGCATCACAGGACTGAGGAATAGGGTGGATAGGGGTTTTTCTTCAAAGTGCAAGTACAAGTTTTCAAAAACCTTTTCTAGCAAAAAAAATGGAGTATGAAATCAGTAGAAAAAAAGGCAGAAGAAAAACAAACGGCATGCGCATCTGACCTGATTTGAGTTTATATTGGCTGTGTTGTTCAATAACAAGCCTGATTATCAACTCATTTCGGAATCTGCACTAATTTATGCTGCACCTTACAATCTAAGTTAGTTATCTAGGAAATTAGGAAATTCATTTCAGCTTGAGTGGAAATGATTAGCAAAACTGGGATTTCTCACACAGGCCTAAACAGTTTAACATTGCTATTTCCTAACTGTGACCAGATGCTATTTTGAGAAGGAACATAAAAGGGAGCTACTTCATTGCTTGTTTAAATTGAAAGCTTAATGACACAAAACACGAATGAAAACAGCAAACTACGAAGCAGGCCTATTATTTCTTTTACTGTATAAGTGCTAGTGGGAAAGAGGAAAAGCCAAAATAGGAAAAAAAAGGGAACACTTTTGTCTGCAGGCAGCGCTCCTCAGTCATTCTTTCCAATAATAAGATGTGCTGTTTTATATCCACTGGAATAGAACCCATGATTTTACCTCTCATTCAAATAGACTGGTTCAGTGTCTGTATCTCTAAACACAATAGTGCTGCTGCAGTCCACACCCCTTTCTTAACGAGTTTAGATTGACACAAAGGATTAGTCAATGGGGGCAGCATGGATTTTGCTAATGACTACACTTCCACATATAAGACACCCTTTTACACCTCAACTTTTTTTTCCTGAGATCAATTTATAAGAAAATCACAATACAGACATTTTCTTTAACTTGTGTGTTAAAGTTGATGTTGTAAGATATAAAATGCCATGATTTGAGCACTCTAGCCTGGAAGCTTGGAAATTAGGCGATGACTGATTGTTCATGTTTTTCCACAGAACACTGCTTTGATCTGTTAGCGCTGTAACAATACAATAATCACATTCTGTGAGAACATTGATGCTCTGAAAACAGGTGGATGTAAAACTGGAATGTAAAGAAATGAACTGCTTTATTTAAAATTTTAATTGGTATTGGTAACCTGAATATTTTGCCAACTCCATTTGGGATAATCTCGTACTTAGTGAGTAAGCACTTGCCCCTAATAACCTAGAAGCCATTATGCTTTCTATTAAAAATCCAGTGTAATAAATACAAGGAAAAAGACTCTAAGTCCATTGGAGCAATTCTTCTTTTTTGCATGCTACACAAATCAAATGATAGTGAATAAACTGAAAATTAGCATCACATTTAAAAACAATCAATTAAAAATGTTGTCTACAAAGCCAAGTGTAAATGTTTGAAATTCCACTTTGGGAATTAGGAAACTGGCCACTCCTGCTCATGGAACTGGCCACTCCTGCACATATACACATCTGAAACTCTGAGGTTATTTGATTTGAAGAAGCAGAGTCTCCTCTGTAATACAATTTTTGGCCGTGTCTGAGAATGGTATAGGTCTGCGGTTGCATCTACCATAAACACACTTACACACACACACACACACACACACACACACACACACACACACACACACACACACACACAGATATATGTGGATGCCAGCATACTCAATCGTACATTTGTTGGTAGCCCAGCAACAAGCTCTAATTACCCTTTGCAGCTAAAAAGTGGTCAGCAAAAACAGGAACCAACTGGACAATGCATTCAGATGAACAAAACAGTCACAATATTCTAATTATATGTACAACATGTTACAGAGCATAAATAAAATAGTTAGTTCAAATAAATACCAGATTGTTTCTATGCAATTAAATGTCAGAACTGTTGAATTATCCACCCTAAGTTCAAGTAATTAATAATTCTTTCAAAATAAAAGAAAAAACTGTCAGGCACCACTGGAGAGAATATACCTGCCAACAGAGAAATCACTGGAGCCATTGGGAATGCAAAAAGACCATTTGTGGGGGAGGGGTGGTCAAAAGCGATGCCATTCTAGATGTTACGTGCAGACAAAGGCCTCGCACTGATAGAAAACATACTGGCAACAATTTACAGCAGGAAGCCCCAGAGACACAGAGAGAGTGAACATGAACAGGCATGAGAGCGGCAGTGCTGGTAAACAGAATTGTATATTTATGTATAAATATTCTGACTCAAACTGAAATCTGATAACATTTATTTTTCATTCATATAAAATGCAGCTCAGAAAGCCTATAATAAATAACAAAAGCCAAATCAACAAAAGGAAAGCCTCTTTACTGCAACATGACATCTGTTGAGAATAAGCAAACCTGATGTTCAGCAATAGCTTCACCTTTCTGTTGGATGTAACCATAGAGAAAATTATGCAATGATCACACAAGTTACAGGCAGAAACTAATGTATCAAGAGATCTGCTGGTGACTAGAATTGAAAAACTCAGGTTGGAAGTCGTTACTGAGTGAAGAAGACCCATTTGTAATATCAGTGAGGTGTTTAAAAATGAAGTCAAACAAAACACAAAAGCTGTTAGAAGGTTGTGGAAAGGAGACTGTTTTTCATAAATTCAGGGTGGCACAACAAGAAGTTATACATCAGCAGATGACAGGAAGCTGAATGTACTAAGCATAGTCCTGTATTGTATAGCTTTGAAAAGTCCAACTCTGTTTGTCACAAAAAACAGTGGCAGTCTTTTGGAAATCTCATAATTAAGGTAAGGGTCTACTTTACAGAGAATACACACAAAGCTACATATTTACAGTTGGCGATTCTAATTATGCTAACCCCCTAATCCTGCTGATCACTAATAAAAGATGCAAAAGACAATTTAAAATGTTAACTCTTTAATTATGTTGTATTTGTTTTGATATAATAATGAAATTCTCCTAAAGTGCAAAGCTGTGTCACATTTACTGCCATTGGCCACAAAATCTCTGATTGGTGTATTTCTAGCAGAAACAGCTGTGTAAATAAACTAAACAAAACATTTATATCACCAAGCAGCTTTGCATTATAAACTAATTAAAGCTTAAAGATGATACATGATTCAACAAGATCACAAAGGAGATGCAAAGGTGTAATTTAAGAAATGTCAAATAAATTATAACTACAAGTATCAAATCCTGCTCACACTGGTCATTAAGGCAACATTCTTTCATGATTGCTTCACACCCCACTAGTAGATTAGAGTACAAGTTAATATGTATAAAACATGTTACACTGCAAGTTTAATGGAAGTACCAAAGCAGTACTACAATGACACAGCGGTCTTCTGTTTTTATCTTAGTAAAGCCAGAATAACAGTGACCACTGAACCTACTTAGAAAGGACTTCATTTCAGCACCATGGAGAGGTCCTACAGTACTCAGCAGCGGATCAGGCTAATTCTGTCTCTCATGGGTCATAAACAGCATCTGTTGATTCTTCCAGTCTAAGAAAACTCCCAGAGTACCCAGCAGTATACTAACTGTGGCTCATAATAGCCTACAAGCAATTATGTGTTTATGCTCTAAAAGGAAATAATAATAATAATAATAATAATAATAATAATAATAATAATAATAATAATAATAATAATAATAATAATAATAATAAAAACTAGCCATGGTCTAACTTTTTCACCTTTTTCAGCTAAGCCTATTCAGTGTATGGCTTTGTTGTCTTAGGTTGTGTTAATACAGCATTCCTTGTAATTCTCTGTCTTTCAGGCACAAAAAGGTTTAAAAATGTGAAAAATAATTAAAGAAGGTCTGATAAATCATCCCAAATGCTAATTTCTCTGCTGTCATTTTACAAATATTAAGTGTAATGCAGACAAGGTTTGAAGAAAAGTAAGACCTATTTTTCCCAAAGAAACCTCTTACAGCTCTGCTTACTTTTTACTTTTTCATTTAACTACACATAAAACCAAAATATAAGGTCCCGTTGCTCTCTCTAAGGGCTTGTAAGAAAAACTAATCATGGAAAATGTAGCAAAACAATAAATAAAAAAAGAAAGAAAGCACAACAAGTGTAGTGGCCTCACTTAAAATATTCATCCGTGCACAGAGGCAACTCTAGAAATATCCCTTGACAAGAAATCAGATATTATAGCACAATAAACACATGATTTTCTTGCTACCTGTCATCATTCTGAAATGTCTGGTCCCCCAACAGCAGGTCCCTGAAGCGGTAGCGAGGTGGAAGAGGAGGCACCTCTGTATCCACATCTGCCATCTTAAGAGACGAGATATCCAGAATAACACCGGAGTTGCTGCTATTGTTTTTCTGCAGGGTCTCAGAGGAGGACCTGCACAACAAAAAGCAGAACAGCATCTGTTCATCAACATGTCTGCTTTTGTAGGGCAACTGTGACCTTTCAGCACAATTTTATACACTAAAAACTCATGTGCTGGTAACATGCTTTTGATTGGAGCAAAGTTGGACATATTAGGATGATTATAATCTTCATGAGAAAATGAAGGATTTAATGCTCCTCGTAAAAGCATTAATACTCTTTTAACCTTTCCACAAATGTTCATGTTATAACCACACACTTCAATGTATTTTACTAGAATCTAATCAGCAGGTCATAGTTTTAAAGGAAAAATGACACAAGGTTTTCAAATATACAATATATAAAAGCCTGGAAAGTGTTGTACGAATTTGTATTCAGCCTCCCTGAATCAATATCTTGTATAACCGCTTTTCACTTTAATTACAGCTGCAAGTCTTTTCAGGTATGTGTCCACCTGCTTTGTACATCTAAAGAATTCTGCTCAGTCTTCTTCACAAAATATTTCAGACTCAGTGGCATCAGATGGAGAGTGTGTGTGAACATTTTGCAGTTGAATTTAGGTCTCAACTTCAACTGGGCCATTTTGACACACATGTATTATCTAAACCATTCCACTATAGCTCTGGCTGTATGTTTGGCGTTGTTATCCAATTGAAGGTGAACCTCCACCCTGGTCTCACGTGTTTTTCAGCCTCTGACAGATTTTCTTCCCTGTGTTTAACTATATCCATCTTCCTGTCTGCCCTGATTATGACATAATGGTGATGGTGTATTGAAGGAGATAAGCAGTGGTAGTTTCACATCAAACACATTGCTGTGTCTTCTACATAGCTTGTGAAAAACAAAACTTTAAAACATCCCTTTAACAATAGCTTTCTTCTTGTAACTCTTACATATTATTATAATTATTGATAATAATAAATGTTATTTAAAGGCACCTTTCAGGACACTCAAAGTCACTGTACAGTTAAACACTAACATACAACAAAAGCAACAATTGGAATAGGAGTGCAATAAAGGTTATAAAAAATAAAAATTAAGAACATGTTTGTGTCATGCATGACTAATAATTTTCCTGTTAACAGATTGTACCAAGGAAACTGATTTTTGCAGGTCCTCCCTAGTTACTATCTTCGTAGGTTAGTTCTTCTAATTTTTAAATAATGAATTGAACAGTGATCTGCGAGAAGCTGAACACTTTGGACCTAGTTTTACAACCTAACCTGCTTTAAACTTCTCTATTACTTTATCCCCTACCTATCCGGTGTGTACTTTGGTCTTTATGGTGCTGTTTATTCACTTGTGTTTTCTTATAAACCTCTAAGACTTTTGGAAATCAGCTGTATTCAGACTGAGAAATTACACACAGGAGGACCTTTTTACTAACGGGGTGAATTCTGAAAGCAGTTGTTTGCACAGGATTTTATTTTGGGTAAACAGAGTAAAGGAGCTGAATACAAATGTGGCCTTTTCTTTATACTTCACAATTATGGACTACTTTGTGTTGAACTATGACATAAAATGTGAATAAAATACAAGTTTGTGCTAGTAACATTACATAATGTGGAAGAGTTCAAGAGGTATCAATATTTTTCCAGACTATTACAGTGTCTTGAACATTGTGTTGTTAAGGGTAATGAACAGTCTAGAAGGAAACTGAAAAAAGTGCAGCTAAAATAAATCACACTGTGGTAAAACATGTTTCTGTTGGGTGTTTCTTCGGAATAATATACTGTTTTAAAGACTCTGATTAATAAATACAAAGCAATACAGATTTTCTTCATGAAACAATTGAATACATTAATACTAAATCATGACCATATTCAAAACTCTACAAAACCATTTGAATATCATCAAAATGGACCCTGTTAGACACAGTTAATTAACAGAAAGACAAAAAATAACCCACCCACAACACAGGGTGTGTTCATGCATGTCTGTGTACCATTTTGGCATCAAAACACATGCAGTGATCTTTACTACATGTGTTTCAAGCATGTCACAGAGTGTCAAGTGTTGGGAAATGCTTCAGGAAATTACCTGTCGCCATGGGAACTTGATGATCGGCGTGGAGGACTCATGATTGCCTCTTGTGGGGGTTTTGGAGTAAGAAATGAGAGAAACAGAGGAGGTAGAAACAAACAAGAGGATTTAAAGATGCTTATTGAACTTTAACTTCTTTGTGACTTTGCAGGAATGCAATATGATTACATAAACTGTTCACTTCTCAGTTAAAGACTGCCCAGAATTAAGCTCTCTCTCGCTCTCTCAAGTTGCTGCTCCTCAAACCAAGAAGGATTACACTGACACACTATAATGCAATTGTATGGTTAACAGTGTGCATTCTGATGACAAGGGAAGCAACAATGCTAGAGGGGTTAATTGGTCATTATCTACATAGAGTATGTGTTTATTAAACCCGCCCTAGAGTCGGATTTAATTTCTCGAAACATGGTAAGGTGGAATCTTTATATCAAGGGGATGTTAAGCCTATTTTTAGCTTATGAAGCAAAATGGGGAAAATGAAATAATTTCACAAATAGGACACCTATTTCTGTTGCACCTACACCCTCCTCTATATCCAAAACATGAATGTAAGCTCTGTCACATTTAACATATTGAGACAGCTTCATATTTGGTGAGATTTATCACTTTTGAGACTGCTTTCATTCATTACATAATTACTAACTAAGCAAGCAGTAAGTAAATAGTCCAGATCTGTGTATGTGTGTTTATGTTCTTGTGGGGTCATCATAGTACAGTGTGGGCAGCCTTGAGTGGGCTACTAGCACCAGACATGCTCTCCCTTATCAGTGTTGGCAAAGGTCCTAACACTGCCTGACTGAGCAAGGGGAGAGGAGGGAAGACAGCAAATAGGTGTGTTGTGGAAAAAAAAAAAAAAAACATCGGTGAGCACAAAAGAAATTAACATTATGTGGAAATCTCCTCTTTATGTAAGAGTGGAAAAATAGCCAATTCTTTAGAGGTTTCCTTAATGGATGAGGCACAGTGAACACTTGGCAACAATGAGGAGGCCCACTCTTAAATTTCCACTTAATGGAGAGAAAAAAAAAATTGATCAATATTGAAGACAGCAATTTTTTGGCAGTTTACATACTGTTCTGGAGATTTGAGAGCATGAACATTTGCCTTGAAAATATTTCTATTAATGTTTTATTATCTGTGTGTCCACATACCATGAAAGAATACAGCACTGAAATTACCTTCCAATTTGGCAGTGTGGTAAAAGGCTAATGCTAACCCTAACCCTAACCGTTCTGAAATCAGAGTAAATAACCTGAACGTTTTATAACCATATTTCCCAAATAAATCTCCCAGGAGATGAAAAAAACAGTACTTACAATAATTCAAATAAAAAAATATATTCTTGATCCCAAAGGGAAATTAAATAAGATAATTATTAAATAAATAAGACAAAAATAAGATAAAAATTAAATAAGATAAAAGCAACATACTGTTAGTCGATGTTATTGACCTGATAGTAAATACTGCCAACAGTTACCCATCTCCTTTACTGTTATTTTGGGGGTCTAAAGCTGAAATGTTTGAGAACCACTGCTTTAAAAAGTTTGTAATCTTTGATGTCTGTGTTCTGTTTTTAAAAACAAAAAAAGATATTTAAATACTTTGTTTGGCATGTAAAACATAAATGCAGTCTAAAATCTTGCTTTTAAAATTTTCTAGAGGATCAAAAATACATTTACAATACATATTAGGGTCATTGTAGATCAAAGAAAAATCTAATATGGCCATAAAGAGGTAAATTTCCACCAAAAAACTAAAAAAAAATAAAAAAAAAATCTTATATATCCTCTGTCATAAACCCGCTGTCCAAAAGTCATAAATTTGCAAGAAAAAAAGAGTTTTGCATGATTAAAGGCATAAATTAATTATAACTATGATATTCTCCCACATCATAAAGTCAGAAATCTGTAAGGAAAATATGAAAATAACCTTTTTTTTCTTACAAATTTTTGACTTTTCGAAAACAGAGAATATCAAAATTTTTTCGTGCAAATATATGAAATCAAGAAATTACAGAGTTTTTTGATGGAAATGGAAATGTACTCCTTATTAGCCACATAATTATCTTCTCTCTGATTTAACATGGCCCTGATACTCCACCATAAAAAAAAAAATTCTGACATTCCCCTGTTTTTAATGACCGTGGATTTGTTCAGTCAACAACTAAAAAAAAAAAAAAACAAACAAACAAAAAAAAAAAAACTAAAAATTGAAGGCTAAAATGATAAACTCAGTTTATAGGGAAACTGATGGTAAAGGATGTTACTTATTCAGCATTAAAGTATGTATTTTTTTTATTTAGAATTTATGTTCAAAGGAAGGAAGATTCAAGTGTGGAAACTCAGACTTTTTCAAAGTCAGCATCAGATTTTGCAAACTTATGGTGACCTTTTAAATGAAAAAAGGAAACTCCACACTTTTTCCAGGCATTGCAAAGATCATCACAATATAGATTTTTGTTATATGACAAATATAAGAAACTACTTGAAGATACTTGGTAGGCTGTAATTTATATGGTGCACTGCATTAAAACTCTGCTTACCAATAATAATATATGGACTTTTTCTGTCCTTTATGTCCTCATCAAATATAGATATTTGCAATCATGATAATAAAACTGTGGGAAATTGGTGGGGATATTGTGATACTGAAAAATAAAGAGATTAAGGAGGAAAATGTTGGTTAATTTTGATAACTGATATCATCATTATGCTTTCTTAATGTTGTGCAGCCTTACTTAATATCTGTAAAAAAGCAGCAATTGTGCTTAAAATTCTGCTTTAAAAGCCACAACCTTTTCAATCTGAAGGGTTAAAAACATTATGACACTCATCAGATACAACACCTGTAGTAACATAAGTCTTTAAGACAGATTTTAGGGAAACACAACATCAACGACCAAATATGATAAGATTAAAGAGCCAGGAAACCTAAAAATGATCAAAGTGTGAGATATTATTAAATCAGCATTGGCCTTTCGATTTAGTTCATGGTGGATAAGCATTCTGAAAACACAGAAAGCTCTGACACAAAAAAGCCTTATGAGTCATGCCCATGCATGAATGATGACGTAACTTTACAAAAAGATCTATCTGATAATTCTGGAATGAAAGTGAAGCTGCTTATTGGCAACAGAGAAAAAGGACATAGAGAGCACTTTTACTACAAACACAATCGATACTGGAAATGTGGATAAGCTCAGTGGAAGAAAACAGGTGAATGGGACAGGTTTCTACTTAGCTTTCAAAAAAACCTCTCTTCTTTTGGAAACAGGTGTTAGTGCCAGGATTACAAAACAACTTAAATCTGGGATTTAAGGGAAGGGACAACCTGAAGCAGTTAATGCCATGGCTGAGACAGATGACTTAAGCAGGGAGGTAACAGTCAGGCCATCATGCGACAGTGTGCATTGTTTGTGAACATGATGTTTATAGAAGAAATACTTTCTTTCATTGATTTCTTTTTTGTTTTTTATGCAATATTTGTCAATACAGAACATTAATCACAACAACTACCTGCAGAGGGCCACACTTTTTTTCTCTCCGTATCTGAGTGGGAAAAAAAAGAAGACAATTGGAATACATAAGAAAACATTTGACTGCAAAGTCCTCAGCATCTTAAATTCCCTTTCAGCCTCCACATGCGTAGCTTCAATTTGAAGTGATCTTTTTGGGCCAAAACTAACTGCAGACAGGCATACAGTGTTATGGGGTGTGGCAGAACTGTTCTTAGAAGGATATTTTTTTTTACAGCTACATGCCTGTTGTGCAGTTTTAACCTCACAAGAATAGGCAACTGAACCATGGAGCAAATGGAGCAACTGCTTCCCCATTTTTAAAAATGATGGAGCAAACTTATGTTTATTCTAAAGGTAAAATGAAAAGAATCTTAATCAGCTTTTATAGTGTTATAACAGTGCTGTATCACTCTCACTTACCAGAATCCTGAAAAAAAAAATGGTTGAAATCTTTGAACAGCATTACAGGTTTAGGCTGCAGGCAGCTCAGACCTGTAATCACTCTGCAACAAAACTGCCTGCCAGCGACATAAAGACACATGGATGTTGCTTCTCACCGCTTGTAAAAGCACCACCTCAGGGACCGTTTTCAAATCAAGGTGTAAACTCTTATTAGTCAGCATATAGCCGCTGTTTTATAAGGAAAAATATAGGATTACTGAGGCTCGATCAAATGTACAGCGTTTTCTACCTCTTTGCCACCAGTCCCATGGTCTATGCCATTTGCCAGGGATACATGAATAGTTCATTCCATCAATGTAGTGTCATAAATTATTGACGTGGTGGCATTCAGAAGTGGTCAAGGGTTAATTCTCCTTATTTTTCAAAATTTGCTCCCATACTTTACAATAAAATTAGATGCACATGCTCAAAAGTAAAATACTGATTATGTGGAGAAAAGCAAGGATTGCACAATCACTGCATGAGGAGTGCTGATGCTCATATGCATACTAGTAACAATTGTGATCAGAATTGGAACAGATATTATCACTACCTGAATCCTACCAGAATTTTTATTTTTTGAATTACAGTTTTTATCCACCACTGCAGTGAATTGCAGGCAGACTGAGCTCATCAACAGAGTGCTTTTAAATCTCTGTGTAGTGTACCTGTCTGTTAAGTCTTCAAGCTACTGCTCTCAGACAACATTTATTTTTCCATCTAGAACAAATTGTTCTCAAAAGTTTCACTTTATGAACCCAAATTCAAGATATCACTACTTTCCTTGTAGGTGACCACTGTGTTATGCATTGACTCCTTCTCTTCAGCAAGTTTTGGCTGCATTTTAGGTTGCCATGTCCAGGCTTTTTTTCAGACGTTTTAACATATTTCTCAATTTTGACCATGAAAATGAATGACTGTGAACTATAAGCTTGAACATAACTGAAAAGGAAAAGATTATGACTGTACTCTGTACCCTACTTTAGGTATTCTGTGCAAAACACGTTTATTTATAACCTCTAGTTATAAACATCAACAATAAAAAGAAACAGAGTATACTTAAGTAATACAGACACCTATCTTGGATATGTTATGGCAGATAAAACAACACAAAACATGCATACTGTTCTCAGACTAACTTTGTTTACCTAAATGTGTCCCCGTTTCAGTCAGAGGTCCCATCATCCTAAACACAGGTTCGGTTTAGATAACCTGGGTTGAATAAACACCACTGCCTCCGTAACGTAGTCTGTTTTCCATCAACAAATCCCAGCGAATGCTCTGCCATGTCTAAACAGTGACATGCTACATGATGGTTGAGGTATGGAGGAGCGAATCCAGCTCCGCAGCTCAGTCCTGCGGAGTTACCTTAAAGATCCAGTTCATTCAAATCCACCGTGAATCTTTTTCAGAACAGAAACACGTCGTAGTTCTCTTCGGTCAGTTTCACATATTTACCTACAGGCCCGCATGCTGCACCAGCAGGTTTGGTTTTAGTAAAATAAATAAATAAAATAAAATAATAATAATAATAATAATAATAATAATAATAATAATAATAATAATAATAATAATCCCACCACTCAACGCTGACTGGTTAACGCACTTCCTTAAAGGGTACAGCTGTTACCTGCACACCTGACAGTTAATTTAAATATCAACACGCGACCCACCAATGCACAGCCGGGGTCAAGACTTCTTTGTCGCTTAGCAACAACTTTGTTTGCTTCTGCTGACGAACTACATAACTTAGCGGAGGGATGATTCGCGTTAACCTGACGCTATTTTTAGTCCACACGCTGAAGGTTAAAACTTGATTCCCCCCCCCCCCCACTTCCCTTCTTCTTTTCAATTTGCCCGCATTCTCAGTGTGACCGTTTTCAGCCGCGCTTATATAACGACCACGCTTGATCTAAAAAAGCAGCTGCAAGCGGAGCCGCATCTTGGGGCTTTCTCCGCTGGAATCCTCTGCCATGTTGTCTCTGCATCTCACACAAGGACGTCATGTAAGCAGGTTGTCCTCACGGTTTTCATGCCGCCTTGTCAGCATCAGCATCTTTTCTTCCCTTGAACAGTCACAGCGGGGATAAGGCTGCTGATTTCTCAACCTGAAGTCACTCGCTGGAGTCTCGCCATCTGCTGGACAACCTTGACACAGTGCGTTATCTGCTGAGGAAAGTGGTGCGTTTCATGTTGAGAGGGATCCTCTCATAAAAGGGCTTTTAGTGGAATGAGTGAACTTAACATTACTGCCGTAAATCTTTGTTCCTATTCATTTAAGTACTCATCTCGATTTTTGTATGAAAAACAAACAAACAAACAAACAAAAAACCCCTGCTTCCTCTTGTTACTGTAACAGAGTGAAATATCAGTGTTGCTCCATTAAATTGCCCACACCAGTCAGAGTCATCTGGTGGTAAAGATGAAAAGTGCAACTATGGTTCTATATCAAGAAATAGCACTGCGTAAATGCAACCATAAACATTTAAAACCCAATTTAATCAAAAACATCCCCAAAACAGAAGCAGCGCACAAATTATAAGTTACTATTCTATTTATCTTTATGATCTGAAAATAGTTATAAAGCCACAAGTCTATAGCAACTTCTGCTTACATACACGACAATACAAGTAATTTCTCTCAAAACATACCTGCAACAGCTCTGTCTTCTGCTATTTGTCTCACAATAGACCCCCTCAAATTGAAGAAAATATTCATTCTGTGCGCACAGACAGGGCGAGTGGGAGACGCCGCTGCTTCAGGAAAAAGCCGTGCCGCTCTCTGTGTGCGCCTTCCTTGTGCTCAGTCCCTCCACTTTTCAGCCCATTATCCTCCTGGGGGAAAGAGCTCTAAGCGTCATCATGTTAAAGCCCACACAACCACTCATGCTTTCACTCAGTCGCTTATCTCACCGAGGATCTGGATTCCCACAGACTTCTGGACCACCTTTTGATCCGTCTGATTTTGCAATACGTCGCAGCCTATTATGCGATTTTTACTGCCAATCAGTGGATGATTATGCAGTTAATTCAAGAACTGTGATTGAGTAATTTGCTTCCTGTAACTGCTTACAGTAAGATATGGTATGTTTTCCCTAAAGAATTCATGAATATTCTCAATCTAAAAATGATTTAAGACGCATTGTGGGGTTCCCCACTCACCTAATCACCTTGCTCCAGTCTGCACCTCTTCAAAGCTCAAAGTGCACACTAAAGCAAGATATTTTCTTTCCCAGGGGATGTTCCTCATGAAATGCCTTTTCCATACTTTGGACTTTTTCCTCTTGTTAGTGTCATCAGTGACATAAGCAGAATGCTTTTCCTATGGCTCATTTGGCATACAGGAGCAAAGAACTGGTCAAAGAAGACAAGGTGAGGCATTTGCTCTAAAACAAGATAAGAAGTCTTTTAAATTAAAATAAAAAAAAAAAAAGTCTTATTTTATACAATAAAGCCACCAAATTAATGTAAATGTGAAGGACATGAGTTGCATAAAATATTTCTGATTTACTGAACGTGCTACATTTGGTTCCTAAACACCTTGAAAGTGCCTCTGCATATACCAGACTTCTCTATTGATTTTCGCTCTGTTTTGATTCGGTTCAACCACACATTCTTCTGAAAAAACTGCCCCACTTGAATGCAAATGCCTTTTTCGATTGAATGGTTCCATTCGTTTCTTTCAACTAGGTGAAATTCAGCATTGCGTTTTCGGACTTAGCTGTCAGTAGTACTGGGGCGCCTCGTGGATGTTTAAGTTTTCCATTTCTGTTTACATTATATACCAATGATTGTAATAGTTCTGAGTCAGGTCAATATGTGGTTCATTTTTCAGATGACACATTAGTTCTTAGCTTGCTGACATCCTGCCATAAAGTTGCAGTAAAGTTGTGGTTTGGTGTGATGCTCATCAACTGCACATTAACACAAAAAAGACAGGAGACTCCGACTGGTGTCTCGAAGGACATCATGTTATTCTTTTTTTTACAAAGAAACAGTTGAATCCATTCTTCACTACAGCATAACCAGCCGGTTTGGAAATCTAACAGTTAAATCCAAATCTCAGTTAAACTCTGGTTTAACATAACACACGCTGGTTAAAAGTGCGGGTATAATAATTGGCATGGAGGCCCTCAGGTCACCTCAAACACTTTTTTCTCAGGAAACTGTTAGGCAAACAGAGAACATGATGCAGGATTCCACACGTCTTGAACCCTGAATACATTCTTTTGAAATCTGGAAGACAATTCAAGATTCCACTTTGTAAATAGAACTGATATAAAAATTTATTCATGCCTCGATCTATCAGCCTTTTAAATGACCGAAGACAATTTTTAAACAAATTCATTTTATAGAAATTTGCATTGATGTTTGGGATTGATGAATAGCTTGGAATAAGACTGGTTGTGACTCAGTTGAATGCGTGAGAAGATGACTGATAAATGTTTCTGGGATAATTGTTTCATGATTTTTTTTATTTTTATATAGTATTTATTTATTTTATCATTTCTTATGGAGGCTCTGTTATGTGATTGTTGTTGTTCAAGCTTTGTCTCAAACACATGTAGATTCACTCCTCAAAAACAACACCCCAGTGTTTCTGCAAAAAATCACATTCAGGATGGCTAGATCCCTAACAACCAAATGTTATCCAAGAGCCAATCAGCAGCTGACACTCTTCAGATTAGACCAAGGGAGACAACCAACAGCAAAAGGACACGCAGGGAGGAATCCAAAGATCTATACAGATGAACTCTCACATAAACCTGTGAAAAAAGTGAAAACACAAACCAAACTAAACATACAGCCAAGGCTGTGACAGTATTACCCTGGGAGCTACACCACTATGAGAAATAATTAAGAGAGTAGATAACAGAAAAAAATGATAGATAAAAACACAAAACAGCTATAAAATGTACAATAATTAAAGTCATTTTTTGCAGTTCAGTTTTGTAAGAACTTGAGGCATAAAGTTATGTAGCAGTCTGGTAATTCTACTTTCTCTGCGTTAGCATTTTCGTGATGGCAACAGTTCAATAAATTCATGGCGAGGGGTGAGGAATTCTGTTCAGAGCCCTGTTCCTGCAGCTGCTCTGAAACAGATCCTGGACAGAGGACATGGGCATTCTAATCACCTTCTCAGCTCCCCTCACTAACCTCTGCAAGGCCCTCCTGTCTGCCACATTGCAGCTTATGTGCCACACTGAGATGCAGTGCATCAATATTATTTCAATCATAGCTCGACAGAAAGTTGTGAGGATGCTGGTACAGATGAAACTTGTTTCAGTTTCCTCAGAAAATGCAGGCCAAGGTCTGTTTCACGATACATAAATGTGGTTATCAATCTCTCTAAATGCAAACATATTAATTCATTTAAATGGGGACATATTGCCCTAAGACATAATATGACATTTGGTGGTCAGTCTTTGAATTAAAAGATAATGCGATACTTGGTTGATTCCTACTCTGTCGGCAGATCAGCTGCATAATACTTTAGTGAGTCAGGGTGATATTATGCTTCTTGCTTTTCTGATGCTTTCCTTTCCCCCCATCCTTTTCGAATACATTCATTGTCCACCAAATATCAACAAAAATATTCACGATTTCATACTTATTCTAAAAAATGTAACTCAATATGTAATGGGTGAGTAAGAACCAGACAAGGTCTACATTTGGACACCCACATACTTGATCCATTTATGGAGAAAATTAATCTTAAATCCATTTTGTACAAGGTCATCTGCATAATTAGGTTTCTATTTGTGAGCTAGAGTAAAAAAAAATAACAATTTTAATGCTAACCAAGGAAGCTATATTGTGCTTTCATTTAGTGTTTGCAGTCGTTGCAACTCCAGCTGTCAGCTCTGACTAATGCAGCTTTTGGAAGGAACCCTTCAGTTACGCAGTCATTTTGCTGCTTCATTTATATCATGCTGTCTCCTACAACCTGCATCCATTAGGCTAATAATCTCCAACATGTGTTCCCTGTTCACATTTTATGAGCATTGTTGAGTCTCAGCACAGCTCAGCCTCTCTCCCACCTGGATGCTTTCTCTTTATGCTCCCAAAGTGTCTAAAAACAGATTGAGAGGGAAACAGGCTCAGTCAGTGAAGCACTCAGATTCAGTGAGCAGCCCAGAGGCATATATAATATAAAAAAATATATAGGGGCATTACATGAGCTTGGTGGATGAATCACAATGTAATTCTAGGCATTAGTTTACAAGCAACAATCTGTCTCCATTTAAAGCATATTTTTGAAGCCTCTGTATCAAATGTAAGTTCACTCTGTGATTATAGATTACATAAACATCCTTCTGAATGTGTCAGCAAGGTATACATTTTATTGTTTGCACTATCCAGCTCCATTTATCAGATTTATATTTTTGAGCACTTGGTTATTTATCTAGGATGCACTATAATATCACATATAACAAACTATACTTGTGTGGTGCTGGAACTGTTTTGTTACATATGCTAGCTCTTAGTTTATATCATTTCAAACTGCTTTTATGTAAATAGTTTCCCTTGTAGCTCTCTGTTGATTAGATTAGATTTGTAGAATCATTTCCTTCTATATTCAGCAATGCACGGCTGATGACTGCAAGGATACCTGAAACAAAATACAGATAGACAAGAAAGAAATTTTCAGGAAATAAACTAATAAAAACATTTTATATAGTTTGAGGGTTAAGAGGAAAGTGTCACATTACTTGGAGGTTTGGTTCTTTGACCAAAATGCAGGAACACACTAAAAGCCACTGAATAACCTTTAAGGAATAATTGAATTATATTAGAATGCCTGGAAGAAGTTTGTGCTCTGAGTAGCAGACAAGGAAGTAATCTGAAGCAGAAAAGAATGAGGTTAGTGCAGCTCTGGGGAATAGTATGCAAATCTTGAGCATTCAAGTTTTAGTTTTTGAAGAGCTTTAGATTCAGCAGTAGCTGAAGCAGGAAACAAGCGAGTCATTTTTGGGTAAGATATCCAATTAGACTAACCTTCGATGGATTTGCTGATTTCTAGTGATGGTTTGTTGGTAAGGGTGGACAGGGAGGTAAGTATGGTACACGGGATGGAGAATTGTAACTGTGTGGGACTAAGGTAAATTCCCAGTTACTGTTAAGTCTAAAATGAGTCATACTCCTTGCAGATTTAGATTGAATTTTATTTTTATTCGACCAAGAAGTTTGTTTCTGGCATCTCCCACTATAAACAGGAAGTCAAAAAAAAGTTTAAATCTGCTCTCCTATAGAGAAAACCTGTCCTGAACTACCTGACGGGCCTTGTTTGACATTAGGACTTTTTTCTTTATTCTCTGACATTATGTAAAACGTTTCTGCATCATAAAAAGAAGAATTTTAGTCAAAAGGTTGGAAAAGCAATAGAATGTTTTTGAGAAAATATTATATGAATTATTTAAAACTGTAAAGCTTTTCTGAAGAACTCTTTAAATAAAACCTTTAACCTGGCACAAAACAAAACAAAAGAAAAATGCTGAAAAAAGGGTTTTAAGATTCTAATAGATTTTTAAGTAGATTTAGTTAAGCTTCTGATCAAATGCCATCAGCTGAGCCACAGATTTTATTTATTAAAAAAATAAATCTCCACATGTTTATATTCTAACATAGAAATTATACTTGTAATTATTTTTATACAGATATGTTTCAATTATAGTCTTCTACTCTGGTTCTCATCATGTGGCTACTCAACATTTTAGTGGTTGTCTTAGCATAAAAATGTCCCAGGTTTGCAATGCAACCAGCAGGTGGGATCAGATTTTTAGGATGTTGCTGTGTCCCATTAGGGATCTTTCAAAAAGCAAAGGAGAATACTTCTAGCATTATATATACTGTACGACTAACTTTTCCCAGGAGCCAAGGACAATATTTACACAAAAATGTGATGACCCATTGGCCCAAAATAAATTTTTAACACTGTTCTAAAAATAATTGAATCTTTTCAATAAATGTACAGTATATTTATATTATTATTAAGGAATAAACAGTAGCAGTTTGTTTCTTGATAGTAGTCTCTGGTGATCCAGAAATGCCCTAACTTTCAGGCATAATTTGAAAGCATGGGTCAGGATCTTAATATGAACTAAAACGAGTTATGGGAATTTTACTGATGTGTGCTTCTCACAGACTGAAATAGTCACAAATGATAACACAAAACAGTCAGTGCTTATCTTTAGGAAGGTCAAAAGGTTAGAAAGTGCATGTGTTTGTGTGTGTGTGTGTGTGTGTGTGTGTGTATACTTGTCTAGCTGTCCTATTTAGGACCATTTCTGGCATATTTACTAATCCTTTGAATACCATTGTGCCTTATGGGGACCAAAGCCTGGTCCTAATAGGGTGGACCCCCTTGTTTAGGTTAGGGGTTTAGAGGTAAGATGCAAATTAAATTTTTGTTGAGGTTAAGGTTTGGAATAGACAAGCCTAGAAAATGTATGGGTTAGGCATAAATGCAGTCAAGAAAATGAATGGAGGTCAATACAAAATCCTAATATGGATAGAAATACAAAATTGTGCTTGTGTGTGTGTGTGGGGGGGGTGTTTCAGAGTAGAACTTCAAGCTTGTGTTTAAATGTTACTTGAATAATGTTAAATGTAAAAAACAAACAAACAAACAAACAAACTATTATTGAAAGTATCAAAGACCTTAATGTATTGCGTTTCAGCCTCTCTGTCAAAAGGAGATGTGTCAAGATCATGCTTGGCACTCTGAGCAGAGACACAAACACATAAATAGAGGAAAAAGGGGGTGGAGGGAGGCACTAGATGGCAGACTCCATTTCAATTCCTCACTTTACTTCCCACTCATTTGAAAAAAAAAGGGTTATGATTAGAGAAACATGCACAAGGATAAAAATACGATATATGACTAAGTTCAAATGAAAACAAAAGAATGAACAACATAGTCAAGGTAAGGAAACCACATATCCATCATTGTTGATGTCACCTTACACTGAACAAGACACCAAGCCAGCATGATAATATCAGAATTTGTTTTATCATGAAAGACAAATGTACCTGTTACATTTTTCTTAATCAATATGAGGATTGATTTCTTTCACTTTGACTAAAGCCTCATTAAACCCTCTTTATTTAAATGTTTCGATGTCATAATATATGAATATGAACTGAAATAGACTAACATGCAGATGTGTCAGGTATGTGATGTGAAAAAATTATAAAAGATAATCTTTTGCCAAAAAAGGTTCAAATTAGTGATGGCTTAATGTATCCCAGGCATCTGCTCAGGTCCTTTAGAAGGAGTCTTTGGTGATTGGTGTCAAAGTTTCCTGATAAAACTGAACTCCTGATACCTGTTGTTGTTGTACTGTTTATGATTTTCTTAGCTGCATCCCCCAGCAGTCACATTTGGTTTGGAGAAAATTTCAGAAATGATGGCCTGTTTTTGGGTGTCTTGCAAAATTACACTGTGCACATAAGTTTGATGATCCAGCCAGTATGAATTGTCACTCTTTCCAGTAACATTGATAGGGAAAAAGAGACTCTAGATAGGGGTACTGTGGGAAGAAGGCAAGAGGCAGAGTAATGCTTTGGTTAATGTTCTGCTGGGAAACATTGGGTCCTGCTATCTGTGTACATGTTACTCTAACATGTATCTTTATTAAGCATTGTTTCAGACCATGAAAAACCTTTTCATTGAAATTGTGTTTCCTGGTGGCAGCAGCATAGTGTTCCCTGCCACAAAGCAAAAATGGTTCAGCAACAGATTTGAAAAACACAACAGGGTTTATGAAGTGTTGAAATGGCCTCTAATTTCCCTAAAACCCAATCCAATTTGAGCTTTTGTGGAATCAAAGACAAATGAGTCTGATCCATTGAGGTACCACCTATTAGTTTTTACAGAACATAAAGAATCTGCTGCTAACACTTTGGTTCCAGATACTACAGCACACGTTCAAGAGTCCAGTTTTGGCACAAGAGGGACCAACATGTGCTTAGTCAGGGGTTAAAAATGTTATGCCTGCTTGGTTTGTATGCCGTTGCTTTTAATTAAATGTTGAACGAAGAATGTTGTTCCTTTTTTGTCTGTAGAAGGGACCGAAATCACCTTAGGAGAACAATTAAAAGTTATCTGATTTTCTGGCACTCTGTCTTTCCAGAAGTATTTGTTGTGCCTCTTTATAGAATGTTCATGGCAGTAGTGCCACCATGTCCTCCAGTTGCATGCTGGTGCTTATGCATTGCCACCAGACACACTCTGCTGTGGGGGTGGCTCAAGGGTGCTACATCCAGCTGTCTGTGTCTGGGCTGGAGCTGGTCTAATGAGAGCCAAAGAGCATGTGTGTGTGTATGTGTGTGGAGGTTAGGCTAAGTAGAAGGGGTGGAGGTTGGATTCTTACAGAAGCTGCCGGAAATCACAATTTGAAGCACTATCTAAAAGAAAACAACGAACAAAGTTTTACAGCTAATTTGAATTACTATTTCGTATGTTTGCAGTAATCCTTTGTGTTGTGCTCAGCATCTATGTATGCATAAATCAAAGTGTTTGTCTCACTGAAAAATTATTAAAGTTGTTTTCTCTCTATTTAAGGCTGTTAGATGAAAACTGATATCAGAGAAAACAACACTTCTTATTCATAAAACTTTACTTAGTAGAGATGGAAAAGCAATGCCCCTCAGAGATTAGTTGCCATGAGGTAGCCACAATGAAAGCAAACAGTTTTAGGCAATTAAAATGTTGCAAGACTTCCCCCTCCTTGTCTCCAGCCAACTGGGGATGATTATTATGATCAGTAATTTAGCTAAGAAAGTGGCTTTCAGTGGAAACTGAAAAATTATTACATTCACAAACATCATTCATCAAAAAGATAACCTCTACGGGAAAAAACAAAAAAAACATTCAGTTTCCTGCACAAATAAGTTCTCCTTGGTATTTCATTTGTTTCACATAATTTCTGTGTATTCTTGCCTGGGCTGGTGAAACATTTTTCTCTGTCAGTGGACTATGTTGCTGATCTGTAGGAGATAGTCTATTAAAAAAGACATATTTTCTTTGTTTTATCAGATTGCTTGGATGAAAGCTGATTTACCAATTCTTAATGGCATCTAAGATCAGGTGGAAAACCGTTTCTGCATGTATAATGCTAATGGGAATCTCAATCTGGCTCCAAATACAGTCATATTCAATACATTGGAATCTACATCTGGGTGAGTCTCATTTGTCATATTAAAAGTACCTTTTGAAAAGAACAACCTGGAGGTATTAACCATACTTTTCATCAAGCCCACATTTCTGTTTTTAAAAATAGTTTTTTATTGGTCTGGTGGAAAATTCTAGTTTTAAATGTCATGTTTTTGTTAACTGTAACTGGAAAATCATCATAATGAAGGCTTGAGAAAATCAGTTGGTGTATAATTAATCTATATAATGTTATAAAGTTCTTGAAATAAATAGACTTTCCAATGATATTCTAATTTAATAAATGGGTCTATACACCGTTGAGATGCATCAGTGAGAGGAGCTTTTGAATGGGAAGATAAACTTGTGAAACAGAAGATCTTAATGTCTTTAGTGAGGCTGATGAGATACAGCTGTTAGGAAAAAGTGCTGAAATAATATGTTTGTTGACATATTCATACTTAATGCAGGATCATTATGAAAACAGAGTGAGATCCCTAGAGACATCTCAGAAGACAGCAGAAAGAGAAATTTATATGTAAATAATTATTTGTGAAATGTTTCTGCCTATGAGCAAGTAACATAAGAAAATACCTAAAAATTGTGTTTGCAAGGATTTTGGGGAGTTAATTGTTACCTTCTTATTTTTGCCTTAACACTGACCTCTACTGTACAGTGATGCACACAACAAGGGTTGGATTTTTCATCCACCAACTCTATTATATCACAACTGAAAACAATCAAACCCACTTATCCTTTCAATATTATTCTAATTTGGTCTCCAGTGTTTTCACAGAGTGCTATGAGTGGAGATTTTTTCAGAAATGACAAAAACACACTAATGGGGAAAGCATTTAGACAACAATGCTTTGTCTAAATGTTGTGGAAGTCATAACAGTCCACACCTCTAATTTAATGATCAATATTTCTCAAGCAGCTGAATGATAAAGAGTTTAGTTTTCACAACTTTCAGCAATTCTAGAGACTTACATCAAGAAGAGGAAAAAGTGAACAGCTACATGACACAATTGAGCTCCAATTAAGTCAACAACCATCACAACTTGCATCAAATGTATCATTGCCTTCACATGTGGACATGTATTTTAGAAAATTGTTGTTGTAATGTTGTTTGAGACTCGCCTGATTATCTTAGGCATAACTGAGGCAGTTTTGTAAACTGTAAGGTTGAGGGTTCCTAGTCTTTTTTTTTTTTTTTAACTTGTTCATTGTTTCCTGCAACATGCCATAAGTTTGTGATTAGACTGTGTTTGCCATTACGTGGTATGTCTGGAATTATTAATACCTGAATTTTCATATTTTATGAAAAGTCAATTAATGTTGAAAATGATGTTCTAAAATATTGAACACTACAAAAGTTTTGTTTTCTACCAAGCAAAATGTTCCACAATCCAAACATGAAGAAATGGTACAAACATAACAGAATTTAATACATTTTGACCTTATGTAATGCAATTTCTTTTATCTAAAACCATAAATGTACTGCATCGTCATTAATATGAAGGACCGAAACTGATATAATTAAAAATAAAAGCAGAAATATATATATTTTGTTTTTACTTTTCCTTACACATGCGTTTTCTTCAAGAATTGTATATATTTTCTTTTTCGTTTTCCTTATATATGCATTTTCGTCAAGAAATGTATATATTTTGTTTTGCCTTTTCCTTACACAACCATTTGTTCTTTTTACATTTCCTTGTCTCCTCTTTTTAGTTTGCTGTATGCATTTCTGCCTCATTATACAAATGAGGAGGGCTGCCTTCTTGGTCTAGCTCCTCTAATATTGGTCAATAAACAGGAAGGAGCAGGATCCATGTGCAGATTTATTGTGCATGCCTGTGCCTTTGGCTTTAGTTTTACAACCAAAGTATAGTTATGGAGGGAGTGGAAAGACGGTATGTGTTGGAGTTGTTAAGGGAAGCTGCAAATAGACTGGATGAGTTGGAAGGCGGTAAGTTTTCAGCTGACCAGTAGTCAACATCAGAACCAGTCACTTGCTCCCTGCCAACCTCAGCATCTGTGGATATACTTAGTTCTCCCCAGATCTCCATGTCCACTCCCAAACAATGAGAACACTCCATCTTCTTTTATTCATCTTCACCTCCTGCAAGATTACAAAGAACCAAAACTTACCACTTACCCTTTTTCCAGTAATGATACAGATCCAGTCCCACCTCCAGCTAAACCCTCCTTCTGTTTTGCCTCCTTCAATAAACTTTTTCAAACTTATCTGTGTGTCTGTAATTGTTGCCTGCACAAGAGTTTTCTAAGAAACGTAACATGACAGAGATTGGATAATGGAAGTTTGAACCTTTGGCCATAAAGCTCCATAGATTTTAATCCTATTTAAGGCCTGTGCTCTTTTTTTTTTTTTAAAGTCTGTGTTTAACCAAATGCCACCAAGCTGCAATCAACTTCAAACATACTCACAATGAGAATAGGTCACTATTGTGTAACACCTACATTTCATGGCCTGATGTATCAGAGAAATTCTTTGGAATTTGCTCTCATTTGCTTAGAGTTAACTGGTAGTTTATCACTTTCAGAATAACTGTGTCCAACCTCTAATTTTAAATGGTTTAATGCAATGAAACAATTGCATGAAACTACATACATATCTGAATTGCCTCTGATGAAGTCAGTATTAGATGTTGACATTTAATGTCAACATAAAAGTCTTGCATCAGTGTGTGACAGAATATGTCAAGTTATTCCACAGTGTGACATTTTAGGATGATAACTGGAAAATAAAGTCAACATGTGCAGTTTGTTGTTGACAGATATCAACTGTCTCTCTCTTCTCAGCACATATTTGATAGAAGTAAGTGTGATAACAGCAGATTAGCAGACAAATCACAGGAAAAAAACATTTTGAAACTGTCATTGGAAGGTGTGGAACCTGTAGAACAGTTTTAATGTTGTTTTGCAGAGAAGCCCAATCCTCTCTGCTCCTATTTGCTCTGCATGGGAGTGTTTTTATGTTTTCCCCCCACAGATCTCCAGGTCACTTTTTTTTTACTGTGTTGCCCCTCAAATTGAGCTTTTAAACTTTCTGCCTTGCACAGCCCTCCCTTTTACAGACATTAAGGCAGAAAACCAAACATTAATTATTAACAGAAGATCCTCTTTAGCATGTGTGCTGTCTGGTACAGATTGGAGCAATTACAGTAAAAGATGTCAACAGCACTTTCCTGATAGTAGAGCACAAGACCGCACTATCAGGCCTTAATGGGGCTTGTCAGAAGGTGAGCAGAAACGTGCATTTAATGAGCACTGTGCTGCATTTTAAGCTTTCACACTCCTTATAACTGCATCTGTCTTGGGGATTTGGTATTGAGCAGGTCGGATCACTGTTACACAGTCATAAGCTGCAAAGTACAAGCTACAATAACCAAGCAGGTATTAACTTTGTCTGTAAATCTGCAGGTGGATATTATTGGTTTTCTTCCTTATGGGGACTTTACCTTTATTACAAAGTAATCCTTTGGGACATGCCTAAAGCTGCTGGGTTGAAAACATCCACTCTCTGTACAGAGAAGTTTTTACACTGACCAAATCCACCAAAAAAAGAATTAATAGCACAAAATAGGAGGGAATTACCCAATAAAGTCTAAAAAACACCTTGGTGTTAATGTCATCTTAAACAGGTGTGTCTCTAGGTTTTGATAAAACACAGATGAAACTAATACCAGTCTTGCTGTTTTAGATAACAATCAGACTTTCTGTGTGTGGTGCAGCAACAGAGCTTTAAACATTCTGTCATTTTGGACATCTTTTTGGAGATTTGTCCTGATTTGTGTGCATAGAGAGAAATGGTAGCCCATCTGATGGTTGAGAAATAACCTGCCATTGCTGTCTTTATTCAGGACATGGCCTGACTCTTGTTCCATGCCACCTGCACAGTGGACATATGCTGAAATTGTTAATGTACTACATTAAATACTGACTGTCAGACATATTTTGGACTTGAACAACTGATTGCTCCACATGTTTCAACATTTACTTTAAAACTTTACATAGGTGAACTCTTTTTTGCGCAAACATTCCAAATCGGAATCAACTGTTTCCATTATTGTAAAACCTCAACCCTTGTCTGCTCTGAGCTTTGCACAGATTCTGTGATTAGAATTTCTCTTAGCAGCACCTTAATGTATGTTGGGCCTTTTGCATCCTTATCAGCTCAAACCACACTGTCGCCAGCTGTCTCCTTTCAATAATAACTCTTTACAGCTTTCGCCTGTAAAGGGCGATAAAGTAAAAAGTCTTCCCCTTGGCAACACTAAGCATAACCAGACAAGTTTCCTAGTGATTCATCCCCTATTCCTGCTGTTTGAAAATCAAGACTCCACTTTCACATCCAAGACATTTCTTTCGACAACTTCTGTTCCAAAGAAATTGTTCACTTCTCCTTATGAAAATTGCTTAAGTGTGGCTCTATATAGAAAGCATTGATGTTGCTCTCTGCTTTCAAATTCTCTCTGTATTTGTGAAATTGGAGACAATAGTATCACTTTCCAAGAAAGCAGATTGAAAGATTGTAGTTTCTAATCATTAACAGAGAGGATTTAAGGGGATGCTGCTAATCAAGATTTACAGCAGGTACAATTATGAAAGCAGGATGTTTTCCGTTTTGCCTGTCTAGAGCATACTGGCAGGAATTAACACAACACTAAGGCAGAAACAAATCAGCAATGACCTTAGATAAACAATTACTGCTGCTCATCAAACTCAGAATTGTTACAAAGCTTTTTCCAAAAAAATCTAAACTCACAAGAGTATTAACATTTATATAGGAAATTCTAGAGAACTCCCTCCAAGGTCAAAGTATGCAGTGGTCAGAACACAAGACTGAAGAAGTATTGCTTGTTTGGAAAGGTTGCCAGTAGAAGGTCAAAAAGAATATGACAGCATGACTTGTTGCATTTAAATGAACTGCAAGGCCTCTAGAAGGTTGGGATTTGGACAAATCAAAGTAGAGATGTTTGGCAAAAATCAAACAGGTGACCTGAGCAAATTGCAGTTAGTGCATTAACAATAAACTCATCTGTATATAAATAGTTCGAACAGTACAACTTCTGATTGAAACCCTGTGTTGGAACCTTAAAAACAGATATATGCAAACCTCACAGACCTGAAGCAACGTTCTTAAGCGGGTGGGTTACAATTTCTTTACAGTGGTGTGAGAAACTAGAGCCGCTTCTCTATTGTCAAGTCTCACTCTAGCTGGTTAATGTCTGGTTCGGGTCCTATCAAGTTTGGAGTGTCTCCATTGCAGTCTGGTCCTCACTATTTTGGGCGTGAATTTGGAAAGGAATGTAAAAACATGGACGGGCCTTGATCACGTAGAAGCTGTGGTCATTTCTCCGACGATGTTGTTTGCAGTGACACTCAGCAATGGAAAACATAGAGGTTGTGATTTTGATGGACTCAAATAAACCCAGATATTTTATTTAGATGATAGAAATTCATTGCTGGCCCAAACATAGTGAAAACAATTCAGATTAGCTGATTAGTTTGCTATATGTACAAAAGGTATATCTATCTATATTGTGGCACTTTGTTTTTCTTAACATGTGCAACCTTTGGATTTAGGTAATGCAGTCAAAAGATGTACACCAATAACCACACATGAACTTCATTGGAAAGAAAAACCCAAACAAAGAATAAAATGCACATAAAGCCAAACTTTGCAGTGTTTCACACTGGCTGGCACAAAACTATAGCTCCCACAAAATGTTGACCAGAGCTGCATCATTTCTCACTTCTTCATTGTACGCTCATTTTTCAGAGATGTCCAGCTTGCAGGGCTGTGAAATCACAGTTATTCCGCTCCAAAAGTTGACACATGTGCTCCTGGTCCACCAGTCTGCAACCACTGCGATGGCTGAGATGTTGTTGTTTACAATTTGCAAGGTTCAGCCTTTGCTCATACAGTGACGTAAATCACAGGCCAATTGACAAATGCAGTCTGCTGTCAATCAAATTGCTTGCGTGCAATACAAGGCTTGCCATGGCTTGTACTACCCCTGAAGTGGTTACAAAATATGGGAAAGGGCCGCGCAGGACTTTCTAATTGTGACAAATCTGGCTGGGGCGGACAGAGGCAGAACAAGTTAAAGCCGCCCCCATGGAGAAGCATCTTAATAAAGACATATAGAGTCATTTCTCCTAAAGATGGTTCGACAATCACTTGGTATTCCTACTTAATAACTAACTAACTAATTTTTTTAGGCTCTAGTGGCCTTTATTTAATAGTATTTGGACAGGAAATAGAGAGGAAAGAGAAGGGGAAGACATGCAACAAATGGTCCAAGACCGAGAATCAAATTGAAGATGCTATGCTTTGTTGGTCTTCTCAGCAAACCTCATATCCTTCCACCTAATCTTTCAATATCAAATCTCCTCCAGTTATTCACCCACTCCAGTCATCAACTACAGCTCTGTTGTCCTCTGCTTCCATCTGCCTGCCCGCTTTTCAATGTTCTCTGTTCAAGAACCACCAGGATCTCACAAACCATCTGCTACGCTTCAAGTAGAAACCCCACTGGAAGCCAAACCTTCACTGGATCTCATATTTCACCACCTTCTTCCATGGTTTCCTCTCCCCCTCAACATTAGCCCACCTCTTCAAAACAGTAGGTCATTCATACTCTTTTATCTGATCAAGATTCATCTTCATGCTATCCTTGCCCTTTCTAACTGCTCTCCTCCAGACACCACCAAACTCGGGGACCCAAGCCTCCTTCCACTGTGCATACTATCATTGTAAATAAACACCTTTACATTTTCATTCTGGTTCCTGCTCATGGGCTAAGAAATTACCTGGAAACATGACTATGTAGTTCATTTTTTGCTATTGTAATGATGTTATATTGTATTACCACAACTTTATTGCCAACTTTATGTTTGTGTGTGTGTGTATGCATTCATGCATATATTATGCCTTTCAGTGGCTGAGATGAGTCACTACATGAAAATCAAAGTAGGAAAAGGCAGCTATAGTGAGCTAACACCTCGATTTCTATTAAGTTGTGTTTATCTGTAGTTGAAGCACATTTTCAAAGGCTATTAAAAGTCCAAGGAGGATTTTCAATGATATTCGTGGCCCACTTGTTTGCTTTAGAGAAAAGAAACACCCGGCAGATTTAACATGATCTTTATGATGCTTGGAAGTAACCCGTTGTTGATACAGTTTTCCTGAAGTAATCCCTAAGAAAGTAGAATTCAAATTATTGACATTAGTAGAGATTTTTTTTTCATGTGTCCATGTTTCACAGCTTTATCTCTGAGGTTGTCTCACTTGGATGACAGCTTTCATTTGGTCACTGTGATCATAGAAGCACACATCAGCCTGGGGCCCCCAAAGGCATTCAGCTGTAAAACTAAAAATTTATAGAAGGTCAAAAGTTTAATTAAGTCAGTGGGGTCTAAAGAAAATGCTGATGGGGCTTCATAGGAAGTGTCTTTGATACTTGGTGAACCCTGTGGAGAGGGATTTTTCAAAGATGTTCTCAAACCAGTAAGAAATTGAGTTGTCTTTGAGAAACTGCAAAACTGAAACTGCAGTGCAAAGGAAAAGTATTTTTTTAGTTCAGTAATTGATTTATTTTAGATTAATTGTAATTATCTTGATATAAGTGTTGTCGTCTCTTCAGTGTTGTAAAGTCTGGTAAGTGGTAACAACGATCCTCATTTCGCTTCATGTGTAGTCATTCTATGAAGTTCAAATAATTATCATTTTAGCTTTGCATTTCTATGCATCTGGTACTGTAGAATATGTAATAAGAACTTTAAATGTCTTTTGACAAGCTAAAAAAAACTTCCATGACATGGGTATTGCAACTTTGCAAAACTGAATTTGATTGCATTTTAATATAACTAAGATAGAATACGAATGCCAATTAAGTTTATCTGCATAATTAGATTGTATTGAACTGATTTGATTTTATATTCCTGAAGAAGAAATGAACCTGTTGAAATGACATTTGTTGTTAAATGGTGCTGTATAAATTAACTTAACTGAACTGACAAATGGGAGGAAATGCCAGAACTAAGACAATAACGCAAAACCCCAAAAGTCAAGCAACAATCTAAATAATGATTAAAAAAAAAAAAAAAAAAAAAAAAAAACAACAACAACAACAACAAAAAAAACACTCAACAGGTCAGTGCAAAACGTTACTAAAAATATCACACCATAATACAAAACAAAACCTTCAGATTATTATATTCAAATCCTATCATCTGTTTTCTGGGTAATGTTAAGTTTTCAGAAAGTGCATAAGTCACAAACAGTGAAAGTATATACATAGGTACAGTAAAAACAACATGTGTTCTCTCAAATGCCAAACGCCAAATTTCCAGTCTGTCACATTAAATAACTCTAAGGCAGGCTGCACAGCAACAGGTCAGAGAACCACAAACTCTGCATGGCATCTCTTCTTACAGGAAAGAATATAATTACACTGCATCCAAGCTGATTTGTACGGAATGTTGTGGTGCAAATATACAGTGGAGTGATGTATGCAATATTAACATTGATAACAGAGACATACTGAAATAGTAAACGTGACAGCAGAACTGTAAAAGCTGACAATTTTATTGTTGTCATATTTGTGATCATGTCTGCATGTTCGTCATACTTGTCTTTGCTCAGGAATTGTAACATCACTGTCATTTATTCACACTCAATCGTTTAATAAAATTTACTAATGTGGACTAAAGTTTAATGCAAATTAAATTTCTTTAGAAAGCCTTAAAGGCATATAAAAATTATAGGATGGTAATGAGCAGAAAACAATGAAAAACACTTTTAAAATCAATTTATTATTGAATTACCTGTAAACTGATGAGGAAAAACCTTTTCAGCCCTTGTTTATTTGTCTATCAATAGTAATTATCAGCAAATCTCGTCTTGTTTATTGTTACAGTGTTAAGTTCACTCACATTTCACAAGTTCATTATCAACCTTACAAAATGTTAACCTGTTTGCTGATTTAGACAAATCTCTAGGATAAAAAAGTGAGGCTTTTTGTGTTGACAAAACAACCCATCTGCTGCACCAATGCACATAAAAACTGACAGTCTAGACAGTTTAGATTATTGCTGCTGTCAGTGATTCAACAGTAGCCACAATATCATTGTATAACCATCCCACACAGACTCCTAGAATAGGTATGTCAGAGTATACTGGAAAATCCAGCTATTTTGAGTTCTTACAAGGCAGAACAAACATGCTCTTCAGTCTTGAAACAGTTAAATAAATGAAAGCAAAGTCAGCCGGTGGGCGGCCATAATCCCACATGTCAGACATGATGTGAAAGGGTTGAAAAGACTTCACGTGGTGCTTGCAGTTGGTAAAAAGTGCTGAAATTGACACCATAGCTAAGCTGAAGTGAAAATGAGATTGAGATGCTCACATAGATCTCTGGAATATGGCTTCAACAATCAAAGCTAACAGCTGTTCAGCTTCATTTAAGTTCACATGCTAAATGATCCAATAACTTTGTGTATCCTGCTGTTTTTCTGAGAGAAATCTTTGAGAACAAAATTATATGAAAGCGCAGTCCATTGCCTTTATTTTCATTTTCACGGAAAGCAATTCTCTATTCCCATTTATGTAAATCACACCGAACATCCTCAGCATATATTTACTATGCTAACCACATATACTGAAACTTCTTGAAAAGATATATAAAAATGTATGTATCTTTGTATTTATGTACTATGTATTAAGGTAAATTCATTTTCTATTGCAGCAGGAAAATCTTACATTGAAAAACATAGAAAAAAGCAACCTCAGCAATTAAGACATTTATTCAGTAGAGAAAAAAAGATTGCGTTTAACAAAATCAAAAGCGGCACAGTCGTTGAAACAATTGTAACTAAGGCATTATTTTCATTTGAACTTCATTTTCTAAGTTGATCAGCATTTTTAAGAACATTTAATTTGGAAATCATAGCTGTTCTGTTTCCTGGGGGTAAAAATCTCTCTTTTAACCACTGGCCACTATAGGCTGTACAAGGACCCATATTGATGTTGCAACCACTCACAGGGAGGGGGATGGTAAAGGAGGTAAAAATTTCCAAAGTTAACTGTTAGAGAATTGCAGCATCTTCTGATTACCACCTTTGCGTAGCAACCATTAGATTCTATCTACAGGTCAATTGTGTACTAGGAATGATGCAAGGAAAAAGTCTTTTCTGTCCTATAACAAACGTAAAGATATGAGATATTGAGACAGGCATGAGGAGACAAAGACTGAGCTTTTCAGAAACAAATATTCTGTCTGAGTTTAGCATGAAACAAGTACGACTATGGAAAAGCAACTCCTGCCCGCTGCCATGTGTAGTGGAAGAACTATGATGTTGTGGGCCTGTTTTCCATTCAAAGGTCCTGGGAACCTCGTTAGAGTGCAAAGCATCAACAACTCGAAATTATGCTTCTGCCACAAAAGCTGAACACATCTTTACTGGAGATGCCACTAAGTGTGACTGGTACATTACCAGCTTAGGCCATACAGTATGAATGTAGACCTACTTCCCAGCAGACATTCTGACTTTAACGAATAGGACAAGCACAGGTGAATACATATATTTCAAATTAATCCGCAGAACTGCCCACAAACCCCTACTTTAAAACTTGATAAGAATAGAAAATAAATAAATAAATCACAATAAAAACATGTGAACTGGCATGTATATTATACTTAACATAACTGGCTGGGGTTGAAATGCAGTGACCTGCATTTCCAGGTATGAGCAAGAGAAACCTGTTGTCTATCCATTCTGTCTTTATAACAAACCAAATCTGTCTTTCTTATCTCAACAAGAACTTTTGAGTAGTTTGGATGCTCAGAACTACCATTCACATGATATTGGTTAATGAAATACATACATATCAATTGATGACATGCCCCCACCTATCACATATTTTACCAGGCCTGTTCAACATTCTGAACATTCAAAACCACTGAGCAGATACTGTTTGTTTCAAACTAACAGATGGGTACATTAGACTGACTTACACCTATCACCTCAGGGTTTGTTTTAAACAAAACAACAATAATCACAGTTCCAACATATTAAATCATCCCTTTTTTGAGTAGAATGGAGATAATATTTACATGTGTAACTCTGAGCATTTGCCTGGCAGAATTTCTGGGGTATTATCCATTATTTGGATTAAATAAATGAAACATTTGTCAGGCTCACACCAGATATTCACCTAATCCTGTCTCAGAGCAGTAAGTGCATTCAAATTTGCCTTTAGTCACTTTTCTACTTTCAGCACGCTCCAAAAAAAAGGAACATCTTCTTCTCAGAATGTCTGCCTTTTAAAAAAAAAAAAAAAAAAAAAAAAAAAAAAAAAAAAAAAAAAGATTTCAATTTCCAGACAGTTTTTTTTAGACTTGTGATTTTTTTTTTTTGTTTGTTTGTTTTATTTAAAGTCTGGAGCATCAACAAAATTCTTGGTGACGTTTCACTGGTTATCCCATAGAGCCTGTGGAATATAAATTATGTTCTTTTACTGCTATGCTATTAGTTTTACACCAGATGTACCAGAACACACACATTCCAAAAAGTTCCACTTTTTTCTTGTCAGTTTGCAGAATATTTTCTCAAAGTCTTGGGATCATTAAGTTGTTTTTCTGCAGTGGTTCTTGCCTTAGCACTCTTCCATGGTTGCCAATTTCACCCAGTCTTTCTTGCTGTTGAATCATACATAATGACCAAGAGGGAAACAGGTGAGGCCTCCAGGGGTTTAGATGTTGTTCTGGGTTCTTTTGACCACCTGGATGAGTCGTAAATGTGCTGCTGGAGTAATTTTGGTAGTCTGAACACTACTGGGAAGTTTCACCTCTTTTTCATTTTTTTGTCCCAAATGCTTAGATAGGACTTTGTGCCTCTTTCCCTGCTGATAGATGTCATTGACTTTGTTGTTTTTTTGTTTTTTTTTTTAAATTTCTTTAAATAGTGGCAACTGTGTTGAGTTTTGAGATCTGGTAGCCTACTTCATATTATCAGAGAGATTCTTTTAAAGCACCATCTTGATTCTACAAGTCTGGCTGTTGTCAAGCCTGGGACTGACTCATGACAATTATATTTTTGTATAGCCCTAGGTAGGTTTATGAAGCTTTCACAGCACTGTGCAAGGAATCTAAAACATTTTAATATTAAAGGGGATGATTGTTCTTCATACATCAATGGCTCTCACAGTCCAATGTTATGTAATGCAGGCATTTCAAACATGCTTTCTTCACCCTCCTACCATACCTAATCATAACCCGCTATAAATATTCTGAATTATGTTTCCCACATATGAATCTGAATGCATATTATTTAAAATGAAGAAATTATTATTATGGCTATAATCACAAGCTGTCTGTAATCCAACAACAAGAAGTCAGTAGAAAGCCAGCTCACAGCTGAGCGTGGGCAGATGAAATGCTCCAAACCAGAAGCATGGGTTCAATGGTGTATTCCTGAAGCACAGGGGCTTGGTATTAAGATTCACATCTTTATTGAATCCTCAGACATGCCTCCAAAGAGCCTCATACATACAACCCACACACCTCTGGAAACCTGCATAGCACTCTCAGGAAGCTGACTCCATACAGGGATATAATTTGAGTGTAGAGTCTCTTGTTGATTTATTTAACACTGTTATGTAAGCATGTCATCTAATTATAACACTGTTTGATGAAGCAAGGAAATCCTTTCTGATGAGTTTTTATTTTTTTTAACTTAATTTAGTAAATTGAAAAATAGAAATATTAAGAAAACTATATCTGAAAGGTTGCTGGTGTCATTTTACAGTGTTGCTGACAGGAATGTGGTAATCTTCCCCATATTGCTGTTAACTTGATGAATCACATTCAGTCTAAGGCTGTAATACTGGAGATACAATGTGAAAAGAACTCGTAAACTACAGGTACAGGTAATAAAAATTCAATATCATTAAAAAGTTAATTTATTTTTGTCCTTAAATTAAAAAAGTGAAACTCTGTTGATCTTTAAGATTTTAGCATAACTCTTGAAAATTACAAATTGAGTTTCTCAGAAAATTTGACTATTACATAAGAGTAATTAAGAAAGATTTTTATCACAGGAAAGTTGGACTAGTCAAAAATATGTTCTCATAAAGTACAATAAATACAGTCAATACTTGGATGGGACTCCTTGTCTATTAATTGCTACATCAATGTGGCATCACATGGAGCCATCAGCCTCGGAGCTTGATTTCCAAATTGAATAACAAATTTAATTTATTTTGAAAAGGCAACTTTGGATCAATAGTCAACAGTGAAACAGTTTCCAAGTAAAAAGTTTCTGATGTCTTGGCTTTTATTGTATGGTAGCGATGGTGGTAGGAGCTCTCCCTGTAATCGGTGGGTTGCTGCTTCGAGCCCCGCTCCGTCTGTCTCCGTCGTTGTGTTCTTGGGCAAGACACTTCACCCACCTTGCCTGGTGGTGGTGGTCAGAAGGCCTGGTGGCGATGGTCCATGGCAGCCTCGCCTCTGTCAGACTGCCCCAAGTGCCCCAGGTCTTCAGCACTCATCAGGAGACAGCTCAAAAGATTGGCTGAGGCAGTTTCCTGTGGTAAGCTGGTTCTGTAGCTGCTGAGATTATTTGTTCTCACTTCAGATCCTTACCTGTTGCTCTTTTCTCTTCAAATCTGTACCACCCAGATGCCAGTCTTGAATTGGTTCCCTGGTCCCTTCCTTGTTCCTCACTGGCCTCCATTTTGATCTTCTGGATCTTCCTCTTTTCTCCAGACTCTCTGAAACACCTCTTGGAGTCTCTCCTCACATTCAGTCTGCTGGAGCTCACCTTCCTCCTGGAAAACGTTCAACTTCCTGTTTACCCTGTGCCTGCAACTCCACCTCTCAAAAAGGACAAGAAACATTGAGATCGCACCTCGAGTCCACTCCGAGTTTTCTAATAAACCGCTGTTAAAACCTGCTTTGTTGTCTGTAGTTGTCTCTACACCAAAGTGTAATAGATGCAAAACATGACAGTTTTAGGATTGGTAAAATACAGCTAATACAACAGTTGTAAGCTATGTCCTGGGTACACATGTGTGGTGGCTGTAAAAGCTCTGATTCCTGCCACAGTCTACCCTGCCTTGTTATTGTACCCAAACTCTGATTGGGCTTTGCTTCAATCCTCTCAACTTAAATCATTGTTAAGAGTCCTGTTGAGAAGGTCCAAATGGACACAGGAATAAAGCAGATGGGAATAACAAAACAAAACATTTTCTTTAAACAATCATGTGGGAGCAGCTGATCAGGAAGTCCCACAGATGGCACATTCCATTCCTATTAAAGTCAGTGGCTCTGAATACACTGTTGTGTCTCTAACTTGTCAGCTAGAAAAAGCATCTTTCTTCCATAACATAACATGTCATCATAGCACTGCAAATCAAAAGCCAACACAAACTGGATGTGTGTCATATGGAGTTGGCATTCTAAATCAGGGAAAAAAAATACATTTTATGGCATGACGTTTTAGAATAAATCATTTAGTTCTAAATCATAAAATTTTGCTGTCTAATCAAAGCTTCAACTTATCATGAAAGCAAAGATCTCACATTCTAAATTTGTCAGTTATAAGGAAAAATAATCTCTCTCTTTGTGGTCTTAGGCTGAGTCTGAAGAGAAATTGAAGTTATTCAGAAAAAATGCAAGAACACAATAAACTAGAGGCAGAACTATGCATCACCTTCAAAGGGGGGACTAATGTCATATCTTTAGGATTCCTCTATGCTTAATGCCTGAAAACCTCCAGGTTTTTTTTTTTTTGGTTTTTTTTTACTTTCACCAATTAGTGCATACAAAACAAACATGTGTGATTAATGTTTTTATCTGCCATAGCAAGGTGATACGCAACTATAAACACCATATAAAAACTCAGATTATTGTTTTTTCCTTTTAAATAATAAAACGCATTAGACAACAGTGAGACTTCTTTTTTTTAAGCTGAGCTTTCACAGTCTGCCTGCTCCATGTCCCTGTCAAGGAGGTGGCAACTTGCCACATGGCGCTCCTGGTCTCCATCTGGGACCTGCTCCGGCACCCCTGCTGCTCCTCACAGATGGACTAGGCCCTGTACAGGCCATGCACCGACTCTATCTGATAAGTCAATATCCGATCAAGCATGCATATGTGTGTGTGTGTGTGTGTGTGTGTGTGTGTGTGTGTGTGTGTGTGTGTGTGTGTGTGTGTGTGTGTGTGTGTGTGTAGTGTGTGTAGGTGTGTTTGGGGTGATCATATAGCACTATAGTTTTCAAACTGTAACCCTTGTAAGGTCCTTGCAAAAACACTTCTGACCTTTCAGATAAACACCAAGCTAATAAATCATTTTACAAGAAGCTTCTTATGTAAGTTATTACAGGGTGCCAATAAGTTTGGAGCTGAAAATGTCTGAAATATTAATTGTAAAAAAATGGAACTGTGGTTTACTATATTATATTTATTTTGCTTCATTAAAGGGTTTTGGTGTGATCTATTTATTTTTTGGGGGGGATTATTGTTTGAAAGTTTGTTGTACAAATCAATAAAATTAAATTAATTTATTTGTATGTCATGCAACAAATAAGAGACTGGTTTCTTTGGGATCATTCCCAGATTGGTATAGTTTTTTTTTAAAATAGACAAAAATATAAAACTGACAAAACATAAATTAAGTACAATCATCTGATGATTGTTAGAACTTCTCTCTGTTTCTCCAAACAACTCTGAGTGCTTTCTCCCGACTGTAAGATACTGACTGTGGAAGACAACCTCACAGAACCCCACACTGAAAAGTCCTAACAAATTTTTAAAGATTCAATTTGGGTGTATTTTCTTTTACTTTTTTACTATTACTGCAAAGTAAAATAAATTAAAATGAAATAGTCTCGTTATTATTATGTAATTTAAACTGTACTATAAAAAAAACGTAATTTTATGAAAAGTGTTCTTTTAAAATGTGTTTGAGATATTTAAGCAAAATAATGTTGCAATGCAGGGAAGAAACAATGAAAATTTCCTTAGAAATTTCCATTATAAGTTGACGCAGAATTTTGTTTTCATCTAAAAAAAAGTAAATACAACATTCATTAATCAGTGAGGTGACATTCTTATGGTTTACAACTGATATGTGTTGGTTACTATACACGTAATTGTCCAAAATACCCATTGTCCCAAGTGTTCAGGCTAAGTGTGGGTATACTATTGTACCGATTATAAAATAAATTCTTTGGCTAGTTGTTAACAAGTGCTTTCACATAGATCTTTCACATGTCGATGATCACCACATGAGTTGATGCAGTAAAGGTCAGCTGTCAATGACAGAGTCCAACCAGACCGCAATAAGCTGTGGGGAACATGTTTTTGTGGGATTGTGTGTGTGCTGGCATTCAGACTGTATTTAAAGTGTGTGAAGCAGCAAGCACATTGTGCAACAAGTGCAGAGATTCTCTTTCAGACAATATGCTTAATGTTATTAAATATTTGCACCATTGCACGTATGCTGATGCTGAATGTTGGTCTGACACAAAACTGGTTTACATCATACTGACTAATCGCAGAAGTGGTGTGTACTGCAAGATTCAGAGTTTTGTTGAATGTATTTTGGTTCAAATAGTTCTTCTAACAGCAGGAAGAGATGAAGCAGCAGTTCCCACAGAGGAAGTTAATTAGCGCCAGAGGAACAACATCCCACCAGGAGACTTTCAAAGAGCTGCCAGCACACTTTCCCTCAATGTGTGAGAGAAGATGACTCAGACTGTGTTGCTGTGACAACCAGATGGTCTTCTTCTGCCCTCATGTGGTGAACAACTGCAACAACACTATCATAATGAAGTTCTGGTAGCTGATTCTGTGAAACAGGAAATACTTTATGCATTAACTTCAAAATTTCTAACATTTCAAAACAAAATGATTACAGGGAAATCCACTTTTAATACATACATTTCAACACAGAAAATCCCATGGAAATCTGAGCCACTGCTTCAAATACATAAGTGCATAATAAAAGTCCAAGTTTTTTTTCCATAGAGAAGAACTGAATCGCTTATATGATGATTGACAACTAGTGTAATTTTTGGAGCTATTCTGCTGCTATTTTCTGCCACTAAAAAGTGTGTTGTGTAAACAGGAAGTTGCTATAAATCAATGGCTAAAAAAACAGCTACAGTACTGTGATTATTTATTGACACCCCCACTAAGGATTTGTAAAAAGTCTTGAAATGAAATATTTATTGCAGCAGCATAAATTTAGTTACTTAAGGTAATATAAGTACTAATTTAAGTATTATTTAATCCCACATGAAGAAATCTTAGGTGATGCAGTTATTGGAACCCCTTCTGTTAATACTTTGAAAAAAAAAAAAAAAAAAAAAAAAAAACCTTTGGCCAATAAGACCACACTTAGGTGTCTCCTATGAAATTTCACAAGGTTGGAACATTTGGAAAGATGGATCCTTGAACGTTCCTCTTTGCACAAACTTGAACTGAGTCCCTGGTCCTATCTTATGCTATCTTCTCTTAGGGTCACCCCAAATGTTTTCTATAGGATACAAGGGGTGAGTTGACCATAGAAGACAGTTGATTTTGGGTCTGGTGAACCAATTCTGTGTTGATTTGGTCATATGTTTTGGAAAATTTCCCTGCTGAAAGAGCCAATGATGAACCATTTTCAGTTTACATAGAGGCCACCAAATATTTATTTGAATTGTCCTGGTAATTAAAAGAGTTGATGTCATTCATTCTAACATGTTTGCCAGGACTTCGTAAGAGAAACAGGCCCACAGTACCACAGATCCTCTACTATAATTATCAGAGGACTTCAGATGTTTTTCCACATATTCATTTTATGTTTCACTTCAGACCTACCTAGAGTGTTGCTGAAAAGCATGATCTTAATCTCATCAGGCCAAAGTAAAGTTCCAGTTAAAGTCCAAGTAGAATTTTGCAAACTCCATATGTTTTCATTTGTAAAGGTAGAGTAGGAAAGCTTTTCTTTTACTGCATCATTCCTATTTGATTTGCTGGCATGCAGCTAGCCTCTGATTGTTATTTTGAACACTTAGTGACCCCAAATGATCATAACAACAATCAGTCAAGCTACATGTAACCAGGAGATGCCCTTAATTGCTATGTCATGTTTAGTGGTGGAGTTGGACCCAAATGCAGAAGCAGTTGAGGCAGTGAGTAGATTTGAGGGATTCATTGATAAAGAAAAAAAACTAAAAAAAAAACTTACAAAAACCATGAAGAACACATGGAGTCAGAGCAGAACAAAAACAGGAACAGGGTTCAAGAAGACAGTGGGATGTAATGGGAGAATCCAGCATGGAGTGAATGAAAGAGAGGAGGTTAAATACTGGGATTGTGAATGCTGGAACATAGGACCGGGGCTGATTGGTTAGCAGGTTGCAGGTGTGAGGGGAGAGCACAGAAGCCAGACCGAGGAGAGAGAGATAGATAGAGAGAGAGAGAAAATAAAGAGAGAAGATAGAAGAGAGAGCGAGAGAGAGAGAGAGAGAGAGGAGATGAGAGAGAGAGAGAGAAAGAGAGAGAGAGAGAGAGAGAACTGGCACAAGGGGGGTGAGGGAGAGTGAACAAACAGGGGAATTAGGAAAACGAATCTGTTACAAAGAATAACTGAACACAAGAAATAAATACTAAACATAATCTAACTAAACTAACTGAACAGAGTAGAACAGAAACAATGCTGATCTAATCAAAATGAGATCTAAGAGAACAGATAAAGAACCCAGAAAAAATCCAAAACAACCCAAACAAACCAAGATCCTGACATGCTGAAGTTAACAGTGAAAGATATTTTTACCTCCCTTACCATCCTCGTCACTGGCAAGATAAATATGGGCCCTCATTCAGACCAGTGACAAGTGGCTGAAAAAAGTGGAACTCTGTGTTTCATTCTATTTATACAACAGAAATATTATTTAGAAGTTCCGAGAAATTTAAGGACAAAATTAATAATGTTTCAGTTATATTTATTTTAAAAGCATTGTTAGGGGAACCAGTAATTGTGCCAACAATGGCTGTCAAAAACAGTTATTCCTTTCGTTGTGATTTGTTTCTCTGCTAAATAAGTCTATTTAAATTAAAAGTTGTGTTTTTTTTTTTTTGTTTTTTTTGTTTTTTTTTTACAGAATGAGATTATGCTAGTACAATTGAAGATTAATTTATCTTTAGGCTTTTTACACACAGTTACGAATGAGCACTGTACTACATAGCACACTTGCCAAAGGTAGTATGGGCCTTTTCTGGCTTTGGAGCAATCCAGAAAGCTGTGTTAATATTCCAATAAAACTCATTGTGTCCATATATGATGATATATAGACATAAAGCAATTTGAGTGTCTAATAACAAAAGAAACTTAAAAACTTTAATTTGTATTTCAAACTGCTCATACTTGTGAATATTTACAATCACATATTCAGAGATTAATTGGGCATAAAGTAGATACAAACATGTTTATGTTCTTAGTAATACTGCAAACCACAGATCAATCACTAACTTGTCAAGAGTGTTTTTAACTGATGCAACTTGCATATTTATTCATGGAATATTTTAGGGTTGTGTTGATCCAATCAAGCAAAAGTCATGTCTGCTTTGTAAAACAGAGAAAGTTACTAACTTCTTTTTGCTAAATAATGCAATGTGTTTTTCAGTCAAATCATATTTTTTTTTCCTTCCAGCCTGAGGCAGAATATAAATCAGGTTCTTTGGCACCATATAAATGAGAACTGTGATGTGATCTGGAGTTGAACTCTGTTTTTGCCCATCTGAATTTTATATTTCCTTCTCTTTTATAGAAAAGCATATATTTTTGACAGCTTTTTTGAAGTTTTGTCTAACAAAGACCGTTTAGTCAGAACTGTTTCAGATGATGCCCTGCTCACACATTGAGACTCATCAACACCTGGCTGCTGGCTGCAATGAAACAACTGACTGCAGATTTACTCATTCCTCTGAGGGTTAATACTGAAGGGCACTGCAGTGGTGGTAATGAGCCAGAGGAAGTAATGCCCTTTCACTCTTCCAACTCACAGTTGTCCTACTGGTTCCCAGAAATGAATCGCAAGTTTCTGGTCTCAGTCTTGCTTTTCTGAACTTTACACCAGAAACTGAACCATGGGTTGTTGCTGTGGCTGCTGGATTTAGTGCAAAGCAAGTCAAAAGATAAACAGGATGCACAGGACACTACTAAAGCACATATTGTTGAAAGCAGCATGATGGAAGACTTCCTATTAGTGATCACAAATTTGGCACTCCCAAGAATTTCTTTAAAATAAATGTATCAAAAACATATCTTTAATTTAAACTTTTGTTTTTTAAGCTGATCAGAGTGTTGAGGCACTTATAATTAGGATTCTGTGACTTTCTTGAGTGTAAATACGATGTCACATACAGGCCCATTTTTTTCAGCTACAAGCCATACAGTTGGATGAGGACCTATATTTATCTTGTCAGCACGCACATTGAGCAGGAGTAAAATAAAATGAAATTTATTCTTCATGTCAACCATTTGTTGGGGAGTGACACCAGAAAAAATAACACTTTTGCTCCCAACATCGAAGATGTAAACATGCAGAGCTTTGGTTTCTTAATGATCTGCCATGTAAGCCAAAATAGCCTCCTGCCTACAGGCCAAAAAAAAAAAAAAAAAGTGTTTTTTTTTAAAAAATGATTTTAAAATTAAAAATATAAAATGATTGTTTTGCTAATTTATTTCATTTTTACCTGGTCAACAACATACTAGTGTATGATGTTTTAATGAAACAAAGTTGTCTACAGAGATCTATAAATTATAGATCAGCATTGTCGTTGGAAAAACATTAAAGAAGGGTTTTACACAATTACCATTTTAAAAGAAAGTTATTATTTTCCAAAATTTTTTGGGTTGATTATTTAATTTTTCTTGGTCTGGAAATAATTATTATGTTTACAGCAACAAGAATGAGAGATGGCTCACGCTTAAAAAAATGCTGGCTTCATTTAGCTAAGTCTCATGAAATGCTGGGCCCAAGTGTGCTTTTGGCTGAAAGCTGATGAATTTCTATGGTCAAATTTTTGATAGAAAACGAACACAGAAAAAAACTGGAATCTTGTGCTTTGGTCTGTTGAGCTTAATATCAGCCTTCTTTGCAACAAACACTCCAGTTTGAGTGAAACGAAAGATGATTATGTGGAAAAGCACCTCATGCTTACTGCTAAAGTGTGCATGTATGAGTATGGTGAAGGGTCTGTGATGCTGTGGGCTAGTTTCCCTTCTGGAAGGGCCTTCTAAAACCATACTGGAGTGAACTCTTTGAAATACTAAGATATTTTAAATCTAAATCTGATGGACTCTGCAAGAACTGAAGATGCCATTGGGTCTTACACCAGGATAATCATCTAAAATATTTGGTCACACACAAGAAAGCTCACCAGGCACAAAACCTGCTATATTTCTCTATCATCTCAGTCTGATGTAAATCCTTCAGAAAGCCTTTGGAATGAGCTGAGAAGAAGAAAGCATTAATGAGGCTCTATCTAGAAAGGTTGTGCAAGGATGAAGGTCATAAAACTCTTTAACTGTTTGCTCCAACCTGGTGAAATGTTATAGAAAACTAAACACTTGTCTCTTGACAAAAGGTTTCTTTTCCTAAATATCACACTTCGTTGAAGGCAATTACTTCTTTGACTTTTTATCTGATGAAAAAATGTACTGAAACTGTTGTTGTATTTTTCATAATTATTCAGCGGGAGGTTATGCTATGCTGCAACAAATGATTTTTTCATTTTAAGGTATTTTCAACATCTTGACCAGGGATGACATGTCCCTTGCACAGTATACAAAATAAATGGCTAATGGCTGTTTTAGTATAAAAACTGAAAAAAAATCCAGCAGAACTGGATTATTTATACAATGTGTTAAGTATCTAGAACACTCAAGAGCAAGATGATGGGATCTTGAACTGCTCTTTTCTGTGCTTTGGGCATCTGATGCTCAGTATAGGTTGTTATTATTACACACAGAAGGTAGGAAAATTAGAAAATCTAAAAGGCTACAGTGAAAAGTGGAACACAGGATGACTGCTAAGTGATTAAACCTGCCCCCTGACAGCAGATAATTACATAAGCTGTCTGTAAAATGCTTTGATCACTTCCAAGCTCTCACGGCTGTCTCTCATGCGCATTTCCTTGTTGCTAATTGATGACATTTACAAACCTCGACCCTCAAAGATCCCGCGCTGTGAAAAAAGGCAAATCGTATCTCCTGCAAAACTCAGCTCACATAATGCTCCCCCATCCAGGATTGTGCTGGGCGGAGGTGTGTGACGAACCAGTAACAAACTGACACATTTCATCAGTGAACATGGCAGGGAGCAAACGTTGTGCTGCCAAGTCAAATACACTCAGATCCCCTATCAGTTTTTGAATGCAATGGATCCAGCAGCCAGGCTGAGAACGTGGCCTCCAGAGGCTCTTTGAATGTGCCACGGCACATAAGAAACTGGATAGAGCCTGTAAGCGCTCGGCAGGCCAGGCTTTTTCCAGAGACAGCTGAGGCCCACAGTGCACAGTACAACCATTTCGACAGCTTACAGAAGAGATGTCTTAAAAGAGCAGGTCTCTCTGACAAAGGGTCAAAAAATAACTATTATATAAATGATGATGCCAGGAAAACCTGCTTTAGAACATACATGCTGGTAGTTTCACTGCACGAAACAAAGGCTTCATATCTTTCAAATTTCAGCTGTGGAAAGACAAAAAATAATACTTTGTTTTAACTGGTGAATTTATACTTAGCAAAAGTGCCATTTATTGTTTCAAAGTGTCAGATTTTCTTGTAATGTTTTAAATTGATCTTGGGCATCATTTTAAAGCTTTTCCTCAGACCTTTGCTTAAATTAGAAACCACAACTATACAAGTGAAGTAAACTTTACTATCCCCAAGGGGCAATTTGTTGTGCAGACAGCAGTAAAGACATAAAAACATCACACAAGAAACAGACAAGTCCATATTAGTCCTCAAGGTGTGGCCCTGGAATTGACCAGGGTGACAGCAGCAGGGATAAAGGATTTTTTCAATCTGTTTGTCTTACAATATGGCATTTTGTATCTCCGTCCAGATGATAAAAGGGAGAATTCTGCCCACAGAAGATGGCTAGGATCAGCCAAAATGATCCTAGCATTCTTTAAAGACCTGAATTTATAAAGATCACTCAAGTCATTAAAAGATATTCCGGCAATTTTACTGCAAATTTTGACAATACTGCTATTAACACTGTTGGTCAACTCTGGTGTTCACATGGAAAGTTTTTCTGGAAAACATGCAAAACAACTCCAAAGATACTTCAAAACATGATGAACCACAACATGGAACAATAAACCCGTGTAGAAATGCAAGAGAACAGGAAAGGATTAAGATAAAAAAGAAAAATAAAGTTCGAAAAGTAATTTTGAACAGCCACCAAATAACCGCAAATAAGGATTCAGAGAAACAACAGCAAAATTAGAAATATAACCAATCGAAAGGAATAAAAAGAATTTAAATCACAAAGAGGAGTGACAAAAACAAAGTCTCCAAGTAACAAAATAGTCTTGAAATGCAGAGCAAGAAAGAAAATTCATCAAAAGAGAGGTTTAACAGTGAACAACAGTAGAGGTGCAAAATATAGGGATGAAGGTCCATCCAACGTGCCTGTAATGACATAATGACATATGGTAACACATGGGATTAAGCAGCACACCTTAACCTGACCCAGCAGAAGGTTTTGTTTGCAGCAGGATGTTGCCAATTTGTACTGCAGGTATTTGATTGGGTATCAACATCAGATAGTCGCTTAATTAGCAGAACAAGCTCATAAAGAAAGCTGTGGACTGCTTCAGACACTCTAGAGATAATTGTGCAAAGACGGATGGTTCATAAATGAAAAATATTATGAAAAACTAAGCAGGTAATCCAGCAAGAGCATCTTTAGTCAAGGGCTTCTTTAGCTCTCTGCGACACGAACCACTAAAGCCCACATCTAAACCCATAATCTCTCATCGAAGCAACTTGGAGTTAATACCACAGCTAATTTCTCTTCTGGAATAATAAAGTGTTACTGAACTGAACTGAACTGAACTGAACTAAATAACACCTGTCAAGAGCGCATCCCACTTTCTGCTGATTGTTTGCTAGAGAACAGACCTGAGTGACCCTGTAGGAGAACGGATGGCTTGATGGATGCATGGTGAAATCAAAAATAGTACCATGAAGACACTGTTAATATATTAAAAATAAAATAACATAAAATTAAATCAAGTAATATTGTTAATGTCCTTTCTAGAAATGCATGGAAATGAATGTACTTGAATAGCCTGGTAAAAACCAGCCCTTTGTTCTACGCTTTGATTCAAATTGAGCAGAATTGTGCAGGAAGGCAATGGCCAGGCTAGTACATGAGGAATAATTTGGCCTTTTTATAGTAGGTTTTATTTTTCTACTCAAGAAGTACTTTATCTAGCCATACAAAACCACCACCTTCCAAAATTTGACATAAAACCGTTATATGTACTGGTAACATGTAAACCATTTTACATGTAAACTTTTAAATGCCAAATGATAAAATGAATAATTAAAGTGTCAAAATATTTTTCAACCATAATGTTGCGATACAGTGATATTTAGGGGACCAGACGAGCATTTTATGTACTACTGGACATAAAAGTAGCTTTTTTCAAACTTTTTAAAAAATGTGACCGAAGAGTGATGAAGGAAGGTCAGGCAAAATTAAAGATGCATGAGCAACCAGTGTCAGGGCGGCATCGTCTCAGTGCCCAAGGTGCGCACTGCTCAGGTGTCACCGGCTGGCCACGTGAGGAGAGCAGAGAACAGGAGATCAGCAGCTGTGCAGGTATCAGATCACCTGGTGCAAAAAGACACGATCAGCTCCACACTCGGACAGGGTGACAGGTAAGGCTTCTCTGCTGTGTGGGTTTAACAAAAAAACAATGAAGTAGGAAAAGATTAAACTTTTTAAAGCTTTATGTTGTTTTTTAAACTTTTTGAATGACATGGTACTTAAAGCTGTTTTCTACTTATAAGAAAATAATTTTCACATTTCTCAGATCAAAGAAGGTGATTGGTTTAAAATGATCAATAGCCAGAGTGGCTCTTCTTTTGAAAGGCAGTCTGTTCCATAAGTAGTGCTGCTACAGAAAAAGCTCCATCACTTCTGCACTCAAGCCAGGATTTAGGAATTTAGTGGAGCAACTGATTCATTGACCTTGGTGCTCTGGCTGGAGAGTAATTGTGTTAAAAGTTCAGGCAAGTAATGCAGTCTGAACCCAGGAAGAGTTAAAAAAAACAAAACAAAAACAAACAACCCTGAAATGGTTAACTTGATCTTAAAATGTATAAAAACTACCAAAGGGAGGCCACTACATCTGTGCCCTGATTATAATGTTTTTTGCTTCTTATTTCCACATGAAACCAGGCTGTGATGTGATGTGGGGGTTTTTTGTAGCTTGGAGGCACATATTTAATAATTTAAGCTTCATGCAATTTCAATAATAATTCCTGTGTCAAAGTCATGTATGAAAAGATGGCCTCAGTTTGGCAGTCATTAAAAGCTATAATATCTTAGGTTTTTCCAGTGTCACAAAAGCTGTAGATACAACTAATTTAAATTGTAAATTGTTGCTATGGAGACTTGGTGACCCCAAGATACTGCACTAGCGATAACCTCCTTTATGATCCTCCTCACTGCATGGTAAAAAGAAAAACTGCAATCCTCTTTCAGCCTTGTATGTCACAGTTCCTGTTTTAAGCTTATAAATTATTGCTTTTCCTCTGCACACGACCACATTAAGGAAAGCACCTATTTTTCTAGCGGTTTCCTAACTTAGAAAGATCCACACACGTCTGTCTGACTTGAATGGGATGTTTTCTTGTCTTTTCCATGTTGAAGAGAGACTATAAAGAAAATATGTCTCTCTGTTATATTTATACCACAGGGAATGTTCCTATTAACTCTGAATGTGACATTACGTGACTGCAATGAAATATGAACTTATTTTAAGACATTATACATATCTATACCACGGGTTGGCAAGAATGGTGAGTTGCATTGTCAATATCTATGCATGCCTGCTCTCTCCTTTCTCAGAATCCCCCAGTCCAGTGGATAACATGGCAGCGGATGCAATTATTAGGTTTCATGTACCACATCTCACTGTCAGCCTGCAAAAGGAACAATGAAGGCTTGTTAGTGAGCAGTGGAAAAAAAACAACAAAAAAAAAAAACAAACAAAGCTCATTGTCACCTCAATATATCCTTTCTGTGGAGTTTTTTTCTTTAACACATTGGGTACCACAGAGCAGCTATTGTGCCTGAATGAATTCGCTGAGCTGCAGGATCACTGTGGCCCCTCAGCTCAGGTGAGAAGAAGAAGACTAAATCCATTTTCACTCTCAAATACTAATCTCATGACTTCACCTCATTCTGCCTGAGTGAGTTATTTTCCACATCCTACTCCGACCAGGAAAATCTAATCTATTTTCTGCTGCTTCAGTGTTCCTAATACATATCAGATAACCTCGTTGATTTCAGGCAGCACCTTACAATGCAGATTAGTATGGAAAGGAAAATACAACATACCCATTTCAAATCATTTGAATAATAACATTGCTTGACAAAAATACATGAATAAACATAATTTTATCCTATCACAAAAATAAATAAATAAATAAATAAATAAATAAATAAATAAATAAAGGCTGCACAGTGGTGTAGTTGGTAGCACTGTTGCCTTGCAGCAAGAAGGTCCTGGGTTTGAATCCTGGTCTGGGGTCTTTCTGCATGGAGGTTGCATGTTCTTCCTGTGCATGCGTCGGTACTTTGGCTTCCTCCCACAGTCCAAAAACATGACTGTTAGAATAATTGGTATCTCTTAAAGCTGCAGTATGTAACTTTTCCAAAAATATGTTTTTTACATATTTGGTAAAACTGTCACCATGTTGTGACAGGAGGAATGAATACTGCAAGTCAATGACTTGATGCAATCTGCTTGGTTTCCTTAGAAACTTTTTGAACTACTTCGAATAATTAATTGAGCTTACTGTACTGTTTGGTAACTAGGATCAATTGGAACGTATGTATGATTGAATTCTTTTTTTGTAAAGTGCCTCTGGACATTTGTTGCGAATTGGGGCTATATAAATAAACTGAATTGAAAACTGAATTGACAATATGTTATGAGACAGAGAATCTGTGAAAAGGCTCAGAAGGAGATAGGAACTGTTTCAACAAATATGTAGAAAGATATTTTTTTCATAAAAGTTACATACTGCAGGTTTAATTATCTTTAGGTGTGAGTATATGCATGCATGGTTGTTTGTCTTGTATATCTCTGTGTTGTCCCGTGATGGACTGGCGACCTGTCCAGGGGTGTATCCCACCTCTTGAACAATGACCACTGGAGATAGGCACTAGTCCCCTTTTGACATAGTATAATAGTTGAAATTGTACTTTTAAATGTTTTTATAGTTTTTTGTTGTACCATACATAATTTTCAGTGACAGAATGTATTTTTACTTTATTTCTTTATTTTTTTTCTATTTTTTTTATTGCTTTCATAACAAAATCCTTAAAAAATATTTTAAATCATATTTAAGATTTTTTTGCTATAATTTTAAGTATTTATTAAATTATTATTATTTTTGGTTGTTTTATAGTTATAAAACAAATGGATAATGTTATCTGTCTAATTAGCTGTTCCCCCATATTATCTTTTACAGCGTGTGTGGAATATGTTTTTCTCAAAATGTCCATTCATATCTGACTAATAACAAAATGTGAATGTGTTCTATCCAGTTAATAGATAAATGCAATGCTGTGAAAAAGTATTTGCCTCCTCACAGTTTTCTTCAGTTTTTACATTTTAGATGTTACAGATCATAAAACAACTGCAGTCAATCATTTTTGATAATTGACAATAAGCATTTTAAGTCACTGTGGTGGAACTGTGTTTTAACTGAGCCTCAATAGAGGGTTTTCAAGCTTTATGGACCTATTTATGGACATACCACATCATCTCTTTGAGCAGCTTTTTTCCCATATTAAATGAAATTATCATTTAAAAATAGCTTTTTTTTATTTACTGTGATATTAGAATTTTTTGATGACTACTTTGTGTCTTTATCATATAAATTTCACATCTGGTTCAGGTATTAGTAGAGAACCCTTCAAAACTCTCTGTACTCCAGAATAAGACATATTTTTTCAGGTATGTCAGCACTGACAAATAAAACTTTTAAGTGCAATAGAAAGTGTTCTGAGTGTTTCATAAAATAACATGCTAATATGTGTCTGTCTGAGACTCAGTTTTTGATGGAGGACAAATCCAGAACAAGTCAAGGAGAAGAACTCAGAGAAACAGCCAGTCTCTTCTTCAGGATCCGTATTACAGGGGAGTTCCTGGGGACACAGAGACACTCCTGTGAGTATCTTTTAGCATATTTCTGATCCATTTCATTGTCATAGTTGGGAAAAAGATTCAAAATTGCCCTCCACTGTATGTGTGATTGATTTATTTGCACATGCAGATCTCAGCACAGTCTAGAGATGCTAAAATGATCCACTCTATTGCAAGTCTGATCAGGGCAAAGAGCAAACTTCTCCTACTTGAGAACCCTGATACAGTGGAAATCTACAAGGTAAGTAAGTTTTATACAGTGTAACTGTGTTAAGTAATTTATATACAGTTTTACAGAGATACTTGTTATATTTTTCCTTAAAAGTTTCTAGCCATAAAGAAGAAAACTTTTAAGGAAATTATAAGACCAAGAATAGCTAAACATGTGCACTATTTGGAAAAGTCTTGAGCCACATTATTGTTTTATATTTTCTTTCAATGTATTAAATAAATAACAAAAAAAGAAAACTTCCCTGTAACATTTTAATGATCAGGACTAATACTGTAATGTATCATTGCTTGAGTATAATCTGGAATTGAAAACACACAAGACATTGTCCCATGATCAAAAGAGCACTATGCTTACAGTATTTTTTCCCCTTATTGCTTGCATAAAAAACACTTCTTGCCTTTTAAGGGTAATACAGATTTAGGCTGTATTTAAAAATAACAGCACTGCCCTTTGTTCATTAGGCTGTGAAATCTGCAGTACCTTTCACTACCTTTGAGGGGCGCCAGAGTACAGGACGCCCAAATAAATCAAAATAAATGAACAAGCAGCTGTAAGGCTACATAGCTAAAGAAGATGCTGTTTTTTCTGAACTATTGAGCCAGAGCGTAATTTAAGAATCCAATTCAGACATAGAGATAAAGACATAAAGAAATGTTTGACAGTGCTGAAGGGTTTCTTGTTCAGAAACTTCACTGGCTCTGTGCACAATCAAGGTGATAGTCAGCAGACCTTTGCAAACTTTTTTAAAAACTCTTTTTGTTATTTGTTTGTGAATGCTGGATGTAGCTGAATGATTCCACAGCTGATACCAGGAAATCGGCAAGAGGTGACCTTTATCTTCCAGCCATCTCAAAAAAGCTTCAAGCTTGAACTCATTGAATGGAGCTCTGAGTCAGGTCCTGCCCTTATCATATGACAAGCGAAGAAGATCCTTCTCATCAGTTACTTCACAGGAGAACAAGAGTGCAGACGGAAAAACAGGTGAAGTGACTGTTTATTGGATTCATGCTGAAAAATATTTATACATACCTTTTTATACTCACCAGCCACTTTATTTGGTACACCTCTTCCATTGATTGTAAATTAGAGGATTTAAGTGTCTTTCAGTGTGGCATGTTTCTTCATGCCAGATGGACTCATCTTAGTTTATCAGAAACTGCTGATCTATTGTGATTTTCAAACATAACCATCTCTTGGATTAGAGAGAGGGTCTAAAAGAGATAAATTCAGTGGGTGACAGTGTTGTGGACAGAAAAATGCCTTGGTGATGACAAATATCGAAGGAGAACAAGAAGACTGTTTGGAGTTGATACAAAGGCAAAACCACTGTATATTCAATACGTTTTCTGATCGTATGGTGTGAAAACTTTTACTTGATGGCTATGACAACAGAAGACCCCAATGGTTGTCGTTCCTGTCAGCTAAAAACAACAAATTGAGGCTAAAATCCGCCCATGTTATCCAAAAATCAGACATTTACAGATTGGATAAATGTTGCTAGGTCTGATGAGTTTTCAGTTCAGCTGTGACATTCTGATTGTTGAGTCAGATTTCACAACATGAAAGTGTTGCTCCCCTCATGACCACAGTTGACCTATCTTTTGGTGGCTATTTCTTGCAAGGTAATGCACCATGTCAAAAAGTTTAAATCATTCCAGACTTTAACATCACAATGAGTTCACTGTACTTCACTGGCCTCCACAGTGACACAGTTATCATGACCCAATGCCTAATGATGAATTGGTGATCTTTTGCTGCTGAAACAGCCCTGACCCATCAAAGCATAGCATCCATTGGATCTTAAACTGTGTTGTAGTATCTGATAATGTGAGCTAATGATCAAAGCCTTGGAAATTGCAAGTTGGGGCTTCCATGAATCTGTCTTATCTGCCCACAAGTGACTGACATCTAGAGATCTTGATGCCAAGTCAACTCCTCAAATGCATTGTTGGGTTTCTGGGTCAACATGGCCACCATGACTGGTGAGCAGCTATGCTGTTCTATATGCAATTAACCACCCTGCAATGTGCCTTTTCTCAACTTTCTATGAGAACAAGCAAAAGCTTCTTTAGCAATCTGATCTAATATCTCTTGGCTGTTGAATTGGACCACATGTCAACCTTCACTCCCTAGTGCAGTGATGAGCTTTTGTCATCCATGACCCTGTCACCGGTTCACTATTGTTGTTTTCTCGGTTTACTTTTAATAGATACTGAACATTGTAAAACAGAAACATCCACTAAGAGCAGCAGTTCTGGAGATGTGCTAACCCAGTCACGTAACCACTGCTATCTGTTTAGTGCCAAAGTCACTCAAATCCTTGTGTTTGCCCATTTTTTTCTGCTTTTAACATATCAACCTTAAAAACAAAATGTTCACTTGTAGCATAACTACAAGTATGCATAATTTGTATAAATTATCTTTCTTTATAGCAGAATAACCTAAAGGCCCAAAAAGAGGCTAAGAAGTCCAACGTGACAGTGACAATGACCTACCTGGGACAAAGTCAGCAACGGTCACACTCAAAGCCCACTCAGGATGAACTGAAGGTGTTTCAGCAAGTCAATGGAGGGGAAAATCTTTGTGTCTTTAAGGGCCTTGTTAATGCAGGAGGTAATATATAAGACTCTAGCAATTTTGGATAAAGTGAAGTTGTTGTGAATTATTTAAGATGAAAAAGATTAAGAAGCTAATGCTTTCCAATATGTTACAAGTCCTGATTTTCCCTAAGTAACTGCTAAAGTTTGACTTATGCCGTCCAGTTATCACTGCACAAATGAAACTCTTGTCAAAGAGCTTTCTTAGCGTTTGCGTTCAAAGCATAAAGTCTCAGTCCAGACTGTACGAAATCAGTGAATGTTTATTAATTTGGGGGTGTCTCACTTCCTATTTTTAGCAAAAACTTATATTAGCAGCAGAAATAAATACAGTCTTTCAATGTATACCGTAGGTTATTCCTTTTTTGTTTGATGGAAATAAACTTATAAGTTATCATTCTTTTATTATAATGGATCTTACAGTTTTGTACCAGCTGTATCTACACACATTTTTATTTTGAAATCTTTTTTATTTACTTTTAATCCACTATATTCTTTGAGGCATTTCCGTTTCTTTCTTTGCAAAGACTAGCATGAGTTTGCCTAGAAAGAGCTTTAGTTTGTATCATCTGTGCAATCCTGCTTTATTTTTTTTATTTCTTCATGCTTTCAAACTGCCTACCTTTCAGATTACTCATCTCTTATCTGTTCTGGGATATTTTGTGCTTTCAGCTATTTAGACACTCTTCTTTGAATTTGCTGTTACTTTTGCAGTTTTGCAGTTTCAGTTTTTTTCACTAATTTGCTTCTCTCAACCGTCTCCTTGTTTTGTCACTGTCAGGTGTTTCCATCAAAGTCTAGTTTACTAAACAAGACATAAAGATGCCAAGATGTTTTCATTTATGTCCTCATAATTTGTCTTTAAGTTCCCTTCACACCAGACTAAGACCAGACCACAAGATTAAAATCCACCAGAGTGTGGATAATGATCTCTGTAGGGCCTGAGAAAAGTGATTTGGGGTGCACAAAGATCATAATCCACTCTCCATTAAACGTGAGGGATTGTAAGACTTCCTTGAGTATTTTGAGCTTTCACGAAATGTTTGTGGTGGTGCATCACTGTAGATTGGTTTTAAGAGTATTTGAAACTGTACTACCTGTTGAGTAATCCACAATCTTCACACCACCTCAAAAAAGCTCTGTGCCCAGGTGTCCTTGTACTTAGAAATTGGTATGCGTTTCACTCCCCATGTAGTGAGGTTCCCAGTTGTTAAGAAGACCTCCAAATTACAATAAATAGGTTACTGCTGGGAAACTGAAAGAAGCTGTGAGGTTTTAAATGTTAAAATGCAAACTGGATACATGCAATGCTGTCAAACAGAAGCCCTGGCATCCTGTGTAAGAATTAAGAAGAAAGAGGAGGAATAAGGACAATAATCAGATTACGTACTACAATACAATATTCCAATAGTCACAGTGATATTCAAAAAAGCTTCCGTTTCCTTTTTTGGAGTGAATGATCACAGTAGCAGTTGCTGAGTGTTTTTTTTCACTCTTTATTTTGCTGTTTAGGCAGCCCTTTAGCGATGTCTGTATGTGAAAAGGGGAAGCACACTCAAGAGAGAATGAGACAGGAAAAAAAGAAAGGAGAGTGAGAAAGAAAGAAAGAAAGAAAGAAATGGGGAGAGAGAGAAGAGCCACTACAAAACAAAACACTGGATGAGTGATGCATTAAAGGTAGTAAAACTCAGGTTAAATTTTCTTATGAAGTAGACTCTACAAATAATTCATACAAATACAAGTTTTATGATGTATTTTTTAGTAGTATTCTCTTTTAGAATAATAGAGAATTGAGAATAATAAGCTTAATGAACATTAAACATCCTTGACAATGTATGTTTTGTATGTTAGAAACTGATTTTAAAGCCCCATTTTACTTTCATTTTACTAATTACTTAATTTTAGCAATAAATAATCTGATGACCCACTTGGGAGCAGAAAAGGGCATTTTTAGTTAACTGAACCATGAGATCCAGCTGTTTTAAAAGAGGTGGGATTCCGTTGAATGTTGAAAAAACATCCTAATGCAGATGTAATACTGATGGTAAGAGCATTGCGATAGGAATCCAGGAAAAGGAGCAAGGGAAAACATTGGTGCTGAGCAACAAGAGAGCAGTCAAGTCATGACAGTGAAATAGGATTTTCCAAATTTGCTGCAATCCAGCAACGTTTGAATGTTTCTAAAGATTCTTGATGTTATCGGACTGTTTTAGTCTGATGTGATGTGGGCCTTAATAAACGTTTACTGACAAAGTTTGAAATAAACTCAATAAATATTTTGAATCTAAAGAATATAGTTGCTCCTATATTGATAGATCAAGAACTAATGAAAAACCTTCACTCTTAATCAAAGGTTAAAATATTATTTTAAGCCTTAATTTCTGTCCACTTTTATTTTTCAGAGCAGTTTCAGTTTGTGTCTCAGAGGCACAGAGGTTTCCCCTTCAGTGCTACCTTGTTTGTCAACGGCATCATGGTGGCTCGGATCAGCTCCTGCTGTGAGTACCGCTATGCCCCTGGCTTTCAGCAGGGCAGAAAAAGCTACTTCAGACTGAGCTGGCTGGCTGGTGGGACACCCTGTTACAGGTCAGATTTCATCCTATGAGGAAGCAAAAAAATTGTGATTAGTACCTGTACAAACAAACTACGTAAATCTAACTTGAAGCATTTGGGAACAAAAGAGGCAGACTGCTTAAAAAAAGTAATGCTCGTGATGATGATGGCACAAGAGAGGGGTATGATTTGTGATGAAAGTACATTTTTCATCTTTTTCAGATGCACTAGTCTCCGAAACAAATACAGCTCCTGCCAACAGCTGAACAACGGCACAAAGGAAAACTTAATTCTCCCTCTCGAGCAGAACACTGGCAATGGTACAAAGCCTGGAAATGAGTGTCTCCATTTTCCATTACTTCCCAAAGCTTATTCATCAGTATTTTTTGACATTGCGCCCACTCCTGGGTTTCAGAGGACTAGTCTAAATAAAAAATATACCACAAAGACTTATTTTCTTTCATTTTGTCTCCCATAAAGGCACCATCGAGTCGTGTCCATCTTCCCCTCTTTTCATTCCAGCCAAAGCTGAGAAGAAATCAGTAAGAAGAAACTAGAAACATGTTAAGGAACAAAGTGGAGGATCCACTGACAGTGAAGAGGCTGTTTTCTGGGATAAAAGAAAGATTCAGGAGGAAAAAAACGCAAGGGTCAAACTGATCAGAAAGAGAGCAAAGGAAAGACAGGTGGGAACAACAGAGAGGAAGACGAGCAAGGCGGCAAGGGGCTCAGAGAGATCAACAGTCGTCTGAAAAATCTGAAGAGCAGACAGGACACAAACCAAACCATTCAAAAACAATGGGGAATTCCACAAAGCTGCAGACAAAACAGCTGCCATCAAACAAGACAAGTAAAACTGTTGGTGAGCGCTGGATCATACCTGTTGGTTTCATTACTGTGAAATAGGATGAAAAAATGTATCATAGCCAAACATTTTGGAAGTGAAACTAGTGTTTGTATTTTTTGGCCTTAACATTTATTTTACATCAGGTATAGAAACCTAAAAATAGTTTTGCTGTCATTCTGGGATAATATTAAATGTGAACACAACGTCAGCACTAAGTTTATGATATTTTTGGGAGTTCAATGCTACGAGCTGGCTGTTTTGGCAAAAATTCACTTTTTTATTCATTATAGATCTATAATTTCTTTACGTATCTGTCCAAATTAAATACTGAGGACTTAAAATTCAAAGTTCTGGATTTTGAACTTGACTGACTTACACTTTGTGACTTTGCACTTGACTTGGGACTTGACTTGAGATCTGGGGGGTATTACTTGACACTTACTTGTGACCCAACTTGTTCCCATGACTGCTGACTTTTTCATACTTGTCCAATTCAATCTGACATATTTGATATAGACTTGTGGGGTTGATCAAAATTTGTTGACTTCTGTTGATCTCTGTCTTTTGAAGAATTGACCACATGTTATCATTAGGTTTAAGTTGTTGGCAATGTTCTGACTATAGGTCCAAAAATTCAACACTAATATCTGTGAACCACTTCATTATTGCTTTCAACCTGAGCAGAATTAGGAAGCCCACTATTTTGGATGAGAAGCAACCTCACATATGAAAGATTCACTTTTGGCATGACATGGGACTGATATTAATGCTAATCTTCTCTTGCCTGAAAAATGATTTTCCAAATGCTGCCATCCTTTATTTCTTGCTGAATTTCATCTCTCCCTTATGTTTTTCTTGGACAAAATGGATCCATTTGCTATACCCTTTTAGTCACAAGACTGTAGTCCAAAAGTCTTAGCCCAACTGTGCATGCGGAGTTACTGATGTCTACTTGATGCCAAAGCTGAGCAAGCTCTCCACTGGTGGGATCCTGATTCTGTTGTACCCACTTCAGGAAAAAACAGTTCTGCTGCTTGCTGGATATTTGAGATCCTGAGCCTTCTTCACTGTAACAAAACATCTCAACTTGAAGTTCTTGATGATCTTGAAGATAGAATATTCTTAAGAGAAAGTTTTGTTTCACAATGCAGCACTGAAGAAGCTGATTCTGTTGAGGTGCCATTGCTGATGCACCAAGTTAATCATTTCAAGCCCATCTGTACCTCATTTATATCAGCTACTTGGATTGATTAAGGGATGTCAGCTGTACTCTTTCACAGTTAAACCTGTGTTCATGACATGACTAAAATGAAATGAATTTAGATGATGATTTGAAAACTTTTTAAGTTAATAACTTAATTCAATTCAGTTTATATAGCAACAGTTCACAACGAGCCATCTCAAGGCACTTCATAAAAAAAAAAGTCATTTCAATCCAATCATACATACATTCCAATTAATCCCAGTTATCAAACAGTGCTTCAAGTTCAGTTCATTATTTAAATTGGTTTGTAAAGTTTTCTATACAAAGAATCCCAGCAGATTGCATCGAGTCACTGACTTGCAGCAATCACTCAAACTAAGCATGCATGTAGCGACAGTGGGGAGGAAAAACTCCCCTTAACAGGAAGAAACCTCCAGTAGAATCTGACTCAGTGCAAGCAACCATCTGCCATGACTGACATGGGCTTTGAGAAGACAGAGCAGATACACAAAAAAGAAACAGAAGAACTAATGTAGGAGTACTTTCTATGTTAAAGAAAAGTAAAAAATTAATAGCAGTTGCAATTAATGCAAATTTAACAATTGGAAGCATATATAGTAAAGAGGATTAGGCCAAGCATGGAACCATTTGGTATTCCACAAGTAACCCTGGAGTGTGAAGAAGATTTTTCAATTAATTATCATTCATCTCATAACTTTGCAAAATAATATGACAATACAAAGTGCAACCATAAAATATGATACTACAAATTTTGCAAAACACAAAAGTTGTGTCACTGACAAAACTTTTTCCCACAGGTGTAGCTTAACCCTAGAAGATTTGTGCATGTGTTATTTCTCTTTAATGGTTTTGCAATGAAAGAAAAAAGGCATTTCTTTTTAAAAGATTCGTTGGAGGACGAAAAGGGACTGACTAAGCAGAACAGAGAGCAGCAGAGAGGCCTCGAATCAGATGGGAAAACCAGAGATGGGGGAACACTGAAGGACTTCTATGAAGAATGTGTGGAAATGAGTGCTGAGTTGAACCGAAGCCCAAACAAACACTGGTTCAAGGCAAACAGTGAGTACAGACTATGCATAGCAGCAGAATTAAAATGAGTCCCACTAGAGGGCTGTAACTCATTTACATAACACACTTTGGGGAAAAAAATGACTGAATTTGCAAGAAGCACGCTGAGCAGTGTCTGCTTGAAGGAAGATTGATGATGTGTGGGAGAGATTATACAGATGTTGCCTACACAGACACACATATTCCCTCATATATAAATCTAAACAGTTTCACTTTCTCTATTGCTGAATGAATGCACAAACTGCACATTATTAGCTTGACTCTCATATGTAATCTTGTGTTGCTTTTACACAGTTTTACCACCCATTAGTTGCTCAATTTTCTCTTTAAGTCCTAGAGAGGTGCCGTCTCCAGAAGAAGCTGTCATCATCATGCCCCAAAGCTCAGAATTCAGATGTGGAGCTGAGTGCGGAAAGTGACACAATACCGCAGCCTGATGGAGAGCCAGAGGAGGAGAAGGACACTGCAGGCCAGGATGCTGCCAAAGAAGAGCCTGTTCAAGAACAAAACCTGCAGGCACAGGTGTGTGTCCAACACAAATTCACTGTGGAGAACATGTGTTTCTGCCAGAAGCACTGCTGCCTTAAAATTTCTTGCACAGGCTCTTCAAGACAACCATATTCTGGCCTTATGCAGAGGTGTGAATTACTTTGTTAGATTGGAAAATGAATGCTGATGTGTTCTAAAATAATTCAATTCAAAAATACTTTATTTATCCCAAAGGAAAATTAAATGTTGATGTAACTCATTTAGTCAAGGAGTTATTATAGATTGTGATGGCTGTGGGCAGGAAAGATCTCCTGTAGTGGTCTGTTTTACAACCAATCTGAAGAAGCCTTTGACTGAAGAGACTCTGTTTTCCAATGACAGTCTCATGAAGAGAATGTCCAGGGTTGTCTATAATTTTCTTGATTTTACGCAAAATCCTTCTTTGTATCATCAACTCTAGAGGTTCCACAGTCGTCCCCAGAACAAAACCAGCCTTCTTTATCAGGTTGTTGAGCCTTTTTAGGTCCCTGGCTCTGATGCTGCTGCCCGAACATATGATGGTAGAGGAGATGACGCTCTTAACAACAGACTTATAGAAGACATGCAACATCTTGCTGCAAACCTTGAAGGACCTTAGCTTCCTCAAGAAGTACAGTCTGCTTTGTCCTTTCTTGTAGATGGCTTCACTGTTGAGTTTCCAGTCCAGTCTGTTGTCGAGATGAACACCGAGGTATTTATACCACCTCCACTTCTTCTCCCATGATGGAAATAGGGTTTAATCTGACTCTGTTTCTCCTGAAATCTACAATCATCTCCTTAGTTTTGTTCACATTCAAGATGAGATCATAGTTTCCACACCATGCCACAAAGCGGTCCACCAGCTCTCTGTACACAGCTTCTTGTCCATCTCTGATACACCTGACAACTGCAGAGTCATCTGAATATTTCTGCAGATGACAGGAGTCTGAGTTGTGCTGGAAGTCTGAAGTGTACAGAGTGAAAAGGAATGGTGAGAGTACAGTCCCCTGTGGTGCTCCCATGCTGCTAACCACCTGGCTAGACACACAGTCCTTCAGTCTCATAAACTGTGGTCTGTCTATCGAGTAGGAATTGATCCAGGCAATTGTTGAGGCCTCCTCCTGTGTCTTCTGGAGTTTCAGATGAAGCAGATCAGGCTGAATTGTGTTAAATGCACTGAAGAAATCAAAGAACATGATCCTCACAGTGATGCCTGCTCTGTCCAGATGACAGTGGGTTTGTTGAAGCAGGTGTATAATGGTGTCTTCAACTCCAACTCCATGGTGATAAGCAAACTGCAAGGGGTCCTGATGTGTGCTGGTTTGCTTACTCAGGTGGGCCAACAGGAGTCTCTCCAAGACCTTCATGATGTGGGATGTCAGGGCAACAGGTCTATAGTTGTTGATGACTGATGGATGAGTTTTTTTTGGTACCAGAACCGGACAGGATGTCTTCCACAACAGTGGTACCTTCTCTTGGGTCAAGCTAAGGTTGAGAAGGTGTTGCAGAATCCCACAGAGCTCCTCTGCACAGGCCTTCAGGACTCTGGGGCTGATACCATTTGGACCTGCAGCCTTGTTCTGGTTCAGTCTCTTCACCTGACTTCTAGAAACAGAAAAGTGGGAGAGGGGGGGGGAGGGAGCAGCAGCATCTTCTGATTTGGTTGAAGACAAACGAGTGGAAGGAGAAGAGTCCATGACTGAGGTAGAGGATAAAACATCTGAGGTGTGACAGGAAAGCTGTGGTTCAAAGGAGGGTGGGATGTCCATTTGGCTGTGGGAAGGAAGGGAGGATGGTGAGCTTTTTCCTGTACTGAAATGCCTCAGCAAAACACATAATACTGCATTCCTGATACTCTTGTTGAGTCCTTGTCAGGGCTTGAAGTTCATCCAACATGTTAGCTAACGATCTCATGTTGCCCACTATGATGGATAGCAGAGATGGTTTGAACTTCCTCCTTCTCTCTCTCCTCTTTGCTCCTGCTCTGCATCCACAGTGTCTCCTTTTCAACTCCTGTGGGATTTCTGGCTTCAGTTGTTGTATTATTTCTGGTTTTGCGATGTTAATCAGCTGCTCCCTGTTGTAAACCACCCTGTTGCTTTGGTTCCGCATCATAACAAAAGAGCAAAATATAAAAAAGTATTGGGAAAAATCAATCCAGCTGCACAGCATCCAGGACAAAAAGGAACGGTTGTCCAAAAGAGCAATTTTTTCCAAGAAAAGCAGGAATTAAATTTTGAAAAATGAAAAAAATCTCAATAAAAGTTACAGAGCTACTCCAACATGCTGCCACCCTGAGCGGTGCACTACTATAATAATAATAATAATAATAATAATAATAATAATAATAATAATAATAATAATAATAATAATAATAATGATAATAATAATAACCCTCCTGACACATTTCATTTTTTTAGTATTATTTATTATTAGTGCAGCATGATACATCAAGTCCTAATCAGTATAACATCTTGATCAAGATGCTAAAGTTTACAGAGAAGGATTGGAACGCCGAATGATTGCTTTTTATCACACCAAATAGGATGTATTTCTCTTCTTTAATTTATTGACTTTTTACTACTATAGATGTGGTGACATCGATGCTTAACAATTTGAGAAGACATTTTCACACAAGTCCTAAAGTTCAATGAAACAATCTTCACAAACGAAATAAAAGTATTTCACCATGGATTTTTAAAATTTTTAAATACCCTTGGATAAAGGAATAAAGAATACCTTTGCTTTCTGGTTTTTTTTTTCTTTTCTTTTTTTTTCTGTTTCTGATGTCATTCACACCTAAATGTTTCCCTGTAGCTACTAAGATGCATGAAAACCAGTTTGTCCTTCTCCCATAAAATATTGCTTGTAGGTTTCATCTCTTAACTGCTGACTTTATGTCCATCAAGAACAAGTTTTATTATTTAGAAACAATTATTTTTTGTTATTTATTGTTTCAAATTAGGACTTACCCCCATTCCCTGGGGAAACCCATTCCCTGGATTTCCTAATAAACTGAAATTTGTTTTCTTACAGTTAATGGGAAGCCATCCAAGTCAATGCTTATCAGAATATTCTTATTCCATGATAGTACTCCCTCCATGTTTTATTGATGGTGTTAATGTAGTCATGTTGAAATGAAGCACAGTCTTTCTAAACCCATAATGATTCTTGCTTGTCTGTTTAATAATCCTTCTTCCAAATTTGGTCTCATATGATGTCTAACAAAATGTTCTTTTGCATATGCAGACTGATAATCAACATTTTTTTGATTAGGGTTTCCTTGTGGACTCATTAGTACTACATTAATACTTCTGCTTCAAATTTGACCTGAGTTTCTCAGGGCCTCATAGACTAGTAGTTTCTTGATGAGGATAAACAGCTATCTTAAATTTTCTGAGTTGATTCATTGTTTCTTTATGAAGATGTTTTTTTCAGGCTGATGAGCATCAGCAACTTTTTTCTTTAAACCTCTTGAACTCTCCTTTTGTTGAGTCTTGATAATGTGATCGATTGCTGTTCTGTAGATAAATCAGGGCAGCCACTCACCTCTAAAGGTCATCCCATTGATCGGACTCTCTTACTTATTCTAATTTCACCTTTGAATTAATCACCAAGCGGAAGCTTACACCTCTTCTTCAAAATATGGGTTCCTTTAATTTGTAATAGCACACGTTCTATAATTAAAAATGATTACATTATCATAGAATTTGTTTCAGTTAGTATCCTCACGTTTCTTACATCAAGATGTCTGCATCCCTCAACAATAAACTAGCATATTATCAACATGAAAAAGTATTTGGTTGAAGAGTGTATCTCAAATGGGAAAGAACAAACAGAAAAATTAGGAACAAATTGAAACTTTACTTTTTCAGAAGTTTGAGGACCCATTTTTGAAAAGTGGTGGATAATAAAAAAGAAAAGCAAATGTGAAACAAGTTAAGGCAGAAAATGTATAATAAACATTGTTATGGGTCTTTGTGAGATGGAAGTCTCAGAGAAATAAACAAAAGTCTTCAGAGCATAACTGTGTGGGTCTCTGCAATGTGCAGCTTTGTAAACATGTTTCTTATAGGCAGCAATAAATTACTTTGGGTTAATGTGGTTCTGTTTGTTTATTGCTGAACATAAAGTTTGTGCCATCGTAACTTTTTTGATGCATGACTTGCTTGGTGAAAGGGTTCCAATAAGAAAGAGTTTTTAAATCAGGGGTGGTTTTATGATCATACTTATAAGACAGAATGCTTATCTGGGGACTGGAGACCTGTTCATGGTGGACTCGTCTTTTACTGGAGGAAGCTTCTACCACCCTCCTATCCCTGAACAGGACTCCAAGGTTACAGAAGATAAATAGATGAATAATACTTGTATATTGTTTTCTAATGATATAACATTTGAGCTGTGATTTAAGATCATTGCTTCCTGTTACAAAATAACACTGCACTTACTAAAAATCCACTGCATGCAACTAATGATTCCAACTTTGCTGATCAAGATCAATGCTGTTGGGCTTAAAGTTACTGACTCTCTGAGCTGCAAATCTCTGTTTATCTATCACAGAGAAAGATTAAGTTCTGATGTTTCTGGTATTTAAAACCTTTGTCCACAAAGCTCTGATCTAATGCCAGCTAACCGCTATTACCCTGGCAAATGGATAACTGCTTGGAAAGAAGCCTCTCTCCTTGTGTTGGCTAACAGATAACCAAAATTAGCCTGTGGAAGGAAACCCATAAGATTTGACCCAAGTCATACAGTTTAAAAGGCATTTGTCCCTGATACTGACCAAATGTATGTAAACTTTTACAAAAAAAAATATTTTCTTGATAATTTTTCTGTCACCTAGCAAATAGAAATAATCTTGGTACTAATAAACTGAAGTTATAATAAACTGAAATGATCTATTACACACACACACACACACACACACACACACACACACACATGCATGCATATCTATCTATCTATCTATCTATCTATCTATCGATAGATAGATAGATAGATAGATACCTAAATTTGTTTACAATTGGTTTACTCAGTCTTATTATAAACCGCAAAGGACATTAATCATTCTCAGCACATTCTTTTATTTAAAATGAAAAATATGAAAAGAAAGATATGAATGAACTGCATGCATATTTTAGTGTAACTTTGATAAGTTTAATCATTTCCACCTTATTCTATAAAATAGTAAATTGAAAAAGTACTTCCACAAAAGTCTCCAAACTACTTTAAAAAATTAAGAAATTCACTAGAAGTCCTATTTATTCCAAGGGATAATATCCATATGCAGCAGTTAAATGCACAAACCGTTGCAACAAATGGTCCTTGAACTTTATCTGAGGTGAGCAGATCAGGATGTCACAGATCAGAATGAAAATTCTTCATGGGTCCCTGAAAAATTCCTCATGCACTTGCAAAGTGGCCTGGCAGACGTGGCTGACAGCCAGACCGTATGTCTCCCCTGGACCCTCTTCTCATCTCTGTATTTAGAAAACCTTCTGCACCTGCTATCTTCACATCTCTCTTCCCCAAACATCCAGATACTTTGGAGCTGTACTTTTTCCTTGCACATAAACAGTTACCTTCTTCTTGTATTGTTTGCATAGTCAATACACAAATTTATTTCCATTAAAAAGAGAAGATAATCCACTTTGCAATGAACTTTGATGTATTTCTCTTTGAAACATGTTTTACAGTCTTATTCTATTTCATTGTACAACATTTCCTGCAGGGAGCAAAATGCATTGATCAGTAAATGGGTAAATATTGTATATTATGTGGTTCTAATACACAGGAACAGTAAATGCCCTGATTACACTTCTCTTGGCTTTATGAAATATTTCTAAAGTTATGTGGGAAACTCCATGATAGACTTTTGTCTTGTTTGATATTCTGATATTTTTAACCTGAATAGGTTTCCTGCTGTTGTCTTTCAAAAAAGCTAAACTACACCAGAAAACAACATCTTGTTTTAGTATCTTAATGACTCTTTCTTGTGTTGTGAACACAGCTTGATGCCATGATGACAGTGTTGAGCACATCTGACGAAGTTGAGCAGCTGGTTCTGAGGAACACGGAACTGACAGATGACCTTTTGTTCAGTCTCACGGGGGTCCTGAAGAACAGCCCATCTGAAGTCACGCTGCTCAATCTCAACCTCAACCTCATTGGCCCCTATGGCGCTCACATTCTGCTGGATGTCCTGAGAGTGAAACCGCAGGTCCAACGCTTACAGTGAGTACATAATTCCACCCATATTGTATCAGATTAAGATCTGGGGAAGAAATAGAATACATAAAAGGCACAAAGTGTCATCCGGTCATGGGATCATTTAAAATAGCTTAACCTGCCAAAAGAAGACAATTATTTAAATTAAAGTGACAGTGCAGGACTTTCTGCTGCTAAACGGTAAACTTCATCTTTTTTATATGAACAAAGAAATTCTCCAGTGGTTCACCTCTATAACTCTCTGAGTTATGTTCTTTTTCCCACTAAACAGTCTTTATTGTCCTTGCTACAGCTTTATGTGAATTTATATTGGCTCAACAAAAAGTGCTGCCATCATTCTCATTTATGCTCCTGGAAATATATTTTAAACTCTTTAATTCTGCGTACTTTGCTTCCTAGGGCCCAGATAGTCCTGTCTTTTTTTTTTTTTTATTGGTTATGAGCTCAAGTTCTTCAGGTTTTTTCTTTGGACTTTGGTTGTTTTAGACTTTGGAAGTGTGTTCCTAAAAACTGCAGGCAAGCAGAGTATAGAAGACCTAAAATCTACAGAAGACATGACAGATTCTGAGTGTTACATTTTTAAGAAAGAGAGGGAAAAAGCCAGGAAAGACCTGATACAGGACCTGAAAGAGCCATCTTCAAGTTGTCAGCTGACACTGCTTTGGTCTGTCAGCATCTTTATGACATTGATGGCAACAATGTGACTAAAGATCCTATTTAAACTTCGATCTGAGGTAATTTGTTGACACAACTATCCCTTGAGTTTTTGAGCCTTTTCATGTCTACATGATTCAGAAGCCAGATAGGAGAGGCTTAACAGCCATGAAACATTTAACAAAACTATTAGGTCTACAACTGAGTTAAAAGAAAAAAGTCAATGCTCAAACCAAAAATGTCAACATTTAACCTAAAAATAATTATCAGAACCACTTTTAATGAAGAAAAAATGGAACTTCAAAGTAAAACATAAAAAGAAATTAAAAAAGATTCAACACTTTTGAAGTTTGCTGTCATTTTAATATTTGTAACTAAATTTGGAAATAGGTGAATAGATTAATATAATTTTTCTGCATCTACTTGAGTAAGAAAACCTGAAGGGAAACATAAAAATCATAGCTTCTTCTTTACTCTTGCAGCTTATTTGGAAACAAACTGCGTGACCATGGAGTGCTCACCCTCTTGAGTGGAGTAGCTGAGCTGCAGGATCAAACAGCAGCAGCTGCCGCAGCCATCTACCAGACACTGCTTTTCCCATCGGAGCAAAATGCACTGCTGCAGTTCCCCATCGGGCGGAGCTCTTTTAGGGTTTTTGCACTTCTGGAACTGGATATCGGTGGAAACGGCCTTGGCACTGACGGGGTCAAGGTTTTAGCATCATACATGAGATCCCACTCACATCTTCAGTACCTGGGGCTGGCACAAACAAATAGTGCAGATCTGTCTGCGTGGAAGGAACTTTTCGACAGCCTGAAAGGCAACAGCTCTTTGACTCAGATAATTTTAGATGAGAACAATCTGGGGGACCCCGGAGTCAGGCTGCTGGCAGACATGTTGAAAGAGAACACGAGTCTGCGGCAGGTGGACCTCGATAGGAACAGCATCAGTGATGTGGGAGGAAATGACATCATGGGGGCACTGCTTTGCAGGACTCAGGTATCCCTGACACATCTTAGCCTCGATGAGAACAGCATAAGTGAAGGATTAATGAGCAGGATACAGGAGCAGATAAAATGGAAATAAAACCAGCATGAGCAGCAGAGTAGACTTGCAAAACTGCAACAAGTTGTGCAAATTAAACAGCCTTGATCCCTTGTGTTCATTGTTTGATGACAGATGAACAAACTGACTCATTTGATTTGTTTTATCATCAAACACTTACGCTCACACAAATGTCTCTTCCTTCCTATAAGTGGGTGGCCCTGCTAAGAAATGCTGCCTCTCGGTTTAGTTCAGGCAGGTAGTGTAGGAGGTCTGTTTGCTTTTGAGCCGCACTGCGGTGTGGAGGCATTTTCATAGAATGTTTCAATGATCTGAACCTTTCTTCTGTGCAGCAAGGATACATCTGCACCTTCACCTTCCCACCAGCATGCCCCATTGCGACTCAACACCTACATCTTCTAAAACCGACTTTATCACAGGGCTTTCTGATCCCTCTGTCGTTTTATTGAACAATTTGCTTCCTCTTCACCAAAAAGAAACTGCAATGAATCATTCCACCCACAGTATTTACGAGAGGATGGCTTATCCACAGCATTTCCACCTCGGAACTTTACAGCAGTCATCAACACAGGCCTATCTTCACTTTTCTAAATCAGAAGATTGCTACAGACAGCAAAGCCGTGACACATCACCAACCTTCATTTAGTTTTTCTTGTCTTTTCACGTGCTAGACAGAGCTTCTATTCAGAGTCCAGCAGAGAGAAAAAGACAAAACTGGGGAGAATTTATGTGAATCTCAAGGCCATCATCTCATTGTTCTATCATCACAGACATTCTGAGAATAACTGTACCTGTGATCAAAGCTTGTCAGGGTGGTAATTATCTCCTCCTCTCAGGGCTGCCGTCAGTGATTCTGCTGAAACCAACCTGTCCATATTTCATCTGCAGTCTTAGCAAATTCCTTTCTGTGGAGCCCTGATAAAGATGCTTCCAGAACCCCCACAAGGATGACAGATAAATGAGACTGACATTTCTGAAGATTGGATCTGCAGAATTTATCCATGCTTTGTTGTTCTAGATTGAACTTCTGCATGCTTGAGATGTTATAAGGTGCCATGAAAAAGTTGTTGCCTCCTTAACAATTTATTTTCTGTCAGCTTTATTGTTTCATTTAAATTTCAGATCAAACTAATTATACTGTCAGACCCGATGTTGAAACCTGAGTAAAAATAAAATGCACAGTTCAAATGATCATTTCATTGCTTAAGAGAAAAAGGTGGCCAAGCTTACCCAGCCCTACATATAATTGCCTGGAGGTTAAATCATGAATTACCTTTGTTTAACTACATTTTTGGTCCAATGTCACCAGGCACAACCAAGCTTTATTACTGCTAGACCTACAGAATCAAGAAAACGCTCTAATAGAACCCTTTTGAACACACAAAGTAGGCCATCTCAAAAATATTCCTAGAGATCACAAATAACCCATTATAACATCTAAAGCCTTCCATGTCTCACCTGCTTCAGATAAGGTGAATGTTCATGATCAACAAAAAGAAAGAGACTGGGCAGAAATTGCATCTATGTAAGCGAAGGCTAAAACCGCTGCAAACAAAATAGAACATAAAGACCCGTCCAAAAAACTTCTGAAGATCCAAAAAACTCTTGAAGACCATCCAGAAAAGATTCTGTGGATTGACAAGACAAAATGGAGTTTTTTGGAAAGTTTATTCTTGTCCATTTATTGCTTAAGACTAGCCTGGTAAAAACCAGCCACTTGCACTACACTTTGCTTCATACAGAGGGTCTCACCTCTCAGCTATTGAGAAACGATTGCTTCCTGGAGATGTGGACTCTGCTGAGGTTTTAAATTTTACCCAGTCGCTCATGTTTGTTTATGACATATGTAATGCAGCAGTTCGATGCTATGAAGCTTACCAGAAAGTGCCTGCTCTGTAAACAACCATCCTCCACTGTGAGGAGAGAAGTGGCAGCCAAACGAGATGGCTGCTGATGTTAATTCAGTATTTAGAAACATGGCTGACACGGACTGAACAGCTTCATTCACTTCCTCTGCTGCTATTGCTAAAACTACTGGCAGACTATGATTCTAAAACAGCGGAGAAAATCAACGTCATCATTCACAACTTCTCCTTCTGTTTGCTGATTGCCTTGGTTATCAGAAATTCTACGAAAGGAATTCAAGTCAATGGGAGAAAGCCCAGACTAAACTGTAAGCAAGATTTGAATCGAGTGGAATAACGCAGGAAGGCAATAGCCAGGCTAGCTTAAGACTAATAGTATTTAGGGAAAAGAATGTCATGCCGATGGTCAAACAAGGTGGTGGTAGTATGATGGTCTTGGGCTGGTTTGGTTCTTCATAACCTGGATGACTTTCTGTAATTGATGGAACCATGAATTTTGATCTCTACCACAAAATCTTGAAGTAGAATGTCCGGCCATCAGTTTGTGACTTTAAACTCTAGCTCACTTGGGTTATGCTGAAGGACAATGATCCCAAGCACACCAGCAAATCAACTTCTGAACAGCTCAAACAACAAAGTGAAGGTTTTAGAGGCCAATCAGGCTCAAAAACACTCCTGCTTGGCTGAATTTAAACAATTCTGGAAAAAAGAGTGAGCCAAAATTCCTCCGTAAGGATGTAAAAGATTCATTATCCCAAACACTAAATGGCAGTTGTGACTGCCTCAGGTAGCACAAATAATTACTGGGTTTAGGGCACAACTATGTTTTTCACAATCATCATTTGAAAACTGCATTTTGTATCTAATCAAATACTTATTCAAGACATTGTACTTTAACATTTGTGCAGAAAAAGAAGGACATTACTTAGCTTTGGAAATTAGACAAGGGTTTTCTCAGATTTTTGCTTTTTAAGGTCTCTGTACTCACATTTGTATTAACATTACAACTAAAGTAACAGGTACACCTTCAAGCCTGGATGAGCATAGTCTGGTAAACAGGAGCTGCTCTGTAATTCAAAGACTCCTTCGGTTAAGGCGTTGTCTGTCTCTGTTACAACTGAAACTCACATCACTGAGCCCATTGTCTGTCTGCTAATGTACTTGAAAGAAATCCTGTAGCATTACAAGCTTCTTTCAGCTACTTTTCAAAGAGCAAAACTTTTGACCACAAACACTCAATCTAGAAGGAATTTTCTGTGTTCTGTTCAGCCACCTGAAGTTGTTCAGTCTGTCCATTTGTACTGGAATAATGAAGTTAAATGCACAGTTTGTTGGTTTTCTGCAAATTATAGTGTGGCTAAATAAGATTACTCTGCTATGTTAAATTCCTTGTTTGTGCACACGATCTTGATCTTAGCCAATAAAGCTGAGTCTGATTCTTCTGAGTAGGCTGCAGCTGATACACAGGTGTACAGGAGTTCATTTTCAGGTAACTGATATTTTGCTGGAAGCAAGCTACAAAATAAAATAGGTCTTGGAAATTGAGTTTCTTGACTCTGACTGAAGGCAAAAATAAAACAAATAAAGTGAACAAGGTTCACTGTTCAGAGTTTCTTTAGGTTTTCAGGGCAGGGTGATGTAATTTATTCTCCCTCAACTAAAAGGTCAGAGTCTGTTTGCTGAATCAGTTCCTTTTTTATGTTCTCACAAACTCAGTTTCTGGATAAATAATGGTTCTCTTCAAAATCTTAGGTTTGTTTGTAGAAATCCTTTTCACATTGCTGTAAGTAAGATCATTCTTGCCATGAATAACTTAAATTTGTAATTTTAAAATGGACTGGAGAAAAACATTATACCAGTGAAAATGTTTTATTTAGTGTCTGTTTTCAAAACAGAGAACCCTTCATTTTCACATACAGGTGCATCTCAATAAGTGTTAATATTATTATATTGTTATATAAATTAAGTACACACAGATGGACGTTCTCAACCATCTGATTATGTTAAGTTCTGAATTTGATGTGGACATCTGATTATGTCCATTTACAGCTCATGAAAAACACCATATTTAATTTAGAATTTCTTTTATCAGACCAACATTAAGATAATGTTTAATACAGAAATGTGGGCTTAATAAAAAAAGTATGTTTAATACCTCCTTAAAGTATGTAGCTTTTACAAAAATATGTTGGGTTTTTTTGCAAATTTGTTAAAACTGAAAAGATTGAGCTCCTCCACCTCCTCCCTGAGCTACTATTGCCAATTAAAGAAACCTGACCTAAAAAAACCAGTAAGAGCCAGGAGGAAGGTCTTAGTGCTGTCAATCATGCTCGTGTATGCGCTGCTAAATGTGCTGATGGCGAAGAAATAACTTACCGTTTCAGGAAAACTGCTTGTTCGCCACCATCGGTGGCCCTGCTAACTAGCCTTGGCATTAGTGGCAGGCTATGTTGTGGTTCGCCAGCTGTAGCATAGCAGAGAACGACGAAGAGTGTGTGAGCGGTGCATACACGAGGATGATTGACAGTGCTAAGACCCTCCTCCTGGCTCTGATTAGTTGTGTCTGGCTGAGTGGTGTATTTCTGCAGTTAGTACTGGGAGCACTGAGAAAAGGGGAGGCGATATTGATTTTTTTCACAGATTATCTGCATTATTTGCAACAGTTAAATTGAATGCAACCAAAATAAAAAGATAAACACTCTCCCCATTGACCTCACATGCAAATAGCCAATGGAACCCAAATTTTCAGCTCAACTGATAAATAAGCAATATAATTTTTTTTTTATCTGGTGCTTGAGTGCCCTAATTCCAATGTTGCCCTGGGAACAAGCCCATATCGGCCATATAAAACATCCCCACTGCCAACAAGGCTGGATGAGAACTTTTAATTACTTGGGTTCCATCAATAGTTTACATGCACATCTTTTCCTGGAGTGTCCACTGTTGTGGAACATTGTAGATCCAACTCTAGATAAAAGATGGATTATTATACACTATTACGTAAAAATCATTTCTATTAGTGAGAGCTGTTTTCTAACTGTGAAATATAAACGAGCAAAATCTTACAGTTGGTGATGAGTTTAGGACCCTACATCTGCAAAACCAGTGAAATTGTCATTAGCCTTTATATCAAGGATGTACAATGACATGCTGCACATTGTATAGTAATGCACTCAGATTCAACATCCTGACATTACTAGTAGCATATAGAAGTATGTCATTGATGATAGCATAAAACTTGAGAGAATGGTGCTTGAAGGCGGCAGTAACTAGTAACTGAGTTTAATCTGTAATAGAGGTAACATCAAATTGGGGTAAACAGATACTGGATTCCACAGCCATGTTACTGACCATATCTTATATCATACAGTAAGATATAATTGTTTGATAGTTGTTTACATAGTGGCTGCAACTCTAAATTTCCCCTGGTTTTCCCTCTTGTTGTTTTGAATTAAGATGCTTGACTACTGTCTGGAAAATTATTGCTTTTCAGTCTGCACAAGTTCATACGTAAATACTTTTTCAAACAGGAAAGGATTTTTGACAGCAGCTTTTAAATTACACCGCTCCCAAACTGAAGAATAATATAACAAATAACGCCCTGTAATAATTTAGGTCAGATGGATGGGCAGGGGGTGTGTGTTTGTGAAAGATAAAAACAGCATCCAACTTTTCATGAGGTGTACTTTCACTTATAGAAACTTGAAAGAATAGAGGGATATCTGCAAGGTCACCAAACCCTTTTGTCATACAAGTTGGCTCTGCATATTGTTTTATCCATTCAATCCAAAGAGTTTTTAATTCAGTGTCTTTTTTCCAACTACCCAAGAGACATGCTACAAGCCCCAAACCTTTCCTTGGCCTTGCATGCTAATTAGGCAGACTCAGTTCACATTAAGACAATGATGAACAAAGTAAAGCAGAGAACATCTGAGCTGTTGTGGTAAACACAGAGGGGAGAGCAGGAAGTTCATGTTGGCTTATACTTGAAGCATACAGTGCAGATGAAGGTGAAAAAGGCATGGCTGAGGATGAATGTGGGACTCTCATTTTCCCTTCAAAATTAGAAGGTTAATTCATATGGGCTTAAGTAAACTTAATTTTAAATGAAGCTGAGGCAATAGTCCACTATACAAAAAGGCTTCAGTGAGGGGGTTATATAACTTTTCCAATTCTTTAACTCCTAAGATTTAACTTTTCTCTGTTGTGAAAACTGCCACATTCTCTGCATTGTAGAACAAAACACTGATGATGGTGAAGTGAAAGTTTCAGTGTCTACCACTCAAACCAATGCTCCCACTGCCATTTGACATTTGGCAGAGAGAGCTGCTTTTCAAGATGGATTATTCATCAGCAGTTTGATCCTCTGCTCAAATGTCATCACAATAATATGTCCAACTTGGCGGCAGCGCTTGTCTTTCTGCTGCTCTGCAGGCTGCGTGGCCTTTGGACAGATTAAGATGTTTTTGTCCAGGCACATTGTTTATCCTGCTGTTGTTGAAGTAAAATTCTTGTACAGTGACATACAGTTTTCTGTATAAAATTTAGAGATCACAACACACAAGAAATGTCTAAATTAACAAGGTAGAAGACAGAAAAAATATGTGACAAATTTCTGTGAGGATGCTGTAAGCCACCTTGTACAGCAAAGCAGGATTTGTCTGACTAGTGCCCTATAGGCCATATATATAACAACATATTTAACTCAGTCCACAAATGAAAGATTTAACATTTGTTTCAGTTAATTTGACTTTAAATTAGAATAAAACAACTAGCAAGACAGAACTGAATAGTGAAGTGAAGTCAAGTTTATTTGTATAGCACATTTCAGCAGCAAGGCAGTTCAAAGTGCTTTACATCGTAAAAACATCAATCAAGTATACATCAAAATCATCGAGCAAGTACACAGTAAAATCATCAAGCAAATGCACATCAAAATTCTCAAAATCATCGAGCAAACATCAATGCATTAAAATCATAAAGGTAACCAAGCAAATATCATCAAGCAAATATAATTTAAAAATATTGATCAACGTTCCACTTACTACTAATCAAAGGCAGCTCTAAACAGGTAGGGTTTTAGCCTTGATTTAAAGAAACTCAGTGTCGGCTGTTTTGCAGTTTTCTGGAAGTTTGTTCCAGATTAGTGGAGCATAAAAACTGCAAGCTGCTTCTCCATGTTTGGTTCTGGTTCTGGGAATGAAGAGTAAGCTTGAACCAGAAGACATGAGTGGTCTGGAAGGTTGATACAACAGCAACAGGTCTTTAATGTAATTTTAGTATTTTAAAGTCTATTCTCTGAGCTACAGGGAGCCAGTGTAAGGACTTTAGAACTGGAGTGATGTGCTCTATTTTCCTGATCTTGATGAGAACACAAGCAGCAGCGTTCAGTTGCAGCTGTCTGCTTGACTTTTTAGGCAGACCTGTGAAGACACTGTTGCATTAATCAGTGCAACTAACAATAAACGCATGGATGAGTTTCTCTAGATCTTGTTGAGACATTAGTCCTTTAATCCTTGAAATGTTCTTCAGGAGATAGAAGGCTGACTTTGTAACTGTCGTTATGTGTCTCTGAAGGTTCAGGTCTGAGTCCATCACTACACCCAGATTCTGGGCCTGATCACTAGTGTCTACCTGTAATAACTGAAGCTGCATGCTGTTTCTAGATCATTCCTCTTTTGGTCCAAAGATAATAACTTCAGTTTTGTTTCTATTCAGCTGAAGATAGTTATGCCACTTCCCCCAATGATTTGTTCTAAGCATCTATTCAGTGTTTGGATGGGTTCATAGTCACCTGGTGACATTGTAGAGCTATGTATCATCTGCGTAGTTATGGTAGCTAATCTTGTTACTTGTTATAATCTGAGCTAGTGGGAGCATGTAGATATTAAATAGGAGGGGTCCCAGGATTGACCCTTGGAGTACTCCACATGTGGCTTTTGTCCGGAACGTTTAGAAGTTGCCTATTGACACAAAGAAATCCCTGTTCTTTGAGTAAGATTTGAACAAATTAAATACTGTACCAGAGCGTCTGACCCAGCTCTCCAGTCGCTTTAATAATATATCATGGTCAACAGTGTCAAATGCTGCACTGAGATCCAACAGAACTAACACTGTGGTTTACAGTCTATATTTGTGTGGATATCCTTAAACAATTTGATGAAGGCAGTCTCAGTGCTATGGTGAGCATGGAAACTGGACTGAAAGACATCAAAGTGGTTTGTCATTGTTAAGAAGCTATTTAACTGTTGAAACAGAGCTTTTTCAATAATTTTGCTGAAGAATGGAAGGTTAGAGATTGGTCTGTACAGCTGCTCCGAATGCAGTTATGCAAAATAAGCTGGCTATAAAATATTCAACTTACATAAATGCTGTGCCACTGAACACTAGTAGACGCTTGTTACGAACCTAGTGGCATTCAATAATAGACCAATGGTTCCTGGAGGAATGATGCCTTTCATCCAGGATACAGAATAAGTACACAAACAGGTTGCCATAACCACACTTCTAAATGACAATGGGCTTGCCACAGACTGCAACTCAATCTCTTCTATGGAAATTTTAAAAGATTAGATCTGAATTCTGGCCCTGGTGATTGAAAACAAGGCAGTGGGTCTTCAAACTCCTGTCCCTATTATCAGTCATTCTTGCATTAATTTGGTGTGAAGTGCTTTAGATCAGTGATTCCCATACTCTGGGTGAGGTATCACTGGTGTTCTTGTTGTCTAACTGCATGCACCTGTGAGTGATGTCCATAGTATCATGACAGTGAAATAGAAATACTTGAATGTTGCAATCCTAATAGAAGAGTTATAAATATGTTGAAAAAATATCTGCTGGGTCCCCACTTACTTGTAAGTGAATCACTGATCAGTGTTTTTGCTGTTGATTTAGATGATTTTCATGTGTATTTGCTAGATAATTTTGATGATTTTTCTGAATGATTTTGATGTTTTGATTATTCTGCTGTATACTTGATTGATGTTTTTATGATGTAAAGCATTTTGAACTGCCTTGCTGCTGAAATGTGCTATACAAATAAACTTGACTTGTAAGCAAATAGACAAGAACACCAACTTATCACTTTTTAAAAGGGTTCTGTTCCCCTTTAACATCTTGGATGGATTCAATGAAACTTTATGAACCATTGTTTGTGGTGTACTTTGCAGTGAGAGAGAGCAGCAGCCTTTGCTAAAAGCTGTTTGACCTTAATCCACACATAATTGCAGTTTGTTTCCTCTTTTAACAGGATTATTGATTTTTTTTAAATCACTCAGGGTTGCACAATAGGCTGCAAAGATAAAACTTACATCACCATGTAAAGGTGAAAATTGCTTTTATGTGAGCTAAAATTTGCCCATTTATGCATTTACCCAAACACAGAGCAGTTTTATAATTTATTGGAGCGGGAATTTGCTCCCTTGCTGTCTGCAAAAATGTTCCACTCTGGTAATGACCAGCCTTTAAATTCATAAATCTGCAGCTTGTGAGGCCTGTAAGGCACTTGTTTCACTGAAATATGCTGCCAGTAATGGTGACATTGTTGGTGGTAGCAGTGAAACTGAGTCATATTTGTAATGTTATGTGGCAAAAAAGCCCAAAAATTAGATCACAGAACAGCAAACTGTTCCAAGTGGTGCCTACATCTGTTTTGTTCGAAGGAAGACAATAAAGCTTTAGCTCAAAAAATAACTATTCTCTTATTTTAGAGCGGCTCCTAGTCATTACTTTTATCATCACTCGATCTTCCAAATATTTCAGCGTGGGGGTTGGGGTGAATCAGCAACTCTATTGTTGATGTACTTTCCTCACACCTTCACCTCTTCCCTGCCTTCAGGGAAACTCCCACAGTCATCTGCAAGTCCCTTCCTGCTCCTGCCCCTCAGTTCTTCTCTGACCTTCTTCACCTCTATATCCCCTCTAAAATCTTTGACCTCTTGGCACTGGAGGCAGATGCCTTTTCCTTTGTCCAGTTTTTTTCTCAGGGGAAAAACTAATTTCAGAATCCAGTCTTCAACTATAATATACCCTTACCTGCATTTTCAGTGCTGATGATCTTAAAGGGCAACATAACACAACTCCAAGCTAATCTTTTCAGTTGTATTAGTTGTTTCCTCCAATTTCATTTGCACTGTGGGAAGAGTTTAATTAATTCACAAAATAATTTGTTTTTTAGGGTTTCATCTTTTTTTTTTTTTTTTACACAATTCATTTTTAACAATTCATCTTGTTTATTTATGTCCACCAATCAAAAATACTAAAACATCAATGCATTAATTTTAAAATATGTAAAGCCATATCAGCATTATCATTTGATAATAATGGATATTATCTTCTACTTTAAGCTTGACTTGCAAATTTCCTGTCCTAATGTATGGAATGAGTAAATGGAGCACCAAGGCATGATTTTATTGGATCCAGCTGTGCCTGCTCAGAGGTTGCCTGCGCTCAACTGGCCTAAATTCCCAAGACACGAGAGTACAACATAAAAGGTCTGTGTTTATCTGACCAGAGTTTCCATCAGTGGAAAATGGCATGAAAGAATGTGTGTAAAATTCATTTTTTGGTGCTTCTTGCAAAAATAGAGCTTGGGAATTTAAAGTGCTGTCAATCTTGAGTCTTTTGCTTTACTAAATTAGCGTTACATTATATGTAATGACATGCTAGTCATTCGGTGAATAAAATATATTATATGGATATTTTACACAAATTAGGACATTAACAATTTTTTTGTTTGGTAAGTTTTTCAGTTTTTCTTAAGATATTTGGACTGAAGATACCATGCGTCACAACAGATTTAGACAAAGATATTTTCATGGAAAATGCTTTATATCTTTAATTAAACAAGATCTTTCCCACAAGGAAACATTGAACAACATATATCCTTGGACTGAAAGTAAAACTCTTGCTGAATGAATAGCTGTCAGAGAAGAAAAATAAAATTAATTAGTAAAATTCTTGTTTTAAATACAACCTTACATTGGCCAACACTACATTAGCTCTAAAAATGTTTTATATTCAGGACAACCAGCATGGCCCTGTCCATAAAACCAAAATCTGTCCCTAGAAAATCACTACATGTCAAAGTTTAGTTAAGTAACTTTCAAGCAGCTTCTTAATAATATATGTTGTATCATTTTATTGTCATCTGCTTATATATTTTGCTCAAACTGATTTGACTCAAGTGTTTGAAATTACTCTTACTAAAAAATAATACCTCCATGAGTAATGCCTCGGTAAAATGTAAAGAACCATTATATTTTAAGTAGAAATAAAAGGTCTTGGAGTTGAATGCCTGGGAATTCTGAAAGAGTGACAACTGCACTGATGGTTTTGGTTGTTGACAGTAAAGCTTAAGCTGCAGGAACCCTTTAAAGGTTCCCAGTCCCTGTCTTTCTGGATTTCCATCACAGCAACCTTGAAGTAAACAGAACACCAGGTCAACAGGTCAAAAAGTCCCAACTGGGATGTTGGAGGGCCCTTGTACATTCAGGTTGAAGGTTGTAGTTTTGGCCTCTGATGGTAAAGTGGTCTAAGCATTTTATTTCTATATTCTTGTTGCATGTCTATCATGTAATTTTGTATCATAACCATTAAAATATATTTTTTAAATACACTGAAACTTTGCCAGTCATCTTATAAGTTGATGTTAGAAACATTTCTTCACCCACAGGCATGTGAATACTTTCAGAAGCTTCAGATTTGTCGTTCAGTTATCACTTTCTTGGTCTTGTTTGAACCTAGGTGTGACCATAATGATTTATAATTTTTGTGTTGTGAAAACATAACCTGATCTGCAGGTGCTTTTATATGCATAAGGTCCTTCATTGCCTGAACTCTCCTTCACAGTCACTTTACTAGAATATAAATACGTTATTTTTGGTCCCCCTGGTTCCATGTTCGGACACTTGCTTTTCATTTTCTACGTGAATAAACTTTGTTAAAAAAGAAAACAAGAAGAAGGAGGATTAGCAAATTTCATTTTTGTGCTGATAACACTATGATATGTTGTTGCCTCCATCAGTAATTCAAACACATTAATTTCTCCAGTCTGCCTTTAAAGTTGGTCAATATTTCTAAACAATTCCATTTGTATGACATTGTCAAATGGGGCAAAGATTTGTCTAAGCCTTCTAAAATCTGTTCAAAGGGAAATTTGTTTTTAAAATAAATCTTGCTTTCTCACTCCAGGTGAGGAATCTTGGTGATCTGCTCTGTAATCCTGCTCTATGAATTCACCAAAGAAATTGGATATTGTCTATCATTGCACTTTTTTATTCATTACTGGATGTGGGAATAATGTCCATCACTGTTCTTTGCATGCAGATGCTAAATGACCATGTTTGTCTGTAGACTGTCCCATTTTATGATATCCAGAGTGTAAGCTTTAGTCTTTACCTTCCATTTTGTGAGTTTATGTGTAAAAATTTGAACTATTGTAGTTTGGGCTCCAGAGATATAAAAGTCTTTGCCCAATTTTTTTTTTACAGAATTCGGAAAAATAATGTGTGAAATTGTCAGGAGTATTTACAATGGGGAATTTTAAGTTAATTTCAATTGGACAAGATAGGAGTTCCTCAGTGTGACTGTTTTTGATATTGATACTGTTGATATATTTTTTGGATTTAATTTTGCTCTTTACTTGCTAGCAGTTGAGGGGTTTTTGTATTTCTTTAGCTATTGTTCTATAGTATTTTATTTGTCAGAAATTTCACCAGACTTCTCTTGAAAAGTGATTAAAATCACAATTAGATTTTTACCAGGATAAATAAAGACTACAATAAAAAAATAAATACAAAAAACAATATATGTTTATAAATCAAACAAGAAAATGGGCTTTTGTGAGACTCCTTAGCTTTTTCTGTAATATAATCTATCTGCATTGCCTGTATACAGTGCTGAAAGTATCTGATACGCTGCTGATTTTTCAAGTTTTCCCACCTGCAAGGAATTGAGAGGTCTGTAATTTTCACCGTAGGTACACTTCAGCGGTGAGAGACAATTTCTCTAACAGTAGCAACTCAAAAAAGAAACTCAAGAAATTCACACTGTATGATTTGAATGGAAGGGATGGAAAAGAAACCATCACTCACTCTGTTGAAAAACTGTAAATTAACCTCACAGCTCAATAAAACCCCTTTTATGCCTTCTGACATCTGCAGTCATTGGTTCTTGGGTTCAGTGTAACAGAACCTAATCAGCTTTCAGACCTGAGACTGAAAATAAATTTCTCTAGCTGGTAGTATTTCTTAGGTCTTTCTCGGATAAGTTCTATTTGGAATGTACAAATCCGGGTTAAACAGTAGATTTCAATGAGTTGCTTTTATGGAGACAAATCACTTGATGGAATATGTTTGTTTCTTTTGATTCCCATGGAGGTCCTGAAACTGAGACCTAAAATAATAAATGGGCCAAATTTGTCAGAAAGTGGTGGATAAAAAAGTTATTGAAGAACATAGTTGCAATATACTGAAGAACACAGTAATACATTACAAATTTATCTTGCACAGATCTTTCCCTTCTGATTTAATGTTGGTTGCTGGATAATAACTCAGTTTATACATTTTCTGTACATTTCATGACATTATAGATACAACAGTAGGCTGTATAGTTTATTTGCCTAAAGTCTGAAGAGTTTAACTATATGCAATGCTTTATTTATTTAATAAAATGTTCAAATGTGAAATTAGACAAAATATGCAAATATGTGACTAAAAACAGGCTACTAGTTCACACTGCTTCTTGTTGCTTAACTTTTTGAAAATTTAAGAATGTTTCCCCTGAGAAAGTGTGCCTGTCTTAGGTCCCAGTTTGATACACCAACTTCATGAAACCTTACTCCCCAGATTGGAGATCTAGGCTTCACCGCGGGCTCTGAGGACATTGCCTTTCCTGTCCGTGAACTTATATTTGTGGAAACAAAAGCTGACATCTGATGTTGCTCAGACAGGTAGATGGGAAGTGATCTTTGAAGGTGGTGAGCTCTCTTACATCCTGACCATGAGACGATGAACTGTGAGGGGGCTCTGTGTGAGGAGGACGGATCCAGTTGCAGGCAGCTGAATCAGTGCTCTGTTGGTTCTCTCCTGGACACTGTCACAGCATGTTTGTTGAAGGTGGGTCAATGAGGACTTTCTTTGGCAGAGGAATTTCACTCACTCACACGCACACACACATACACTAGAACCTGTGCGGCCTCTATCCCTCTGTGTACGATGAGAATGGATGTTAACACAGGTTAACTCCCAGGTGGAAGGAAATTATCAAAAATGGGTATTTTGACTAAAGTTTAATGCAATTAAATAACTGTTAAATTCTATAGCCACATAAGTGTCATGCTTGCTTTTTTAAAATTAGACATAACATAGAGCAGTTGTGAAGTGCAAACAGGCTAATTGTTTGCATGTAAAACAACTTTCCTAGCATCTCACCAATACATTTTTTTGGGTGAGTTGTCACCAACCATTACACTTTTGATGGCCAAAGAGTTATTGTGTTTTAATACAGTGGTATGAAAAGGTATTTGCCCTCTTACAGATATCTCTTTTTTGTTACACTTATCTCTAAGATCATTAAACAAATTTTAATATCAGCAAAAGATAACCTCAGTAAATAAAAAAAAATACTGCTGTCAAATAATGATATGTAGATAGACCTCCAAGTGGTCCTAAAGGGTGTGCCAGCATGAGTGCATTTAGACTTATTAGCTAATGTAGATAAAAGGGTTTCATGTTAGTCTGACTGAAGCCGTATTTAATTCATATCAAGCTGAACCACTTTTCATTTATGTTAACAGTAACTATAAATGTCTCTCTTTCCAGATACAGGTAAGCCCAAAATAATTCACAACCCTTGCAAATTTATGTTTTAAGTAATCTTTAAATTTTACCAACATGTTTCTACTTACCAGAAGTAATGTTAACATTTTGAAGAGACCCAGACAAAATCCTCACTGGAATCTGGCAAATTATATGTGAAGGAAGCTAGAGATTAGGGAGATGACACTGATGCCTTCTGGCACCAAAGAATTAGACCTCATCACGAAAGATAAATTGTCAAATATACCAGGGAAACATAAAAAAATGTTTCCAATAATAAAAAAGGCTTGTTGCTGTTATGCCAATTTTTCCACTGATTATTAAGAAGGGTATAAAAATAGACAGTTTTTTTTTTTTTTTTTTTTTTTTAAATTGATGCTCATGTTTCCATTGTTTTGTTATTTTTTGAGAGATCATATCTCATTTTCTACTATCAACAAACGTATTGCTTCAATGAGGAATTATTTTAAATCTAAATCATTCAGGGTTATTAATAATTTTGGACTTAACTGTATAGTATGTAGCTTTTAACAAATGTAACTGTCACTAACCCTAAAAAAATATCTAAGAAAAAGTTTTAAAAAGTTCATTTTTGTCAGCGGTGGGGCTGTGCCTCTGGAATCTTTGCTGCGGCTCTGTGCACGTTTTAAATGTAAAATTCACGCAGAAACATCGACTATTTTATTACAGCAGAGCTGAGCACAGATGAACACGTGCAGTCTGAGAGGGTCCTGCTTTCTGCAAAGACACACCTTCAGCTGCGGCTCCAAATGTGTTTCCCTGGATGTCAGCTGAGGGCGACAGAGGGAGGGAGGTGCCCCCACCCCCCTTTTCCCGGTTCTCAAGATTTTCCTGAGTCCACAATAAACTTTCATTTTGGAAAGTCGTCACACACATAACACACTCATCCTTGCGCGTCATCCTGTATCGCCAGGGAAGCTGCACAGCATTTTATTCTGCTGTTATTGATATTTACAAAACGCATGCGATCAGAAGGAAAACTAAATATAAGAGCGCACAGGTGGAACGTCTTTTTTTTTTTTTTTTTTTTTAAATCCAGTAGCTATCTTCTTGGAGACCGCAGAAAAAAAAAAGAAAAAAAAATAAGGACACGACAATGACATCAAACGGCATTATCGGTGTTTGTTGAATCCCGCTTTATTTTTCGATTCTTACTTTAATATATTTTTGCGCGTTTGTTCCGCACACAGCTCCCCAAGGAACACCTGGGATGGAAAAACTTTGCCTCCTCTGTACTTTGGATAATAAAAACTCCCGGGAAAGAATGAAGTAACCGCTATGGAGCCAGACAATGCCCCGAACTCCAAACTCAAAGCCATTGGAGTCGGGGGGTGAGTCGACAGACTAAATCTTTTATACATTTCATGGTTTAAAAGGTTCAAGATGAAATCCTAAATGTGTTCTTAAACATGCCCGAGTCTGAACTAAAGAGCGTATAGAGGGGGGATAATGTGCGTGTAACGTTGCAAAACCTTGTTAAAGTACTTGCTGACCTGAGAATAAGTTTAGATTTGTATGCAGATATAAAGTGGAGCGGGTGGGATACTTTAATAAGTTGCAGATAAACGTGTGGAAACAATATTCTGCCTGTTCTCTCTGCACAGTTCAATGAAAGTCTGAGCAGTTCGGCTGAACTGCTCCTCAACTTGTTTCAGAATGAACTGCCAAACGATCTGGGACTGATTTGTGGGAGATGTTCAAGAGGCGGAGACAGTAATCATCTCCTCCTTCCTCTTCTCCTCTCATCCCCGCTGTGCTTCTCACTCAGCTGGCTGACCGGCTGTCCCAGAGGGAGTGGAGATTTTTATTTTTTATTTTTAATAAGACCAAAATGTTGCATCATTCTAAACTCGTTGAACAAATGAGAGTTTTGGTCGCACACTGTTTCTGCAGCTAATTTGGGTTTAGTTGAACAAGAAAAGCAAAGTATATAAAATGCGTTTTAAATCGTGAACTAGTGGGAAATCACATTCTTCTGACTCAGCAAGGCGACAAATGTTAAGGATTCCCAGCCACAGCTTCCACCTTCAGCAAGCAGACTAGCAAACAATCTCATCTTTTGCAGTCAAATTATTAATCGATGTGTTTCAAAATAGCCAACAACATCCAGATATTGGTTTAGATTTTCATACTATAAAGTCTAAATATATTGGATTACTATCATGACTGTGTGGCTTACAAAATGGTAAAGGTGTCATGGGAAAAAAAAATCCCAAAGTCAAACCATGCACTGCAAACTGATTAAAGCACGTTTGTGATTTGCTGGTTTACTTTCATTTTACAAAAGTATTCCATTTTGTGAAACAGTGTATTAAATAATCTATTAGAATGTGATTTTATATAAACCAGTACTAAGTGGTACCTAACTGTGAAGTAAAAAAAAAAAAAACAAAACAAAAACATTGCATTGAAAAAACCCCAGAAAATCTGAAAAATGTGGCATGAATTTGTATGCAGCCTCCTGTGTGTATATGCTGTTCTTCATGGGAGTCAAACGCCTACCTTTGAGGGCCGGTGTCCTGACATTTTTAGATTTATCTGTGCTTCAACACACCTATGCATGAATTATTTAGGGTATTAGCAGAAACTTGACTGCATGCTGTTGAGGCAAGTCAGCTATTTGATTTCAAATACATTGAACCAGGGACATATCTACAGTATAAGTTGCAGGATGCAGAGGCAACCTTTTCTGTAACTACAACAGATATTTGGGGTATTCTCCATCCATCAAAGAACTAAAATTCTTGTTCATTCATTCAGAAAAATAGCTCAAACTAATTGGATGGAGCGCATTTGTGAACATAAATTTTCAAGTCTTTCCACAGGTTCTCAGTTGTACCTTTGTTTGAATCTTTACTTCCTTTTGTTCTAACAAATGCTACAATGATACAAATATCCAGAGAATGGTCTCAATTTGTGAGAAGTAATTTCTTTAAGTTCCCAGTTGGGTGTAGCTGAAGGTAGTACTCATATGCTAAAGCTAAATAAGCAAAGATGTTACAGGATAACCTGAGCCTTACCACACATGTGCACACATATTCTTGATATAATCTTTGGGATTTTGGTTTTGTGTATCGCTGTTCCCTCGTTCCTTGTGTGTTCAGTGAGCCCCTTCTCACATTTCCTTAGTTCAACTTTAGTTACTTGCCTTTCCTCACAGCTGCACCCTTTTTCTAATTAACCACCTACTCCTTGTTCATTAATCAAGTCTCTAACTTCAGTATCTCTCAGTTAGTCTGCCCTTGGTTAGATCACACTGTTTCCCTGTGTTAATATCGTGGTTTACTATTTTGGATCTCCCTGGACTTTAGTTTTTGAATTTCCTTTTCTAAGTAAAACTGTTTATTTTTACCTGCCTGACTCCTCCCTGCATTTGGATCCAGCTCTTCACTATTTTATGACACCTCTCAACACCAAGCAGAGTGCACCTACTCCACATGGGAGTGCCAACTCCCCATTGAATTCTCATTGAAATAAGCATTAGGAAGCACAACTTATAGATTACATTTTTGTATGTGATGCTTGTGCACCACCCTTTCTCTTGCTGCCCTGGGCAACTGTCCATATGGCAAATATAAAAAAAAGCCAGTGGCTTTCGTTATGTGTTTAGGATCAATGTCCTGCTGGAAAGTGAACTTTTATCCCAGTGTCAAATCTTTTCAGCCTCTCAGTGATTTTGTTCAAAAAATGAAAAACATCTGAAGCACAACAAATTTAGACTTCTTAAGACCTTTCCACAATTTTTTTTTTTTTTTTTTTTGAGAAAAGATTAAAAACTTACTTGGAAGATTACATATAAAGAATGTATTTTGTATTTAAACTTTTCTTTCCTTGTTTTCAGGAGAGCTCTGATTCTTTGGACTATACTGGTTTACATCTGTTCTCTGAGACTAACACAAGCACAAGGTAAGAAAACCGAGGATAAAGATGCCTAAGTAGTGTTTTTATTCCCATGGAACTACACTGTGAATCTGGTAATGTCTGAAATGTGAGAAATAGGATGCTTCCTGAGGTTTAACATTCAGAACAGGTGAAGTTGGAACTATATATGTTAAACAGCAATAAAACACAGGACAGATGTAGAAGAGGCCAACATGACACAAACAGTTTGTTGTATATTTTATTATACCAGAGTTGTCAAGCACTAAGTCATAAGTATCCATCTTAGCAAGGTAAATCTGCCATTCTATCCATCCTGCAGAAGTAGTTTTGTCTTGAACACTTACATTAGATTAATTAAAAATGGTAGATTTGTGTTTCACACTCTCATTAATTTCATGGCAATGTTTTTGTTTCAGTATGACGCAAAAGTGTAAGTAGAGGCTTGCATTGCTCTTTTAGAAAATCCATTTTATCAAAGCACAGCAGATATTCTTTATCATATCTATGTTGCTATGCGATACACTCTGATATCAGCAGTTTTGTTTTGCATTCCAAATTTTTAGCAAATTCAATCTTGTTTTGAAGCCTTTACAAGTGTTGCTGTTGCATAATTTTTCAGTAAAACTTCTCCAACTTTTGGTGTAGCTAAATCTTGACTTTAATGTGACAAAATGTTCTTATATCTTTCTATATCTCTTTTTAATTTCTTTAAAACTGTCCCTTATCATTTTTTCTCATTTTGTTTAGACTACTGATCACTTTAAATCTATAAACGAAAGTATTTTTCTTGCTGTGCTTTGTGGACTTATTGAAAAAAAGAACAGCTGCTAATAAAAGGAAAGTGCAGAAAGTTCTTGGGCTCTAGCCAGACAAAACAGAAGACCAAAAGAACCCTAGTTTTAAATCAGAGCCTTATTATGCCATCTTTTAGTGCTGAAATGATAACAGGGTGAAAATATTTGAAACTATCCAGGGTTTTAAGGATCGACGCAATATAGTCAACTTAATCTGAAGTGAAGGTGTGTGAGGCAATATAAACAGGATTCATACAGATAATAATAGGTATCTAATATGTAAGTCTTACTATAACATGGGCCAGAATGAGATCCTAATGATATTCTCACCTTGAGTAAAAAGCTAGGGTTTCACAGTATACAATTATTTACACAGACATTTAAAATAAAAATTTATAAGAAGATTTAATCCCTTTTCTTTAACCCCTCACTGTCACCTCAAAAACACTTAGATGCAAATCAATGGGTTAATGAGGACACTGGTGTCCTCCTGACAGTTTTAAAAGGGCATAGCAAGAAAAGTTCATACTGCAGCCAAAATAATAATAATTTGTTTGTCTTGCTAGTGGGGAAAAGGGTAGGAACATTTTTTCAATCATCTGACTCAGAAGTGCACAGCAGCACATGGGGGAGAGGCTGAACTTTGCTGCTTTAAGATCCAAACAGCCAGGTAAATCTCTAGTAACTCTGCAATTTCCTCTGCTATCTCATTAGAAGAATTTAAAATTTGAAACGGTATGATACAACATTTTTCATGGTTTTTAAAACAAGATTTAAACATGGAAAACACTTATTATAACACTTTATTACTCAATATTTGTTTAAATACTATCAGTCCATTCATCCATCCATATTCTTCCACTTATCCAAGACTGGGTTACCACAGTAACAGGTCAAGGCTTGTTACCCTGGTATTCCAAGGTATTCCAAGGCCATAAGAAATACATAGTTACTCCAAGAATTTCAGAGTCTGTCAAAAGGAGGTGCCCAAGAGGCAACCTAATAAGATGCTCCAATCATCTCAGCCTGTCTCCAGCGTTAATCAGGGAAGAGGCAGGGTAGACCCTGGACAGGTCATCAGTCCATCACAGGGCCACTGAAAGACAAACAGGGAACACAACCATGCACAGACATGCTCACATCTCAGGACAATTTAGAGAGACTATTTATCCTAACAGTCATGTTTTTGGACTGTGGAAAGAAGCTGGAGTACCTGGGAAGAACCTACGCATGCAAACTCTATGCAGAAAGACCCCAGGCCAGGATTCAAACGTCTCACGGCAAAGCAACAGTGCTACCAACTGTGCCACTGTGCATCCCTCTAAAGCAGCAATTTCTTTTATTTTCCTCTAATACATGCAGGGGAAAAAATTTGTAAAGGCTGCACTGAGTACAGGGGAAAATACTTACTCTATGACTGTGCTTAGGCATAGTTTTTGCTTTCTGACATAGTTACTTTCTTACCAAACTTGTCTTAGCATAAAAATTTTATGCACTTAATACTTTGTTATTTTTGTTCTGCTCGTCAGGAGGTCACCAAGAGCCGCAGGCAGCCCGCCTACCCACTTAGATTAAAACATGATGTGCAGAAAACCCTAAGAAAACACATCACACAATCAAAGAGCAATTTTGCTTTCTCATACCTTATTAACAATTCAAATCACTGCTGCATTAGAAAATTGACTGTACATAGTCTTGTTGTAGAATTTCGGGGTTTTTTTTCAATGTTTTTTCTCTATGCTGGATTTTTCAAGTCTGGCGGATCTCCCACTGCCTTTGCAAAATGAGCAGGGTTTCCCTCCTCCTAACAGGATGTGTGTCTATCCTTATTTTTCTTCTGCTGAGCTAGGATTTATTATTCTGCAGTTTAATTCAATTAGTTATTTAGAAAAAGGAGTAAGATAGATTTTTATGTAAACTTGCAGTCTGTGTTGGACCTAAAAAGCAATAAACTGTTTTAGATTGTGCTGATTTGAGGGGGGTAGGGGTATTATGTAAAATTGACTTTTTACAGCTTTACATCGTGTTATAAAGTTATTACCTCATCAAAAAGAGTGTTGTTTTGATTCTTTCATGCATATTTGAGAAATACTCCCATGGCAGCCATTCAAAGGTGCCTAAGCACTTGCTCATACAATGTGCCACCTATTTAATCAAAGCTCCTCCTTGGAACTTCAGTCCCCAGCTGAGCTTCTGCCTGACAGCAGCAATTAGCATGCACCTGGTGGAACTGCGCATCTGCTGAGCCTAGAATACAAACTACTTCTCAGTCCCACATTCCTAAGAATGGCTGTAAATGGCATAATGGAGGAACACTGTTGTGATGATGTGCTGAGTCTCGGAAAGAGTAGGCACTTCTTAAAGAGACAGAGGCCAATTTCAAGGAGTCATATTGCGAAGTCAAATTTATTTTAAGTTATTTTTGATATGTGCAGCATTTTTATTACAAATGAAGGTAATGTACTTGATGGTGCTATAAGATGGCAGTGTGTTCCTAGAAAACAAACCCCCCTTGAATTAGTTTTTTTTTTTTTTTTTTTTTTTTTTTTTTTTTTATCACCTTTTCTTTTTTTTTTCTTATGATAATATGGATGACTTTTAGTGTGGTCTAACAAAAAGAATGGGTATGGTCATGGAAAATGACCTAATCTGTTGTGTCTGTTTTTTGACTGTGGGTTAAAAACACACTGTTTTTATAATTCATGATAACTGAAAGGCAATTTGATAAAAAAAAATAATACACAGTTCAGATCTGAAGATTACATGCAGTCACTATGGGCATACATTTTTTTAATAGTGGTTTAGAACCGCTACAGAACTCCAGCATTAAATGATTATACAACAAACATCTTCAGTGATTTATTTTTAAAGAACTGGGTGCACAAATTTGAAGTTAATGTGAATTTCCTCTATTCCATATACGGTCAACATTATACAGGCTCAAATATATACATGGACCTCTGCTAAAAGGATATGTCCTTTTGTGAGTAACACCTCTACATTTTTATAGGCAAACAACAAGCTTCTGGCAAAACAATTGCAGAGCTCATTCCAAAAGCAATTTTGATATGTTTTTGGGGTCATTGTCTTCTTGGAAAGCTGAATTCATTCATCAGACCAAACCTGTCCACAACATAGTTGGTTAAAATGTTCAGGTACCATCAAGGTTTAAGCCCATCCTATCACATAGTGGAAACTGCTGAAACATCAAGATCACTGTCCACAGTGAAGTGAGTTTAATACCAACATGGCCGGAGAGGGTGCAGACTCTTAAATGCAACTCAAATTTGCAGCAGTCCACATGAAGCTTATACTAGGACAAGACAAAGATTTAAGTTATTTTTCCACAATGAGAAGAAGTCAAAGTAGTAGTTAAAATAAGGTGTGGAGAGGCATATCTGTGCTTCCCTCCTGAATCTGTTACAGCTACAATGGGATTTTTGGGAAACAAAATTGGATGGATGGATAGATGGATGGATGCATGGATGGATGGAGTTTGTAGTATTATCATTTGACCCTAGGGAAAAAAACAGATTTAAATAAATAATTCACAGATCAAAATTATTGTCATTCATGCTTCATACGATTTAATGGTAGGAGTAGCTAAACTTCTGACTGATGGAATATTATTTGGAATGCAGCAAAAAACGTCTGTTTCTTTTTAAACTGAAATGTGGGTTTAATTAAATCCTTCCTCAAAGGTGTGAATCCAATTTGGAACAATACATACAGCACACAGCACAGCAAACAGTGAACATTACTCACATTTTCCTCCCATGAGATGCAAGTAGCAATTAAAACCTGCAGCAAGCACTGCAGTATGTTTCTAAGTGCAAGCTCCCATCAGAGGAATCATCTTTAATCTGCAGATATTACCAGATAACATTTCCAGCTATGTACCTTACATCTCCACAACCATCCCCTCCGGGGAACTGTTCAACTTCTGCTTGCTGAGATTGTCCTAATTAAGACTTGATGTAAGGATTACATAACATCCAGCAATCCCCTAAAGCAAACGATGACATGTGACCCTATATGCAGAGACTTTAATGCAGTCTTTTTGCTTCGGGTTTTCAATTAGTGGCTTGAAAGCTGTAAATTCCCAGTATTGCTTCACGACACATTAAATATCACTTTAGTTCCTTTTTCATTTTGTTCAGTTTATGCTTTGATGCAGATCAGTGGAGTGGAAGACTGATTGAAGAGTTTCACTCAAATCTGTACTACTTTTTTCTTTGAATGTCTCACACTGACTGCAATGCAGTATGTGGAGTTGTTTTGTACTTATCAAGGATGTACCTCCATCCCTCCCAAAACTGACTGATTTCTCTCTACTATTTTTATTACAGATGTGGATATTCTGCAACAGCTTGGGCTTTTTGGGCGAAGGACGGGTGTGCCATCACCAACAGGCGCTCGCTCCATTCCCATTGGCGTCATTCCCTTTAAGTCCGGCGTCATCCTCACTCCGAGGGCACGCCTCCAGGTGCCTCTCCGTACCATTATCCCTGCCACCTACAACACCACCAGCCTTTCCCTGATCCTCAGCCTCTCTGTTCATCGCTTCAACAGCGCCTTCCTTTTTTCTGTTCTGTCTAAGAGAAAGAAAGTTCAACTCGGAGTGCAGTTCACACCGGGGAATGTTTTTGTACACGTGGGGCACAAGAACTCTGTCAGTTTTGACTATGATGTCTACGATGGACGGTGGCATAATTTTGCTGTGGGTGTACGAGACCGACAGATATTTTTGCACACATCCTGTGGTAAGAAAAGCTTACATGCAAATTTGTCCTCGAAAAAAGACCAGACCCTGGATCCAGAGGGCTCCTTCCTGCTGGGCAAAATGAACCACAACTCATTGCCATTTGAAGGTGCAGTCTGTCAATTTGACATTTATCCCTCGGCCGAGGCAGCTCATAACTATTGTGATTACATTAAGAAACACTGCAGAGAAGCTGACACATATCGGCCCATTTTTCCACCCATACTACCTCTATTTTCAGACCCAGATATTACTTTCACTAATATAACTTCACCGTCACTGACAGAGAGATCTTTAGCTGCAGAATATTCTGTTGTGTCTATTTCTCCACCATCTAATGTTGGATTGGAAAACCCTCCCAAGTTTTCATTTCCAACTGTTAACCCATCTCTTCAGATCATGAATCCACCAGATGCTAAACACCTCGTAAAAAACACAAAGCAGAGAGATAGTGTGTCTTCAGAAGCTTCTGGGAAAAGTTTACCTCTACCCGTCTCCATCAGACCTTCAACAAACCTCAGGACCATGGCTTTTTCCACACAGGGGTCTCCTTCTAACATCTACGTTACCGATAAAAAGGAGCTGACCACAGTAGCTCCAAAGAAACCTGAGCCAGAAGTGACCAATGATTTCAAACCAACCTCACTCCCTGCAGTGACTCCAGCTGCAACAGATGGCTTTCAGACATTTGACCTGGAGCCGACCCAGTTCTCACTGCTTGCTGGACCACCTGGGCTAAAGGGAGAACCAGGACCACCGGTAGGTGGTGAAACAAACCTGTATCAGAAATCTCTGAATCAATGTACACATGTTTGGTGTGTTGTAGTGCAGTTTTAATGAATGAAACAGGGTGTTAGAACTGTACCGGATCCAGAAGTTTTGTTTTGAACTTGTCAGAGTCACAGTCACGGATCAGATGAACAGCTTGTTGCTTCAGTGTTGGTTTGTTTTCTTTTTTATTCATTTAGTGTCTGTATCTGCAACTGCTGCTGACTTGGATAATGTAATCACTAAACTGTGGGGTTTAATGATCTTGGCAGTGTGGCTAAAGCTAATGGTAAAGAGTTTTCAACTTGCCTCAATCCTTGTTTATTTTCCAAGTTGCTAGTCATGCATATGTGAGGTCTTAGATGTTTTCAGTCCACAGCACTTTGGTGCTCATTATTATGTGATCATTCCTTTCAACAGTTGTGGAATGATAGCTCTTTGAAGCTTACTTGATGGTGTGAATGGCAGTGAGGTGCAAGATTCCTCTGAGGTGATGCATTAGTCCTCAGAGAGTGGAAACATCTGAAATGGGATAAAACTGTTTAAGGGATAAAACTCCGTTACATATTCAGCTATTTAAACTTTGTATTTAGGGAGCTAAAGGGCCCTCCACTTTAATTGGCATGACCAAAAAAGGTGTAAAAAGCCTTAAAATAAACTCATTATGTTGTAGAAGCATAATATCACCCTGTGAAATTTAGAATAAGTAAATGTTTATTTGCAATACATTTATTCAATAGGGAAAAATTAAATTGTTAGAAAGATTTTTTTTCCCATTTTCAGGTGCCACAATCATTAACATCTTTAACAATTAATTTAAAATGAATATAACTAAATGATTCTTTCTAGTTTAAATGTATGCTTAAATTTATCAGTGTCTTGATACTTTTAATTGATAATTCACCCATTTCTTTTAGCCACTCTTCAAGACTGAAAAGACAATCGAACATGTCATTCATGTTGCTTAAATTTATCTTATCAGTGTCTTGATAATTTTAATTGATAATTCACCCATTTCTTTTAGCCACTCTTCAAGATTGAAAAGACAACCGAACATGTCATTCAAGTAAAGCACGTGTGTTGTTTGTCATGTACAAGAAATTTCCTCACCTAAACATGTCCATCATTGTCAGAGCAATGATTAAAAAACTCAAAAGCTCACTGTGGGATGACTACAGTAAAAAGTTGCCTCTTTGGGTCACCAAGTCTCAAAAACCATCAGACTATCACTATGCCAATCACTTGTTTAGGAACCATTCAGGAAACTGGCTTTTTTTGTTCAACCATCACAAACGTAACTATGCAGAGTTTTCAAAAACCAACAGGAACAACAGGCTTGTTAAACGGTGCCTTGAGACTAAGACTGTCCTTTCCAACTACACACTCTCCAGTTGGATCTACTATGAAACAACTTATGAATTTATCAAAAAACAGAATGTGGCCCTTCCAAAGTACGGCAGAGGATCTGTGATACTGTAAGTTTTTTTCTTTTCTAAATAGCCTAGAATTCTTGCTAGTGCATAACATCATGACTTCTTTGAAATACCAGGAGTTTTTCCATATTAAAATATTGGTGTATCTCAGTGCCAAGACTAAAAATCTTTAGAAAATCTGTGGGCAAGAAGAAGAAAAGGATACATTACAGCAAGAGTGTCTAAAGTGCACCCCTTGAGTTATTTGTGGTCCTCTGAATAATTTTGTCAGCCCCAAAAAGACAATTTAAGAATCATACAAATTGAGCCCATCTACACAGGTTGTTAATTCAGATGGACATTTTAAAAAAATGGGTGAAATTTTAACTAATTCTAATCTACATAAAATGTTAAATCTTAGGTACAGCTAAAACTGTTCACCCTTAACCATGCTTTATACTTTCATTAATACTTTAATTTCACAGTAACTGAAACCACAAACAACCAGTGATTTTTATTCAAAAGCAGACATAGGTCCACAAATTTATCAAACTTGGCAAAGTACAGTGGGAATTTTTAAATCAGCCATATCATTTTTGTTGCTGAGAGTGAGCTAAAAATGTTTCGAGATCGTGAAAATAGAGAATTAACTATAAAAGTGTCGAAAATTGAATACCTTTCATTTAACAAGGCAAATGTGGGAGAACTTTTTCTGCGTTTCAGATGTACATTTGTTACAGACAACTTCGTTTGTTTATTAAAATGTATTTGGTTTATTGTTGAACAGGTTAGAAAAAATGCATTAAAATCAGTTTGCCCTTTTTAAAAAAATTTGAATTTATGCGGCCCATGAGTTCTTCAACTTGACAATTTTTGCCTGAGTGGAAAAAATATCTAGACACTGCTGCATCAGAGAAATCATAGACCTATACCATTTATGCTACTGCAAGAAAGATGAAATTTTATACACTTAAATTTAAATATGGAAGGCTCTGTGGTACAATGTAATTCATTTGGGATGTACAGCAGTCAAATTGGTAAAAGGGGTTCACCTGTATGGAAACCAACCCATTATGAATGGTTTGGGAAAAAGATAAACCCATTGGCCCATTGCTTGCATTGTGAAATGGTGAGTGAAAACCCAGACATTTACTATCTTAATAATCCATCCATCATCTAGCACACTTATCCTTGCAGGGTTGCAAGCAGGGCGGGTGCCTATCTCCAGCAGTCATCGGGCGAGAAGTGGGGTACACCCTGGGAAAGTCGCCAGTCCATCACAGATAACTTAATAGATATCTTAATAAGCATCCTATACATCCACTTAATCATGAACATCAGTAGTTGGAGGTATTTCTGCTAAGTACATAATTAATTTATGCATCTGTGTAGCCCTTTTCGAGTCTTGTTTACTGCTGAAAGTGGTCTAAGCAATGTCATAGTCACCCAGTCACACATGTTCATATGGCACACCATACTCACTGACTGAGAATCTCCTGAGGCAATATGGCTCTCAGTATCTGATCAAGGGCATTTATACATGTGAACTGGGGATGCTGCCGACTGGATTATCAACCCAATTAACAGATGATCACTCCTTTACCTGAACCACAGAGCAACCCTTTAATAAAAGATAGTTGCCAGGTGAAATCGTAAATCAGATTTTACCCTATAAGTCTTCAGTAGTGTTCTTACCATCACATTTCCCTCCTCTGGAGAGTGTTCAAAGCAGATACTTGTGATCAATATTAGGCTCAGGTAGAACATGGGAGGTAGCAAGATTCTCTCCATTAGAGAAATATATGCTTAAATCCAGGGGATTAATATCGAAATTGTATTGGTTTTCACTATTTTCTTCAAATTTTGTATTGTAGAGGTCAAGACAAGAGAAAATCACTAGTTGTAAAACTTAATAAACCTAGAAAGAAGACTGTTTATTTGAAAAACATTATTTTTTACTTGTAATGGTGCCAAAAGATCAGACACATTTGGCAACGTGAATATTTTTAAGGTAAGGTTTTGGGGGCAATTGTGAAACCTTGAGAAATGATGATGGACCCTGGTTAACAGCATCTCTACTACTGCAAGAAATGTATGATGTCTCTAGTCTGAAATGGTTAGAACAAGAGGTGCAATAATACATCCAGCTCATGAGACTGGCCACAGTATGTGGTTCACAAGAATAAAAAAGAAAATATTTTAGCAATGTTTTGTGAAAACAAATAGCCCAAATATTTTTGCTTTAAAAGACAAAGTAACTGTTTAAAACAATTTGTATTAATTGTAGAATCATCCAGTCAAGATTTGGCTACTCCATATATTGTTTTGTTTTTATTCTAGTCCAATTCTAAGGTGGTCCTATTGCTTGAGATACACTGAACATGCTCATTTTTTCTTCTCAAAGAATTAAGGTTTCATAAATCTTATAACTACAGCATATTTTTAACAATCAACAATCAGTGCAATATCAGATGTCTGAGTAGTATTGTTATATTCAGTTTTTAACTACTGATAAGTACATACTGTTGTTTCTTTTTTTTCCTAAATGCTGTCAGTTTAAAAAACAGAAAAAAAAGTAAGGGTTTTTTTTAGATGTGAACGTAACCAGGTATTCACTGCAAGCCCAACAAGAAGTCTTAATTTGGTAAGTCTGTCAACACATAAGGACAATTCACATAACTACTTCCTTTTTTACTTCTAAATAAAAGCCTCAAACATAGATGCAAAATGTAAAGCTTTAAGCACTCAGCTTCATTTCTGGGACTCATAATGATAGTTAACACTTATTTCACCAAATGAAGTCACATGATTACAACAACTGGATTTCACTTTGCAAAACAGACTTCACTTTGTCAAGCAATACTGTGACAGTTTAGTATGATGAGATCTTTTTACAGTCTGGTTAGGACTTTTCAAAAGTGGCCAAGGGAGAAAAAACCACTATCCAGTGGTGTCCAACCTCAGTCCTCAAGGGCCGGTATCCTGCATGTTTTTGTTCTTTCCCTGGTTCAACACATCTGAATCAAATGATGGTTCAGTTCTGTAAAACTTTAAAAGGCTAAGGAGGTCGTTGAACCATTTGAATTAGCTGTGTTGGAGCAGAAATACATTTAGAACTGGCAAGACACCGGCCCTTGAGGACTGGAAGTGATCGCCCATGTACTATACCGATGACAAGATTTTGGTCAGCCAAGTCTTGGTAAAGGCTGGGTCACTCTGTCAGATTCAATTGAAGAGTGACTTCAGCTCAAATGGCCCACAAAGTTGATGTTGCAACAGAAAGCAGTGCATCCAGAGTGCATCAAGGTTTGCTGTTAATGGAGCCAGTAAAATATCCCGTACTGATTGTATCCACTATCAAAACTGCTTCCAATAGTTACATGAGAATCAGAACAGGACCAAGGAGCAATGGAAGACAGGGGCATTTTCTTACATTTCTTGTTTTCTTTGAAATGTATGTATATCTGAGTCTGAGTTTGCTTATTTGATGTAGTGAAAATGTTTGTATAAACTATAAAAGTAAGGCAAGCTGGAGGTGGCACAGCTTTGGGCAATGTTCTGCTGGAAAAACCTGAATCCTGCCATTCATCTGAATGTTAACTTTACACTTGCCACCATCAACTGATAGTGAAGTTTGAGGCGTTAATTTATCTTGCTGTCTCAACATGCAATTGCTTTCGTGTAAACATTCTGCAAAGTCATGTCCACAGAAACCCTACCTAGTACCTTTGAATGTCTAATTGATCTGGAGATCATGTCTGGATTGTCATAGTTTCTCTTGCAAGATAATTAGACACCTACCCCGGTGCTTATAAGCATACTGTAAATATGTGCGTATATGAAATGTAAAATTTTGTATAAGTTCTTAAGAAACTGGCTGACCTGATTAGTGACTGCAGCTTAGACTGCTTATCACGTGTGGATCGCCTGACAGTTGCAATCTACAGGATCTAAAGTTTGCTAAAAAGCCTTTTGGCTTGTTAGGCTATTTGCTGGTTAATTATAATTAAACATGGGTTTCTATTTAAGCCAGGCAAAAGTACTCAATGTGTTTGGAATTATTGCAAAAACCCAGAAGACAGCATCAGGTTGTTCTTGGGCCTGTTTTCCTCTTTTTTGTTTAACTTCTTCAGCTGTGAGAAAGTAACTAAAAATCCCAAGATATCAAACAAAATCAGGTTCCACAGACTTGACCCCTCATTAAATGTGACCTTTCAGAGCTTTGCTAATCCATGTGTGAAATTGTTTTAAAGCTAGCTGATGCTTGTAATTAATGTGATTGGTTGTGGCTGGAACCAGCAGCGACCTCCCTGCCAGTACAATGACTCAGACTTACAGTCTATGCTCTATTGTGGTTTTCAGCTGAAATAATGCTGGCTGAAGGAGAGCCTGTATCAGCTTTTAACAAGTAACCCTCACGCTTGGCAGCATGCAGTGACTGCAAAGTAACACTTAGCTAACTTCACCAAATTTGTGATCAGGGGGGAAAATATTTAACTGAATCAGAAGGCAGCAGCTTTAATTTTGTCTTTTGTATTTATAGACCTGATTCATTTCTACTTGTGACTGTTTTTAATTTTTTCCTTTCAGGGTCCCCAAGGATTTCCAGGCTTACCAGGAAACCCAGGAAAAAGGGGCCCCAGGGTATGTGAATCACATGCATAGGTGACAAGTTTGTCATGTAGAGTGTCTTGCGAAAAAACACCCTTTGAACTTTTTCACATTTTGTCATACAATAAACACACAATTCAATAACAATTCAAACAGCTTTTTTGTGATTTTATGTGATGGAGCAACACAGATTAGTATATAATTGTCAGATGGAATAAAAAATAATAAAACTTTAAATTTAGCTTTGGTTTTTTTTTTACCCCCAAAAATTCAGCCCCTCTGAGTCAATCTTTACTAGAATAACCTTTCCCTGTAATTATCACTCCTCATCTTTTGCAGCCTCTAACAGGTTTTCTTTCAGGATCGACCTTTATTTATCTCTATCCATCTTCCTATCAACTCTGTGACCACCTTTCCTGTTCCTGCTGAAGAAAAGCATCCCCATACTGCCACCACCTCAACGTGTTCAGGGCGATGGGCAATGCTAGTTTTCTTCCATGTGAGGTTCAACCTTTAGTTTCATCTGATCACAGTACCTTCCTCCTACATGAGTTGTGGCAAACTTTAAAATATAATTCTTATAACTTTTGTTCAACAGTGGCTTTCTTTGTACCACTCCTCCATAAAGGTCAGATTTGTGGAGGTCACAATTAATAGTTGTCCTACTGGCAGATACTACCACCTTAACTCAACTCAACTCAAAGGACCTAGAAGAGGACTAAGGAGGTAGATTTTCAGTTATTTCGGAAGGTGCATTATCGTGGAGGGCTTAATGGACAAATTAATTTTACATTTTATGGGCAACCATGTAATATGGTTTCTTTTCTGGGTGCCTGTGGAGCCTCACAACACCTGAGATATGGATCTTTGCAGCTCCTCCAAACACTGGGTCTCTCTGATTATTCCTCTTCTTGGTCCAGTTTATATGGATAGTGATATCTAACCCCACAGTAAACTTCTCCACAACTTTCCCCCTGTTATGTCTGCTGTGTTCCACAGTCTTCATGATGGTGTTTATTTGCTAATGGTCCTTAAAATAGCTCTGAGGCCTTCACAGAACAGCTGTGTTTATAATGAGATTAAAATACACACAGATGAACTCTGCTCACTTGGTTGCAATGCACTTTATTTAGAGATATTAGAGTAAAGGGGGTTAAATAATGCTTCTAATTTCACAATTATGTGCTGCTTTGTGTTGGTCTGTCACATAAAATCCCAATGAAATACTGTAAAATTTGCCGTTGCAACATGACAAACTGTGAGAAAAGTTCAGTTTGTCTTTTGCTAGGCATTACACCTTAAAACAATTCCTCTTTTTTCCATTCCCTTCTTAGTTCTCCTTTAATATTTTCTGCATTCTCTAATTCCTGTGAAGCTTTCATCAAAGCAAAGTGACACCCATTAGTTGAGTACTGACATCGAAAACTTTTTAGTACTCTGCTTTTGATCACACTGAACATGCAGAAGCCTCTTTGAAGTGAGGAGAATTACTTAGCCAGGCGTTCGTTTGCTTTGGCTCTGGATTTGTTCAAGCTGCACTTCACTGCTGCCAAGGTCAATTTGTAAATTTGAAGCACAAACAACCACAATCTACAGATCTGTGGACTATGTGTATATAAAAAGGATTGAATATGCAACATAGGTACATGGAAGGTAGCGGAGGTGGGAAAAAGCTATTACATGTGTGCAATTACATTTCTAGAACCAGCAATTTATATCCCCAAAATAAGCATTGGTAGAACTATAATAAAATACAGCCACTATGTTATAATGGAGGGATACTTATCATGCATTGGGTCTGTTACCAGTCCTTTAGTCAAATTTTCACAGATTCTTTATTTAAATTTCCAGCTAATGGAACTAAACCATATTTAAGGAACCTTTAATCCATGACTTACATTAAGCTGATGCTTTAAAATAAGTATAAAAAAAGTAACCCGATTAATCCCAGTAGACACTATTACCAATGTTTTGGGGGTTTTTTTTCATGTTGATGCTGCACTCTAAATCAGCCCTCATCAATGGAATTAAATCAAGCAAAAGTTAAGCTTCGTATTCAATGGTAAGATGCCTGTTAGCTCTTTTGAAGAGCTTCTGATGGAGCACGACTGCAGAGCACTTGGACTACTGGGATTTGTTTCTGTGTGCTACCTACTGTAGCCCTGCTGTGGGGCCTCAGGGGTGGGTTGAGGGAACCCAATCTCTTTAAACAAGGAAGAAAGAAAGCTTTGTCCCCATCTTATTTAAGGCATTTAAAACCCTGTCTGGAGCTTAGTTGTACTGTGCAGGACCCATCAAAATTTATTTAATTTAGTTTTTTCATCATCAGACTTTTGAAACTCAACAAGTCATGCTGGCACAGAATCGAAGGATGTAGTTTAGTTTTCTTTTTTCAACATTTTTTTTGACTGTATGAAACACCTTTAATAAGTCACATGATTAGGGGTAAATGCTCCACAGCTACACACATAATCTGCAGAAACTCACAAGTGGACTTGTTGTCTGATTCTATTTTTTCTGTTTATGCTTATTAAACAAAGCTTATTAAAGGCTCCTTCATTTTCTCTTATTTGTAACAATTTGTTTAAAAAGAATAAATAAACAGATGTCTGACAAAGAGCAGAAGTAATTAAAAACTTGACTCAATTAATTTTAAAAAGAAAAGGGCCAACAGGTAAGCCTGTTTACTGAGTAAGATTCGATTCACACAGAAACAGGATAAAGCCCAGGTTAAAAAGGTATGGTCATCAGAAAAACAAATTCTTAACCATCTGTCAATACAGTGATGGGAAAAATAGTACACATCATGATTCAATAGTTTGTAGTACCGCCATTACCTGTATACCTTGAGGTAATCAGTTTCTACATTACTTAATCAGTTTCACACATTGAAATGACAACATTACAGCTAAAAGCATTGTTTCAGTTTCTGAACAGCTCTCTCAAGGTCCCAGCACAGCATTTTAATCAAGACTTTAGTATGGACTTTGACTGGCCCATTGCACCACCTTGATTAATTTCTTGTCCAGCAATTCTAACTCTTGTCTAATCTACTTTCAATTTTTACTCTATAATACTTTGGCATACAGAGTTCATGGTCAGTTAATTGACTGGGAGCTGCAAAGGTCCAGTGGCTGCAAAATAAAATTTAAAATCATCACCCCTTTGCCACCATACTTGGCAGTTGGTGTGAGGTATTTGTGCTGATGTGCTGTGTTAATTTTCATCAAACATGGTGCTCTGCATTATGGGGAAATTTCTCCACTTTGGTCCCAGCTGTTCAGAGAACATTGCTGCAGAGGTTTTGTGGTTTATTCAGGTAAAGAAGAATCTTAGCGTGTTGGTGCTCTTATCAAATTTGTATTGCAGAAATCTTGTGACATAAAATACTATTTCACATTTATGAACGACGTCTGAAGATATATACATTAAAACTAAACTAACACTTGAAAAGATCTATGATCCTTTTAGCATTTGTAAAGTTTAGGTGCTTCAAGAAGCTTGGGATGTTTGTGATGAATTTTATCCTCATCAGCAGTCTCTGATGTTCAAAGAGAAATTCCAATCTGCAGCAGACCATGACCTCATTCCAGCTCTTCTTTCTAAGGCTGGATGTTGAACTGATTGCAGGGAGGTACAAACTAAACAACTCAAAATATTGGCAAACTATGAATAAAAATGTTCAGCATGTCCTGAAAGCTGCAGGCACTCTTACTCATCATAAAAGCTGAAGCAGCTGGAATCACACATTACTGTTAGGAGTGTTACCTTTCAGACAGCAGGGTGTTATGTCTGACTGGTCAGACGGTCTCACCACTGCTTCCACCTTGCAGTGGGTCTAACTCATGAAAACATCCACGTTCCTCAGCCAACCATAAGCCTGCAGAGAGCCAATGTTTAGCTGGCCCTGTAGGGAATGCTTGAGAGTGGATCAAACGAGGCTTTGTGCAGGGAAGTTGACCTGCGAGCATGCAGTCAGTACGTGATGCAGAGTTCCTGCAAAGATGGGGTCATTTGCATAAATGTCTTGAGAATGATTGACACTACATGACATATAATACTGTCTATTGAGATTACAGTCTTGGCAGCAGTGTTCTGCCACTGTTTGGCTGATGAAAAAAGTTAAAATGATAAATGAAAGTCATGTGTTTGCATACTTTAGCAGTTCCTTGGAGATCTGTGTCATCATTATTGACTGTGACTTTTTCCACTGATGCTTAAGCTTTAGCTAACAGGGAGTACATTTAGAGCTGAAATTAAATTTTAGAGGCTAACAAAACATTTTGGTATTACTATAAACAATTCATGCCATTAATTAAGCATGAAAAAGTAGCATGTGCCAATCTGTAGATTTTAATATGCTTAATTTGCTCAACATTCCATTGATATTCTAAACATAAATTCTCTGTGCTACATAAATATAAGAGATGTCTACTGGTAGCAACATATGGTGCATCTGGCTAGCAGACATACGATTGGTCCAGAGGGGAAGATTTATTTCACATTTCCAGCTGTAGAAGCAGATGCTTGTTTAAAAGAATTTATGAAATGAAAGCATTATTGCTATTTTATTAAAATCATTGCAATGAGGAAAAGCCAAGTGAGCAAGTCAGATTATCAGTTGTTAAATGAAAAGACAAAACTTTTATTAGTTTAACTATGAAAAATAAATGAGGACTCAAAACAATGTCAAAATGGAGGCAAGATTGCACTGATGACCTGTTTACTGAATCAACAGAGGTGGTTTTCATCCTGAGGAAGTGATTAGCTCTTGCAAAAATATTCATACAACTTTTTTTTACATTTTGTCATATTGCAACCACAAAATTTGTGACATTTCATTGGGATTTTGATCCTAGATTATAGGAATTTAAAAATTAGTGAAGTTAAAAATTATACATTGTTTTCAAAACTTTAACAAAAAATGTTCTAAATTGTGGCATGCATTGGCATTAAGCCCCCCTGAGTTAACACTTTGTAGGACCACCTTTTGCTGCACTTACAGCAGGTTTGCACATTGAGGGAAATGGATTGAACTCTGCACTTTGGTTTTCCTTCCTTCCATCCATCCGTCCATCCATCCATCCATTTATCTTCTATACCCAGTTATTATTGGTGAGACTGAGGGTGAGCCACTGAGGCTGGTGGTTGCCAGTCCATTAAAGGGCAACAAAGAGACATACAAGACAAACAACCATGCACACACACCCATACTTCCAAGGGCAATAAAGAGAAATTTCAATTAACTTAACAGTCATGTTTTTGGACTGTGGAAAGAAGCTGGAGTACCCAGAAAGAATCCACGCTTGCACAAGAAGAACATGCAAATTCCATGGAGAAAGATAGAGATTTGAACCCAGGACCTTCTTGCTCTAAGGCAACACTTCTACCAACTGAACCACCACACAGCCTAGCTAATTTACTTGATCTGATTTAAACCATTCTATTGTAGGTCTGGCTGTATGTTTAGGATCGTTATCCTGTAGCAAGATGACTAGTCCCAAAGCTTTTGCAACCTTTTACAGATTTTCTTCCAGTATTAATGTTATTTAGCTCCATCCATCTTCCCATCAGCTCTGACCAGCTTCACTGTCCCTGCTGAAAAAATAATCACTATAGCATGATGCCATCCTCACCATGCATCCCCATGGGGATGGTGTGTTAAGGTTTAGAAACAGCATTAGTATTCTACATCATGTGTTATTATTATGTGTGTAGGTCAAAAGCTTTGATTTATTCAAATCAGAGCCCCTTCTTCCACATGTTTGCTGTGTCACCTAGATGTGTAGTGGCAAACTGAAAATGGGAGTTTTTTCCGTTTTCTTTTTTGGCACTCTTCCTCAAAGATTTGTGGAGTGCAGCAATAATACCTGTCCTTTAGATAGATTTTCCCACCCGAGTTGTGGAGCTCTGCACTTCCTCCAGGATTACCATGAACCCCTTGACTACTTCTCTGACTAATGCCCTCCTTGCCTAGCTTGTCAGTTTAGTTTAGGTGGATGGCCATGTTTTGGTAGGTTTGCAGTTGTGTCATGCACTTTCCATTTTAGGAAGATGGTTTGGACATGCTGAACAAGATGTTTAAAGCTTGGAATATTTTTTTCCAACCAAACCCTGTCTTATTTTTCTCCATAACTTTTTTTGCAGTCCTTTCTGCCAAACTTCTGGGGCTTTTTACATAGCCACTATATGTATACTGAGATCAAAGTACAGATTAACTCTATTTAGTGAGTAGGTGAGTTAGAGGTATCATAGAAAAAGGAGTCTGAATACTGAATACCAAACTTAACTGCATTGTTTGAAAACTAGGATCAAATTGAAATGTATACAACTGACTTTAAATCTGTCTATATGATTGGATGATTTCCCCTCCTTTTTTGTAAAGTACCTTGAGACAATATTTGTCTTGACGTATAAGTAAACTAAACTGAACTGAATACAAATTCATGACTTCACTCTTTTCAAACCATGTATTACTTTCCTTTAACTTTACAATTTTGTGCAACTTTGTGTTGATGTTTCACTTAAAATCCCAATAAATACATTAAAGTTTGGTAAAGTAAGAAAATATAAAGTTCAAGGGCTATGAATTCTTTTGCAACACACTGTATTCGGCACCAAATGACTTATGTTGAAGTAAAACAAACACAACCTTTTATCTGTTACGAAACCCCCAACTGCATAATTGTTGTGCAAGTGATCCTGTGTTTCCAGTCTATGTGTTCAAAGATTTCACCTGGTCTGTTTTGGGTTTATGGCCAATAAAAACAGTACCACCCCTGTAAAAGTAATCAACTCTCATTGTAAACCTTGCACACAGGTGCCCCTCCATCTGCAAGCCTTAGGTGTAATGGTCGGTGTGTGTGTTTTTGTGTCTCCTCAGCGTTAATGTGCTTGTGTTTATTTGCTGGTTCCTACCTAATGGTTCCTTGTCAGGAGCTCTTTTCAGTAATTATTCTAAGCACAAAGGATCTTCATTCTTCCTCTCGCCCACCTGAAGATATATGGATTGAGTGACTCATTCTCACCAATATTCCTGCCCCCAGTGGGACGCCACCCGCCCTGCCTCTCATCAGCACTGTGCCTCCTTATCTTATGTACTGTAAGAATGCAATTTGTAACACTCTGTCCCAGCCTCCTTATGTCTCTGCTTCTCCTCCGCCTGTCTCTCTCTATCTGGAGATAATGACTTCCATACGTTTTAATATTGCAAGTGAAAGGGGAATGGTCTGAATAGAGAAGAGGGTGGAGGAAATCTATAGATGAGCTTCTGTTAAGTGTCTCCATATGTCCAGCAACCAGTGCCTGGGAGGAAAGAGGCTTGGCCAGTTTAGGGAAAGAGGAACTGCTTTGGCTGTTTGACTCCTTTCCACAGTGTGATAACACACAGACGGTGTCTGAATTTCCCCAGCTGTATACTTACACCTCTGCTCCCTTGTTTGCTGTGCTCACAGTAATTCTATCCTATGACTCCCACCTCCAGCTTAGGGGTTGGGGGGCGGAGGGAAATGCCTCTGCTTGCAACCCATGGAAATTCTGACCAAGATGAAAAACTGACAGAAGGTACAGTAGCTTGTTTTTCCAAACCAACTGAACATGTTTTAGGTTATTTAGTTTTGCTGGAGAGGATTTTTCCATCCTCATCATTTCATTCGCACTTCACACAAGCACCCGGTTGAAAAGAAAACTCTTGGATTGAAGTTGTAACTTTGATTTTCCAAATATTTCCATTTTGTCACTTGCAATTGCGATCCTCTTAAACCACCAGCAAAAAAGAAAGAAAAACTCTTTGCTCCTTTGCATTAAACTCCCTTGCTTGATGCTAAAGTTGTAGATTCCTGGTACGAAATATATCAGGAAAATAATATGATAAATGGGTGGCCATCATTTGTGAAACTCGAGGAACAAGTGTAGAAATGTTTGGATGAAGATAATCACACCCACATGACATAACTTTATCTGCAATGCAGACACAGTAGGCACCAATAGACAAACCCAAAGGGACCTTCCAAGCACTGCTGACCTGTCCCTTAAAAGGCATACATTGGAATGAGAAAAACATACGTCGAACATGTTGTATTAACTTCCCTTTTTATTAGGGGTCTTCCAAATCCTCCACATGATCATCTTCACCATGTGTCCTCCTAAGTCATGCTTTTCTTTGTTTGCAGGGTCCTCCTGGTCCTCATGGAAATCCTGGTCGTCCTGGACCACCCGGAGTGAAGGTGAGGACATCAAATTGTCTCAGATTGCGTTAACACAACATTTGTAATACACACCATATTAATACAATCCAGACTTCTGGTTTGTTTGATTTAAAGCTGAAGATGAAACAGATTCCAGTTTGGTTTCAGGTTTCTCAATTCAAATTTAAACTGTTCTTAAGTCTGTTATTCCTTTAAAAATATTGTTTCTAATGAAAGCAGTTCTGGGCTCTGTATGCAGTTATGGTTATAAATGGCTGGATATTACTGGGGGAATTTTTGTTCTTCCTCTCATCACAAAAAAATGGACCTGATGATAAATTTATTCTGACAGTATTTACTTATTTTTAGTTTAAAGGACCACATTGACTCTGAAAAAATTATCAGGGGTTTTCAGGGTTGTTTTAGTTAACCAGTCATTTTAGTCTGTTCAACCATTGCCAGTCTGTTTCAGTAAACACCCTTACATAAACATCTCTTGAGCTGTGTCCATTAAATGTGTTGTGCATCTGTCAATATATGCATGCCAAGCAAAGTCTGACTCAGAGCAGTATGAGACAACTAGTCAGCTCTTTGGAAGAGTAAAATCCTTGTACATTTGTGCTCTTTGTTGAATATCTTACAAACAGGAAGCTGAAACCTTTATTCTGAGGGCTACAGTCAGAACTGAGAGACAGATCAGAGTACTGTTTATATGATCGTTGAATCATGAGATATTTATACCTTATAGAATGATCAGCTTTTGATTTACTTTATCAGTTGAAAAGCATCAAGAAAACAGGTCTGGATTTTATAGCTAAAATGGCTCTCAAAAGTGTACAAATCCCAGTTGTGATTCAAAGTTTTTGAGTCTTTAATGTGTAAATCTCAATAGAAAAAACAAACAAATCTGTCAGAGGGGAAAATGTAAAAAGCAAAAAAGCTGCAATAACCTGGCATAGGCATGCACACCCTTATACCAATATTTTGTCTAAAGAACCTTTGATTGAATTAAAACATCCAATCTTGTTTAGCTCACCTGCAAGTGCATGAAATAAAGTTCAACTGTGCTAGTATGATTTTCAGGACATCCTTTTACTAAAGTCAAAGAATCAAAGTCAGGAGAAGGAAACAAAAACTTAATTGTAATGTGACAATAATCTGCTGTATTCTGCTTTAGTCTTAATGAAGAAGCAGGGTCATAAGAGAGAAGTCTTTTATTTAAAAGAAAACATAACGTTCTGGATGTTTTGGGCCATAATCCCAAACAGTGTGTTTGACATAGAAATAGCACTCTGCATCACCAAAAAGAATACTATATAAATAACTGAAACAGGATGGTGGTAGCACAATGCTGAGGGGGTTACCTTTCTGCAGATGAACTTTATTTTTTGTTATAGCGGATTAAATTATGAAGAGTTCCAAATACCAGTTAGTTTCGACCAAAATCTTTCAGGCATCTGCTTGAAAGCTGAAGATGAAGATGGTTTCCTTTTCGCTGCATCATGGTAAGATCAATAAAATAATGGCTTTACTAGAATGACTAATGTAATACGATAAATGTTCTATTAATTGTAAAAAAAAAAAAAAAAAAAAAAAAAAAAAAAAGTGTGGAAATGATTTATCATGACCTCACTTTTTAGATCTCAAAAACCCTTAACTTTAACTGGGGTGTGTAAACTTTTGAGAGTCACAGTGATTTAGGTTCTTCCTATACCAAGGCAATAATCTAGATACTTTATACTTTATATTAGTTCTATTTGTTTTAGTCATAAAGAAGGCCAATTCAATATGTCCTTCATTTGTTGCCTTTAAAATTACAGCCATTGATGTCTCTAGTATATGTGTGTATGTTTTGAGTTGTGTTCTTGCATTATAAATATCTAAAAAAAAACATTTAGTGCCCAAAGGTCTATCAAAAGTTGTTTTTTTTTGCGTAGATATCCAATAACACAGACTGCAGTGGTTCCAACCTACCAGCCTACCTACAGTTGCAATAGTTTTGATTTTTCTTTTAAGCTTCTATTGCCATGTTAAATGGGTTATTGTTCTGTTTAAGAACATTTATGATGAATTTCATGCATTTTGTTTATGTTCTTGTATCTAAGTTTGGTTTCTCTGTCAGCTGCTTTTGTCCATAGAAGTAATCATTACCTCATTTTGTTCCTAATTCAGCTTGGCAATGCCTGTTACTTGTCGACAGCAACTTGAACTCTTTTATATACGCCTTAGTTCTCTCTGTTCCGTGTTAGATTCTTGTTATTCTCTGCTTGTCTGCCTGCCATAATTTACTCTCTCAGGAAAGTTATCTACACTGACCTTGTATGTTATGCAGTTGGGGTCTTCCTCTTTTTATTTAGAGTAGCAGTTACATAGAAACACAAAGCATGCCAAAGAGTTGGAAGAACAATGTGGTTTAAAATACAGTTCAAACGATAGCTGATATAAGTTGTCTGTTCTTGATTAATTAAAGTGCCAATATTACAATAATGGCATAGTTATAGTCATTTATAACTTTACAGCACCCTCCAAATCACTGACACCTCTGTTAAAGATGTGCAAAAAGCTTGACAATTGTAACTGTCCCAGAAAGGGTATTTTGTCTATAATACTGATCTGAGTCACTTAACATCAGACATTTCCTAATACCTGCAATTCAGTGCTTCATTAAAATGAATCAAATTCATGTTTTGTATTCTAGAAAAGGTAGGAACTTCAAACTGAATTAAAATAACACACAACATTTCACCAGTATTACACTTATTCACTCACCAAGTGAGTGCCCAGTTGTGGGCACTGTAGTCTCTCTAATCAGTTTATCTTGACAGTAATAGACTTTTGTGACCTTATCAGAGTTTCTGAAGAGCAGTGTTAATATGAACCTACAAAATGGTTAAGAAAGCTACAAAAATGTTCTGACAAACCATCACCTAAAACATGCATTGCTTCATCAAGTTTGTATTCAAGTTTGTGGAGCAGTTTCCTAAACGCTAAGCTAATGTTAGCATGTTTTCTCTTTGTTTTGATAAGACTCATTCATAATCTGACACATATTTGTAGGGTAGCAAAATAAACTTGAGTCCTTCTTTACATATGAACAAGTTTTGGTGGGTTTTTAATTTTCATATTCTTTTCTTGGTACTCACTTGCCAAACTTGAATGCTATATTCTTTTTTGACTTGTTTTAAAGAGTGACTAAGAGAAATGTTTTTCAGTGTTTCTCAATGTTTATTTGTAAATATGTCATGGGTTACTAATTAAAAGTGCCAAGCCAATCAGTTCAACTTAAAAAGTATGAAGTACAAAAAAAGCTTCAGTTACGTTTTTTCAAGTTAATTATTATAAAATATACTGTCACAGTTTAATAGTTATTAGTTATTAGTAATATAATGACATGTTTTTAAATGAGGACAGTGAGACAGGTAAAACAGTATCCGGTTAAAAACAGTTAAATCAGACTTTTTAAACGTGTTACTTTTCAACAAAATATTCTTATTTAATTTAAGATAATTTTCCTTTCATGTTTTGAAGTTTACGGTATAACCTTAAAAATGAAGAGCATTTTTGCACCCAGAAGCCTTGAACAGGATAAACTAGATTTTGCAAATGAATGAAGGAATGGAGTAGTTTCCGAGTTTTTGTGTCTTAGTCATCCAGTGTTTGTTTGTGATTTTGCTCTCTTTGCGTTTTTGTGGTCAAACCTTCTTGGCTTTTCTGCTCTCTCAAAAGGTAATTTGTTTCCTTTCTGGAAGGAACTAGATTTTTAATTTTTTTCTTTCTCACTAATTTGCATGGAGTCAGTCCTGCCTATGTTCCAGCTGAGCACTTCTGTCAACAGGGCAGTATTTTTAGCACCATAATATTTTAGCCTGCCATAACAAATAGAACTTTCCTCTTGGCAGTATTCTTTACTGTTTAACTCAGTAAGTGATCAATAAGAAAACATTAAATTTCTGCTTTTGAAATTATTTCTACAAGCTTAAAAAGCATAAGAAGCAGGTGCTTTGGGCTTATTTAAAAAGGATGAGCTCCTCTTTTGTTCATGCATCCTTGCTTTGTGCCAAGCTGAAAAACCTTGACATGACTTAGTTTGACCTATTTGCACACAAAATTCAAACTGCAGTCTGTCTGTTTGAACACAGATCTCTGGATTTATAAAACTGACACACACAAACAAAACCATATTGTGAGTTAGAAGAACTTTATCTTCCATATTTCATTCTAAATGTATGTAATTATGATAGATTTTTGACAGGGTCGTGTTCAATTATCTGCTGCTATAAGTAGAATGGCTTTGAAATTATAGGCTTACCATTGGCCTCTTGAGTGGGATGTTTTCATTGCAAGGTCTTTTATCTTAGGTGGATGGCCATGTTTTGCAGCGGAGCCACACTTGTTCCATTTTCAGATGATGGATAGAAAAATGCTGTATAAGATTTCTATCATTAAAAATATTGTTTGATAATCTAATCCTGCTTTAAACTTCATCATAACTTTGTCCCTCACTTGCTTGGTGCTGTCTTTGGTTTTTAAAATAGTGTTTATTCACTAATGTTCTCGAACAAATTTCTCAGGTTTTCACAGAAGAGATTTATTTAAACTGAGATAAAATTACACACAAGTGAACTCTTTTCATTCTGAGGGAATTTGGTTGCACTTTATTTTATTTTAAGGTATCAGGGAAAAGTGCGCTGAATACAAATGCTTACTACTGTTGTAGTATAGTACTGTTTATTTTTACCAAAATAAATTTTATAAAACTCTGTGCTGCTTTGTCAAAATCACAAAATAAATGCACTGAAGTTGCATTGTAATTTGACAAAATGTAGAAAATTTCAAGGTTTACAAATGTTTGCAAGGCACTGTAAAAATTCATTGAATGTCACATTGACCATGATTGAAATATAAGGCGATTTTAGAAAAGAATTAAAAAGTTGATTTACCTCTTCTAACATTAACATTGCAGACAATATATTAGAGCTGAATACATGTTGGGAAAACAATGAAGCAAACATACATTTTAAGCTTTTCAGATTTTGTTTTTGTTACCACTTCGAACTTTTATCCAGTTTGTTGAGATTTATGTGTTAGATAAACACAAAGGGCATAATTGTGAAGTGAAAAGAATAAACAGTTTTCAAAATTTTAGTCAATTCAATCTGAAATGATGTGTTCCTTGGTCTTCATGATGCTGTTTATTCCCTGATGTTCTCTATGAAACCTCTCAGGCCTTCGTAGAATAGCTGTGTCAATACTGATGTTAAATTACACACAAGAGAAAATCTGAACACATTTTTCGCATTGTATTTTATTGAGGGGTATTAGAGCAAGAGCACATTTTCCCCTTTTTTGGAGGGGGGTAGGGAGAGATAGTACATTTTTTAAAATCATTTTTCTTGAACTTCACAACTGTATGTTACGTTATGTAGTTATGGTGGAATTTCACAAAAAAACCATATTCTTTCATAACACACTGACATTTGGATTGTGGCATGAAAGAATATGAATGTAAAGATAATCTTGCATAGAATTTATGTCAAGCTGTTGCTGACACAAAAATAAATTAGGATGAATTGCAATTTTTGTCTTAGTTTTATCAGCCAAAGATAACCCACTGATTAATGGCCTCAGCTGCAGGACTGTGTGAAATTCATCATAGTACAGGATGATGAATTTCCACAGTTGTGTGATTTTAGTCCAGCCAAATCAGTCCTGTACCATTTTTATTCGTGTTTCTGTTTGCAATAAGCACTCACAAAGGAAATGATCTAGTCCTCCTCGGAGCTCTTGTGTTGTAATTGCCCAGATTACAGAGAGGCTCCTTCACGAGAAACACTGGACCTTGAATGCTGACCCAGACTGCTCCGTCAGGCCTTGCACTGCCCGAAAAGGGAGAAGAATGTACATGATTACTCCCCATCACTTCTTGCTGGCTTGTTTTAAACCGAGTGACAGAAAGGAATAAACTTGACTGCTAATTTGTGTAAATACAAGCACTGGACTCCTCCAATGAATTGAATGACCTCAATACTCTGTAATTGTGTTAATAGAATGTAAACAGCTAAGTTTCCTGCTCCTTGTCACAAGAAATATTGTTGCAATGTAGAGAATATTCAATAAACACTCCTGTTGGAGGAAAGAGTTTCTAAATTTTGAAAACATAAATAATTCTTTTTTTATGTTGTAGGGACAAAAAGGAGATCCTGGAATGTCACAAGGTCAAGCCCTGAAAGGACAAAAAGTATGCATTAGTACCATCTTTAAAAAAAAACTATTTGATGTGGTTACGGCAGAATGTTGTTTCATTGTGACCTGATTGATATTTTCAGGGAGAACCTGGTATGATTGGTCCACCTGGACCACCTGGCCAAGATGGACGAAAGGTAAAAACAATCAAAGTTAACTGATCTTATGCATGAGTAAGATTTCTCAGTGTGTTGATATAATTTAAGTAATAAGAAATGAATGTTCTGCATGTTGAATTTAAATGAACATACACTTCCAAATGGTGGTGTTTAGAGGGTCCAGCCAAATGAGGTTGAATGATCATACCATACACATGAACGATCACACCTGTAAAGAGTTCAAACAAGATTTTCTCTCTTGGTTGTTACATCATCAATATTACAGGCTTCTGATTTTGTAAAACATCTCTGAAAAAAATGAAATGTGGATTACTGGGTGAAAAGTTTTACATGCTGTCTCCAAATGTTATGTCACTCCTTCTCTGGAGAGCTCTCCTCTGAAAGTAGGACAAGTTTGGAATGTGTCTCAGTTCTGTGATGTGATCCTTTTCATGATGTAAAGTATTTGACTTTCTCTGCATACTGTTGAGTTTTTGCTGCAGAGAAAGATGACTTGCAGCAGTGTGTCCTCCACGGCCTTGTTATGTTTTTGCTAGCCTTTTCCCAAACCCCTCACAGTAATTACAGGCATCAATAGGGGATATGCCTGTTGGGTTTTTCTACTCTGAATTATAGGAAATGACAAATTTTGTTTTTCCATGAAGTTTTTTTTTCTGAATGCATTAGTGTTGTGATTTTTTCCTCTTTATTTTGCTTCCCTTTGTGTAGAATAGTTTCTGGAGCTTAGTTCTTACTGAAGTTGAAAGTCTTTTCGAAAGGAGGTCATGCAAGTAAATGCATCCCTAAAAGAATAAGTAGATCATCCCAACAGCCTGATGATGAAGTCAATTTTATTTCTATAGCACATTTAAAAGTAACAAAGTTGGCCAGTGTAGTTAGTTAGAACAAACGCAATAACTTAAAAAAAACAAAACAAACAAACATGATAAAATTTAGCAAAAACAAGCTAAAAACAAGAACCATCAGGAGTCAAACATAAGTCATATTAAAAGCTGATCTAAAAAAAGTAAGTTTAAAAAACTGTTTAGACGTAGTGGGAATATCAAGTGGCAGATTGTTTCAGTGTCAGGATTGTTTTAGGTTTTGATTTTTTGATTTTAGTTCTGATTATTTCTCTGTGTTTTGCTTATTCTTATTTTGATCGGATTAGCCTTGTTTCTGTTTTGCTTTAGTAAAAAGAAACAAGCCAACCATTTTAAACTTTAAAGGAAAGTAAAACAATTTGACAAGACCAAAATATGGATAATTTCAGTATTCCCTATTAGCTTAAATTTGGCAAATTGTGAAAGCAAAAGTATTTTCTTTGTAACTGTGCCCCTCTGCTTTTCTAATTTGGAGAATTTTAATTGTAAATCTATGTATAAACACTCAAAGACCTTTTGAACTATAAGGAAACAAGAGGTAGTTATTCCAAAAGGGGCCCAGTTTATCAAATACAATATTTCCACATATGCTGGCAGTTAGTGTTAACCAACCATTGACATCTTGTAGACAGCTAAACAGAATTTCCAAAATAGGCAAACAATGATCTAATCTAAAAGAGAAATAAACCTGGATGTCATCAACATAAAACTGTATGTTATAATCCAGTTTTTCTCTCTAGCTAATTAAAACAAGACAAATCCCCTTGGCTCTGCTGAAGATACCTCCTTGGTTGCAGCTGCTTTTGATCCTTCGTAATTATTTTTTTGGATTATTTTCAGTCACAGAAAGTTCCTATAAAGCTGAATCTTGCTGCATTTCCAACAGACAAATGAAATCTCAAGCTATTGCTCCCTCGCTGTCCAAGCAGCCAGTAGATCTCTGAAGCGCTTCCACCTGACAGATCTCTTACTCTGAGATTTTTAACTCCAGAAGAACAATGGGAAGGAAGAGGGGAAAAGATGTTAAATTATTCATCCAAAGGAGCAAGATTTACAACTACAAAATTGCCTTCTTTTTAAGTGTGAAATTTTGTGTTGAGCACACTTGGACAGTTAAATAGAGGTTACAGAGGGTAAAAAAAAAAATCCAGTTTAAAAGAGAAATAAATCTGAATATCATCAGCATAACAATCAGCAAAAATAATGCACTTCCTGCTCTAGTTTTATTCTACAGCAATAAAGATTTGATTTGTCAGGAGTTTTTGTTAATGTATTTTAAATCAGTTTATTGAACATTTAGATGCATAAATATTGGTTAATATTTTAATAAAAATGTTGGTCATTTTGGTGAATTTCTTTACAATGAAAGACACGATTCTTGCTCTCTGCCTTTTATTGTAATGTGAGAGGTTGTGGTAGCTGGATTTTACACAGTACTCAAACTTTCTAAAAGATGCAGTTTAAACATAGTTGAATGCTTGCTTTCTTTTGTTATACTTCGTTGTCATATTGTCTCAGAAACTTTTCCTCTGATTCTCTCCAGTCATTAAAATATCCTCACTCACGTTTTTCTCAGCATTTTCTTAGCTGGTAAAATACCCTGTTCTTAAACATGTGAAGAGTTAAAGGTCTTTAAACATATAGGTTTTTTAGCCAGTAGACTCGAGATTAAAATGAAAGCGTCTTTATATGCAGTGGTATAGTGGATAAAATAAGACAGAAGAAGGGGGAATTTTGAATAGAGAGAAACGCTAATGTTTTGCAAACAGCATAAATGATTATGGGAGAAGCTAAACTTTTTTAAAATTGCGCTTGAGGGTTTGTGTCTTTTGAAAGCTGCTGTCAGAGTCTACCCTGGAGAAGATGGAAGCAAATAAAAAGAAAAGGTTATTGTGGGGTGAGGATTTAGATGCCGCATCTCTGCTAATTAAAACAAAAACTATGACATAATGAGAAAATCTCTGTCATTAGTTTACTTTTTTCACAGAGAAACTTTGTCGTACTATTTTAAATCTATCCTGAGCATAATGATGCCTTAGTGAATGTTCCAGCTATTTGTTACGCAATCAGACAGAGCTGACAACAAAAAGATTCCTCTATTTAGCAATGTAATGGGAAACGCTCATATGTATTAAAAAAGAAAGCATCACATCTTGTGTCATGACTCATGGAACACAGAACCATGGGGAAAAGCTGATATTCTCCTGACTGATTCCTCGTCAATTTGGACTTTTACTAGACATGGATCAGCTTCTTTTTGCTACCACGATTCTGTCGAGTGGCCTGTTGAACCCACTGTTACAAATCTCCGTTAGTCTGTAAAAATTCATCTTTGCACAAGGATCAGCTGACAGCCATTCAGAATATTACAAGTCTTATCGAGCTAATTAAAACAAGACAGATCCACTTGGCTCTGCATAAGGCCACCAGACACCTCCTCGCTTGCAGCTGTTTTTACTCTCAGTATTTTCTTTGTTTAATCATTCTCAGGCACAGAAAGTCCCCCATAAATTGGAATTTTGCTGAAATTCCACCAGATGCAGATGAAACTCAAGCATTTTCTTTCTAGCAGTCCAAGCAACCAGTAAAAATTGGACCCAGTGCAGCATGATAGACCTCTTATTGCTGAGTTTTCAGCTCAGAAAGTGGCCCACTGCCAAAAAAGTCTTTGCTCACTGTGGGAAATGTGTAAAGATGTAATGGGAAGGTTGCCTGGGAGTCATTCAGTGGTCTGAGCTGTAAAATAGGAAAGGACTCGTGTATGCATGTGTGTCTAAAATCCAAACACTGTGGAGAGTATTACCAATTCTGGACCAGAGAGTCCTTTATACAGCCAGCTTCAAATTTTGGCAGACTGAAATAAAACTCTATTTTTTATGAGGTGTGCAGATTTTTTTCCCTGTCCTGCACCTCAGTTTTGCAGCGTCAAAGCTGTGTTTGCTGATTGATTTATGAAAGAGAACAGAGAAAGGACTGCCTGTTGGGACTGGGGGCTTGTGTCACAATGAAAATAAAAATCTGTGTAAAGAATAATGCATTATTTGTCTGACAGGTGTACTTTGTTTCTTCTGCTGTAGACAAGGGAGACAGTGCAGTTGGCTCAGTCTGCTGATGGCTGCAGGGTTGCTCTTTTGTGATTCAAATCGATATACAGCACCCTGAACTTGTTCGCATTTTGTCACATTACAAGCTCAAGCTTCAATGCATTCAGGAGGAATTTATGTGATCAGCCAATATGACATATCTATCCACTAGCTCATTTGCACATCTATATATTTTTGGCAATTCTTCTTTACAAAAAACAGGTTAATCTCAATCAGATTTATTTGAGTGTCTAAAACAATTTTTTTCAAGTCTTGCCAGAGATTTTAAAGTTAACTACATCTGGACTTTGACTTATCCATTCTAACACATGAATATGATTTGATTTTAATTACTTAGTTGTTTAATTACTTGGCTGTATTTTTTAGGTTCCTGCTGGAAGGTGAACCTCTGCCCAAGTCTCAAGTCTTTTGCAGCCTCTAGCATGTTTGCTCCTAGCATTGCATGTATTTTTCTCCATCCACTTCTTCATCAACTCTGACCGGCTTCTTTGTCCCTGCTGAGGACAAGCATCCTCACAGCATGATGGTTCCACCATCATGTTTAATCATAGGGATAGTGTGTTCATCGTGAAGTGCAATCCTAGTTATACTTAACATATGGTGTTTTGCATGTTGGCCATAATGTTTAATTTTGGTCTCATCTGATCAGAACACCTTGTTCCTCATGTTTGCTGTGTCTTCTACAGGGCTTGTGGCAAACTTCTTCATCCTGTGGCTTTCATTCAACTTTGGCTTTCTTCTTGTCACTTTTCATAAAGCCCAGACTTGCTAATAATTATCATGTAGATACATTTTCCAACCTTTGTTGTGGACCTCTGCAGCATCTCCAGATCTACCAGACATCAGGAGGCACTTCCTCAACCTGCTTTAAAATGTGTATAAGTTAAAGCGTATGAATCATTTTATAAGGCCCTGTATGCACAAATAGAACTGATTCTTCCGTTTTTTACTCTGTACTGAAAGGCTCCAACACTTTTTTTTCTTTTTTTTTTCTACTTCACATTTGCTCCAAAATAGTATTCATATTCTGTCACAAAAATGCTTTCAAGTTTTCCATATTACTGCATCATTTTACCTGCTTGTAGATAAACAGGCAAAAAAGATGGACTGCCTAAAATCTGACTTAGGTGATCACAATTCTCTGCAACTTGAAAAGAAACAAAGAAATAGTCGCCTGATATTTCAATTTTGAGGACTGTGTGGAATCAATATTAAGCCCTTTTAAAAGATTCAGGCCCAATTCCTTGTTTTGGCCTTGCACCTCCATTTCGATGGATTACAGTGCCTCTTTTCTTTTGGGGATCAAGGAGAAATGGTCATGCAGCTGTCTAAATGGGCCCACAACATCCTGACTCAAGGACTCCCTTTCAAGGGGGGCACCTTATTTTTGTCAAGAAGAAAAGTAAGGCCAAGTGGGATTAGTCTTTTTTTTATCCTCTAGCAAATCCTTTAAGTATCTTTGTATTGTAAATTGCTTTGATTGCCTGATATTGATTTTTTTTTCGGTTAAATGTATTTTTTCAGTGAGTAACAGAAAATAAAATGACCTTTTTTCTTATTCTGAGACATCGACCTGTCAGGATTATTTTTCTCAGCAGTTTCTGGCCTGTCAATCTCACTCTGCTTCAGACTTTCAGATCTGCCTCTGTGTCCATCAATATTAACTTTCACTGTGAAGTCAAACTTCTTTCAAACCAAACTTACCTCTCAATCAGCACCATTTTACTGGAAAAGACTGAGACCACCATATGGAGTGAATAAAAGTCAGTGGTATGAGTGTTTTAAGGCTTCCTGGCCTTCCATAAGCATACCATGTATGCCCAACATATGCTTCCTTTTCTGCAAGACACTTGGAAGCAAAGGCTGTTTGACGAGAACAGCTTGCAGCTTATATAAACTATCCTGCATGTGCTGTGTATGTTGAATATGATGAATGGGATCAGCTGAGTAAATACTGACATAGTTCATCATCTTGTTCAGCTGGTTTAATGACATACGAGCTGAACCTGACTTTATGGCTTGCCTGAAACGATGCCATGATGAGTACAAAAGTTTCAAAAAATGCTGAATAATTTTGATGCCATAAATACAAAATAATTTTTAAAGGCAAATTCAAGCTTCCCAGTGACTGCAATGCCTGCATGAGGTTATCATCTGAACCTGACACTAGGGTCCATAATGACTCTCTGTAGATATCAGCATGTTGTTCAGATTAACCTGATATGGGTGTATGTATTCAACTGTGTATTAGAGCTGCACAATATCAGGGAAATATGGAATATGTGATACTGTTAGAAATACTGAAATGATGATATTAGGTGTTAAAACAGTGTAATAATAATAATAATAATAATAATAATAATAATAATAATAATAATAATAATAATAATAATAATAATAATACAAACAAAGATAGGGTGCAAGATGGCGCACTGTTAGCCCTGCACCTAACAGGTTGGGTTCTGATCCATGCCTGAGGTCTTTCTGCATTCAGTTTGCATGTTTTCTGTGGTTATTTCAGGTTCCTCCCACAGTCCAAAAATATGCATATTAGGTAAACTGGTCTCTGTTTCATGCCCTTGGCAGTAAGTGTGTGTGTATGTAGTTGTTTGTGCTCTGTGTGTCTCCGTGTGGCCTTGTTATGGATTGGCAACCTGTCCAGGCTCTACTTTGCCTCTCTTCCAAAGACCACTGGACCCTGTGTGGATAACTGGGAATAGATAGAACAGTAAAGGCTTAACAGAACATCCTAAAACTCTTTTAAAACCTTTGGTGTTGCATTAAAAACAAGCATCACCAAAAACCGTGTTGCCATTGAGAGCATGAATGCTTGGTACACATTAAATAATACTGCAGTCCAAACAGTTTTCTTTGCAATATAAATGCTGATTACATTGGAATGACAATATCTTGTGCAGCCCTGCTGTCCATATACCTTTAAAATAAATATTTGTTCATGACTACCTTGCTACTTTTCCTTTTTGGTACTGCTCGCACCATGTGCTGGTGCATGAATGGCCTAAATGAGAGAATATGCCCCTCTGTCTTTGGAAACCCAACAACGGCAAGTAAAAATTCCCCATAAAACATGCAATATATAGATTATGCTTTATTTCATTGCTAGTAAGCACTTAAAAAATGTAACGTGATGAAAAAGGCAGATACTTATTTCATAGTGTGTCACACTGAAACCCGGTTTAGAACAGAAGTGCTTAGGGAGCTCCTTCTTTTACATGTTTAAATGAAACTGCACAACAAATAAGCACCAGTTATGAAAATGACTTTTATGTGTCCAACCCTGTTAGAAATCCTTAAACTTGTTTTCATTTTCTTTTTCATTTGGATCTGTCAGCCCGCACTCAGTCAATTACTTTTAAAAGCTAAAGTCTGCTTTACAACCAGTACTTCCACATATCTCACAGTACATTCATATAAAAACTGTTTGGCATGATCCTTTTTAGTACACCTTGCTGGCAAGAGTGCGTGCTTTGTATGACATTATTGCTTACAGTCATACCACTTTACCAGCCTTTTGCTGCCTGTTGTTTACTCGATCTACTGCTGACAGGCTGACACAGCTGGCGGCTAATGACTTCACACTTGAGAGGACAGCCTTGTTCATTCCTCAGAGATAATTTCACATCTCTATCTTTGCTGCTTGTGAGTCTTGATTGGGAGAAGATTAATATATTTTATAACCAGCTGGTAGACCCATTTGAGATCACAGGGTGTGAAGATGACCATTAAATATCCTTCTGGGTGTCAGGTGTTAGTGCATAATTGGTTTACTGGCTTTATTAATTTTAAAAAGAGTGCAGAGGTGGCAGTTATTAAACAAACACAACACCAATAGCTGAGCTGCTACAATTAAATAGTCAGTATAACTCTTGTGTGTAAATAGTAAATAACTGCTTTATTCAGGGCTGCACAGTCAGCACTGCTGAAAGGTGGTCTATTTGTCTTTCCTGAGTAGTCTTGTAAAATTATCTCTCCTTATTTTGTTAAAGTATTTGTTAGCAAACAGAGCAAAGTTCCTATTTTGTATGGGAAAACTTAATTTCCCCGCTTGCAGTGGTGACTGGCACTCATGAGCAAACCGTAGTGTTGTATAATTCTTTTTTTCAATCTTTTGAATGTGTTTTTGGGAACAGAAATCAATATGGATTAAGCTCCTGAATTGATTTTAGATACACCTCTGCAAAATGAAGTCCAAATTTACCTATAAGAACCTCAGATCTCTGGTTTGATGGTTTATTCTACAAAGTGTTGAGCTCTTAGGATTCTCATGTCCTGCATGACTGAGAATCTACCGCATGTTGTGGTCTACTCTGGCTAACATGATAAAAGGGTTGATTAGAAATTTGTCTACTTACAAAATATGAAATTGTGCTTCATAGTAGTTTTCTAAAGAAAAAAAAAAGAAAAGGTGTCAGACTTGCAAACACCTGAACTATTTTTCTTTCCTCTATCAACAGGGACAAAAAGGCTATTCTGGTCCTTCTGGTCACCCGGGCGAACCTGTGAGTACTTTCATTCCCTGAAATTAAGCTTCAGTTAAATTGATGCAATTGATGCAAAAGGTGCTTCAGAAGTTCTCTATGACAAGAAAGAAACCATTGCTGCTATGAATGGAAAGATGTCAACAGAGATGTAACATGTTTCATTCGTCATCTGAAGACTTTCTGCGCCTGCAAGAGACAAAACTGTGATATAAAAAATGATTGTTTTCACGGGACACCAGTAAATTATTGTTATTTACGAAAACAAATTAAAATAGGTCTTTTTAAAAAAAAAAAAAAAAGAAAAAAAAAAAAAAAAGAAAAAAAAAAGGAGTCAAAACATTCTGACAAGTTATATGTAGTTCATAGATAGTTGCCAGAATCAGCAAGAGATTTTTAGCTGAAGTACAAGAAGGGTAAATAGTTTGCACATCAAGGGTCATTCCTCCTCCACATCCTCCTCCTCCTTCTCACCACTTTCTGAGTTCAAACTTAGCATAATCTCTCTTTTGAGGAATGTGCTGTGTCACAACCAAAATGGGAAGAAATTTCACCTTTTATTATTTTAACTAGAGGATTTATTTTAGTTTAAATCCATGTTTCAAAGTTCCTTCTCAGAAGTGTTATATGTGTCTTCATAGGTAGTTCTCTCCCTGCCTGTTTATTATGTTTTATGTGTTTTATTTTTTAAATGTATTAAATAACTTAATATGTTAATGAACTTTTTACTTCCCCGGTTCTGGATCACTGTGGAGTAAATTACATGTGTTCCAGAACCTATGGTCGTAGGACAGTGTAAGATTGGAGGATTTGGAGCTAGACAGAGAAGCAAGATCACACAGGGATTTGTAGCAAAGCAGGGGAATTTTTTAATTAATGTAAAACTGTATCGGGAGCCAACTAACGTGACTAAGGATTGACCAGATGTTCCAGGGTCATCTGTGTCAGGTCAGATTCTGAAGATACTTTAAAGGTACAGCAAATCCTCACTGGCAACCCACCTCCCACCCCTACAAAACTTAATATTGATCTTTAATACTAATACAGAACACAGGTTGTTCTTTGCTTGAACTTACATGTTATTTTCTGGAACCTGCAGTTAAGGGACTTTAATGATTTTTCTGGAAATCAGAGGTTGCTTTTCTAGGACTTACATGCAGTATAAATAATTCCTTATTAAATAATTACTAATCTGTTTTTCCCAGTGATTAAGTCTTTTTTGGAGTAAATGCTATGTTATTATTAGAATTATTGTGCCTCTTAATGCATGACTTATTCAGTTTTAAAAGGCCACTGAAACTACAGAGACATAACTGATTCCAATGAATGCCATAAATGTGGTTAGCTGTAAGTATACTGTAAGAACAGCCTATAATTTGTGGCATACCTTCACTAATTAACTTTGCTTAGATTTTCTTATGAACAAAACATAATATTAAACATTTCTCTCAGAGGGATGCATTTACTTTGGTCTTGCCACAAGGAAGGAATGACTCATGTATTCAACTGTGTGTTTATGAGGATAAATGTATGAAAGCCAAACTGTTCCCACAGTAGTCGTGCCAGCATGTGACTTGACCACAATGTAATCGCGCTTGCTGTCAGATTAAATAGTTTGAGTGGTGATCTTTGTTGTGGCGCTCCTTAGACAGTATTGACTTGACTAAACAAAAGGCCTTTATTGAAAATTCGGGAGAATTTAATTCTTTCATATGTGTAACCGCCATTTGTTGCTCCATAAACGCAGTGCTTATTATCATCATCTTTCTATCTTTGCTTGTCCTCTATTACTTGAGTCTGGCTACAAAAGAAGCTATCTGCATATAAAAAACATTTCCCAGAAAAACGCGGGCTCCTTCTCCTAATCAGCTGGTTCTTCTTTTCGTTTCCCACCTTGATTCTTATCCTCTTCTGCTGCTGACTTTTGTGGTGTCTTTGTTTCCACAGGGGGAGCATGGAGATGATGGAAGCCCTGGGGCCAAAGGCTATCCTGGCAGGCAGGTGCAGTAAATCTAGTGTTGCGGTGCTGATTGAGCTGGGCCAAGCACACACACACTTTCACACACACACAAAGCGAATAAAAATTGATAACATTTTATCTATTGGTATTTATTTGTGAGATTTTCCTTCTTCCCTTGGCTTTTCAAATGAATCTTTTTTTTTTGATAAGTAAGACAGACAAAAAGAAGGGTAAATAAGAAGATATCCTAGTGATATTAATATTTCAAGGTATTGCTTGGCAAAATAAAAAACAAAATATACTGAAATTAGCCTCTCACATAAACATGAATAATATTTCAGCAACTCAAAATAAAATGTTTCCAGTGTTTAAATGAAAGGTAAAAGAGCCAAAGCAAAAGTGTTGTCATAAAATCTCACTCTGACAATTTCTTGACTTGTTAGAAATAATGTCAAAGGTTTCCAAAGTAAGCGCTACCCTGAAGGGAGGAGAGTAATAAAAGTGCGACTAACGCCACAGCTCTCTGGGTACAAATAAGCTTCCTCTGTCCTTTCCAAACTGTGGGCGTCATCCCTGCCCCACTTCTTGATGAAGTCTTTAAGCTATAAAGTCTATAAACGATACAGTTCCTAAACATTTGGTGTTCCATCTCAGCTTTAAGCAAATTTAAACTATGAAAACAGCTGGATGACTGCTGACTTATTTTCAATCCTTAAGTATTAAGGTAATGACAAAGTTTGGGCACAAGTCACTCTGCTTTCTGCTTCAGAATACTTTCTATGTCAGAACTGGATCCATGCAGATGCTCAGTAATGTGTAATGGATTAGGTTTTAGCACCCCCTACCAATTCAAGATTATGAATCATTGCATCTTTATAGTCGTCATGATGATACTCTTTGCTGAGAAATGTTGTACTGAGCTCAGTGTTTATATTTATAGTTGCAGGGAGAGAATGGTGGACAAAATTATTGTATTTCTAGCTAATAAAGTTGTAGAAGTTTTAATCCTGTAAGCTACAGTCATTATCCTTATCAGATGTTTTGAAGGCTTAAATTCTTATTTTCATTTATTCCAAGGCATGGTTATTTGGATCAAATTTTGTTTTCATCACAACAGGTGAATCTCTTTTACTGTTTGCAGTGACAGAAATGTTTTATCATACTTTACCTTAGGGTTTTCCTGGGCCTGTAGGAAGAAGAGGACCAAAAGGTGTTAATGTAAGTAGATACTGAGAAGATTTCCAGTGTTTTTGTTGTTTCCTTCATTAAAGACTGTTTAAGATTGTATGTTTGATCTGGACCTGAAATATCTCTCCAACGTTAATAAATATATATATATATATATATATATATATATATATATATATATATATATATATATATATATATATATATATATATATATATATATAATTGGTTGTTTGTAGTTTATGTAATTGCTATGCCTCATTTAAATAAAATGTAAAATCCCTACTACATGCCTGTTTACCCAGTGTAGCTCCATAAAACCCACAGTTTGATAACCATTTACAAAGCCTTGTAAAAAGATTTACACCCCTTGAACTTTTTCATATTTTGCCTTGATTATTGTGATAATGCAACACAAATTAGTGGAAAAGAACACATATCTTTCAGAACTTTACAGTTAAAACCCCAAAAAGTGTTGCGCCAATTACCTCTGATATCCTTAAATAAAACCAGAGTTTTTTTAGAGAACACTGATGAACAAACATCATCATGAATCATCACCATCATAAACTGGAACTATATACAGGACAGACTGAGGTGGAAGCTTACATTCCAACAGGACTATGACACTGAATGTGAAGCTGAAGATAAAGTGGAATAATTTACAACAAAGCGTATCCATGTTTTAGAATGGCCTAGTCAGAGTCTAGACCTAAATCCAAGAGAGAATTAAAACTACTGTTCATGGATGTTTTCCATCCAGCCTGAGCTTGAGCTATTTTGCAAAGACAAATGGGCAAAAGTGTCAGACTCTATATATAAGAAGCTGATGGAGACATACACCAAAAGATGTGAATACAAGTACATTACGCAGTACTTTGTGTTGTTTTTGTCATCTAAAATTCCAATAAAATACCCTGAAATTTGAATGTAATGTCAAAAGGTGTAAAAGTTCAAGGGTGTGAATACTGTTGCAACACTGAATTTGACGTTGGTAAATTCTCAGTGATAATAATAGATAGGTTTTTAGGAAATTATTCATAATTTTTTAAGTAAAAGTAGGCTGAATGAAATACAGTAAAACTTTTTTTTATGCATACCCATTATTCTTCGAGGCTTTACATCAAATGCTGTTACCATTTCTGCTTTTCTGCTGGTTAGGTTTTACACAAAGATCTTCAGAGATCCCTGATGCGAGGGTATGTGCCCTTGGACTACATCGTGGAAGCCAGCACCATGCAGTCCATGGGCATATACACTTACCTCAAGGCCTGGCTCCTCAAGACTTCAGCCTGTATCAAAAACCTGACAGAACTGTAACAGATGGGGTTGTTCTGATATCTCACCGTCCTGAACAATGTCACCTATCTTTTCCTTACTCCCACTGTGTCCTTTTTAACACCCCCCTTATTCTTTTCATTTATGTGTGGTTTTTCCATTTCTCTGCTCCATCTTTTATTCATCTCTCCAGGGTCACATTGGCATCCCAGGGCTTTTTGGCTTTCCTGGTCCTGATGGAGAGAGAGTAAGTATTAGTGGCTGTGAGAGTGTCTTCCCCTCAGGGTTGCATTATGACAGTCCACGAGCCAAATTATGAAATAGAAATACATTTCATTGTTGCAGAAATGAGACACTTGAGCCAGATTTTTCCCAAAACAGTTATCTTTAAATTGTGTTTGGATCAGGTCTCACACCACAGCCCACATACAGTCATGGATAATGCCTGAGTGTAGAAGATGGATCTAAATTTACTGAAACCCAGCTATAAATCAAATCCACTCCAATCTCCAAACCAGTGAATCAAAACAAAGGGCTTCACTTGACTTTCTCACTTTTTTTTTAATTTACCGGATGGGGATAGTGACCAAATTATTATAAGCAGCAGTAAAATTTGTTTTTGTATATAAAAATACAAGTGTGCAGATTTGTCATTCTTGTTACCTCTTGCGGTCCTTATGCTCTGATTTCTGTCTCCTTTGCAGGGAATTCCTGGTGTGCATGGGAAGAAGGGCAAGATGGGTAGGCCGGTAAAGTTTTCTCTCAACATACTTCTCATTGTTAAGGCAGCCTTGTGGCAGTGACTTTGTTTGTGATCTATGGGACATCTGTAATGCAGTGATACTGTAAAGTCTTTCAAAAATACCATTCCTTAGGCAGACTCTTTGATGGTAAATCCCTTTTGGCTTCTCGAGTCAATATGTAGAAGAGTTTCCTGAGCAGCATGTTAATGCACCGGCTTGTTGTGGGGGAATGTAAGTATTTTGAGGAGTCATAGTACAGTTCCTTGCAAAAGTATTCGTACCTCTTGAAGTTTTTTTTCACATTTTGTGATGTTATAACCTCAATATATTATAATGGGATTTTATACGGTTGACCAACACTAAGTAGTCAATAATTCACGAGTAGTAAGAAAGTTATGCTTTTGTTTCTTTTTTTTCTTTTAAGCCACTATTGTAAGTGTGTGGCTTTTAGCTGTATTCAGCCCTCTTTATTCTGCTACTCCTTAATAAAATGTAGTGCTATGTTTTGAAGTCACCAAATTGTATTCAGTCCCCTTTACTCTGAGATCTGTGGATAACAGGCAGTGCAACATTCAAAAGCCACCTAACCGTATTCAGACCATTTTACTCTGATAACGCCAAATAAAATGAAGTAAACCTTCAAAAGTCTCCTGGCTTGGAACCAGGGTCAACCTGAGTGTAGTGCAGGTCTTCTATGACGATCTCTTGGGTACTCATTTGTTTGTAAGGAACTGTACTAAACACCTCCGTGAATGTTATCGGATCAGGAAGGTTAATGTGTCTGCAGTGTACCATGGTTCTTGCTGAGCTTCAGGAATAACTTGCCCCATTTTATGCTGGAGCTCTGTGATTAATTTTCTGTGGTTGGCCTTAATAAGAAAACTTGGTATTTTTGACAATGTGGTTATTACTGGGCTTGTAGTGACATGTGGATTTCCTTTGTGGGGATTAATAAAGTATCTATCTATCTATCTATCTATCTATCTATCTATCTATCTATCTATCTATCTATCTATCTATCTATCTATCTATCTATCTATCTATCTATCTATATATCCATCCATCCATCCATCCATCCATCCATCCATCCATCCATCTATCTATCTATCTATCCATCCGTCCATCCATCTTGTGATGCTATCCTGTCATGCTTTAAACAGATATGGTAGAGGCATGTGTAACTCGTGCGTTTAGCACTCTGATGGCTTTACCCACAGACAAAGAAAGTCTGACATCGGCGCCTGGAAGCAAACTTCCCATCATTCCAGGCAAACACGGAACATACAGTAATGTGCTCATGTACACGTGTAGAAACGGGATACTTCCTATGCTCTGTCTGGTTGTACGTGATTACTAAATACTGTTATGCAATTATGGTCTGTGACATATCCTGAGGTCGAAAAGTATGCGTGTAATAGCCAAGGCATGAGCGTGCCATTTCTTTCCCTCTGCAGTGGAAAGTAAAGTCTGGTATTTTCTTTCCTGAGTCAGCATTAAAGAGGAAGAGAAAAAAGATAAAAAAGGAAAGATGTTTTATTCAGGAAAATATGGTTTTAGAAGATGTGAAAAAGGAAATTTTAAACTGATTTCATTGCTGGGTGTAAAATCTTCCTGCAACTTTCTTTAGTCAGATGTAAATTTATAACCTTATAAGTGCTTGGGAACAGTATTCATACTCATCAAATTTTTTCACATGTTGTCACATTGCAACCACAAATGTGTTTTATAGGAATTTTATGTGATGTACAAAGTAGAGCAAAGCAAAAAGTAGAAGAAAAAAATTTTTTTTTTTTTTTGCAGCTGAAAACCTGAGAAGTTTATTTTCATCCTGGAAGTTTGACTTCTAGGGTTGCCTTGTGTTATTGCTCCGTTTATTTTCCTGTCAAGCCTAACTAACTTCCCTTTCCTTGCTGAAGAACAGCATCCCCACAGCATGATGCTGCACCCACCATGTTTCATTTTGTTTCTGGGACTGGGTTTTTCAGGATGACGTGCAATGTTAGTTTTCTCTGACAAACATAGCATAGTTTTGCATGTAGGCTAAAAAGTGTCTTTTTGGTCTTATCTGACCAGAGCATCTGCCTCCACATATTTTCTATATCCCCTACATGTCTTATGGTGAAATGCAAACAAACTTATTATGGCTTTGTTTTATAACAATAGCTTTCGTTTGTCACAACCCATAGAGGTTAGATTTACAGACTGTATCATTAACAGTTGTCCTATGAACAGATTCTCTCATCTTAGCTGTGGATTTCTGCTGCTCCTCCAGTGTTAGAATGGGTCCCTTGACTAAATCTCTAAGTAATGCCCATTTTTACCAGTCACCTTAGTTTAGTGAAGGTGAACAGCCATGTTTTATTAGGATAATGTTTTGCAACCCCATCCTGCTTTAAATTCTCCTTGGTCTTCATATGCTGTTTGTTTACTGATGTTGTCTGACCAGCCTTTATAGCCTTCACAGAGCATATGGATTTGTACTGGTACTAAATTACACACAGATGGACTTTACTTACTTCATAAGTCACATTGGTATGTAACTTATGAAGGCACTTGATTTTATTTAGGGATATGAGAGGAAGGAGGGGGTGAAATCCATGCCAAACTTCCTAGATTTTTGTGAGGAATTTGAAATATATATATATATATATATATATATATATATATATATATATATATATATATATATATATATATATATATATATATATATATCAGTTTCCTTTTTTATCGCTTCTCAATTCTCAGTTTGCAACTTAACGTCTTTCCAAACCCAGTAGAACTGTTAATGATGATCACACTGAACCAGTAACTCTTCATTAATTTGTCTAATGTTGTAATGAAACAGCTAAGACATTCTCATCTGGCATCCTATTACACCAGATCTTCTCCTCTCAGCCAGCAGACAGAAAAACGAGGGAGATTTCTTCTTTTCTGCCATCTGTCATTTGTGTCCCCACAACACTCACTTTCTGTTGCCAAGTGTTGATTGATGATATGAGGCAGGTTGCACGTGTGTGGCCTCGTGGCTGCATTACATACCTCTTGTTCTGTTTCTGTAGTAGAAGTCAGAGGACCATGCAGCAAAAAAAGGCACAGTCAGCAGTTTCTGGTCCAAAGCAGCTTTATTCAGCCATTTAGGCAAGTCCTGGGGGTTTTGCTTCAGGGGCCGTACGCACATATAGACTCTCGTCACTTGAAAACACTCAGCCCCGGAATTTCCTCATAGTCTCCCAGGAATGAAAGCACTGGGAGAATATTTAATGGGATTTGCTTGGCTTGACTCTGCAGACTTCTGTTTTGGGAGCCACTTTGTTGATCCCCAGTGTTTGGTGTAATTACTTAAATGGTAAATCATGTGATATCTGAATACATTCAACATTAAAATGAACAGTCTGAGTGTATAAACATTGCAATGTCACACAGTTCATTTTTGGATAGCTAACCATTTTATTTGCTTGTGTTCTCAGGGGTTTTCTGGTAACTTTGGAGAACGGGGACCTCCTGGCCCTGATGGGAACCCAGTAAGTGGAACTATATTAAAATGAAATACCCCTTTCATGCAAACAAAATTCCACCCCAACAAAATTTAATTTGATTTCAACTGCTGATTACAAAGTATGTTTTATTTAGCAAATTTCACACAAAGATCAGCATAGGTTCTCATCACTTTTACTATAGCTGCAAATAAACAGCTGCATCCTTTCTCAAAGATGCAGAGTAATGGAGTCTAAGCTTTTTTGCATATTCCATCACAGCAGGATCATTTCAGTTCAATACAGGTATGACCACAAAGCAACTCGCTGCAGTTGTTCCACTCACCCGTCATGATCCATGCTGATGTGAGGGCAGCAGTAGCAGTTTGACTCACTGCTCTTCTTTCCGTAGTTTGACCCTAACTTCTTGTGACTGACAGGGTCAGTGTTAGATTAAAGATTGGCTGACCTCCAACAGTCTGCTGCAGGCTACATTTCCTCTCCCTGCAGTGGGAACAGGGGATTTTCCATTTGGCCTGATTCATGTTGTTTGATTCAAAGAGAGACCCAAGGAGGTGACAGGAGGCCCACACTGCGTTGTGCTGTGTCCTCCATCTCTCCCCTATGTGAGATGTTTAGAGTGGATGGAGGCAGGGTGTGGGTTTAGATCGTTTGGACAATAAGCCACTGTATTAGAGGCCAAATCACTCCCTTGCAAAGTTAAATGCAGAGGGGTAGAGTTTTATTCAGGTCATTAGAGGTGATAAAAACAGCATTTATAAAGAGAAATATAAAATATACTGTATTCTCTAAAATGAGTGGCAAATATAGATCCACAGTCAGGATAAAAAGAAAGTACGCCCTCTTTGAATTCAAGGTTTTGGAGCACAAGAACATGATCAAAATGATCTGTTTTTGGCCAGTTTCCAGGCAATAAACATGTCACTTCGAGTCTAGAATAAAAAACAACATATTCCACACTATATTTATTTGTAAATAAAACTAAAGCCAAAATAGAAATCTGGATAAAAATTAAGCACACCCTTGTTCATTCCATAGGATTGAAGAAGGGAGGGTAGCAGCAAACGCCTGCTGATCAAGTGACCTTCAATAAGTGATAATCAGCAAGTGTGACCACCTCTAAACCTCTATCAAACTCAGGAGAAAGTCTTTCCCATGAAGGACTTGGGTTTGCACCGTTGTATCTGAATGAACTGCAAAATTTCTAGAACAAAGTAATTTGGACCGATGAGACCAAAGCAGAAAAGTTTGGTCATAGTAGACATCATATTTGAGAAAAAACAAAAAACAAATCCAGCATCTCGGCACAAACACATTAAACCGACTTGGTTGGTTTAATGTGGTACATCATGGTACAGGGAGTGTAATTTTTTGGGTTTGTTTTACAGCCATAGGAAAAGGGTACTTTGAAGTCATGAAGGACCAGAGTATTGTACAATCAAATGTGAAGCCATGTGTCTGGCTTCTAAATCTTGGTTAAAACTGGATGATCAACTGTAAATTGACCTCAGACCTCAACCTGATTGAAATGCTGTGTTGGGACCTTTAGAAAATTGTGCAGTAATAAATGTCTGACAATATTAATGAGTAAAAGCAATGTTGTGGAGAACAGTGGGCCAAAATTCCCCCCCCCAATGATCTGAAAGATGGATAAAGTCATGCAAAAAATGACTTCATGGAGTTGCTGCTAAAGGGGGTAGTACAAACATTTGAATTTGATTGAACACAGGCCTCATCATTTTTCCATGTTGGCTACATCTTTGTTTAATCATTTATGGCATAATGAAATCTGTTGTGTTTTTTTTGTACACTTGAGGTTAGATTAAAATCAGCATGACATCTTTTTTATTAGTTAATAATACAAGCTTAGAACTAAAAGAAGGTGTTTCCCCTTTTCCCTGACCAGATTACTTTATCTTTGTTGCATCTTATCTCCTGTTTCTTCTGGTTTCAGGGTGAGCTGGGAGCTCCTGGCCCATATGGAGTCAATGGCCTTATTGTAAGTGGTGATGAATCTTTTTCTATTACTGGTCTTTTAAAAATACTTTCTTTTCCCATGTAACGTTGCTTTAACTGCAGTTTTTATACTGCTACTTTAAAAAAGGATGTGAAATTTTCCCATTTTTACACAGAGTATTTCTTCTGTATTGGTTTAGAAAATGAAAGCTGAAGGAAATAGTTGAAATCCGCAACTATATGTAACAATCTTCTCTCTTTAATTAGAAAGAGAAGCTCATGAAAAGAGTTGAATGGTTCTTCAAAAAAAAAAAATAAATAAATAAAAAAAGCCAAAAACCACCATCAGTCAAATTATTTAAGCAAATTTGCTTTTATAGATATTTGTAAATATTCTATTAGAAAAAAATATTAAAATTTCTTCAGAAGTTAGTGAAGTGAAACTTTTGGATTGAATGTGGTGTTGGTTGCAGGGAGACATGGGGCTTAGTGGGACGATGGGGTTACCAGGATTTCCAGGACTTAAGGTAAATCTTACAGTTTCCCATTTGTTTTTCTTTTTGGCTTTATTTAAAACTGATGCAATATAGATTTGGTACATAGTGGCAGATTTAGTTGCTTGGACGGGTGGTAAACCCAGCTATAGAGTACATTGTATATTCATCCATTTATTATCCAAATGAGGTTCATTGATAAATTAACCTGTTATCTTGATTTTTTAACTTGATCTTGCTTTTAAGGGAGTACCTGGAAATCAAGGGGAAGCAGGACTGAAAGGTGATAAGGTGATCTGCATATGTCTTTCTCATAATATTATTAACCTGTTTACAGGTGATAAAATATAAATGTAACTTCCTGGATTCTGCACTAAGTACACAAAAGTTATAAATTGGTTGTTTATGGTGAATAATCACTCTATTTATGATGTTGATGCATCTGCTTTATTAAAGGGGGATGTTGGCTTAACCGGAGAACAGGGAGGGTATGGATTCCAAGGGGACAAGGTAAGGGTCTATTTATCTTTTTATCAAAACTAATCATCCTTAAAGAACTACATTGTTGTTTCAGTGAATTTACATGGTCTGCCTTGAGTGAAATCAATACTTTGTGTGTCAAGAACAAAAGTCTGGTCTTCATTATGGCCATGGAGTGAGCCAGATCTTTAATCCTGCAGAATTGCTGAACGGGTAATGAGAGCTTGTTGTCTGGTCCACATGTTTTGCAGATTAGCAAAAGTCTTATGACAATGTCCCGCTACCTATTTTGTTAGGAGTATTGTGGGATGCTTTTAGGGACTATCCAGTACCTGTATACCCAGAGAAAAAGCTGTGTTCACTTTCTCAGCACAAACTTGGACTTGTTCGCAGTGTGGGTTGGACTCTGCCAGGGCTGCCCCTTGTCCTGTTTGTGGTGTTCATGGACATGCTCTCAGGGCATACTCGAAGTGAGAGGGGTGTCCAGTTTGGAAACTAATGGTCCAATTTTTTGCTTATCGTAGATTATTTGTTTCCACTAGTTCTTTCTGTTGAGCTACTGGGATGTGAGTGACTGGTGCCAGTTTGGGGTTCAGTTGTTGCCTCAAGTGGAGGAGTGGAAGTATCTTGAAGTCTTATTCATGAGTAATGGTTGGATGGAACTGGAGATGGATTGACACCTTGGGGCTTCATCTGCAGTTATTACCCTGGTCTCTTGTGGTGAAGAAAGAAGTGATCCAAAAATCAAATATCTTAACTTCCAATCTATCTACATTTGAACCCTCATCTATGGCCATGAGATATAGCTCAAGACCATAAAAAACCTCCTGAACACTTTCACATCCACTTGAAGGAGACCATGGGGTAGACCGGGTACTGGTGATGGACTTTCATATCTTGTCTGCTCTGGGAATGCCTTGGAATCCCCCAGAACAAGATGGAGAGTGTCACTTTGGAGAGGGATGTCTGGATTTTTTCTCTTGGACCTGGTACCTTTATGACACGAGCTTGGAAAAGTGGAAGACATTTGAAAGATGAATGGTTTTGTATGTCATTTCTGACACAATCTGTGCATTTTTGTCCATCAGTATTAAAGACCTAGGATAGGGTGAGTTGTATTGCTCTCAAAGGCTGTTCATATGTTACCATTTTGTATGTTTATACAAAGTGGTTTATGCACAAAAAGCATTGATACCCCAAGAAATCTCTTACTGATAAAACCTTTTAACAAATAATAATCTAAGAATGTACAGTGAGAGAAATAAACATTTGATCATCTGCAAACACCTACAAACAAAATAACCATCTAAAATTTGGGGAATTTTATGGCAGTTTCACTTTAATATAAAAAGACAAAATGTCTACTAAAAATCCTCATTACACAACAGATTAAAATTTGACTTGAAAGTCACTAAGTAATATGCTGGAAAACATTTAAGACTGTCAGATCACACAACACTATTATTTCTCTTCTTTCAAACACAGTGGGTCCATCTGATACCAAAGACCTCAAATTTGAGGTCATCCATCCACAGCATTTTCTCCTAACCCTTGTCTGAATCAGTATCTTCACTGACAAGCTTATGATGGACTTGTAACTGTGCCTTCAACAGGGCTGGAAGACTTCAGTCCTTTTCAGAGTTGTTTGAAACCAGTGGTTTACAAACTTAGTAGTTGCCATTGCTACTACCTTTAGATCATTATCAAACACCTCCTGTGATTTTGTAGGCAGATTGCTCACCCTTAATATGATTATCCTCGCCTTTTACATGGTGAATCAGACTGCGGGTGAATGTTATTTTATGTTTCTTCCATTTCCAAATATTCCCACCAATATTGTAGCCAATTCCAGCCTGTTGCAGATCTACTATCTTACCTCTGACATTGCATCTGGACCTGTTTTTTAAAACACACATAATGAACTAATGAATTTCTTTTGTAGCTTTTACAGTTGATATTCTGTCTCTCCAAATTAATATATACACTACTGAAATTTGAGATTTTTAATTTCTTTGTAAACAACAAACTTAAAAAACAAACAGATGACCAAATATCTTTTTTTCCCTCACTGAAAGTATAGTACAGCTCTTCTTAAGCGTTCATTCATTTATAATTCTTTGCTTTGACGTACTTCCTGCTCTTCTTGTTTGTTTTCTGCTGATATTTGCAGTGAAAATGGACTTTGTGTTGCAGGGCATGCGAGGCTATCCTGGATTACCTGGTCCCCGTGGAAAACCTGGACCACAGGTATTTGAGTGATGTGATAAAAAATTCTATTACGATAATACTTTTCATATCAATCTATATCGACACATATCACGATATTAAACAAATCACTATTTTTATCAATATTTAATGTTCCCAGGTACTGATAAGTTAAGATATCAAAAGGTTTTTTTTTTTTATTTTAAAGATTTACTTTTAAAAGTTGAACATGTCATCGAACATTATACAATTGCTTTGGATAAATAAAAGGTATATTTTAAACTAGAATCTTCAAACATTACAGGAAAACTGGACAAAAATGGACATATTCTTTTGCTGAAGTCAAATAAATAAACAAGGCATTGAAATATAAATGATCAAAATCTCTCCTTTGTATAGCTCATTTTAAATATTGCTTTTTTAAAAAACTAAGCCATCAGAAAGACATATAAAAAGACAAAAACAAAAACATTTTTTTTTATATATCCTCAGTGCAACTTCAACAGCTTTCAAAGAAAAAAAAAATGAATAAAACAGACATTGTCTTTGCTTGGGAAAAAAACTAATCCCAGCTCGGGAGGTGCTGTCTCAATGCTGTCAATCTGTGCTGTGCTGGGTCAGATATTATGCTGTACAGGCGTCGTCTTCAGGAGGGCTTAGTACTCGCTCTCATCTGGGATTGTAAAGTTTTACGTTCTGCGTCCTACAGCGGGTGCCACTATTTCAGGTGGTTAAATAAATTTGTGGTATTCCCTGACTTAGTCGGAACATATGCTCGACAAGAATTGCAGTGCATGGTACTTTGTTTTTTGTCCAACTTTAAATAGCCAAAATATCTACACACGACTGAATTGTTCGGGTCCTTCTTCTCAACAATGAACTTTGCTTGGCTCTATTCCAGTCACATGATTGGTCCAGCACGGAGCAACTCTTATTATCATTGGCTATTCATCTTTTCTTTACATTGACCCTTTCTCATATGTCTAACAAGGAAAGATTAAACTTGCATTTTGAACTTTACGATCTTCCATTTGTGACCAAGTATCCAAATTATCAGTGATAGTAGTCTATCCAAAAAAAGGAATCTTGAACAGAAAAACGCAGTCCCTTGATGTTGCACACTGTAAAAATGAACAAATAATCTTAATCTTGTAAACCCATTATTTTAAAGGCTTTATTTTGTTGGAATATACAGTCTTAACTAGGATGATTAATAATCGTTTAAAGAAGGTGTGTTTTTTATATATATTTCACAAGGTAAAATACTATTAAGTTTTGAAATTATACATTATTTACTTGAAAATTTGCTAAATTATTTCCAAAGTTTTAGTGACGTTGTCTTCTTGTATGGATTACTTAATTTCACATTTCACATTTCATAGGGCAAACCTGGAGAAAAGGGACCTGATGGCATGCCTGGTCCTATCGGCTCAGAGGTAACTTGATCTTATGTCCTATTTCTGTAAGGAATAGGTAAATAAAATTAATAGATTATATGCAGTATTTGTCCTGACACAACTGGATGGTTATAAAGTTGTGGTTCATTTTCTATAATTTTTAAAGGGCTTCCCAGGTGACATTGGCCCACCAGGACAAAATGGTCCAGAGGGACCAAAGGTTAGTCGAGGAACATGTACTCATTTCCACCAGAAGAAATGCAGTTAAATTATGCTCTCAATATTTCCTCCATAGGGAAAGCAAGGGACAAGAGGTTTGCCAGGTCCAACAGGAACACCTGGACTTCAGGTGAAGTTACTTGTACTCATCCTGGAAACAAGCTAAATGTGTGTGAAATGTATTTACTTTTCAGCTTCTGCAACTTTCTTTTTGTCAGGGTGATGAGGGACCAGTTGGGCCAGCTGGACCTGCTGGAGCCGAGGTGAGTGCTGATTGGATAAGCTCTGCAACTCAACACCAGTCAGAAAATAAAATAACACTGCGGGAACTCTCACACAGCACCATAAAGCGTGCTGAGTGGAAGCACACATGTGGTTCTGCCTAAATTTAGCTTTGGATGAATGAGTAGTTTGGGTCTGTTAGTTCTTTGGCTGACTGCTCTTTCTATTGTTTTAACGCTGTTTTGAAATAGATCCTACTGGACAATGTGTCCCCATATTACCAGATTGGTCAGCAAATTGCTATTTACTATGATGGAAAAAAAATACATAATTGGAAAGAAAAACGGTTATAAATTTTCAACCCAAGTCTTCAGTTTGACCGGAGAAAAGAAGTGTTATTCTAAAATCAAAACCTTTTTTATCATTTCAGTGACAGACCAAGGTTGATATCAATGGGATTTAAGACACTGAATGTTAAGCTAATTTTTTTTCTATTTCTTTTTTTTTTGTACACTTCCTTATTATGGAATATACTTAATATACAGTGCTTCCTATATCACTCTCTGAACATTAACAATAGGAAGTGTATGGAAGTTCACTTTCTTTTAATTCTGAGCTCTTTACTTACTATAGCACCAGTGCCATCTCAAGTTATTTTATAAGACAAACAGATTCAGTTCATATCATATTATCTTGAAGCTAACTCAGGCCAAACTCAAGTTTAATCAGTCCAAATTATTCTAGCAAAGCAAAATCATGCAATCATGTTCAGATCCAGCTAAATTCAGTCCAATCTAAATCTATTATATTACTGTCAAGTTAATCATTTAATGCCAGTTAGTAAAAAGTATCTATCTAAAGAAGTCTAGACAATTGTATTGATTAGCTGACTTTGCAGAAATCCCTCATCTGTGGCAAGCATGACGATGGTAGCAGTGGATGGGACCCTCCAGCAGAACCAGACTTCACATGAATGGCCCTTTATCATAGCTGGGGGTAAAGAAGATAGAAACAGACATAAAACAGCAAAGTACTGGCCCATGCATACTTTCTATTAGAAAGAAAAACAAAGAAATCGGAGACATTTAAAGCAGCAGTATGTCAGTCTGGTTCAAACAAAGAAAGGGACACAGTTAAAGACAGCAGCAATGGACCAGGCACACTTTTTTGGAAAGAAATACAAAGAATACACAAAGTTATTGAGCAATATCTCGATCAGTGACACTGTCCAGAATGCTAACAGAGCCAAACAGAGAAGCACTAGGTCAGGTGTACCTTCTCTAGAATGGCAAACAGAGAAAGGATGCAAAGTTAATGGCAGCAATAAGTCTACTATTAACTGTCCAGGAAGCTGACACAGCTAGACACAAAAAGACTGGATTAAGTGCAGCTTCTACGAAAAGAAAAACAAAAAACAAAATACACTTACCCTAAATGTAGCGATTACTCCACCAGTGACAGTGCCCTGAAAGCTGACACAGCCAATCATGAACCACTTGATCAGGTGTACCTTCTATGAAAAGACAAACAGAAGGAGGTTGCAAAGCTAATGGCAGTAATGAGTCTCCTAATGTTTCTGTCCAGAAAACAGACACAGTTGGACAGATAAACAGTGGGCCAGAGGTACCCTCCATGAAAAGAGAAAAAATAGAATTAGAGGAATTGAGGAATTTAATGGCACCAATAGTTCTGTGAGTGACACTGTCAAGAAAGCTACCACAACCAAACACAGAAGTACTGGACTAGGTATACCCTCTATTAAAAGTAAAAAAGACAAATGACACAAGTGTAATGGCAGCAATAGCTCCACTAATGACTCTGTCCAGGGCAGTGACCCAGTTTGGCACAGAAATACTAAAATGGGTATATCTTCTATGTGGAAAGCAAAACAGAGTAACAGCACAAGTAACAGCAGCAAGACTTTTGTCAATGACTCCATCTTGGAAAGAGAGGACACAAAGGTAATTGCTTTAGTATCTGCAAATAATGCACAATAGGAGAGTATCAAGACAAAACAGGAAAGGGAGAAAAGTGGTCACAATGTCCTCTTGCAGTCTAAACCTGTAGCAGCATAATTTAACCCGGGATAATCTACGCCAAACAAATAATAAACTTTATCAAAAGAAAGTTTTAACCCTAATACTTTAAATATCTGCCTTCAGTCCTACATTCAGAAGTTCTTGGAACCACCAGAAAACATCAGAGAGCAAAATGCTCCTTTGAGATACATACAGATCTTTCAATGTAAGATAGAGCTTAATTATTCAGAGCTTTATATGTGAAAAGATGAGCTTTAAATTTACATTGAGCGTCTTTGTCCAAATATATTAATGAAAGCATTCATCCCAAGTTAAACTACAACACAAGGTACACATTGCCAGATTTACTGTAGTCTGTCATCTCCCAAAACCATAAATGATAAAAGAAAACAAACACAAATGACCAAAAGAGTTTTGTGAGTAATAAGAGGCCTTTGATGCTGGAAACAATTCTTTGTTTTCTGAATTATTAAGGTTCCTTAAGGGATCTCTTTATTTTAGTAACAGATGTCGGTTTCTTTTGTGCCTTATCCTCTATAGGGGAAGTTAGAGTGACACATGACATGCTTCCCAGTAGAGCTATAGTTTATTTCAATTTCTGTGGAGTTGTACACTTCTCTGATTTTTGTTTTCTGTTCAGGGCAGGCCTGGGAGGCAGGGATTCCCTGGACTAACAGGCTCAGAAGGACCCAAGGTCAGACTTTAAAGTGGCACATTCACGACTGAACCACTGTCATCTTTAAATGAACATTCTCTCTCCAGTTTTCTTTTATAATAACGTATCATCTGAGTATGTGTAAATTAGATGTTAATTCTCAGATACCACAGGGAGACTAACTTCTAAGCCCATTTCAACTGAACCAAAAAAATGAAATGCATGAATAAGTTTGTGAAATGCTAATTTAGCTACTTTGCTGTAGGGCGAGATGGGGATAACCGGCGAGGTCGGCAAGCTTGGCGAGAGGGTAAAGGCTTTTCTCTCTTTTTCTGGTAATTTGTGTTTGACACCAACTGTGTGTCTGCATTTGTCTGTGTTGTTCGAGCCCCTAAGATGAGCAGTCATTATTGGGTAGCCTATAATAAAGTTCATAGATTCAAAACACAAAAAAGACTACTTGTTTTCTCTTTTTTAGGGACTGCCAGGCTTTATCGGGCCTGTTGGGGAGACAGGAATGGCTGCAGAAAAGGTTAGTTTTGTCCTGTTGTATCATACTTTGCATGCATCCTACCACATACACCTCCTGAATATGTTCAGTCACGATAAATCAGATCTATCAAATCTAGAATATTTACTAATAACCGCATGTTTAGAATAGTGTCTCTGAGGGACTTAATGGTATTAATCATTTGCAACTAGACATTTGTTGATGATCTTTGGTTTCTCAGGGAGATCGAGGTAAAATGGGTATCCCCGGACCTCCAGGTGAACCTGGGCCGATGGTAAGGAGTAAGTCTGGACCCCATCTCTTGTACCAGGGGATATTCAGTTCAACATTTAAAAGGGATGTGGGAGAGCTTTCGTCAGAAACACATTTAAACAATATTAATTTTTTAAAAAAGTATTCAATGATTTAGGCAAATATGAATCAAGTCTTTTCAAAGATTTCTTTCATGATTACATAAGTAAAAATGATTATGTGATTTGTGTAATATTACATCTATCAGGGTCACTCTGGACTACCTGGAGAGACAGGACCACCAGGACTGGAGGGAATTCCAGTAAGTTTACCTTTATCATAGCTTTATGGCTTAAGTTAAGTGGAGTCAGCTATTCACTGATTTATTTTTTATTTATTTTTTTATTCGTTGGGCATATCTAAAATATTCAAAAGAAAATGCAGCTTGGGAAGTTGAAACACCTAAGCGCTATGCTACTTGACCATGTTTCCAAAGCAACTAGTCCAGGAGTCCCCTTCATTTTCCTTGGTACTGATTGGTTGTACCCCCCAAAGGTGTTGATAAGGAAGACTATGGATGTTAGTTTCTGTGGTAGTGCCAAGATGGTTTCCACTGTGTGTATTAATGCATGTTAAGATATATGTGAAGTATTAAAATAGACAGTTCTAAGCGTTTTAGAGGAACTCTGAAGTATTTGCGGATTTCAGCTATTAATGGGTAGTTGTGGTCTCTAACTCCTGCAAAAACCAGGTTCTACTGTATTTATTTCATAAGAATTGTGTGGAGAGCCTTTTTTTTCTTTTGAAACTTTTTCAGAAGGGATTACTCTTAAAGACATGTATTTTAAGGCTTTAACAAAACGTTGCTACTAAGAGTTGAGGATGCTGTACAAGAAGAAACCTTATCAAGTGTTTAACAATTACCAGACAATTATTTTTAAATGACATTTCACTATTTCTCATGCTGTATTGCTGAAGTTCTAAAGATGCATGAAAATAAACTTCTAGTTGATGACTCATTTCATAACAGACATAATAGTCTGTGTTGTTAAAACTAATGGTTGGAAAATTAATACTGTGCTTTAATTCCCTTCCGTGTTTGTAATTAACTTCCTATACCCAATTAAGATTAGAACTTAGCCATTTACTGCACATCAGTTTCTATAGTATTGGATGGATGAACTAAAATAAATTTTTTCCACACATGCAGGGGCCACCTGGTTCACGAGGATTTGCTGGCATCAAAGGACCCAAAGGCAGAAGAGTAAGTAACTGGTGTAAATATTATAAATAGTTCACAACTGATTAAAGACTGGTCCCAAATATGATATCATGATGAGTTTGCTAGTACTTGTATGGTTTGTGCAGATATACACAAAATTTGTATATTTAAGTTCTTACAAGTTATCAAGCTAAACACCTCCCAAAAAGTACGTGTTGAGATACATTTAGCTGCAGCATATACATTGGCCATTGACCTACAGTATCTGCTGATATCAATATTTTCTGTTCCAGTGTGCTTTTAGTTAAACAGTGCTTGTACCATTGAACCTAATATGAACAAACTACAGGCACTGGCAGTTATACTGCTGAAATTTGTGCTTCTGTCTCTCTTTTGGGGAGTAAAATGATGGTAAAATGGTCTACTCTCACACTAACATTAACAAGTAACAGTGCCATATAACAAGCTTTTCTACTGTGAACTGTCATTAATTATTCATTCATGAGCGTTAACGTTCAACTATGTGTATATGTGTGAAATTAAAAGAAGTGCCGAACTGCTCAATAAAAGAAGAGTTTACAATTTTAGTCTAACAAAGTAACAATATATGACAGTGACATTTTAAAAACATTTTTAACAATTTATATTAGTGATTAGTGCTGTTAGCATCACTAACTGAAGGGGCAGCTCCTCCATGTATTGTTTGGAATGAAAATATTCATTCCTTGTGTCATAGTCTTCAAGTAGGCTGCCATCATGTCTAAATCCCTTATGCTCCATGGCAGATAAGAGGCTGAAAGTAAAAAAAAAAAAAAAAAAAAAAAAAAAAAAAAACTAAAATAAACCAATATTCTATATTCCAGTTAGCCTTCCTGTTACTTCGCTGTTGACCTTCAAGAACAGAAAATCATAGTTTTTGGGTTGCAGTTTCTGCACGGCATGTAATCAAAGAATGGCATGAGTGAGTTCAATGACAATTTTTGATTGGATCAGGCACATCCCTTATTGAGATGTGTCATCTCAGTTGAAACTGAAATGCTTCTTTTTGGCTTAACACAGAATTTCAGCCCTACAGCAGTCTCGCCTTGTGCTTTAAATTGTTTTAAAAGCCAAATTTTGCTGTCAGGGAAATAGCTCCTCAAATTTCACACTGTTCTCTGGGCTTAATATGATGCGTTTCTGCTGTGATTTCAGCTCTTTGCAAGCCAGTCATTACTGTCATTTCCTCTCATATGTTTCTACTGGAATGGCTTTCCAAAGTGAAAGTGGGTGAGCTCCAAGTCGACTGAGTACTTGTTCAGTCGATTTGAAAAAAGGGCAATATTATTGAAAAAAGTAAATGAAATGAAATATAAATGAGGTTTGTTGGCAATCTTACCTCTCTCTCTCTCTTCCTTAATAAATAAAATCGATCAGTTGGGTATCTGTCTATTTGTGGATGAATTAGTTTTCCTCATCTGGGAGCTCTAATTGAATATTTGGCAGAAAGTAATATAGGAGATGTGTATGATGAATAATGTATATATTTGGATCCTCACAATATTGACATTTCAATTGGAATCAAATTGTTAAATTGGGAGTTACTTCCAGATTCAATAATTACCCTATTAGTAATTACCTGAAAATAATTCAGTTATTAATTAGGTGGAAAAAAAACAAAACAGAAACAAAGAGACATCAAACTACTAACTACTTCAGAGAAATTCCAAATGGGAGCATAGAATGAGCACTAAGAGTATTTTTAGCTGAACAGAAGTCTGATTATTGTGCAACAATAGATTTGTTAGACTATAAATAACTTAATACATGCCAAGAGCATATATTAACAAAATTAGTCATTTAGATCAAAATACAAAGTCGGGCCACCACCTGATTATCAGGAAATAATACCCAAATAGTTTTCAGTCTCAATTGTTGCTTATGAATACCTGTCTGTTAAGGCTTAAATATTAAATACAAGTTCAGCATTGGCGTTTTGGAACAGCATAACTCTACTCATATGCATGGAATAAACACAAACAACTTCTCTCCAATATATACAAGAGTATATTAACAAAAATAATTCAACACTTCAGCTAAAATACTTCAATCAGCAGACTCACTAAGCCAGTTACTCTCAACTAAACTAGTTGTAAAAATTAAAGAATCAGAAAACTAATGCTACCAAAAAGTAAAACAGTAAAAATGAAAAAATAAGAATTGAACCAAAAACCAATAAAATGGTGCAATATCATAGTTCATACTGAACTGTGAATGCTGAGAAACCAGGGTTTTTTCCCCCTGTGGAATTTGAAAATGAGGACGAACTAGCTCTCTGCCAATTAAGATTAGTTTGTACCATAAATATGTGAATTACTCACACAGTAGCTCCAAAATATGTTAAGAGCAAAACATGGAACAACTCAAATTAATGATATATAGTAATACCACAATCCAGTATGAATATGTAGGCTTAAAAAAACAAAGTTGGTATTGAAGAATTTAGGAATGAGGCCAGATTAGTTTAAACTAATTAAGATGAGTTTAAGACTAAATCAAGAACAACAATTAGATACATGTTCAAACAACCAGTTCACAATGCAAAGCAGAAGTTATGATAAAAACCTTATTTTGAAAATGTTTCATGAAATAAATTACCTAATTAGAAATCAAACTTTTGGACATTTGATTCTTAATCTATTGACCAGTTTCCACAGTAATGGATTTATTTTAGTTTTTGGTGGTTTCCAAGGATTTTGCTAGTTTAGGATTCCCTCTTCTTCCTCCTGAAAGTGGGTTAGTGCAGTGCATTCCAGTTTTATACCAGTCTCTTTGTTTCCCGTATATAGTACAGTCCTTCGTGTTTGGATTCCTGCCTTATCAAATATTTTTTTTGTCTCTCTGAAGTTCAAATACTAGGTTTTCATGCACAATTTGAAAGTCTAAGTACCTGTCTAAAATCTAAGCAAAAGTGTGAAAGAGAGAAAAAAGGAGTATTGAAAAAGAGGAATTAACTTTGGTGAGAAACCTTGATCCAGGAGCTCAAGGAACCATTAAATCACCATGATAAAACTGATGAGCAGACCTCTCAGTTCTGAAATCAGATTGATGTGTAACCTCTCTGGGATAGCTGAATTTGAACCTCAGCAGGAGTAATTTCCACACCATCAAACTCTGCCAACTGGAATATCACTTGGAATTCAGAACAAAATTGATAAGTCTAAAAGCTAATCTTGCTGAGTAAGATGGATCTTGTCTCTTGCATTTGTATGATGTTGTAACAAAATGAACCTTGCTGGAACTTTAATCCCTTGTAGACTATTGTCACAAATTTGCCCTCAAAACACCACACATCCTAGGTGAAATATGCATACCTCTATTGCTTGTAAATGGATAATCAGTGCATACCAGGAATCATAATTAGCTGTCATCTAGTGGTTGATTTATGTCTATTGAAGGTGCTAAATCTAAACTTACTATTTCTAAACTGTATAGAACATTTCTGACAGCAAAAAAAGGTAATATTTTTAAGGGGTTAAATAATATTAGAAAAAAAATCTAGTTAAAGACAAGTATGCAACCAAATCTTTAACAAGTTGATCAGGTTTGATAAATATATGATCAAATATGATCATATATTCTTGTTGGTTCTCTGAGTTTTCTAAGATCATTCTAAGCTCTTCTCCAAGTAGAAAAAAATTACTTTAAACTGCATTATTTGACATGTACTGACATGCATCTAAATAAACAATCCTAACAGCTTCAGGGCCGTAAACGCTGCATAGTTTTGAGAATCTCAGGAACTGGAGGACAAAAGATTATTCCAGATCAGGTTGAGGTGATAATCAAGGCGTTCTACTTACATCTTGGTTAGACACAGTAAAATGTGCAAAAGTCAGGTTTAGGATTGGTTCATGTTAGTACATTATATAAGCTACTGAAGAGTGATCCATTATGTTAGGTGCATACTGTATATTAACAAAACCATCTCCCTTAACTCCAGATGTTACCATGTCCTCGGTGATATGTAAAAATTTTCACCGACAGTTAACAGTATCATTTATTTATGATGGTACTGAGAATATTTGATCAGTGGATCTTTAAGAAGAGATTTAAATTTGTCCTGTTGCTCCATGTTCAAGATACTGATTATAAATTCTATCTGTTAGTGTTTTTATCACTTGAGAGAAGACCTTTTAGGGATTATGTAAGAGGTTGCTTTATTCTGCTTGGGTTCATTTTATATTTCTTATTTAAAATGCTTTTAGGAACATTTTAAAAAATATATTCTGTTTTTTGACTGAGGAGTCTGACTTAATTTTAGAGGCAAGAATAACTGAGCCTCAGGTCTTTTTCAACAACTTCACTCTGCAGGCAGTACCACTGTTATGATTGTGGAAAAGTGGGAATAAAGTTCTACACAGTAGGGATTGGGCACAACGTGGAGCTAAATTGCAGATGCCAAGTATTTGCTAAGTAGCTACAGTCTGTCTCTCCAGTGTGGGAAAATCTAAAGGACATGTTACAAGCAAAACCCTCTCAACTTTCTTTAGTGTGGATAGTGGAAATGTAGATTAAAGGGCAAAAGTGTAATTTGTTAAATAACATGTGCTCGAGGGCTTTTAAAGGGCACTTTTCTGAAGCTGTTCATCAATAATACCTATTATTCTTTTACCAGGGTCCAAGGGGTCCTGATGGTCCACTGGGGGCGAAGGGGTCAACAGGGGTCAAGGTGAGCACGTGGTCACTTGTGTCCAGTTGTTGATGGTGTTCTTGCACTGCCACTTAGAGTGATGTCTGACCTCAGATTTTCTAATTGAATATTTCTGAAAATGTAAAATAAAATCAAACTGACCCAAATTGTGTAGAAAAACAAGAAGTCTTAACAGTCCATTAATGCTGTTATTCTTAGCGCTTTTTACCAGCTGAAGGATATTGCAGGACACTCATACAAATAAAAACTTAAAGTGTAGAGTTGTTTATCAAGGAGCTTTAAAAGATAATGATGTCGGTAGCACATTTTAACTTGAGGGGGATTTCAGGAAGCTCATTTTTCCCATGCTGTTTCTTCACAGGGGCCTGATGGTCCACCAGGAAAATTGGGCCACCCTGGGGAAATGGTGAGGAAAAAAATCTATATTTTTCTCTGCTAACATAAAGTATTTGAGCACAAGCAGTCCTGGTTGTGCATCTGTTGAAGTGGCATTTCTAAAAACTTGAGATCGAAGGACTGGTGTGTTGGCTTGAGTTGTTATCAAGCAGATCCTATGTGTGTTTGATCACATATGTGAAGTCATGTGAAAAAGTTAGGACACCCCTTTAAATATTCAGTACTAAATCAGGAAATGTGTGCATATTAATTTCCAATCATTTTTTTTTAATCTCTGCAAAATAGAAATAAAGATTCAATCGCTGGCAAACAAAAAAAAAAAATCTTGAAAATAGAATATATCATCAAAATGCGTTTTGGTGGTTCAGAAATAGTTAGTACACCCTACCCTCTATAGCTAGTGTTACTTTCTTTTAGCTGAAATATCTTTAAACACTTCTTTTTGCCATCTACCTGTCTCTGACATCAATCTCAGGAAAGTTTGCCCCTCTGTTTACTTTCCGCCATGAGATGTTTGAGTGGTTTTTTGTATGTGCAGAGTGTTTCAGGTCACTTTGTAGCATCTCAAAGAGATCAAGGTCTCATTGACTTTAAATTCCTTAATTCCAGTAATTCCAGTTATTGGTGGTACTTACTGGTGTCTTTTGGGTCATTATCATGTTCTAGGGTCCGCTTCAGCTTAAATTTTTTTATAAATGGTCTCACATTTTCCTCAAGAAGCCTCTGATACACAGTGGATTCTATGATGGTGAGCTGGCCAAGTCCTGTTGCAGCAAAGCATCCCCAAACCATGACGCTTCCATCTCTGTGCTTCTTGTTGGTTTACACCGCACTGTTCCTGTCTCCATATAATTCAATTTTGGACCCATCTGTTCAAAACACATTATTTCAGAAGGCCTGGTATTTGTTTATGTGCTTTCAGACTAACTTTTACCAGACCTTTGTGTTTTTCTTGAAGAGCAAAGGTTTCCTTTTTGCATACCTCCCATGAAAGTTGAACTTGTGTAGTTTCTTTCTGATTATACTGGCATGTTTGTTCATATTAAAAGTAGTAAGAGTCTACTGTAGGTCCTGTGGGGAGGTTTTAGGTTACAGGGACTCATACCTCTTAACCTTTTTCAGATATTGTCATGTTACGACTACAAACCTAAACCAGTTAAACGTAGGCAATGATACTAAATCTGTAAAATATCTTAGCAAGGTTTTTTTTTCCTTTGGGTCATTCCAAGTAATTGGCACATGACATAAATGTAACCAGTAATTCCCCTTCATTCTGTAATATCAACGTCATGATTTATTTAGAAAATGTTAATTAAATAAGATGCTGGTGCTATGTTAACTTAGAATATTTAACTTGTCCTATGATCACATTTTTCTCTTTATGTTGTTTTGCTGCAGGGAAAGTTTGGTGAGCCAGGTGAAGCCGGGCCGAAGGGTTTTCCAGTAAGTGGCTGGGGCTAACAGAGTTGTCCATTAGATGGGGTCAGATCAGTTTTAGTATTTAAGCATGTGTATGAATACCAGCACTGCATGTAAATTACAAAGTGCTGTTATATTTTCAGGGTATTCCGGGGCCCTCAGGACCTCCTGGAGCCAAAGGAATTGTAGGAGAACCAGTGAGTTTATTATTCAGATCAACCTTCTATGTATTTTAATAGTGTAACACTGTAACTGTCGTTCTAGGGGAGAACTACAATGTTAGTGATGTTCTTTTGGTTTTTATATAAATTCCTTTCATGAAAACCTTTCCCTCAGCTTTTGCTAGAAACGTATATCCAATTGAAAAAGCTTAAAAACATCCTAATCCTTCTTCCTCTCCTTCTGTCCAAGCTTCATGGACATGAGCAGCAAAGTATGGCAAAGCAGGGACCGTTTGATTTACTCCATTTCCTCTTTGTAGAGGCAGCTTTATTGTAGTTTCAGTGTGCCTCTATATCAACGGGTCAGTTTTACTCACATTCAGAAGCTTTGGTTTATTGTTTCAAAGAGTCTTAGCCCTCAAGATTATCTTGTCCCCACAAATACTCAGTTTCTGCTGAGTTCTTATCCATTTTCCCATTTTTTCCCATTTGCTGTCACTGTCAGAGATGTTTATCTAAAGCCATAAACTGCTCTTAACCATTTTTATTGATGCCTCTGCTGTGTTCCTGCAGGGATCATCAGGACCAACAGGAACGATTGGGCCACTGGGGGCGATTGGACTGATGGTTAGTTGATCACACAGCTGGTATCAGAACTCAAGCAGTGTTTTACATTAGTGCCAAATATTAAAGGCTATAACTGTTTCTGAAAGGGACCTGCTGGAAATGCTGGAGAAAAAGGGCTGCCGGGTGAATCTGGAGAGAAGGTGAAGAGAACAAGATATAAAGAATGAAATGTCATGGAATTATAGTTGCACTGTATTCCAGATGCACATAGGAAGTTTTAAAAACACTGAATTTTAATAGTATTCATATCCCTTAAACTCTATTACACTTTGTCATGTTATAACCACAAACTCCAATTTTCCTTAACTGGGATTTAGACCAACACAAAGTGGTGCATAATTGTAAAGTGAAAGGAAAACTTGGTTTTTAAAGCTTCTTTGCAAGAAAACATAAGTTTGATAAGCTTATAAGTTCAACCCTCTTCTCTCTGAAACCCCAAAATAAAATCAAGTGAAAACAATTGCCTTCAAGTTTTGTCTAATCAGTCTAACAGTGTTAAAATTCAATAGAAATCCAATTCTTCTCAAAGTCTCAGAGGTTTATTACAGAACCATTAGGGAACAAACAGCATCATGAAGACCACAATAGAATGGCTTTGATCACAGCATATTCAAGTGTTAAAATAGCCCAGTCAAAATCTAGGCTTAGATCAGTCAGTAGGAAGACCTGAAAATTGTGGTTCAAAGTTACTCCACATCCAGTCTTAGCTAGTCTTCCCTCAAAAAGACTTAGTTTCTAGATGTACAAAGCTGGCTGAGATATTAAAAAAAGACTTGTTGCTGTAATTGCACTGAAATGTGGTTTTATTGACATGGGGGTGGTTATTACAAATTCACGCCACTCATTTGTAATATATATAAAATATATATAAAAACCATGTCACATTTTGTAAGGAGGTATTTGAGGTATAATTATGTGGACAATCAAAATGAATGACTGTTGTTTAACTCCAGCTGCTTTAATTGAAGTGCAGGATTTAGGTATGCATCCTGTAGGAAAGTAGGAAGTTTAGATTTAACTTTGAAATTACTACGTTTTGTGGCATTCAAAAACATAAAACAAATACTTCATAGTCTTGGTTGTTTGCTTAACAGGGTTCTGTTGGTTCACCTGGCAGAATTGGGGAGCAGGGCTTGATTGGCCAGAGAGTGAGTATCATTTTTTTTCCTTCATGCATTTTCTTCTGGATTTCACTCATTACTATTTCACAACATTACTATTATGATTTTACACAAACGTGAATACTGAAAAGAGGATGAAGCACCATGATGTCACAGTTTAAGTGTGCGTCTTGTTGAATGATTTTTCAGAATATGTTGCCACTTAGTCATATGTAAATCATACATTTAACTGTACTCAGGTTGCACTTAATAAAGTGGGAATAAAAGCATAAAGCCTCTGTGCTTCAGCATTTATTAGCTGCCAAACATTATTTCAAAATGATCTCTTTAAGCATATATTTTTAAGGAGACACATTGAATAAATAAAATGTGTCAAGAAGTGAAACCCTTTTACTTTTTAAAGATTTCTTGTTATACTTAAATACAAAAACTATATATATATATTTATGATTTGTGTTTCAGGGTGAGACAGGTATTGATGGGGAGGCTGGACTAAGTGGCCCACATGGAACTAAGGCAAGTCTAAAAAACACTCAAGACTTTTTATTTTTAAACCTAATGAACTCTTCTTCTTATTGCACTAACTTGTTACTATTAAATTCAGCATTTTGGGATGTGTGGGCTGCACAATGTTGATGCTCAGGGAACAAAATGAGCAGGAGTTATAAAGCTCTCTGTTAAATATTTTAACAGGAGCAAAAATGTGTATTTCTACCATAGCTGAACTTTTGTAAGTACTACATTAACAGAAGCAGTCGAAGAGTCTGTTGAGCTTATGGCTGTACAAGGCAGTTTTAGTTACACAGGATTGGAAAATTGGTGCAGAAAGATCGTGGCCTTAGTGGAACTTCTTGATGGAAATCCTGAAAACATTTGCAGTTTTTGCTATTTTTTGAGAACCAAATTTTGTGTGCTCTTGAGCTACTTTTTAAAACATCCAACTTGAGATTTAACAAAAAACAAGAGTATCCGAAAGAATTCCAGTATGTTAACAACACAATAAAACTCAAAACCTTACACTTGGTCATTTTAGTCATGGCTAAGACCATATTTGGTCATATTATTTCCTATACTTGGACTGCTTTTACAGCACTCTACGGTTGAGTTCCATTACTTCACTTAATCTCTTTACAAGCTCTCTATCTTGTGTTTCAAGAATGTGCCAATTGTTTAGAGGATTTGGGTGAAGGGAAAGGTCAAATGCTTTCGAGCCCTTAAAAAACAGCACATTTGAAAACAAAGGGGTAGAAGCTGTGCCTATAGAACCACTCATAACAGAGAAAATAACTGAACAAATATTTTCTCAAATAACATTTTTAATTGGCCAATAACTTCTTTAACATCTACATGGGTATGTTTGCATGTATTACATTTAAGGATTCAACTGATAATCCTTGTTAATCTGCATTAAGATTACAGTACCATTGCAACAATGAATAGAATATGTAAACTGATGCGAGCCAAAGTATTTTGTTTGATATCAATTTTTAATCCTATTAAAAAAACAAACTGAAAGGAAAACCATAACATTTTTGTCTATGATATGTTGTCATGAACAAAAACAAGAAAAACACTTATAATCTAAATTAATGTATTTTGTTTCATTAAAAAATAAATCAAAGCACAAAAAAGTATGTGCTCCACGACAGATTGATTGTTTTGATTTTTTTTTTTTGTTGCCCTTACATGTTTCAGATCATCAATGATAACCAGAGTAAATATGAACAACACTTTTTGAATGAATACTCGTATTTATTAAAGGGAGGGGTGTTATGTATTTTCCAGGCACATAGTGCCATTTTATAGCACAATCAAGAAACTATGTTATCTTCATGTGTTATGAAAATCAAAAATAACCTAAACAAAATTTGACTTTGCATCATGGCAATATCTGACGCCTTGAAATTGGCCTCTGTCTCTTTAAAAAGCTCCAATCCTTTCCGACACACTCCCTTCAGTGCATCATCACAACAATGCTTCTTCATGATACCTTTTAGTCTTAGGAGCGTTGGACTGAGAAGTAGTTGGTATGACAAGCACACACAGTTCCACCAGGTATGTGCTAATTACCGCTGCCACTAGTCTAGTGGAGCTGTGTAGGGAGGCCCAGGGGAAGTGTGTTCGTTGGGGCAGGAGCTCACCTGGGAATTGTAGCTCCAAGACAGAGCTTTGGGTAAATAGATGCATTGTATGAGCAAGTATTTAGTCACCACTGAATGGCTGCCACGGGAGATTTAAGGATTAAAAAAAAAAAAAAAAAAAAAAAAAAAAAAAAAAAAAAAAAAGAATCAAAGCGACACTCCAGGAAATGACATTATAACATGATATAAAGTTCAAGAAAACATGTTATAAAAATTAACACATAAAAAAGCAACACATTATTCCCCAATGTAAAGAAATTCAAGAAGAGACAAGTAACAAAGTCATTGCTGTGCCTATCGCTGTGGAGAGGGTTACTAAACTAAGATCTTGAGACTCCAGTAAACCACAGTGGGAGCTATTATCCACAAAAGGAGAAAACATGGAACAGAGGGAAACCTTTCCAGGAGTGGCCAGCCTATCGAAAGTACTCCAGTAGTAAATCAGTGACTCATCCAGAAGGTCAGAAAAGAACCTGAAACAGAATCTAAAGTTCCACAGGCCTCACTTAACCCAGTTAAGATCAGTGTTCATGATTCAACAATAAGAACGAGGTTTGGCAAAAATGGCATCTCTTTCAAGAGTTCTCTAAAGAACACAAACGTCTGTCTCACCTTTGCAAATATCTTGATGATCCCAAGAATCTGATGAAATATACTGTGGACAGATGAGACAAAAGTGGAACATTTTGGAAGGTGTGCATCCCCAGCAGTATCATTACTTAGTGATGTTGAGAAAGTTGAGAGTTAAATCCGATTGAGATGTTTTGGCATTACTTTAAAGAGACTCACAGTTCTTGCTTCCAGGAGTAAAAGACTTTTTACATAGGGTCAGGTTGGTTTGGATAACTTTCTTTTCACTTAGTAAATCAAACCAACATTTAAAAATTGTATTTTGTATTTCCTCAGCTTATCTTTGGATGATGTTTAAATTTGTTTTCATGATCTGAAACATTTGAAAAGCAAAAACAAGAAATCCAAAAAGGTAGTGTACAGTTGGCATCCTATTTTGTTCTTCCTCAGCAAGCATACAAAATAATATCTGCTGCAGGATTGATCACTGTTTAGATGAAGCAGTGATATTAAGTCACCCTCTTGAATTTTTGCCCTGTTTTTCAAGAGACATTTTACCCACTACCTGAATTAAAAGTCTTCCTGCTTTACAGCTAAATTGAAATTTTAGTTTGTATTTCTTTATGCTGCCAGAATACTATACACCTTGGAAGGGTGTACATTTATTTACTTAACAAGTTTTCCACCACATGCTTTTCTTGATAACACATCTCTTGTGTGGGATAGAAACAAATGTTTCTTGTTCTGATTATGAGACAGGAAATAGTGGGAGAAATGTGTTTGAAAAAGTGTGAAATAAATAAAAGAAACAGTCAAATTAAAAAGAAAAAGACTGGGTTTTTATTCTCTTTAGAGAAATCTAATATCTATTTCAGCTTGTTTTTTAATCTAAAATGACACGCTTTCCACTGTCTTAGATGCATTTTTTTGTTCCTGTGTGCGGTTATGTCTTTCAGTTTCTGTTTTTTTTTTCATATTAGTTTTTGATTATATTTCTTTTGATTTTACACAGAGACCTATTCTTACATTTGCCTTGAGGTTGCATGAATTTAGTTTTTACAGACAAAGGCTTTTATAATTTAAATACTCAAAAGGACCAACTGCTCCTTTCAGAAAAAATCCTTTAGGACTGAAGTTCTTGTGCTGTGGCCTACTTTGCTATGACATAAAATGTTGAGGGACCATAAACACCTTGGAAAAAAAAACATGTCAAGTCACATTTCTGTATTTCATCTTTGAAATATCTACAATTCACAGCCTGCTGTGTCTAACTAATAAATAAGTCATGGTTTTGTGTCATTCTAGTTCCACTACTATGACTCTTTGTTTACATGCCTGAGCTGTCATTGCAGAAACTTCACGCTGTAGCTCTGAGCGCTGCAGCAAAACTTTTAAGCAGAGCCTTTTGTGTGTGTGGCTCACAACTTCTCACTGTGGGCCTTTTCAGATGGCTGTGAATATTGAATAAATTTTAAGATTTTATTTGTAACCTTGAGCATTGGTTGATATTAACACCATTTACAGCATGAAGATATATTTGCTCATTAGGTAAGGGTTTAATAGCTGTACTGTTAAGAAAATAGAGGAATATAAGTGGCCTAACTGTGGTTACAGTGGATCCTCAGGCTCTGTAGTAACTCCTGTGATGGTATTTGTTCATTTGACGATGTAGAAAATTGAAAGTAGAGATTAGAAGGCTGAAAGCACCAGCTGAAGTTTCACTGTGCCACACATCTTTACCTAGGGGTAAAGATGTGTGGAAATCCTGGAGATAAATCACTTCTTTAGTGAAGCAGCTAATATCCCACATTAAAACAGTTAAAAAAAAAAAAAACAAACAACCTTGAATATGAGTACATGTATTTGAAAGTGGTAACAATACAGCTCTAAGAAAATTATATTTTTACAGTAAATCATGTATACAGACTTGCTAGCATCCCCACTGTCTATTCATTTATTTCAGGAATTAACTTCATTACACACAGTAATATGCAGTTGTGGTATTGAGTTTATATACCCTATAATTTTTTGCCATTTTTCATAGATAATGAATGATGATTAAAAAACAACTTTTCTTTTACTCGTGGTTGAGTGAAGCCATTTTTTTAATCAAATGTCTGTGACTGCTCAATGACAACACAATCTACCCCCCAAAATATGAAATTCTGCCAGAGCATCTAACTTATGAGCACCTTACCTTTTTATTTCTGTTCATTTAAATAATTATGACTTCCAGTTAATGAAAACCCAGAATTCAGTCTCTCAGAAAACGACATTATCTTGCATTGCAAATTAAAATATTACATAACAAGGAAAGGAAAGGAATTTTAAATTCATAAATGTTGGTCACGTGAAAATTGGGTCTATGTACTGGACAGTGTATGCACTAGTTGTTTTGGTCTCCTTCAGCATGAATTACTGCATCAGTGAAGGGTGACATGAAGCCTATGGCTCTGCTGAGGTGTTAAAGAAGTTCAGCTTGCGTAACATCTTGGCATTGTCGATGGGTGCTGAAAAATGTGATATGAAGTCATCATATCATAAGGCTAGTCAGCAGAAGGAAGCATTTCCTGGCACTGACTTTGTGCTGATGTTCTTGATTTGCAGATTAAATGCAAAATTTACTTTCTTCTGAATAGATAACTAAATTTGTTTAGTTTCAACAGCTGAGAAACACTGCTATTATTTCTTCTGATTTCTACCAAAAGCGGTGCAGCTTAACTCAAAGGTGTCACCTTTTTATTTTCTCAGGGCGAGAAAGGAGATGCCGGTCCAGATGGTGCCAGTGGGGACAGAGGTGAAATTGGCCAGAAAGGAAAGGAAGGCCGATCCGGTCCTTCTGGACTTGTTGGGGTCAGAGTGAGTACCTCAGGAGCGATCTTTGATTCCCTTTCACTTCTAATGAAGACAGCTCTTTTTGTCCGCTAAAAGCCCTCTGCTCTGACTCTCGGTTAACAGGGTCAGGAGGGCACACCCGGCAAAATTGGAGAAAGAGGAAAGCCAGGAGAAAAGGTCTGTCTGTTCACTTGCTTGCAGCAGAGCACACCTTTCATTGTAGATGGCTTTCAGTTTACTCTGTTGTACAGGGAGTTGAATATTCCTCTGCTGCAGTTGTAAACAAACTAGAAAGTCAGTAACCTCCATAAGAGCAGTAGTGAGGTGCTTGTCAAATAGAGTTTTAGCATTGAATGTTTGGATTGTCAGATTCCATCCACATGTGTACATACCTGATCATTGGTGTCCTTTCTCCAGGGGAGCAAAGGTCAGCAAGGCCATTTAGGTGAGAGTGGGCCAGTCGGGGAGCATGGACAGCCTGGATTTATTGGACAGAAAGGGGCAAGAGGAACCACTGGACCTGTGGTACGTTATCATCTCAGGGAAGGAAGGAGTTTGTTTATGTAAATTGGTAAAGCTTATTTCTTTATTATATTTTTTTTGTTAGGGTGCTCCTGGAAAAATGGGCCAACAAGGCGATCCAGGCATAGCAGGTTATGAGGTAATGCATTTTCATCAGAAGAATCTATGAAAAGCCTTTGGTTTTAAAGCTAAAGGATATCAAAGGGAATTTGTTTTAGGCTGACATATAGGACAGGACATTGTGTGACCAACAACAACAACAAAAATGTTTTCAGGATAAAAAAAAAAAAAAAAAAGTCATTTTTAGAATAAAACATTTAAAAAAAATCCTTGGTAGTAAAATAAGTTCCTTAAATTAAGTCAGTCAGCTGGGTTTGACATTTCTTGATTTGTATTCTTTATGAAGAATTGTATGTGCTTGTCTGATAAATGGACTGAACAGAAGGCAAGATTTAGGATCAGATTAAGAAATATTACAATTTATTTAAAAATTAAATTGATACAAAACATTCATATATATCATATTAATAATTGAAATGACAAAATCATAAAACAGTTTAGTACAGTGTTATTTAGAAAAAGTCTTGCTTGCTTACAAATCATCTGAAACACAAACGTCTTTTTTAAACAAATCTGCCAAGTGTTCTTTTTCTGTAAACCTTGTAGTTGTCATGATAACTTACTATGTGAATGTATCCTGCTAGGTGGCAGGATTTCTTTACAATTCCTGACTGTTTCACTCCTGCTGAGCCTGAAGCAGCCATCTGGCACAGTTTCTTTTCCTAATTTATGCTTTGAAGTGCTTTCATTTTGCATGAGTTTATAGCTTTAGAAATACCTAAATACACATCAGACAATGGATCATAGCACACCAAGCGAGTTTAGCAGAAATTATTTTAGGATTGTTTTATCAATGCAACAATAGTGATCAAACTTTTGTAGCACTGTGAAAAAAATTCTTGTCTTAAGATCAGCAGAAATATTCTTTCTCAGGATGAGGACAGCTGTAAATTTGCCATTTTTAGGATAAAATATAGATATGTACTTCTGTGTTCTGTCTTTGTTCTAGTTTTGTGTTTACTAGATTCAAATGCACACTCTCCTTTACTAGTCTTCTTTCAGTAAATGTACTGACAAAGAAACTCTGAGTCAACTCAATCAGCTGTGATTGGCAGCTTGACTACTTATGTTTCCATTATATAAACTAAGACAATAAAATTCTTAGAACTGCTTTCTGAACCAGATCCCAGTCTTGGAAATCCATACTAGTGGTTAAATGTTTTATTAGTTTTTGGGTTCTCAATTATTAACCTTTTGAGTGTTGATAAAATTGAATAAATTTGTTTCATTGTTTAATACTTTAACCAGGTTTTGTGTAGCTTTATTTCTCTGGTTACTGGTTTATTTGAAGAAAAAAAATGATTAGGGTAAGCCACTAAAAGTCATTGCTAAGGAAGCTGGATGTTCAGAGTGCTACTTACAAGCATATTGATGGAAAGTTTAGTGGAAGGAAACAGGTATATTAAAAAAAGGTGCACCAGCAACAGAGATAATTGCAGTCTTGAAATGAGCCTCGACCAAGCTCTTGGTGCATATTCTGTACAGTGCATGGATATGTTTTTCCCTAGGGTGACATTTCAGTCTTAAAAATAATTATTTATTGGCCTTATGTAATTTTCAGAAGGATAATATTATCACACTTTCACATTATTATCAAAATGACCAGAAATAAACACTGGAAACATATCACGTTGTGTTTAGTGATACTACATAATATACAGGTTTCATTTTTTAAAATGAAATACTTGAAATAAATTACCTTTTCAGTGATGTTATAATTAAATGAGATGTACCTGTATTTGCACAACTTTACTGATGAGTTTGAAAAGTTGATTGATTTTGCACCATTTCTGTAACAACATTTAGTCTGTCTTTTTGTTTTTGTAGGGTTACATGGGACCACCAGGACCACTTGGACCCCTTGGATCGAAAGGTGAAAAGGTATATAATCCATTTATTTGTTGTCTTGTCAGCTACTGGCAGTCTGATGGTTTCATGAGCCCCGGGGAGACTTGTCATATATCAGATTATCCTTCTGCACAACCACTTGTTTGAGACCAAGGCTTTGTTCTTAATTACTGCCTTCTTGGTCTGTCTTGGTGTCATTGTCTATCCCAAAGTTACCCCTAATTTAATCTGTGTTATGAACCTGGGCAAATCCAATTAACTCAGCACAGTCAAATGTGTGTGATTAGCCAGGCACCTGGACTTCTGCTCATAATTTTGCAGATATTAGCCACATAATTTGTGTTTATTTGACAGGGGCACTGTGTAATATGTGTATACACTGTGCACCAGAGTTTAGTGATACACTCATTTGCATTTTTTTAGTCCCTGGGCAGAAGCCATCTGGATGCGGTTATTTGTTGTTTTCTCATTGCCAGTATCCTCAATATAATTGCTGTGCCTGCTCTCTAATTAATGCAGTAGCACGCTATCACCCAGGCCATTGTAGAATTTATGACTGTCAATTTAGTGCCCGGTACTTCTGGCACTGAAACTACAATGTCAATACAAATATAAATTATAGTTGAGGGTACGGCTTATTGCTTTTCATCTTTGCAGTTGTCAGGTGTCTTTGCCCCCTGGCCTTGACTATTTATCCCTCTTATAGCTTCATTGTTGGGTTCTGTGTTTATTTAGTTCATTCCCCACATGTACAGCATGTAGCTGTTTAAATCATACACACATCCATTCCTATTGCTTAATGAATATCATGAAAACCCCCAGAGCAAGCCAGCTTCATTTATATGTAATTGGATCATTGTGTATAATAGCTTTGTGAAAATGATTTTCATTTTTTTAAGAGAACTCTGCTTTTTAAAGAAACATGTAACACAGGCATTTCTTCCTTTCAGATCATTGGATTTAATGGTTAAAACCTTTGAGTGTGGTCGTTTGTTTCTTGCTTAGGGTGAACAGGGAGATGACGGCAAGGAAGAGGGCCTTCCAGGTCCCCAAGGTGACAGAGTGAGTTCCTATCCTGCACCAGATCTTTGTGTGTCATGTGTTAGCAGCAGTCCGGAGTGTTGACCTATTTATTGTTTTCATCGGAATTCAGGGTCCTCCTGGAGACAGAGGAGAGCGAGGAGACCCAGGTGACCCAGGACACACAGTAAGTAGACATAAGACAACAAGAATATCCCCCAATTTTATTTAGCAAGTTGTGATTTGACATTATTGAGTTAAATATGGGTAAAAATGAGATAAAAATAAATAGATGATTCCTTTTTTTTTTTTTGTAAGGGTCAGATCGGCTTAAATGGGCCTAGAGGCGAAGCTGGTGCAACAGGCCTTCCTGTAGGTATCCACTTTCAGGCTTCTAACATGTTTAACTTATCATTTTACCAATAATGTATCAGTTATACATACAAAGTCCAACAATCTTTATATTAATGATAATTTACAGGGACATCCTGGCCTAAAGGGACAACCAGGGCTGAAAGGATCCAAAGGTGATCAGGTAAGGACATAAAATAAATAGTTTTGTAGGAGTGAGTGTGAGAAACTGAGATTATTTGTTCAATATTATCTTAACAATATTACCACAAATTGAGAAAATGGCTTATTTTTGCCTCAGGGTCCAAAAGGAAAATCAGGGGTAACAGGTGCATCTGGGAACAGAGGACCACCAGTGAGTTGGATGGACAGTAGGTCTGAAGTGTATTCACCCCTTATGAACAACTCTATATGCTGTATCTCTGACAAATGTGCTCTGAAAAATAAAGATGCATTAAGTTGGTTGCATAAGAGCGCATGTTCTTTAACTAATACTTTGTTGAACCGCCGCATTTAATAGCATGCCACAGCTCAACTTGCCAAGGCTTGTCCACACTACTATATACTGCTGCAGAAGTTCTCCAGATCTTCCAGATTGCCATCTGTTTTACACAGCCTTCTTCAGGTCATCCATCAGAGGTTGTATCAGATGTAGTTTTGGACGGTAGCTGGGGCTTTCCGACACTAACTATCTTCTGATGAAGCTGCTCGTATGTTGTTTAGGATGTATGCTTGGACTCACAGCAATGTTAGGTGCAAAATGTCAGAAGGTGCTTTCACCAAATATTAGTTTACCCATGCGAAGACTTATGCAACCAAGGCTTTTAAACTCATTTTCCAGAATATATTTGCTTTTTGTCATGTATTGTGTATGACAATGTTTTGAACTTTTTAAATAGTGGTTTTATTTAGTTTTTAAGATCAGAAAAAAAGGAGTTTTTTTTTTTTACAGGGGTGCAAACACTTTTTAGATCTACCATATTTTTTGTCAAACAGTGTTTTTACATATCAGATATCTGCTTTTGCATTAGGAGTTATTTGGGGGTTTTTGTCCTAAGGGTCCGCAGGGGCCGTCTGGCTCACGTGGGGTCCTGGGCAGAGAAGGACTGGAGGGCCCACTTGGAATGGATGGCTTACCTGGTAAAGATGGAAGTAAAGGGGTCAAGGTAAACCCACTGTCAGTGAAACATAGTTAAATGAAAGAGAAAGAAAAAAAAGTGTTTTTTTTCTATTGCTAACCATTTGTGCTTTGGATTTAGGGGGATCAAGGAGAGGACGGAGAAGTTGGTTTACCTGGAAAACCTGGGATGCAGGGCGGAAAGGGGGTGACAGGACTTTCAGGAAGCCAGGGCTCCACTGGTTCAAAGGTGTGAAGGGAGGGTGTACCATTTGCAAAGGTTTTTCTTCATTTTAGTTGCTTGTGCTAAGAGGGGTAAATTATACCACAAGAACTTTTATATCTAAGAATGCACAAATGTATTGCCATTGACAGTAATAACTGCCAACAAGCTTTAATCTGTTGGAACAGCCTCCCTTGGCATTATATAGTTGTTATATGTTTATGTTACTTTTTTATTATGCCTGGCGCTACTTCAAGTCTTTATGGCCTCTCTTACAATACCCCCATTCAATGCAGTAATCAGTGTTGCAAAATAGATGGCAATATTTATTTGCTTTGCCTTGCCAGTAATAAAAAATGCAAAATTCATGATGTTTGAGAAGAGAATTAATGACACACACAGAGAGGCAGCATTTATTAGTTCTGCAGTAATAATCAGTTTTTACCTCCTTGACAACTCCTACTGTAGAAAGTTAAATTCTGTTTAGGTCATATTTTGGATCATGTTGGATTTATTGGAGTTGGAGCTTTGATTGTTGTTTTGTACCCCTATGTCAAAATGTGTTCTTAAGAAAGCACCAGAATAACATAAATGTGCCGAGGCTGTGGTGTAGTTGCAAAGGAAGATGTTTATGTTTGTGTTTCAGGGGGACAGGGGTCTGCCAGGACAGATGGGTCCAGCGGGGAAGAGAGGGTTTGTCGGTGTGATGGGATTACCAGGAAAACCAGGAGACCAGGGAACAAAAGGCCAATCAGTTAGAAGAGATTTCTTTTTAATAAGCCAAATTCCTTTACATGACACTATTCTGACTGGTGTTTTCCTTTTGAAAGGGGGATAGTGGTGAACAGGGTTACCCAGGTGTATTGGGCATGTTTGGACCAAAGGTGAGTTACCAAAGAATTTCGATTCAGCACTCAAGTTTTACATTTCCAAACATCAGTCTGGGGGCTAGGCTTGGCATTTAGCTGTAGAATGTCCTAACATTAATGTTCATGGTTAGCTAAGGTACTTTTGTTAAGATTAAATACCTAAAATTATCTGGAGGTACCAACAATCATGTTGTGTTTGAGAGGATTACGCATCAAAGCTTCAAAGCATTATTGTAAAATGCCCCCCCGGGTGGCCTCTGCTCAGCCATAAGTCAGTTTTATTTTTAGCAGTGTTGCACTTTAGATGAAAACCAGCTGATAAAACTGCATGGAGATTATTAGTTTAAGTCTTTAATTTGAAACCCTCTGAGTGACGCCAAACGTTTTCTCTGCAATGGAGCTCTTTGGGAAATAACTACTATTGATGCTCAGTAGTTGATCTAACTCTGAAGCTGTTAGTAAAGATAGAATCAGTAAAAATAGGATTAAAGTCCAGGCTAAGTATCTTAAAACCCAGAGAGATGATGTTTATTAGGTTATATAAAAACAAATTATTGGAACGGCACATTTTTAGAATGCACCGAGATGGCACATTTGTAAACATGTTCTTTTAGAATTTTATTAACTTTTGGATATCTCCAGGCCTGTTGGGAGCTGTAGACCCAGTTACAAAGGCTATTGTTCTCAGGTTGTCCCTGAAATATTTTACTTTGCCAACTTGATCTGGTTTCCTTTTGTTGTTCTGATTCTATTGTGCCATAGGATTTAGCTGGGACACCATGATGGTCAAGTCTGAGCACATTTAGGGATGCATGTGTATGTACATGTGTTTAATTCTCTGGTAAAGCGATGCTAGTGGAGGACTTGAAGCTAACTCTCCATTTGAACTAAAATGTGATGTGCTTTTGGGTCACATACCCCTCAACCTCCCCCCCCCAAAAAAAGAAGAAAGAAATGGAACAGATGTTGTTCTGACATTCATAGTAGAAGAATAAAAAAATGTGTTCTGTTCTATATTGTATTTAGAGGGTGAAACAAAGTTAAAACTGCGTTAGAATATTGATGTTCATAAAGCAATCTGTCTCATAACTTATCAAAATCAGTCTGAAGGGAAAAAACTTCTCTTTTCCAAGCAGCTGATTACATCACACTAATAGAAAGTATGATGAGATTTCTTTGTTTACTTAAAATCAACATACAATTTCAATTAAGAATGAAAAAGTTTAAACTAACAACCAATAAAATCAACAATCCAAATTGTCTTCAGCCAAACAATATCAACTAATTTCAAAGTTTGTGGATGAAAAAATTATCTTACACCAGCTTCACTCAAACTTTACACAAAATAAAGAAAAGTGTGTTGCCTACAATGAGTCATTTAACACAGTCAGATTTAGGGAAACAGACATTGGCCCAGTGGCAGAGCTTTCGGATGACTTCTGCATTCAGCTGAGGAGATTCATAGTCGGCAGCTTACCATGAAATTAATGTCCTTTTATGCATAATAACTATACCATCATTGCATGCCCATGAGCTGTCATGCAAATCAACCATTAGTGTGGACAACAGTTTGCTTTAACCAACTCTATAGTCCTTAAAGGCCTTTGGGAGAGAGCTCTGAAAAAAGTTCTATGGGCTACACTTCACATCTGATAATCTCAAAATATTCTTTGCTCCACAAAGGTTTCTTCTTTATTTACACAGGATCTATTCTTTAACTTGCATCTCTTTTGCACTGAGATTTGTTGATGTGTTTCCAGGGACCCCCAGGGGACATTGGCCTGGCAGGAATACAGGGACCAAAAGGACCACGAGGACTGATGGTACGATGATAACAAATAGCAGTTTGCCAACTCAGTGCAGTATTTCAGCCAACTCTTGGGCACTGAACTCTCCCAAACTGCACATTTGGCATGAAAAATAAGTGCGGCCTCATCAGAAGCTTCATCACATGTGTCCTTAGTCACTTACATGCCTCTGCTTTTCAGGGTGCGGTGGGAGCCTTGGGCCCCGTTGGCATCATTGGGCCCAGCGGTCATCCAGTATGTACCTCATCTCTCATCCTGTGTGCCAAGCTTTATGTGACTCCACTCTGCTTTTCTAGCAGTGATGGAGTGATCGTCTGTCTTTTTTCCCCTCACCAGGGACCCCAGGGTGACAAAGGAAGTCGCGGGGAGACGGTGCGTGGCGCTGTTTTGATGAATCCTTGTCTGTCTGTACTGTGAGCACAGAATAGGATACTTAGCAAGGAGACAGCACACCACTCAGCCTCCTCCTGCCCTTCAGCACTTTTCATTTCCTATTGTGTTCCGCTGTTTGTTGTTACACTCACAGTGACACTTTGCTGCTGTGGAAATCCTGTCAGTGTGATAAATGTAGGCCGCTTGCATGTCTCAGAGCTTTTTAAGAGGTTTGTTGAGCGCTCGCACGCAGCGTAATTTATGGGTGCTCTCTTAAAACACCTACATTCATGTCCAGGTCTGCAGTGGGAAAATTGGATTAGCTATGTGGAATAAGATTTTTAAGTAAAAACTCATAACAGGCAAAAGTGTCATTTCAGCAATAAAATACAGCAGATAAAGATGGTAATTTGGTGGAAAAGTTTTTTTTTATTATAAATAATAAAGCTTTTCTGCATTTATTCTTATTTTCCTAATCAGTTCATTTTCTTTTTCTCCTTAAGGGGTTACAAGGACCAAATGTAAGTAATTTTTAACAGCTGTATAAGAACAAAGTCGCTATATATTATATAAAATGTATATGTTATATGTACTGTTTGTATTTTAATTTCTTCATTATATTTTTTAGGGATCTCCTGGTCCTCAAGGACCACCTGGGCCACCAGTATGTTTTCTTTTTTTGTATATTTAACATGAAAATTAGATAAATTAATTTCAGATTCACTTTGTCAGTTTCTCATATTCTTTTAAGACCATTCAGGTTGCTGTTATGCACTGCCTTGCAAAACTATTCATTCCTCTGGAACTTTTGCACATTTGGCACATCACAGACACAACTTTCAGCGTATTTATACCACAACTGTTTGTTGTACACCAACACAGAGCAGCGCATAGTTGTGGAGTGCTAGCAAAAGGACATAGTTTTGGTGTGTTTTTTTTCTACAAAAAAAAAAAAAAAAAAAATCTAAAAAAGTTTGCTGTGTGTTTGTGTTCAGCCCCATTTTCTTTTATACCTCTAAATAAAATCAGATTCACACTAGTTGTTTTCAGAAACTGATCAATTATTAGAGTCCACCTGTGTGTAATTTAATCTTAGTATAAATACAGCTGTTCTGGAAAGGCCTTAATGGTTTGTTGGAGAATTTTAAAGAACAGACAGCATCATCAAAACCAAGGAACACAGCCAGGATAAAGTTGTGGAGTAATTTAAAGTAGAGTTAGGTCATGAAGCAGTATCCAAAGTCTGAACATTTCAGATCACTGTTCAATCCATCAACTGGAAATGGAAAAAGTATGACACAGCTGCAAATCTATCAAAACATGACTGTTCTCCTAAACTGACAGATGAGGCAAAAGAATATTAATTGGATAAGAGGCCCATGGTAACTCTGGAAGACCTGCAGCTCAGCCAGGAGAATCTGTTCACAGGATAACTGTTGTTGTCAATGGCACAGATATGGTCTCCATTGAACCATGGTAAGAATATAGCCCTTATTTACTAAAAACAGGACCAATTTAAGGTTCCCCACAAGCTTTCAGAGGGCACCTTACCTTCTGAAACATGCAGCATAAGGTGCTCTTGTGAAGTAAGAACAGCATTTAACTTTTTTGGCTACATGCAAAATATATATGGTGCAAAACTAACACTGCACTGTTACGGTCACTGACGTCTAGGGGCTCTCTTCATAACAGGCAGCGGATATGTATTCCAGCTCGTCAGCAACAACATAAAGTGTGTCATCACAAAGTGTTACTGCACTCCTTCTCCCTGGGCCGTAGTTTCTGGCTATCTTGTTCTGTGAGTGTCTGTGACACACACTGTGTGTGTTTTTGGTGCTTTTGATGAATTTTTAAGAGGTAGATCAGAGCATTTCAAACCACACAGAGGAAACTGGTAGGGGCTCTCTGCTTTCTTTGTTCATTTTTTTTCTCCTGGTTTGTGGTCAGCAAGGGAGCATAGTTTTCATAGTTGTTTTTTCTTTTTTGGGGGAGGTGAGGGGGTGTATGTTTCTTTTATTTCTTGTTAGTAATTGTGGCAATATTCTGCTGTGGGGATACTTTTCTTTAGCAGAGACAGGGAAACTGATCAGAGTTGATGGGAACATGGATGGAGCCAAGCTCAGGGCAATCCTAAAAGAAAATCTACAGCTGCAATAGCCTTGCAACAAGTTATGATTATGGATCAGAATGGCGTAGTCAGTGTCCATACCTAAACTGAACTGAAAATCTGTCAAAACTTAAAAAAACTGCTGTTCAAAGGTGTTCTGCATCCAGTATGACTGAGCTTTAGCTATGATGCTAAATTTCAGCCTTTAGATGTGCAAAGCTGGTAGGGACACACCCTAAAAGACTTACAATTGCATCAAAAAGCAGTTCTTAACAATATTTAATAATGATGGCTAAATACAAATGTATACCACATTTCAGATTTGAGGTTTTCAGAACACTTTTCAGCAGACTCTTATTTTTCCCCATAGGGTGAGTTACAGCTTGCATAGGTATTTTCTCCATCTGTCCAAAGATCCTCCATCCACTAAACCCTCCTTTAACTGGTTTAATCTAAGCAGACAGTATCTTCAGAATTTATACAGACACTTCTGTTATTTGCATTATCAATATTAAATATACAACTATGACCAATGAGGCCTTAGCTCAGCATAGATGTATTAAATTTAAGGAAAACAAGATATTGTCATAACACTGATAACTATTGCCATGACGATACTGATGATTGCAATTACTGTGATGCACATTTTTCTTACTACTCTGTCTTTTTCATCATTATGATAACCTGACCACTTTCCTTGAATTTAAGGATTTTGGTCTCTAAAATCTATAGCAGGTGTGGTTATAAAGGACAGCAAAAGAAAAAACATATTATAGGCAAGCAGAATTCTAGCTGTGAATATTAGAGCCCACCAAAAATCCCACCCAAACAATCCTGTGATATTGGAGTCATAGATATTGCAGTGAGGTTTGTGGTTCAATATATTGTGCAGCTCTAGCTCCACCCATCGATGTTAATTTATTGAACTGACAGAAAAGAAAATTGAAAGGCTGCAGTACACGATTATGCAATATGCTGTGAAAAATGCTTGTGTTTTTTCTAAATAAATGTAATGTTTGTATTAAAGGTATAATTAATTATATGTCTAAATAATTATGCATTTGTTTTCAGTTTTAATCAGTTTATACTGCATTTACTAATTATTTAGAGATTTTATTTATTCATTGAAGTGTACCACTTTTGGCATTCGAAGCTTTGTATCTCATCTGCCATGTTTGTTGTTACAAACCAAATATGAAACTTCCTATGGCTTCCTTTCAACTTGTCACTCTTCCATAAAGGCCAGATTTCTGGAGTGAACGAATAATAGTTGTAATATTGAGAGATTCTCCCATCTGAGCTGTGAATTTTTGCAGCTCCTCTACAGTTACCATAGGCCTCTTGGCTGGTCCTCCCCAGTGGGGATATTCTCTTTTTGGATGTTAGGTGGAACAGTACTAAATTAGATCTCAGAGGTATGGATACTTTTTTTAATCTAATCCCACTTTAAACCTTTCCACAACTTCATCCCTGATCTGTCTGATGCATTATTTGGTCTTGATGACACATAAAACCCCAATAAGTTAATCGGCATCAAGTTTGTGGTTATAACATGACAAAATGTGAAAAAGCTCATGGAGGGGAATAGTTTTGCAAGGCACCCCTAATGTTAAACACATCCAAAAAACATATTTATTTATGCGATTTAAAACTTAATGTCAAAACAGTTTGTAAACAGTTCTCAATATCTCGATAAGTCATTGGTAACTCAAAAGTTGTATGTTTCTCAAGACAATCATCAGTGCACATATAAAGAGAGGACAAAGTGAAGAAATATAGAAATAATATATCAATATGTGTGCTACTCGGAGATGGTCCTAGTTTGACCCTGTTTTGGTCATGACTGTGCTGGTTTCTTGGTCAACATGAAGTGACCACTCACTGAAATGTCTAAAATTCAGACAGTAGGATTAGTTTTAATTTTTCATAGATGGAAAAAATTTTAATTTCCAGACACATTTTTGGTGGAAAACTATAAGAGGAATAAGAAAGCAGAAGCTAACTATAACCACTGTAACTGTGTTATTTGGAGCAGATAATCTTTCTTTTCAGGGCTGCTTTTGTTCCTTTGTGATCAGCTGTGTTATGGCCGGCCGCTCTTCTCCTCCGCAGTTATGGATAATTTATTTTCTATTCATGAATCAGTTCCTGCACATCAATAATTTGTCTCTGCTTATCTGCATATTTAGTGAGAATAGAACACCATAACCACTAGATTGTAGATTATTATAAAGACTATTGAACACACACAGTGTGAGAAAGCTAAGAAAGAATAGCAAATAGGGTTGAGATTGCTGTATTAATGCCTCTTTTCTTTTGCTGGTTTGAAGGGCCTTCCAAGTTCTGAACATTTATTAGTAAGTTTGTTTCTTCTCACATCATAATTTGAGGTTTTATGCTGACAAAATGCAAACTAAAGGTGTCTTTTGGCTGCAGAGAAATGAAGCTCTCAGTCCTGCTTTGGAAGTCATCATGGATTCACACACTGTTCTACAGCAAGAGGTCAGTTTTAAGAGGAACTGCAAGCCACAACTTGATATGATTTTCTTGCATTATAAATTGCAAAATGTTTTGACCCTAAACTATGCAAAACCTCACATTAACACTAGAATTATCAAAGCACGGACTTGCCCATGTTAGACCAAGGCACAGAGATCTTGAAGACGCTTCACCACCTCAGCACGCTGATCCACAGCCTGAAGAACCCGCTGGGAACCCGACAGAATCCGGCTCGTACTTGCCTAGACCTTTACAACTGCGAGCAGCGGATGTATGATGGTGAGGAATCATTTAACTGGATGCATTGTGTCCATGCACTTGTTCTGTATCAGTAAGTCAGATTTTTTTTTACTTCTGTGGTTACTTTTTTTTTTTTGCAGGGGCTTACTGGATTGATCCAAACCTTGGATGCAGTGCAGACAGCATTGAAGTGACGTGTAACTTTAGTGGTGGAGGACAAACTTGCCTGAAACCTATTACAGTTTCAAAGGTTTGAACTTCTATGTATACCCCCTTAACCAAAGCTACATGGCTTTCCACACTATAATGACAAAAATCAATGTATTTTATTTGAACTTTATGTGATAGATGAAATAAAGATCATGCATGCATTTGTTTCCAGCCCCTTTAGTCTGATATCCCTTAATAAAATCCACTGCAACCAATAACCTTAAGTAGTCACCTTAAGGGGAAACAGAGTCCACCTGTGTGCACTTTAATGTCAGTATAAATACAGCTGTGAAAGCCTCAGAGGTTTGTTAGACACTACAAGGAGAACATTAATCAGAGAAGCTGCCCTATGATAACTCTGGAGGGAGTTTAGAGATTGATGGCGGTGGGGGGGGATCCTTGTGCACTCCACAAATTGGACTTTTATGGTGCAACTGCAAGAAGAGAGGCAGTGTTGGGGGGAAAAGGCCATAACAAATCCTGTTTAAAGTTTTCCACAAGTCATAGGAGGCACAGATGAGATCAAAATTCAACTATTTGGCCAACAAAACTCTATATGTGAAGAAACTCACATTCCACATCCCTATCCAGATGGTAAAAAATTATGGTTGGACAAATGGCATGGTGATGCTTTCCTTCAGGAGAGACAGGAAAACTGGTCATCTATGGATAGATGGATTGAGGTAAATGGAAGAAAAAGCTGCAAAAGACTTGAGACTGGGTTGAAGGTTCACCTTCCATTAGGACAACTATCATACATATACAACTAGAGTTACAGAATATTTTAGATCAGTATGTTTATGTGTTAGAATGACCTAGTCAAAGTTCAGCTCAATATCCCATTTAGAATCTATGGCATAACTTGAAAATTGATTTTCAACAATCCACCCCATCCAATTTAACTGAGCTTGAGCTATTTTTCAAAGAAGAATGAGCAAGAATTTCACTCGATGTGCAAAGCTGGTGGAGACATACATCCAAAAGACTTGCAGCTGTGGTTACGGAAAAAGGTGGTTCTAGAATGTATTGATTTAGGGAGGCTCAACACAAATCCATGATACATATTTTGAATTTTTATTTGTATGAAATTCTCAAAACTATGTACTATGTACAAAACTATGTATGCATTGGTCTGTCACATAAAATCCAAATAAAGGACACTGAAGTTCATAAAGTGACAACATGTGAAAAAAGTTCCTAGAGGTATGAATATTTTATCTTTGCAAAACTCTGTAGATGAAGCTGTAATGAACATTTAAGACCTAGATTCTAGGGCAGGCACAAGTAAGGGAATAAATACATAATTATAATCATTCTTTAGGGAAATTCTGCAAATACAATAAAAGGATTTCCAAAAAAAAAAAAAAAAAAAAAAAAAAAAGAGAGAGAGGGAGCTGGAGTTTATAACTGTAAATATCACTTTTGACAAACAGGAGCATAGCTCTCCAGTTTTTTTCCTTTCAAGTATGCTTTTAGCACAATTTGGATGGCCTGTTAGGACAGTAAATCTAAATGTATTGCATTAGGCATACAGATTTGGATGCAATCAAAAGCACTCTCATCTGGCAAGTATCTCTCTTTATCTATCCTTCATTTGAAGTTGTTTTATCTTTAAAATACTGGGGGAAAATGTCTGGATTCCACACAATTGCAAAGATGTAGGCCAACATATTTCCAGCAGAAGGAGCAAAGAAAATTATGGGAAAAAAAAGTCATTCTTAATTCAGAATCTGTGATGCAGCTGTAACTCAGAGAATAACCACTTTATTTTTATGTCAAAACCAGCAAGAATTATTTAAACCTTAACAAAGGGAAAGGTTTATGACTGAGAATCAAATGTCAATTACGTCAAATGTTATGTTTAAAATAAACCACACACTTTGGATCAAAAGAGGCCACCAAGATCTGCAGTTTATTTCAATGTGGTGGACTCCTTTGAAATGTTGTGCTGTTTATCAGGGGACATTCTAGAAAGCTTAATGAATCCAAACATTTATCCATTCATTACCTATACATGCCTGTCCGTGCCAGGTGACGGCGGGTTTTGGTGCCTATCTCCAATGATCATTGGCTGGAGGCAGGGTACAGGCAAGACAGGCTGCTAGTCCAGCACAAGGCAACACAGAGAAACACCCACCCTCACACCTAAGGGCAATTGCAGAGACCAGTTGAGTCATGTTTTTGGACTGTGGGAGGAGGCCGGAGTACCCAGAGCTAATGCATGTGGGGAGAGCATCCAAGCTCCATGCAGAAAAACCTCAGGCCCAGATCCAAACCTAGAATGTTCTTGCTGCACAGCAACAGTGCTACCAACTGCACCACCTGGCAACCCCTGAATCCAAACAACAATTACCAAATTTCTCATAAACAGGACATGACCACAAAAAAACTCACAAAAAAACTAATCTGTAGCTCACAGATTTTAGAATATTTTACATTAAGCATGTTCATCAGTTCTATATTCCATTGATAAAAGCTGAGCATTGCTTAATGCTTCAGAGCAACAGTCTGTGATACCTTATTTTCATACAGAATATTCATCTGTTGAAGAGCAATGCCTGCTACAAATTGAGTCATCACTGGTAGCTGTGTTGAGCATACTAATGTATGTTAAGCTTTTTTTGTACAAGCTGTGACCTTGAAGAAAAAAAAGGCTTAATTTGAGAAAATATCTATAAAGTGCCATGCAAAAGTATTTAGTAGTATACCCTTTGAAGTTTTTTACGTTTTGTCATGTTATAACTACATAACATGACATAACATAACATTGAAATCCATTGATTTAATTGAAATCAATGGATTTCATTGAAAATTTTTGTGATAGACCAACACAAAGTAGTGCATAACTGTTAAGTGCAAGAAACTGGATTGTGATAGATATACAGATATGAAAAGTGTGGAGAACATTTGTGCCAGGACCCTTGAGGGAGCAGTTCATAGAACCACTTTTAACCGCACTGTCTGAGAACGTCAGTTTTCAAGTCATGCCACAGAATCTCATTTGGACTTAGATCAAGACTTTAACAAGCCCATTTTTAACACATGACTGTGCTTTGATCTGAACTACCCCATTATATCTCCTGTTGTATGTTTAAGGTTGTTGCCCTGGTAGAAGGTGAACATTTAATCACATGGTTGCTGTGTCCCTTCTAAGCCTAATGGTAAACTTTAAATGGGGCTTCTTATGACTTTGTTCAGCCACTCTTAAGGTAATTAAGGCCAGTTTTGTGGAGTGCACTGCTAATAGCTGTCCTGCCAACAGATCTTCCCTTTCCTTGTTCTCTAATGATCTTAAGAGACCTTTGAGACCTTCAGCTGTATTGAAAGTGAGATTAAATTATACACAGGTGAACTTTATTAATAATCAGGTAACTTATAAAGCGAACTGGTTGCACTGGATTTGATTTAGAGGTATCAGAGTAAAAAAAGTGTAAAAAAAAGCACACCATACTTTTCTCAATTCTAGGGGTATAAATAGTTTTGAAAGGCACAGCAGTCATTTAAAAAATTTAGTGAGCACTGATTTATGTTTTTGGTCTTTAAGTCACCTTAGCTTTTTCCAACAGAAGACGACAAAACACGTAATGTGATGTGATAACCACAATAACATATTTTGTCAGATGTTATTGCACGTGCCAAGACATTTCCATTGGAAATTTGGCACTAAAATGTTCTTCTTTGATACATTAATCCATATCATTTCAGAGCATTTTCATATCTTCTGGTTTTTCAGTACTTTTACAGCAGTACCTGGTCATATGTTTTGTCTGTAGTTGGAAGTTGGAGTGGGTCGCATCCAAATGAACTTCATCCACCTGCTAAGCACTGAGGCTGAGCAGCACATCATAATTCACTGCCTCAACACCTCTGTGTGGGCCGAAGGACCCACCCAGCAACCTTCATCCAAGTCTGTAAGCTTCAAGGCCTGGTCCGGGGAGAAGATCCAGGCAGGAGACCTTCTAGAGCCTCTGATACCCAGGGACGATTGCTGGGTATGGTCCTTTTCATTAATATGCTATACACAGATTCCTGGTAACAATATGCTGACCTCCCTAACATTAAATATTAGTAATGAATCTCTTTTAGGTTGTAAATTTGGATGCTCATATGTCCACATTTTTGGATCTTTTAGCAGGTCACTGGCTGCACAGTCCAATACAGACTGATAATCTGATGAATGTTTTGTTCTGATGCTGTGCTATGACAACAACCATAACTAATTTGAAATATATGTTGATGTTTATGTGCATAAATAAGCCTAAGGCACTTACAAACCTTCCCCTGAGTCAGTTTTTCCCTTTTTGACCATATTACAGACTGTGATGACTATGGCTTTGGTTTTGGCCTATTAAGGTCAAGGATTTAGCTTTGAAGAATTTATAGACCAATTCTTATATATGACTCATTTTTGAAGACTTTTCCTGCACATAGTTGAAGCTAATTTGTTTCTGCTTTTGCCTTTCATCTTCACAGAAAACAAACCTTTTGGAAAGCTCCCTTCAGGGTTAAGATTTTCATTAATTCTTGTTTGCAGTATTGATGTCTAGACAGGAAAACAAGAGACTTTTGGCAAGTTTGCAGTGCAATCGCCTTTGTTTACAGGAGGTGATTCCTCTGGTGCAGAAGCTGGCAGTATAATTATTTTTTGCAATCAACCATAAAACACAAAGAAGGAAAAGATGGAAAGGGTCTGTTTGCTTGGCAGCTGCTGACAGTGCTTCAGTGTAGTTTTTTATTTTGTCTTTTGCATTTTTATGTGGACAGACTTTATGAGAAACAATCCTCTGTCAAGAGGATGTGTTTAAGAAAAAAGGGGAAAATTTGTGAAACAGTACTGTACTTTCTGTGGAAGTGGCTCAACTAAAAGTCACAAATTAAGCAATTCTTTGCCCATTTCAATATTAAAAAACAGACAATGTGAAAATGTTAGCTTTTAAATTGGAAATACATAAAAAGTTAAATTTTGTTACCAGGCTGTGCATGGATGAAATATAATGCAGCTTTTAAAGAGATGCTGGTTGACTATTTGAGATAGTTGAGCTGAGCCACAATTTTACGCTTTTATTAGAAATGCATAATCATGCTTTTTCTGGCTTATATTGATATAAAGTAACATGGTGCATCTTCTTTGTAGTTTTCATTTCAATAAAAAAAAATGAAGAAATAACAAGATTATCTACATTTTTTTTAATCAAACGTCTGCTCCCATCCCTTATCAGATTTTTTACTGAAATCAAAAAGGTGCATTAAAGTGGATACTTTTCTCCTGTTGGGTTTATATACCAAACTGGTGGAAGCTGTTTTGATGTATATAATGAAATGCTTATAATTAATAAGAGCCAGTCAGGTTAAAAGTTGATTTGTGCATCACTAATATTACATTTTATATATCTTGCAAATCTAAAATCCTTTTTTTCCTTTCCTGTAAACAAAATTGTGAGTTGCTAAAGTTAGAGCCAGGGTAGAGACATATCTTAATCAATAACAGGTCTCCACTGAGACAAAAATACACTCATTGTCCACTCTATTGAGTATCTTTCTGTAACTAAGTTGAATCCCCATTCTCCTTCACAACTACCTTAATTTTTCATGGCATAGATTCTGAGGTGTTGAAAGATTTAGGTACATATTCACTTGATGGCATCATGCACCTCCTGCAGATTTGTCAGCTACATGCAGCTCCATGATAGGAATCTCCTGTTTTACCACATTCCAAAAGTTATTTGTTGGATTGAGTTCTGGTGACTGTGGAGATATATGTTCTCTTTTTAAGACCTGTAGATTAGCAATTTCTGGAATACTCAGATCAGCCTTTCTGGCCCCAGCAACCATGCCATGTTCAAAGTCACTTAAATCTCCTTTCTTTCCCACTTTGAAGCTTGGTTTGAACTTAAAGAAGTTGTCTTTACCACATCTTGATGTTTAAATGAGGTAAATTACTGCCCTGTGATTAGTTGATTCCATATTTGTGTAAGGTAATTAAACAGGTACCTAATTAAGTCACCTATGAGAGTTTGTGCTCAATGGCCAAAACCACACTCAGTGTGCATGTTTATAAAGATGCACACAGCAGTCAAAAAACTCTAACCTTCAATGGGTAAATTCACAACTCTTCTGTGCATAAAGAAGCTACAGTTTGTCCTAAAAACGTCTTAGTCTACAGAACATCACTCCCAATACCTTTTGTTTTGGAGTGAGGAGAAATTGTGCTCAGTTCAAGTTCTCCAGAAATGCTTCGCCACTCCCTACTGTGCTCATTTGAACTTGTCTGTATACAGTGCATCTGGAAAGTACGCACAGCTTTTCCACATTTTGTTACAGCCTTATTCCAGATTGTATTAGAGTAATCTCTTTTTAATTTTTTTGATATTTCTTTTCAGTGTTTTGCAAATTTATTAAAAATAGAAAACCAAGAAAAAAATTACATTTACATACATTCACATACTTTCCTTAATACTTTGTTGATCCACCTTTGGCAGCAATTACAACCTCAAGTTTTTTTTTTACTATGATGCCATAAGCTTAGCTCACCTGTCTTTTGGCCCAATCTTCTTTGCAGTACTTCTCAAGCTCCATCAAGTTGGATGGGAGGCATCTCTGCACAGCCATTTTCAAATTTTTCCAGAAAGGCTGTGAATACTCACCTAAATGAAATTTCTTAGTTTCCTATTTTTAATAAATTTGCAAAATTCTCAAAAACTTTTCCTCATTGTCATAATAGGATATTTGTGTGATTAATTTAAGAGATTAATTTAATACAATTTGGAATAAGGCTATTACACAGAAAAATGTGGAAAGAAGTGAAGCAATGTAAATACTTTGTGGATGCATTGTTCAAAACTGGGGATTATTTCCTCTGGAAACTGTTTCCAGTGAGATCTGTTGGTTATCCAAAGTGACTGGTGATCTTTCAAAGAAAGGCAGGCTCTTTATAAAGAAAACGAAGGAATGAATTTAGATCTGCCCCACTTGTAATTTCTGGAATAGTTATCAGAAATCTACCTGCACATTCAATATTCCACTAGAAAAGGTAGAAGTGGATTTTTGCTATCATTTTGTCTTCTGTATCATAATATGTCTTTCAGATCAAAGATGGACGCTGGCATCAGACCCACTTCATATTCCAGAGCCAGGACCCAACTTTGCTTCCCATCGTAGATGTGCACAATTTACCAACCACAGAGCCCAGTGCACGATTTCACCTCGAGGTCGGACCTGTTTGCTTCTTGTAGGGCCGACTCAGAATACTTCACAAAGGAGCGGCTGCATCAAAGATTTGAAACAGAGGAAGAACATCAATGATTTTATACTTTCCAAAACAACAAACCTCTCCATTCTCCCTATGAAAAATGCTTGGACTGCAAAAAAAAAAAAAGAAAAAAAGAGAAAAAAAAAAAAGAAAACTAAAACAGCAGGGGCACTACAAAAAGACAGCTCATTGAAATTGCGGAGGTAAGACTTCAGGCCCTTATCAGGCAACTGAAAAGAAAGACTTGGTTGTGTGATACAGAGCAGGCTGCCTCCTTTGGAAAAATTAGATGAACATCTTAAACTTGTCATCTCTGAGACCTTGTTGTATATTTTTATTCATGGTCTTACAAACAGTTCTGCAAAAATCTGTACAGAAATATGGAAATTATTCATCTTGAAATTAAGTATTATTTATAGATGTAAATGTAGTCTATACTGTGTTTTGAAGTGCAATTGTTATAGTGTGCAGCATTTAGCGATATACATTCATATCACCCATTCAGGTATGCAGTGTTACTCCAGGTGTTTCTGTTTGAGCCTCAATTAACAGCTCGGTGATGAGTGTTTGTGCAGTTTTGTTCACAGTATTGTGTGGCACTTTTAGTGCAAACGTGGAGCAAAGATGTCAAAAATGCTACCTCGCTCTGCACCTCTCATCTCAAAGCAAGTTGAAGCCGTGACCTGATCTAATCGGGGACGACACAGAGGTGACACCTGGTGCTGCAGCAGTTGGCACTCTGGGGATAAATTCTTGTCAGTTCTCATCCAAGCTATCTCTGTGCTTTAAAAGGGAAGAATGTAAAAAATATATATATATACACACACAAACACGCATAATTTTTTGAAGTATCATCTTGACAGTTTAAAGATTTTTTTGTATGATTCTAACACTATAAGTTAAGTTTTTCTTGTCAACCTGTAAATTTATTATCTGCAACCATTTAGTATCAATAATTTCTATTTAAAACTTATTTAAATATTCATTAGCTCTCCACCTCAGAAGCAGGCACCAGCGCTTTAAGGGTTATTTAAGATACAACAAATATGATTGGTCTCACCAGTCTGTGAACTCAGAGGACTTCTAACATGATAGAATACAATGTAAATCTCACAGTGTTTGTTGTGCGAACAGTCGTTTTTTTTTTCATGCTGAATAAAGTTGTAACGACTCCACAGGTAATTCAGTTAAAGTGTGAAACTCTGTTTATAAGCAGCTTTCATATTTAAAACATGGCGTCTGGATTGATTTTGATTTCTCTTCAAAGACAGTAATGTTTAAGCCTTGCATTGCAAATATTTTTTCCTGAGTGAAGTCAGTTATTTATAAGAGCAGAGGAAGCATCATGCCTTGTCAGAACAGTTGCTGTAAAACAGAGTTTTACCAACATTTCAAAACACCCCCAAACTTATAACATTCACAGGTCAAACTGTCTTTATCATCTTTTATGTCTTAACATGTAGAAAAGTTTTCTTTTAAATGCTTCTTACATCTTGGTTTCCTCTGACCTTGTTTTTAAAAACCTGAACATATCCAAAGTTGTTTTCTCTTCCTGCAGTAAAAACCTTTACCCTGGATAAGTATTACTATCAGTGTGACCTGTTGGTGCTTACACATGCTGCATTCACTGATCTAAAAAAAAAAAAAAATCTGGTTTTGAAGTTGCTAATTAATTCACTGGTCAGGCTAAATAAAGCTGAAAATTACCTGAATCTGGACTGCAACCAATTTCTCTGCATCTCCTGACTAACAAACACCAATGTAATATCAGTCAATAACAGTGTTCTTCCTGAATTTGACCATTTTTCACCAAGTTATCGATAATCAACTCCAAAATTTCAATGCTATTTTTTAATAAACAAAAAACTTTTTTCTTCTTTTTTTTAAACTGCTGCTCATTTCACATTGTTTTCCCATTTTTCATTTTACAACAGAAACCAGCTTCTTGGCTGAATGAAAATAATTTTAAAGTGTAGCTACTGACTGCTCTTCATAGTATTAATTAAATATCCAAGCATACATGAAATTGTAAGCTTACATAGTGAATTTTTTTCTTGAAAAGATTTAAAAGAATAAATATGAGTATGTGATTTAGTATACCTATTTTTAATGAGCCAACTGCACAAAAACTGCAAACAAAAAAAAACAAAAAAAAAAAAAAAAAAAAAAAAAAAAAAATCACAAAATGCAGTCCTATTTCCATATTATCAGCTGTGCATATTGAATTTTCAATATGTTCAATAATTTCATTGAACTCTGATCCAGAACCGAACAGCATTCGGAAGATGTAGGCAGAGAAAAGGCTTTAGCCACTTAATCTCACAACCAGCTAAGCATGGTGGGTGGGATTAACTAACTCACTCACTCTTTGGTTACCTAGCAACATCCCCTTGAGTAACTTGTGCAGCAGCAGTTTATGGTTTCGCCATCGTGCCTAATAACTTTTTAAAAATAAACAACGGTGTGGATAAAACAGGAGAGGTCACGTCACCAGTTTTGCAGTGTTTCAGATATTTAAGACAAAAACTAATCAATAATTATTCATATTCTATGATATGAAACACTTGTATTGCGATACGTTTTTCTGCCATATGCCCAGCCCTATGCTATACCTATTACGTAATACCTGGCAAAACATTACAATCAACAATATTACATTTTGAACTTTATTACATTTTAGATGGCCAAAATTATTACATTATTTGCAGGCTCTACATTACTGTAAGATAATATAATATTGGTTGTTACATCTAGTTTTCCTTCCTGATGTCTGCTTGAGCCAGACTGTGATGAAGAAAACAAACCAAGAAAAAAAACCCACTGAGACACTTGGTTTTGAAATGCTTTTATTCTCAGGCTTTTGCATGTTAACATCTCTCATCTTGGGCACATGGCATGGCGACCCCCATCAATGGGTAAATTCACCCCAGTAATGAAGCTGGCAGCATCAGATGCCAGGAAGGCAATGCTGCGTGCCACTTCTTCCACCTCACCTGGCCGACCGAGGGCGTGGGTCTGTTTGCACTTTTCAAGAAACTGTGGATGAAAAGTCAACAAGGATGAGGTTTGCATGTATGAAGAGCGTAGGCTAGCTTCATAAGACAATGAACTCTAATTCAGACTAAGCACTGTAACAGTTAATAGATTTAATAAACAATAAACTGAAACAATAACAGACAATACAGCAAGTTATTTACTGAACTCCCAAGATTGTGATAATCAGAGTTTCACTGTACTACTGTTATGTAGCCAAAAGTAAAAATATGAGAAAATTCTATTTATTTGTGGAAGCCAAGACATCAGTATTGTTGCACGTATCTGTTGCACATATTTGGTGTGGAAAGCTTGAGATTGTACTTTTTTTTTTTATTTTAAACTTGTGTTTGACTATGGCAGAAAACAATTTATGACTGGCTTATTCTTTGCATACAGTGGTGCATATACTGTAACTGATACAGAGAAATGTACTGTACTAAATGTACCCTAATCTTAAATCACACAACAGACCAATTTCATTCATTGCTTTTCATATTCTTGTGGCTTTACCAGGTCAGGAAAAAGTGTGTTGCAGCTAATTACTGAATGTTTACACTGATTTTCTTTACTCAACAACACAGTATAATTAATCTTAATGATGCAGTCAAATCTACTCAGACTGCCACTTAAAATGTGTTTCAAAAAAGTCTATATGAGGTAAAAGAGACACAGCAAGGACATGAAAAGCTGGTGTAGGTTGAAAAGTTCCTCATATACAAAATGGGCTCTAATTTCTAGGATATAAAGACGAGCATGTGTTGTTTTATTACCTGAGGGTACTGGTTCTCATCCAGCCCAGCTCTTCTGTGGACATCTGTGATAATCACTCCAGGACTGAAGAAATAAAAGAAGGAACCCAAGAATTGAATAAAAATCTTATATTGCAAAAGAGACAATTGATTTCAGTGAAAGTAACAATTTACAAAAAAGAAATAGCATATGCTTCCAGTCACGTACCAGACAGAGTTTACTCTGACTTGCTTCGATGCCAGGTCTGCAGGTTAAAAAAAAAAACAAAAAACAAGTATTTGATGTTCAGTGCTCATTGTGAATATAATGCAGTGCTTTCCATTAAAAAAAAATGCACATCTTACCAAGAGCTATACAACGTGTAAACTGGTCAATGGCGGACTTGGACATGCAGTAGGCCAACACACCAGGGAACTGAAGAGACAAAATATCCAATTTCTGATATAGCTTTAAACAATACATATGATGCACATAGTTTATAGTGTTTCCATTAACAGTTTGTAACCAGATGTAGAACACCCAGTGATCTCCGTCCATTCACACTGGAAACATTGACAATAGAGCCTTCGGTCTTGCTCAGGTGGGGTACGCGGAGTTGAGTCAGGTGGTAGACAGATCTGGACAGGGAAACATAAAAGATATATTCCCTGAAAATCTGTTTAATAATCAAATGTAAAGTCACAATCATCTAAAAGTACATCTAAAATGACAGATTCCTTGGCAGCATAGGTATTATTATTGCTGAAGAGAAACTGATCCCACATCTGTGACTGGATTCAGCAGTGTGATAACAGCGATATCACACCTGCCTACAAACATTCACACGTTTACGTCGGGCGGATGTTTGCTGCTGCTAAGGTTTGATGTTTGTGTTGAATTAATGCAGTTTGGGAACCTGTGGGTAAAGGAAATGTTTTTTATTAAAACTGCAGTTTTCTTTCAATGTTCACCTTCATTTAACACACAAATTGAATTGATGTTCTGGAAAGTGGGATAAATGAGACAAGAACAAAAAAATACTAATAATAATAATAATAATAATAATATAGCACTTTTAAAAATGTGAATGTAACCCAAAGTGCCTAACACAACAAAATTAATATAGTCTTACTTTCAGTCAGAAACAAACTTATTGAATGAATAAAACTTTCTATTTCTTTAACTGTCTTGACAATACTTTTCTTCTATTGAAGTAACAATCTGTTAAAAGCAAAAATCTTTATAAGTGTACATTTGTTTAGCGGGGAAAGTAGAAATAGGTGTTTTAATGTAATGTCCTATTAGCAACAATAGCCATATTGTGCCAAAATAGACATGGGGGATTATGTAAAACAATAGCTTAAATTAAAATGCAACTAATCTTTGTTAAATAAATATGCAATAAAAAAAATGCCTTTCTTTATATGGTGGTACGTCATCAAAAACATTTTCAAGACAATGTTCACAATAAATTTGTTACATGATAGCAGTTCTTTACCTTTGAATAAATAAACACGTGTAAGAATGAAAAGGCTGCTTAGTGGTGGGGGAAAATTATTCTTTGAGATAACAGCTTTTTTTTTTTTTTTTTTTTTTTTTTTTTTTTTTTATAAAGTCACAGGTGCCGCAATTATCACTATCCTTTTAACAGCCTCTTAAAATAAATTTAAGTAAACTCTTTTTTAAAAATCATTTATACTTTAAATATGTTTCAGATGATCAGGATCTGGAAACGTTTAGTTAGTGATCCAAGATATAAAATTACATAGAGGCCAAACTTCTTAGCCTCTATCCATTAGGCTGTATGAGTGGTATCTTCATCTTATCACCATGCACAGCAAAGAAGATGTTAAGAGGTTAAAAAAAAAATCTCTAATTGTGACAGTGAACTGCAGGAAAGACAAGCATCTTGATGTCATCAAGTCTCCATAAAAACTGTCTTCATGCTAACTAGTTGTTTGGGAGCAGAGCAAGACAAGCCATTTTTAGTCCTACTTTCATAAACCTAAAAGTGTGAAATTCGCTCAAATCTTCTGGGATTTAGTTGAAACTGTTTACTTTGATCTGATGAGACTAAAATGAAAACTTATTGCTCAGTGAGAAATTCATCTTTTACTGCAATAAAAGATTAATTTCTTTTAGGCCCTTTTACACATCTTTATCAGGGGTGATAATAAGAGAAGAGGGTGGTGAATGTTTTATGGTATTGTTTAATAAATAAATGAACTGCTTTTCATCATATTTAAATGGTAAAACAAACTAATTCAGTGGTTCAATTATCTAAAAGGATAAAATTATATGTTTTAAAATTTCTGAAAGAAATTGGGAGACATTTAAGACTTTGTTTTATTATCTAAAGAGGCGGAAATTGCATTTCTTACATAACTTTTCAAAATACAACTTAAAGGATTATGATTCGGTTATACAAGACTCGGCACCCTTTGCACAGCTTCAGTATAAACATCTTTTTTCCTTGCAATCTGAAGCCATAGACACTGAGGAAAAATGAGACTTAGCCTATCAGGTTACATGCATAAACATAAAATGAAGACTCTTACTTAAAAAGACTCTAAAGGAAAAATCTGAATGTGACACTTTTGTACACCTCTTTATTTCTGGGCTTAGCAGCACTTTAGAAGCGAGAGGGGCTGTGGTCACATGGGAGAACCTTCAAACATTTTTGAGGGGAAGGGAGATCGGCTTTTTTTCCTTGCAGTTTTAAAACTGTCAAACATGTGATATAAAAATAACAAATGCCTAACTACAAATTTCCCCCTAGACTCATCATCTGACATATGAAGGAGAGCACAGGAAAGAAAAACAACTGATACCAATCTGAGATTATTCCTGAGAGTCGTTCTTTTAATAATCGAGAAGGCAATAAAAGTCTTCTGCCTGGAGCTGCAGCTGCAGAAGTAACAACTCAGGGAGAAAGTAATGAATTTTTATCACATGGAAAACAGAAACACAAGGTTATGATTAAAAAAGGGCTTTTTTTCTCCTAAATTACATTCATAATTCTTCAAATGATGTGAAACTTTCATTTTTTAATGACTGTAATCTATTAACACCTAATGGGATTTTTTTTAAACTGTACTCAACGGCTACACATAATAAAAAAACAGTACTAGGAGTTCATAATATAGGGATACAAACTTATTGTGATTCCATAATTCTTTTCAGGTGCATTAAAGTAAATGAAAATGATTAAAAACTTTTTTTTTTTCCCAGTAATTATTACAAAGACATTGTGCTTCCTTCTGCTGAAAAGCTTTCTTAAGATGCTGATTTCATTTTGATTATTTACTAGGGAATTGTTGCGCTTGGCTTGCCAGCAAACACATATGACCATAACCCAACAGAGATTATATAGAATGTTTTTCAATCAGAGGATGAAAGAAGCCACACCCAACAATGTAGACAAGCTGAAGGATGCTATTAAAGCAACCAGTGCTTCCTTAAAATCTCAGCATTACCAGAGGCTGACTGTCTTCCTGCCACGCTGCATCGATGCAGTAATTCATGCTAAAGGAACCGTGACCAAATACTGAGTAGCATAATTAATATTTGAAGTTTCTAATAAACTAAATAATAATCAACAAAAAAGCAGAACTAAATGCTTGAAATAAATTACTCTGGGTACAGACGTGTTTCTCTTCAGTTAAATTACTGAAATAAATTCACTTTTCAATGATATTTGAAATTACTGACCCGAACCTGTCTGTATTTTGCAGTTTTTAGATTTTAAATTTCACAATTCCAAATTTACTGAAACCTTAAAAAGTTTTAACAATCAGATATTAAAGATAAAGGGTATTACCATTCTGTGGAAGACTGGGAGAAATGCTTCAAGCTAACAGACAAGGCTGTAAATACATATTAAATGGCTGTGAGGCACCTAAGAAAGCTCACAGTGTAGTGAAAAGTGCTGCATGGCATAAAACAAAGTTTAAACTCTACCTTGAAACAAACAAAAATCCCTTAAATTATCAAAATAAATAAATGCAGCTACCTTGCAGGCAGCCTGAGGTCACATAAGATGGACCGAAGTGTTGAAGCATCCTTTGGCTGGACCAAATGAAATTACTTTTTTTTTTTTTTTTTTTTTTTTTTTTTTTAATTAAAATCAAATTGACTTTTAGGTGACCTAATCTCATGAGAAGAGTTCCTTTAGGAACAGCTAAATCAGAGTGCAAGTGAGCCTCGCAAGTGAGATACTAACCATTGAGTTACTAACTCAATCTGTGGTGACTGAAAAGACATAGATTAATGTAGAGCTTGTAACAAAGCATTTCTAGGTACTTTTCAAAAAGGTAGGCAACATATCCACTTGAAGATAATTTACAATACTATGTGTGCCACTGATTAGATGAAAACCCTCAAATAAACAGATTATTACAGCAACCGTTACCACGTTTTATACTTGCAGCATCCATACGGGGTTTTGTTGTATAGCTGGAACCGTTGACTTTCCAAATCACAATTTGAACTTTGAAATTCTTACCCATAGAAGTGGAGTGCACCAAAGGTACACTTGGTGATGAATTATTAGCTGAAATTTTCTTCAGTTCCAGAACCTTCCACATCCCAGACCAATGGACGAATAAGAGTAAAAATAATTTCAGATAAAGCGATGCTTTAGAGTAGAGTAGGTAGAGTAGTTACATTTGTGAAGAGGTGAATGTCAAGCAGCAGGGAAGCTCATGCCGAAGTTAACATCTTGGAAAGAAGTTCTTCATCAGCCAACTGTTAAATTAGGCAGTAGAACCATGTGGCATCTAAAATGGTGTGGGCCACATTAGCTTAATATCGCATGAGTGACCTATGTAGGCTATATATATATTTTTTTTTATCAACATTGAGGAATCCAGGAATCCTACCTGACGTTGACATTCATGGCCTTGTCATTCTGAGCCAAGTCTGAGGTCTGGAAGCTGCCCACTGCCAGGATTCCAGCGCTGTTAACCAGGACATCCAAAGCGGGCAATGGTTTGCTCCACAGTCTTCATCAGTCAGGTTTCCAGGAACAAGCTGAGGCTGCAGAAGAAAACTGACACTTTATTATCTTTGAAGAAGCTTTTAAAAATATCTCATTTTAAACTTGAAGTGAGATGTTTATTTTCAATTCAGCCCTAAAGCAGAAAAATGTGGTAACTGCAAACGAAATAAAGAGAGATCGTTTTAAAAAGTGTTCATTCATTTAAAAAAAAATAAATAAATAAAAATATCATACATTCTGATAAGCAATAGATAAATAATAATAAATGACGCCCTGGCCAATCTGCTAACAATGAGTAAATATTGGCCAACTCTCGGGGTAATAACTGCAAAATCTTTAAATACACTTTCGGATCCTTATACTTGAAAGCTCAGTGCAAATTTGAACAAAAATCTTATCACTACTCCTTAGGAAAAGTCTGTACCTCAGCAGCCCCACATTCAGTGCACTGTTTGACTACTTTTTTGAGGTTTTGCACGTCTCGGCCGTTCAGAGCCAGCAGAGCTCCGAGTTTAGCGAACAAGACGCTCGTACCTGCCCCAATCCCCGAGCTGGCTCCCGTTATCAGGGCCACCTTCCCCCTCAGGGATGACCCCTCCAAAAAAAAACAACACAAGCATTGGAACTGAAACTATCAGATGACTCTGTACCCAAAGGTAAACAAACATGCAGAAATACTATTTTCATTTTAGCTGTGTTTAACGCTTAGAAAAACACAAATTAAACATCTATAAGTATGCGAACTCACTTTAATCGCGTCCCCTGAAGCCATTTTTGTACGCTTCGCTTGTTTCTAATCCAAGACTAGCACGGTCCGTCCACCACTGATGACGTAATATGACGAACCAGCATCAGATTTGTAGTTTATAAAGGAAACCACTGCTACAGGTGCCTCCTAAAAATTTACAAATCAATTCAAAAAGTAAAACTTTTTTCGAATAGAGTTATTACACACAGTGATATAATTTGACAGTATATCTTTGTTCATTTTGATGACTATGGCGCAGCAGAGATGTCATTTGAACCCCTAAGATTCAAGAATGGTTCAAATTGGGCCCAAATTAGGGTAAATATTTCACTGAATTTCTTAAAACGGAAAATGTTGGTCCAACGCAAAGTATTAACCCTTTGCTTTTATTTTGACATGAATATGTGGCGTAAATAGGGCCTCATGTCAAAAGGTTTGTACACCTCTGGTTTACATCTAACAAAACCCTCAATCCCTCTATGAGAACAAGGAAAAGAAAAAAAGCTTTTGGTAGCACTATAATGCAACATATACTTTCCTGGAGAGTACCTTGTACTTTGATCCCAACAAAATCAATAAGTGTTTATATCAATGCTAGTATCTGTACAACTTTACAGTTGCACCGTTTTTTTTTTTTTTTTTTTTTTATTGTAACGACTTGTAAATAGTTTGTATTTTAATGCTCAAAGAGACATGCACATCTTGTATATTTTTAACTAAGCTACTCAGTTCTACACTCCTCTGGACTGGAGTATTTTTATTTAATAAGTATGCAGTATTTATGTTGAAATTTTGCCCTTACTGTACAGTATTTTTATTCTTTATTTTGTTTTTATAGATATATTTTATATCTTTCTGTGTCTGTTTGCTGTTATTGCCTATCACTGTCACTTAGCTGCTGTTGCACAGAAATTTACCCACTGTGGGACAATAAAGGATATTTCTATTCTATTCTATATCTTTGTGTGAGTATGTTTGTTGTTATTGCCTGTCACTGTCACTTTGCTGCTGTTGCACAGAAATTTCCCCAATGTAGGACAATAAAGGATAGTTCTATTCTATTCTACTTTGAGGGATTTATTATTGGAATTAGAGTACCCTTTAAGTCCAACAATTCCAGCAAACATGCATGAAAGAATCAAAGCAACACTAGCTATGTTTCTGATGAAGAAGTAACATTATAAGATATAAAGCTCAAAAAAGTGGATTTTACATAATACCCCCCTTTAAATAACAAAGTGGATTTAGTTTGTTTTTCAACTTATAACTTTTCAGCAGTGGTCTTGACCAACAGAATGTAACATCAGGCTGATTGAGTCCACGCCACGCTGCACCGATGCATTAATGGAAAGAGGAGAGCCCCGACCGAGCACTGAGAGTGTACAGAGGACAGCACATATTTTTCAGTAGGTCAACATTTCTGAATTAAAAACCTTAAGTTTTTTCTGTAATATGGAATATTCATTTTACAGACAGAACAGAAATAAGTGCATGAAATATATCTAATGAATCAATAAGAGTTTGACTTTTTGAGCTGAATTACAGAAATAGATCAACTTTTCAATGATATTGAGTTGCACCTGTAACTCTGCCCACATCCCAGACTCAAACTCTTTAGCAAGTTTTCTTAACAGTATAATATAAAACTAGACAACACACAAATATACCGAAAATGTTATTTTGTACAAAATACTGGCAATTTTTTATTAATAGGCTTAATACGACCAAAAGCATGGAAATGAAGCAGTAGCAGTGGTTGACGATGCCTCCAGGTTAGTCTTGATTATGAACCATTTTAGAGAAACAGGTAAGAAAAGACAAACTCTTTTATGAAAGTTTTCGCGACATCAATTTGGGATTCAGGCATGGAGCTAAAAAAAGTGGCTAAAGAACAAGCTGTGGTGATTTTTTTTCATGAAGTTGTTGAATATTTTTCAACCACACAGATGTTGAGATAGCCAAAAAAAAAGTTCAACTCTGTATTTCCTCATTAAAAAAAAAACAACAAAAAACTACTAAGAACTTTGGAACTTCATAGTAAGTTCTTCCCCTGTGTAATTAGGTGTTTTTGCTGCAGTTACTTATCTCCCCATGACAACAAATCCATTTTAACTTTGGCAAGGCACTGTATCTTCTGCCTCATTGAAGCAACAAAAAAAGAAAAAAGAAAAAAAGGTCTGAATATCTGTGATGAAAGTTGTCTATCCAGCAAATGGGTTAGCATGAATGGTCACGTCCTTTATCCGGGTCTCAGTGAGCGGACGGAATGTCTTCTCATTCACTGGCAGCTTCTCCAGCTCGTCCAGCGTTTCTAGACCATCAATAATCCTACATGTCAACAGGAGAGAGGAAACAAAGACAAAAGAAGATTTACTCCGGAAGAGATATTAAAAGTGGTTTCTTTGTTTTTGGATTATAATAAATCAATGGGTAATCTCAGAATCATTACAGCTGTTTACTGTATAAGTTTCATACTTTCCAAACACAGTGTACTTCATGTCCAGATGAGGTTGTTTGGCATACGTGAAGAAAAACTGGGAACCATTTGTGTTGGGGCCATTATTTGCCATCGACACCACTCCTCTGACATTGTGCTAAAAACAAAGAGAAATTAAGTAATCCTGCTGAACTCTATTGCTGAAAACATACATTACTTATGTTTAAGCTGGTCTCAACCAACACTTTACTGACCTTTAAGTGCTCACTGAACTCATCTTCAAATTTACGACCCCATATACTCGTTCCTCCTTTACCTGTACCTGCATGATTTAAAAAAAAAAAAAAAAAAAAAAAAAAAAAAAAAAATCAATTCATCAATCAAGAAATCAAATCAAGAGATAATAAGAATGTTGGGGAATGTGTGTGTGTGATAAACTCCATACCTGTCGGGTCTCCAGTTTGAACCATAAAGCCTTTTATATTTCGATGAAAGGTGCAGCCACTGTAGAACCCGCTTGCACACAAAGCCAAGAAGTTCTGTAAGGTAAATAAAATCTCAGTAATTTTAGTATGATATCAAGCTTACTGTGACAGAGTATTCTGCTGCCTTTTCTGCACTAATTGTCATGTTTGTGATCATAAAACTGGCTGCACTGTCTCTTCAATTACAACTTTCCTTGCCTTGTTGCCATAAGAGGTTGCAAACATGCATATGTGGACAGAATTCTACAAATCCGTACACAAAAGTATGGATTTGTAGAAAGACTTGCAATAAATTTCTCCTTTATTCTAGAACAATCTCACACTTAAAGACAAAGTCTAAAAGCGATATTGCTATATTTAACATGTTTCATGTTGAACTGTATGGCAAATAAACATAAATAAACAAACACATAAACATAAAAAGAATATCCTCCCTTCAATTTGAGTACATTTATTTAATAAAGCAAAACTCTGTCAACTGCAAAACAGCCTTTGCAATCATCATAAGTTAAAAACTAAAATACTGATGGATGAAATGCTGTTGTGGCAAATCAAAGCTAAAGCATAATATTAAAATCTTAAAGTAAAATCGGCTGCGTTTTAAAATTATTATTTAACTTTTGTTGTTTAATAAAAAAAGTAAGTAGTAAGTTTTTCCATTCTCAATTTTTTTCACCAAAGCTCAAAAAGGACAAAACATTTTTGACAAGAGTTTGTACTTTAAAAGTGCGTAGAAATCCTGCAAGAATTTTACCCTAGTAAAAACTGAGTTCACAACAAAAATATATATATATATATTTTCAGTGTGAAATTATGCTCCTGCAATAAAATCTGAAATGAGTTTAAGACGTTTTACAAATCTTTAGTTGGTAATTAAACTGTCTGGTTCTGTACCTAATGGCATACAACAAAGGATCTCAGAGCTCAATGTTGTTACATTCCAACATTTATTGTCGTAGCACGTTTCAATTTTCAACAAATGTTAATGAGGTTATGATGAGCTTAAAATAAACTTTAAAACTCACCTCACACGATTTAGGAGCGCGCTCACAGAACAACTCGATCTTAATGTCTCCCAGATCTGTGTGGAGGGTAACTGCCTAAAACATGAAAACGAAAACAAACAAAATGTTACAGAACAACCGAATCATTGAGGCTCACTGCTCGCTTTTTAGCTCAGTCAAAAAGCGCATTTACACCCACAGTGTTGATAGTCATTAAGTCAATAGTATCTGTAAAATACAGCGTCCGTTAATAGGATAGGAAAAATGGTAAATTATTTGAAATGCAGCTCAAACTTAAAAAAAAAAAAAAAAAAATGATACAAAGAAATTACCATTTCAAATGCTGCGTCTGCGATGTTGTGCACACAACAACCCATCCGGCTGGAAGAGAGTACTCCGATCAATGGTTCCGCTAAGAATCACTGCGCGTTGGTTTTCAGGGCAATCTTGTCCTGTGTAAATGTACCCGTTTACAGCTAACTCGAAACATTTTTTGTCGGATTAATTTGTTAGTTAAAGAAAACCTAAACTTTCATAGTGGTGTGTGGAAATTACCAGTGCTGTGATTTACACACAGATATCTTGCTGTCCCAAATAAATCTTGAAAAGCTCATCCATGCGTTAATCTTATCAAATTGATTTACTGCAGCAGTGGTCTGCTTAAAAAGTAAATCAGACAGCTGCAGCTGATGCAGAACGCTGTTACTCGCGTTCTTACGAACGTTAAGAAAATAGAGCACATCACCCTAGTAAGTCCTTCCACTGGTTTTCTGTTGCTCAGAAAATAATACTTTTGTTAGTTCATAAATCATCGAATGGCTCAGCACCAAAATACATTAAAGATTTGCTGTTGTATCCCCCTTCTAGATCAATCAGTTCTTCTGGTTCAAGTTTACTCTGCATTACCAGAGTCAGAACCAAACATGGAGAAGAAAATTCAGTTTTTATGCTCCTCTAATTTGGAACTTCCAGAAAACTACAAAACTGCTGAAACACTGAGTTCCTTTAAAACAAGGCTAAAAAACCCATTTGTTTAGAGTTGCCTTTGATTAATATTAATCAAAGTCTGGATTGCAACTTTCCATGACTTCTCTTTATTTTGTTACTGCAACATGTTTTTTTTTATTACTGTGTTGTGTTTTTATCACGTGAAGCACTTTGAATTGCTTTGCTGAAAAGTGCTACACAAATAAAAGGGACTAGACTAAATAAATCCTCGTAGATTATATTCCATGTATAAAGTATATTAATTTGGATTGTCCAGACTAATTCTATAGTAGAATACAGAAACTCTAGCCTCATTAACATAAATGTCTCAAATGGACAAATGAGAGCTCAAATCCTGTGAAATATTTTAATCTTTATGCCAAAATGGGGCAAATAATCTATAGCAGCCTTCACATTGACAACTTTAGTAAAGTTGTGTAAAAAGTCTTAAAATAATATTTTTCAGTTTTGATTTATCTTTTATTGCAGGAGTAAAATTTCACTGAAAATTTGTGAAAAATCCCAACTTCAGTACATTTAATCAGAAACAAACACACAAACAAAGCATCCATGGTAATGAAAAATGTTTTGGACTGTTTTGTTTTTAAACAAAAATGACCATAAAAACTGAACTACTTTATTCAATTATACTTTACTTTTTAGGTTGGGTGGTGTATGTGAGAACCTAATTAGAAAACAAGAACTTTCTGTTTCCATAAGGTATACACGCAATGTGACACAGAGGCTAATTTTTCTTTGCCACTCTTCAAAATAGGAAAGACAAGAGACCATGTCACTCAAGTAAGGCAGATGATTATGCAACTTTAATAAATGCCTCATGTATTTTGTTATTTTTATACATCTTTAAGTGGTATATACAATAATGAAGGGCAATATGTGTCAGAAACAGACATTTTTTCAACTTAGTTTATTTTGTTGTTCTGGGTGGAGGACAAGAAAACAAGAAGCAGGCTTAAACGAAACAGCAAAACACTATAGCATGAATATTGATAGTGCTGCAAAAAATACTTAGGATTCCTTTTTTTTTCTTCATCTTTTAGAAACAAAAAGTCACTTAACAAAACTGAATGAGCATATCTTATTGTAAAGAGAAACACTGATGATGATTTTGTACCCAAATAAGATTTATCAAAAAAAAAAAAAAAAAAAAAAAAAAAAAAAAAAAAAAAAAAAAAAACATCATGGAGAAAGTCCTATCATTCAAACACAGACTTGTCCTTCGTAACACATTTATAAAGCAGCTCAGTTAATACATGATCAATGGTAAAAATTGAGTTAATTATTAAGCCAAGTGTTTTATTTTTAAAAAACACATCTTTAATTAAAAAAAAATAAAAACGGCACATAAAATGTTCATAGCAGTTCAGATCTAAACAAAAATCAAAAATCACTTGTATTACAAACAAAAACCACAATATGCAACCAACAGGAAAAAAATTAGCTGGATTCCTGAGAAACTATTTCAATACTTGTCAGAACAGAATCAAGAAAAGCTATAGACCTTAAATTAAAAAAAGAAAATGAGACAAACATGGTTTATATACAGATATTGATCTGAGCAAACTATGGGAAAATGTTTACTCACTACAACTTCACTTTTTTACTTTAGACTTGGTTAAAAATTGATTGTCTTAGTAAGAGGACCATGTCCAACAGGTTTTGTGTGACATTAAAGAGTTTTGATTTTCTTTTAAAAAACATCGGTTTTAAAAGGTTATCAGTTTTAATTTATACTTTGTTTTCATGCTATGCAATCATACAGGTGCGACAGAAAAAACACACACACAATACATCTAATATACTTTAGCTTTGTGCCATTATTGCATTTGCGAAATGTAACATTGTGGGAAAAGGTGCTAGAGTGCAAATGCATTCTCCAGAAAAAAATAACTTTCAATGACCTACTTCATATACAGTTCTTTTAATCTCTGTAGTGAAAACAACAACAACAGTGGATCAAAAAGGATGCCGATGCACGAGAAACTGTAAAACCCACATTTAGCTTAAATGAAGGCAATATTGCACAATTTATCATAACTACACATGCTACTGAATTAGATGCACATAGCTTAAAGCATTTCCTATACTTTTCAGTCGAGTTATAATCGTGTGGACTGCTACTTTGGGTGTTTTTTCACACATTTCTCTTTCACAAAAATAGCACGTTCTTCAGGGAAGAAAAATAGTCTTCCCTGAACATCACATCATGAAATCCAAAATAACAACAAAGATTTTAGTGTTTTTGAGTCCTTTTAATGAGACGCCATTGAATATAAAAAGTGACTGCAGGTTTCCTAGACTGTGCAGCAGTGTTGCCCCTTGAGCATCTGTTGCTGCACATCGCTAGTCAGCTGGCTGAAACACGGCTCCAACATCTTTTTCATGCTTGCAGAAAAAAAACAAAAAAACAAAACACACTATTTGACTGCTTTCAAATATTAATAATGACGAAAAACACAAGAGTCAAGGTCAACATTTGGGGACTAAAGAAGAGCCACCCATCACTGTTACTAAGGTAACCCTTTCAAAACTACAGGAGGCAAGACTCAAAATAGCTGGAAAGTAGTTTTAAATAAAAGCAATCATATTGTGTATTTTTTCTTGAAATGTTTATGTTAATACCATGATAATATGAAACCATAGCATTTTACTCAGGATTATACCATGAATACATCATACTGCCTCATGCCTACTATAGACATTTAAATACTGTATAACACCAAACAACACAACAAAGTCAAATGCTAATTGTTAAGACAGCTAATCTTATGAACCATCTTTTCATAAATTAGTTTGGAACAATTTTTTTCTCCGCCTCTTTTCATTAATAAAATGTTTTTTTTTTTTTTTGTTTTTTTTGTTTGTTTTTTTTTTAGAAAATGTAATCTGACTTAATTTAACACAATTTAAAATCCTGAGAAATTTGCATGGCCAAAAAAGTAAAAATCATCCAATTAACTGACTTTAGTGAATCAAATGATGACATCATCTATTCAAATATGTCATTTAAAAAACAGTAGTTTTACTAAATCTGCATTATGCATTTGCATATTGCAGTTTATCAGCATTAACCAAGCGACAAACATAATATAACGCTACAAAAGATATTAAGCTAATATCAGGAACTTTAAACAGATTTAACTGACATATGTTTTGTATTGACACAACTCAGTTTTACAAGCAGATCAATAGTATCTTGCCTTTTCGTTTCCTTAAAATAAATCAAACAACTCTGTGATCTTATAAACGTTTTAAAAATCTTTTTCGATAAATTAGGGTTCCGCAGTTAGTTTATAGGACATCTTACTTGCAGTAGATAACGTTCTGAATGACCAGAATTTAAATGTAAAAGTTTGGACTGTACAATGAAGCTAAAGGCAAGTCAAAGGAAGTCAAATGTCAAAGCCTATTTCTGTCATCTTAGAAATCCAACATTAATAATTAATAGTAATTTATACAAACTCCATTTTACAAATGAAACTGTGTCACCTTTGCATTAAAATACTATTTAAATAGAAGACTTGACTCATGCAACTTTCCACATTTTGCAAAATGGAATATTTTAAGCACAACTGAAGTGTTATTATCAATTAGATTATATGGTAAAATAAATTATATACATTAGACTGAACACTATTCTCTTGACTTTTACAACACCAAGCTTTTACTTTACTTTAGACAGTTACACTGAATGGTTCTGATAACCATGTCTTAGTGTGCAATATGTTTTACAAACAATGCAACTGGCAACAGGCTAAGAGAAAACCTGGCCAGTAACCATGGCTTTTTATGTAAAGGAAGTCTTTCACAAAAGTGACAACAAGCAAAGGTTTATAAAATGTCATTTATAGACTGCTAAAAGAGATTAAAATGTTTTCTTGGCCCAGCCCTGATGGATGTTAGCTTGATTGTAAATTAAAAAAAAATACTATATAAATTCAGTTAAGTTATATCGACCACTCAAAGTACTTGTGGTTAAGTGCTTTGACCGTTGGCACATTGAAGTGGCAGAAAGAAGCTGAAATCAAACCCACAACTTTCAGATTTTAAGAGGACTACTGTTCCAACTGCAGAAAAGGTCATCCCAATTGAACAATCCAAACTTCTTCTCTAAAACGTCATCATTCAATGTTATCTACAACAAGTAAGATGCTAAATGCATTCATTATCTCCACTAAACCCAACTTCAAAACATAAGTCATATTTGCAAATCCTATGATTCAGATGCCACTCATCTTGTTCAAAATATACTTGTTTTTAAAATAACTTTTTTTTCCTATTCTTTGCAAATGATTACTCAAGTTTAAAATACAAACATAGCACAGTATATGAACACAATTTGATCAGCTCCAACAAAAAAAACCCATAACAAGCCCTGAGTGTTTGTTATACTTCTAGAAACATTTCCTACTATTCCTACTAATGGCCCATTAGGTAGCATTTAGAGGAGAATTTTCTCCTTAAATTTCCTTAAGCTCAAGGATGAGATCACATCTAGCTTCAAAATGAGTTCCATCTTCTTTTCCAACCTCAATCTAAGTCTGATCTCACACAGTAATTTTGCAGCAATGCCAACAAAATCTATGTAAAGACAACTCATATCTCTACAGCACGGACTATCAGTTACCTCTAATGTGTTCTTTCATGTCTTATTTTCAAGATTTCACCAATCAACCCAGCACAGCTGAAGGTATCTGAGAACCATGGTCCACAATGCAGAGCAGAAACACTCTGATCAATGTTGTAATTAGTTTCACATTAGTGCTGTTCAACAGAATTTCTGCTATGCCTTATAGAAAAGTGATTACTTTATAAGGTTGGCAATTTAACTTTGGTTATTCATATAAACCCCCAAGAGTAAACATGGTATTTCAAAGCAGTATAAATAGGGGACTATTTTGGAATGAAGAGTAGTCCACATATGTTCAGTTGGCCAGTAGTTTTTACATTTTTTCTTCTAAACCATTAATACCACAAAATGATATTGTAAACAAAAGATCCCGATCATAATGGCACTGGCCTCGGAAGTTTTACAAAAGAGAAATAAAAAACAAGCAGCAGATGCCAGTGTCAGCATTTGTTCTGCTAAACTGGCACTGGCATTAATATCTAACTTTACTGGCAGTACACAGAAGCAGGAGCACATCCTGTTTCTTTGTGCCTCAGAAACACCATGGGCTTTCATTCTGTGTCCAGACCAAAGCGTATGGCATCGTTTGGTTTCCCCACAAACGAGTTCATGCTTGTTCTTTGTCAGCTTTCCACAATTGTTCCTTAGCCTCGGTGGGCAGGGTGTTGAAGAGGTCCTCTTCTACCACAAGACCACTTCTCTTCAGCTGCCTGCATTCTCCTAGCTCCACGGGCAAACACTCCAAACGGTTTCCTCTAAGCTCTAGCTGAGTCAGTGCTGTCAGCTCTCCGAAACGTGATGGCAGGGACTGGAGGCAGTTGTTCCCCAGGTTCAAGGTGCGAAGCTTTTTGCACTGGAACAGCTCATTTGGCAGTGTCTCGATCTTTATTTTACACAGTGTCAAGAGTTGTATTGGGGACAAAATAGAACAGAAAATCATTAAATGAAGGCACTATAGCTTAACATATGTAATGAACAATATAAAATACAACACCTTGTAAAAGTGTTAGCACTCCTTGAACTTCTCCACATTCTGTCACATTCCAAACATAAACCTAAATGTATTTTACTAGGATCTTATCTAATAAACCAACATAAAGTTGTGCATAGCTGAAGTGGAAGGAAAAGGTTTTGATAAAATTTACAAATAAAATATCTGTAAATAAATAAAAATCTGAAACGTGTGGCATGCATAAGAATTTATTCCCCTCTGAGTAAACACTATGAAAAATCTACTTTCAATACTATTATAACTGCATGTTTTTCAGTGGATGTCCCTACGAGTATTGCACATCTAGAGCTAAACATTTTTGCTCCTTCTTCTTGGCTTAAGCTCCATCAGACTGGATGAAGAGAGTCTGTTCACATTGTTAGAACTGTTGACCTTGGTATTTTGCTGGAGAGACTTGAGAACGGAGTTAGACTTTCTGGCACAATACTGGTTCAAGTTTTACTTAAAGGACAGGGACTTATTTGTGTCACTCGGTAACTTTTCATCAGAGTTGACAAAAATCACATGTGGGGTACCCCAGGATCCATCTTGGGGCCCCTCCTATTTAATATCTACATGATCCCACTTGAGTTACCATAAATATGCAGATGATGCACAGCTCTACATCACACCAGAAAAGCCAAGGCAGTCACCAGGTGACTATGAGCCCATTCAAGTGCTGAGTAGATGCATAAAACAAATCAATACATGGATGTGGTATAACTTTTTTATCAGCTGAATAAAAACAAAACTAAAGGAGTTATTTCTGGATCGAAGATGGAGTGATTAAGAGCCACAGTTTCAGTTATTACAGCCAGATACTTCTGATCAGGCCCGAAATCTGGGTGTAGTGAGGGACTCAGACTTGAACCTTTAGAGACACATAAAGGCAACTATAAAGTTGGTCTTCTATCACAAAGTCAATTTCCATGGTTAAAGGACTAACAAGATCTTGAAAAACTTATTGATTAGTTTATCTTTAGTCGAATTGATTACTGCAACAGATTTGTCTAAAAAGTCAATCAGACAGCGGCAGCTGATCCAGAACAATGCTGCTCACATCCTCACCTGAGGTAAGAAAATAAAACACATCACCTCAGATCTAAAGTCCTTACACTGGCTCCTTGGAGCGCAGAGAATAGATTTTAAAATACTTTTGTTAGTTTATAAATCGCTGAATGGATTAGCATCAAAATACATTAAAGATCTGTTGTATCGGCCTTTCAGACCACTCTGGTCTGTTGGTTCAAGTCTACTTTGAATCCTCAGAATTGGAACCACATATGGAGAAGCAGCATTCAGTTTTGATGCACCTCCAATCTGGAACAAACTTTGAGTAAACTGCAAAAATGCTGAGTTCCTTTAAATCAAGGCTAAAAACCCATTAGAGTTACCTCCAATAATTATTAACTGGAACACCATTAATTTTACTGTATTCCAACTTTTCATTACTTTCCACTGCAGTGTAATGTTTGCTTGCTGTTTTATGTCTTCATCATGTAAAGCACTTTGAACTGTCTTCTTACTGAAATGTGCTAAATAAACTTGCCCTCCCTTAACATAAATTTATCTTGATGATTTGTTAGTTTTACTACTGATTCTGCGTTGCATTTAGGTCTGGACCACTGAAGCACATAGATATGCTGTGATCTAAACCACTGAATTTCAGCACTGAGTGTGTGTTTAGGATTGTTATCCTGCTAGAAGGTAAACCTCTGCCCTGGTTTCAAGTTTAACAGGTTTTCTTCCAGGATTGTCCTGTTTTTAACTCCATAGATCTTCCTATCAACTGTTACCAGTTCTGCTCTTACGAAAGACAAGACTCTCCACAGCATGATAGTGTCACCAGTATGCATTACAGTAAGGAAAGTGTGTTCAGGATGATGTTCATTGTTAGTTTTCCGGTACACAAGGCATTTTACGCATAGGCCGAAAATTTTGATTTTTGATCCATTTAACCAGAGCATCCTATTCCACATGTTTGCTTCATCCCCTACATGGCTTGTGGTAAACTGCAACAGCAGTTTTAGCTTTTTCTCAAAAATAGTTTCCTTCTTTTGACTCTTCCACAAAGGCCAGTTTTGCAGGCTGTGAATCTGTGTAGCTCCTACAGAATTACCATGGGCCTAATGGCTGCTTGTTGATTACTGCTTTTCTTGTTCAGCTTGTCAGTTTAGATGGACGGCCTTGTCTTGGTAGCTTTATGATTGGACCATACTCCCTCCCATTTTCAAATGATTGACTGGACAGAGCTCTGGGACAGGTTCAACCCCTGGGATATTGTTTTATAACCTAACCCTAAACCTACTTTACACTTTTCCATACTTCATTTCTCACCTGTCTTGATGTGTTCCTTTTTTCTTTATTATGCTGCATGTTCAGTAATGTTCTTTGAACTGATCTCTAAGGTCTTCACAGAACAGCTGTATTTATACTCAGATGGATTTTATTCATAACACAGGTCATTTCTGAAGAAAATTGGTTGCACAGGAGTCCCAGACTAAAATGGATTGCATACATCTTCACACAACCGTTTTCAGATTGTGTTTTATAAAAAGCCTTTCCTTTCACTTCATACCTATGTTTGTTAGTCTATCACATAAAATCCCAAATCAAATAAATTTGTGATCATGTGACAAAATGTGGAATAGTTTAGGTAGTGTGTATATTTTACAAAGCAGTGGGAACAAAGAAAATGCTTTTCAACTACTCACCCTGTTGGCTGTCACTGCCATGTACTGTAGATTCTGAAGGTAACCAATGTCTGTTGGTATATATGTCAAGTTGTTGTGGCTCAAGTCCAAGACTCGTAGCTTCCGGCAATAAAACAGCTGGCTGGGAATCTTCTCAATCTTGTTTCTGTTTAGATGCAGCTTCTCCAGGTTGGTCAGAGTGCCGATCTGTATAGGAATGTAGGCAATCTGGTTGTACCAGAGCTTTAAGCACACCAACCGATGAAGGTGCTGGAAGCTGATGATCTCCTCAATGGTCTTTAGGTTGTTGTCCTTCAGATCAATTTCCTGCAGGTTGTGCAAACTGAAGATCGAGTGTGGTATGCGCTCCAGGTCACAGCGAATGAGCTCTAGCTCTGTGAGGTTCACCATCTTCTTCAGGCTGTTCAGCACCATCAGCTTGGTGCCTTCGTTATTGATAGAGAGCTTCTGGAGGTGCAAACCCACATCGGTCACAACTTGAGGTAGCTTGGTGAGATTGCTCTTCAGACGGAGAACTTTGAGCCTCTTAAGCTCGCGGAGCCCATCAATGACAATGTAACGGTTGTTCTCAGCACTCAGATTCCCTGTGAGATGAAGCTCACTCAGGTTCTTTAAACTGTAAATCCATAAAGGAATTTCTTTAATGTCAGTGAACTTTATGTGCAGAGACTTGAGGTTCTCTCGAAGAAAAGCCAAGGCAGGAGCTTCAATTTTGGCTGGAGTGTGATAGAGCCACATCTCTCGAAGGTTGACCAGCTGGGCAATGATTGGTGGGATGGTAACATCTGGGATAAGCTCCAGTTTGAGAACTTCAAGCTCCATCAAATCAAACACTGTATCTGGAATGCCACTCAGCATGAAAAGGTGCAACTCCAACTTCTCCTGAGAGTTCTTGGTTATCCTCTGCCTGAGCTTGTCAAGCGTCCACTCATTGTTGAGGTTGAGCTGCCGCAGCTTATTTTCACTAACTTCTGAGAGGAACACAGCAAAGCGTTTGGAATACAGAGGATCATACTGGTCTATCATGTGCAACATAAATGCAAAGTCATTCTTCACGTCGGGTATATCGCTGTAACTGCTCTCTTCCCTGATAGATTCAAAGGAGTACTTCTTCAGAGAGCGCCGCAGCATCCAGCAGAGTGTGTACATGCAGATCAGACCATATACCACCACTAAGCAAATGTAGAAACATGCCAAGATTTTAAAAAGTGTAGCCAGTGGATGAGCACAGTGGTACACTTTGTAACCAGTCAGGTTTTCTATATTCACAGAACAGTCCACACTAAATTTAATGTCATGCACATAATACCCTGTGTAGCAGATTATTAAAATAAATTTGATTACTTTAATGATAGTCTGACGGATGTACAATCTGTATACGATGTCTCCTTCTTCCACATGGATACGAAACTTCTTTACTTTTTCAAACAGGGCTTTTGCCTGTTCACCTTCTTTCTTGTCCAAAACCCCCGTTTCAGTTCTATCGACGATGCCTTGCTCAAATCGCGTCTTTGTTCTCTGAATCATTGGAACACTTGCTTCAACATCTACACTTATCACAGACTCCTTGTGGTCAAATGATCCATTCATCTTCATTGGTTTGGGATCACTTTCTTCGACCACTGTCTCCGACAATGCCCTGGTTGTCCATGGAGAATCAAAGCATTTAAGCAAGATGGATACAAAGTGCTCTAGTTTGGAGCTAGTCCGAGGAAATTTAAACCAAAAATTGCTGCAGGCTAGAAAAATAAGGGTGTGGAGTAATACCAAATAGGGGAAGTACTTAGCGAACCAGTGCAACCTATTTTCATAGCACACTGCATCAACATAATTGTACTGATGGCGGTCCAGATCATACTGGATCCCTTTTGGCTCCAATAGCAAGGATGTGGACAGGGTGGAGCTGAAGTTCCTCTTACAGGTTTCATTGACGATCCATTTGCAGGGAAGGCAGATCATCTTGTCCTGAGTGATCTGAAGTGTGCCGCCAAACACTGAAATCATGAGCATAACGATGGAGATGTAGTCGGTGAACACATCCCACCATGGTTTCAGAATGCGGTATGCTGGTTGTGTGTCCACGAAGTACCGCAGCTCAGTGATGGGGATCATGGCTTATCTGTGAGGGGAAACGGAAAGTGTTAATCACAAAATCTGATACGCTGCAATTTAAAAGACAGTAAAACTGATTTGTACGAAACGTTAATTCCTTTCATTCAGTTCTGACAAAAAAAACCCCCAACAAACCCATAAAGCTGATAACACTCCAATAACGCCCTCTCCAAACAAACAAACAAACAAAAAAAAAGTCATGCATTCATAATAAAAAAAGTACCCCCTTGACTGATTTTAGAGTTTAACGTATAAATGACCTTTTAAACAATTATGGTTTCTATCAAAGATTTAACTATTTTACATCTATGTGGTGTTTTACTTTGTGGCTTATTTAATACTGCTTGCTGAAACACCTGGAAGTGAGGCATTTAAAGGGGAAAAACAAGTAATTCAATGGTGCGGTTTGAAATCTGTGGTTTGATGCTCATCTTTTGATGGAAAATCCACTCCACCTAACTATATAGTGAACAATGTGGGTTTCAAGCACTGTGAACACATTTAGTGATGATTCTGCATGTAAAACTGTTTTACCTGTATTTCCTTGTTTCTTGTCAAGTCTACCCTTGCGTCTTAGGCTTTTGCTACTTGCTTACCCAAGGCTTTGTCTAGGAAGTTAAGGTTGGTTATTTTTGGGGTTCAGAAGATGACTTGTTAACTTCAAATGGCATTTCTTTCCAGATACAATAAAAGGCTATGGTATTGTTTTCAAATACTGGCTAAAAGCAATGAATAACATTGAATCTGACAATTTTCCATGTTTGATACACATATCCATTTCACTGAACAACAATTTTTGAAGTTTTTTTGTGTGTGTGACTACGAAAATGTATGTAAAGGGCATTTATAAACACTACAGTAATAAAGTCACTCATGAACCATCGGTTTGAGAGTTGATAATCGTTTCTGGCTAAGGAGACTCCAAAACTAGTCATTACCAAGTTTTGAAACAACTTTAATCCAATTTCAAATGTAGAAAACCAAACATGACAGATAAAGAAAAGGCAAAATGGAAAGTATTTTTGGAAACTAAATAAAATCCCAACACCATAAATAAGTACGCACAAACATATAACACCGTGAATTTTACAGGTGTACTTTCTTTTCACAATGACTGTACAGTACCCACTTCCAGATATGACAAATCCTAAAAATCTCTAAAAATAGTGGAACAAAGTATGATCAAAAATTACATATGTCTATTGTTTTAAATAACTGAACCACCTACACCTTTATTGATTTAAGCACCAATAAACAGGATGTGATTTATCTTGCAACAAAGGGAACCAAAAGAACATTTAAAATGTTACACCAAATGTCAAAATATAAATGTCAATTTGTTTTGGAATCTAAAATTATTTATTCAAAAATAATGAGCTATCCATGTTAGGAAACAAAAAATTGGGACAGATTGCAGGCAAAAAGATTGGTGCTCTCAAAAGAAATATTTTTTTAAATATATTCTAATCAAAAGAAATGTTCACTTTTTTTTTTTTTTTTTTTTTTTTTTTTTTTTTTTTTTTGTTGTTATGATGATATTTTGAATGACAGTTGGTTATAGCGCTTGGTAGACTTTCAAAGTGGTGTTTCTGGTCACATTGTCATAAAAACACCAGAATGTTTCATTAAAAAAATAAAATCAGCAAATGACAAATACTGTCAGTTAAGAATAAAAAAAAAAAAAAAAACCCTTAAAAGATCGGTTATATATTAGCAGACTCTTCTTACTTTATGCAAACAAGTTAGCATAATGATAGCATTGCAGTGAAGAAAACAGAGGAAAAACATGATACACAACATGATAATACAAGGAAATGTTTATTATGCATTGAGAAATATTTCACAAAATGGAAAAAAAACTGTAACCCTTTATGCATGCTTTGAACTCTCCCCTTTATTGACCTTAAAAATTTAGTAAAAAGGTTGCAACAAAATTTCACAGACAATATGGAACTTAACTAAAACCAGCAGCACTGCAGATAATTTCCTTGTTCTGCAGCTCAACAAATGAGTAATAAACATTTTCAACATAAACCTGAACAATAAAGCTTGCTTGTTGCTACATTAATGTAAGTGTTTAGCACTTATGTTGAACACAAATATTAACCAGATCCATCACGCTGCTTATTATGGTTGTTAAACAGAGCTATGATCATGATTATTCATCACATTTATCCATATGGAGAAGTTTGAGAGGTCCTCTCATAGATTTAACATATTGTTAAATCTCCACCTGTTGCAGTTTTTATTACACCTGGGTGGAAAACCTGTCACAATAACTTAGGATTGCATAAAAAGGAAAATTATGCAGCTGAATATTTGTATTATTGTAATGTTAGAGCACAATTTAAGAATTGTAATTTTTATCATTTTTTGAGCTTCAGGTATTTTGGAATTCTTTTTCAATTTGTTTTCCAGAGATTGTCTAATCATACTAGATTGCTGATTTTATTTTATAGATTTTTTTATAGTCTACAGTTAAATAAATACTTTGTCAGTTATTGTGAGTTAAGGGGAGATTTAACAAGAAGATATCAGGTATAATTTTGATTTTCAAGGCAATTCAATGTTCTTTAAGAGCAAAATGCAAATGCAATTTCTCCAAATACAATGAGTAATGATTTTAAATATTAATGACTTCCATTTTGACTCCAAAATAAAAATGATTCCCCTTTTTTATATAATTAGTCAAGTAAGCAAGAAGTCACACTGATTTTTAAGGAAAGTGTGATGCAAGCACATCAAGAGACGGGACAGCTGATGCTCTCTGATCTCCTTTATCTAATGGACGACCCTTCCTTAATTAACATCATACAGATAGGGGAAACACAATTTTGATTCATATGAAATATCAAATTGCTTTTCACACATTAATGAATATTCCAATAGCAGCATCGGTTGTGATGAATCCATATTTTCCTCACTATTCTCTTTCTCATCTGTCATTTGATGCATTTGAGGCACTATCATCTGAGGCAGGTTTGACTATTTATTCCAGTAAGATTTAACTCAACTTGTATGCAAGTGAGAATTCAGGACAACTGGCACATAATAGTCAATGTTAGTTTATTTCTAAAGCATATAAGTCAACAAAATGTTGCCTTCCAGTCAGTCCTTTGCAACAATTATTATTGTGCAGTGTGGTGTTTAGATGATAGTACTTTCTGGATATACTGTACAGCCTAAGTTTACCTTGAAGCACATACCTTCTGACTGATTTGTAGTTAACAAGTTTCCTTTTATATAAATGATTTTAATGTAATAAAAGCAGCACTACTGCTAGAAATTGTTCATATTTTAGGCCATAAGAGTATCTGAAGTCCAAAGCCTTTTTTTTAACAAATTATTCTGCTGCAGAAAACATACAAAGTAATTACTACGGCAATTCAGCTATTTAATGCTAGTCGATTCCTTTAATGCCATTTAAAGTTTAAGAGTGCATTTAAAGTACTGTGATGCTAACACTGTACAGAAAAGACAAACAAATGCTGCAAGCTAAAAACAACTATTTGTATACCAATAATCAGCTGAATGTTCTCCTAATAACTGCCTTAACCATAACTAATAATGAGAATAAGAGTTTAATGGCTTGTTCTTACAAACATTGACATATTATGAAATGAAAAAGTCAAAGTAGATACTGAGCAAACTTTGCAACACAGCTAAAATGATTCAATGGAAGAACTTGTTGGGAGATTTGTGCAATTACCCTAAACCATCCTTACAATATTTACATTTATATGTTACTCAGTGATTTGTCATTCATCTTACAGAATTCTGCAAACGTTACATCATAACTGATGCTACACATGTGAAACAAACTAACCCTACCTAATATGAAGGTTTTAATCCACTGCTAAGCAGGAATAAATCCTTGCTGCTTGTAAATTTAATACACGCAGTAAGCGCAGACATAAAATATGCCCAACTCAAAAGAAGCAAAATGCAGACAAGACAGATGAAATGTAAAAATGTCCTAGATGGACATGAAAAACAGAATTACTTACAAATCCAAACTGTAAAGCCCAACAAAGCCATTTATGAAAAAAGCCTAAAACACTCCACAGCTAATGTCTTTTGTCTCTGCTGTCCATGAAAGCCTGATCCAGCCCTTCAGATCAACCTCTTGCCTTATGTGACTGCACCACACCCAACATGCAAGCTAAAGAAGGCTTTCTTCTGAAGAAGACATTCCGTTTTGGCTTGTTTAACCCAAACAACGCAAGCGCCAGAGGAGCTACCTTGCTCCCCTCCTCTCTATTCTTAGCCATTTCCGTTAATAATACCCAGAGTATTGTCTGTGGGGGCCTTGAGAAGCACCTCCCTCGACCTTCAAGAGGAGATCCTGTTTACCTTACAGATGCTTCTGTCTCCAACCAGTGTCTCTCCGGAATACTGTGCCATCACCCCCTGAACTCCCACCTCCCCCAAAACACACACACACACCTACACACACTACACACACACACACACACACAAAACAAGAATAAGGGGCTGACATTCACCACTGCTTGTGCTTTGTCAGGAAACTGTAAAATTGAGGAGCCGAAACGCCTACTATGATCTTTTGCCAAAAAAGCAAGCACATTCTGGCTTAGGTTCTGAGGAACTTTTACTCACCTAACAGCATCTCAAATGCAGCAACTTGGTTGGATGGATAGTTTAAGCTGCACCAGGTCCACCAAGATAATAAAACCCTGGCCAGTTTGGAGGTGTTATCTGTGCTTGAGCCCCTGATGATGTCTCCAGTGGAGCAGCCACTCTCTCAGTAGCCAGAAGTCTTCATGGACCATTTCCTCTTTCATTGCTATGCCAGTTCAACGGGAGATCTGAACAAAAGACATTTAGGGGATAAAAATGTGGTTCCTGCAATTTTCTAGTTTATATGATTATGGTATGGCTCAACAGATCTAATAAAGAAATGTATTCAGGCATAAATAATACTTTAAAAACAGCAATTTTACAGGTTATTATTTTAAAGTTAATGACCCAGAGTTTTCTTTAAGCTCAATCAAACTCACTAGGTAGAGTTTCTCACATATAAAACATACCACAGTTCATTTTTCTATTCCATTTGCTATTTTGCTGGAAATCCTTATATGGTCAAAACATTATTTCCCCTCCCATCCTACCCCCTGGTGACATCACATGAGGCAATCCATCAGAGTTCTTTGAAAGATGTGCATTTATGTATTTCTGTATGCTTTAATCAAATTCCTCCATCACGGATATTTAATTGCACTCTGTAAGGTTGCAGCCAATGTTTGAGCCGTATGCGAAAACACTACATGGATTTCCGAAAGAAACGATCGAAATAAAACATACGGACGCTGTTTGTGAAGCGGACAAGAGCAGACTGGAATGACAAATCTTAATATTAATGTCTGGTAATATACTACTGGCATCTTTTCAACCAACACCAGCTGGAAGAACAGAGGAAAAATAAGATATCACTCAGCTGTGAGACAGAGAGAAGTTGTTTCTAAACTAGCATGTACATATCTACGGTCATGTAAGCAGAACACACTGTTTATTTAAATGCAACTTAAATTTATACTGAACTATGCCCTAGTGCTCACTACAGTTGATCAGCTCAACTATTGTGCCCCCTGTGATGTCATCCCCCTAAATACACGCAAAGCCAAGTTTCTACTTTTCTTCTTTAGTTTCTTCTTTGTGGGTTTTATCTGTAACTTTTACCGAACCATCTTCCAATAGAATATAGCTGATTCAACAACAGACGGTAACACAAATTACTTTTGCTAATTGGCCCTAGTAGATGACCCAGTTATTTACTGAAAGTTAGAGGCAGGTGACTTTCCTAGTGGAAATATTTGATTTCCTTAAGCGACATTAAAATCTCATCGGCATCTGATAAAAACAAACAAACAAACAAACAAACAAACAAACCCACCATCTGACCAGCAAGGAATTTACATTTGGCAACGAGCAAAGAAAGAAATATTTTTGCGATCAAAATACATTAGCAAGCAAAGCTATCCCATCCACAAGCGCATAAGCTACATGCTAACAGCTGCTTCTCTTTCTACAATCCGAAGTTCGCATTCTTACAATCGCTGTTATTCATAAGAAGGGTGGAATTTTAAACCTAAAATAAAAAAAGGTTGAAATCTGAAACTTACGTCTAATGGTGAGCCGCATTCGAGCCGAACGTTAATTTTTAATACTATTTATTGCTGACAAAACGTGCGCTTGCTAGTTAGCCATCGTTCAAGGCATCTTTGCAACTTTCGTGGCTGAAGCGAGCGGTGGCGCTGTAGTGTGCAACAGATTCAGAAGAAGAAACCGTCCTCTTCTTCTGGTTTTCGCTGACAGAGGGATGTTTGTTTTGATCCAGAACGTAGTAATCTTTTGGTTGACATCATAACAGCTAACAGAATGTTCCACGCTAACTGTTTGCGTGTCTCATCTTCGCTCCGGGCTGCACGCTGCCTGATGCCGAACCGACTTCCTGCTCCCAAAGCCGTTACATGTTCACAGCACTGCATGTCAACATGCTTCAATAAGAAGGACACTGGGCAGAGGGATACGAACTTTGGAGGACTTGTTTTCTGCACCAATAAGGTGTTTTCATCGAGGAGTTGTTCCACAAGCGAAGCTAAACTTAACTGCTGGAACTGTAAGCAACTTCTTGACAGAACTCCTTCATTCTTTTGCGACTCATGCAAAGCAATCCAACCCCCTGAGGAAGGGACGTCCTACTTCAAGATCCTGGACTGGTTAGTCTTACTTAACTCCTTGTATTCTTCTGTTTGTGTCCATGAAGACATTGTCAGTGAGCAAAGTATTTAAGTTCAGCAGCTGCTACCTTTTTTTTTCTTCTGCAGTGATTACACATTCACACTGGACACACAAAAGCTTCAGACAAGATACTTGCAGCTTCAGCGGACTCTCCATCCAGACAACTTCAGCCAGAAATCTGTGGTAGGCAGATGATCTTGTAAGGTGCCGGGAGATCAGTTGAGTTAGAGAGAGACTCCTGTGTGCTTGTCACGCTGTGGCTCAGGAAAGCTGCCCTGATCCTTTGTGACTTGAGGTCCACTCCAGTGTTACTTGTTTTGTTTTCCTGTTGCCCAATGCCTAATGTAAATTTGCTAAGGCAATAACTGTAGGTGAAAGCCAGACGTCCCACAATATAATTAGTAAATGATGTTAAATACATATTTATGCATGAGACTCCTTTAAATAAAACTTTAATAAATACATTCACAATAAGAAACCAAAATGTTTTGTAATAATATGAACGTGTCAGTACAGTTTTACTTCATTATGTCCTAAAATCATTTAGAATTATTTCAGTATTTATTTTCCCCATTATTTCTTAGATTTCTTGTGCTACAGTCTATCATAAAACAATTTATATTTTCTCTATGACCTAATTAAATAAACCCAATGTGGGTGGAGATTAACACTTCAATGGAGAGCAAAGCTTTTGCTGGCAGAGCGAGGTTAGAGACGACCTGTCAGAACAATCCAATTTTATGACATCATCATTGGCTGTGTTCATTTGGACTGATAAAATGTGAAACACTGGGGATCACATATACAGCCTGGAATTTAACATATATTATGATTCTGTCATGGGATAAAAAATAGTGCTTACCCAGTTGTGGCACTGGTATAAATGATACCTTTGGTGAGCCTCAACTTCTGCACCTGAATTCCATTTATGTGCTTTTAAAGATAGATTGAAGTTTTCAAAACTGTGTTGTTGTTTTTTTAAGGGTAATTCAGCCCATCATATGGCAGCATAGAGACACACAGGACAAACAACCATGGACACACTCACTCACACCTAAGGGAAATTAAGATGGGTCAAGGAGAAGAAACTCCAAGCAGAAAGGCTCTAGGCTAGGATTTGAACCCAAGACCTTCTTCCTACAAGGCAATAGTGCTACCAACTGCTACCAGCAAAAAATTTAATCCAGATTCCTTAAAACATGTGGAAAAGCCCTTTGATTGAATGATGAACTGGAATCCATGACTTTGGCATATTTTGTTGCAGTACTTATACTATAACAACATTCCCACCACCCATTGACTGGACATGTATGTAGAAAATACAAAATGTTTTTTTTATTGCTCGTACCACCGCCTCATGATATAGCAATCTGAGCACTGAGCAGTGTTATCAGCTCAACAGCAGACCTGTCACATTGGCTACAGCTGCATTAGCACTACCCACTGACTTCGATGGATAGGCTCACAGATAAAATGTATTCCTGATGTTCTGCAAGGCAGGACTATAAAATAAATAGAATAAATAAATAATAACATGTAATGTTTTTTTTGTTTTTTTTTTTCTTTAAGTTTACCTCAAAATACTGAATTTCCTCGCATAAGCTCTAATATAAACTATGCTGACAATGGTCCATGGCATCAGAAGGTAAAAACAAGAGAAGAATGAGCTCTACAACTTTTTCCTGTTGTACTTGAATTTCATTGCTTGTTTTACTCCTCCTATTAGAGTAGATCTGTGGTTATAGCCGATTCACTTGAATAATTTAAAGGGCAAAATATTGGCTCACATTATTCAAAAGAGCTGTTAAAGTGGGAAGGTCTGCTTGGTCAAGTGAGAAAAAGAGACTGGGTAGGCAAAAAAATATTATTTTATTACTAGAGCATATACACAGCTTAAAGACTCTTCTAAAAGAAGAAGTTTCTCTTCTGAGAGGGGTTTAACTTCAAGTGGGCATCATTTGAAGGGGGCACGATTTGAAGCTGTTCTATTGCAGAGATCCACAAAAAGACACACATCAGTTAAATTACTTAATTCATATCCATAACTCTAGATTTAAACACAGTAAGGCTTTAAGGAATGTGAAAATATACACTGCCTTTACCTCTTAAAACATTTGACATTTGGTCATGTTACAGCCAATTCAGTGCAGTTTATTTATATAGAGTCAATTTACAACAAATCTCATCTCAAGGCATTTATCAAAATAAGTCATCAATTTATATACAGAAATACATCATTTCAATTCAAACCACAGATTAGTAAAAAGGTTGTTGTTTTTTTTATCTCCTCCTAATGAGCTTGTAGTGACAGTGGACATTAATCCCTTTCACAGAGCATGGAACCATAAACCTTACTGTATTTTTATAAAATGATTCATAGGCTTCAGAGTTTTTTTTGGTTGTTTTTTTTTTTTTTTTTTACTCAAACATTTCTATCCATCTAAACTGACAGACCAGTCAAGGAGAGGATTAATCAGAGAAGCATCCAGGAGGCCATTGGTAACTCTAGAAGAGCTGCAGAAATCAACACTTCAGGTGGGAAATTCTGTTGACAGGACAGCTATTAGTCTGCCGTTTCACAAATCCCACCTTCGTCGAAGAGTAGCCAGAAGAAAGTAATTGCTAAGAGAAAGCCAGAAGAAGTTCTGTTTGCAGTTTACCACAAGCCGCATAGGAGACGCAGTTAACATGTGCAAAAGGTGCTCTGGTCAGAAAAGACCAAATCGAACTTTTTGTCATATATCCAAAATACTAAAGGTCGGGGGAAAATTAGCACTGCACATCACCCTGAACACACCCTACCACAAAATGTGGTGGTGGCAGCATTATGGCATCTTTAGCAGATGCAGAAAAGCTAGTCCAAATCAGCTCTATTCATTAAGATTTGGACGGAGCTAAATACTGGGCAGTCCTGGAAGAAGTCTTGTTATAGGTTGTAAAAGGCTTGAGACAAGGGTGTGGGTTCACTTTCCAGCAGGGAACATACAGCCACAGCCACAATGGAATAGCTTTGATCAATGTATATACGTGTTAGAATGGTGTAGTCAAAGTTCACACCTAAATTCAATAGAAAATATGTGGCAAGACTTACAAATTGTTGTTTACAGATGGCCTCCATCCAATTTGACCGAGCTTTAGTTGCTTTACAAAGAAGAATAAGAAAAAAATCAATGCTGGATGAGGTAAGCTGATAGAGAGATACCAACAAACAACTTGAATTTGTAATTTCAGCAATAGGTGGTTTTTCATGGTATTGACTCAGGGGTACTGAATAAAAGTGCACACTACCATTTTTATATTTTTGTTTCTAAAGAAGAAAAAAAAGGAAAATAGTGCACCATTTTCCTTTTACTTCAGTATTATGCAGTAGTTTGACATAGATAAATAAATAAAATCCAATGAAATTTGTGTTTGTAACATGACAAAATGTAGAAAAATGAAAGGGTATGAATGTTTGTGCAGGACAATGTATCTCCAAAGTCTTTGTAGTTTGAGCAGACCTAATGTTTCTTTAAAATGGCATCACTATAAACCTTTAAATAACATTTTGGAGCATTTCTTGAGGATGCTATTAACAGGAGCAACAACAAAGACTTCTCTTATTTCTATAACACTCATTGATAAAGAATTTGAATAATAAATTATAAAGCAAGACAAAAAGAAATGTTTATCATCGCCCAAGTTATCATATAGATTATACATTTTCAGATCCGTTAATTTTTCCTTACAAAAATGCTTCGTTTGGCATTGTTCATATTTTGCAGAAAATGTCCTATTTAGATTTAATGAAGCTTTGAACTGCCAAATAGGAGCTCTGATTAAACTGGAATGGGATTATTCGAATTTAATAGTCTTAAATTACTATTTGATCTGTGTTTAACTTTTGTATCCAATTATTAACAGGCAACATCAAAGAAATGAGGATACTTTCTTACTTAGAAGCAGGATAATATAAAACAATGCTGTCATGTGAAAAGGTTATTTTAAAAATTGAAATTCTCTAAGAACAAGCTAATTAATAAGTGCAGTTTCCAAAGTGTTAACAGAATCTCTCTCCTATTATCACTCAAGGACAGTGTGTCTAGCACAAATCTGTTGTCCCCCGCATATCCAAGGTCAGGTCGAAGAGGTAAGAGGTTCAGAAAGGAAACCCAGACATCCCTCTCCCTAGTGACACTCTTCTTCTCCACATGTGGGATCTAAATCTGTTCCCAGACCAGAAGGGGATATATAGTCGAGTTCTTGGCCTGCCCCAGGGTCTCCTCCTAGTGAGACGTGGCCAGAAAACCTCCAACAGGAGTAGTTCAGGAGGCATCCTAATCAGATGGCTCAACCACTTCGACTGACTCCTTTCAAAGCAGAGGAGCATCACCTGTACAGTGTATCGTAGCGCATACTAATTCTCCTAGCTGTTATTACAGACTTATTATTACAGACTTATAACAGATAGGATATATATATATATATATATATATATATATATATATATATATATATATATATATATATATATATATATATATATATATACACCCCTTCGTCTGTTGACCCACTTGTGGCCTCTAAAAAATTCCTTTGCGATAAGACTATTGATTGTTTAGCTGGAATAAACAGAGATCTGTTTATGTTTATTTCTTGCTCAACCTTTTTTTTTACCAGAGTAAAAAGAAAAATGTATGATCTTAGAATTTAAAGTTAGTTTTCCATCTACCATTTTGTGTAGTTATAAAGAATTTTTACACGCCAACATGCTATGATTGCACAAACAATGAGAAAAGACTGTTAAAGGTAATCAACAATTTCCACTGTTGATTTACATGCTGATTATGTTCCTTATTAGTCATTGTGCTATTATCCTGCTGAGGATGTCTGCTATTTTATTGGAGTGTTTTGTCATATGTTAAGGATGTGATTGGCTTTCTTTTACTGGCACTGCAGTTCCCTCCACACTTGTTGGCAGCCCTGATAAAGATATGTAAAAAGACTTAAACTAATCTTTTTGCAGAAGCATAATCTAAAAATTCAATCTCCTAATTGAGTAAAAGAAAAATCCCACATTAGTTACAGCTAACAATTCTTATAAAATAACTGTAACTGGATTATTATATTAGAATTTGTGCTTAGATTTTTTTTTTTAGTTCAGGAAGTGATTTAGTTATCCATGGCTTTCTGTTTCCCACGGGTTTTATCAGGATGTGACAAAGAAGTCTATTTCTCATCATTACAAGGCATCATGTTTGTCCTATTATCATGCACAGTGTCCGTTGGCCCTTCCAGAAAGTTCCACTTTTTTCTTGTCAGACCACAGAATATTTTCACCAAATTCTTTGGGATCATCAAGATTCTAGAAAATGCAAGATGGACGTTTGTGTTCTTTTTGGTCAGAAGTGGTTTCACTGTGGAATTCCTACATGGTCCACCATGTAGTGTCTCAGGAGGGGGAAGCAGTGCACCACCAACACTGTTTATGGTAGGGATATTGTGTTGCTGACCTCGACTTGGGATGTTGTGGGTTGTTGGGCAGAATACTTGGAAGGTCTCCTCATTTCCACCAGCATGTTTTCCAGTGAGGAAGCAGAGCCTAGGGACCTTTGGGTGTGGCTCTCCAATCTTTGGTACAGAGGTCACCGAGGTGATTAAAAACTTCTCAATGGCAAGGCCCTAGGGGTGAATGAGATTTGCCTGGAGTGCCTTAGCGCTCTGGATGTTGTGGGGCTTTGTTGGTTGTGTTTTGCTTCAGTTACAAGGGGATCACACTCCTAAGCCTCCCTGGTAAGGTCTATTCAGGGGTTCTGGAGAGGAGGGTTCACTGAATAGTCGAATCTTGGATTCAGGAAGATCAGTCTAGTTTTCATTAGCTCTACACCCTCAACAGGATCCTGGAAGGTGCTTGGGATTTTGTCCAACCAACATGTGTTTTGTGGACTTGGAGAAGGCTTTCAACTGTGTTCCTCTGGGAGTCCTGTGGGACGTACTCCTGGAGTATGGATTACCAGGCCCTTTGATGTGGGCTGTTAGGTCCTTGTGTGACTGGTGCCAGAGTTTGGTCCACATTACCATCGTTTCCGGTAAGAGTTGGATTCCACCAAGGTTGCCCTTTGTCACCGATTCTGTTGATAATCATGATGGACATGCAGATGATGTGGTCCTACTGGCTTCATCAGATTGTGAACTTTGGCTTTCGCTGGAGCAGTTTGCAGCCGAGTGTGAAGTGGCTGGGATGAAGATCAGTGCCTCCAAATCTGAGACCATGGTTCTGAGTCTGAAAAGGGTAGAGTGCTTCTCTCCAGGTCGGGAAAAAGGTCCTGCCACAAGTGGAGGAGTATCTCAGGGTCTTGTTCATGAATGACAGAAAAATGGAGCAGGAGATCGATAGATTGGTGCTGTGTCTGCAGTGATGCAGCCGCTGTACCGATCTGTTGTGGTGAATAGAGAGCTGAGCCAAAAGGCAAAGCTCTCAATTTACCGGTTGCTCTATGTTCATCTGTGGTCACAAGCTTTGGATAGTAACCGAAAGAACAAGATTGCAGATACAAGTGGCCGGAATGAGTTTTCTCTGCAGGGAGTCTGGGCTCTCTCATAGAGATGGATGAGAAGCTCGGTCATCCAGGATGGGCTCAGAGTAGAGCCACAGCTTCTCCACATCAAAAGGAGCCAGTTGAGGTGGCTCAGGCATCTGATGAGGATGCCTCCTGAATGCCTCCCTGGTGAGGTGTTCTGGGAACATCCCACCAGGAGGAGATCCAGAGGAAGATCCAGGACATGCTGGAGGGACTATGTTTCTCTGCTGGCCAGGGAATGCCCCCCAGCAGAGCTGGCCCAAGTGGCTGGGTAGAGGGAAGTCTGGGCATCTCTGCTTAGGCTGCTGTCCCTGTGACCCAATTCATGATTAGTGAAAGAAAATGGATGGCTGGATGAATAAGTTTGATTGACCAGCCACTCCTACAATGGTTCATCATTGTTCTATGTTGCCTCCATTTGTATATAATGGCTCTACCTATGATTTGCCTGTGTCCCCAAATACCTTTGGGGTAGCTTTATCGAGTTTGTCCAAAGATCTGAAACATTTAAGCATGACAAGAAAGTAAAGGTGCAAATCCTTTTCACAGCATTGTATGTGGAAAAGTATGTCATACTTTTTGGAAAATACGGTGGAGGATTGGTTATGTTGTGGGCAGATATTGGTTGTTTGTTTTTTGTTTTTTCAAATCCCTGGAGACGTTAGGGTGCATGGTGTCATGAAATATTTGAAATATCAGGACATTTCAATCAAAAATCAGGATACTTGTAGAAAGATGTAAATGGCCATATGGCGAAATCAACACAGAAACTGCTCACCAATCACAAAAAATTAATCATTTTTAAGAGATAATAAAAGATTCAGAATTTTTCTCTTCAGGCTTTTACACACATCTTTACCAGTGGCGCTAGTAAATGTGGGGTTCTCTGTTAATATGTATCTTTGTGCCTTTGAGATGTTTAAATTGGAATATGCTCATGATTTGGCTTTTTATATAAAGTGGTTCTTTTTGGCACATTTTCACATTATCTAGAATGTTCTATGGGGATCCATATGGAAAAGTAAACAGTCATTTTTAAAAATAATCCAAAGATGGAGAGGAGATCATATTCTTTTTGGAAAAGATGACCAGATGTTACCATGTTCTGGCAGAAAACTGAACTAGGAAACATCAGAATGTGTGGTGACATATCAAAGATGTCTAAAAAACAACTTATTCAAGATTATCTTAATTCTGTTTTATTTATCACCCCGTCTTATCATTTTTTTTATTAACAAGGCATCTCCTTGCCTCAGGGGTCTTAATCCTATACACAAAGAAGCTCATTACTTTTACAAGGTTACAAGGCATCCACCTACTCCATTGGTTATTATTATAGAAAAAGATTCACACTACAAGCCCATGGGCTAGAGCGTGAGACTATTGATTTTCACTAGAGCTGACAGACCTCATAGCTGCAAAATGTACTAAGACCTACCAAGCATTTCCTACATACTTTCTTCCCCATCTCATGTCAACAGATGTCATGTCAAACTCACACTTGCATCCCTTACAGAGCCCCAAACTGTAAAACTACAAAAAAGATGCTATGTGTCATGCACCTAATTGTCAGTATCACCAAGGATTTGGTGTTTGCCAGTGGTGGAGATCAGGATGGCAAGGTGTAAAGTAGCTCTGATATTGTTCCATCTTGTCAAAGTTGTTTCAAATAAAATGATGATTATTGTTAATGTAAGACAGCGATTCATACATTTTTAATGACTAAATATGAACGGAATGTTACTTGCACTGAAATGACTCTTTTTGCAGAAAGAACAGGAGTATTCAGAAAGCCAGTCTGCCCTCGTGAGCAAAGCATACAAGACTTTACTGAAGCCGTTGAGCCGTGGTCTTTATATGGTGAGTGTAAATCCCTTCCTTATCTTCTAATAAGTAGTTTGTTTTATGAATGTAAGCTCTGATCACCTCATTGCTCGTTTAATACAACTTTACAACTAAGCATTTATTTAGAAGAGTAGTGAGTTTGATGTACTTCCTTTGTGTTTCAGCTGGAGCTTGAGGGCATTCATCTGAAGGAGGGTACTGACTCTGTAGTTGAGTCACACTTCCTAATGGAGTTGATGGAGATCAATGAAGCCCTCGAGGAAGCCCAGACTCCAGAAGAAGTCAATAAGATTGGCCAAGACACAAAAGGTAGAGGTTTAATTTGATGTATTCCAAAGTTTAGCTGATTGTCATAAAGTTGCAAGAATCATACAGTTAAAAGAAAAAGTGTAACGCTAACCCCAATATCCCTCCCATATGTAATTATTTTAAATTTCACTGATATTGTCTTGCTAATGAGGTCCACAAGTGATAAAACAAAGCTAAATATGAGATGGAAGTGATGCTGGATCTAACGGGCTCTCTCACAGTGTAGTGGATGGCTTTGATGACTAAGGTTTTAATTTTAACAAGTGTCATGAAACACCCTAATGGTGCAGCTTGGACACATCGTCAGTGATGACAACACTATCAACACTTTTCCTCTGGGTAATTGTACAACACTTTTTAGTAACATCGAGACCATTGTACAGCAGGGTTATCCAACTCCAATCCTCAAAGCCTAGTGTCCTGCAGGTTTTAGATGTGATCCTGCTCCACCTGAAGTAATTCAAAGGACTCCTCAGCATGTCATCAGCTTCTGTAGGGGCCTGATCATGAACCACTGTTTGATTTAGGTGTGTTAAACCAGAGGAAGGTTTAAAACATGAAAGACACTGGCCTAAAAGGATTAACTTTGGGCACCACTAGTGTACAGCAATCCCACACAGTTTGGAAAAGTCTGAAATATGATTCAATATGACAGAAAATCAAAATAGAGATAGTTGTATTTCCAGACTTTATTTCTTCCATTCAGTGGATTTTGCAGGTGACTATTATAGAAATATCCACATAGATCCATAATTAAATTTTGCTTTTTTTTATGCTTTAGAAATGGCCGCAGAGAACTTTGGAAATTTTAATGTTGAAAATTATGTAGAAACCCTAAATGTAATAATTGCCTGCTTTCACTGCATAAGTAACAAAAAATGTGATGACCTACTGTCTCTTGTCATCATTCCATCACTCAGTTAGATCTCTTGTTGGCTCTACATGTGGGTGCTTTTAGTTAAACATCTCTGATGAAACCTCGGGCCAAGCTTCAACATTGTTATGCCATTTTCATTTCTAACCTTTTCTGATCTGTGCACTGATGGTTCTTCAATTATGTGTGAAGTATCACTCTTCAGCTCCAATGAGAGCTTTTCCAAATATAGTCTCTTCTGGCTTCAAAAGCATCAAGGTGGTGACTGCCAAATAAGGAAGATGAAACTTCCAAAAGACAGCCCACATACCAGTTGGCGATATCTCACTGTGCTACATCCCAGTCCTACATATAGTCTGAATAAAATTTAATGTTTTTCAAAACATCTAAAAATAATTTGTGGTCTACAGTATATTACAGAAACAACATGTCAAGCAATAAAACTTTTTACTTAACTCTATACTGATTCTAAATCAGATTCTTTGGTAAATATTTGAAGAAAAAGTTGATGTTTTGGCAACCTTATCTGAAGTGTTCTGCATTGTTTCTGCTGTTTATCATTACTTTTTAAACTTTTATCATCAGCATACATACTCCTGGGGTGAAGGAAATTACACAGTGGTTATGGCACTGAATGAGAAGCTTTCAGTACAGTAATAATACAGTAAAAACAATTGAGCTTTACAAACATTAATCCAAGTGAGCATGAAATGTGAAGTTGTAGTTCATAATATTCCAGGAGTATTAATTGGTTATGTAACACTAATAATTAATCCTGATAAATTAAATTTTATGTATGCAAAACTGATGTTGTAAAATGTATCCTTGATTTAAAACTGAGTGTGAAACTGACTGCTTGACCTACTTTCTGATTAATTTGAGCTAATAATTATCTCACCACTGGGGGGCACTCAGAACATAAAATAAAAATCCCATGTACTCAATTGATACATATATAAAAAAAAATACAAAAACCAATAAAATGGTGATGTCATGACAAAAGTAATGTTCCCCCTCCTGACATACTTGACCCCTGTGAATTACACACCCTCTATCCCAATACACATGCGCTATTCGAACCAGTAGTGCATTAAAAGCAACATCTATGCTTCAAAGATGTGACATGATGCTTCATTTCCACCCATTTATACCTGAAGCACAAATATTTTGTACATCATAATAACATAATAGTAAACTAGAAAAAAACATGACAAGGACTTAAATCATATGTGAACAATCAACATAAAATAGACCAATGAAAAGTAATTAGACAATGGGGAAATTATCTGGTTCTAAATGCCAACCTAAAAGGAACAAGTTTAGTCTAGACTTAAAGACTGGAATAGACGGAATGCATCTGGTATCATTGAGCAGCTGGCTCCATAAACCTGGGAGAGCAACTAAAACGGTTTCCTTGGTGCTTAAAATCCGATATAGGAACATGTAAATGAAGTTTGTGTGTTGATCTGAGAGCTACAACTGACAACAATTGTGCTGATGTGTTTTGTCTGAATGGAAATCGGAACTTAGCGAAACTCCTAAAATTTGCTCTTTTCACTTGAGACATAGAACAAGATCAAATGGCTTGTTGGCAATGAAACAAGGAAGTAGGTGCATTTTTGTTCTTCTGTAACTATTATGTTGTTCATGCCACAGCTGATGATTCCAGTTCAATTTCAGTTTTATTCACTTGAAATTTCTGGTGTGGTTGTTAAAAAAAAAAAGTATCTATGTACTATTTTTGTTGATACCTACAAAGGAAAATCAAAAGGTATCTCAACATAGACCATACCATCCTATAAAAAAGCAACTTCAGGACAAAGTAGCCAATTAGCTTGCATTGTGCCAGTTTGAGCCCTCCATCAGACAGTAAACATTCATGTCTTAGAATGGCCCCATCAAAGTCTAGACCAAAATCTAATCTGTGTCAAGACTTTAAAATCGCTATTCACAAATTCTCTTCATCCAGTTTGATATAGCTTGAGCTATTTTGTTTAAAGTTAAGTTATATTAAGTTGATTTGTATAGCACATTTCAGCAGCAAAGCAGTTCAAAGTGCTTCACATCATAAAAACATCAATCAACGATACAGCAAATCACCAAAAACATCAAAATCATCGAGTAAGTATGCAGCCAAATCACCAAGCAAATACACATGAAAATCATCAAAATTATTGAGCAAATATCAATGCATCAAAATCATAAGGATCATCAAGCAAATATCATCAAGCCAATATAGTTCAATGTTCTACTTACTACTAATCAAAGGCAACTCTAAACAGGTGACTTTTTAGCCTTGATTTAAAGGAACTCTGTGTGTCGGCTGTTTTGCAGTTATCTGGAAGTTTGTTCCTGATTTGTGGTGCATAAAAACTGAATACTGCTTCTCCATGTTTGGTTCTGGTTTTGGGGATGCAGAGCAGACCAGAACCAGAAGACCTGAGTGGTTTGGAAGGTTGATACAGTGAAAACAGGTCTTTAATGTATTTTGGTGCTAAGATGTTGATTTATAAACTAGAAAACAGCATGACAACAGAAGTATTTTAAATTCTATTCTCTGAGCTACAGGGAGCCAGTGTAAGGACTTTAGAAGTGGAGTGATGTGCTCTATCTTCCTGGTCTTAGTGAGAACGCGAGCAACAGTGTTCTGGATTAGCTGTGGCTGTCTGATTGATTTTTTAGGCAGACTGGTTAAGACACTGTTGCAGTAATCAATGCGACGAAAGTTAAACGCATGAATAAGTTTCTCTAGATCTTGTTGAGACAGTCCTTTGATCCTGGAGATGTTCTTCAGGTGACAGAAGGCTGACTTTGTAACTGTTTTTATGTGTCTCTGAAGGTTCAGGTCTGAGTCCATCACCAACAGAACCAACACTGTGGTTCTTCCACAGTCTGCATTTGTATGAATGTCATTAAACACTTTGACGAGGGCAGTCTCAGTGCTGTGGTGAGCATGGAAACCAGACTGAAAGACATCACAGTGGTTCGTCATTGTTAAGAATCTGTTTAACTGTTGAAACACAGCTTTTTCAATAATTTTGGTGATGAATAGAAGGTTAGAGATTGGCCTGTAATTCTGCAGTAATTCCAGATTGTTCTTTTTTAACAGTGGTTTGATAACTTTTGTTTTTAGAGTGTGGGGGGAAACACCTGAGGAGAAGGATGAGTTTGCTATTTGAATCAGATGAAATGCAATGACAGGCAGAACTTTCTTAAGGAAGGTTGTAGGTCGGATATCAAGACAGCAGGAGGATGAGCTTATTTGTTTTACATCTTCTTCTAAGTTTTCATGGTTGAGTTGGTCAAATTCAGCCATTTTGTCTGCATTTGTTATGTTTGGGCATAGCATTGTGATTGTGCATATTAACCCACTAATTTTTTAAATTTTCTCTGCAAAAAGTTGGCAAATGCATTTCAGGCCCTGGTAGAGTGGAGTTCAGGTGGTAAAATCACAGTAGGGTTTGTCAACCTGTCAACTGTGGTAAACAGGGCATGAGCATTGTTGATGTTTTTGTTTATGATTTCCGCAAAGAACATTTCCCTTGCATGTTTTAGTGATGAATGATCGCTTCACAGCCTTTCTTTGTAGATTTCATAGTAAACGTGAAGTCGAGTTTTATGCCATTTATGTTCAGCCCTTCGACAAAGACTTCTTTTGTTTCTTACCACGGAGATTTCTTCCTACCAGACATAATCTTCAATTTAACAGGCGCAATGAAATCAATGATGTCTGAAATTTTAGAGCACAAGTTATATACCAGTTCATCTACTGGTTTACAGCATGGAAGTGAGGTATAGGAGATATTTACACCCTTGCTGACGATCAAATCCAGAGTGTGTCCTCAGTTATGTGTCGGCTGTTTAACATCTTGAGTCAAACCAAAGTTTTGAAGTACATCATTCAGCTTTTTTGCCTCTGTGTCTATTGGGTTGTCAACATGGATGTTAAAGTCTCTCATAATTATTAAACAATCATAGTCAATGCATATCATTGATAACAGCTTCCTAAAGTCATTGAAAAAAAATTACCAGATATTTTGGGATTTTGTATAGAGTTAGTGTCAGAGTTCGTTTGTGGCCTTTTACCTCAATTTCCAAATATTTAAAAGAGTCAAAATTGCCCAGGGAAACCTTTTTACAGTATAGTAAAACATGAAATATTGCAGCAACCCCTCTGCCCCCCTTATTCTTTCTATTCTCACTTAGAAAATTGTAATTAGGGGGTGCTGATTCAATAAGTACAGGTGTTTCACTGTTGTCATCCAACCATGTTTCTGTAAGAAGCATAACATCGATATTATGCTCAGTAATGAAGTCATTAACTAAAAGTCTTTTTACTGATAGTGATCTTATATTTAGCAGAGCCAGTTTACGTGTCTTGGGGTTGGATAATTCTACAGCTCGAGGTTGATTAAGTCAGGGGATTAATCTGTGATTTAATTTTAGATCACTGCATTTCCCTGCTATTTCTCTATTAGTAATTCTGACAGAGTGCTCCTGCATCTTACCAACAGGGGTCCAGACGCTTTCTGGAGAAGGACAGGTCTGGTTTAATGTCTGGAACCTGTCTCAGACTTCAGAAAAACAAATAGACTGCAATTTCTGTACTTAGAGTTGCAGAGCTGGTGGACACATACTCCAAAAGAGTTTCTGCTGTAATTGCATCAAAAGTTGCTTTTACGTAGTATTGACTAAAAAATTACACACCATAATTACAAATGTATTATTTTTCTTCAAATTCTCGACTCTGCAATATTTTGTATTGGTCTACCAAATAAAATATCAATAAAGATCATTAAAATTTGTGGTTTTCCATGACAAATTTGAGAAAATCCAAGGGGTGTGAATACTTTTTCATGCATCTGTATAAATTGCCTGAGATTGATTACATTTCCATACAGTTCTTTAGAAAAATTAAAGGTATTCTTTCAAAGATTTGAACAGATTTACTTCTGTCTTTAAAGTGTATTCAGTTTTAATTTGATATACTTAATAATTTGCTCTACCAATGAGTTTTACACTGCATATTTTAAACTGTGTTAACAAAGCATCTGTCTTTGATTCTTACAAACATGGTTTGTTACTTCAAATAAAGCAGGGAGTCTTGTGTGCTGTTGGGTGTGTAGGAATAAAAAGCAACAGACTGAATATGCCTCATCTTATTAGCACATGCAGAATTGGAACTTGTCTTCTTCTCCCCTGCAGGGAAACTCGTAGACTTGACGGAGCTGATAGATGCTGCCCTTCATAAAGGTATTATAACCAGATCGCTCTGTGAAAACATTATGTATTCCTCCCACTTGAACCGTTTGTTTGCTTTTTAATCTATGCTGAATCTCTTCTTTAAGTCACTGAGTGAGTCATTGATTGAGCTTTCTGTTCCACCTTTGTTTTTCTTCTTTGAACAGGGAAGCTTGACGCTGCCAAGGAACTGCTTATGCAAATGAAATATTATGCAAACATTGAAGAAAAGGTCAAAGCAAAACTTTCTGATTTTATGTAATGTTTTCTCTCTATTTGATGTTTCATAGCCTCTTTTAAAGCTTTGCTTGAGTATCAATAAATATTGCATATTATTGTCATTATGTTATTTTATGTTTCCAGAGGTAGAATAAAATTGGATTGTAATACAATTATATTCAGCCTAATTATTGTGTATTTGATCCTAAACCAGTCATTTTTAAGTTAAAAACAGTATAAATGCATGGCTCTAATTAGATGCATACATTATCTCCCTGGAATGCCACTAATTTCACAAACCTAATCATATCCTCTTGTACCTAATGTGTCATCAAATGAGACAGAGATCTATAATTGGCACTGATTTAAATGCTGCTCTGTGTTTATATGATTATCCTGCCTATCAGTTCAGCGTTTCATCATGTGGGACACACACACTGATGCAGACGCAGGGCTCCCGCTCAGTTCTTTGGGTTACCTTTAGGGGGAGACATAGCACCTTTGACACCATCCTGCAGGAGAGCATCAGACTTTGCACTAACAGAATATGAGACCTGAGGAGAGGGAGGTCCTTAATTGAGGTAGGCAAGATCTTGAATTATTAATGTTGGTTTCATATGTAGCATTAATGCTATGATAATCAGGAGAATCCCACTGAATGAAGATAACTCAATGAGCCCAAACATCTTTGATCTCCGTAATTTAAAACTCATAAACTGAAGTGCATTTATGCTGTACTTTAATGCTCGCAGCACATTGATAGATGCATCAAAACAGAAATTCATCCATCTGCTCATTTCATTTTCTTCTTATTGTTTCAACACCAGTGAGGAAAAAAACATCATAATACCCAATTACCTACAAATAGAAGCTCAAATCATATCAGGGCCTTTGATCTGAGGAACTCTTCTGAAATATGAGAAGTCTTACGTATTCTGACAGCTCTGAGTTAACCTTTAGATTACATATCAAGTAATATTATTTGAGGCACATCCAACCGTTAGTAATATTCTGTGGTTAAAGGTTTCACACTGACGGTGTTTAACATTTTTTTTGTCTTGCTGTAAACTCAACCTGACTGGCTATGTATTATGTCCGGAACAACAGTGTCATATGTCCAACTCTGGTGTTCCTTTTTTTAATTACAGGGAAGCAGTAACCTTAATATACTTGGATAGACAGTGAAATAAACAGGAGCTTCTCCCACCACAAGGAGACTAAAAGACTTATTCATTATTCATGTCGTAATCGGAAGGCATCTTCGGTGGCTTTAAATTAATGAGAAAATGTGATCGAACAACAGTGAGGCCACTGCTGTCTCCCACAACTCTTTGAAATTGAGTTTGAAAGAGACGAAATGGGGAAAAACTCACTATAGCTGAGCTGTGAAATTGACTTGGATGGGAAATCTTGGCAATAGAACTCAGTACATGTGACCACCTTGCAGCTTCTGGAATGACTTGGGTCAACATCAGGCAGACTAAACAAATTACAACTGCTGCTGTCGAATTTCAAGTCACGGTGGACTGGTTCGTCTCACCTGTTCCATAAAGGTAATCAGGATGTCAACTTTAAAACACTTTGGTTGTAAAAAGTGTAGTAATTTGATCATTTAAAACAGTAACAGAACTAAAAGATAAGATGCAAGTGGCATGTACAGTGGCCTCCACGGTTATTTAGACCCCTGGTAAAAATGTTTTAAACTTACTTTACTTATTTTTATTGCTGTAGCATAATCTCACACTAAAAATATGTTTTTTATATTTATTTTCTTTGACATTATTACTGTTATTGGTACCCCTCCTCTAAATACTTTCCCTTTTACCAATAGCACAGGACTTGTTTCCTATGACATTCCACAAGGTCTTTAGATTGTCCACAGTGCTGGATTTTGTTATGCTCTTATCATTTCAGCTCCTTCAACACGTTTTCTATAAGATTTAGGCCTGGAGACTGAGATAGCCATGGATGAAGGTTGACTTTGTCTTATTTTGTCTTGGGAACCAATTCTGTATGGTTTGCTTCTTTTGCAAATGATTAAATGGCCAAGGGAAAACCCATACTTATAGTTTTACGTAATGTAGTTTTTGTAATTGACCTGGTATTTCAAAGACTTTATGATGCCATGTTCTCTAAGAATGTTGTCAGGATGCTTGGAAAATAAACAAATCCACAGCATAACAGACCCTCTATAGAGTAACAGTCTACATTCATTTATAACCTTTATTTATTCAGGTTAGTCCCACTGAGACACAGTCTCATTTTCAAGTGAGAACTGTCTGAACCATCATACAACATAAAATACAATTTGTTGCAAACAACCATAATTCAAATGTTATATTATACAAGACTTGAAATTAAGGTATCAAAGTGGAAAGACTAAATCATTTAAAGAAACATTTTATCAGTTGGTCTAAGTATTGTCAAATCCAGGACTGTGGTTCATTTTACACATTTGAGACTTTCAAGAACCCTTAAATGATGTTTAAAGAACTTCAATGAAATCAAACCAGATAACTTCACATCCCAGTGTAAGATGTTCCAGGTAAATGGACTTATATATGTCTTTTTGCCAAGCTCTGTGCATATAAAAGAGGCATTGTAGGTGACCTAATCTACCTAGTGTAGAGTAAAGGGGGCAGAGATGAGGGAGATGTGTGCAGCCAGTAATAAATCTAAAGGCTCTATAGTAAATATCACCCAACTTCGTTAGAGAGGTGGTAGAGTTGGTCATGTAGACATTATTACCCTAAACAATCACTGGCAAAAAGATAGCAGTTACTATTGCTTTCCTTCCATTAAAAACGACATGATTTATTCTTGAAAAGGAACCCTAACTTAGGTGTCAGCTTTTTATTAAGATTGTCTGTATGAGTTTAAAAAGAGATTAATGTCAAGTAAAATGCCAAGATAATAAGTTTTCAAAAACTCCAGGGAGACCTTTTATAGGTTGAGATTGATGGGGGCACAGTTAGTATAATCTTTTAGCTTTTACACAACATGCCCTTGCTTTCTCAGCATTTAATACCAATTTGAGCTGAAATAAATAAGGCTGAATGAGGTCAAAAGCAGACTGAAGATATTGTAAGACCTTAGCAACAGTTATTTTTTTCACACCAGTATAGTATTTCATCATTAGCATAAATCTGTACACAAACAGTTATAATATGTTGTTTCTTATCTTTTATATAGGTTGTAAAAAATAATGGATTCCTAGACTGACCCATGTGGCAACAGTCTGATGAAAGACCACTGCACTGCACAATCTGCTTATGACCTAAAAGATGGTTTGAAAACCAGTCAACAGTTTATTCTGAGAAGTTATCCAAAAGTCTGTGATATAAGATGCTGTGATTGACGATACGTGATTATCGAAAACTTATGAATGTGAATTTACCTATTTAGGTGTGACTTTGGATCCAACTATAACCTTTAAAAATCAAAAAGCTTTGAAAGTTTCTAAAATTTAGCTTAGCAAATTTTAGGTATATACATGGATCTCTTACTGTTGAGGCTTCCCATGTCTATCTAAACTCTTGTGATTTTTTTCAAGTTTTTTACATTGTGTGATTAGTTGGTTGTATGCATGCAAAACAGTTTTAAAACCTCTTGAATCAATATATAAAAGTGCTCTAGAGAGTCACGACAAGAAATCCAAACAATATTTTGAGAGATGACTTGCTCATTTTCGACCGGTAAAAAACTTCTTGTTTGAATGAAGATAAATTTTTAACACATTTTTCAACTGTAAGTGAAACATCAGCAATAGGTCAGAGGCCTTCAAATTTCAACTTTTAGCTTGGATTGGCTTTGCTTCACTATCTTCTCTGCAGTGAGCTTTATGTAAGTGAAGGCATTCAACAGTGGAGTTAACTTAATTCTTTGAATCTTTAAGACAACACTGTTGTTTTTTACATGATGAACTTGGAAGTGAGGGCAGATCACCAAGACATCATTGAATAGAGCGCTGTATTTAGCAGTGGACAAAGGATTTATATAGTGTTATTCATGGGGAAATGTCTTCATATTCATCAGGATATCTAATGATTTGATTACTGAAATAAATTAATCTTTGAATAATAATATAATTTATTGAGATGTGTAACCAAGATATAACTGGATCTCTCATTGTTTAATCACAACTTTGATCACCACACCTTTTTATTGGTGACACATAGTATGAATAAAATAAACCAGCAATACTGTAAGAAAAAAGGGTGTGTTAGATGTATTAAATTGATGAAATTCAGGAAATAATAGGGGTGTTGAAAGGTAACACTTTCATCCTAGTCTTAAATAGAATTATTAATCCATTTCCTCATTGCTTAATTTTTCAAGGCAATCTCACTGTCTATTTGGTTGGGTTCAGGTGTGAAAAGTAAAATAAAAGCAGTTAAACTGCCTCACAGAGATCAAGATAACCAGGAAAATAACCCTCATTAGCACTGCAGTCTGAGCTTCTGAGCTCACGTTAGCAGTACAGCCTTCATCGTTGCCCGAGGCAGGACCTGCTACCGTGGAAACTCAGCAGGCTGGTCTGACAGACAGATGTAAATTGAACAGGACTTCTTTACACACTACAGCTGTTGGAGAAAAATCATGCCACTTACCCAGGCTCCGAAGTTCACACATTACTAGGCTTCACCGCACAAGGCATTGTTAGGATGTGCACATTTTATGAGACAATTCAAAAGGCTTTTACATTCAAGTTTTGTAAAGGATCAGGCTCTTCCTCAATATATATATATATATATATATATATATATATATATATATATATATATATATATATATATATATATATATATTTATATATATGTATATATATATATATATATATATATATATATATATATATATATATATATATGTTTAACACAAAATGTTTTGTGTGTGTGTGTATATATATATATATATATATATATATACGGACACTGACAGTGTCAATATATAACAAAAACACAATAGGCAGTACAAAGGAACTGCTATTATTACTATTATTACAATTCTCACCTCTTGAACCAAACAGTATTTACAGCTTTCCAGATGAAAATGAACCATGGCAAATGATGCTCAAATGCAAATAGAGAGAGCTTCTAGAAGATGGCATAAACAGCGTCCCCCTTTGGGAGAAATAACCATAGGAGATAAGAGAAGCTAATAAGGGCAAAGCTGTGTCATCACAAAAGTGTTTCCCAGTCACTGCAGCCTGAGGACAAGGGCTGCAGCACCTAACTTAGAAAGCTGTAGCAGTCTTACTCCAGAAAGGATTTAATTCCTTCCATATAGGAAGCCAAAACTATGCGTTCAAAATCTGAGTTTAATTTCCATATGGGCAGGCAATGTTTTTGATCCAATGTAGATCACTGTACAGTTCAAAGTATGATTCTGGTGAAGTCTTTTACATTGGAAAAGAAAATTATAACATGAGACTACTGTTCTCTCTGGATTTCCTTTGACGTTTCCATTATAACCAGCATTCTTCCTGTAGAATTATACAGTTTTGTTTTTCTGATTTGCTGTTTTCCACCAGTGTATAAAGAAGCTCAACACAGTGGGACAGAAATCCAGCCACCAACCAGCACATTAATGTATATGCAAATGCATTTTATACATCTGTCAACACAGTTTTCTCCTGCTAGCAAACACAGGCATGTTTTTGGGATTACCACCATAAACAATGTCAGCTCCTGAAATAGTGCAGTTTTTTTTTCAGGAGAGCATTTGCAATTCTTGATTCAAATAAAGATGCAGAACATTGGTTTGGATGGAAAATATTTTTAGTTTTTTCTCACTGGCCTAGATTGTAATTCATCTTTGACCTGAAAGGTTATCATTTAGCTTTTATCAACAAAGGTCTAATCATGACTAGTTTTTAAAATGGTTCAGCATCCAAAATGATTCCATATTACAGAACAACTCATTAAAATTTTTACTTTAGTAAAACATTAATGTTTAAATAATGTTAGTTCAGGTTACTGCTTTTGGCTTTATGCTGCATTTGGTTTGTCTTGGAAGTCAAATCAAGAAGCTGGGGATGACATCACATTCGAGATAAGGGTGTTCTAGCTGCAAGTCGGAAAACAGTGGGATTTGCTAATTATCTGGGTGCCGACTACTATTAGCAGTACAAGCCAATAACAATTTATTTTCTACCATTTTAAGCAATAAAACACAAAAGGAACATGGCCACTGATGATGATGATGATGAGACACAAACTGTCAGAGTAGCTAATCAATAGCTTACAGCAGGGGTCTGCAGCTGTTTTTCAACCCTGGCCCTCAAGGCACATTGTCCTGCATGTTTTAGGTATTTAGCAGACCCTTAGGTTATACTGTTCTTTCACTACATTCAATAGGACCAAATTCAGGGGGCATTCTTGGTGTTTTTGACTGTGAACCTGGAAAATCTGACTTCCAATTATAAAAAGTAGGCAGCATTATTGCAGACACATGGAGTTCAGGGTTTGGCCAATGTCACTGCTTAGCCTCATGACACACTCGATAGATATCTAATTGAATAAAAGCATGCTTTCCTGCATCCTCAGCAGTTTTGTTGAACTCATATAGCAGAGGATATAAGCATGCAATTGAGAAGATTCTAAACAAATGTGAAAGAGGATGTCCCTGGCATTTTATGTAATAGTGAAAGAACAACATAATAAGCAATGGATTATACAGATTTTCCAAGCATGGGTGCTTCAGTAGGTGGTTTACAGCACCACAGAAACAGTGGCTACCAAGAGGAGGATAGTTGGCCATTTTGAGCACATTTATACAGCCATTCAAGTGTCAGTCAGATGTATGACATGTTTTAAATAGGTTTTATTATTCTTATGGAATGTAGTGTGCAAATCTTTCTGCTAAAAAGTAGGTATCAGATTGAAACTCTGTATTAGCAAATAGTCTCAATCTCAAAGTTAGATTGGTATCAGAGACAAAAAAAATCTTGATTAGATATAAAAACTAAATCAGGCAAAATGGCACCCTCGACACACATTGTCATGAACACTCTCCCAGGACTGCAGACCCCCCTTCATCCTTTAATGACCACAGCCTGAGCAACATTTAATTACCCCAGGCATATCTTGTAACTGGGTGAGAAATATAGCCTGTTCTCGAGCCTAGAGTCTGCACCAACATGACTGATAGTGAACGTAGAAGCTTTAGGATTATACATCACCCAATGACCTTAATATTTCAAGAATTATGTGTTCTTTTATTCCTGGTGTCTCAGTGTAATAATTTCTTATAATATAATATAAAGGCTGTAATATTGTTGGAAAATTGAAATAATTTCAATTTGCCTAGCAGGAACCTAATGAAAAAAAATCCCAAACCCATAGATTCTTATAATGAGGTCAACAACTATAGATTCAAAATTATCTTTTAGCTATGGCTACCACCAGTTGCCAGATAATGATCTGATCAACCCTGGAAGGATGACTCAGAGGAACATTCTATTCTCCTCACAGCTAAGAAGCAGTCTTAAGATCCTCACCCCACTGCTTATCTTCTGTATGAGTCAGCTGCTGACTTTCAGTCCCAGCATCCCACAACCACCTCAAGCCCGCTGTGTGTACTTGTGTCTCACCAGGCTGTAATGCCATTATAATCTACCACTATTAAGCTTTTTTCTCCACCCTTAATCCTTGCTTTAATTTTGTTTGCCTGATCTCTTTTCTACGAAACGAGTTTACCTTCATATGAGGCTTCCAAACCACATCTGCCAATGCTGTGGAAAGTATTTTGCCACTTAGTTTTCTTCTGGTTTTACTCAGTTGTACCACTTTGACATTTCAGATCGGCAAACATCATACAAAGATAGCCAGAGTAAATCCAAATGTAAATTACACATTCTGACTTATTAAGGGAAATAAGCTTTTCAAATCAACCTGGCCTTATGTAGAGAAGTAATTTCCCCATAAACCTAATAACTAAATGCATCCTCCTTGGCAGCATTAATGGAGATCTCAGTTTTGCAGTAACTGGTAGTTAATCTTTTACATCACTTTGGAGGAATTTCATCCCACTCATCTTTGTAGAATCATTTCATTTCAGCACCATTGGGGGTTTTGTGATTTCTTGCCAAACAACTTAAATGTGTTGATGTCCAGATTTTGACTAAACAATACCAAAACCTTTGTTTTGTTTTTTGGCTATTCAGTGGTGGACCTGCTGGTATGTTTTTAGATACTTGTCTATCTGTATAACCCAAGTGCACTCAAGCTTAAGGTCACAAACTCATAGCTAGACATTCTCCCTCAGGATTTTCTGAGAGCAGAATTCATGATCCCATCAACTATGGGAGGTCATCCAGTTCCTCAAAGCAGCTCTGGAACACCACACTAGTACCACTATGTGCATCTGTCAGGATGATGTTCTTTTTCTAAAATGCCGTTAGTTTTATGCCAGATGTAAAAGGCTATACACTTTCTAAAACATTTCTAATTTGTCTACAGAATGTTTTCTCTGAGATCATCGAGACATTTTTTGGCAAATGTGAGACTAGGGTTTTGTGTTCTTTTTGGACTTCTCATTTTAATCTGAGAACTTTTTCATGGCTACCATTTTTGCAAGTCTCTTTCTTGCTGTTGAATCATGAATACTGACCTTATCTGAGGCAAATGAGACTGCAGTGCTTTAGATGTTATTCTGGATTCTCCTGTGACATCCTGGATAAGTTGACAAGGCAGTCTTAGAGTAAGTGTGGTAGGTCGGCCATGCCTGGAAAGGTCCACGCACACTTCCATGTTTTTTCCATTTTTGGACAGCTTTGTTACCCATTCCAGACAGATAGGTGTGAATGACCTTCTGTCTCTACTTTTTCTTTACATTGGGACATGGGAGGGAGGGAAATTGCATTTTCACATAGCACCAGATTGGTCTATATAGCATTTTAATAAAAATGCTGAATTTAATAAATTAAATCATCATTTAAAGATGCTTTTTATATTTACCCTGTTTATCTTTTGTTTTAGATGCTGAAGTTTGTTGATAAACTGAAACATGTCAGTGTGACAAAGAAGGAAAGCAGAAGAGGCGGGGTGTGGGAGGGGAATACTTTTTCAGGGCACAATGTTTCAAAACTGCCCTCCTCATATGTCCTCCCTGAATGACTGAGTCCTGTCTTTGTTTTCTTTTGAGCTTATTTTTTGGTCTACAGTTTTAATCTTCCCAGGCTCTGCAGTAAAGTTTTCATCTTAGCATTCACTGCAAAAATATGGCCCAGATTTCATGATCCAAAGGAAATATAAAAACAAAAGCTGACAGCAGTACCCATCCAGGTAGAGTATCCTTTTGTTTATAAAGATGCTCATAAGTGCTCTTGCATTTTCCTAGTGATTGCTGACTACTTTATCAGGTTATTAAAACTTAAATGCGACGTCTCACGCCCCTCAGATTGACATGCTTTTGCTACAGAATGTAATTTTTAGTCAAACTGAAGTCCACTTTGACAATTGGTGCTCTTATTCTCAGCTATACGTTTGTAGGGAGTATTCCCAGAGGTGTCAGCCTTGTCAGCTTCCTATATAGGTCCTGGTGGGAGGTTTCTGCAGGAAACTTTTGTTTCCTCAGCAAGGGGAAGTATGGCTGTGCATTTAGAGATTGCTTTGTCTGGTGCTTGCTGGTGTGTTTTGAGGATGCAAGGGTGTATGTGTATCATGGCATTATTCCAGCAATAGGCAGCTACCAAATAATCCCTTTATCAATTGCTTTTCTGAGAATCTCCTCTTCATTTCTTCCTGTGAACTATACAGGGTTTGATATGGTACATGGTACCAATCAAAAGCATTTCTTATTTTGTCTTGTAGCTTCTCATCACAATTTTGTATCATTTATGGGTTTTGGGTGTGATAATAAAAAATGGGAAGAAATGAGACTGAATACATCTTCAAAGAAACATAATCAAGCAGAAACAAATATCACATATTTCTAATGTTTACAATGTGTCCTGTGTATATAAGAGTGTAATCTCCAAAAGCAGAATGCAGGATTGAGGTTTAATTTTCTATCTCATAAGCAGCAGGATGCAGAGGAATATGCAAGTTAAGAGTTTTTTTTTGTTTTTTTGGCACTGTGGCATCCTATTGAAACAACAAGAGATATTGCTTCAAAAAGCTCCTTTGTGGCCCTTGAGTTTGAAAAGCCTTTGAAGGTAAACAACCAAAGGGGCTTTAAACAGCATGTCTATGTGTGGAAATACAGATCAGCCATTCATTTTCGGCTGAGTGGAGTGCAAACCACTTGCCTCTGGTGAGATCTCGCTCTCCTCACCTTATCTCCTGAGCTGTGCTGAAAACAACCCCTCTCCCTCCACACCTGCCTATCTCACAGCAATCACATTTTCCTCGGTTCAGATCAGGTCTGTTTGTTTCACGTCTCATCTCAATATCTCTTAAAGAATTGTATTTCACTGTACAATCAAGCTCTGGATTCCACAATAACATCTCATGGTTCCCCCAAGCTTTCTTAAAGCTCTGCATCCTAATGAAAGAAGTCCCCATGCTATCCAATTTACCCCAGTTCTCATTTGTCAGATATATCAAGTTTTTGTAGAGTTAAGCTGAGTTAGATTGCTCCTTGATTCCTGTGGGCTGAACTTACAAAACCAGTGAAACAAAGGTATATGGTCTTGTTGATCCCAGAGAGCACTAACAGGGGAAATATTCTTCTTAACTATCAACTAACATTGCTGTGGTCCATGAACATTAATGTAGCTAACATATTTCAGTGATGACCAAAGTAAACTCTAAAGACTATAGAAAATTACCACAAGATGTCAAACTGGCAGACCCGTTAAAAAGAAGCATATGTGCACAAAATGTCCACTCACCATTACACCTGTTCAGTTGCTTATTAACACAATGAATGAATTAGCAAATCACAGTCCAATAACTTAATAGTGAATTTAGATATATAACATATACATATAATATAAATATGAATTAGTATATTATAATCTTATTGAAAATTTAATTTATATAAGTGACGCTATCCACCATCTTGAGCACATTATGTAGATTAAATAAGCCTTTCTTTCAGTTAATTATGATTAATCTTTGCTTTCAGCTAATAGAAAGACAACATTTAAGACTGGAATATTACATGAGACGAGTTAAAAAAAAAACCAAAAACATTTTTAATCCAGAGGGCTTCATGAAAACTATATCTTTTACCTATTTAAAGGCTGTTATTTTCATAAGGTTATTTTAATATGACAACCAACCCTCATTGGTGCGCATGTTGTGCTTTCTTTTAGTCTGTCTGTCTATCATTTCTTATGTATTTATGCGATGGAGCTCTCAGAAACAGTGGTTACATGACTGCTTCAGTAAATCTCAGGGAAACTAAATCTTTTAACACTTTTTCAGATTATCTGCTAAATGCTTATGGTTGTGAGGAAAAAAAACATTTTTATTTAAGGTTATTCCTTGAAAATTCCATATCAGCCTAAGTCTATATCTGGCATATATTTGGGTAATGTTTGTAGCTTTTACTCATCTAAGCTATTTTTGATGTCTGATCTTGGCACAGTGTTATTCTGTAAAACACCAATTTAGTGTCAGAATTCTCAGATGTGGGGCTCATGTTCAATGTGTTCAATATTTCCTTCAGAGACTGTGGAGCAGGAGAATCGATCTGAATCTGTGTTCACATTCACTTCTGTTGGAATTAATAGACCCAGAGCTATGTTGAAATTGAAAACATGTTGCACTGACATACCAGCCAGTAATAGTCCTCTTTTAATTTTTATTGCAAAGGCCTTGATAAAAGTGATAAGAAACATTATACATTAATACCACTGTTATATGTATGTCTTATAAAAGTTTGCCTTGACATTCACTGTACTCATTACATCTTCCATTGGAATTCAAAATATTTCAGTGATTAAAAAAACTATACTTCAACTAGATGGTTATTTTAATTTTATAGATCATACTTTAAACAAACCTCTTACCTCTCTGGGCTATAGGCTACATATGTAAAGTCAATGACATGGACATTAATTTGAAACAAGAAATAAGCCTTGCTGATTTCAAACTAATTCTAGTTATCTGGAGTCTTTTTCAGTTGGTTTTTGTCCCATCCATTGTCAGAACTGAAGAGAAATGTCTTGCACACCCTTTGTTTTCAGTTAACATTTGCCAAGTGACTCAGCAGTCACTTCAGACACACTTATACAGAGGCACAAGAGCACAGAGTATGTCTAGCTGTCAAAAGAACTCCCTGCTGTTTGTTTTCCTAAACACATTTTCTTGACCCTGATGAAAAACATCACAATCAAGTGAAGGAGGTTTTATAAGGTCTTGAGGAAAGAAAATCATATTGTAAAAAGTAAGAACACAACAACCACTTTGAATTGGATAAAAAACAGGTGTTTCAAAGATGTACAATAGATACCTTTTTTTGTCATATGTTCTTAATGTGAGCTATAACTATATGAATATAAAAATATGTTTACATTAAACTAGAGATTTCATTTAAAAATAAATTAATTAAAATCCTAAAATACACCCATTCTGGGAAGAGCTTGAAGTCTGGTAGAGAACATTAATGAATGAACAGCATAATGATGTAGCAAAGACAATGTTGTTAAAAATAGCCTCAAGAGCTCCTGTTTGTAATTTACCACAAGGCATGTAAGAGACACAGCAAAACTGTGGGAAAAAGTGCTCTTGTCAAATAAGACTATAGCAAGTTGAACATATTGGCCTGCATCCAAAATTTTATGTGTGGTGGAAAACTAACGTTGCACTTCCCCCTGATCATACTTTATACGTGGTAAAACATTTTCTCCAGAAGAGAGGGAATCCACTCAGGGTTGATTGCAAAATGTATGGATCTAAACACTTGGCAATACTGAAAGAAAACCTGTTAGAGGCTGTAAAAGATTGGAATGGAGGTTTATTTTCCAATTAGGAAAACTACTCAAAACATTCAGCAAAACTTAGAATGAAATAGTTTAGATATTTTTTGGAAAGGGCCAATCAAAGTCTGGACCAGAATTCAATTGAGAACCTTTGGCAAGACTTAAGAACTCATGTCCGAAGAGACTCTTCATCCAATCTGACAGAGCTGTACCTATTTTACAAAGAAGACTGGTGCACCCAATTCAGTCTATAGATGTGCAAAGCTGGTAGAGACACCACAAAAAACTTGCTGCTGAAAATGCTTGGATAGGTGGCTGTAAGAAACATTGGTCCAATAAGACTGAAAAAATGCACTCCACACTTCTTAGATTTTCTTAAAAAAAAAAAAGTAAACCATGCATAACATTTCTTCCATTTCACAATTATGAAAGGGTCTTTTACATAATACCCCAATAAAATCTGCTGAGGTGTGACTTTAATGTGGCATATTATGAGAAAAGTAAATAGCACTTAATGCAGAAACCATGTAGAAGCAGGACTTGCAGATAACTTTTAAAAAACACATTGTGCTCTTCTCGGAATAAACTGCAAGGCAATATAATTGTTTCCATTTGAGAAAATATGGCTCTCCACTTCACAGGTTTCTTACTGTCATGTCTTTGTAATATGGAGCTGAAGTGCAAACACTTGTTAAAAACAGGCTAACATTTTAGAGATTGTTACCACTGTTGGAGGTGCCCTGAAAGCTTTCCCAGGTCGGGAAGAATGCTAATGCGCAATCTTTAAGTAAGAAGACATCACAGAAAAGCTTTACTCCAGCTGGGCCAGACAGGACTCATTTCTGAGGGAAGACAAGATGATTGCATTGTGCTGCAGGTACAAACCAATTCTGTGCTTTGAAAATTCAATTCTGTCATAGAGTTTTATTACTATGCAGGAATGTGTCTAAATCCCCACTCTGAGAACATTTTATTGCCTAGACTGGATATTGTCCATGAGTCTTACCATGTTCCCCATGCTTTTTCATATAGCAGGAGAGTATTTGTAAGCACCACTGCACATTAATTTGTAAGGCCATTCTTTTTAAGCAAACAAAAGAAGCACTGCTCCCCTCTGTGCTTGTGCTGCTGCTATCTCTCATAATGATGCCTCTTTTTACTCCATGCATCCTACCAAGTTCACCAACAATTTAACCTTTTTTTCACAGCAGCTGTTTCTATGACAACCAAAGACCCTGCTGCAACTTTAAAATGTGATAAACATGACAACCAGATAATGGATTTGATTAATCTAGCTTGTCTCTATTGACTGATATGAGATAAGAACCACAAATAAAAAGGTAGTAGTGGTGTTTTCATTGTTCAAAAATTTTGGTGTGAAGATCCCTGAGCACTGTGTAAAACCAAAGCTTCCTAAGCTGCAGTATTGCATCTAAAGTGAGTTACAACATTAACATTTTGTGGGCTGGTCACAAACTCATCCAACAGTGCACTAATATCCAAGTAAATCTCTAAGGTAAAGCCGCAGAAGGTCTTTCCATGTTATGAAAATGTAACTGTGTTATTGCATGCTGGAGGTTTATGATGTTGTGGTTGCAAAAGGGAAACCTTGGGCTTTTCTCTGTTTTCCTCCCTTATTGCATTTGACAGGACAGTGACCACATGTATGTCCATCCTGTCACTGGTTTAAATTAAGACTGTTGAGAAACTGCTTTGCCACTGACCCCTGTGGCTTAGCGGAAATCATCTCGTAAAACGTTGCCCAAATAACTGCTGCTTTTAAAAGGAGCAACACATGATTATGTGTGGCATGATGATGATGTTGATGCTCTACCCTCCGAGTCTGCCAATCATGGAACTAGAGTAAAATTAATCACTCTTCGGACTGTCAGTTGGCGTCAGTCCAGAGACATTTATCTTTGAACCCATGTCAGTAATTTGGCAATAACGGTTCCTTTGATTAATTCACTGCCTGAATCTCTGCCAGAAAAGCAGAGGTTCAGAGACAGTGACAGATTGATGTTGCTTGTACCCTGTAATTCTGTGGCCCTCAAACTTTACAATGATTAGGCTTGTGTACAAATGACAATACTGATAAATGGTGTGCTCCTAAATGACTCCTGTAATAATATACTGTGTCTGGATTATTGTTTGCATACAGCTTTCTCTTCTGAGGTGAGTTAAAGCTACAAGGTTAGATGCTGTCGGGAACGTACATCTGATTTCATGGAGCATTGCTGCAGATTGCTTTCCAGTACCGGTTCACTGCGTCCCCCAGATCGGCTTTAGTCATACTGCTTTAGTAAAACTGTTGACACATCTTAAACTAACAAAGTTCATTTGTGGACCGAAAAAGTTCAGCAGAGAGGGGATGACACAATAGTTTGTCAAACGTGTAAAAGAAAAAGCTAATTCAGCTTATGTTGTTCCCCATGTTGCCAGCTCTACTGCACAATCTTACTTCAGTGCCTCTCATAGGGTTTGCCTGAGAGGTAAACAACACTCTTAGGCTATTCTTTGTCATCTGACAGCTCAGAATACAGTTTCAGATTTCATGTTTTAGGTTTTTTTGTGTGTGTGCGTGTGTTTAGTTTGTTTGCACAGACTTATAAACACCATGCTTTTCTATGGGCTATATAGAAGTTGGTGACTGTTATCTTTCACACTTTTGATTCCTTTAGGAAGAGCTGGAGTCTTATTTTTAGCATTGCTTGTAGGATACTTTTCAAAATCAAGCCATATGCCTAAGGTAAAGTTTGTGCTAATTAGCAATGGATTAACACGTTATAGTCACTAAATCCTTTAAAGGATAATGATGATCTTCTCAGTTGAAAAGAGAATGTTTTAATTTGTTAATGTTCTGTTCTGTATGAGTTGAAGCCAAAGCAAATAGTAAATGAATTGTTACACATTATGTACCTATGGAGACCAGGTCTTAGGACTGCCACCATTTTATCTGTTAAGTGGTTGATAGGATAGGTTCATCATTAATAATATAGATACGAAGCCATAATCATAATCATAGGCATCTAATCTATCAAAATTCAATCTAAAGGATGAACTTTTTCTTGAGGGAAATATATTTATCATAAGTTTGAAGAAGCAATAAGGTTTGTATTTCTCAGATTAAGATTTATCTACTGTCAAATTAATTACATCTAATTATATTTAATTTTAATTAAATTAAAGTCTAATTCCTTTTGATTTAACTCAGTAAAAAGAAACACAAAAACAAACAGAAAAAAATAAATATATTTCATATTCTATGCTGCTGCCAGAGATGGCAACTCAAGTTTGAGACTCCAACCACAGTCACACTTAAACCACAAGAATGAAATACTTCAGACTTGACATAGACTTGTGTCCCAAAGACTTGGGACTTGACTGGAACACATGGCCTGAGACTCGAGTCTTAGTAACAGTTTTTATCTCATGTAATGAAGAGTGACAGGAAACCAGTAGCTACTACATATGCTATACTGTGAAAAGATGGACTTGATTATTAGCCAATTATGTTTGTGGACTGCTGGCTGGTTCTAGCTCATAGCGATATGTACATGTGAGGTCTAGCTTCATATTAATGACAATATGAATGTCTCTCCAATTGAACACTATTAAATGCCTTTAGATCATATCAGAACAAAATAAATTAATTTTACTTCCCACATCTCTTGTTGTTATGCTAACTGTGTTATTACAATGACATGTTCAGCTGGAAATATCAAAATAAAAGCACTTCCAGTTTCACTGATTTAGAATTTCAACACTCTATTACTTAGTAAACCCTGCCTCATTCATTATGCTGTCATTTATACATTTGAACAACTTTACGATTTAGATTTCAAAAGATTGTTGATGTTGATTTAGAAGATTGTTTCCCAATATTATAAAAAAAGAAAAATGTTGCTACATTTTGAAGGAATGGACAATATGAGTACAGTGATAAACAGGTGTTAACTTAATCCTTACGAAGACACTTTGATTCATTCAGAAACTCAACATCAACAGGCTTTAATCTTCTATAATTTTTCTTATAGCATACATGGCTATTTATATTTCTAATAGGGTAAATACTACACTTGATGAATTTTCAAAGTAATGTAAAGCAGGCTTTAGTAGTTTTTTGCATGCTGAATTAAATGTAAGACTAAGAAATACCTGTTTATAAAATGTTTATAAAAATAGATTTAATGATAATTTTTAAATGTTCATGATGTAATTTAGGCTTAAGTAAAAGCAGTACAGGTTTGGATTTATTATCTAAAGTGATGCAGGGTTAATGGTCCACTAGATATTGAAGATTTGCTAAGAAAATGTTTATTTCAGCGATTAGAGACTTGACTTTGACATGGGGTGAAAGAGTTGTCATGATAGAACAGAAATGCGACTGCCTACCTTGTGTTCCAGAATCAGGCTATTGGCTCACTCAGGAATTGATCTGGACTTTGGTTCAAGCAGCATCTATAGTTCTGTTTCCCACTCAGCTTTGTATCTGTTGGTCCAGACCTGAGTGGTTCCTCACTAGGATTTGTAGGATTTGTGTTCAGCTTGGACACACACACACACACACACACACACACACACACACACACACACACACACACACACACACACACACAAAATAAACACTCCTGAAAAAGTTCCCTAAGTGATGCAAACCACATTGAATTTGTGAGGGAATAACAAAATAAAACTTTAAAGAAATGTCACACAAAGCAATAGACTGAAGTAAAAGCCCGCGATGCAAACAAAAACATTTCCAGAATCTCAGGGGGTGATCAGGCCTCAGTTCTGACTGGTCGAGGTTCTTGTTTGTTCTACGATACTATTTCTGTCTGTGTGAGTCTCAGAACTCAGCTGCTATGGGGGTATGCTGCTTCTGCCAACAGAGTTGTCATGAGGACCTGATCAGAAGCAAACTTTAAGAATAGTGTGATCCTGTTGCACTTGTCAGGTTATAAAAGAATTCAACCATTGTTGATAAATATCTATCTATCTATCTATCTATCTATCTATCTATCTATCTATCTATCTATCTATCTATCTATCTATCTATCTATATATCTATATATATATATATATATATATATATATATATATATAAACATGATCTCCAGACTGAAGTTGTTTTAAGTGCAAGGTTTCCAACAAGAAATCATTCTATCAGATAAAAGAGTAGTCAGCATTTCAGAGTTCAGCAGATTAATTACTATTTAAAGTAAGCTAATCATTGATTATTTTAAAAGCCTTGCTAAATCTCCAAACAAGAAAAATAAAATTCACATTCATTCATTAATCTATGACATGTTTTGACACATGAAGGACTTTCAGATAAGACTCTTTAGGCATAGGGTTATCATAACATTCATACATTTTAGATCTAGGAGCACCATTAGCAAAGGATACAGAGTGTAGGAGTCCAGCAAGGGCATTTTGAAGGGTTTTGGTGAAATCAGTTAAATGTGTGTAAAAGCTAACGTGGCGGGTTTTGTTTTCTACATATAAATATATCACAATAAATTAAGTAATTAACACCCATGTTCCCTAAAATATATTGGATTCCATTTAACTACTACTATTACATATTTAATTCTACTAATATATGAAGTGACAGTTAACCACTTATGTCATATCAAGGCAATATATAGCTGGATGTTGGACAAACTGGTCCAACATCCAGCTATATATATATATATAAAAAAAGCAAAAAACAAACAAAAAAACCCTTCTTTCTGGATAAATCAATTTAGTTAATTCCAATACATCTCAGTCAGATCAAATTCCCTTTTACCCATTACTACTATATAGCTGAGTATTATCTACATATTGATGAAAATGTGTCTGATAGCTATATTTCCACAATTAAACTATATGAACAAAATATGTGTCAAGCACACAACCCCGTGGAACTCCAAAGCTATTTCTGGGGCATGAGGAAGATTTATCAATTGCATTAAATCAATGGAATCCATCAAATGACCTAAACATGATTTAGTTATCTTCATTACCAAATAGTATCTTTAAACCCCTGCAAGATTTATCTCATTGTATTAAACACAACTTTTCGTCATCACAGAACAAATAAAAGAAACAAGTTTCTGAGGCTATGAGCAGATTGTTTGTGGCTTATACCGAGCCTATTTTCTGTGCTATAATGTGTTATAAATCCCTGGTGGAACTATTGTATTCATACAAATTATCTGTGTGTAAACATTCAAACCTTGTTTCGCTATTGATTTTTTTGCCTACAACCGCTTTACACATCAGATTCCCAGATTTTTTAAAAATTACAGTTTCATCACTTCCACCCTAGAAGTATGCAGTACACAGTCTGTCAGTGAATTGACTTCTTGATACTAACACAATCCTCCTGCTACAGGCAGAGTTCTCTTGTGGGAATAATGTAGAAATACATTTTGTGTTTCAGTGGAAATAATTTGAGAATGATGACACTGAACAACTAATCCTTATAGTCTTACTTTTATCCCACTGAAATTGCAGTCTTCATTTTTTGGTTTTTATTGCTTGGTTTACTTGTGTTGATTTTTGAATTATTTAACGTGGGTGGTTTAAGAGCAGACAGGCAGTTTGGGGAAAGGGTAGTTGTGGCAGTCTGGTCTTATTAAAAGAAAGACAGAAAGAAAAAGGTAAGACAGCAACTCTACCTCCTAGTCTCGGCTGTGATATGTCCAAAATAAGGTGTGCATCCGTAGCTTTTCTTCTCACTGGGTCATTTTAAAGTCAGAGATGGTTAAACTCTGAGTGAAATTAGACCAAATTTCCTTATTTTGTTCGTAAATGGGCAGAATGACTGCTGCAAATTTCACTCGCTACCTATCTTCCAGTTATATAAACACATATTACTGGGTTGACTAGTATGACTCCTGTTTTCTCCACCTCACAAATACTTGCCAGTTGATATGGAAAATATTTTGAAGTCTTGTCACTGTGTTTTGTGTGTGGGCGTTATTTTTCACTCTGTTTCATTCAGCTCTGGGTTTCTGGCTGTATCCATGGAAACTCAGTCGTGCTGTGGCCCCTCCCCTAAAAATACCTTAATAAAGGGAAATTTTGTAATTTAACAAAATGGAATAGCTGTAATTAGATTAATCTACTATTACAGCCACCATGCTTATCTTCACAGCTTCCCCCTAAATTTCTTAAATGTTCTGCTCTTTGGTGAATTTTTTAATGCTGGCTTAGACCCTGGCAGAGCAAATGTATGTTCACGCAGCAGAGGTATGCAATAACTATTGATATTAGTTATGGTGACCTTTTTTATTGTTTGTGAAGCTTTATTTAATCACTTCAAGTTAAAGAAATTCTCACTGCAACATTTTGAATTGCTACAAGGCTCCATGTTTTGCATGTCCACTTGGCTTATTCCAGCTGCCTGCTTAAAGCATTAAGGAGATTTGGAAGGCCTGGGAAGATGTTACAGCAGAGTTAAGGCTGGAGTCTGTGGGACAACATATGGCTGAGATACAGAGAAATGCTCAGGACTGGTAACAGGGAGGCTTAAGGATGTTCCCTGCTTCATTATGTCCCAGACAAGCTTTTGGACTTGCAAGCCAAAGTATATTTTCTGCACACTGCCCACGCATATTATAAGGAATGGAGATAGAGTGCTGGGTTGTCCAGGTGTGAAGAAAGCCTGCTGCAGAATGTGAATAAGCTGAACTCAGATAAACTGGGTGTCAACTTAACGGCTCCTCAAAGAAACAGGAAAAAGTTCAGGTTCTGGTAAAAAATGTTGGTGGGTAATAAAAAGCAGTAGTCTAACATTCATACATCGGCTATAACTTTACAACCACTGAAAGGGTAGGCAAAACTTTTTGACCAAGACCATATTGCAATAGTTTGAAGATATAATCTCTAAAAAGACAATTCTGGGTTAGCGTTTTTCTTGACTGGAGTGGTTAGAACTTAGTAAAGGAACATTGTCCAAAGAAGGTGGTGTCAGTCATAGAGACCCAACACTCTTTGGACACATACCAGAAGAGGAGTCTGCAGTCTTTATAATCCAAAGAACCATTTTTACCCTCAGTCCAGCACACAAAGGCATGACTGTTTTTTTTTCTTTTTTTTTTTTTTTTTTAAAGACAGCTTATCATTTTTGATAAATATCTACTGTTGGAAATTTGTCGTCATGTATGAAGAACGAGTTTATTTCTATTTCAAAACGAAGAAAAAGTTTTGCAAAAAGGATGAATACGTTTTCTTTTAAGGGAAAAAAAGGGATTTTAATTTGTGTAAAATATAAAGGAAGAAAAAAGTTTCCAACCTAATGATAAAAAAAAAGGTCTGAAAATTTTTAATTTTACAAACCCCAAAATTTGTTTACGGTGTTCTTTCAGCCTAAAGGGCAATGGGCTGGTGACACATCCATGGTGTACTCCACTTCTTGCCAGTTCACTGTTGTTACAGGCACCAGACTAACTGTAATGCTTAATCGAACTAAGCGAGTTAAGGGTGTATACTTATGAATTGAGATACTGATTTTATTTTAATCCTGATATCCAAAATCTATGGTCTATGGAACATGTTGGACTAGTAACTACAACCCATAGAGACTCTACAACTCTCAGCACTTTTAGTGTTTGGTATGTAGCTGATGGCAAGGAGTTATGACATAGAATGAAATCAAAATACTCTGAAATCTTGTCTAGTACAGTTACCCAAAAAAGGTTTTAATTTGTTGTTCAAGTTTGTCATATTTTGCTACATTGTGATTTAATCAAAGATGTACCAGAAATCAGAATTGGACGATTCTTAGGTAGATGGGCCCTGCCCAGTGACCGGTCAGTAGCAACCTCAAAAATTCAATTCATTTATGATAAGTGGACACACCATAAGTGCTACCACCATAGGGTTAGCATGCTGTGACTAAGTGAGGAAGACTCAAAATTATTTTTTTTCAGTGCCAGTTTAAAAATGAAATCAGAGGAAGTACAAAAAGTGTAAAAAGCTTGTTACAATAAAAATATTTCTTACATTTTAAAACCTAGAGAAAGTTAGAGGGAGCAAAACTTACAGGTCCTTTTTCAGTTTTCAACCACTGTTATAAAACATGGTTAATTTGGAAATGTTGGCAACCATTTAAAAATCTCAGAGTCAAGGTAAAAATCTTCATTCTGTGGGGCATGGGTCTGCGACCTTTACAATCCAAAGAGGCATTTTGGTTCTCAATCCAGCTAAAGAGGCTCGCTTAGAGTCACAAGTGTTACATGACATTTGGACAAAGAAAGACATCTTGCAATTATTGATAAATATCTATTAATGGAAATGTGTTGTCATTTATAAGGAACAACATGTTCCTTATAAATGAATATGTGGTTCATTTATAAATGAACCACAAATAATTTTTTTTTTAAATTTTTAGGTTTAAAACAAAACACTTGTACAGAAAGAGGATGAATACATTTTCTTCCATGGGATGTTGATTTTTGTGGAAAAAAATATCCAACCTAATGATAAGAAAGATAGATCTTAAAAAATATAATTTTTGTGTCATTTTGTTGTGGAAACTCCATACAACTATTAAAAGAAAAAATGAAAAAGTTCTAAAACCTGCTTTTGTTATTATATCTATATTTAAAAACATTTGCTGACTCTTCAGTTCATTTCATTATCATTTTTAGCTAAAGATATTAAGAGCCATTGTGGAAGGTTGAAAGAGACACTTGCAGCTCTGGAGTCACAGGTTGCAGAACCCTTCTCAAGGAAATACATTGCTCATCAAGAGAAATTAAAACTAATCAATGCTTTGCAATATCTTAGATCAGAAATCAGGTACAACATTATGATTGTTGCTGCCTTAGATTTTATATATAAAAAACAAAAATATTTCTCCCTCTGCAGTCCACACAAAAACACAGCTTATTTTCAGTAATGTGTGACTGTTGTGGCGAGTTGTAGTGGACCAAGTTCACCAATATAGTATCTAAACAGAATCATCAAATATTCATGAAGGTTAGAGGGCACTGTGTCCCACAGTAAGAATGTGATTGAATTAAATTAATTCCAGTTTATGAAGTCAAAATGTTTGCTCCTTGCTCCTACAGCTCTTCTGAGACCAGTAACAAAATGATGCATGAGCTCACCTTCTCACTCACTATTAAAATTTAAACAATCCCACATCTTTAATAATTCAATCCAGGTGGACTTTTGTATTATTTGAGAGGACAAATCACTGCCTTTTGATATACTGGAATTACTTTTTTTCTTGCACAATGACATGTTTCCACTTAACATAATTTCCTATAGTTTTGCATTCAGTAATTACTAACATAAAAGAGTGTAACAATTGTAAAAAGAGCCAAACATTTCTCATGGCTTGACTAATGGTTAGCCAGCAGCTTTTTAAGACTTCTGTTCACATAGCCGAGTGGAGTCACAAAAGGTTTCATGTAAAATCCAAATGCACTCTTTTATTTCAACGGTTCTTTCACAAAAATTAATGAGCTCTGTGGAACAGGATGGTGTCTATAACAAGCAATTTCCATCTGGGCTTGTGTATGTGCAGAAGTGTTATTGATACAGTTTCACACTGATGAAGCTATGATTGGCTTCCTCCTGAGCTCAATTCTCAAATGTCACCAGATTCTTCATCTTAAGAATTTAAAGGTACATCTTACTGAGTAGAGCTGTGGAAATTACAGCAGGGACAGGTCAAAGAGAATAAGTTTTACACAAAAAAAAAAAACAACCTACAAACCAAGTAATTCCCTGAGAGATCCAACAAGATCCATGCAAGCTGACTGTTGAGATATATAAAAAACTTAGGATATCTGATATCTCTAAATGCTGAATGACTTTGTTCTTAAAGCTGAAAATTAGGCAGAAAATCTATGTTTTTTTAAAATAATTTTTTAGGCACTGTGACCTTTATTTAACAGTAATCAAACTACTATTCAAAATGAGTATTTTTAACTAATATAACATCCATAAGTACCGTTTTAAACCCATGATGATAACGTTACTTGATTTGCAGTCAGCTTTGTTTTGTATTTAAATAATACCACCTGGCGTTTATGGACAGGATCTCAAGGTGGAGTTGTTTTGTGAGAGTAGGGTGACTGATTTGGACGAGACATAACTGGGCTGCAGAAATGGGGTGACTACTTCGGGGTGACGACTCTGTCACTCCATGTAGTCTGTTGTGGTGAACAAAGAGCTAAGTTAAAAAGAAAAGCTCTTGATTTACCAGTCCTTCTACATTTCAACCTATAATCAAGAGAAATGAATCATGCCAGAAAGAAAAAGATCTTGGATACAAGCAGCTGGAATAAGTTTTGTCCTAAAGCTGGACTCCTAGAGATAGGATGAAAAGCGCTGTCATCCAGGAGCTCGAAGTAGAGCTGCTGCTGTTCTGCATTGGAAGGAATCAGTTGAGGTAGTTTGGGCACCTTATTAGGATGCTTTCCTGGGTGCAACCTTTTGGATGCATGTCCCTCTGGAGGCTTTCCCTCTGGGAGGAGAGCCCAGGGCACATCCAGAATCTGCTGGAAAGAGTATTTATCCCTTTTGGTGAGAGTGGATGGGGAGAAGTATGCCTGGGTTTCTCTCCTGAACCTCTTACCCCAGTGACTCAAGTAGAACGATAGAGTGTATGGATAATCATTACTTGTCTTCTTTAAATGGGGTTATACAGGGATGTCTCAATAAATCTGAACATTACTGAAAAGTTCATTTATTTCAGTAACTCAGTTCACTAAGTGAAACACATTATGTAGATTTACTACACATAGACTGATGCTTTCAAGCCTTTATTTTGTTTAATTATGATGGTTTTCCATAGATAGCTAATGAAAAAATTTAATTTAATTTCTTAAAAGATTAGAATATTACTTCAGACCAATAAAAATAAACATTTTAATCCAGAAATTTGGGCTTTATGAAAAGTATGTTTAATACCTGCTTGAATGTTGTTAATTTCAAAAGATTCTTTTAATCTGACAAACAAGAATGGTGAAACACAATCTTTCAGCAGCCTGTCTTGGTGTAGGAAAAGACTGTTTTGTTGTGTTGTTTTTGGAGCCGGATGCTGCGACACAGGCTTTTTTGGTTTTCAAATGATAATGACAACATTTGATGCCGTATGGAACACAGTACACATGTTGTTACTGAGAAGGAGGTGAAATGGCCTCCTGCCGATAAAGCAGCTGCTGATGAGTGAGTACGCACAGAATGTTGTGTGCTTAGTGACATTAGCTGGGCATGGCTTAGAACTGATCTGAACGAAACAACTACATCACCGCTTTTTTCCTCCTAATGCTAATCCCCTGGATAAGAGGATAGATAGTTGCCAGTGCACGTGCCAATGTACATTTACAAGGCTGATGTGTTTTTATTTTTAACTTTTTTAATACCAATGTCTCTAAAACCAGATTAACTTGGTTGTGAGTTGGCAGCTAACATCCATCCATGCAGTGGGTCAACTAATTAGCTATATGTGCATTTCCTGGAGCCTTGGCATATCAGAAAGCTAAATAATGAAACTCTTAGAAAAGACTATGTGTTTGCACTTACACCCAAGATAAGAACCTAACATCTCACTGAAACAGTTGTGGTTTTAACTGTTATTATATTGATAATGTACATAAGGTTGTATGGGGAATAGCTAAAGTAGTAGAATAAGATCTCGGCAACAGAGTTTGGGTTAGTTTTGAAAATAGTAACTGGGTGGCTGTTTTTAAGAATGTTAGGGTAGCACGATTGCAGATACATAGTATATGAAACGTATATATTCACATGTCACTACTGCTAATTTGTGTACTTCTTTATTGGTCTATAAATACTGCTACGATTTATTAAACTTGCCTTCTAAAATTTCAGTTACATCCTAATATTGTGCATCAATTGTGCATGAATTACAACAAACACATCAGCAAAAGCTAGCTGAAAGATCAGAAAAGTAAAATTTCTGTGTAGGACCTTGAGGGCCAAGATGAGAGCCGTCTGCTGTTAAATAATCATCCCTGCATACAATCTCTGCAGACTGAAGTGTTTAAACACACAAACCAAATTTCTATCACTACATATTTTCAATTAATATTCTAGCACCTTCCCTTGGTGATTATAGCCCTTCTGTAGTGGTGTCTCCAAATGCATCACTGAACTCCATATTTTGTTGGATCTACCAGCAGGTTATCGCTGCCTTCCTTTTTTTTTTTTTTTTTTTTTTTTTTTTGTTCAAGCTAGACCAGTGTTAACGACACATTGGCCTGGCCACCACTGTTGCTGGTTCTTTTAGGCTAGATTGCGGTGATTCACATGAGTGAGCCATTAGGAAATGGATGTTTTCATGACCCTGTGAGAAGAGGAGTGAGTGGGTAGAAAGAGACAGGCGCTCTAATAGCCCATAACATCTCTATACCTGAGAGGCAGAAATGCTTCACACCTAAGTTGAAAGCTGTGTATTTTTAATTGCCTGAAGTATACTGTTAAGTACTAATTTACAGTGCCCTGCAAAAGTATGCAAAACCCTTAAACTTTTTTAAATTTTGTCATATTACAGCTGGTAATCTGAATGTATTTTATTGGACTGTTTTTCATTAATAGACTGACATAAAGTACTGTATAATGTTGAAGTAGATGAAAAAGATAGATTTTTTTTGTATTTAAAAAAAGAAATCTGTTGTGTGTGCATCTGTATTCATCCCCATGAGCTGCAGGTTAGGGTATACCTCTACTAGCTTTGTACATCTACTAAAAAATGTTGTCCATTTGTTTTTGCAAAATTTATTAATCTCAGTTACACTGGCTGGAAAGTGTCTGTGAACATTGCTTTTATTTTTGACTGGGCCATTTAAACAAACACATGAATATGCTTAGATCTATGCCTCTCCATTATGGCTCTGGCAGTATGTTTAGCGTTGTCCAGCGGGATTGTAAGCATCTGCTGCATTTAGCTCCATCCATCTTTCAATCTATTTTGATCATCTTACCTGTATAATACCGTCACCATCATGTTTCACACAGTCTGTTCAGGGAGATGTGCAGTATTTTTATTTTTTTTTGCCAGACACAGTGTTTTGTATCTTGGCAGCTTTGGTCTAGTCTGACCGAGGTCCTCTTTTCACATGTTTTAGATGTTTCGTACATGACTTGGGACAAACTGCACATGAGGCTTCTTATTGCTATCTTTCAACAGAGGTGTTCTATATGACACTCTTTCATGAAGGCAATTAGAAAATAGCAATTAGAAAATACCAAATGCCCTGCATGGTAGCTCTGGAGGCGCTACAGAGTTACCATGGACTTCTTGATTGCTTCTCTGATTAAAGGCTCCCACATACTTCACCCAAAGTGCCGAAATCGGCTCTCATTGACTTAGACCCATGACGAAAATTGTGTTGCTCTGTTAGCAAAGAGACGTCCGCCTGCCAAACTCAACACTAGGCCCAGGTCAGAACTGTTTCGACAGAGCTCTGTGCGAAGTGTTGCGTGATTAGTTAGAAGTTTTTTTTTTGCCATGTTTTATACAGAAATGTCCTTGGACAGCAGTGTTGATATTTCACTTCAACTAGTCTGATTCCACTATCTGGTTTTTGTATCTGCAGGAGACTTGAATACTTTTGAAGAGTGTTTATCTGATGCAGTGAGGAATTATGTACATTTGTACAGCTCTTCACTAAATAAATACTATAATAATAAATCAGATGGCTAATAACCCCTGGATGAAAATTGGTGGGCTGCACAGTGGCACAGTTGGTAGCACTATTTGCTACCTGGTCCTGGGTCCTGGTCCTGGGTCCTGGTCCTGCATTTGAATCCAGCCTGGAGTCTTTCTGCAAGGAGTTTGCATGTTCTCCCTGTGCATGCATGGGTTCTCTCTGGGTACTCCAGCTTCTTCCCACAGTCCAAAAACATGACTGTTAGGTTAATTGGTCTCTCTAAATTCTCCTTAGGTGTGAGTGCGTGCGTGCATGGTTGTTTGTCCTGTCTGTCTCTATGTTGCCCTGCAATGGACTGGCGACCTGTCCAGGGTGTACCCCGCCTCTCGCCTGATGACAGCTGGAGAAAGGCACCTGCTCCCCTGGTGACCCTGGAAGGATAAACATAATGGATAGATGGATGGATGAAAATTGCAATGCTGTTGTCCACAGAGGAGACTGTCTGCAGAAAAGTGCAAAGATTCTCTGTGAATGTTTCATCAAAGCAAAATAGAGGATCCAGTGAGGGAGTGGGGACCCAGGCAGGTAGGCGCATGATGCATACTGAAGCGGGAGGAGTGTCCCCCAGGTGGTCTACGCTATTGTATGAAAGTTGTGTGCGAAAAATGGCTGTTCGCAACCACGTGATTGGGCGTCGACTGTTCAGCTTCGGATGAAGTATATGGGAGCCTAAATGCTCACATTGCACAACCTCTCAGCTTAGGTGGGCGGACATTTCTTGGTAAATAGGCAGCTGCCCCATACTTTTTCCATTTATAGTGATATACTGAACAGTGGCCTGTGTGAAGCTCAAAGCTTTGGATGTTGTTTTATTATCCTCCTTTAAACTTCACCACTTCAACCCTGACATGGGTGCTTTGTTTCTTGTTCTTCCTAAGGTTCTTTTGTTCACTTTTATTCTCTAACAAACTTCTAATTCCTTCACCAAATAGTTGTATTTAAGCTAAGATAGAATTACATCCAAGTGCATCCTATTTACCAATTAGACACTTTCTGTAGGCCAATGGTTGCAGCTGATTTTTTTAAGGATATTAGAGTAAAGAGGGCTGTACACAGCAAGCCATTTTTTTCTCAGTTGTTATTTGTCAAAAAAAACACAAAAACATGGAAAACCAAATATTATTTCATTTCTATCTCTCTATTATGTTCTAATTTCTATTCATTTGTCATAAAAATACCACTTAACGTTTGTAGCAAAATGAAAAAAAGGAACTCTTTGCTAAATCTATATCTTTGCTGAGGTCACAAAGTAGAATATATTTATTATGAATAATATAGAAAACAAATAAGGTGAGCATTCATCCTGCTTCTTTAATAGATAAACCTTCTGACAGGGTTTGTCTTGTTTGGACACTCCTGTTAGGCATTTAGCTCTGTAAAAGCTCTGAAAAAACACGAGAAACACTTAGTCCTTCCACAGAAATATCTGTTGTGTAAAAAACTCCAGAGCTCTTAAGGATGTGGGGTGTGTGTTTTTCTCCCTTTGACTCATAAAAAGCTTTGGAGTAAAAGCTTCGGGAAGCTGAGAGAAACACTCAGATATTCTCAATTTGAATGTGTAAAGGAGAATCTTTAGCTTGGTGTGTTTAATTCATTACATCCTCTCTCTTGGTTTGGCTTGAACAGTGTTTTTTTTTTACTTCTTTCTTCTGCTGCTCTGTGATAGCTGCTGGCTGGACATACAGCCACAACTCAGCCAATGAATTTAGAATCAGTACGACATCTCAGGGTAGGTATCCCTCCTGCTGAGAGCTGAGGTTTGCCACAACGATGACCCATCACACTCTCCTAAAGCAACACTGGGGCAAAAGAGTTTATTGACACACTCAGGAGATGCCCTGAGGGAAAATTAGCAGTTTTTCTTCTCCTCCTGTACTTCTGTACCTGCTGCCCATCATTCCTCTCTCTGCACTGTCCAATACTGTAAAGGCGTGGCTGGGTCCCCTTCAGGGAGCTATTTACCTTTTATAAAGCCAATTGCTATGGAAATTGTGTGTAATTTCAGGGCCCATTAATGGTGAGAGTGCAGGCATGCATATAGAGCGCTGCTATCATCACTGTGGAGCCTATGATCACCCTGAGCTGAATCTCATATTCGTTGCTCCTTTGCTAGTCTTCCCCCCATAACAAATCATGCACCAGACACTAGCAGAATAAGGAACTGACAGGCTGAGGAGTGGGCAGCTGGCAACCAGAAATGTGAGTTGGACAAAGTAAGTGGGAAATTTGAAGAGGAGGCAGCTGTTCCGAGCGTCACAAGCACAGGGAAGGGAAGATTGGAATACTATATGCGAAAGATGGAAGCAGTAGCAAAAAGAGCGAAAGGGATAGTGGAAGAGGATCCAAGCAGAATCAATATTTATACTGCGAGGCGAGACAATTCTGTGGCAGTAATTAAATTGGTGTGTCATATTTCATTCCATTACTAGGCCACGCTTGCATGCAAATGATCCAAAAGGCCTTATTTTCAAGTGGATTTCATTTCTTTTATGACAGTGAGTAGAACTGAGCCAGGCAGAGAAAAATAAAGCATCATTCCAGTATTCATGAGCCTATTGTTAGGAACTCGGGGGGCCATTCAGCTGCAGTTCAGCAGGGGGTAGTGTCTCCACTGTAAAAAGATTTTATTCTAAAATTTGGGATACAGGGCTGAGAAGCAAATCCATCCCATCTGAATGATGATTAGTAAAATGAGGCAACACTGCTGTGTATTTAAATCACTTTTTGATTCCTAGCATCACCTCCCCTCTTCCCCTCTCCAGAGTCAAGAAAAATGAATAAAACATATAAAAAGTAAATTTTACATTGGAACACTGCCTGCACAGACGTTTTGGGTCAGATATAGCCTCCTTTAAACATTTAGAAGCTACACATCCCCAGACATTTACGTAGATTCTGAATAACAGCTCTGGTTTTGTATTGGGTACTTTGCTTATGAAGGAAATTGCATGGCTGACTCTGGAAGGTGACCGCCCCTCTGTAAACCCTGCCACCAGTGTTTGCTGTAAGCATTAGTTGCAGGTGCTTGCCTCCCTATTCCAGTGTTATGCATTTCTGACAAATGGAATTTGAGGGAGGCAAAACAAAACACAGCTGTACTCAGAGTAGCCAATTAAAAGTTTCCCTTCCATCTCTTTGCTTCACAGAATCAGCTGTTTTTGTCCTTGGCTTCAACTCCACTGTGCAAGAAAAGAGATCAAAAATAGTGAAGTATTCACCGTAGTGCATAAGTGACTAACTTTTTAACTAAATCTTTTTTTCTACCTTTCTTTCTTCTTGCTGACTTTATTTGATCTTTGAGGAAGGATGAAATGACCCCAACCTGAAAGTGCAGGCAGAAGCACTTTGTGGTAAAGGCTGTAAATCCTGTGGAGCAGTGCCATGCTCTAAGCCCAGGTTTTGCTAGTGGCATCTAAAGTGCTGCTAGTGGGAAACACAACATTTGTGGCTACGGTGGCAGAATAAACAACAGCTGCATATGTTTTGCATCCCCATGCTAGCAGCCAAGGGGAATTGTGGCTGTCAGATAAGATGACTGCCTCTGCAAGTTCCAAGAATTTCTCTTGGTGCATTATGCAAACCTCAATTTATATGAAGTAAAAACCAGTTATTAGAATTTAAGTATATAACTTGCTAAATAATTTAAATCTTTATTTAACAGACATATTCACTTCTCATTAACAATGTATATGGTTTTTAGTGTCTTTACTGATCACCTTGATTGTTTTAGGACTAAGTGTGAATAATATATATTATTTTCCTTGATTTTAAAGAATATATTATGTAATCCTTTGTAATGTAGGTAAACAGGATATGATAGGTTAAAAGAGAGAAAAATGTGGCGAATATACAACCAGTTTCCAATCACATATTCCTTTACAGGGTCATGGAGAGAGACAAGCTACACTCTGTACAGGTCTCCAGTCTGCCACAGGGACACACAGAGACATATAACCATGCATGGATACTCTTTCACCTATGTGCAATTTACTGTGACCAACTGACCTAACATTCATATCTTTGGATGATTGGAAACTGACACAGGCTTTGAACCCTGGGCATTTATGTTTGAAGGCAACAATGCTAATAGCTGTACAAACCTATAAATATCCAACCATCCATCCATACTACTTATTTGTACAAGGTCACAGGGGGCGTACCTTGCTCCAGCAGTTACTGAATGAGAGGAAGAGTACACTCTGGACAGGTTGTCAAACCATCCCAAGGCAAACACACACAAAAAACAATTCACACTCTTACTCCTAAGGGCAATTTTTGCCTTGTTTCCACTGAATGGTATGGCACAGACTGTGCAGTTTGGTATGCTATTTTGTCTATTTCCAATGTAAAAGTGGCCCATACAACCAACCCATACCACACCATTCCTAGGTCCCCTTCAGTTTCAGATTCATAGGACAAGGTACGGTATGGTTAGGGTGGAACTACTGCCATCACACAACACAGTCTATTGACTGGGGGGGACAGAAAAATGTCACCCATTTAGGCATTTGGGTTTCACCCACCAGCCCAGTAAGAGTCCACCTGGTGGTGGAAACCTTCTCCTGATTACGCCGGACCATGAAATAGCTTACCGTTCCACACTGACCTGTGCCATAGCACTGCATGGAAACGAGGCAGAGAGCTCATGGAAGGAAGCCACTGTCCCCAGAGAGAACCCATGCATACACAGGGAGATTATGCAAACTTGACACAGGCACTGAACCCAAGACATTCTTGCTGCCAGGCAACAGTACTAACAACTTTACAACCCCATTAATAAGTCAGTAAGAGGAAAATTCCATCAAGATTACATTAACTAACCGCATATTGAGTAGTTACTAAAGGTCTAGTTGTTATATGCAAACATGCAAAGAGAATGGATATCCTCTAGCTAGAACTTTTATCCCTAAATAATCTGGTCTTTACCAGTTAAATTTTTTTTAAACTTAACCTCAAATGAACAAAACCTGACACTACAGATTACACGACATTATATATTATACAAACTGGATATCTGATAACTCTCATTGCCAGTGTTGGTTGTTAATTTTAACTTGTTAATTTCAAAGTAGTACGTACTGTTTATAGATTTTCTACTGAGCGACAGTTTTTGAACCTTCATTTTTCTAGTGTCTTACTCTGGTGTTCATTGTCTGAGGTATACCCTGGACAGACCAGTCGGTCCATCACAGTACCTGTAACGACAAGCAGGTATAAGCAATACATGGATGAATAAAGTATGAAAATCCAATATCTTTACAATTCTGTAGGGCATCCAATAGTGAAAATATTCATCTAATCATTTGAAATTTCTCTGGAAAAATACAAACCCTGGAGACTACCAAAATACATGACAAACTGTTCTGCCACTGAATGATGTAGGCACATGGGCTTGGATGTATTTTAGAAATCCATTCTGACTAAACACAGTCTCTTTCTGTATCCACAAATATTATTTAGAATTCTATGAGAAAAGGAACAAACACATACTGTGTCAAGTCTACATGTGAATGTTTTAGAGCTATTCGAGCAATGGCAATAGGTGGTCAACTAAGTTTACAGCTTAGGTTCCTTTAGAGATAAAAATGAGAAAGATCCCAGAGGCTGTTGTAACTGAAGGTGTAAAAGTCATCTTCTGCGATCAAAAGTCTTATCACTACACATGGCATGTGTGTCTTGTATATGGATGAATACATACACTAGAAACAAGACAGCATAGTGTATTTAGAAAGTTGCAGCAAACACTTGTGTTGAACAGAAGCATACCTTAAACAAGATAAACCAAAGGTAGTGCAAACATCCAAAAGAGAGAATTGTAGAGATCTACAACTGTTTTCCTTATTTTATGTGGTATATGGTAGGAGGCTGATCAGTTCCTTCAGTGTACTGGGAGGCAGATCAGGTTGAAAACAACCACATAGACATTCCTTTAAATTCCTGCCAGGTCAGACATATAGAACACTAGCTGTTCTCTTCTAACATACATCAAATCCTCTAAGCTGGCAAACACCCAGACTTTTCTATGCAATTAATAAGGTAAGACGATCAAATAATAAATAATGCATTTTTCTTTATGAGTGAAAATTTACAACAAATTTACAAAAAGTTAGTTTATAGTAAAAAAAAAAAAAAAAAAAAAAAAAAAAAAAAAAAAAAAAAAAATACAGTCATCTTTGTGTCAAGGATTTGTAAGCCCCTGATACTGATCCAGGTTACTAAAGATTAGACATTTGGCAATACAGGGTATTGTCAAATGCCTCCTATATTAAAATTAAGAAAAACAAATTGCATGTTTGCACTCAAAGTTCAGTAAATTTTAAATATGGTGAAACAAACACTAAATTTTAACAGAATTATTTAGCCAACATTAGTATTGCTATGGTGTTCCACTAAAAACCCTCTCTAACGACATTCTGGATGCTGCAGCCTCTCCTATCCAATTCACTTGAAGGGGGACGGTTATATGGCCAAACCAGAATTTCTGCTTGACAGCCTCAATATGCAACTCAAACACTGGATTAACAAGGTTAATAGAGCTACTGCAATTTTCTGACAAGATTTGTTTAATATATTTTGGACTATTTGCAGCTTGCTTTCATTCAGTCTTCAGCAAATACACATTTTGCTCCTGCTCATGATGTTTTAATGTGAAGGAGTTTGCTAAGGTGCTAAGCTGAAGCTAGCCTGTTTACTCTCTCTTTTGATATGACTTGTTGATAAGACAACAAATTTCTAACAAATTTCAATGCGGCTCTTCTTATCCCACTTCTGTAAGCGCTTTGAGAACAGATAACTGAGGCTACAATTCATACAGTCTCAACAACATTGGACAGTGCCAGATATAAAACTTGTCTGTTCACTGTAGTCATGGTTGCATCCAGAGTCACCAGATCTCAAGTAAGACCAAGCTATACCTCATAAAGTGGCCACTGAGTGCATATTAAAATAGTGAAATGCAACAGTAAAATGTCCCAGTCAACTAAAACTGAAATGTCATTTTTAAATCAATAAAATATGAGGTATGACTGACAGACTTAATCTAAATGTCATTGCTTAGTGTAAATATTATTGTTTTTTTTTTTTTTTTTTTTTTTTTTTTTTTTTTTTTTTGGGAACATTTGAGAAAAAATCATAAGAATTCCTGTAGTTAGTATCATCTGATGCTACAGGAAGTTATATGTCCAAAAACTGCAGAAAAGGTAAAATGCCAGCACACTGAGGGATAATCATTCTGCTGGTGTCGACAAGCTGATAAAACTTCATGCATGGCTTAACGCTTTGTCAGGAGCAGCCAGCCAGAAGAATGACACATCTACTCATTAATGTGAAGAACATATGTGAGAGCACACAGCTGCCAGACACAGGGGACTGGTGCGTGGCGGCCCTCGGCAAGCCTTCTTACAGCTTCCCTGCTACAGCTGAGGTTTAATAAAAAGCTTGAACACTCAGTGTGACACTGCAGAACGCAAAATATGTCTTAATTTCCCCCTGACAAGCCTTAATCACATACAGCTGAAAATAGATATTCAGTCATTACATTTGTGTCAGAGCCTTCTTTATTTCTGGGTCACGGACAGCTGCAGCTCCACTGAGCCAACGGCACAGAAACAGCTGATCATTGACAAATCAATTATTCATAATCATGCAATTGCTGCTGGATGGCAAATGAATCTCTAAGAATGGTGTTAGTAAAATTACATGATTATACAAAACCCTTTTTTTTTCTGTGTTCAAAACTACAAAACCCTATGTATCATAATTATAACATTACCATTTTATGGCCGTTTCTGCTAGCCATCTCTAGATGGCACTGGAGACCCAGTGGACTATTTCCCCTGGTGTGTAAATGCATGTATGTGTATTTAGCTTTTTTGTATGTGAGTGCAACCACGTCTATGCCTACAATTGCATGCATGCCTCCCAGATTCAATTATTCATCATTTTCAGAGCAAATATGGCTTGCCTTTTCTCTTTATTTTTCTTCTTCCAGTTTTGTTTATTATTTATAAAGCCGAGTCTCACAATGTTTGGGTTGCATACAGAATTGGGTAGCAATATTGTCACTGCGTGGGTGTCATAATTATGTTCTTATACAGTCAAACAGAAAAATGTATTGCCCATGTGTCATAGCACCCGGTGCTGCCGAATCAGACACATTTCTTTGCCATGTGTTTCAGTGCTGATAGCCAGCATCTTCAGACTGTGTTATTCCACCAATAACTAACAGACATGATTCTGACATACTGCAGCCTGGAACGCATATCAGCCAATAAATCATCCTTCAGTTCACTGTGAATTTAATTTGGATTCCTCCATTCATGTGTTTTTCTTTCTGATAAATGCATTTCACATATTTTTATGACACATTTATTTGGAAAGAGACTTTCTATCTTTAATGCCTTGTAGATGTATTATTTTTTCTTCAATTTTCGAATACTTGGTCACGTAACAACGAACTTGAATGTACAGTGTACTGTTTTATTTTGATCTATGTAATAGACCAACACAAAACAGTTCATAATTGTCAATTGAAAAAGTACTGGACCATTGAGTTTACTTTTGTTTTACAAACAAAAATGTGAAAAATTTGGTGTGCATCAACAATTCAATTCAATTCAGTTTATTTATACAGCGCCAATTCACAACAAATGGTATCCCGAGGCACTTTACAAACCCCCCCCCCAAAAAAATTCAATCATACATACATTCCAATTGATCCTAGTTATCAAAAAGTACAGTAAGCTCCATTAATTATTCAACCCCTTTTGTTCTGATACCCAAAAACAAAATACAGTTAAACCAATTGCCTGAAGAATAAATGGAGTCTGTGCAAAATTCTGAGTAGAAATCTGTCTGTTGTCTGTAGGCCTCAGTGGTTTGGTGGAAAATATTAGTGAACAAACATCATCATGAAGACCAAGATACACATCGGAGAGCTCAGGGGAGATAGTTATGGAGAAGTTTTAAAGCAGGTTTTGATTAATATAAGCTATACCAAGCTGTGAACATCTCACTAAATACTGTTCAAACTACCATCCTAAAATGGAAACAGTATGAGACTGTTGCAGACCTAATTCCAGAGGAGGTTAAAGTTGATGAGAAGTTGACTGGAGGCAAAAAAAAAAAAAAAAAAAAAAAAAAAAAAAAAAAAAAAAAAAAAAAAAAAAAAAAAAAAAAAATAATAATAATAATAATAATTGTCTAAGGCTGCAAACAACATAAGACTGGTGTGAAGGTTCACCTTCCAGTAGGTTTAACAATCTTAGTCATACTGCCAGGGGTACAATGTATTGGTTTAGATATAAGCATTTTTCTGTGTGAGATTGACCGAGACATAGATCTAAGTGAGAATCAGTGGCACTACTTGAAAATGGATGTTTACAGACACTCTCCATCCTATCTGACTGAATTTCAGCTATTTTGTCATCAAAATGTGTAAAAACAATCTGATCCTAGATGCGTGAAGCTGTTAGAGTCATGCATCTGTAACTGCAGCAAAAACTGGTTCTACAACATATTAGGGGCTGAAGACATATGTATCCCACACTTTCCCCTTTTTAATTTGTAAAAGGTCATGGCATGATGTGAAACCATTTCAGGCATACTCATGCTTTTTAAAGGCAATAAATATGAAATTCATGAGTCATTCTACACTCATGGTAAACACATTTATTGATTGTTAGGGATTCCCATTGATCTTTGAGGCACATGCAAAGATTTATGACACTTTCTTAACTCAACATGACCAAAATCAGGATTTTTTGGGCCGATCACAAACATCTGCAGTAGAGATGCTGTGAGATTACAAAATTGTTTGGGTGTCTCATGTTTGAAGTAAGATTGTTCCAGTGACTCAGAGTGACAATGAGAAGACATATTTACTTGATTTTGTTTCAGTCTTGTCACTAAGTGATTGAGGCATCTCAGCATGACTCCTTCAGTCATTCATGAACATGCAAATGAATCCAATGCAATTTAAATTAGTCTGTAATAAATTGTCGCAGTGACTCTCTCCCAAATGAAAATCCATCCTCATTAAATATTTATAATGATTAAATATTTGGAAAGTTGTCAACACAACTAAAGCCTGTAGTGCAAAGGCCAGAAAAAAGCCTTATTCAATAAAAGCTGGAACAATGTAAATGTGAACCATCACTAACAACAGAATATCCATTTATGCTAATGCGTTGCCATACGGTTTACATTAAGCAGGTGAAACTGAGGATAAAGCAGATTTAAAGTCAAGATCACCACAGGGACTAAATTACAATAAACGTACCTCCAACTCCCTGTTGTTCACATTACATTACCTTCAGAGATTTACTTAAAACAAACACAAAACAGCCAAAAAGATAATTTTTCTTACTCTTCAAAAACTCTTCAGTCAGATAGTCATCCTTAGTGCTAAGAGACTTCAAGTTAATTTTTAATTTAGCTGGGATTTGCAACAGCTCCTAGATGTCATGTTTTGCTTAAAGTACATATTTTAAAAATGTGACAATGTTGTTTTTGCTCTTTAGGATTCTACTTTTTTAATAATTCAACCACACAACTTATAGTTTCCCCAACAAATGGACAGACAAACCACTGAGAGTGAAGCAGCATCCCCGGCAAAGCTTCTGGGGATGTATATATATATATATATATATATATATATATATATATATATATATATATATATATATATATATATATATATATATATATATATATATATATATATATATATGGATTAGTCTTTTTACTATCATATTGATCTTGTTTTTAAGCAGAAATCCCTTGTCTGCAGAATGTTACAAAAAAGACAATTCTGGTGTAATTTTGAAAAAGTTGTCTAAGTATTTTTCATATCCATGGGCTATTGCAATGTCAGTTTAACTGAATATCGAGTTCCATGAAAGTTTCTCAAGTGATCTTAACTTCTAATGCCAGAGTTCTGAGATGTACCATTAAGAGCAAGTACCTTCAATATCCCCATAACATTTCTTTGCTTTCTGAGTGCAGGGTTTCATATGGTCTCTTGAATGATAAGGTCAAAGTTTGGATATGGTGCTTTAAATTCTCACCAGTAGCAAGAGGCCTGAAAGAAAAGAAATAAAAACTCAAGAACTATTTTTCATTACTTGCTTTTAAAGGATAGTATCTGACTTTGGTACACATTTTTGCACATCTTAATAGGTATTTTTGATATTGATACTTTATTACTATGTGCCAATTGCTTTTATTATTATTTAGTGTTGTTATTCTTTTATATTTCTGTTTAATTTTCTTGCATGTGTCCTGTGATTTTTATCCTTATCTTCTGTAATGTTATAATACCATTTGATATGGAGCCTAGGCGTAAATTCAGTTTGGAAGACTCTCTCCAGCCTCACCTGCATCATCCATCCTTCATGTCATGTGCCTCAGCTGCAGCACATCAGCATCAGGCCACGTGTTGTTGTAGCCAACCATCGTGCAAGTTTCCCTTTTATATTGCCCTCCATCCATGGCTCCATCTGCTCTTCAGCCAAGCTACAACCCACTTCCACCTCTTCTCCACCTACATCCTTTCAACTCCTTCAGGCCTAGCTCCTCTCTTTGGTCTCTACCACCAATGTCCAGACCCCGGGGGGAAGGCATCTCTAATCCTAGTCCTGGGATGTTCATCCAAGCTTATAGCAATTTTCAGCATCCGTGTCTTCTGTCGGGGTCCGAGCACCAAAAAAACTTACTTATTCATGTTAAATAAAACTTTCTAATTGCTACTTTCTCTCCGTGTGAGTCTCTCCAGGTTGAATTGAAATATGTTAAAGCTAATAATATCAACCAGGACATGCCAGTGGGAAGTGCCCTGAAAAACTCCAATGGGAGGCACCCTGGAAGCATCCAGATCAGATGTTTGTACCACCTCAACTAACTTCTTTAGATGTTGAGCAGCAGCTGCTATACCCTGGATGACTGAATCTTGTAGCTTGGATACAAACATACTTTTGTTAACCTAATGAAATGCCAAAAAGTTTACTTCATGCTGATTTCTTATAGAGCTGATGCATAGTTCCTCGTCATCATCACTGAACGTCATATAGCCTTAGGTGTACAATGATGAAAGGCAGAAACTCATGCTATTTCCCTGTTCCACCATTAAAAAGCTATACTTTCATGTTATGTTTTCAGGAAACCACTGTTAGGCATAATGTCGCCATTGCTCTTTTTTTTCTTCATGTTATTGTGACAAGAGCAAATCAAATTTCTTTTCAGTCTATTGTTTTTAACACATTCTCATCATCAAGAAACATTAGGGTGCTTATTTGAGTAAACAGACTGAATTGTGAATCAACTTTTGCAATAATAAAAAAATTAAAAATTAAAAAAATTCTTGGCCTTAATTTACAAGGGACATAAATGTAAGGATACAGTTTTTTAAGTTTCAGCTTAGGACTTCAGAAATGTGCAAATATCTTTGATTTACACATTTTATTCAGGTATTTGAATTAAGCATAGTATTTTTTGTCTAGAGTATGAATTGAGGTTTTGAAGGGATATGAATGAGAAACAAATAAATTTTTAAGGAAATAAGTAACTTTTGTTTCGGCCTGGTTCTCTCTGTGCTGCATTCAGGGTGGTTTTCTCTTGTTTTTGACAGGTCTAGGTTGATTCATTGGAGAAACATATTTAACCACAGGAGGCAAAACATCAGAGTAAGCAGCAGTTTAAAAGAAAATGGTACAGTATATATTACAGTGATGCTCCAGACATTTAGCACTGATTTCGTCACTAGACAGACTGTCAATCACACAGTTTTATAGAAAGACCATGATATTCAGTTGACAACTTATATTTTCAAATTTCTAATTAGGGTGAATTAATCTACTGCAATGGTGAATGACAATTTAAGTAATTGAACTGAATAAAAGCACAAATTACTTGCCTTATGACATGAGCTTCACATCTGTCTGTTTTTGAGTATACTATCACAGGGGAATTAGAAGAATTAAAAGAAGCACCTGGAGACACTGAAGCTTACTTCTGAAATATAAGCAGCAAAAAGCCTTTTGAAAAAAGGTTTTGCAAAACATTTTCAAGTGGTTAGTTTAGTTATAATTAGCATATGGTAATATAACACCCAAGACACTAGAGTAAAATAAGAAAGTCAGCTTCTAGTTGAAAATCTCTTCAGTTTTTGCAAAATTAACTTTTATAATTGTAAAAATATATATTTTAAAACAATTCCCAATGTTCCTGCTCTTCTCTAGGAACAGCCACTTTAATCTCCAACCACCTGAAGCTGCAGCCGAATTTCATCTGAAACCAATATCACTGATGATAGAGTCTGTGTTGTGGGATTCCTGCACTTTCAGTGACTTCCCAAGTAATTTCAGTCCCCATCTACAATCCTCCACAATGTTTTTTGTTTTTAAAAAATTTCTTTATCCACTTGGACTCTGGAATTCAGATCAAAAACACTGCAATACCTACGCTACTTGGGTACATGGTAATAATGGTGACATAACAAACAACACATTTCAAAAGAAGATCATGAGCATGGCCAAAGCAGTGCCAGGCTAAGGATTCTTCTTAAATAAGTGATGCAGGTTTTTTTTACACTATATTTAACCTTTCCTCTCAGTCATTAACTTATTCAGTTTTCATTTGAAATTGAATGAAAATGTATTTACCACAAAGTGAGCCAGATGGCATTAAAAACATAAAAACAGTTCCACTGTTATTGAGAAAAGAAAGATTAGTGTTTTCTTTGCCATCATCTCTAATTATCTATAGATGTATCATTTATATGATGCAAATGTTTTTAAAAATCCCCACCTAAAGATACTTTTGAAAATCTCAGTTGTTCTCACACATAAATTACCATGTGTCCTCCTTCTTGCAAAGAAGCATTTGCCTTCTTACTGATTTCCCCTGTTTTCACTTTTTTGTCACACTGAGATGTTTCAGCAAATCAACAAAGTAATTTTAACAATTATTTAATTATTATTTAACAATAATTATCCCCTTCTGTCAAGGTATTAAGTTGTAGTGGAAGCCAAGCTACAGGGAGAGTCAAAGGCAGAGATATATTTAAAAGACTTTAATGAAAACCAAGACAAAAACTTATAGGGGAACAGGATGAAGAGCTGGCAGGGAGACATGGGCAGGAAAACAAGAGGCCACATGAACATGAGGAGCTATGGCAGAGAGAGGGGAAGAAATGGGAGAATCTAGCTGTTTGTGGAGCAGAATGAAGAGCTGAAGTGCTGGGGAGCTTGATTACTGACAAGTGACAGGTCACTGATTGGGAATAGAGTGCAGCTGTGAGGGGAGACCAGACAAGCAGGCTGAGGGAAGGAGAGTTATGAGCATGAAAGGAGCTGAGAAGAATGTAAATAACAGCCAAGGTAGAACACTATAATGGAAGATGACCTGTACTTGTATAGTACTTTATCTTGCCCAGAGGACCTCAAAGCACTCAACACTACATTCTGCCATTCACGAACAATTGAGCTTTTGTAAAACCAGCAATGAATCTTTCACATCATTGTAGTCGACTGTAGACCTGCTCTTCCTTGCAGAATTGTTTTAATTTAGCCACATTTGAGGATTTTTGAAATGTCAATGGCCTCTTTTAAATAATGCAACAGTATCTTAATCAAATTGTCAGATTTTCTTCTCTTTAGTTCTATTTAAATTGCTTCTTTGTTTTACATGTCAGACACTAACCTGGATGTGGCTAACGGAATTGAACTCATCCTTGTAAAAAAATGAAGTTCTTCAAAGTTAATTCATGATTAAACAGTGGTAAGGGAAAGGTGGAGCAACTACTCTTTCACACAGGGCAAAGATTGGTTTGGATTGGATCCTCTCCCTTAATTGTAATCATTTGAAAACTGATTTTTTTGTATTTACATTGGCCTTAGATTGACAATACCTTCACTCTTAGGCCTTTTCCACTGATGCAGTTCGGAGCCCACTCTGGCTCCCAAACGGGTTTTCAAACCAGTGTTGCATGTTTCCTCAGAGAAAAAAGAGGTTCCACAGCATGAACTGTGGAACCTGCACAACAAAATAGCTAGTTTTTTTTTTTTTTTTTGCACGAACTGTGATGCCACCTGTGATGCCAACAGCTGGAGAAAAAGGCCGGTCAACTGAACAGAGAAACACCAAACAAGCATGGCAGTGAACAACGTATTGGTGATCAGAATCACCAGGGCTCACTGTACTGCATGTTTTAGGTGTTTCGCTGCTGCTGCACACCTGGCTTAAATGAAAGGGTGATTACCAAGCTTCTTCAGCAATTGAAAGTATGCTAAAGAGGTGATGCAATCATTTGAGTTATTTGTGTTGGAGTGGGGAAACATCAAAAACATGCAGGACACTAGGCCCTGAGGACCACTGCCATAACACACCTGCACAGTAAAACTAAATGCTGACAGTTCGCTCATCCCCATAAAGAACTTACTGGGAAGGTTATAAAAAAATGTCTGGATGTCAAACCTTAAGACCCTTGTAAATAAACTGTGATAAGTCCCTCTTTACTTTCTAGTTTCCCTTTTTCTTGTTAGCTCTTCTGGGTTTTATTTTGTTTGAATATATAAAGACACATCATCATCTGACCCAAGGGCCTTTATTTCACAAATCTGTTACTGATAGCTCACCATTACATTGCAAAGTTATATATCTTCAAGCATATAGTCAATATCTGGACTGCTTGGTTTATTTCAATAAACCAAATATTTTAAAGTTTAAAGCTAAATGGCACAATGATGAAAGAAAGTAAATAATTGTCTTTAAAATCAGATGGATGGACAGACGGTTCATACTGTTACTGTTATTTTCATACTGCAACGAAGTTTGTTTCTGATTGGAAATGAAAGGGACAGGTGTTTCCACCTGTTGGAAAATAATAATGTCCAGGAAGTATAATTTTTTTAAGTAAAATAACTCCTCTATTTTCAATTACATATTAACAAAAATTAGCATGTCAAAAATCGCTTTTCAAGTTCTGGGTCGTTCTGTGATACAGTTTGATACCCCAAGTCTAATGCAAAAGTTGCAATGGTTAAAATGTTTAGACAATAAATACATTTTAAAACATTAGAAGTCCCCTTTGATATGGGTCTACATCAGACATGCGGTTAGGTTCAGCCTTCAGAACGAACTCATCTAGTTACATATAAATTAAAGACACTAACTGCTTAGTCATAGATCCTTACTTTTTTCCTGTTCCAGCCCCATTTTTGTCAAAGTGATTTGCCAGGAGAACATGCTGTTATGTTTTCAGAAGACCACTGTTATTATTTTCTACATTCTTCATTTAATTATTTTTTATACAAGAAGAATTTATGATCCAAATGTTGGTCTTTTTTTTTAAACAGATATACAATTATAGTTTCACCAAACAACAAACAAACCATTGAGAGTTTGAGTCTTGCAGAAAATTGAATATTTTACCTTGGTGGTCATGGTTACCATCAGATGTAAGCACATTTAAAATGTATTGCCTTAATCTTGGAGAGCCAAGCTCAGTTCCTGTAGGTTATTATTATTGTCCTTTTCTTGTGCTTCAGATTTTATTATTTAACTCAATGGTAGGTACTATCAAAGGCCCTCAGGTTACGGTTGGAACCAAACCAAACCAATTGTTGTAATTACAAAATGAAAATGCTTAAATAGAGTAAAACAAAACTATTTTGTCATCAAATGCAAAACTTACATAAGCAAGACATTCCTTAAAAACTGTCAAAGTAAAGCAGTAACCTGAGCCTTCTTTGGTACAACAGTATGTAGTTAAGTTTTCTCAAAAAATAACTTGACAACATAATTCCCAGGAGCTTTGGCTGTTAAATGGATTTGTGTGTGTTGTCCTTGAAACATTATTTAAAATCTAAATTTAAAACTTTGTTGTTACTTATTATAGGTCTTCACTGGCCATATTCAGACATGTACACAGTGTTTAAATGCTTGAGCACATTAGATCTTTTTTTATAATCTATCAACTCAAGGCACACTGAGGCAGATGTTTTGCCTCTATTTGTTCTCCTGTCTGCAACTCTCCAACCATTGGCTGGCAGGTACATGACCCCTCCGAAGCCCTGAGAAAGGAGTGGTAGATAATATGGCAACCAGCCCAGGAAATGTAAGTCCTTACTGTGTTTTGGTCATGGTTGATGCTGCTACATGTGGGCTGATGATAAGATTGGAGCCAGGATTTCTGCTTAAGACTAAAATATGGGAGGATTGAGAGAGAGATAGACTAGAGAGGCAGAGTTAAGGGGAGAAGCAGGGAAGTGACAGAGGAAGATAAGCAATGGACTAAAGGAGGAAGAGAGGAATAGATAACATATTTGAGCTGGAGGAAACAGGAAAAGAAGCTTGGAGGAATAGGTTTAGGTATGAAAGGAGAGAGAGAGCGAGAGAAAGAGCAGAGGAAATAGCCAGGCATAAATGTTTAAGCCATGTTTGAAGACAAGATTTTGAGAGAGAGAGAGACTTGATCCCAACGTTTCTACATCAAATGTTCTTTTACTGAAACCAGAACTACAAATTTTTTAGCATGTTGTGATTCATTAAAATAATTCAGATCTATTTTTTAAATGTACTTAGGGAAAGTCTAATAAGGTTTGGCTGACTGAATAGAAGTGCGTACTGACACATAAATGTCTGCTGTAATTTGTCTTAAACACAGCAATGGCTTTTCTGTCAGAAATAATTTTTTTAGAACTATTTTTTTTTCCATTTTTAGGAAGAACTCCAACTTCCAAAACAGAAAAATGAAGTCTCACCCCACCCACCATAGAAGAGAGATCTACAGAAAGGGAAAAAGTAATTATATACTCACTGTTCACTTTGTTAGGTACAGCTGTTCAATTGACTGTTAACATTAAAACACATGGCAGCATAGCAAATGTGATGAAAATGACTTGCTGAAGTTCAAACCAACCATCACAATGCCTAAGAAAGGAATTTTAAGTGACTTTGAACATGATATGGTTACTGTAACCACAAGGGCTGGTCTGATGATTTCAGAAATTGTTGATCTGCTGGGAATTTCACACACAACCTTCTCTCAGGCTTACCAATAATGTTCTGATAAAGTGTAAAGTGTAAATTGAGCTGGAGCTGTATAGATAAAATGACCAAGCTGATGTCAGAGGTCAGAGGAGAATGGGCAGACTGGTTCAACTTGATACAGAAGCAGCTCACATAACTGCTTGTTATAACCAAATTATGCAAAATACCATAGTGCAGGGTAATACTTGAAGCAGATAGGCAACAGCAGAAGAAAACCACACTTAGTGCCATTCCAGTCATTTAAGAACAGGAAAGTGAGGCTACAGTTCCTATAGGCTCCCCAAAACTGGACAATGACAGATTAGAAAACTGGAGTCTTGATTTCAACTGCTACTCTCAGATAGTAGGGTCAGAATTTGAAGGAAATATCATGAAAACATAGATTCATTCTGAATTGTATCAAAGGTTCAGGCTTTTATAGTGATAGTATTGATATAGTGGATGTTTTCTTGGCAAATTTCAGGCCTCTTAGTACCAACTGTACCAACCTAAAATGGCACATCCTGCCTGAGGATTGTTTGCAAATATATCCTTCTTACACATGAGTTCAATGTGCTCTATTGACCTACACAGTCAACAGAGCTCAGTCCAACAGAACACCTTTGGTGTGTGGTGAAACAAGATATTTAGTTCATAGATGTGTAGCCAACAAATCTTCAACAAAAGCTACAACTATCATGTCAATATGGAAGAAAACTCAAAGGCATATTCCTTAAATATTAATAAAATAATTTACTGACAAACTTCTTTCTTGACAGAGTTTCATGGTGACATATAAGAGAGTTAATGCATTTCTTTCTGCTGGTGCCATAATCTGCTGAGCTGGATGCTTCATAATGATTTTGTGCTAAGCAAAAGTAGGAAATCAAGGACAGCCAAAAGAGATCAAATCTCAATGTTGAAGACACATCACTGAGCCAAAGACATGAATATGCTATGAAAGGATCCCAGATCCTTTGAGATTTACTGATTCTTTACATATATCTTACCTATTGTCAATACCTCATCCAAGATGAGGTCATGGGGGAGGGAAACCCAGATGTTACTCTCACCAGCTCATTCTCAGGGATCCCAAGGTGTTCACAGACAAGAAGGAATATATAATACCTTCAGCAGGTTCAGGGTCTTCTCTCAGTGGGACTTGCTCAATAAACCTCAAAAGAGACACATTCAGGAAGCATCCTGAAGCTGGAGAAAGCTCATTTAAGCTGCTTGTTTTCAGCATTTTGTTGTTTAGGTCATGATCTATATCCAAAGACTATAAGTAAGAGTTGGAACATACACGGACTAGAAAATGAAAAGCTTTATTTTTTGGGTCAAATCTTTGTTCACCGTGACAGACCAAAACAAAGTATGCACTACTGCAGATTAGGCATCCATCAATCTAGCTATACCCTCTGCATTTTATCAACACTTGTGAACAAGACACCAAGATACATGATATTTTCTGCTTGAGGCAGAAACTGACCCCAGTGCAGAGGGAGCAATCAACCCTTTTCCAGTTAAAGACCATAGTTCAGACTGAGAGGAGTCAACTCTCATTTCGGCCACTGCACACTGAGCTGTGAACTGCTCCAGTTCAGGCTGAATGTAATGGCCTGAAGATGCTAAAAAAAAAAAAACATTATCTGCAAAAAGAAGAAATGAACCCCCAGAGGCTCCTAAATCAGACACCCTCCTGTCCACCACTATGCCTTAAAATCCTGTTCATGAATACCACAAACAACATCAAAGATAAGGGGCAGCGCTGGTGAAGTCCAACCCACAGTGAAAATAAGTTTAATATGTGATACTCCTGCAGCACCCTGAGGGTCATTAGCCTTCTCTAGATCCACCAAACACAGGTAAACACACACAAACAAACTCCACTGACTCCCACAGCAGTTCTGCAAGAATAAAGGTCGGGTCCACTGTATTCACCATATGATAGCATTGATTTTGAAATATTTTTTCCCTCCAATTAGTTAGTGTTTGTAAAGTTTTAGTGGAAACAACAAATTATCAAAAAAAGGTGTAACAGCTGAGTGATTCTCTCTTGAGAGCCAGTGGGATTATGACTTTTATGAAAGATGAGACATTTAACTATGAAAGCTTCTAGTGAGCCTTTTGGGTGGAGGAATTTAATTTACATTGTGATAATTAGAGATTTTTTCAGTAAATATCAACCTTTTTCTTAAAACAATAAAACTCCACAGTAGAAATAGTAAATCCTTGAAGGTAGAAACACAAAGTACAACTATACTGAGGTTGAAAATATGTCATGTTGTTGCCCTAGGAGAGTTCAGATTGCATTACTAAGAGTTTCTGCCTGCCATAGTGAGAAACAAGGGAAAAAGGCATGTTCCTTCCTGTTATCATAGTTAATGCAGCAGCTCTGGGCTGTACATTGACGTGACAATGCAGATTAGACTTTCACTTCTTTGGAGCCAAAACCTGCCTGAACTTTCCAGGGCCTTGAATGAATAGCAGACATTTTCAGAAGCAATTCCATTTCAAGAAGACCTCTGCATGAGGGTAAAAAAACAACCTCTTTATTGTCTTGTTATCTGGATGTGCAAACTATCAGTGCTGATGGTTGTTAAGGCAGTGAGAAAACCCCTGACAGTATTTTACGATGCGTCAGACACTCATCAGTGTACTGTGAAACAACAGCATTGTTGCTGACATCCCCTACTGACACAGTGATATGTGCTAGATTGTTAAAAGGAAGTATACTGTGCTTCCATTCATGCTGTATGGACATCTGGGCATCACCAGCAGTACAAAAAGCCAGCTGCAAACTCTGAACTGTGCAGCTATGCAAGAGATTTGATGTTTATCTTTTCTTCTTTTCACACAACAGTGAATTCAACATAATCACTCATCCACTTCTATTAAAGTAAAATGTATCCTAATAACTTTGATCAGCCTTATTGTGTATTTCTTGTTTGCTATCATCCAATTTAAGTTTATTTCTACAATGTAATTTCACAGATGGGACTGTTATGTCTCACAGGTAAAAGCAGTGTAAGTTAATGAGAAAGAAAATAATCAGTGTTCTAGTTCTTCAATTGAAATTGAGCGCTGCAGCTCTGTTTTCAAATAAAAGAGACTTTAATGACATTCAGTGTTTGTGATTAAATCGCTAAAATTTGTTTTAAGTGTTTAAGCAAGATGCCAACTTTTAGCTCTCAGATCTCTCATATAAAGAAAGCCAACAGTGAAATGACTTGAACAATGGCAAACTGGAGTAGAGTAAAACAGACTATAGAGAACAGAAGAATCTGCTGATTCAGGTGACTCTTAACTACTGGGAGGATTGATGAGCGGCATTAGAACTCGGCATGCCTAATCAGGAGAATGTCATGCAACTGGGGAAAAAACTCAGCAAGAAAACTGAATGAAGGTGTTTATTAAACAAAGAAATTAACACAGAATGAATGAAATGGGGCATCAAAAGGATCTTAATAACCAAAAGCTGAATACTAACACTAAACTAAGACTCTAAGACAACATTCCACTGCAGCCTGAGCTGAACCAAATCCGATTTTTTTGCCCTTAAGCGACCTGTATATATTTTTTTCATGACTGTCTGAACAACACAGATCTGGTGTTTACAAACGCAACCCAGGCCACTTGGATATGTGGGCCTAAATCCGATACGTATCTGATCTTTTCAAATGTGACCTGCATCTGCACAGCCAGGTTGCATTCATCCGACCTGTACGTCATTTATACTTGACAAGCGTCATTATTCTGCGACTGACAGGAAAAAAAACAACAACCATGGCTGATGATAATGCGTAGAACAGTCAGTGGAGAGAGTTGTTAATGTGCTGGTTCCAGTTGGACAACAACTTTAAAATCGCAAGATATGCTCCAGCATTGCCATCCATGTTTACTTCCACAAACACTGAGCACGCTTGCTATGTGTAATGTTATTGCATTCTCTACTGCGCATGCGTGACACTTTCTGGTTGTTTGCAATTTACACACACATACAAGTCACATATATTTGGAAATGTGAACAATCATGCGAAAAAAAATTCACATAAATCGTAATTGAGAATAGAATAGAATAGAATAGAATAGAATAGAATAGAATAGAATAGAATAGAATAGAATCCTTTGTCTCACAGTGGAGAAATTCAGATGTAACACCAGCAAAGTGAGAGGACATCGAGGCATGTAGGTTATTTTTTGCCGTTATATTTAGATCTAAATTTGTTATGAAATGCATTAACTAGGGTGACAAAACATCCAGCTCAAAAGACGATACAAGGTTCCAGAGAACAAGACATGATTTTTGAGGAAACTAAGAAACCCATGTTTGTTTGTGTTTTGTTTGTTTAAATATAAAGAAAATGTTTTACAGATAATAAACAAAATCTTTACAAAAAGCATGGATTTTAGATCAATTACATTAATATATGTTTATTAATAAACACAACCTTTAAAGGCTGCACTTTCATTAGAACCATAGAAGTAATCCGAGGATCAACACAATTCCCCTACATTGTTTTGGTCACACTGAAAAAAAATATTTCCGCCTGCATTATGAGTTTTTTCATTTTTGATTTATAATTTAAAGCACACTGGCCAGGTGTTGTCTTATAGAATTTTCTTGCATGTCTATGTAAACAAACTGGTTGATGATCACACAAACCCTGAGGCAAACTCAAGCTTGACTCACAATTTATGACTATCTATCCATCTTTTCACTGCATAGCTGCCCTTCAACATCTTTACTCCTGTAATAAAAAAATGTAAACTGTGCATTTATTATATTGAAATTGATATATATGATGAAAGTGTAACATGTCAGCCTATATAATTTGAAAAAACTATCTGTCTCTAAATACAGAATGTTATCTGTAATTCAATTTAACACTCTAATAGATTAACAAACTGATCACTGACTACAATTACAAGCAATAACTATTATCAACACTAAAAGCAAAGAAATGCAGATAATGATGGTAATTATGCTGTTAATATAATCCTCCATGCTGACAGCTCCTGGTAATAATCCATTGTTTGTGAGTGAAATGCATATCTTGAGAGACACCTGCAGGAACTGCAATGAATTCTCAAAAAAGATCAAATCTACAAATGTAAGTTTGGATTGTCCTGCTTTTAAATGACACCTAAAAATAATTACAGGAAAAACTCTGCATAGCCACAAAAGCATGAGCAGGTCCTATTGCTTTTAACAGACTACTTTCTTCCTCTTGGAAAAAACCCAACCTCAGTAGAGTTAAGACTTGGCTAAAAGCTGTCACACACTAATGTTTTCCAACATCTGCAATGTTAATGAACATCTGCACCCTTTTATCACATTGGGCATTAGAAACTGTAAGGCACAGGTGCCCAACTCCAATCCTCAAGAGCCACCATCCTGCAACTTTAATGCATGCCTACTCCAACACACCTGAACCATATAGTTGAATTCCCTCATCAAGATGTGATTCAGCTCTGGAGAGGTCTGGTAACGAGCCATTCATTTGATTCAGAAGTAATGGAGAGATGCATCCAAAAGTTGCAGGATAGTAGCTCTCGAGGACTAGAGTTGGGCACCCCTGCTGTAAAGCAATGCATAACAGCAGTAAACACCATTTTTATCTGTGAAGCCTGCAGTGTATTTGTAGACAAAGATTTGGAGGTGTAAGAATAAATCCCTCCAAGGCAACAAAAAGGCTGTGATCTTTTTCATTATGAATTCTTATTTCCTTTTGTGTGAAATGCATAGACATGTGAAGGCAACATTTTCTTAATTATGTTCAGTAACCCTTTACTCTGTTATGCGTAAAAACAACAAAATTGCTACAAACGTTTAGTGGCATGTTCAGACTTAATTTAGCCAGTTAGATTTTTTAGCTTTTTCTAGCTATCTGACAGCAAGATGGACTAGCACACAATGCTGGTCCATCAATTTAGTTTCCATTCAGTTTAATTGAATTCAATTTATTTATATACTGGGCTAAGACAGAACAAAACACAGTGTATGAAAGCAAAATAATTTAAATGGAAATTTTAGAATAATTTATTGGCTCAACATTTTGAAAATACGTCTATTTTGATTGCCAAAGCAAACCACAGTCCCCTGAGACAACCTACCAGGAGAATATGGTAACACCATTGAGTTTGCATGCTAATATTTCTGTCTAATTCTAGTTTTATTATGAATAATTACAATAGATACAAAAAGTAATTGCACCTCCTGTTAAAATGTCAGATTTTGGTGATACAGGGTTATATAGGGTTGCAAGAAATAAACCTTTGTTTTCAAAAGAAAACTTGCTCTGCTGCATCTTTGTGCAAGATGCCTCCTGTACATCTACCTTGAAAGGTTTTTGTGCCTGTCATACAAGAAGGTAACATCATGGCAGACCCAGAACTAACTCGAGGGACTTGTGACACCTTGGGATTCCCCACACTGAACTTGAGAGGGCTGGATCTTGGAGAAGTTGAGTATAGTGGATGAATATTAGGAGCCTAATAAAAAATATATTTCTATAAGTTTCCTTTATATAAAAAAACATATTTCCACATATATAATACAGTTCTAACTGTTAATGATTTTTGCTGCAAGCAATGCAAGGCCCCTGATTACAAATTTATAGCTAATTATAACAAATTTTACATACACACACACACACACACACACACACACACACACACACACACACACATATATATATATATATATATATATATATATCTATATATATATATATATAGATATATATATATATATATATATATATAAACACCTGATATTCTTTACCCACTGCTCATCTGATCAAGTTGTTCTTTGTGTCCACCAGGTTTTCTGTTGGCGCTGGTGTAACATTGAATGCTGCCATAACGTAATGCTCTGTCCTTTGATCTCCCTTTAAAAGACTTTTTTTTTTAGCCCAACACTTATAGAATAAAGTTAGCCAACTGTACATTCAGTCTGATATGCTTTGTCTGGCTCAGAACATGTCTGTTTCAAATGAGGTTATATAATGTTACAGCAGTTGGAAAGCAGGCATTGTTTGTGTTTGAACATCTTGCCTGCGAGTTATTGATTTGGGAGATTTTACTGTGAATATTTAGAGGCGAATGCAGCTGCTCTGTTGTACTGCCTCTCTCTGTGTGCACACAGTTCAGACGTGCAAATTAACCAAAATGTCAGAACAATCCCCAACATACTCAAACAACATACTGCAAAGTGTGTGTCTCTGTGTGTGCTGCTGTGCTCATGTCTCACATATGTAAATTGTGCTGGCAGAGAATGGGACATATTTCTGTCTGATCAAGCTGAAAACTTAGTGTTCAACCTGTGTATCTCTAATTTTGTGCACGTCTTCAAAAATAATTAGCGATGTGAAACAGCGAGGCAAACACTAGGTGGTTTATCAAATAATGCTTTAAACATGCAACTTCACAGATTGGCTTTTTTCCTGCCTTTATCTCTTTAGTCTGTCTTCCATGTACACCCCACTGTGTTTTTTTACTGCCTCTGTCCTGCTCCTTTGAAGTCCCTTGCTGAAACACTCAGCACCTGGTCGACACTGCCAGAGCACTGGGGCTCTGGGAGCCTGGAGGAGGTCTGGTGTCTGGGGGCCTGTCACTCCAGGCCTCTCTGACATAGCAGGGCAGAGCAGAGCAGCACACAGCTGCTTCTAGGATCAGTGAATCTCTGACTGCTGGTATGGAGTGAACAGCCAGGTGTAGGTGTAGATCCACTCTGTGTCTGGGGGTATCTCTGTCTCCTTTTTTTCCTCACTTGCCTGAACAGCAGAATGAGCACTGCTGGCAACAGAGACAGTCAGTCCAACTGTGAGCCTGCATGTGTCTCTGTGAGCGATTGCTGATTGCTTGAATATAAATTGGATGTGCTCATTCACCTAAATCAAGGCCACATGCCCGGTCCCACAGTAAAGTGCTCTGAGCGCGATGAAGCGTTGTGTTGTATCTGCCACTCAGCTTTGGAAATAAATCCGACCACTTTTCCTGGCCTACATAAAATAGTCCGGGTAACCTTCAGAGATTCTCCAGTTGATGAAAACTGACTTTTTAACCTACCTCATTCTCAAAGGTTTTGATATTTTTCATGAGCACATTTGAGTCATCAGAAGAAAATGGGTTTATTTCACATTTGTCCTAATTTCCTTTCCAAGTTGATGCTGATGAATTAGAATCACATTGACGGTTCTTGAAGTACTGACTCCAGCACCATTCAGTGCCTCGTGAATCTTCTTCAAACTTTGAGATGGCCTTTGCTTCTTTTTGTACCACATTTTTATTTCCACTCAACTTTCCATTAACATAGGAAGAGAACAGGATACAGAACACTTATCTTCTTTAGCTATGCCCTTTTTGAGCCTCATCCTCCTTTTGAACAGTGTCAGTGACTGTCTGCTGGACAATCATAAACAATTTTCCCTGTGACTGTGTAAGCTCCAATTCTCAAGGGTGGTGTCCTGCCAGTTTTTGATGTGTCTCTGCTCCAACACTGCTGATTCAAATGGTCCAACTACCTCCTCAACAGGTCAAATGCCTGCAGAGACCTGCTATTGAACTAAGATTTGGTTCAGGTGTGTTGAACCAGCGAAAGAACTACCGGCCCTTGAGAACTGACCTTGGACACCACTGGTGCAACCCATAACATAGCATTGCATTATTGTAAAATAAGTCATTTTTATTGGTCTTATGAAATATTCTAAACTGAATAAAATGCTTCAAATATATGTCACTCTGTATGTCTTGAATACAAGAGTTTAACTTTTTAAATTAAGTTTTCTATTCTAATTTATTGAAATGCACAAGTTGAAGAAAAATTGTTTGCTACATACTATGATTATTTCATTTTTCTTAAGCCAAACCATAATTCTTGCTGTTGCTATAATATCCTGGTGCCATGTTAAAAAAAAAGATGTGATGAATAAATGAACAATGAATACATTTTCATCCATCTATCCTCCAAAAAATAATTAATCAAGTCGGTGTTTAGTGGTAATTAGCATTTGCCGTCAAAAAAAGACTTAAAAAGTCTTTTATTCATTGCTGTATTAGGGGGAACCACACTATTATCTACTTGAATATTTTCGCAATGATGAGTTTTGGGGTTTTTTTGTGATGAGGGGAGATGCATGTGTGTAATATTCCGCTTAATTGTCTTGATTGTTCCAGTTTTGCCCCTAAAATATATTATATTTGTTGCTCATTGCTTTTCAGATGAAGACTGCTGATTTGACAGTTGTCTAGCTGGCAGTCACTGACACTTCCATAACAAAGGTAAACCACAGTCATGGCTGAAGGAGCTAGTTGTTTGAAGAATGTTCTTTGAAAGCATATTAACTGAAAGTTGAGTGAAGAAGAAAGAGTGGCAGAACAAGCTATAGACAAGTAACTAGAAGTCAGTTCTTCAAGGGCCACCACACATATATCTATACAGGACATGCACTTCAACTGTGACATTTATTGTGTTAAAACACTTCTGGACCAGAAACATCAGGCGTGTCTTACCTGGGCCAAGAAAAAGACAGGACTGGATTGTTGCTCAGTGGTCCAAAGTCCTCTTTTCAGATAAAAGTAATTTTTGCATGTTATATGGAAATTAGTGTCTCAGAGGAAGAGTGGAGAGTAACACAATCCAAGTCGATTGGGGTCCAGGGTGAAGTTTCCACAGTCATCTACTAGTGTTGGTCCACTGTGTTTCTTATCAAATGCAAAGTCAGCGTAGCCATCTACCAGGAAATTTTCAGAAACTGGTGACAAGCCTCATGGAGATGCTAATTTTATTTTCCAGAAGGACTTGACACTTGTGTGCACTGCCAAAAGTACCAATGTGTGGTTTAATTACTATGGTGTCACTGTGCCTGACTGGCCAGCAAACGGGCCTGACCTGAACTCCATAGAGAATCTATGGAGTTCTATTAAGAGGAAGCTGAGAGAAACCAGACTCAACAATGCAGACAAGCCAAAGGCCACTATTAACGCAACTTGAGCCCCCATAACACCTGAGCAGTTCCACAGGCTGATCACCTCTATGCCTCAACCAACTATTATATGGGTGTATTAGGGAAACAACAAATACCAACACAATGTACGCTTGGCAGTTTGCTCATGATTAAAATTCATTTTGAAAAAAAAAAAAATACATTAAGGATACTCCATATTGGAGAGGAGAGAATATTACTGGAGAAAAGTGTTGGGGTGTTTGTGCTGCAAAGATGTCTGGGTTTCTGCACAGGAGATAATTTCAGAATTTTCTCTCTCTAAAAGATTGCAGTTTATCAGTAGCTTTGAAATTGTGCAGTTGTTCTGTCTTCCACATTGGAACAACCCCTTTCAGCTTCAGCAGCTGTTACCTCTAATACATCTGAACAAAATAGGAATTTTACAGCTCAATCTCCTGTTTTTTTTTTTTTTTTTTTTTTTTTTACCTGACAAAAATAAAGATAACTGTTTTCCCTACTACATGGAATGTCCTCGTCCCAGTTAGACCTACAGAACAAAAGGAATTGCCCCAGTTATTGTTGTAACGAAAGTTCCTAAAGTGAAAATACAGATGTTTAATCAGAAAGTTGAAGATCCAGGCTTCACGTATCTCAAGTAGAACTGACTTTTAATTAGCAATGACCCCAACAGCCAGAAAGGAAAATCTGAATCAGCTAAGGTTTTTTTAATCACTTAGGTAAAACACCAACCAAATTACCAGAAAGAGTATAAAGGACTGTCTAACATAAAACCTTTGTTACACTTTCCTATGATTACTGTAAAAATGTTAATAACTCAAAAAGACTAAAAGTCAAGCTTGCTCATTTTGTTGTAACAGTGGAGCCCAGTCTTGTGTAGGGAAGGGCTCAGTGAAACATTTGTAAGTGAAAGAGAGTGCAAGAAATTGAAAGTTGTTTGCTCTGAATTATGGATGCAGTTTGCCCAAAAATAGTTTTACTTGAGGCTCACACACTTGCAAAAAAAATTTCTTTCTCTTGTTAAATGTTCCTCCTATGAGCCTTCATAACATCTGTTGCTCTTTTGAAAATCATCCTCAAATGCCTTTTTTGACTCTAACCATATGTAGCCAATAAGCCTCTCAGCTCTCTGTTTTGTTAAGTGTTTTTGTCTTATTATAACACATTAAACAATGGTCAAAAGCGTTTACAAGGGTAGTGCAGCAATTTTCGCCCTTTTAGTACTCTAAAAGATTAATCAACAGTTAATCCTATTTTAACTGATTTTTAAAACAAAACTAAGTCTATCAAGATTATTTATCAAGATTAATTTATACATTGCTCAGTGGTTTTTTAATATGGTTGTTGTGGCACACCACTCAGGGTGGCATGGCTCGAGGGGTGGTACTTGTACATGAGGCTAAAAGTTATCTGTCAATTGCACCTGAGCAACTTTACTATTGGTTTTTTGCATCGCTATTTAAAGAGAAGTGGGCATCCTCTTTGGTGTGTCAATAGTGTAAGTAATGAGAGACAATATGGCCATACACCATGAGCAGTTCATGATGCTGTCTATGTATCTAAGTTGTAGTTTCTGATTCAGATAGATTAAAAGCTCTTTTCCTGTCACCTTTAGTTTAGTCTAAAGTACTTAAACTGTCTTATCTTGTTCTATATATTTACTAAATATTTAAGCTGTCTTTTTTGCTGAGTATGTATGCACATTGAAAAAATGAAATGGTCAAAACTTAAGAAAATAAAAGCCTTTTTGTGGAAAGTAATGTCCTGCCATGACTAGGAAATTTGTGCGCCCCTCTTGATATCCATGTTTTGTATGGATGATATGATAAAGACTATAAAATTCAGTGTGTAAAATGGCCTATGCTTGTATAGCACTTTATCAAGTCAAGTCAACCCAGCACTTTACACTACATTTAGTCATTCTGATGGTGTCTGGCAGAAGCAAAGCTCCCATGAATGCTGCCACCAGGCCCTTTGACCAGCAGGCAAGGCAGGTGAAGCAGGTAGACAGACAGAGCAGGGGTTTGAACCAGCTACCCACCGGTTACAGAACGAACTCCTACCACTGCTGCCACATTCACCCTAGTGTATAACTATTCTCACATAATTGTGAAAAAGTGAAAGTATTTAGCTTTTTAGGAATATTTAGGAATCAACAAATCATCCTAGGTGTCATGCTTCAGAATTCTTTTTGTGCATTGAACAATCCATCATATTTATTGTTTCATAGCTCTTAATTCAGAATTACACTTAAAAATATTATATCAAAAAACAAATAGTATTGTCGCAAAATTGTCTCAAACTGCTACTGTTCTTCAAGGAGCCAAAATGCAAATTTGACACATGCCGTGGTTCAAACTGGAAGCACTTTTCCACCATCTAGCTGTCGGAATATGAAAAATGTTCAGTTGTAATTTTATAGTATAAAAGGCTGTTTTTTAAATACTGTCATGAGGATCAGAAATGACTGTCCAGAAACCAGTTTTGTAATTGTATCAATATCAACAAAAATAAGTTATGTACCGGAGTGAGGAAAAGGTCATTACTATTTCGCCATCTTATCACTCATTTGCATCATTCCTGAATTTCTATATATTGTGTGTGTTGTATTCAAATTTAACAAATCCATAATTTAATTTGAGAGCCTTTAATCAGTGTTGAGGAAAGTAAAATCCTCATTATGAAATCAATGTTTTGAACAAAACCACCAGTACCACTCACTATTTCAAATAAGAATTTCTATAAAATAAATCCTACTGGACATCTTTCTAAATTTATACTTTATTTTTTTTAATTTGATAAGTCTAGGAACTTTAATTAGTAATATCTGACTTCCATGTGGCATGCAGATGACATCTCATAGGGGTGTCAGCAAAGTTGCTTAGCATGCCGCTGTTTAAAAAAAATATTTTTAAGACTCTGTATCACTGATCATTTTTTTTACATTTTCATTTGATAAAAACATTTCTTTGACATAGTTTTGGCAGAAATGATAATGAAAACCTTGGCCCATCAAACCAAATTTACCTTTGATTCGTTTTAGAATTCAGGATCTGACAGGATGATGGCAGGACTGTGAAGAAGATGAAGGTTTGAGTCCTTCCTTCTGATGTTCACCACCGACACCTTGAGGTCAGAAGCATCAAAATGTGTAACAGGGAAAATACAAAAATGTATGGAGTTCTCAGAAGCAAGACATGATGTCTGTAAAATGTGATGTATAAAAATTTTATTTTCTCAGACAAAATGCAAGGAATGCATCTTGACAAGCAATTGAAAATCATAGAAATGTAGAAATCATTTGCACTTCTGTTATAACTTTTGCAATTTTTTGAAATATTTTCCTTGGCAGCATGACGAATCATACACAGAACGCAGAATGCAATGGGATTTATTTACAATGTTTACAAGGAATACAAGTACAGCTAAGAGGAGTCCGTGGTTTTGCAGTCTATGAAAGAGGAGAGGAGCAGTTTGACAGGGTGAGGAATAAGAATGATGAATAAATACAGAGGAAGGACTGAAATGAGGATGACATACTGGCTCGGGGTGAAAGGGCAGAGTTGAGGGAGGAATGATGATCCTGGTGGTAGAGTATGGATGGAGATATCTCAATGAGGATTTGTAATCCAGAGGTGGTTCTGCTGGAGACATAGCATATCATAGTTGGAGATGCATCGTAGTTGTGATCCAAGAAGTGGGCAAACATAGGGCAGGCAGATGATGACTGGAGATGGCAAAGCTGCAGTATATGATTGTGGTGTGAATAAGGTTCTGAAGGAGCCCTCTCATCAGAAGGTTTGTTGAAGCAATCCAGAACTGGTGTGGCAACTTTAACCTGGGAGCAACAAAAGAAACTACAAGGAAACTCCGGGAATGATCACAATGAAAACACAGGAGGCTTGACTTTACCAACAAGGCTGGACATCAGACAAAGTGTAATCATGCTGCAAATCCTTAAATCCCCAGCCGGTTGATGAGGGGAATTGCAGACAGGTGTGCAGACTCCAGCAGGCCAACCATGCCCTCGGCAGGTATACTCTGCTCAAAAGGCTTACATCTACACAAAACCACACTTGTACACCAGGATCACATCAACTTTGGAAACAAATTGAAAATTAAGTTAAATAAAAAAGTTTTAGAAAATGTTTTTTTCTTAAATTAACTGAATACCAAGGCAACAGACAGACAGAAATGTAGGTTATCAATGTGTCAATGCCATTATTTGAAGTAAGTAAAAAAAAAAAAAAAAAAATATTTTCTGAAGTTTCTTTCAGTCTGGAATAATGTATTTAGACTAAAAAAGAGATACATTTTGCAAAGTTTTAAAGACATTTAATTAAAAACTTTAAAAAACTACTTTAAAAAACATTTTTTTTAATTTAAGCAAAGCTCAGGTGAAATGTACTGAAAGTACTGAAACTTGAAATACACACATCTTTATCCTCACAGATTTTTGTTGGTCATTTAGAATTTCTGAATCTTTAGTTCTGGACTATGGAGGACTGAAACTGACATAATTAAAAATAAAAGCAGAAATATATATATATATATATATATATATATATATATATATATATATATATATATATATATATTTATTTATTTATTTATTTATTTTTTTTTTTTGCCTTTTCCTTACACATGCGTTTTCATCATGAAATGTATATATTTTGTTCTGCCTTTTCCTTATACAACCATTTGTTCTTTTTACATTTCCTTGTCTCTTTTTTTTACTTTACCATATGCATTTCTGCCTCATTATGCAAATGAGGAGGGCTGCCTTCTTAGTCCAGCTCCTGTACTGTTGTTCAATAAACAGGAAGGAGCAGGATCCGTGTGAAGATTGTGCATGCCTGCACCTTTGGCTTCAATTCAGCAACCGAAGTATAATTATGGAGGGAGCAGAAAGACGGTTTGTGTTGGAGTTGTTAAGAGAAGCTGCAAATAGACTGGATGAATTGGAAGGAGGTAAGTTTTCAGCTGACCAATAGTAGAAGAGCTGGACCAAGATGGCAGCCCTCCTCATTTGCATAATGAGGCAGAAATGCATACGGTAAAGTAAAAAGAGGAGACAAGGAAATGTAAAAAGAACAAATGCTTGTATAAGGAAAAGGCAGAACAAAATATACGCATTTCTTGATGAAAATGCACATGTGAGGAAAAGGAAAAACAATATATATATATTTCTGCTTTTATTTTTAATTATGTCAGTTACGCTCCTCCATACTGGACAGATTTTTGCAACATAAAGTAAATCAGCAAATGTGTGTCCCATTACATTTGGCATAAATCTAACACAGAAATTCAGAAAAAGACAGTTAAGCATTGTAATGATAGTATGAGGCTGTGTTGCTATGTCATGACCTTAACAATTTACCATAATTCTTGAAACCAGGAATTCTTTTCTGTTGCAAAAAATCCTAAAGAAGAATAACCAGCACTCAGTTTTTGATAATACAGGAGGATATTGATCATCTCTGAATGGCTCAAAATCTGTTCCAAAACCTCCAATGTAACAAACAGTTCTTTAAAGAGGAGTGGGCCAAAATTCCTTCATGGCAATGTAAAAGACTCATTGCCAGTCACAAGGGTTGGCACAGCTAGTTCTTAGGTTTTAGGAAGCAATTACCTTATTACATAAGCCCAGGGCTAGTTTGGACAGTTTTTTCACTCAAATGAAATCATTGTTTAAAAAAGGCTTTTTTTGTATTTACTAAGGTTATCTTCATTTTGTTGCAGCACTGTACAGAGGAAATACGAGTAAGATCCATAAACAATACCTAAACCCAAAGCCTCTGAAAAGCTGCAGTCTTCTTTACACCTTAACTGGTTGAAGCTGTTTTGGTATGAGGAACTTGGTTTTGCATGATTAAAAAAACAGCACATTTTTGATATATCAGTTCAAAAGTTTTAAAGTAATTTAACTTTATACACGTTTAGGGCAAGATATTTGTCCTTTGTAGTAAATCTAAGCCAGGCACCAAGTTCCACCAGAGCTGGATCAATTTCTTAATAATCACAGATGTTTTTCTATCAAACACCAATCACAAGGTTGCTACCAAGCAAATTGAACATTTTGTGTCTGGAAACTTGGCAGTAATTATCAACGACACAAATTAGAATCAGGGAGAAAAACTAAATCACTAGCGCTAAATTATTCCCCACCAACTTATCAATAAATTATTGACAAGATATCAAGCTGATTGCACCTCTGTGTCAAACTGAACCAGCCCCTTTAAACAGTCATATTATGTTGAGTAATAATATTAGAGACGAATGTGGTGGTAACACGATAAAAGATATAAAAGTAACTGCAAGGGTCATAACGTATATCTTTGCATAAAAAGTATATTATCCTTCCCCAAAAGATTGTGCAAATTATTGAAATAATTAATCTCTACAATATTACAAGCTGCACTATAGCTTCTACATATTTCAGCCTTTCCTGGCAGTATTAAAAACTGGGCTCTGCATGCATAATATAGACACACTGTGAGAAGAAAGTTAAATCAGCCATGTCTTTCTTTATTCCTACTTATAACTGCTCTGTAGCTGACAGATTATGAAGCTGTTTCATCATACACAGGAATTATTGGAAGAAATATACAATTCACAGAAGTTTGTGTTTTTGATATTTATTTTGTGCTTTACGTGGACACAGACATGTTCTGTTATGTGATTCTCATGGTATAACAGGTGTAAAGATACCACTATTTCACAATTCCAGTTATTTATGGGGGTGTATGTATATATCAGAGACTACATGTATAATTTTGACCCTGTATGGATTTGAGAAAATTAATTTTGTTGTAATATCAATCAACCATGGGAAAAAAAAATAATCATCATCATCATCATCAAAAACCAAATGCTCTCCAGTTAACATGGCATTTATGCCTATGATGCCTGAATGGAAACTTTTGATCAGAGCTGTGGACGCTGCAATTTAGGATTGCCTTGTTCTCCTAAAGACAAATAAACAAACAAAAAGGAAATCATTGATTGAATTTCAAAACCATACTGGTAACTATGCAAGATGCCTATTAAATGAGCTAACGATGGTGAAATGATGGCCATAAGGATTAAAGTAATTTATTTCTCTTTAACATATTGACAATGTTCCCCTGAGCTTTCCGAGTTAAAATCAAATTATGACTGTTCTGTTTCAGGCAATAAAGTTGAAATCGTTTTTCTCATGCTCCACTAGAGTTCACATCATTCATACAGAAAATTTGCCTTGGACCATGTTGGCCCAGGCACTGAAAGCGGGAGCTTGCGAGTATCTGGAGGGCTGCCTCAGTCATGCTCAGTATTGCTCAGTGATCTCTAATTCTTTATTCTATATGTGTGGAATGTGCTGCCTGATGACATTTTGATTTGGCCCTTTGTAAATTTCATGTTGAACTCATTTTTTCAAGTTATTTATATAAAGCGTTTAGACATGTTATTTGCATAGAAAACTGCAAGGATTAGCCTTTTTTTCTTGTTTTATCCGTATGAAATATCAACACTCTTTCTGTGTGCTGTCTAATAAACAAATGTATAATTTCTAATAATAAATCTGAATAATACTTCCACTCCTTAATAGTTCTGTTTCAATGAATTTAGAATTTACATGGAGAAAGTTATAAACATTCATTTATATCACTGGTGTGAAATAAAACCTGTCATAAGTTAAATCCATTTTTTTTTTCACAAAAGCAGCAGTGATTCTTTTTTTGTACATATTAGCTTTTGGTTGATTTTCTGCTTATAGCTTTGCTTCTAAGACTTGCAATTTCAGCTGATTCAGCAAAGGCATAATGATACAAAAAGCATCAACAACCACTATTCTATGTTATTGTATTCATCACTACTGTTATCTCTTGCAGATGACAGAAAGATCATTGTTTCTTGACAGCTGTAGAAAAACTCAAGATTTATTTTCACATCAGGGTGCAAATAATATTCTCACTATCTGGAGTTCCAATTATTTTTCCAAAATAAAAAGCGGATCTATGTTATGGTTGCATGTGCTTCAGTAAACTGATGTGTTGAAAATTTCCAGAAATTCATGTTTTAACATAATGTCGGCTTTCAGTATTGATAATGATGCATGATATCCAGCCCAGCAGTTCATAAAACATGAGCCCATCAATATCCTCTGTAGAAAAAAAAACAATCAAATAGCAAGTTATATAAAAATGATTTGCACCCCCAACTTGTTATTTTACTTCTTTTGTGGTGTCAGAGCCATATGGGTTGCCAAAACACCTATTTCCCTGTAATTCACGCAGTGCATAATATACTGCTTATACATAAAGTAATTAATAGAGTGAGATTGTTTTAGCTCTTTATATCCTTGCTATCTTCAGAACACCTAGAATATCAGTCATTGATGGGAAAACATTACTGCGGTGACCACAAGGCCTATTTTTTTTTTAACCTTCCTTCTAAAATGACTGCCACCTCCAAAAACATGGCATATCTTCCCAACTATATGCTCTACATATAACCTTGGTCTAAAAAACCAAGAGCATGTAAGATTAATCGTCAGTATGATGAACCTGTAAAACAGTAGGATTAAATTTTATAAAAAAAACTTTAAAAACTACCTTTGAATTACATCATATTAGCTCACTTCTTCTAATAAGTAGCAGGGTAATATCTGTTATATATCAGAAGTGATATAAGAGTAATATCACCTTTTTATTACAGTTATATGAAAGAGAGAACCTAAGCAGCTATATAGCTGTTTTAATAATTTTTTCCAGGTGAAATTAACAGATGTGCCATTTGGGCAAATTTTGGTACGCTATGTGTAATTTGACCTTTCTGACATACCAGACTGTCATTTTATTTCACTAATATATCAATGTGTTTATTCATTTAATTTAAATGAAATTATTTTTGGGTTATTCTGATTATTAAGCATGACCTCTAGACATTGTCAATTCAAATAAGAAAATACAATGGAAATTAAGTTTAAGCACTCAAGCAGAAGGCAACTGGACATCTCTTCCTACATTTCACCTCTCATCCAAAAGACTTCTTCATTTCTGAACATGGTTTGAAATTCAAAGGGTTATGAATTTGTAATGACATGTCCCAAAGTTGGATTTGCGGTAAAACCACCTAGAGAAAGGAATCAAGGGTTCAATGTAGGTGTTAGAAAGCCAGCCCCCCCAAAACTTTCAAGCTATAAAGATTTTTCTTACTATACATTTAGCCAGCCAGTGTATTTGTCAAATATTTGTGAGAATGCAACATCTGTTGATGTCCCTAGGCCTGCAGAGAGCCTTAAAATGTTGCAATGTTTGCTTATAGCTCAGACCAGCCATGAATGAGATAACCATTCCAGGAGGGAAACCCATCTATCCCTTTACTCAGCAACACTCTCCTCTTGAAGGGGGATCCAAAGGTGTTTCCATGCCAAAAAGGTCCACCCTGGGGTCTCCTCTCAATTCAACAGGTATCCAAGTGAAATCCTGGTCAGTTGTCTGAAGTTCTTCAGCTGGTACCTTTCAATGCAGAGGAGTAGGCAGTCGACACCAAGCTTTCCTGGACAGATGGTCTTTACTTACATCTAAGCCTGAGCATAGCTGCTCTCCAGAGACTCAAGATCTCTTTTTTTCCAGCTGTGTTATTTTGAATTTTGTCCTCCTCTATAATAGCACTACAGCTATGCTGCTATCTCTACTTGTGAAGAATTATGTTTTTGTTATTGTTCTCTAAACGTGTCTTGTGACAAAATTCTTTTAGCAATAATTTTAAAATATATCTAACTGCTGTAGATTTAAAATCCCTCCTTTTAATCTACGGAGTCCCAACCTCAATACTAAGAGCATAGTATTTAAGATAACAATCAACAAGTTTATTGTTCACTTTATATTGAGTAAAAATAACAAATTCATTAAAATCTTGCCATTGCGGTTTAAAAGCTTCTCAATATCAAAAATGTAACTGATGATCTGGCTTCAATGCTCTTTGAACGTGATATTTGGTGCATTGTTTTTTTAAGAGTACAGAAAAAGAAGCTGGCTGTGTTGACCTATGCTGTGGGCCAGCTGCTTGTAAATAGATACACTGCTGTTGTCCTTCTCTAGAGAGAGTTCCTCATCTGTGTAATTCATCCAAGCTGTTCCCTGATTTACGGAGAGTCACTTGCAGACAGTCAGGGTGGTGCCTTTATCTCTACCTTGTCTTGCTAAATGAATTCCAAATGGCACGCTGCCCGGCTGTTTGTCAGTGCATTTGTTATCGCTGACAACCACAACCCGCCTTTAAACAAATATAAATCTATGGAAAACAATTGCTGAGCAAGATGCAGCGTAACCTTTTGAAATATCACATTGGCCATCAGTTTCTGAAGCAGATCATTTCCTTCCTACACATGAAACATGAAAGTAATGGCTGCTAATTCATCTTAAAGAATACTTTCTCCCTCTAACCTGAAATATAACAGCAAGCGTAACAAGTGTCATTACTTCACAGAACCTACTTGGCTGTTCACTGACAAGTAAAACAGCTGTAATTGTAATAAATCATTTCATTTACTACTCTACAAGAAAGGATGACATGTTATAGAAAGAAAAGGTTTAGTAATGTTTGATAAAATAATTTAAGTGGCAACAGTTTTGCAGAAATGCAATTTATTCAGAGGGAAAATAAAAAAAAGGAATTAAAAAAGAAATAACAGCTTGCTTTATTTTCAAGTGATGAAAAGCTCAAATGTCTGAAACTTTGCAAATGTAGTGATAAACTGAAGTTCAAAAGAGGACAAGAGAGGAATAAAGATGGGAATATATTGACAGACATCCAAAAAGTTGATAAATTAGTTTTTTTCATAACAACCCCCTCCCAACAATTACTCGCCATAAAAGACTTTCTTTTTATGACAAAAAAAAGGTTGATATATAAGTGGAGTTTATATTAGGTTTATTAGATTTTATGGTTCTTGACTGGAAAAAGGCAAACTGACAGGGGTCAGTCTCTGGCTCAAGTATAGGAGTTCAAGTGCTTGTGTCGTGGTAATTGTAGGATGCATGTATAGGATGCAGGTGCAGATAGATAAACAGATTGGGCCTGAATCAAAAAGTAAACCTCCTGACATACAGATATGTCTACATTCCAACCCCAACAAATGATCATGAAATATGGATCATGGCAAAAAGAACTACATCCTTAATACAAGATACTAGCGGATGGGTTGATGGATATATACCACACAAATAGTATAATGGCTTCTGAGTAAAATGCCTTTATGAAAGGGATCATCAAACTAGACCTACTGATAATTAACCGTTGGTCATTTTAGACCAATGTTCTACTATGTTCCATCCAAGCACACCATTTACCCAGCAAATGTTGCAAGAATTACTTTTCCACCTCTGAATTAAATTATATTTAGATATTTAGAAATAATAGATTTTTAAATTGTTGTTTTAGTTTAAAATTTCCATTTGAATGGAATTTTGAACAAAAACTTTATAAAGAAAGCCAAAAACCTCTTTAAAATACAATTGGGATTTTCTTTTCGATTTGAACAAAACCATCCAGTGAACAGGTCACAGTTTCAGTTCTGGATTTTGTATGACATTCACCCTTTCAGTCACAGCATTTTTTAGTCCAAGGCACATTAGAGGCTTTTTTAAACTTCTTTTCTTCTTCTGTGTTATAATTACCACCAGCCTGCAGCAGAAGCTATGCCAATATGAAGGCACTTATATTGTATCACTTTGGCTCATTCAACAAATTAGAATATTATTAAAAAGTTAATTTATTCCAGTAAATCAATTTACTAAGCGAAGCACACCATATAGATTATCTACACACAGACTGATGTTTTCAAGCAGTTATTTCTGTTAATTATGGCAATTTTCCACTTAAAAACACAACATGTAAAATTGGGATATTACATCAAACCAGTTAAAAAAAACATTTTTAATACAGAAATGTGGGCCGAATGAAAAGTATGCTTTATACCTAATTTTTTGACCTGTCTTGGGTGGCCAGATCATAACATAAAGCTAATCCATCCTCAAGCAGCCACAATGCACAGTTTTAACAAGTAATCAATGATTTATTTAAAAGATGGTAACTTATTTGAAATGTTAGCATTTAAAGAAGAGCCGAGTGTAACTTCAGGATGGTCTTTTTGCCTAAAACAACAAACAAAAAGGAACTATCTGAATATTAACCAAACTAACCTATTTGAAATAAATTTAAACAAAGACAAAACTTACCTCCCTAACTAAAGATAAATAGGAGAAAACTAGTTTCAAAATAACATGTAGTTCACCCTTACAAACTCCTCAACCTAACATGAGTTTTTACTGGTGTTCATGAAGCTACTACACAAGCAAAAGTATGGCTGGTTGGGATGAGCAGAGGATGAAAGACAGACAGTCCAAAGCAGAGTCTCTTATATGTTATCTTGCTTAGGCCACTAATCCATATTCTCCGTCTTCTGGATTCACCAATCACGGAAGGGCACCTGCACACTCAAATTTACATATTAGGAAAAGAAAACACGACACCTTATGACAGCAGTTGTAATAGCTGTTATTTTCAACTAGGTACTTTTAATCTGGAAAACAAGCCTCATTACAACACATATTCAAATTTTTAGATATGTCTGTATTTAAAGATATGCAAACATGGAAAGACTTTTATTTTTTAATACCTTTATTAGTTTTTTTAAATTATATTATTAGAAATTACATTTTCAGTATAGCCCATCCAAGGTAGACAGGTGTCTGAGCCTGCAGTCATCTTGGGAAGCGCGGTTCTTTTTTAGGCAAGGTGGGTGAGGTGTCTTACCTAAGGACACAACGATGGAGATGGATGGAATAGGGCTTGGACCAGTAACCCACCGATTATGGGTCAAACTCCTACCACCGTCGCCACCATCGCCCCTTTTATGCCAAGTTATGCATTATGTATCATTTAAATCTGGAAAAACTACATCAGCACCAGAAGATATGGGTGAGAAAGAGTTATTTTCAGAACAGATCTGCCTTCTTGTCTCATTCAGGAAGTAAAATGTCTTACAAATTGACATTTGGTCAGATTCAGCACATGCAGACATCTTTGTGAATTTTGCCTTGAGTTTGAAAGGTTATAGAAGTTGCTTTTTTGATTTTTAGGTTTTCTTAAGTCAAATCACAAATTATGGACCTAAACAGCAAATAACATTTAATTGATTTAATAAGATTTCACTGTTTAGATAGTGTAGTAAATTTTATAGATACTGCTCAAAGTGGATGGTAAAGTGCTCAATTACAAATACATTTTAACTCTTGGCTGTATCTTACAAAATGTGAGTGAACTTATTTTCAAACATCCTTCATGGTAAAATATCTTTATGTAATTAATTAATAAAACATTATTGAATCAATACTTTATCCTTTTTTCCTTTTTTTTCTCTCCACCATTACATGAAAAATCCCCAAAATTAAAATTAACAAAATTGTTCAGCTGGTTACTCTCAGCAGGCTTGTGTTCAGTGAAAAGTATTAGTCTCACTTAGAAACAGCATGTCCAGCCTTTGAGAGACTTTAAAACCACAAGGGATAAAAGCATAATTTGTCACGGATCTTGCCTTTTTTTAGTTTCACTTTAGCAGCTATTTGTTGTTGATCAATCATCAACAAAGAAAACCTAGTGGAGATTTTTGATAGGAGCACCTGCAGGATTCAATAACATGGGCTGACAGGTCAGCACACCCCACCGTTCACAAATATCTCCTGGTAAATAAAAACAGAGATGAGATAAAGCAGCTTAAGCTCTTCAGAGAAACACTCCAGGGGGTGAGAGGAGGTGGAACTAATCTTGTGGTTATGTGGTGGAAGAAGGGTGGCTCAGTCAGAGAGAACATCATTCACAGGCCGACAGAGATGACTAAGATGCGTTGAGAGCAGAGGCTGTGAGACACGTTTGCAGAGATCAGTTTGGAGGTTGAACCGCATGACATTTGTTGTTGGTGGTGTTCCAGTCTTTAGGCCGAAGGCTGAAATGTTGTTCTTTCTTAGTGGTTGCATCACGCCAACTCCCAGTGATGATAGTGAGTGATCCTACAAAACAACATCAATCACTCCTTCACTCAAAACTGGGACTGCCTTGATATGTTTCAGTGTAGAAGTGGCGGAATCTTATATAAGCAACAACTCCTTTCTTTCTCCTCCCACCCGCTCGTCATTATCAAAGAATCACGATTCCATCTATTTAATTATGCATAAGAGACTGAAACGGCTCAGAATGATTGATGGGACCACACTGAAACAGATACAATTAGGCATAATTAAGTTCTGGATACTCCATGTTGTTTGCCAATTGCTTTTTGGGAGAAGATTTTACTTGCTGAGGGGCTTTGGGTATCTTACACGAAACTCAAACAAAAAGGCATAATCCCTCTCTTCTTATATTGTGGCCCATTTGTATGAAATGCATCTGTGGATCAAACAGATTGCATTTACAGGAACCCAAAGGAAGGAACAAATTGACAGCTGAGCAGAAGTGATAAATAATTCAGGAACTTTTTGATAGCAGCTTATCAGTTTTTTTTTCCAAAGGAGTCCATTCTTTTTGTGTAAACTCCAGTCCTATTACCATTGTTGTTTGTTGAGTTTATAAAATTTAGGTTTCTGCACCTCTCGTGAGACAACACCTTGACCTTGCCTAATGTGCAAGATAACAGACCTGACTGCCAGCTTTTATACGGAAAGGTGCATTGACATTCATGTATTCATCTCTGGAGGAGTTCAAATGCTGAGGTTTTTGTGAAAATGACCTCATGCCAGAACAGACAGGATTGGTTGGTGCTTATTCTAATCCAAGGCAACTGAAGAAAAGAAAGTAAACAAGCTGAGACAAAGGCAACTCCACTCAAAAAAAGGCTGACAACAAAGCAGAAAATAGGATGGTAAGCTGAAGGGCCATTATGAAATGTAATAAATAATTCAATCTTAGTGACTGTAAACTAGAAGATAAGTTTCACGATTTTAAGATTCCATTGTCGAATCTTACCTCAGAACCTTTACCATGTCAGTTCCCATGGCTACTTGAGAAAAACTCTGATATATTTATGCAAAAATGTATATCAGTGAAAACAATATTCTGAATTCTCAGCTTTGAATGGTATTTTCAATTGACTTTTCTATTCTTTTTATGTTTTACTGCAAGAAAAAAGTACTTGATTAGGTTTAAGAAACAAGTAAGTTATGCCATGTACTATTTTTGTAGTTCAACTTGCAAGCAAAATAGAGTGAAAATTTGTTGCCTGCAAAATGTTTATGTCTGTCACAGTCGTTTTTACCTACATGGTACCAAAGATGCTGGCCTGCAAATGATTTAAAGAGGTTGTGGACATCTTCAGCACACATTTGATTAAACAAAGTCATGCTGGCTACAGTTGGATAACACTTAACAAGACACATTCTCTCATTTCTCATGTTTTAATACTGCAAGATCTTGTGCCACAAGATCTCATTCCACCTCTCGGACACAGTGTAGATTATAGTGCAGAGATGGACTCAAATTTAAGTCTTACACTCCTAAGTCCTGTAGCAGAGAGTGTTGCAGTGTTTGAAACCCTGCCATAAGAATAGGTTGTTCTGTGTGCCCAGGATGCCAGAGCAGTGCACTCAATGTCTGAAAGTGTTTTAAAGAACACTATGTTAAATGTTTGATGTATCATCAGAGGCCATGTAGAGGAAGGCCTTTGTATGTTCCAGTAAAACATCAGCTGCCCACAGAACTAAATGGCAGCTGGCCCACAGACTATGTCTCGCAGGACTTCCCAGAAGCCTGACAGGAGAGCTGCTTCAGCTATCTAATTAAAGAGAGCTGGATCTCTGCGAAAGTAGAAGACTACAGGAACAATGGGACAGAGAGCAAGTGGTTACAAAGTGATCAGTGAGGGATTCTCAAGAAACCCGCAGCCCTGAGGGGGATGAGGAAATAAAGTCCTGTGAACTTTAAGTGTGAGAAAGCCACATACAAAAACAATAAATATTGCGGAAGGAAATATTCCATGTGAGTTAGGCTTTTAACTCTATTTTATTAATTGTGCTTGGGATCCTTTTTTGTTTTCTTTTTGTTTGTTCTAAGAAACGTGGGGTAAAGGACTGAGTTATGGCTTGCTCTTTCTTATTTTTACTGCACATAACCCAATCCCAAATTACCACACCGTCTTCTATTACCTGATTGTTACAGTAAATTAGGGAACAAAAACACTTGGGTCACAAAAAATTTCAAAGAGGTAACACTCGTCTCGTCATTGGCCCTTCAAAATTGTTGCCCTTTTTGGTGAAGATTAGCACCGATGCTCATCTCAGAGACCTTAGGATCAGCTGGCTTTTTCTTTAGCTGTTTTTACTTGTTTGCATATACCCACTCTTTTGCTTATTTCCCTTGTGTTTCAGTGACTTATGACGGCACATGGTTTTAATTAGATACCGTTCTTGCATTGTTTTATGACTCATCTGATACTGTAGCATACATAATGGGATTCTTAGCTAAGCCAAGTTGCCATGGGGATTTTGGACATTCCAAAAAAAATGAACTCATGCACACCATATGTTTGGCACTTCAGAAAGGTTCCAATCTCATCACCAGTTCTAGGAATGGGGTCCCACACATATTTTTTGAATAATTTGTATTAGGACTCTCTGACGGAACTGAGTTCACGATAGCTGTTATTGGTCTATTGTCTTTCTATTGTCAGGAAGATGGACAACCAAATTTTGCATAGTTATTTTCTTGTACATGGTTACAAAACTGCACTACAGTTTGTACATGTTATTTTGTTGATCAAATCTGTTTTTTCTCTGCTTAGAATCTAACCCTTTTACACTCATTAAATAGATGTTTACAGACAGAAAGACAGAAAGGCTGCAGGGACTGTAGGAACTGACGATGTAATGTAACCCTCTCTGTCTGTTGAATGTGCCAATACACAGACAGCTCTCATGTCGCAGTTCAGGTCAAGTCAAATTTATTTTTGTAGCACATTTCAGCAGCAAGGCAGTTCAAAGTGCTTCACATCATAAAAACATCAATCAAATTTACATAAAATAATCAAACTCATCAAAAACATCAAAATCATCAAGCAAGCATGCGGCCAAATCATCAAAATCATTGAGCAAATATCAATGCATCAAAATCATAAGGATTGTCAAGCAAATATAGTTCAGTGTTCTACTTACTACTAATTAAAGGTAACTCTAAACTTGGTTTTTAGCTTTGATTTAAAGGAACTCAGTATTTCGGCTGTTTTGCAGTTATCTGAAAGTTTGTTCTGGATTTGTGGTGCATAAAAACGGAAAGCTGCTTCTCCATGTTAAGTTCTGGTTCTGGGAATGCAGAGTAGACTAGAACCAGAAGACCTGCATGGTCTTGAAGGTTGATACAGCGACAACAGGTCTTTAATGTATTTTGGTGCTAAACCATTCAGTGATTTATAAACTAACACAAGTATTTTAAAGTCTATTGTCTGAGCTACAGGGAGCCAGTGTAAGGACTTTTGAACTGGAGTGATGTGCTCTGTCTTTCTGGTCTTCTGGATCAGATGCAGTTGTCTGATTGATTTTTTTAGGCAGATATGTTAAGACATTGTTGCAGTAATCAGTGCAACTAAAGATAAACGCATGGATGAGTTTCTCTAGACCTTGTTGAGACAGTAGTCCTTTGATCCTGGAAATGTTCTTCAGGTGATAGAAAGCCGACTTTGTAATGGTCTTTATGTGTCTCTGAAAGTTCAGGTCTGAGTGCATCACTACACCCAGATTTTGGGCATAATCACCAGTTTCTAGCTGTAATAACTGAAGCTGTGCGCTGACTCTAGAGTGTTCCTCTTTAGGTCCAAAGATAATAACTTCAGTTTTATTTCTGTTCACCTGGAGGAAGTTTTGGCACATCCACGCATTGATTTGTTCTAAGCATCTGTTCAGTGCACGAATGGGTTCAGAGTCACCTGGTGACATTGTGATATAGAGCTGTGTAAAATCTGCATCATTGTGGTACCTAATCTTATTATTTGTTATACTCTGAGCTAGTGGGAGCATGTAGATATTAAATAGGAGGGGTCCCAGGATTGAACCTTAGGGCACTCCACATGTGACTTCTGTCTGCTCCGATGAGAAGTTGCCTATTGACACAATGAAATCCCTGTTTTTTAGGTAGGATTCGAACCAATTGAGTACTGTACCAGAGAGTCTGACCCAGCTCTCCAGTTGCTTTGATGATATATCATGATCAACAGTGTCAAATGCTGCACTGAGGTCCAACAGAACCAACACTGTGGTTCTTCCACAGTCTGTATTTGTGTGGATATCGTAAACTTTGATGAGGGGAGTCTCAGTGCTATGGTGAGCACAGAAACCCGACTGAAAGACATCAAAGCAGTTTGTCATTGTTAAGAAGCTGTTTAACTGTTGAAACACAGCTTTTTCAGTAATTTTGCTGGTGCATGGAAGATTAGAGATTGGGCTGTAATTCTGCAGTAGTGATTTATCCAGACTGTTCTTTTTTAACAGTGGTTTGATAACTGCTGTTTTTAAAGCCTGGGGGAAAACACCTGAGGAGAGGGATGAGTTTACTATTTGAATCAGGTCAGATGCAATGACAGGAAGAACTTTCTTAAGGAAGGTTGTAGGTAGGATATCAAGACAGCATTTACACCCTTGCTGATAATCAAATCCAGAGTGTGTCCTCAAGTATGTGTCAGCTGTTTAACATATTGTGTCAAACCAAAGTTTTGAAGTACATTATTCCGCTTTTTTGCCTCGCTGTCTTTTGGGTTGTCAACATGGATGTTAAAGTCTCCCATAATTTCACACAGTGAAACCTTTTTACAGTTTAGTGAATCATGAAATTGCAGCAACCCCTCCGCCCCTCTTATTCTTTCTATTCTAACTGAAAAATTTTTTATGAGGGGGTGCTGATTCAGTGAGTACAGGTGTTTCATTGTTGTCATCCAACCATGTTTCTGTAAGACACATAACATCAATATTATGCTCAGTAACAAAGTCTTTAACTAAAAGTCCTTTTGCTGATAGTGATCATATATTTAGCAGAGCCAGTTTAAGTGTCTTTGGGGTGGATAATTCTACATCTTGATGCTGATTAAGACAGGAGATTAATCTGAGATTTGATTTTAGACCATTGCATTTCCTTGCTATTTCTTTATTAGTAATTCTGACAGGGATGCTCCTGTATCAGGAGCATCTCTTCTCTCAGCTCCATTTCCAGCTGGAGTAGATGGCTGCTTATCAGTTTGTTTTTGAACATTGTGTGCCTGCTGGGTTTGTAGTTGTCCTTCTATAATCTTTGCTGGGGCAGTGATGTCATTGTCTATACTGTCCTTTGTTTGGAGAGATGGCCATTTGTTGTTAACAGCATTAAAAATACTGGCAGTGAAAAGTTTTTTCCTCTCTTTATTTAGGCCGACTCCGTCTAGTCTGAAGAGATGATAGCGCTCCCAGAAAATCTTGTGACTGTCAATAAAGTTAACAGATTTGGAAGAGCATTCTTTTATAAGCCGTCTATTAATCATAAACAGTCTGCTGTGATTCTCATCTCCACGTCCAGCTTTTGGTATTGGTCGACTGATAAACACCTTCATTTTCAGATTTCCAACTGTTCTTAGAAGATGACTAAAGTCCTTTTTCAGAATTTCAAATTTTTGCTTAGCCAGATCATTAGCTCCAATGTGAATAATTTGATTCTCAATGCTCAGCTGATCAGTGGTTAATGGGAGTATTTTCTCTACTACATCTGACATTGTCATTTGGGAAGCAGATTACCTCCGTTCTCTTTTGGCATAAATTTTAGTTTCTGGGTCATTTTAGGATGTGGTTGTGTTGGTCTTGTCTCAAACGTCTTGTTGATGTTTGGAGGAGAGGTGTCTGTCATAGGCTCATGCTGCAGAGCACCTGATTTTCAGTGGAATTCCAGCAGAGTTTAGTGGGTTTCCAGTTGCAGACATGACGGGATGTGGTATAGCTCGAGCTGGCCAATACGTCCTTGGTACTGGAGCCAAGGAAGGTGAAATCATGTTAGCTTCAGCTACTTGTTGTCTTTTCTTTGCTGCTGGTGTTGACGAGGGAATTATTTTGGCTCAATGCTGGCCGTCCTGTATCATCTAGGTGAGGGGTCCATCCTGTTAGATGTCTAATCAGATCCAAATGATGAGATTTAGTTTTTGGCTTAGCTCCAAGACAGTTCCAAGTGGGTGAGCTTCTTCTTGAAGTGCTTGGAGGCTGTTTGTTGTTTTGAGGCATCGGTAGAGTTGTTTCATTTCCAGAACCTGCATTGATCTTGACATTTACCTCCAGTTGAGAAACCCTCAGTTCTATTGATTGAGGTCTTTGTATAGTACTACTAATGTCCCCAGTGTCGACCAGAGGCATCTTGCTCTTGCTTATCTTGGAGGTAGAAAAAGTAAGGCAAAAAGTGAAATAAAATTAAGAATCCACAGTCCTTAAATCTGAAATAATCCAGTTATGAGGGTAGACAATGTAAGAGTAACTATAAGAACTGGGTATATTAAATAACTTAACCAGTAAAACTATCAAATTAGGACAGGAGAGAGCAGGATAAGATGTTCCTCCTTCCAAGGCTTAGAGATCCTCTAAGCATGTGGAGCAGCCCTTGACACACCTTAAACACTAGCCATTAGGTTTCATAACTTGGAAAAAGTGCTAAGTTTCTGATGCAAGAGAATATTTGTGTAAAACCTGCCTGAACATGTTTAACTTGAACTGCTTTAAAATATGTTATGAGCTGAATTATCAACAAATTATATAAAAAAACAAAAATACAAAGGTTGAATAATTTAGGGTGCAGCTGTAAATAACAAGGCATATTAATGACAACACAAATACCTGATTTCTGATAGGTCTTCATGTTTCACAAAATGTCCTTCATCTCTTCATGTTTAGATCCATGTAGCACATGTTTTTAGATACATGGCAAAATTGGTTGTAAGATCAGTGCAACAGCAGCTTTATACAATATGTTGTTTAGCTAATGTGCCAAAGCAGTAGATATTACTCTCTTAACTTAAATATTTATGATTATTTGGCTAATATATGTCTATGAAATTCTACTTAATTAGAAGGATATTTGCTAGTTGGAAAGGTCAGTTATCTTGCTCAGCTGGACTCTGTATGATCTACCAAACAGCCAAGAAGTTGTTTTTTCCCTGATAAAGATATTTATGGGATAAACCCTGATACTCAGGTGGTGCCCCAGTTTATCATTTGATTAATGTTATAGATTATTAATACCAGTCTCTGAAATTTATGAGTATTAATATTTAAGCATTCTCTCTGATCCTAAACAGCATGAAGAAGAAAAAAGTGCAATAGTGTTCCTTTTTATATAATTTATAGTTGTAATTAGCATCCTATTTACAAACGAATTCTCTGAGTCACATGGCATTACTACACAAGATTTGCTCCTAAAATTTTAATTCTTAGACCACTGAGGTCACTCCTCCCTCTCATGTCCTTGAAGCTCCAGATAGCAGTTCTCTAAATCTCTTCTGTCAGTTAATATCACTCACTCTGAGTATTTGTGACTATCTGAATGGGTTTTTAACCTCTGGTCCTGGAGAAGAACATTTATTCCAAACAAAGCCTCCAAGATGTCTTTGCTGGCTCCTCCAGAAACTGCCACCACTAATCAGGATGTAAGCACTGTGTGGATGGGCACACTTCCTAGTGTGCCTGTTGATGCAGTGTGAAAATGTGATATAGAGACATAAACACAATTTCTATGTGAACATGTCCTTGAGTGTTGGCACAAGCTGTCCCTGAGCACATATATGGCTCTTTGTGGCCGTAGGAAGAAAATACTGTTCATTAGCAGCTGTAAGGAGTACAACAGAGGCAGTCAACAGTGCACAATCTCCATATTTGAGACATGTCTGCTAATTATGCATCTATCCCTCAGGTCATATTCAATCAAACCAGTTCATTGAATTGCAAGGTAGGTCAAGGCTAATCTCCCCCCACCCTCCCCTTCAAGAATGCAGTACTCACACAGTATGAATTGACAATACATTTTTTTTCTTGCTCATATGAAGCTTTAACATTCACAGGAAGCTCATTTCAAAGCTTGTCTAGCATCTTGTTAAAAGCACAAATTATTGTGGATGCTAATTTTGTTCAGAGGAAATTAAAGTAACCCTCACTTAAATTAAAGTTAGGTGCTATTGTTGATTGCATTTTCATATAACAAGGTCTAGGGTTTCACATGCCTTAGAGTTTTCATTAAGTCTGTTGTTCTTTTTTAGACAGAATAAAAATTTAACAGCAAGTCTTTAACACTCTGCCCTCATAAAGGAAAGAAAAAAAAAAAAAAAAAAAAACGTTAAAAAAATGTCCCTTGGGAACTTTAGACTGAATATCATTAAGCCAGGCCCAGTAATTAAGAAACACTGATTGCCATTTTAATGACTTCCTTCCAGTGGTCAATATATAGGCAGTGAGTGAGGGTAGCCATGTGTTTGTCTGTTTGTGTGGGTCTAAGTATAAACGCCCATTGTGCCCAGACTCTCTGGGGAGTCGAAGTGTCATTCTCAATCCATTATCAGCCCAGATCCCTTTCATTCTCGGCATTCTCACCTGTGGTTTCTCTCTCTCTGACAACACACTCTCTTACAGCCAGTCCCAGATACACAGTGAGACCATGTTTTAGCAAGACCGTCATTAGGATCAACTGATTTGAGAAGAAATATCGGAAAAAAAAAATTCATGTTTATTTAATATATCAATTTGTGAGTCTACTTTTTCTCCTAAAAACTGGAAACCTAATTCTCAGGCAACCTGGACACCCCTGGGTGCTGAGTCATGTGCAACTTTCAGATGCAACACCACTGTGTCTGATAATTGCTGTCAGAGTGGAAACAGCTTTTGGAAGGTGGTAGGAAACTAAAAAGTGTTACATTGAGAAAGTTACAGTGTTTTCAGTTCTCAAAGTGTAAGTTCGTTTTGTTAGTTTGACCAGTTGGCCATCTTGAGCAATACCATGTAATATATTGTTTAACAATAATCTAAAAGGGCAAAATGTTATTCCATTATAATACACACAAGTTTGTGGATATTTTTTACAATATAAACAACAACAAAAATATCAATTAGGGAATAATGTATTGTTATCATGGAATATGCAGCGGGAGTTTGTTTTTTAAGTCTGCTAATACAAATGATACCATATAAAAATGCAATTAAAATGCAACTATTTATTAAGATGTGTTGTGAAAAAGTTCTGTTGTGAACTTCTTTAAAACTCGATAATTATCAAATTCAAAACAAAATAGTTTGATGTGAATCTGGCTCATTTAAAACACAAGGTGCAGATAACAAAAAGACTTCTAAAAAATGTTCAGTTTAATTTTGTAATAAGCAAAATGTAATCTTCCCTAAAGTAAACACAAAGTGTTCTGTCATTTTTTCTTGCTAGCTCAATGCAGATGTAACAATGACTTGAATTTACTGTGTTTTCATACAGTTTAAAATGTTCCTTTGCAATATATTCTTTTGTTTTACAAGTCTTGCTTTCTTCAAAGTGAATTGCTTTTTACATGAATGACAAATCAATAAATATACAACAGTAAGTGTCATTACAAGGCATCATCAGCGTATAAAGGTTTTGATTCTATAAGTCTCTGGGAATTATGATGCAGAGATGGAGCATTATTTTTCTGACATTTACTAAATTCCCTAGTTAGATGTTTCATGTGGGACAGCATTAGTTTAGAAGACCAATTCAAAATCTCTAAACATCAGTCATCTGCATGGACACATCATGACTCTCAAAGTTCTAACATTTTCATTCTCATCAAATTAACCATTAACCCCTCACACCCAATGGGTTAATGTCAGAAAAGACAGCTGTTATCTAGATGGAAAAGGGCAGAGAGGTTCACTGAGGCCATGTTTGTGATAGCTTGAAATAGTGCTTCTCTGTTAAGGGACATGGAGAGCCAAACTATAGGAGCAGAAGTCCCTTCATTAGTGGTTGATCATATCTTGTGTTAATAAAGTACCACAACATATTTTTCCAAAGTAAAGTTTGTCTCATGAAACACCATCCAGTTGCAGTCAGCATGTGACTTTGGTACGGGACGTTTGTAATTATACTATGAGCCCTGAATATTAAGGGGAGAGCTTTAAGGTTGACTTGCTGTATCTATGTTTAAGACTTATTTTGAAGTAAGAAAATAAGTAGTTCTATGTTGCTGTGCTGACAGAGCTAAATGAAACCTGGGAGCATTTTGGGTCTAAACTATTGTTTAGATGAGTAAAATATAAAAAGTCTGAGTGCGAGGGAAGGCAGCATCTACAAACTATGTCGTGCATCATCTTCTCCCTTGTGTGTCTGGCTGGTGGTGGGGAGCACCTTAAAGTGATGACAGGAGAACTGTTTCATGATTGTGTGTTTTGACTCATCAGCACTGGATAATGTGAGTGTGAGTAAATTGAAACAATGCTTATGAGAATCTACTTTATAGGTATGTATTACCACAGAATCTTAGCATTTAAAAGATAGAGGATATCTGTGGTGACACAAAACGTCCCGAAGAGGCGAGAGGACTAATAGCTTAAGATGTGATCACAGCCTGACAGTGTCGTCATGCCAGAATGCTTTTCAATCCTGAAAAGACTTTTTTTGGGATTATCCATGCAGCATTCTGACACAGAGGGTGAGGCATGTCAAGAACAACACATTTTATGTAGAGGATGTAAGTCATATTTCTGCTAAAACAACTATGCTAAGTTAAATGGATTTCTTATAATTTTTGTAATTTCTTTAAACAATTGATAAGCTTGTTTATTTTCTTCAGTAAAGATAGAGGAAGGAAAAATTGTGAATATTGAAGGATTCCTTCTTTCATATGAAGATTAAAATACAACCAGAACCAAGTATTGTTGGGTAGGAGAGCACAGAGTAGTAACATTATTGTCCAAGAAGAATTCTGCAGTGGAATGTACATGTCAAAATGTAAAAGTAAACCGAGAGAGATTGAGTACTTCTAAAAGTAGAAATATACAACAGAAACCCTGTTTTGTGAAATACAGAAAAATTGAGCATTTTTCTAAACATAGTTGTCTGATTTAAAAAAGTATCAAGTGTAAAGTTGTTATTCTTACTTTGTGTTTTTATATTTTTATCTTTGTGTGACTCTACATACTCTGACTTGCCTGCCACTTTGCTGCCGGTACACCTGTATTTCTTTACTGAGGGACAATAAAGATAATTTGTGTACTATTCTAAAGCCGCTGGATTGTTAGTTGATAAGACATCTTGGGTATAAGTGCAACTGGATCTGTATGGCTGGATGAACCACGACATGAAAATGTAGCAACATTTCAGTTTCCAGTGAGTCAAAATAGACATTGCTCCACATTATCATAATACAAATTCTTAATGACTATTTAATAATCCTATAAATAAACCTAAATTTATTTTAACTGAAAACATTTATTTTTGGGTCAGATATTGCCTTTTGATAAAAATGTGATTAATCATGTTTAATCAATTACCAAGTCTTCAGTTAATTTGATTAATTATTTCACATACATTTGGAGATTTAATAAATCCTTAGTGACCATGTGATCAGAAACTCAAAATTCAAACTCTTCTCTGATTTGTAAATCCAACATGTCATGTAACATGCTGGATCAGGGGCAGGTTGGCCTCTGGGAGGTTTCCTTTTAATTTTGTCATTAAATCTATACACACAGTGTTTTTGATTGTTGAAAAAAAAAATGTGGTGTTTCTATACCGCAAATAAAGTTCTTTTGTTTTAAAATGATAGTTTCAATTTTGTTTGTTTTGCGATCAAATGATAGGCCTCTTCAAACCAAGCTCCCAGGTCTTTCAACCCCAGCCTGCCCCTGTGCTGTATTCTAACATTTTCTGGTAAATACACAAAGAGTCTGATAGTTACAGTTAATGATGCTAGGCATGCTAATCCCTGATATAAACTAAAAATATACTTTTAATCTTGTCAGTCATATTCTTTAAAGATAAATTGGTATCACTGCTTAAAACGTTACAAAAACTGCAGACTGGAACTTAACCAAAAAGGTTCTTATAGGTGCATCTGTTTTACTATGATTAATTTGATGACACTGACTGGATAATTTTAATAACTGCAAATCTTGGCAACTAAACCTCCTCACTACCTCACTTATCAAGGCTAATACCATGTACCAGTCAGAAAGGAAGGCAAGTGGACAACTTTGTGTAACAGTCGAATGATATTTGGCTCATCTGTGTGTGAAATGGGTAAATATCTCCTTAAAGTCACAAGGTTTGCTCCATTTACAGTAGAGTTACAAGATATGTGAGATCATGAACAATTTGTAAGTATTACTAGTCAATGTTTTACTTTCATTATGAGTTGTCTGCTTCTGGTGTTTGCTACTGAGTGCTGCGTGCTGCTCAAGGGTGCTAGCTTATTCAGATAAATATGTTGCTGAGGTAGATGATGCTACAGCCCGGCAAAAAACGTAACCACCTCCTGTAGTCTGCGGATAACCTAATCAGAGCATAATGCAGTGTGCTGCATTGTCTATCATCTCTCCTTTGGGGCATTCTGCATATAGACATATAGATCTAACATTGGCTTTCCACATCAGGTTTTCGAATATGGACTTTAAAAGCCTAATTTCATTATAATGTCTTGAACACTCGTTTAAGCAGAAAGTTGTAAAAGCAAAAGTTAAACTACAAGTAAAATACAAGCATTTACTATTAAAATTTCATCTGATCAAGATTTGCATCTGTTTAAAGATTGGCATTATTAACTTACTGCTTAGTCTTTTTTTTTTTTTTTTTTTTTTTTTTTTTTTTTTTTTTTTTTTAGTAATTTTGCATCTGTTCATCAATTCATTTACATCTGTTCATCTTAGGTTGGATGAGCCCCAGCTCCAGGAGAGAAAACCTTGCCATCCTTCTTCTTAGTGACGCTCACTTCTCCTGAGGCTTTTTTTTGGCCAGATGGGAATTTTCAAACGCTCTAGTAAGTTCTGGGTCTGCCCCCGATTCGACTCTCAGTGGTACGTGCTTGAAAAATCTCCAAAGGGAGGTGACCAGTAGGCATCATAATTAGACACCTGAACCACTTTACCTGAACCACTAGAGCAGAGCCCAGCTACCCTCCAGTGGATTCTCATTTCAACTTTTTGCATCCAGTAACCACATTCTTTTAATTATGATCCATATCTCATGACCATATGTGAGGGCTGGAATGCAGATGGACAAATAATTAGACACCTTCTCCCTTCAGCTCAGTTTTGTGTTTAACTCAAGTCAAGTCAAGTTTATTTGTACAGCACATTTCAGTAACAAGGCAGTTCAAACTGCTTTATACAATAAAAGCATAATATAGTAACCAGTTATGAAACAAACAATAAACATTATGCTTTGTCAAATGCTGTTATTTACAATGTCAGACTGGAGCAATGCCCACATTGCTGAAGATGAAGCCATCTGCTAATCCACTCACCCTTGATTGGGAAAGTGCATTTCATTTGTTTCACATCACAATCCATGGTGTGAGGTTTAGAGGTACTATCTTGTCATCCTAGCAGATTTACATGTGCAAAATTGAGGCTTATGTTCTTATGATGAAAGGAGAACCACACCATCTGCAAGAGGAAAGTCATGACTGACTTTCAGGCCAACCAAACCAGATTTTAGATTTCCCTTCCTAGTCCAGCATAAGGATCCAAATGAACAGTAGAAAAATTACTACAGTTCCACAATAATATAACATTCTTCATACAGCAAAACCATAAATGGTTAAATTAGCAGAAAGTAAATGGTCTGTTCAGAAACTTGCAAAATATAAAGAATTTACTTATTAAATTAGGGTCAACAACTAATTCTGAATCAGACTCAAAACTGTGACAAACACTAAACTAATGTATGATTGCCTAGAAGTTTAACGCTGAACAAACAACACGCTAAATTCTATTAAAATGGAAAAGAATCCACTAATGACACCAAGTACCAGAGGCCTTTCTAACTAAGAAATAAAACACACTGGTATAGGATGAAATAATCACAGCTACTAACAATTAACCCAGGAATCCAAAAGACCTAACCAGGTTCTCCTGGAACCATAACACCAAGCAATCCCCCTGGATTTATCTGACAATCAGGTGCTCAGCAAAATCTTACAAATATAAATGTTTATAGATCTGTGTCAGCAAACAGGACTTCAGCTCCTCCTTGCACAACACCACATCAGAATGGCCATCTGAGCCAGCAAACATCAGAATCTTTAGCTTACCAGCCATCTGTAAAATTCTCTGCGTTGTCATACAAGGTGAAGAATTCGGTCTAAGCTTTCCTCCGACTGTTATCATCGCCATTATCAACTTTGTCACCATACTGAAGGAAAACTTTCCGGCATCATCAAGGGCAAGATTCTGAGTGCCCCAAAGACATCAAATTCAGCAATGCTGATTGGCCAAATGTTTATTATTTCTCAAAGCAACCACACACGATTGGCCGTTTAGCTCCACTTCTGGGGCGCTAAATCAGCAGGGCCCCAGAAGAGAAATGATAGAAGGCTGTTGAATGAGAGCCAGTTGGTCCAAATGTTGTGGAAATAATTCAGATTACATTTAGGTACACAGTATTAGGGAAACAGGCTAATACAATTTTTTAATCATGTTTATAGATTGTTTTTAGATTTTTTCCCCCTTCCACATGACGGAGGGTGGCGCCCAGGCCCTCTAATGGACTGACACCATGGCACCTCACATTAGGACACTAGGCCTCTATAAAATGTCTTGTTGAACATTGGCCTTTGTCAGGCTTAACTTTCTTGTAGAGCTTGTATTTATGGTCTGAGCTCAACCCAAACCCAACCCGAAATTTGAGCCAGGTAGGGTCAGGTTCGGGTTTCTGTGGTGAGTTTTTAATTAGCCTACAATATATGAAGCACAATATATAAAGAGAAAAATAAACAAGAATGCACTGTATAAAGTTGTGTTAATCTACTGCTTATATCTCAACTAGAGGAGTAGGTAGTTTACCCTATAAAGTAAAGAAAGAAATTAAGGTGTAGGATTTAATTAGACTGTAACAAGTGCAGAGCACTGCACAGCTAATGCGCATGTGGCCCCACCCTGCTCTGCTCCTATTAATCACACATGTTGGACATCCAGCCATGAAGGACTGAATAAAGGAGGCTGGTATGATAACTATTGATTCAACAACACACTGTGTTAACCCTGGTTCCAGCAACAGGAAGAAGAGTAATTTCAGCAAGGAAACTCTATGATGTCATGGGGAACTTAAAACCCCACAACAAGGTCAAAGACTTACCCTTTCTGTAGCATTGCTACATTGGAGAGAATAACTCATGTGACCTGAAACCTTCCTTTGCTGGTGGAGGAAGGCCGCTCCTTGTCCAGGAGCTTTGGATTCAAAATACAGATGATCGTAGTGACTGGCTGAAGAAATAAACCTTGATCCTGGTTTTATTCAGAATTCTGCAGAAGGAACCTTATAATTACAGGTTCTCCAAGATTGCTGTTGACAAGCCAACGCTGACTGCTTACCCCTCTGAGGGAGAAGACATAGCAGCCAATGACCATTTGAGAGCTGAGGAACATAACTTTACTATTGCTGGACGCCCATGCCAGGCTGATGCTGAGTTGAGAACGCCACGTCTGCTTGCCATACAACACAGCAAGCTGTTAGCTGACCAGCTGGTTTGCCCACTTCTTCCATTGGAATTCTATTCACAGTCAGGGGTAGCCTGGCCATCTGAGAGCTCTGGAAAAATCACAGAATGACCAGTGCTCCAGGACGGCCAGCGGCCGCCGAGCTGTCTCTAGGTTTTTTTTCTTTTTACACTGCTAACCTGCTGTTTCACACTCCGGTCTGCTAGGTGGCAACAGTGTGTTTTTTAGTTGGATGCCAGCTAGCAGCCATCCATGCTCACCAGCTATTTGAAAAGGAGAGGAAGAAGTAGTAGTTCCAAATTATTAAATTATCTGTCAGTGCGGTAACTGATAAATAGATTAAGGATCAATTCTCCAAAAGATTAATGATTTCTAATTTAGTCAAAAAGTAATTAGAATTACTTCCACAAAATAATGTCTTGTCTTTTGCATTGTGAAATGGTTATTTGAAATACATACCAAGTTTGTCAATTAGTCTAAACTAATTCTTAAATCAATTTAGAGCTAACTGGCCTCATAAACAAATCTCTTAATACAATCCTTTGTTTTTTGGCATGCATGTTCATACTGGACTATGATACTACAGATCAGATATTATAGATCATTCTGTGGGTGGTTTGATGCTTCATTCGTCACATATTTCTGATGCTGCTGTGTGAAGAATACACAGCATATTTGGGTGTAAACAAATGTTAATTAGTTAAAACTAATTAACACAGTCCAAATTCCTTTTGAAGTAAATCTGGTTTCTCAATATTCACAATTCATACTGAACTGTGACATCATCGCATAATTTTATTGGTCCTATTTTTATCTATGTTAACATTTTTACTGTTTTTACTTTTAGTAGTTTTAGTTGTGTGTTACTAGTCTAGCAAGTTCTTTAATAAAGCATTTAACTGTAAGTGTTGAATTCTTTTTGTTAATAAACCCTTGTATATTGGAGAGAACTTGTCTGTATTCATTTCATTATGATAATGTCAATGTTGGCTTTATGCCTACATCTGTTATTTTAAAATCTAAGCCTCATCAGGGAGGTATTTATAAACAATAACTGAGACTAAACTATTTGGCTATTATTTTGTTGATGATCAAGTGGTGCCCCATCTTAGTAATTTTGATCTAAATTACTAGTTTATTAATTTTTGCCCTAAGGAAATATCATAGTTATCCATAGCCACAACTAAACTCCTATTGCTGCACAACACATATCCCAGAAGATCTTCACTTGACTCACCTTGTGGTAACAAAAAACAACAAAATGGAGCTGGAAGATTTAAAAAAAAAAAAAAAAGCTAAAAATTGGATAACTTATTCTACTAAGCCATTAGTAGTGTATGAAATCAGAGGTCTGGAAGTATTTTGAACTGGTATTTGACAACAACAAGACATGCGTTGGCTTCATGGAATGCAGCAAATGTGGCCCTTTTCCCTCCTATGTCGGGTTTACTTAAGGGTCGGGCCTCTAATTAAAGTCAATTAATTGCATTGGATTGGGCTTGGACACAATGTCAATGGGCTTGAGAGCCAGGTCAGGCTGGATTTTTTTTAGGAACCAGCTCCCAGTTTTTGAGGTTGAATCAGGCATCAAATCTATTTTCAAAACTTGGCTTAAATCTGACTGTATACTGAAATTATGTGAACAGTGTGAAATTGGATTTATTGTGAATTTCTTTGTATAATAGGATTGTATTAGAGTAAGTTTTGACTGAATTGGATTCTATGTAACTGATATGAATTGGCACAAAATTAACACTATTACATTTAGTTCAGTTGAATTTAACATTCAATGGCACTTTGTTATTCAGGGCTTTATATCCAAGAGGAAAAGCATATTAAAATGCATTTAAAATTTCAAATGAATCTAGTAACAAGAAGCTCAAATTGTAGAAATATGATATATCCTTGTAACTCTTACCAGAACTCTTCATGCACCATTTTGCACTCGTGAATTTTAAGCACAGAAGTCACAAATCCGTGGAATAAATAAAAATATCTAGATTCTATTTTCCATTGGTGCTGAGCCTGGGTGTATTACTATGATAAGGATTTAAAATCTTAAACCTTTAAACAAACTGTACACCAGTATGAGACTTTCAAATTATGAATGTATTCATTGTGCTTAAATATTCTGCATTGCTGGATATAAATAAGTGATACCTGATAATTAACTGGACACTATCGTGTTTGTTTTTTTAATGAAATTTACATTTTGCTGCTAATACATAAACATAAACTAAAAGTCCTATATTTGTTCGATAACGTTTGTTTCTGTTTGTCTTAGAAAAGGTTTCAGTTTAGTCAGCAATAGAATTGCTGGTCCGTCCTTCAAGAGAGTTTTGATTAAACCTGACTTTGGATACACACGAAGAATGATTAGGGCTTGCATCATCTCCTTTGTAGTGATTTGGTTATACGGTCATTAGTGTCAGAGGCTATTTGACCCTTAATTAAAGAAAAGAACACTCTCTCCCTGAAAGAGCCCTGTCTTCACTTTACATCACAGCAAACTAAGATGACAGCACGACATAACTGACTGCTGGAGTGTTACTTCCCTCAAGCAAAGTTTGCACTAAGCTCCACTCATCTCACTTCTATGCTTGTAGGGGCTGCTTGCAACAGGATCTATTAGGACAGGTTAACATCATAGTCAAAACATTTTTTGCAGCCCCCTGTAGTAGTGCTCATTATGATGCATTGCCTCTGAATCATTTATTCTCAATGAGTGCTAAGAAAGCCATTTTTTTTTTTTATTTTTTTTTTTTTGGAGCAGCACATTCCTCCAGGCAAGCTGAAAGAGTAATTTGCCAGGATCTTTACAGAATTCTCCTCAGCTATGTGAGAATTCTCAGGGGAGCCAGAAGTCTTGTTGAGCCTGATCTATCTCTGTATATTGTCTGCATTTTTTTTTATTGGTGTTGACTCCGTAGACTTAAACAAGACCAACCTTCACAGTGCTTGTACTTCATCTATAGGGGTCACACTGATAAGCTCACTCTGCTCTTTATAAATTTAAAGAAGAAAGTTGGATCTCATATACAATGCAGCCAACAATACATTTTACAACTTATCATGTATAAAAATGCCACAGGTAGAAAAAAAAAAAAAAACAAAAAAAAAAACAACAACTTTAAATACAATGACTTGCAAATATATCCATGCCCCTTGAAAGTTCTTCACATTTTTGAAGTTACAACCACAAAGAGTAACGAAAAAAATTACAAATAAAAATCAGAAAATGGTCAGCCAACTCAATATACTCTAATGCCCCCAAATAAAAATCCAGTGTAACCAATCCTTTTCAGAATTATTATTATTATTATAGAGCAGGGTTAGGTTTTAAAACTACATCCCAAGTTTTGAACACCTGCAACCCTAAGTATGGTGCAGCTGCAAATTTACCAGGTTATGGGCATCCATCTAAACTGACATGCACAGGTGAGCATCAAGGGGTTTCCAGATCGAAAGCAGCACGTGCTCTGCTGCACCCCAAAATCCATACATTTTTATTGCATTCTTTGCACAACAGCAGTTTTTTCATTGCGAAGAGAAAAGCGCAAATGGAGTGCAGCTACTGCCTTATCATGGAGGTGTGAACAACTTGGAAATTTAACACTTTGCATAACACTGAAAAATCCAAAAAGTTAAATCTAAGACTTAAAACCTGATGGACAGAGATGCAGATTTTTATTTGAAATACTGTCCTTCAACTTACTTCTTCTTCATAATTTTTGAACTGATGAAATGATCAATATAGTGAAGAAGCTTCATGTGTGCGCCCATGTTAAGAAAACCGAAGGTATTCATTTTCCGTGGCACCAATATGCAGCTACTAATCTAATATTAGCAAATTAGATGGCTAATGAATCATATCAAAAGAAATTGAGAACCACCTCTTTCTAATGCTTTTCTTCTCAAATATCCAATTATCGACATGTTTGTGCTAGTGAGCGAACACACATTTCTGCCTGAAATTAAAGCTCACTCTTTTTTCTTAGCTTTTTGTGGTCTTCTGTGTTGATGAGGGAACCTCACGCTCAGAATCATCAGGGGAGAGGAATATAGGAATTCACATGCTATGATACACAGTATGTATGATAAAGGAGCACAGAGGCCAGTCAATGTGAAATTTTCAACACTATGTGTAATGCATAGGCTACAAGATAAGATAAAAATTATATTGCGGTCCTGGAGAAAGACAAGCAGCAAGGGGAAAATGAGGGAAAAAAGGCAAAGGAAGGTAGAGAAAGGCAGAAAAAATAGAAAAAAAGAACAAAGCAAGAACAAACACTGACTGCAGCAAAGCTTCTCCTGAGGGAGCCACAGAGATGGGCTGGAAGACAAATCAGGGCCACAGAGGTGATTTTGCAGCTGCACTTCTTCTCCTGTCCTCCCCAGTCCTTCCAGCTCTCTTCTACTTCTATGTTTTGTTTTAGCTGTCCTGCTTGATATTGAAATTAAAACAGCCTGCTTGTTTATTCAAAGAATCACTGTTTATGACACGCCTAGAACCCTGGGTGATCTGCAACTTTATTCCTGCATAACTTAATGAAGTTCAGAACCAGTGAAGCTTGACACATTCCTCATGGAGCTGATCGAACAATGACTCCCAGCTGGGGGGGATAAATTGGAATCCTACTGAGTCTGTGCTGGAGACCAACGCACACATACTGTTCAGATAGAAATACACAGCCTTTCAACCAGGCTGGGATCTCATTAGGGTATGTCCATCACAAAAACCTATTCTGGGAACAACAGACTTTGTTCCTGCTAAAAATACATGTCATCACCTCAGGGGAACTGTTTATGTTGTTTATGAGGTACTTTTTTCTCAAACATGAAAAAAGCATCATCCCTCCATATGTGTCTGAGAACTAAATGTCTGAACACTTAATTTATCTTGGTGTCAAGTGGAATTAGATGTTTCCCTCACATCCATGCAGAGGAGGACAAGTGTTCAGTAAAAAAGAAGAAGAGAAGCTGGAGGTGCTGGAACAGTGGCTCTGGAAGACACTTTTAGTGAAAGGTTCTCACTAAGTCCTGGGAAAAATAATGCTTCCATGACTGTTAATAAAGTCATTGGGAAAAAAAAAATCTACGTACACCCCTGTACTCAAAAGATTATAGAAAAAGTGGCATCAGTAATTACTTGAAGTAGTACATTTCTGTTTGACTTTACAAGCCTCTTCTATCAGTGTTCAGGATTTTCTTACCTTCACAATATTACTTCTATTCATTGAGATTTTCAGATATTTTTTAAACACAGTTCCCTTAAGGTACCACCATAGCACTTCAACCAGATTAATTTCTGGACTTTGATTGACCCATTGAAACACATTCATCTATTTCTTATTCGACCATTATGGTGAAAAGTATCAAATAGATTTACAAATAGATGACTCTCTGCATTATGGCCAAATATCTCCACATTTGTTCTTTCAGATGTAATTTTGCAAACCTAAGCCTTGCTGCCATGTTCTTTTTACAGAGAAGGGGCTGTCTCTTGGCAATCTTTCCATACTTGCTCTTTAAAATGTTTCGAAATTATGCGGTCACAACTTTTAAATTTAACACACCAAATGGAGTTTGTGGAGTCTGAGATGTTGTTCTTGTTTTTTTTTTTTGTTTTGTTTTTTTGCATATTCTATAAACATTTAGAGGACTGACATTGGGGATCCTTGACATCTTGTAACCTTTTCAGTGTTGATGGGCAGCATTAGTTGTTTCTTTGTAGTAGTGCTCCCTGTGCAATGTAGGGTGATCACTAGGCTAGCACTGTAAAATACTCCCACCACCACCATCACCACATCTTTTTTCCACTTTTCCTTTTTTGACACCCTAAGCTCTCCAAACAACTTTCACTCAAGTAGCCTGAGTAAAAACAAAAATCAGTTTTCAAATGATTTCATTTATTAAGGGAAAAATGTATCCAAATCAGCCTGGCCCAGTGTGAAAATATATTTGTCCCATTTGTGAAATCATGAATAATGAATTTCATTAAATTTTTCTAGCCACTCTGTAGATACAAAAAAAAAGTGACTTAAAAATGACAAAATTAGATACTGTACAGCAACATGAAGTAGGCCAAATGATCTCAAAAACCAAAATATCATACCCCAATCAGAAAAAGTTCAAAAATAGATGAGAAATGTGGTCTGGGAACTCAAGTAAACCTATTGAGAGCCATTTTTCACAAATGGTAAAAATACAGAACCATAGAGAACATTCAGTCTCACAATTCCAAACCTTAAAGATCCCCAGGACTTTGGAAAAATATTCTGTGGAACTATCTGGATGGTGTGTATCCTGTTATGTTTGGCATAAAACTAACACAGCATATCAGAAAAAGAATATCATACTTAGTTAAATATATGGTGGTATTATCTGGGGCTGGCTTAGGTCTTCAGGATCTGAACAACGTGCAATAATTGAAAGAACATTGAATCCTTCTTTCTACTAGAAAATCCTTAAAGAGAATGTCCAGCCTTTCTTAAACTTCAGCTTAGATGGGTAATGCAGCAGGACAATGATCCTAAGTACGATTTTGGAGTGGCCTAGACAAAGTCTGGATTTAAATCCAATTGAGGAGCTGTGGAGTGAGCTTAATAGGCTGTTTATGCTCGAAAACACACAAGTGTCGCTGCTCAGGTTATGATCTGGAAAATGTAAGCGAACAAAAAGGAAAAACAGATGAAACACAAAAAAAAATTCATGAAATTAAAGACAAGTCAAAAGTTAAGATTATTCGATCAGCGATACCTCGCTGCTACATTTTCCTTTAAGCATGAAAGATTTAGTTAGTGTCTCTCATGACTATAGTGACAGTCAGTGAAAAACTTCCATTTTCCTGTGACACACTTCTTCTAAATGACAGCATTTAAAGGATGAATCTCAGTCTGAATGTCTTTGAGGCCTGAACAAAAGTTGTTTCACTGATGCCAAAATCTTTATTGCAACTTCTGTCCTCCTTTTCTCGGCCTACATGCCAATCAAGTTACAGAGCTGAGGCATCAACAACAAAGGCGACATCAAATCAAAGAGCTAAGTTGCATCATTTTGAAGCCTTTGTTTAAAACCATTCTGATTATATGTGTTGCACTTTAGTTTGTTTGCTTTTGGCTTTTTTTGTTTTGTTTTTGCTTGAAAAAAAAAAGTGTTAGAGGGCCTCAGCTTTCAGCACAAGTTGAAAGGCAAGAGAGCAGGCATGGCCAAGATGGGCCCCTCTCTGGTGCTGCAGCAGGAAGGATACTGGCCCTTAGGGAAATGCTGCAGTGCTATGATGACATTTTTAGGGCAGCTGCGAGAGTTATAGATGAGCATCAGATGCTTTCCATTACTCTTAGGGAAACATTGATGAAATAAAAATATAAATATATATATTTATTTTCAACAACAAGGACAAAGTGGCAAAAAGGAAAAATTCAAAGGACAAAGTTAATCCTGGATGATAACATTTTGAGTTTAGAAACATTTCACATCTTGCAATGCTTTCAAATTGTTTCTGGATCTAATGTATTAAGCACACTTGTACTAAACATTAATCAGTGAATTGTTCAACAGAAAAGGATAAGAATAATTTTTACTTGCTTTTTTTACACTTATACATTTGCACTACTCCATGAATAAACAGAAGTAAAGACGCAAATGTTGTTGTTGCGTCATTCTGTTTAAAGCTGAATATGAATACATGGCCAGACGGGCTGTATGTTTCATGTGTTACATGCTTCCTCACCCTTGAAATTCTCACACCAGCTCATCTGCTGTATTTGCTGCTGTGTAATATGTAAACTGACTTTAATTTCTTCACTGAGGGCTGCGAGACCTGTTTTCAATATCTGAATGTAGATTAGTGCTAGAGAGAGACCTACTCATTCATGTCATAGTCCCTCCATAAGGACTGACAGTTTTGGCTCAGCTCATAGGATGGTGCTGTTGGTTCCTCACTTTGGTTTCAGAACTTTGTTGCACATGATAAGGTGATGAGATACTTAACAAACAAAACTAACTTCTGACAAAAGCATACAATCAGGAAAGTGTACAACGTAAAAAAAAAAAAACAACCCCCCCCAAAAAAAACATTTATTGCAACCAAATCTAAAAGGATGATCAGGCCTGTTTTGTGATGAAGTTGGGCGAGGCTCTTCATTGGGTTAGCTGGCTGTTTCTGTGTTTCCCACAACTCCTTGGCAACTGAAGCATTATAGATAGGAGACCATATGTGGGGCTAATCAACCAATTAGAGATGGATTTTGTGAAATGTGCTGGCTATGTCACCTTTTACAGGCATGGAATAGTGGCTTCAGTCATTATTTCAAACCACATTCTTTAAACCAGACATGCCAAAAAATAGTATTGTAGATAAAATAGTGTCTTTTGTAACATCTAACGTGTAATCATTCTGTTTGAGAAAAAAATAATTAAAAGTTTACAGTAAATCACATTAACCAGTATTTAAAGTTATGAGTACTTATGGAGAATTTTAAAATACTTTTTAATTTTTAAATTAGCCAAAAGATATTTCATATAGAAGAAAGTTTGATATATGTTGATGGGCTTTCAGACCAATTTCGTTTAGGTATAACTCTCGTGGAGATTGTTGAAAAAAAACATTTATATTTTGGACTTTCTAGGACACCACCTCTTGAGGTGAAGGGGTTGGTTTGGTAAGATCAGAAATGTCTGGCAAGAACATTTTGTAGCTAACCAGGAGAAGGCAGTTCTTGGAGGTGAAAAGTCAAATCTGATGTGTTTGTGTAGACACCCCTTTGCAGAAAATAAACTGTCACTACTACAGAACTCTGGCATTGCTGTATCCTCATAATTTTCATGTAAATGATGAATTTGAAGTTCACACTTGGTGAGGAAGGAAAAAAAGGTCTGACTTTGTAAGAAAGGCAACAAAATCTTTTCATCTTCTTCTGACATTTTGACTTCAATCCCTTGCTTCCTCTTTGCCATGTCACCAAGTTTTAGTAAATCTATCTAGTAGACAGTCGACTTAAATAGGCACATTTTTTTTCATGCACGAAGCAATATATGAGTTTAGAAACATTCAGCTTTTCAGCATCAGGCCTTATCTCAGACCCCTGGTAGGTCGCCTGAAAAAGCAGGAGACGTGACCAACCAAACGATGGACAGTTTTAATACAGCAGCACACACCCTCTGGGGAGTTGAGTGGCTACCCCTGCAGATATTATGGGCGGCAAAATGAAGCACATCCATTTCCTGCAGTCTGAAGGATGACATGTGGCAGCCAAAGCTTCTGATGGGATTTGGTTGCAGCTCTGTGTGTTACCCAAATTTTCTCTGTGATTAACAGTGCAAAATGAATGCTTGAATCCCTATCCTCACAGCTGTTGTGACTTTGATTATTTTTGCTTAAGTGCAGTAGAAAGTATCATAAATATCCAGACAGAGACAGTGCTGTGGTTAGACTGGAATAATGGTTGCTTTGGGAGAGATGTTATGACTGCGACTGTTTGTTATTACTGGTTGCTGCCGCATGGAAGGGAATGAAGATTTGAAATGGTAACTGATAAAAATTAGTTGCTGGAGGACTGCAAACATCAGTGCAGGAGCAGAAGGTTCACTTCACCATGAGCTATCATAATAAATCATCTCTAAAACTGCCTCTGTGTCTCAAGGCTGAACCCTCAGGGTTGGAGGAGATATGTGAATTTGCAGCAGTAACCATGCACACACTTACAGCCAACAAATCCAAATCAGAAAAGGTCCGAGAACACACTTAAAACAGCATTTTTGTTAAATACAGCCTCTTCCTGCTGCAGCTGCTGTCTCCCTTAGGATCAGATAATGCATAATCAACGCCCCACTGTGGTTCACAGGCATTGCATCGTCACTGCTTATCCTGCGGCACTGGCTTCCCTGCTTCAACACTCACGAGGGTGGGAAAAACAACAAAGTAATATATCCAATTAACACTTGCTCCCATGGTTTGCCGCCTTCAAATCCGTCTTGCTCTCACATCTCCTGTTTAACCCATTCTATCTCCAAGTTTCATTTGGAGCCTGCCAATACCTCTTCCCATTCTTGCTGACCCTCAGCTGAATAGTTTGGGGGACCTTCATGGATTTGAGGTAAGCGTGGGAGGACATTGTAATTTGATGTGTTTTGCTCATGAGGGCTTTTGAGATAAAAACTGAAAGCAAATCGAGACATATGCTTTGTGAAGTCCCCAGAGTGGTTATTTCAGTATATTCTGTGTGATGCTGCTATTTTTCCTATTGTTAACTGAATACATTTATTACAGCTCACAATATCACAAACTATATTGATTGTACACTCTCTTTCTGATGCTGAGCTGTGGGCCCCTTAGAATCAATTTACATTTTCCCTAAGATTAAACATCTTTCTCAAAGCTGTCTTTCTCTCTTCATGCCAGCTGTCTCCTTTAATAAGAAAAAAAATCAATGTTTCACCTCATCACTACACTTCACAAGAAAAGAGTTTCACTTTTCACAGAAAATCTTGCCATCACAGTTTTTCTTCTTTGAAAAAAGACGAACTCACATCAAACTAAAAGATGGCATTTTAATCACTGGATGAGCCTCAGGTGAACACACAAATTTCAATAAGTGATGCATGCTGTGCACATACATCAAGCGTCTTTTGCATCACGTTGCTTCTTTTGTGCGCTGCTGTGACAGTGACTTTGGTGGTTGCAGTTACTTTACCAGCAGCAAACCTTTTACATTGGAGCAGTCTTACGTAACTCCAGCGAAGGACTATGTGCTGTTTGAGCATTATCTTGGATCACTGGGGATGTCGGGGCAGATCTACTAAATGAAGCAGTGAAAATTTCTGTTTTGTTGCCCCTTGTTGTTGATAGGAAAACTTAAGTTGATAGGAAAACAAGAAACTGTAATATGCTTGTTTTGTTTTACAAAATGTATTCTTATGTATTGTATTCATCAGGCTGGAAATTACTGATTGTCAGAGCTGTAAATATGCACAATCATAAAGGAAATACTGTTGTGTGAAATGTGCAGTACCTAAGTGCAAAAGTTTTTGCATCCCTTTCCCTTTAACACCATACTATTACACACTCCTTTGTATGTTGGTGAGTTTTTAGGAAATGTGCCAACGCAAAGTAGTATAGTTGTAAAGTGTAAGGAATAGGATAGACAGTGTTGCTTTTTTTTTTATAAAAACAAAAAAGTAAAACCTAAAAAAATATGTGGTTTACAATTCTATTCAGCCCCACTAAGTCAACATGGACAATCACTTTTCTCTGCAAATACAGGTGCATGTGTTCTGTGGTACATCTCTACCAGCTTTGTACATCTGAATTTTGTCTTCACTTCTGGGGTAAAATAACTCATGAAGACTTAGACTGGATGGGAAGCATCTGTGAACATAAGCTCACAAAGTTTTTCCTGAAGGCCAGAATTTCAATTTCGGTCTAATCTGACCAGAGCACCTTTTTCCTTGTGTTTGCTGTATCCCCCACATGGCTTGTGGCAAACTGCAAATGGGACTTTTATGGCTTTCTTCTTGCTTTCATTAAGGCCATTTTTGTAGAAAATATGTCTAATAGTAGACAGATTCTCCTGCTTGAGCTGTAGATCTTTGGAGTTCCTCCAAAGTTACCATAGGCCTCTTGTCTGTTTCTCTAAATAATCCTTCCTCCTGGGTGTCCTCAGTTTAGGTGGACACCCATGTCCTGGTAGGTTTGCTGTTGTGCCATGCTCTTTTCATTATCAGAGGATGGATTGAACATTGATCTAAAAGATGTTTAAAGCTTGGGATATTACTTCATAGCCTTTCTGTGCTTCAAACCTCTCTACAACTTTATCACCGATCTGTCTGCGGTGTGTCTTGGACTTCATGATCATGTTTATTTGCAAATACCCTCTAAAAAGACCTCTGATGCCTTCATAGAAAGCTGTATTTATACTGAATTTAAATTATTAATATGCGAGTTTTTGCAGATAAGTTGGTTCTGTTGGCTTCTTCAGGCCATGATCTCCAACTTGCACTGGAATGGTTTTCTGCTGAGTATGAAGCAGCCAGGATGAGAGCCAGCTCCCCTAAATCTGAGGTCATGGTTCTCAATCTAAAAAAGGTGGACTGTCCCCCTTCTGGGTTTGGAGTCAGTCTCTACTTCAAGCAGAGGAGTTTAAATATCTTGATAATATTCACAAGTGATGGTGGGAAGGAACAGGAGATGGACATAATGCAGGCCCTGCTTCAGTCTGTTGTGAATCAAAAGCTGAGCCAAAAAGCAAAGCTATGGATCATGACTGAAAGAAAAGGATTCAAGATACAAACAGCCAAAATTAGCGCCATCTGGAGGGTGGCTTAACTCAGCCTTTGAGATAGGGTGAGGAGCTCCATCATCTGTGGGAGCTCAAAGTGGAGCTACTGCTTTGCTAAATTAGTTGGGGTAGCTCTGGCACCTGATCAGGATACCCCCTAGGTGCCTCTGTTTGGAGGTTTTTGGTGCACAACCCACTGAGAAGAGACCCAGAGGAAGATCTATAACTCGCTGGAGGGACTATGTATCCTGTCTGGCCTGGGAATGCCTTGGGATCCTCTGGAATAAGCTTGAGGATATCACCAAGAAGAGGGATGTTGGGGATTACCTCCTGAACTTGTTTCTTTGTTGTTCCGATCCCAGATCAGTGAGGGTGGATGGATGGATGGATGGATGGATGGATTGAAAACAATGTAAGATGACAAAATAGAGAAAAATGCAAGGGTAGTAATGTTTTTACAAGGGACATTTTAAAACCCAAGTGACTTAGACCTCCAACCACAAGCCTTGGTTGGGTAAGTAGAAGACAAAAAAACAATTGTTTTGTAACCACTTCTCTAGTTATTACTGTTATCTCTGGGCTTCCAGTGAAATCTGTGTGAATCTGGGTAGTAAATACCCAGATCGAGAGTTCCTGTTTTGTGTGCCTGTGGTCATCTGATTTTTTTTCTGACTAGACATAAAAACTAAGTTGATAGAGATGACTGTCAATGCACCAGCAGCCACAGTCAGCTCAACCATTATCATCCAAAACAACTTGAACTACAAACAAACAAGGAATAGAACCCAGGGATCTCAGAGAACAGTGTTGATTGCTCCAATTCCTACAAATTTATAGAGAGATGATGTTATTGAGAATGTAGCTCAGTATTAACAGGGAAATAAGGAAAGACTGTCTATAAATTCTTTTTCACAGCACCTATAAGGTTAGAATGTTATCATATTTTTTTTTCTGAATGTTGTTGAAGCCTGGTTGGAAAAAAATGTCAAAACAAGTCATATCTAACAAGTTGTCAGTCCATCTATCAACTGGTGATAATCATGTTAGGTTTTGTATGACCCTGGAACAGGATAAGCAAACAGATACAAACCAGGTTCAAAAAGTTTAATGATTACAATGACTTTTAAGTTATCTTCTGAGTTCTGGTAATGGGTTCTCAGAAGAACTGTAATAGGGGCAAGCAGGTTAGTGAATGGAATAGAAATGTGGATAAGACTGGTTATATTGCTGACATTTTCTTACTTGGACATGACTGAGGGAGAGTGCAGGGGAAGGACGCTGTACATCTGACCAGAGCTAAAGTTGGCAGAATAGAGCAGAGAAGTGCTGGTGTTTGGTCTGGTGTGGCTCTGTTTCAGGAGTGGTGGATTAGCTGGCTGAGGGTGGAAGGCAAATTACAGATTTCCAGAAGGAGAGCAAGTGTAGATGGATCCAATTGCAAAAGGTGTGCATGGAGACTGTGAATTGGCAGAAAGAGTCCAGGGTAAGAAGATAAGGAGTAATTGCTTTCATAGAAGCTTTGACTTGGTCAATGAAGACTCCAGGTAGTGGAATTTGAATAGTAGATGAGTTTCAATGAGTTTCAATTTCTTGATTCATACATTTGCACTGACCATAAATTTTAGGACAATAACTGAATTTGAGTTGTGGTTTGGCTCCTTTGGCTGAATAGATAACTTTCCAGATTTGTGAGATGAACTGTGGACCACAACCTGAGATTATGCCAATGGCGACGCGATGAAAATGGATGGCGTGTGAAATAAGTCCTCTGACTATAGCTCAGGCTGAGTGGAGTTTATTAAGGGCAATGAGATGGCAACCCTTTGAAAAGTGAGAGATAATAGTCAAGATCACCATGTCTGTGTATGTTCTCAGTCAACTGAGTCATGTCTGTTACAACAGGCTTAATTCTAAGGCAATTGGTCTTCCGCTCAGTTTTTCCTTAGGACGTTTCAACTCCTGGATAGGTGTTGAAACACATCTCATACGTTTTAATTAACCAACTCAGTTGCACATTCCTCTGGACTGGAGTGTTTTTTAAGAACTACACAGTATTTATATTGAAATTTTGCCTTACTGTACAGTATTTTCTGTTCATTATTCTGTTTTTATATATATTTTATATCTTTGTGTGAGTCTGTTTGCTGTTATTGCCTGTCACTGTTACTTTGCTGCTATTGCACAGAAATTGTCATGGGACAATAAAGGATATTTCTATTTCCATTTCTATTTTTGAGTGAGTATATTACTTGTTCAAGGTCCCAGGACAGTACAGGGAGTAGAAAGGATGGTTTTAGTTGAATCTTTATTATATTCAAAAGAGAACTGTTGGGAAAAGGTAAAAAAAAAAAAAAAAAAAAAAAAAAAAAAAAAAAAAAAAAAAAAAAAAATCAGGTTTTGAAGTTGGGAAAAAAAATCAGGTTTAATGCTGTGGATCCAGGCCAGTGAGTCATGGTGAAATTGAATCTTGTGAAGAATTTATTCTTTTGACTGATTGGATGAAATTCTTATGGTGGCTCCAGAATACAATGGCTTGTTCGGTCCCTCTCTAACCAGTGTTGCCACTTATCAAAGTCCGATTTTATGGCAAGAAGCTCATTATCCCCAATACTGTAGTTTTGCTTGGGGTAGAAAAAAGCATTTGAAGTAGAACTTACAAGGACAAAACTTACCATCAGAGGAGGACCTCTAAGACAATACTGCCTCAACATTAACATCCAATGGATTAGAAGGAATATACACATCTGACCAGAACTGAAGCTGGCATAATGGAGCAGAGAAGTGTGGGTGTTTCGTCAGGTGTGTCTCTGTTCCAGGAGTGGTAGATTGGTTTGTGGAGTGCAGACAGACAGATTACAGATTCTCAGGAGGGAAGTGAGTGTTGATGGTCCAGATAGCAGAAGAACTGAATGGAAGACTGTGAAGCACTGGAGAGAGTTCAGTGTGGGAGGCAAGGAGTCACTGGCATGAAGCCCAAAGAGGAAGGTAAAGGATTTGGGCATGAGTGTCCAGGGGAAGGAGGTGAGGCAGAAGCTTGGACTTGGAGGGAAGCAGGGAAACTGGAGATCAGCCCACTGGCATATGCAGTAATCCTGGAGGGAGGGAACTATCCTTGTAGTAATCCTACAACGATAGTTCTTGTAGTTTGAACTTTCTGAGTTTTAACAGTTGGGAGTGAGGTGACAAACAAACTTGTGATTCTTCACTGGCTTCAGAGTCCTTTTATGCATGCTCCTGATGAGCCCACCTTGCTGCAACTGATGAGCCCACCTTGCTGCAACTAATCAGCTGTATATCACACTTGAGGGAGAGAGGCACCAGGAGGTGTACAGAAAAACACACCAGACACAGATCTGCCAGATAGAAAAGTGTTTGAGATTATTAGCCTTACATCAAAGTTCATTCATTCTTATTTCTTTCAAATAGTTGTGCCATTTTTCATGTATCACTGAAGACAACCCAAGTACCACCAGAAGTACTTGTCCCACAGTTTGAGGACCATGTGTATAACATTCAAACCTCAGTTTGACACATCCATATATTACAATTTGTTATACTTTCCTAATTTTCATCAAAAATTTGCAGAAATTACAAAAATGCTCCCTTTTTGTGCTTTCACAAATAGAATAAGATAACAGGAATTTCAAATTAAACTTTAAAATCTCTGTTTACTATATAGCTACTGGAGGTCTGACCTGTTTAGTTTCTGTGTGTGACATTGTGTTTGCACTAATAGAAAGTCTTAAGATGCAAATTTTAGCATTAAAGCAGTCGTGGTATTCTGCTAACAAATTATTTGATTCCTGTCTGTCACTTTATCATTGTTTTTGTCTTCTGCTAAGTACCCAAAAGGCTGACAGCACTGGACAGTGTTCTATGAGATAGATTCCACTTTGATGAGAAATATTGCACTGTTTCAATGTTGCTACTACAAGTTCCTGTTAAACCTTTATTAGAATCAATTAACACAACCCAGAAGAGAACACAAGCAGAAAACCCAGCTAAAAGAACTATCATTCATCTTCATTTCATAAGATGACAAACTACCAAAAAAATAAAACTTAAATTGAAAAACCAAAATGAAGCATAACAGACAAAAGCATCACCTAAAACAAATTAACTACCAAAATTAGGGGTTAATCCATAGTTATAAAGTTATGTAAGTAGTAGTTTTATGACTGTTGAGACTGAAACAACTCATTTTGCCTTTTGTCTGCAGCATGAAGAAAGCCAAAATGTACTTGGAGCATAACTTGGGTACTCTGTCAAATGCTAAGAAAGAACCCTTTAGCCTATGAACACTCCTTTGTGTTTCTGTACAAATTGGTACTAAATTATGGCTATAATAGTATGACTTTTAAAATATTTTCATTTGTATCTATTGCACAACATTTTGTAGTTCCATTCTTGAGGCCTGACATCCCTTTTTCCATCCTCTATCATTTTGGCTTTCAATTACAATGCTTGAGATTCATGACTTGAATGAATAATTCCAAAAAGGCATTGAGCTGGAGCACAGAAGTGTGAATTCACATGCAGCCATCGCCCTGTCATTTTCCCTCATGCTGGTTTTCAATTAAGAGCTGTCAATGACTCATATCAGCAGTAATCCCTTTGAAAAAGCAGTTAGCTGAATATGCCCAGTCAATACCATCATCCTAAGGCATTGTGACTGTTTTGAGGACAGCTGAAGTCTTCTGTGTTTACCTCTCACAGAAGATTGGCCTCTGATCTTCAAATCCCTTGTTTAGCTAAAGTGCCCCCCTTGGGACCATGACAAGCGGAGATAAAAAAAGACAGAGAGTGATGGAGCAACAGGGGAGTTCAGAGAAGGAGGCAAAGTGTGGGGTTGCAAAGTTAGAAGATGATACATAAACAGGAAAAAAATATGGGGAGATTGAGAAAAAGAGACATAGTAAAGAAGGAAGAGAGATTGGTGGGAGAGAGTCTTTCAGATTAAAAGACACTTACTTCCCACCATTACCTCCTTTTCTTCTTTCTTTGAGAATCTGATTGAACCTCCTTCGTTGGTCTCATCAGGTATTCACAAGGCATCTTTTCTAACGCCCACTGAGCAAGTGCTCTCTGTCAGGGTTTGAAAGAAAGGCTTAAGTCCTTTGTGCTTTTCTATATTTGTCATGTTTTTCATTGACACATCCTCCTATTCCAGCTTCAAATAGGAAACTGGAAGGGTGAAGGAGGACCAGATTTCGTTCCTTGTTGTCTAAGTGAGGGATAACCGGATTCACACCCCTTCCAAGGTTTAGTAATGTGTGGAAACAATTGTGGCATATTTATTCATTTTATTTCTTGAGGTCTAATTTTGTGCAAATAAGCACACACAGAGTGAGGTACAATGAGACTTAACAGGATTTTTTTTTCTTTGCGACTGAAGGCTGAAAGTTCTTTGTATCTGGTTTACCTGCTTGTTTTTGGTGATGCCGGCAGTTCTTTGAAGCATCCTCTCACTCCCACACACACACACCCGACTGTCACTTTCAGTTCCCTTAGTTATACATTTTGGAAAAGTAAGGAGAAGCATTGAAGTATGTCTATCTTTACACATAAAACAATACTAGAGATGAGTATCTATGTACACAAACACCTCTGCAACATGAAGGAAGGAGTGGACAGGGAAGAGAGGCAATCGATCAACTGGTAATGAGGGCTCAGAACAAAAGGGTTTCTGAAAGGAACTAAGCTGCATTAAAAAACTGCCAACAGAGGCAGAGAAAAGAAAAGAACGGTGCAACAAATCTGTGAATTCCCTGTTTTGCATGTGTACATCCCACTATTGACACATGATGGTCGGATTATTGACTGATGTTTTAACTGTCACCCCAGAGAAGCTATTAAGGATATACAGAGCAGCAAAGATGTCACAACTACCCCATGACTTGTGCTTCAGTTACACAAAGCCCACCATGTTGATGCAGGAAAACCCTCCTGGGTATTGTAGAGCAGTTCTTTCTGTGCATCCACAGATATCGACCTAAACATTTAAGTAAACAGCTTTCTCTTAAAGGAGGGGTATTTTGTATTTTCCAGGCACATAGTGCCATTGTATAGCACAGTCAAGTAACTATGTTACCTTCAGTTGTTATGAAAATGCTGTATAAATCAAAAATAACTTGAAAGAAATTTGACTTTGCATCATAGCCATATCTGACACCCTGAAATTGGCCTCCTACCTTTTATGTAATCACAACAACGCTTCTCCATGGTGTCCATTGATGCCGTTCCCAAGGTGGTATGAATTATGCAATAGTTGCATTAACTATAGCAAGGGTTTGCTGGTTATAAAGAAGAGAAAGACAGAGTAAAGAAATTAAAAGATTTTCCAAATTATATGTAATAAACAATTGGAACAGGCAAATTACAAAAACCTTTCTTATGTTTTTACATAAAAAAAGGCAAAACTACATGTCATTGGCATGGCCTGGGAACATCTTGGAATCCCTCGGGAGAAGCTATTAAATTTTGCTATGCAAAAAATGTCTGTGTTTCCCTCCTGGACCTGTTACCTCTGTAACATAAGCTCAAATAAGTGAAACTCTTAATGTCAATGTCATGACAACATAGAGTGAATTTAACTATCTTTCTGTTTATTTCAAACTTTAGCCTATATTCTAACTTAATTCAGAATTAAATAAACAATTGTGCCTTTATTTAATGTCACAGAATAAATTGAATAAAAACAATATCTTCAAACCGGGAAATAAGCACCACCCCCACCCATGAACATGCATGGACAAGTGGGTATGGACAATGGATGGATGGGTGGATGGATTGATTTTCAAATTGCTAGTTGAACTGCAGTGTTGTTTTATTCCGTATCTCGACTAGCAGCCAATCAGCTGTCCATATGTCTCTCTTCATCTATGACTGAGCGGAGTTTTGAAGTTGCCATTAGCAATAAAAAAAACATTCTGCTGAGTTTCTGATGTTTTGTTTTTTTTTTGTATTTTAGTTCAAAATAACTCTGTAGCAGTGGGAAATTAAGTCTTTTTTTTTATCAGATTTACTGCTATGTTTCATTACTCCCGCTGCAAACCCTTTAAATCCAGGGCTTAGGCACAGCTGTTAGCAGAGCTGGAGAAGGAGCCATATTCAAGTGCCATTTTTTGAAGGAGTCACAGAAAGTGAATGGTTTACATGCTATTTAGATTCAGAAAAATGTTAAAAATGTTTGTTCATATGAAATGTAGAGTTTCATCTTGCCAAATCAAAAGAGACAATAGTGTGCCTCTAAATCCCATTTCTAATGAAACTGAAAAGAGATGTTAACAACAGAACAGTCTTTGCACCGGGTTCAGAACTACAGTAAGACCCAATTTCTAACTAGGGAGCTTCAACTAGACCAAGGGTCTTCAAATCCAGGCCTCGAGTGCCAGTGTCCTATAACTTTTAGATGTGTCCCTGGTCCAACACACCTGAATCCAATGGCTGAATTACCCCCTCAGTATGCAGTCAAGTTCTCCAGAGTCCTGGTAATGACTTCATTATTTGACTCAGGTGTGTTGAAGCAGAGACATCTAAAAGCTGCAGGACACCAGCCCTCGAAGCCTGGTTTTGAAGACCCCTGAGCTAGACTTTCTGAGTGGTTAATGTGTTTTGCAGTTTTTGCTGGATTTGATTCTTTTTTTATAGAAAGCATACTGCTACTGTAGAGAAATCTGACTTGTTGGATGGAAAAAAGTGTCCAGGATGAAACCATTGAGTTCGGGATTTAATTTTACTTGGTTTATCTGCAGGAACACAAGCAGTTCTCAGGTGATCCCCACTTGAATGGTTTCTCCAGGTTAATATTATGTTAATACAATGAGAATCATATCTGCCGAGTCTGAAGCCCTGGTGAATGGCTCTACCTGAGTTGGTTTTGCCTAAAGCAGAGATGTCTTGTTCCTGAGTGATGGTGGGAGGAAATGGGATATGAATAGACAGATTGTAGCCCCATCTGCACCAATCCACACACCGCTCTGGCCTGTGGTGAAGAAAGAGGCATGACAAGAAGTAAAGCTGTTGCAAAGCCCCTCACCTATTATTATGAGATATAGATCATGACCCAAAGAACCTGGTTTCAGAAATAAGAGATTCAAATTATCTTCCACTGTAGGGTAGCTGGACTCTACCTTAGGGATAGGGTGAGGACCCATCATCTGGGGTCAGATCAAAGTAGAGCAGCTGTTCTTCTACAACTAAAGGAGTCAATTGGGTGACATCTGATCAGGATGCCTACTCAGTGGCTCCCATGGAGGTTCTACAGGCATATCCCACTGGAAGGAGACCCCCAGGCACACCTAGAACTCACTGCATGACTTGTGTATACTGTCTGTCAGAACAGCTAGGACAGTATTGCTGCATCTGTTCCAAGATTTTATGTTGTGGTGGATAGGATGGTGAATGGATGTGTAAAATGATATGAGAGCTATTTAGTGCACCACAAAGTCACCTTTCCCTCATCTGTTTGACCATGGGCAGGCCACATCAAACAGCAGCATAAAGTGGTGAGAACAACAGTTTATTGATGGTATTATATGATTAACATGAGTGTAAGTGAAGCAGATGAATATTTTTAATACTATAGAACCCTAACTTTTAAAATGTCAAGCTAGAAAAAGTTACGAGACATACTGAGATGACAAACAACTGAACATATATACATCTGATCACAACCTATCAGTGTGGCAATGTAAGTTTTTTATTTTCAGAGTCATTTTTTGTTTTATTTCTCCCTCATTTTTGATTATACATGGAGGGTGAGAGATGTTGATAAAAATATGTTTCATACAAATAAGGTATACTGTAGTTATGTTTCCACTGAAGTGCAGTGGCAAAAATAACTTTGCTAAAAGTAAATGGCACTTATGCAAATGTCTGTCTCACACAATTCATTCTCAGTCATTTCTGTAACCAACCGAGGAACGTTTTTATTTCCTCTGCCGGTAGAGATAGAGGAAATGGGAAAAAAATTAAAACGTAAAGATTTTAAAATATTATGGATTCACTCCTGAATACAAAGATTAAAATACAACAAGAACCAAGTACTATCAAGAGGGGAAGGACAAGGTAGGAGGATCACTGTCAAGAGGTCTGTGTACAAGGTACACGTGGAAATTTAAGAGTGACATAAAGAGGTTGAGCACTTCTAAATACAGAACGAAATTGCAGAAACAGTATTCTGTAAATTACAAAAATATTAGAATGTTTTCAACATACTTGCACCATTTAGAAGAGTGTGATGTATAAGCTGATTTATTTGAGTATATCTGTATCTAGATCTCAGTGGTTGGATGAACCACAGAATGAAAGCATAGACACAACACTCCAGTTTCCATTAAATTGTTTATGTCTATTTATTAATTAGGTTTTAAAGTTTTTCTTAAAAGAAATTGCGATGAATGTGATGCCCAGAATCTTGAGCAGGCACTACAAAAAAAAAAAAAATGGACTGGTTGACCAAAAGTCAAAACTAAACTATAAATGTTGGGAAGAATTGTATTCAGTTCAATTCAGTTTATTTATATAGTGCCAATTCACAACAAATGTCGTCTTTAGGCACTTTACAAAACAAAACAAAAAACATTAATCATACATACATTCCAATTGATCCTAGTTATCAAACAGTACAATAGCTCAATTAATTATTCAAAGTAGATCAAAAAGTTTCTAAGGAAAGCTAGCAGATTGCATCAAGTCATTGACTTGCAGCATTCACTCCTCCCGGACGAGCATGTAGCAACAGCACGGCATTGTGTCGACTTTACAGCATTCCCTCATACTGAGCATGCTTGTAGCGACAGTGGAGAGGAAAATCTCCCCTTTAACAGGAAGAAACCTCCAGCAGAACCTGGCTCCGTTCAAGTGGCCATCTGCCACGAGAAAAGACAGAGCAAAATGCAGAAGAAAAACAGATGAACTGACTGATAATTGACTAAGCAGTATCTCTTTCAGTGGTTCTGGTCCAAAAACAACCACTTCTGTTTTGTCAGAATTTAAAAGAAGAAAATTTAGTGTCATTTAGTGCAATCTACCTAATGGATTGGATTAATCAGGATTTATGGATAGACATATCTAAGTATCATTAGCATAACAGTGGAACTGTATTCCTTGCTGGCTGATGATTTTTCCAATTGGAAGCAAATTTATAGTAAAAATAATTGGTCCAAGCACAGACCCTTGTGGTACTCCACAAGTAACCCGAGACTGAGAAGAACATTTATCATTCACATGAGCAAACTGGAATCTGTCTGACAGATAAGATTTAAACCAGCCTAGTGCTGTTCCTTTGATACCTACATGTTCAAGCCTTCCTAAGAGAATATGGTGGTCCACTGTATCAAAAGCAGCACTGAAATCAAGCAAAACCAGAACAGACACAAGTCCATTATCTGATGCCAAGAGAATGTCATTTGTAACTTTCACAAGTGCTGTTTCAGTGCTATGATGGCTATGATGAGCTCTGAAACCTGACTGAAACCCTTCAAACAGGTCATTACTTTTAGATGCTCACACACTTGAATAGCAACTATTTTCTCAAGGATTTTAGATAAGAAAGGAAGATTAGATATAGGTCTGTAATTTATTAGGTCATCTTGTTTGAGAGAAGGTTTCTTAAGTAAAGGTTTAATTATAGCTACCTTAAAAACCTGCGGAATAACAAATCAATCAAATTAATAACAAATCAAGTTATTAAATAGCAAAATCTTTGAAGAGAGAGAGCTTATGTTCAATAAACCACATTTAATTGTTTTATTTTTCTGTTCAGTTAGAGTTGTATTTATGAGATTTTCATGATTTGCTCTTTTTAGGTTAGTCTTTAATCCATTTGATTTTGGTAGTGGGCAAAACACTGTCTTAATAGGGTAATGGGTGGGTGACAGTATAGAAGCTGCAGAGAGGTGTGTTAAACTGCAACTCTGCTCCCTGGTCTGGACCCTGGTTTGTCAGTGTTTTGGAGGACTAATAAATTTGGTCAGATTCCTAGAAAGAAGAGCTGGTCCATCCAAAGTGGGATGGATGCCATCTCTCCAGATCAGACCAGGTTTCCCCCAAAATGTAAATGTGTTTAATTGTCTTATTAGCTGGAAGGAATTTTGTCATTAAGGAGAGGGTACCATTAATTCTGCTGGGCTTAGATTGTGAGGTGTTGAGGCTTTTGTTTGTTTTATAGTTTTTGTTTTATAAAAAAGATCAATGGAGGGCTGACAAGCAGGTGAAGGTTTCCTAGACTGAGCAGATAGAGTGGCAAGAAATTTTGGAGCATTTTTTTGGCTGGGAGGAGGTGAGTTTGTCAGTGTGGAAGCCCTACAGCAAGTCAGGGGAGGGAAAGTGGAAAAGCCTCATTTAGGTCTTGGAGGTCACAAAAGATGTATAATCTGGTGATCTTTCCTCGACTCTACCTTTCCTCATATATTCCTTATGATTGAACTTGATGGGAAACTCCCTGCAGCAGAGAGAGTCTCACACAAGAACACACAAACACAGACAGCTGCGCTCAACCCAGCAGGGTGTGACACATCATACAAAATAACTACAAACTACTGACAAAACACTTAAACTGAAAATGGCTTATTCCTAATAGAAACAATTGTGAAATTGGTGAAACAATGGACTGGGACTGATTACTAATAGAGTCCAGTGGTAAAGGGAGAGCAGAAACAAATGAGGAATAGGGAGAGAATGGCAGAGGGGAGTGATGGGGAATAAACACAAACAGGGGAATTGGGAAAAAAAATCTGACTGTGACAAAACGTAACTAAACACAGGAAATAAATGATAGAATAGAATAGAAGAGAAGAGAATAGTAATATCATTTATTGTTGCATGACCGGGAAATTTCTGTACAACTGCAGCAAAGTGGCAGTGGCAGGCAATAACAGAAAAACAGACTCACACAAAGAATAAAAAAATACATGTACAATCAGGCAAAATTGAAACTTGAATAATATGTAGTTGTAAAAAAAAATAAAATACTCCAGTCCAGAGGAATGTGCAACTGAGTTGGTTAATTAAAAATGTACAAGATATGCATGTCTCAGAACATTAAAAATACAAGCTTTACAGTTAGTGATGATAGAAAAATGGTAGAGTTGTACAGATACTAGCATGGATATAGACACTTATTGATTTTGTTGGGAGTTATGATGGTTATAGAGTCTAACAGTTGCCAGAAGGAAGGATCTCCTATAACACTCCTTTGTGCACCGAGGATGCAGTAGTCTGTCACTGAAGGAGCTCTCCAGCTCAGCAACAGCTTCATGCATGGGGTGGGAGACATTGTCCATCAGTGATGCTATTTTCACTGGAATCCTTCTATCTCCCATCACCTGCACTGGGTTGAGGGGGCATCCTAGCACAGAGCTGGCCTTCCTGATGAGCTTATCTAACTCCTTCCCCTCAGCTGCAGATAAGCTGCTGCTCCAACATGCAGTCCCATAGAAGACGGCTGTTGCCAATACAGAGTGAAAGGTCTTTAGGAGTACCCCTGCACTCCAAAAGATGTCAGCCTGCTCAACAGGTAGTCTGCTCTGACCCTTCCTGTAAAGCGCATCAGTGTTATAAGTCCAGTCCAGTTTATTGTCCAGGTGAAAACCCAGGTAATTATAAGCATCCGCAATCTCAATGTCCACTCTGTGAATGTTAACCGGTGTCAGTGAGGTGGGGCTGCGCCTGTGGAAATCCACCACAAGCTCTTTGGTTTTAGCACCATTGATCAGGAGGTGGCTCTTCTGGCACCAGTCCACAAAGTCCTGACTCCACTGTCTGTACTCAGAGTCATCCCCACCTGTGATGAGGCCAACTATGACAGAGTCAGAGAATTTTTGCAGATGGCAGGGTGGGGAGTTGATGGAGAAGTCTGCAGTGTAGAGGCTGAAGAGGAACAGTGCCACCACAGTTCCCTAGGGACTCCCATATTGCAGATGAGCCTGTGGGAGACACAGCCCTGTGTTCTCATATACTGTAGGAAGCCAGTGAGGTAGTACAATATCCACTGGGACATGTGGTGGTCCACTCCTGACAGCTCCAGCTTGATCCTTAGAAGTTCTGGTTGGATGGTGCTGAAAGCACTGGAGATATCTAACCCTAACCCTCTCCAGGAAATCCACACAAAGACTATAGTTTTAGCAAGTCCAGCCACAGTCACCATGTTAACCATTGCTAATAAATAATAAATACAATTTCAGCTGTCAACTCCATACATTATATTTTGTCTTCATTGTAAAATATTAGCATAACTCATTTTAAAGTGACTCGTCTCTCACACATGCACTGTGATGCTGCACTGGCTGGTTATGTAAATAAGAACTGACCGCTCATAGCAAGACTGCTTGAAATAAATATTTTGGATGCATTTTACACTTACGCCTGTGATTCTGGTGATGTGTTATGAAACCCCAGATTGCTTTAAGAGCATCCATTCAGCTTGTCTGCATTGTTTGGTTTGATGTTTCTCATTTGACAAAAGTCTCTAAATTTTCTTTGATGTTTATATCAGGCAAGTTTGCTGGCCAGTCAAGCATAGGGATACCATGCTCATTATTCAGAATTAGAATTATTGGTCTCACAAAGAGCAAAAACCTGTTTTAAGAGGTATGTGGAATAAACATGTAAAAGAGAGAAACATATAAGGTAGCAAGATAAATCCATTAATATAGAATTAAAATCAGTATCCTACATGTGCTTGTGGGAAACCAGGTATTGGTAGTTTTGATAGTGTGGGCAGGTGCCAACTCCTGCTAGAAAATGAAAGTGCATAAAGTGCTTTAAAATGTCCTAGTAGATGGCTATGCTGACTTTGGATTTGATAAAATACAGAGGACCAAAATCAGCAGGTGTCATAGAGCTCCAAGTCACTCTGGAAACCTGGGCCCATATAGTCACCTAAAGAACTCTCTTATGGCCTAAGATACTTTGTGAATAACTATTATCTTACTGAGGTAAAATTCTAAGAAAAATCTTGGGATTCCAGAAATTCTAAGAATTTTCCTAAAATGACCTCACTCAGAGCAAATTTTAGTCTTAGGATTCTTTGAGGGATTCATCTTAAGGGGATTTTGGACCACTACAATTCAATAGTTGCTTAGCACAAGGAATATAACAGTTATAGCCCATGTCAGGGATACATCTCTGTGGCATTATTCTTGAAGCATCAGCTGCAGCCTATGCCTTGTGAATCTCCCCCAAACTCCACTTTGCTTCAGAATACTTTTAAGCTATCCCTGTTTCTTCTGCACCTTTAGCTACCACAACTTTGCTTTTCACTCAATTTTCTTTAGTAGATTAAGAAACAGTGCTGTGAACAAACACTTTTCTAACCATAACCTGAAATGAAATAAATAGTTTGCTTGTGTGAAGTGAGCTTTGCAAACCTATAAACTGCATTGAGATTGACTCACAAATACATAAATAGATCCTTTTATATACATAATTCTTTATTATCTTGTAATTTTTTGTCTTATTTCATATTTAGAGGAAATTGAGATGCAGAGGTTTTATTTATTTTAAAAGACTCCTTTCACTGTTATCAAAACACAGAGTGTAATTTTCAGAAGCATATGCATCTAATACCTTGAGAAAATCGGAATCAAGGTTCTAGAACCTTAACACCAATGTCTAAATACAAAGAGGTGCATTAATGCCTTGAAAAATAAATGCTGAGCAGAGAAAACACTTCACGAAACATTTCAGGTAACCTCGACCCTCCTTCCAAGTATGTCCACCAAACCAGAGTGAAATAGTTCTCAGAATGTAATCAATGTGAAAAAAGGTTTCCATCTCAATTGCTCTTAGATCAAAACACAACTTACAACACAACCACAACATACATGTTCAGACAACAACTACTCATGCACAAATTCTAATTATTTTATCATTTTGTGTAGATGCCCTGTCCTTAATCTATGACCACACAGACCAGCCTATCATCTGTTTTTCTTTGGAACTATGACTGATGTGAATGTTCTTGAATAAATATGTAAACAAGTAATAGGAAAAAGACCAGTTTAATAAAAGCAGTCTCTTTCATTTTCACAAAAAAGAAAACTTCTTCAACATACTGGATTGTGAAAAAGTGTTTCACTCCTTTCAGATTCCTTCTACTATTGCTGTTTTGTCATTTTTAAAACACAGATAATCAAAAAAATGCAATATCAGAAAATGGTAACCTGGCTGAATACAAAAAGCAAATTTCAGATGAACTGTTTATTTACTAAGGGGAAAAGCTATTCGAACCAACATGACTCTATGTAGAAAAGGGACTGCTCCCTAAACCTAATAACTAGTTGTGCCACCCAAACGCTCAATGGCAGCAACTGCCAATGAGCGTTTGTGATAACTGGCAATAAGTCTTTTACATTGCTGTGAAGGTATTTTGGTCCACACTGAAAGCACATGTTTAAGGTGAGGACACGGCATCGCAGTTGGATGTGGGACCAGACTTCGATGAAGCCCAATGAAAACCTTTATTTTGTTGGGGGGTGTTGTCTGTCACTGCAAGACATTAGAGTCCTCAAGAATAAGAAATGGCTCATAAATAGGAATGATTTTGATTCTCATCTGTTTTTAAATTTCTTTAGAATACAGAATAATATGCAGCATTTTAAGATCTTTCAGCCAAGTGTAATTTTATAGGTTTTATAGGTTTCATAATATTTCACAAACTTTTCAAGTTTGGCTCAATCTTAGTACTAACTAATACTGGATTGGAATAATCAGTATTGTAGCAAACCAAAAAGGATCAGTATTGTGTACACCCTCTTTCTATTCTAGGCCTTTATGCTTCAGGACTAAGGCTGGGACAGTAATGCACTAATTTTGATTAATTAAATTCAGGTAAAAGTAATGTGTGAAAATGATTTATGCATGTAATCACACAGTGAAGAATAAAAACACATACTGTATGCTATCTAAACTGGTGTTTGAGTAAATAAGAGATATCTGTGCTCAAGTGAATACCTGATAGAATAAATTTCGAGCAACATAGCATCACCCCCACACCTTCTAGTTGCAATTATTTGAACAACTTTTCATGTTTTTAAGTTAGACTTTAAAGTCATATTCAACAAATTAGAGTATTTTTGAAAAATTTATTTATTTCAGTGACACAATTTACTGAGTTAAACACATTGATACATTATATAGATTACGATATTCCTCAAGTATGAGGGATGTCTTAATCCCTCATACCTGAGATTAGATAAAAGTTTTTTTTTAGGTGAGAACACTCCTATTAGTTCTTACAAGTTCTTACATTTTCTTATTGTTTAAAAACTTAATGTATGTAGCCAGTCCTGCTGTTTTTTTATTTCAGTTAAATTCTCCTGATTAGACAGACTGCTACAAAACAAATCATTCATTATATTACTTGTGACATTTCCTTTAAATAAACTGAGAAATTCAACAAATTCACTTACACAGATAGTCCAAGGCAATAAGCAAAGCTAAGTCTAACCTAATAGACCATAATGACCTTCAGGGTTAGAGCCAATGGAGATAACATTGCCACTGTAACTCAGAGCAGAGTGGGGCTGATTTAAGGTGGCTATATTCTGACATAGTAACATTAAAACACAGCCCATTGTCGACACACAATGGGTTTACTGCCATTGTATGTATAGATTTGCATATTCAGCACAGCACACAAGATTTAATTCAACCATCCATCCATATTCTGTACCCGTTTAATCCTATTCAGGATTATGGAGAGGCTGGAGCCTATCCCAGAAATCAGCAGAAGAGAGGCAGGACACACATTGAACAACTATATAACACAGCACACCTAGAACTGGAATATTATCAAAAGAGCTACCTGTCCAAATGTACAGCTACTCTGTATACTGGCTTCTCAGGGAATGATTAACATAAATGTACTTCATCTAAACTCCAAATGGTGTTATAATGAATGAGAAGTCCTAGCAATGGAAAAGTGAAAACAAATGTGTGAGTTTAAAATCTGAACATTTTTTAAGTGAAATCTGTCTTTACTTTATTTTTGAGGTTATCAACTCAGTAATGTGTTCATATTTTTTTTTGTTAAAAATTCTCTTTATTTCAAGCTATACACATGAACAACCTGAACAGTTTTTAGTGTTGTATAAGACCAAGCTGATACACATAATGAAATAATGGCAGTTTCACCATGGAAAAAAAATCACTCAAATTATGCAATCTGCTATTTCCAGGAGGGAATAATTATTTTTAATTCATCAAAGCTCAGCAGGCATCTTGAAAAAGGTCACACATGACCGTCATTATCCATAATTTCCTGTGTACTACATTTGTTATACTCTTAAGCTGAGCATGTGCTGTTTTTAACATAATTATAAGTTCTTTGTTACTATAGCACTGATAAATATGATGATTATTATAAAAGGCTAATATTAGGTAATGGGTTTCATTTATTTGCTGAAAAGAGAAAAATGAGAAAGTTAAATGTATGACATGTTTTATTATTCATATTTTCCCATAAAGCTGTTTTATCTGTTATATGTGTTGCGTGTTCCTCTTTTTTGCTTATTCTTCCACAGGTCTAAATGTATTTTTTAGAATTTAAAGCAAAACTATCAATGTAATGACTATTGAAGATGATGCAAATGTTTATCATATTGCTACAGACATAAGGGGTCTTTCATCCACAGATACAAAACCTCTGCTGAATCCTCTCTCTGGTCTTAACAACTTGGCTTATTGACTTTTCATTCTCAACGTGCTGAACCCCCATCTCCAGCAAGATGAGTCACATCAACTCAAAGCCCATCAAACACCAAGCTCACAAATAAATGGTGGTGTCATGAGTCAGATTCTTTATTATCAGGACAAGATCACGTTTTCTACCTTTCACCCATTTACACAAGTTTTCTTCTCCGGTGGTTCACTAACTGGCATTCAACAGTTTATTTCACATCGACAAACAGGGCCGGCAGGGGTCATTCAGTAATAAAGTCCAAACAAGTTTGGTTCTCTCTTCTCTCTTTGCAAACATAGGTTTGATGTCTATGTGCAGTCTGAAGCAGGAGGAGTATTTGTACCTGGCTATTGATCAAGTGTAACTGAGTGCCTATGGTTGCTTAAATAAATGTTTTGTAAATCTTTAGGCCATGATGACTCCTTCTCTGTCATCAGCTGTGTACCTTACTTTCCAGTTCAGTTGTACCTTTTCAAATCACATTTCTCCATTACAAGAAACTTTTACCAATCTTCAATCAGGAAGGCAACTGAACTGCCATCTGCAGAAACAAATCAGTTCTGATTATTTTCAGATGACTATGTCAAGGCCAATTTGGAAAGACTTCAAAGAAAACATACCAAAAACAACAAAATTAAAAATCTGTAAATAGATTTTGAAGGATGAAGAACTGTAACCCAATACTTGATGTTACCCTAGCAACAGTCACAGTTAAAAAGAGTACACCCACTTTACATTCTTGTGTTTCGTATATCAAACAAACATCATCTGAACCCCTTTCTATTTAAGGGTTTAGATATATCAATAAAGATCTGATTATGAAAAGGTACCCCACACCAACTGGAATACGCGCATTTCTACAGTTATTAGGTCCTTGGCAACACCTATTGTGTATCCTGAATTAATCTATACACCAGGGACACACGATGAAAAATCTATACTTCTATAAGTATTCATCTATGTAAATACATGAGCAGATGTTAAAGCATGTTGAACATGATGCAGAAAATATCTTCAACAACGACATTATTATTATTATTATTATTATTATTATTATTATTATAGGAAATTAAACAGGTTTCTGTGTAAAAAGAGCATGTATATATTTATTTCTTAATGTTTCCTATCTATAGCATTTCAGGCACACCATATTGAGAAGATGGTTGCCTACATGTGCCAGGGTAGATTGCCTCTACAAAAAGGATATCTTAAGATAATAATCCTACTGCATCCAGCATCAAACTAGGCAGTCAGATGTATTAAAAACTTGTGTTTGACCATTTTGAATATATGTGTCAGTGCATGTGTGTCTGTGTGTGGGTGAGCGCATGTGTAGAAATAATTACGTTTGCATTAAGTAGGTGTATGTCTAGTCAAGTCAAGTTTGTATTTGTTTACCACAATTTGTATAGTACATTTCAGCAGCAAGGCAGTTCAAAGTCCTTTACATCATTTAACCATCAAGCCAATATATATCAAAATCACCAAATCATCAAACAAATATACATCAAAATTATCAGTTATTGAGCAAATATACATGATATCAATACATCAAAATCATAAAAATAATCAAGTAAATATACATCAAATATATTTATCATGTGAATCAGTTGATCACCTGGACATCCACAGTTGTTAGAGTGGAGAGAATGGTGGAAGGCCTGCAACCCACAGCACCGAAGATCAGCAAAGGATGGGTGGACTTGACTCTGAAAGGCAGACAGACCCACTGCTCTCCAGGGCAGCCACACACCCTGCACAGAAGTAGGTCATCAGAGAAAACAGATGAGCAGCAACCCCAAACCGCAGAGGCAAAGGGGTTCAGATCAAGCCCGGGACCCATCGCTCCTGGCAGCCCAGGGCCCCCAACAACCTCTGGCAGCAAGATCGATAATCACCCAGCAGGGCACACACCCCCGGATCCCCCAGCAAAACAGCAGCCACCAGCCCACCATGGCAGCAGGAACTCAGAAGGACCAGGGCAGGGAGGGCACATTACCATTCCTAGAACATGTATTTAAATCCCAAGATAAACTGGGCACTGCCTGTACCCACACATCTACTGATCACACAAGGTGACTATTCACGACTGTTTCAGTTAACCGCAACTGTAACTGTAAATGTAACAGAGCAGAGCCCCTGCATATACACTGACATAGCATAAACATTGCAAGATGAATACAGGAATTGTTCAACCACTCATATTTTTCTATGAAGCAGTTGTATCTATGTGGGTATAGAGCAACAGAAGAAATCTTCCTGGATTCATGGCAACATTACTTTTTAGGAGTTCAAGTAAGTAATTTGTGGGTTTTTTTCTGGTTAAACTAGAGTTTCAGAGGGTTCCACCAAACTCCTGAGGTCCTGTGTGTTACAGAAGTTATGCCAACAAACACATGCACAAAGTCTAAAATTCCCCAACCTCACCAATTCCATTGTGCATTTCCAAATTCACTCATATTAATAGTTTGTGTAATAAATGTAAGTGGTGTATAATAATAATGGATGAGAGTCTAACTACTTGTTGAGTCTGTGTTTTTGTCCTGATCTACCTTATTCAGCAATGTCCCTTACTACCGCTTCATATCAGGCGTAAACAATTTTTTAAAAATAATCATCATACATACAAAGCACATTGACATACTTGCATTGTTAAATGGGAGCATGTTAAGGAAGGTGTCTGGTTTTACTTTTTATACTTAATGTTGTTGATTGGAATGTACAAAAAAAAAAAACAAACAAAAAAAAAAACGTGTCAGTCTTCTCAATTTAGTCAGTCTTCTCAATTTAAATGTGCAAAATGGTCATCGATGCAAGTCTTTGTACATAAATCATGTATTTGTTAAAAACAAAGAATTGACTGAAAGTGTATTTTCTTTTTTGTATGCACAAAAAATTAATTACTTTCTTTTTTGAAAGTGTATTTTCTTTTTTGTATGCACAAACATTTTCTGACTTTTGGGTGTATGAATCTATATATTCTGTTTGTGTGTTCAAGAATTATTAAGAAGAAAAGCCATTAACAATTACAAGTCAGAAGTTTGGACACAGATCATATTTCCAGTGATTGACTTGCAAAGTGCATTGAATTTCATATGACATAATAAATATTTCTTTAAATAAAGTAAAAAAAAAACAAAACAAATTATTGATGACCCTCAATTCTATATTGTTTAATTCATGACAACTGTCTCTCTTCAACATAGTGCAAACAAAAGAAGAAAATCATGAAGCTGGGTGTCTTTGAAGGCAGGTTAGTGTGATAGAAATGTAGCTTGATTTGAAAAAAAAAAATCTTTCAATTTTTTTAAATTAAAGCTAATAATAATTAAATTCATATATGCTAATAATATGCACATTTAATTAGTTCATTTTTCACCTTATGCCAGATGGATTAAATCACTCCTTAATGACACTAAACATATTGCAATTTTGTCATTCAAAGATTTAAACTAAAACCCTATTTAGACATCAAAGGTCTGCTCCATTTTTTAAAAAAAAACTGGACAAAGACTCTTGAAATGGCAGTTTGTTAAAATTTAAGAAACCTTGGGATGCTTTTACTAATTATTGCTGTCCATGTCTATGTCCATATATGTAAGAGGCCTTTAAATAAATAATGTGTATTTTTTTTTTTTTTTTTTTTTTTTTGCAATAATCATAAACAAAACATTTTTGAACAACTCAACCTTTGACAGTGGTGAAACAATAAGTCACGTCAAGAATTTTTAATTTTACTTTTGCAAAATAAATATAACAATTATTGGTATGCTTAAAAATGCCTGTAGAATATATATAACTGTTGATGTTTGTCAGTTTTCAGTATATAGGAACTTTTAATCATTAATTCATAGTGTCTTCAGTGCTACCACCATATAATCTCAGGAAATCAGTTTAATCAATCAATCAAGTTTCTATGTAGTTTAAATAGGATGTTTTCTTAGCCACTCATCAAAATGGGAAAGACAAGAGAACATGTCATTCAACTTAGGCTAATGACTGCTGGTTTTTGAAAGTCTGGAAATGACAGCAAGAAAATATCATCTCACCTAAGTTTTCCTATTTTTACAGTCACAACAACCAATAACTTAAAAACATTTAGAACTGTGACAAACAAGGCTGGGCAAGGACAAATATCTATCAGGCCACCATACAGAATAAGGAGAATGTTTACGGAGGTAAAACAAAATCACATAATCTCAAAGTTAAAGCATTGCATCAAAGAATGGTATCTAGGGGTCAGCAAAAAGTTAAGTTAAGCAAAATCATCAAAAACATCAAAATCATTGAGAAAAATCATCAAAATCATCAAGCAAATGCACATGAAAATCATCAAAATCATCAAGCAAATGCACATGAAAATCATCAAAATCATCAGGAAAGTGAAGCTTATGCATAAATTCAAACTGGAAGACTCTTCCCAGCTTCACCTTCATCATCCAGTCGCTGCACAATGCGCCTCAGCTGCAGCCCATCAGCTCTGGACCACGCCTCATCGCAGCCAATCATCATGCAAGTCTCTGCTTATAAAGCTCTCCATCCATGGCTCCATCTGCTCCCAGCTGAGCTACAACCCACCTCCGCCCCTTCTTCACCCTCGTTTTCTCTCAGCTCCATCAGGCGTCCTAAACCTAAAAGTTCATCCATGTTTATTGCAATTTACAGCATATATGTCTTCTGCTGGGGTCCAAACGCTAAAAAAAACCTTTATTCATTTATGTCGATAAATCTTTTTAATTGCTGCTCTGTTTTTGTGAATCTCTCCAGGTTGAAATCTCAGTGCATCAAAGTCATAGGGATCATCAAGCAAATATCTTCAAGCAGATATAGTTCAAAAATATTGATCAATGATCTACTTACTTTATTTAACTGATTTACACTCAAACATCCCAAATTAAGGCACATTCAACACAAGCATCTCCATCTTTTTCTCTCATTGTTTTATATATTGAGGAGTCTGGAGGAGGAGGCACCCCTGAGGCCTTTGACGTTCTGGAATCCATTTTACCTTACAGAGGCACGTCTGGCTGCTGGCTTTCTCCTTTGAGGTGTAGAAATTGCTAAAACCACTCGCAGAACCCTCACTTTGTTCCGCTAATTTCTATTCTATTCTTATATTCCTATATTCCCATATTCCTATAATAGCAAGTAAGTTCAAGGCTCTTGTACACACCCCAGTGGTGTTGTTCATATGTTTTTTTAATGCAGAAAAACACTGACCAGGAAAAAACCCATCACTGAAGATTGCAAAGATATGATGCCAAGGATTCAGATGTTTATGATCAGGTACACAAGACTTTATTATTTCTTAACTCTCTCCAGCATTTTGCAAAAGGCAAATTTAAAGGAAAGTGTGATACTAAAATTTTTCTCATTCCAACTGACTCCAGTTACAGTTATTAAAGGACAGAATGTTCATTTTCTGTAAAAGAATGGGCATCTAACAGCTGCAAGACTTGGGATTCAAGTCTTCAGCATTCATAACCTTTGTGCAAACGCAAAAAAAGCCCAAAACATTTCCTTGACATGTCAGTTCATGCTTTAAAAAAGAAATGGTGCAAAGAAAATATTTCTAAAAACATTTCAGTTAACTTAGACCCCAATTCTAAGCATGTCCACTGAATCAGACTTAAGTAATTCACAAAATGCTATAAAAGCAAGAAAAAAAGTCTCTCTCTGTAGCTCTTGGGCAAACCATAACAACTTACTGACCTAGGAAATGCTTGTTAGCACAAGAACATGATTTTTATTCATAAGAAAAAAAAAAGATTTCACTGCATATTCAGCTCTTGGCGAAAGGGTCAGGACATTGAATCTTTTCCAGTGTGCTGCACCTCAGAGCACCACCAATGAGGTCTAAAGAAAAAGTTTAAAGGAACATCTCCTCAGCCCCAGAGCAGCCTCCAAATGTAACACAATTCACAAACATTTTCAAAAGAGTTTTAAAAGATTTTATTGAAACTTACTGATTTTCTTCCTTCATCATTATTAATGAATACACGGCATTCATCCAAAGAAACCCCCTCAGATATATCAATAAATGAATCATAATTGGTTTTATGATTATTTTTGCTTTAAAGTAATGAGCCATAGTAATCCTAATTACTATTAAAGCTGCAGTAAGTAACTCTTGTAAAAATGTGTTTTTTACATGATTGTTTTTTTTTTTTACATGTTGAAACTGTAACTATGTCCTGACAGTAGAATATGAGACAGATAATTTGTGAAAAAAAAAATCTGGCTCCTCTGTCTCCTCCCTGTGGTCCTAAAGCCATTTGCAGAAATACACTGCTCATGTCAGAATCAACCAATCAAAGGCAGGAGGAGTTTCTTTGCACTGTCAATCACACTGCTCACAGCCTCCCCTGCACAGAGCTCAAGATTGCTGGTTTGCATTTAGCTGTGCTAATGGCGGAGACGGAATTTTGTTTGTAAACATGGCAGATGCGTGTGCAACCTGATTGCAGAGAGTGCCAGTCCGCCTATACTGTCACTGGTTGCTGCAGTTACCCACCATTGTCTTGCTGTTTTAATTATAGACATGAATGAGGTGTCTATGTATTTACATCTATGGTTTTAACATTAGCTAGCATGTTGTCAGCATACTACAACTGTTTATCACAGCATGATAAGAGAAGTTATGCTACCAAATTGACATTAGTGAATGGGATATGCTCATGCAGGTGACTGGATAAATCATGAGAAATAATGGCCCAAACTCCAGTGGCCAGACATTACTTAGAATATTAAAGCAATTTTGTTCAAGGTAAGATCAGAGATGCGACTCCCTCGAAATCAGACAAACATATCCATTGTGAGCAAGGGCGTCAACTTCAATTTTTCTGGCTGGGCAAAAAAAAAAAAAATTGATCCTAGTTTTCAAAGAGTATTATAGTGTTTGGTCACCCTTACAGAAAACCCCCATGAATTTCACAAATGAAAATCACTTCTGAAATCTATGTACCACATGAAAAATGAACATGTAGTTGCAGCCATGAAGGTAGGTGGTAAACTAAGCCATCAGAAATAAAATGTGCAGCAGGCTGAACGGGAGGCAGTGTGAGGTACAGAGACGCTGTACTAAAAATAAAACCTCTGACAGATGCAACAGATGCTGCAAAGTTATGTGCAGGAGTTGTGCTGCACTAATTAGCCTAATTGTAAATAGCTTAAATAGTTAGAATAATATATTTTTGCTTTCTTTCCGCAGGCGACATGCACAGTACAGTTGGTGTTGACACAGCGTGACGTTGGCTTAAAATCCCTCGACAGGAAAACTGTTTATCCCCGTCATCAGTGGCCATGCTTACTAGCCTGCGCTTTCACAGTAGGCTTCGCTGTGGGGAAGGACCTGTACCGCAGCAGAGAGCTTTAAGTATTCACCATGTGTGTAGTTCTATATTTGACTGATCAACAAAATTTTTGTTGTTTAGATGGTTATGTAAGTTGCATTCAGTCATTAGCACTCTTAAAATTTGTTTGAAAAAGTCTGTGTTATTTGTTTTGAAGCCAAAAGATAAAATTATAAATCATACTGTGACTGACAGAGACATTTTCTAAAAGATGCACTGGAGTTTTATAATTGCTCTATAATTATTTCACTGTGATATTAATAACAGCCTAAGTGAGAAACAAGTTCATTTGTTTTAAGGTTGAAGCAACACAGCAGGAGTAGGAGGGCACTGCATGTTTGTATTTTGCATGTCAGAATGTAAATGATTGGTTCTTCAGTCTGTAATCTCTCTCTATAATTTGTGTTCCTCTGTTAAGACTTAGTCTCTCTCGTGTATGCAAATGCTGTGCTACATTTTTATCCTGAGCTGCTGGGAGTTTGTGATAAAGACATTTAGCTTGGTAAGGGGTGCTTGACTTTTTCCGGTCTGTTGACTAACCGGAGTGTTGTTGTGTTAACTAACCTTGAGTAAATGCCTAGCATTCTTTTATTTTGCTGCTGTCTCTCTTTGAGAATAAGACACCATTATATATCTTTCAAAATGCATGCTGTGTTCCAAGCCACAGGCTCTTGACGACAACTGTCATTAAATTCCACTTGATCTAAGGGGGTAATTCAGAGAAATTTGCCAGTTTTATTGGCAAATGGTTGTGCTGATTAAATATGTTTTGTACAAGACAAGGTACTTTAAAGTCTCATTCAGTAAGCCGCTTAGAATGTGAAATCAGTAGAATTTTGTAATGTGGGGTCCAAAATTACATAGCAGAGAGTCTGACTCACCAAATTACTTTGTTATTATGTTTGTAGCATAACAGTTCAGAAATGGAAACTAAATTTTCTTAAACAGGTGGTATTGGGTAAAACCAACTTTTTTGAGCTTTATATCATCTTATAATGTTATTCCCTCTTAAAAAAACATACCTGGAGTGCTGCTTTGATTCTTTGATGGATGTTTTAGGAATCCTTTAATCTCCCATGGCAGCCATTCAGGAGTGCCTAAACGCTTGCTCATACAAAGCACAATTGTGGAAATTGTGCCTATTTCCACAAAGTTCCTCCTTGGAGCTATAATAGCCAGCCAAGGTTTCACTTCACAGAGCACCCTTCTCCTGTGACCTTCCCACAAAGCTCCTCCAGACTAGTGGCAGCAGCAATGTGCAAATATCTGATGGAACTGTATGTCTGCTCATCTTATCATACAAACTACGTGTCAGTCCAGCACTCGAATGGCTGTAAATGGCATAATGACAGACCATTGTTAAGATGACTTGCTGAGGGCGGAGTGTCGGAAAGAGCAGGAGCTTCTTAAAGAGACAGATGCCAATATCAAGGCGTCAAATTGCAAAGTCAAATTTCTTTTAAGTTATGTTTGACATATACAACATTTTTATAACAACTGAGGGTAGCGTAGTGACTTGGTTGTGCTGTAAAATGGCACTATGTGCCTCGAAAATACATAATACCCTCCCTTTAAAGAAAAAGAGAGAGGGATACAAAGAGGTCTAACAATAGTGGACTGCAATGAGTGAATACCCCATACCTCACCCACTGGATAAACTATGGCCAGAGATGGACTTATCTAATGCAGTCTGCTGTACAACCTTGGTGGCGTAGACTGTATTGAAGACCATCCCAACATGCATACATTCACGAGGCAATGCATGATAATAGGTTTACAAAATCAGAACAAGGGATGATTTTAAAAGTATATTTCAGAATACTAAGAATAGCTATTTGATAGAAGGGGCTGAAATGAGCTTTCTCCATAGGGTGGGTGAGCTCTCTGGTTAGAGATGGGGCAAACAGCCTAAAGATAGGGGTGGAGCTCAAATTAGAACTGCTCCTCCACACTGGTAGCAGTCAATTGAGGTGGTTCAGTATTCTGATAAATATGCTTCAGTGGCTCCTCCCACTGTTTTTTTTTTTGTTTTTTTTTTTTTTTTCTTTTGTGGGGGGGGTCCCACAGAAAGGAAACCCTGGGTCAGCTTTAAGTAATCTTTATGAATACAGAGTTTATTTTGTTTGTCTGATTCTTATCAGGTTGCAATGCTAAAGAAGAAATAAAATGCTCCATTTTGTGTTGTCGCAATGTTTAGAAACCTATAGCATATGCTATAGGTAATAAATTTCAAACTGTAGTTTAGAGAATGTTGAATTATCCAATTGATATTTGACCACTTTTAATTTTTCAGATTTTGAACCAGAGGTGCACAACTGCAGTCCAAATTCTGTAAAACCCATGAAAGAGCCGCAGTGAGACACCCCTAATGTTGCCTTTTATACGATTTAAAAGTGGTGGGTACTTCATCAGTGCTTTTAGACTTAAGTGTTGTTGGTCAGTCTGATGTGAAGTCTTTAATGTCTGACTCTGTCATACAAATAGGAAACTCAATAATTAATTTCTGTCTCACTTTAAAACAAGAGTCTCAAATATTGATACAGGGTGTCATTAATAAAGCACTCACCTTCAAATCCAGGGCTCAGTTTTGACTAAAACAGTGGCACGTGAGACAGCTGTGCCATGAGATTTTGTTACACCCCTATGAGTTAAAGATAAATATTGCAGTAAAATGGATGAAAATATTGTTTCTTCCTGGAAGTCACATGGATGTTTCTTTAGTAGTAAATTGCCATAAAAAAAATGCTCAGAGAGGAGAGGATTTAGAAAAAAAGACTTTGAGGTCAAATTCCAACCTCATATCTCCCTCGATACTCCCTAGATGGGATTCTTATTGCACATGTGAAAAGAAAACAGGCAAAAAACAAAAAAAAAAAAAAAAAAAACCTATATCACTGCAGCAAGTTGTGAGATCACCCAAAACCCCTCTCTGTGGGACTTAAAACATCTCCCTTGGAGGTCAGGAAGACATTCTCATCAGATGTTTAGATCTTCTGATCTGATTCTGATCTTCTGATAGCTGATGCCAATGGTTCAGCTTGGGATCAACTGAGATATTTTTCTGAAATATTGTATTTAAAAACAAAGAAAAAAATTACCACCTGAAGCCATCATGAGGTGCACTTGCTGGCATCTCATCTAATGATTCAAACAAAGCTGAATACATTGAACTTATACATTATGACCAGATAGCACTGCTTGTATCAGTAGCGCCTGGTCGCTTCCTGGTATATGGGTTGGGGTTCTCTGCAATAACACTGCATTAATGTTAAACTGGTACCTTTCACTATAGTGCACAGCTTTGGGAGTCATCCCCATTGGATAAGTAATATTTTGTTTCCAAGCAGGCAGTTTCTAAAGGGAATGACCAACACATCCACATTAGAGTTTTGCCCTAACTGCAATGCACTCGGTGATTTAATGGCTCCTTATGTAGATGCTGGGTCCACAGGAGATGTTTGTTTTTTCATGCTTTTAATTTTCTGTCAGTAGGAAGGAAAGGCAGCACAATTCTTAACCAGACTTAGAAATAATGCAAAAAATAAAAATGTGTGACTGTGGCTATCACCCTTTTTTAGCCAACATTTTCAAATTCACTGTTGTTAAATGTGTAAAAATTAAATGTGTTAAAATGTGCTTGCACTTCCTTAGAACAGAAATGTTAAACAACGCCTGGATTAAGTTTGCTCGGCAGATTTTTATTTTTTTTTTCCTTTCGACATCATATTTCCACTCATACAGCAGTTTGTTTTTATTTAAAAGTCTGTTCACAGGAAGAATTCTACTGATCCAACAAACCAAGGCTACGCACATTTAGTATTATACAGCTGAACAACTCAGACATTAACATAATACATCCAAATACACCAATACAATAGAGTAATCTTATGATAGTGGGGCATTGTTGAATGTAATAGACAAGTGTTTAAGTTGTTAGCTCTCTTTCCCATCCTCTCAGAAGGGAGGGTGTTGGTGAGGGGCATGATGTAACAGATATGCTAAGGTCATTAAATGATGCTGTGTTTTTGATTAATTACCACTGTTATATTTTCAACCTATAAGAAAAAGTATATTTTACATAATTATAGATCACAAAAAATATTTTTTGCATTGCTTAATTTAAAACCTTTTAGGAGCTTGGCATTTGAATCCCCTACTGTCTGTGATTTTGACAACTGCATACATTGGTCTCTATGCAGACCAATGTAGACTACATATATTGGTCTATGTATGTAGACCAATGTATGTAGTCATTGGTCTATCTTTCAGCAAGATAGGAAATTTGCTGAAATTTCCTATCTCTCTGTATCATGGGACCTGCTCTAGCTACCATGCTCAAATATGTTCAGATAGCTGTTGGTGTATGATAGAGTGATGCATAAAGGGCGATTAAAACTGTAGTCACAAAATTTTAACATTGTTCAAAGCAAAGTGCTGACTTTTTAAAGCAAGAAAAACACTTTTTCTCTAAGTTTTGTTGACAAGACCAGACATTTTAAAACACATAAAACAATCTAGCTTTAGTATAGCAGTTCATAAAACTGCTCTGCATCAAAAGTTGTCAACATGAACCAAATGTGAGATTACTGAAGACTGAACATTTTGAGTCATGGCTTTGGAAACAAATGATGAAGATATTTCTGTTTTAGGTGGCACATTGTGAGAGTTTATTTTTGCTTTTCCTAACCTAGCTAACCCTGTGTTGGAGATGCATACTAAAACTTTCCTGTAGAAGCTCAAGTTGGGACAAAATAGAGATTAGTGAAAAAAAAAAAAAATCCACTTAATAGTTTACTTCATTTTTTTGTTGTTTGTCATATTTGAATGTTTCCAAACAAACTAATTTTAAAATCAGACTAAGATCAGACTTAAGTAAATACAGATAACAGTTTTGTATACATACTGTATTTACTTTTTCATATCGTCTGTTTGGTTTGGATAGCTTTTTTTCCTTAATAAAACAATTTGTAAACTGTTTAAGGGTATCCTTGTCTGTTATCAAGACTGAGTCAATCATATAAAACACAAATGTGGCAAACAAGTAAGAACTGAAGAAATCTGTGAATCTTTTTGACAGCACTGTCATTACAGCACTTTCAGTGGGTGTCAACAAAAATGTATTAAATAAACTGGAGTATCCGACTGGGACTTGTTATGACAAATGCCTAATCTTAAATTTTAGGATATTAGGACTTAGGTCATTATCAGGGTCAAAAGTTCTTGTCAGGAGATTCTTATTAAAAAGTGCTCCACAGACAAAAAGAATACATTTATTGATGAAAGTAAGGTATTTTCTGTTGCAGAAATTAAGCAATTCCATGTCTCTTTAAGGAAAACCAGTCATTTTGCAAGTTTAAAAGCATCACACTGTAGATGAGAATAGATCCATCATAGCCTACATCTGAGCTTCACGATTTTGAAACAGTTCTTCACAATTTTAAGGGTTTAGGAAATGCTTGCAAAATCCCAAACTGTTAAACATTTTCTACTTCTTCCACTTTTTTTTTTTTTTTTTTTTGCAACATAGCTGACTCAACTGAGAAGCATAAAGCTGTCACAAAGTCACCAGAAAGTCAGCCCTAAAGCAGACAACTGGACAGAGGAGAAGGTTAATGAGGATTTATTCACAGACTTGTCAGAGGCAGAATTCCAACTTTGACTTTGAGGAAAATCCAGGCAGTGATTCTCCCGAAGACTTTGTGAACTGTGACAGGCAACCAGGAGGAAAGGCAGACAGGATGTCTGTAGCAGAGTTGGGTGAGCAGTGGAGCAGGTCTGCTGCAAGAGAAGAAAGTGTTTATTAAAAGGCAACACAACAACAGAACTAAAAGTCTTTGACTAGTTGTTTTCTGACTGATGATAACATCGGTCTGGTAAAGCGTGGCAGAGAAGCCAAAACAGTTACACAGGGTAGTGATAACATAATTAGCTATGCCTGTAAATTTGACATGGATTCTAAAGATTCTGTGAGTTAGAATGGCCTCTTACAATAAATCAAATATTTTTTCCCTCTAAATTATTGTTGAACTGAGAAGTATAAATCTCTAATGTTAATATTAATTTATGAGAAAATGGGGAAAATATGTAGAAAAATGCGTCACTACTCCTAACAACATGAAAAAAGGACATTTTAGAGCATTTAAAAGCCTTTAGTTTAAGGGTTTAGTTCTGATTATGTTTTGGTGAGACTGTTTGTATTTATTTTCAGTAATAGTTTACTTAACTGTTGTAGAAGAAATACGATACATAATATCACAGTAAGTTTGTAGAAAAGTGAAAAAACCCTCAGAGCAGTTAAAGCCTAACCTTGTTTCGGTTTATTTTTGTTAATTAAAACATCTAAACTGAACATTTTTATATCTGTGTAATACAGTGATTTAGTAGCAGTTATTCAGCTTTCACATTTTCATGAGAGACCTTTTTTAAGTCTGTTGCTGTTTTCTAATTCAAACATCTGTGTGACAAAAACTGGATTATTTGAGGCATGTTATTCTGTTCCCTGCATTTATTTTGTTTAATTATTTACTTGTCTTTAAGTATCTGTAATGATTAGATTGTGGTAAGTAAGACAAGAAGTTGTAGTTATTGAAAGATAACAGGAAAAAGACAACCTCCATCTAGCCTGGTAAAAACCACCCCCTTGTTCTCTTCTTTGTACAGAGGGTCTGGACCCTCGGCTATAGAGAAATGATTGCTTGCTGGAGGCGTGGACTCTGTTGAAGTTTTAAACAGTTGGATCTGATTTTAACCAGTCGCTAATGTTTGGCCATGATGTATGCACCAGTTCGATCATGAAGGAAGTGATGCCATGAAGCTTATTGGAAATTGTGAACAGAGAAATGATAAGTCAAATGAGATGGCTGTTAATGAGAGGTGCAGGCTTGACTGAATGGCTTTATTCACTTCCTCTGCTGCCATTGTCAAACTACAGTCATAGACATAGTGCAGTTCAAGAACAGCACAGAAACTTGACATCATCATTCACAACTTCTTCTTTTCAGTGACTGGCCATGATGAAATGCACCCTGAGAATACCAACTCAATCTGATAAATTCTAGATGGAGCACTGAAGGGTCAAGTTACATTTTTGCCTCACCAGGCCATGGATTATTCTCACAACAGATTTGTGTATCATCCAGAGATGTTTTTGGCAAATTTGATTCAAACCTTTATGATATTTTTGGTCAGCAATGGTTTCCATCTTAGAACTTTCCCATGGATGCCATTTTTGCCCAGTCTCTGGAGAAGCACACAGAAAACTCTTTTCAGGATTGGAAAGAGTATCCAGATGTATTGCTCCTCCAGGAATTCATCTGCTCTGCTGATCCAAAAGAAAGTGACTATCTCTGTCTTCAGAAAGTTCCTCATCAGTCTGCATGTTATGGAATTACTCTTGCCTCTCCAGAGAGAAACCAGGGAATGTCAGGTAAAAAAAATGATCTCATTGTAGGTAATGTGGAAAAGAAATCTTGGGCAGGCTTGATTCGGTTTACAGACATGAACAAATCTATCAGCAATGGATCTAGTATCCAGAAGGTTAAACAGGAGACAGGTACGAGTCATACACAAAGAGGCAGAGAAATCAGATTACTTATCCAAAGGTTAGGTCAGAGGTCAGGGGACAGAAGCAAGGTAAATGTCCAGAGATAAGAAGCTTAGTACAAGTAAGATGAGGGCAAGGCAAGGCCAAAGCAGGAGAATCCAGGGCACATAAACATGGTAGTAACAGAGTGATCAAACAATAGCAAGGAAAAACCGCTCCTGGCAGATTATAGCTGCCAGGAGCTATAATCTGGCAGAGACTTGAAGGCTGTAGAGAGATTAAATAGAACAGACCACAAGTGAGTGAAATTGCCCTAATTGCAACAGTGGAGGTCGGTGTGGCAGAGGGGAGTATAGACATCAAATCATAACACTAACTTCTGAAACATGACACTAACCTTAACAAAGGGAAGTGATGCCTGCAGTGCTTTAGATGTTGTTCTGGGTTTTTTGTGACCTCTTGGATGTGTCAATGTGTTCTTGGAGTAATTTTCACAGGCCAGTCACTTCTGGGAAGGTTCACCACACCTCTGTGTTTTCCACATCTGAATGACTCCCACTGTGGTCCCCAGAAGTCCCAAAGCCTTAGAGAGGACAGCTATGATATCCTACTTCAACACCGGGTTAACTCCTTAAGGAAAGTTATTGCAATGTTGCTCACTTGAAAACTACTTTTTCTATAAACTATTAGTCTGATACTGAAATGCATTTTGATCTGAACTTTTAGGCATGAGAGAAATGCAAAAATAGAAGAAACCTGTAAGGAGGCAAATAATTTTTCACAGCACTGTAAAGTCAAATGCAGAAACTAACCCGTTAATGTTAACACCCCTATATAAAATATAAACCCTTTCTTGTATTATTCAACAATTAAATAATATTTAATTTTAAATTAAATGAAAATAATAACAGCTGTTGACATGAGTGCAGAGCATTTTAAGCAACCAAAGTCTTTTACGACTTTGGTTGCTTAAAATGCTTAACACAGAAGAGCTCTCACTAACTGAGATTCCAGTCCTATCGTTCAGGGTAAAGAGAGGCATTCAAAAGAATCAGGTTGTTCATGAAAATCACCTCACTACCCCATGAACCGACCCTGGATATATGGAAGATAATAATAAATACAACATGTAGGACAATGTTTTATTTCAGATCAAAGAAAATACAGTCATAAATAATTATTTTATTTTAGGTGTTACAGTTATTACATGCAGTTAGTCAGCACACCACTGCTCAGATTTGTCTGGTCATCGACATATCGTACCCAGTACAGCTGGAGAAGTGCAGGTCCAGGCCGGGCAGACCCAGATCTGTTTCCCAGTGGCATGCTATGTATTGTAATAGTGTTCTAAAAACAATAAAAGTTACGAAACTCACCCCATGAGAAACTTAAAAGTATTCCTGCAAACATGTATGTTTATGTTCATATAAGTACTCCTGCCATGACTTCTTTTTACCAGCATCTTTATGGTGGATGTTGTCTCTGAAGGATGTATGCTTGTTGACTTCAAGATGTCCAGTTATTCTCATGTCCTGCCACTCTCTTTCTGTGGCTAAAAAAATCCATCTGCTCGTTGTACTCTGGAGAAAGTTTGTGGCTGCACAACAGTGTGGAGAATTCTCTTTTCTTTTCTTGTAGCATTTACTCTGACAGCAAAAAGTTCTCTGTGCCAGCTCTGGGCCAAATATAGGTGAGCATTTGGCCCAGACCCATAAACAGACCTGGGCAGGGGTCTTTTTTTTCCAATGGCCCATTACCGACATGGGTTCAGGTGATCTGGTGGTGATGTTAAGTAGCCATGTGTTCCTTTCAAACTTTCATCTTATTGTCCTAAAACCAATAACAAAAGCATGTGAATAACCAATAAAGCCCAGCATGTTAATCAGCTGTGAGTTTCCCCATACCCCAAATGGCTTAGATTTACTCTGTAAACAAGCTGAATTCAAACCAAAAGTTTACCATTTTAAAACCTCTGAAACTGCTATTTAAACTATGCAGTGATTTCTTCATGACTTTAGTATATTTGGCAAAAAAAAAAACCCAACGAAAATCACTATTTTCTCTGAAATTGATGGTTTTTATGTTTTTTCTCTGTTTCTGCTCTGGCGCATTGTTCCTGGTTTTGCCGTGGAATGTCACATATACAGACCCTATACATACAATAGGATATATAGCATATGTGTCACAAGCTGTTAGCCTCCACTGCACTAAAAACTCAAGGCATCCATCTACAACAGCTAAGGAAATTATCACTGATAACTTTAAATCCCTTAAAATGCCTTTAATAAAAGCTTAAATAAATAGATGGTGCATTTGCTGTGTTTTTTCAGAGATCACACAAGAGAAATGGCCTCCAGAGAGGAGCTGTTAGGACTTGTGATCACTTGTTTTGTTTATCGTTGCCCACTTTAAGAATGATTAATTTGTCCACTGATCATTGGAATTCCACTGGTGGAAGCTGCTGTCTATTCACCCACTCAGAGAAGTGACCTCTGATTGAGAACAGAAATTAGCTCCTGATTACTAATTTGCTGCAAAGAAAAAATAATCTCAACATTATTCTGATGCTGTTGGAGACATCAGAAAGGCATTTTAGTCTTTTGTCTTTCTGTCTGTAGTAGAAAATAATCTAGTGAAGTATTGAGCTAATTTTGAGAGTAAATAAAGTGAAAAGAATCCACAAATAAAACTGTTGGCTATCCTCATCTGTCTTCTGTTTGTCTTCATCTGTCTGAACTTCTTAGTCAGAAAAGCAAACAGAGATTTTGTGTATAGTTGATAAATATTTAGCCAGTCACCAAAGAATTAGTAAAAAAAAAAAAAAAAAAAAATGCATCAGTGCCTTGTGCTGCTCTGATGCAAATCTCGCCATGGATCTGATGACAAAAGAGGATCAAATGCATAATTTTGTGTTTTCAGAGCTGCTCAGATGCAGCTTTGTATTCTCTGTCTCAGACTTTGAGATTCCACAGAGGGGGAGTTAGTGTTAAAACACAGCAGCCACATGACATTGTTTTTTTTTTTTTTTTTTTTTTTTTTTTTTTCTTGCTACTGAAGCATTTTCTGAAACTACTGCTGTTCTCAGCAGGGGACAGAGGTAAAAGGGGGTGAAGGGAAGAGTAACAGCTTTCAGTGTCATATTTTGAACTGTGAGCCCTATAAACAATTCCCAAAGCTTGAAGGGTGACATATGCATGCTGGAGAAGACGCAAAGGGCAACAAGGTGTCTGTTGTTGACCCTTTTGCTTATCTCTCTCTGAACAAAACACACAAAAAAGCCATTTTTGTCATCCAAGAAGATTTTTATTGTTGATTTTACTGCACCACAGCGCACACTGACAATATTTATTTTTGGGTTGTTGATCAGCAGCCATGAGTTTCTCATTTTATTTGTGCTGTAGATGACAACTCAAAACTGTGCTTTATAGAAAAGAATCAACAGTATTTTGCTGAAGTTTCTCATCCCTTAAACTTTTTTCAATTTTTTTCACTGAAAAAGCACATAATTTAGAGTATTTATTATAAATGTATCTGATAAACCAACAGTAGTGTGTAGTTGTGTACGAGGTGCATTCCGAATAGCATGTTGTGGTGGGCTTTTGTAACTTATTAAGCCCCACTGAGTCAATGCTTTTGTAGAACTACCTTTTGCTGAAAACACACCTGCAAGTTATTTGATGTATGTCTCTGCTTGAACATCTGGAGACTGACATTTCTCCCTATTCATCTTTGTAAAATAGCTCCAGTGCTGTCTGATTGTGCAAAGAGTATATACAATGTGGCAATTTTCAAGCCTTGCCACAATATCTTAGTTAGATTTGGATATAAACTTTACCCATGAATCAGCTTTGATTTAAACTATTTCATTGTACCTCTGGCTGTATCTTTAGGGTTGTAGTCATTCTTGAAGATGAACCCCTAGGTTTGAACAGATTCCCTGTCCCCATTAAAAAAACATCCCCACTGAAAGATGTTACTATCACCATGTTTCTTTGTGGGGATGGTGTTTTCAAGGTGATGGGAACAGTTCTGCCATAAATAGTGTTTTGCATAGAGGACAAAAAAAATAATTTTTGTGTCATCTGACCAGAACACCATCTTAGCTTTGTTTCCTACATAGCTTGTGGCACTCTAAAAGTAGGAATTCATGTCTTTCTTTCAACAGACGGCATTGTTCTCGCTACTCTTACATAAAGACCAGATTTGCAAGGTGCATGACTAATAGCTGTCCAGTCTCTAATGATTCTCCCACCTGAGCTGTGGGTCTCTGCAGCTCCTTCAGAGTTACCATGAGGCTCTTCTGTTCTTCATGATGGTGTTTGTTTATTTCACGATATGGCAGGTGGACTCTGTTTACCAATTAAGTGACTTCTGAAGGCCAATGGTTCCATTTAGGGCAGAGTCTCTCAATTCTGGTCATCAAGGACCACTGCACTGCATGTTTCAGGTGTTTCCCTTCTGCACTTGTCTTGAGTAGGTGGATGATTAACAGGCCATGCAGTCATTTGAATCAGCTGTTCTGGAACAAAGATGCATCTAAAATATGCAGGGCAGTGGTCCCTGAGGACCAGAATTGAGAAACGCTGATTTAGGAGTATCAGACGAAAAGAGGTCTGAATAAAAATGATAAACTTTTTAATATTTTTATTTGTATATAAAAAAATTAACCTGGTATCTTCCTTCCACTTCACAATCACACACTATTTTATGTTCAGTAAAATAAATTTAAGTCTTTGCCTGTATTGTGACAAAATGTGGAATAGCTCAAGCAGTATTAATATGACTGCAAGTCACTGTATGTTATGTTTAAACTAAAAATAATCAAACAAAAAAGCTGATTGTTATTTATATTTCTTATATTTTCTATAGAGTATTCTCTCTGTAGGCATTTTTCTTGACTTGGCAGTTGTTGCCTACATACCTTACAGTTGTTGACTTATTGTACTAAAAATTACTTTAATGTTTAAATTATCATAAGAAACTTTAGCTCAGGAGATATGCAGTCCTGTCACTGCAAATGTGAGTCACCAGAAGACGCCCATTAAAAACAGAAGCGACACAATGCCTTATTAGCCGATCAGTAAAATTCCTAACAGAAGCAAAGTGAGTGATGAGAATGGTGCTTCTGAAGGTTTATGAGACGGTAAAGTTTACACGATTAAATTAATTAAAACACATTTGTTCCAGAAACTGAAGTGATTCTTTGCACAGAGTCCATTGCTTCGTCATCAATGGCATTTTAGTAGCAAGGTTTACATGGACACAATACATTCTTTGTATAGTCCAGAGTCCATCAGTATTTGAATAAAACTGATATGAGCTAATTAAGTTTGGTGAAAACGCTGAAGGACAGAGTTTACTGATCAAAAGTGATTGCAAAAAAGGGCTATAACCTGTTTATATGTATATAAACAGTGCAGATATGTCACTTTTCTGAATAGTGCATCTTATTCATTTCCCCTTAGTGGCAAAACATGCAACATTGCTCCCACTAGTGATTGGATATGAAAAAGTTTTAAGCCTGACTGACAAACTTTTTTTACTGCTTCAACTTTTAATAGTGGCAATTTCTATTCAGTCTAGGGTGCTAATTAAAACTTATAAAAAATATTTTAATTGCACAAAAACACGTTTGCTCTGTGCTTCACCACTGTGGATAATGGCTCTCACAATGGTTTGATTGAGTCCCACAGCCTTAGAAATGACTTTCAAGCCCTTTTCAGACTCATTGAAGTGACTGGCTTTGCTTCTCATCTGTTCTTGAATTTCAGTTAATCCCAGTTAATTCATGATTTCACTGGTAGCAGTCCATTTGTTTGAACTACATGTGCAGTGATTGAAATCATTCTTTTTTTTTAGCCATAGTTACCTTCAACACAGCACATGCTGTCATTGTTGTGTTGGTAGCAAGATTGCCCTAAAATTAAGTATTTATAAAACATCATAAACTTAAAGGACAAAGATCCAACTGCTGTGAAGAAATTTGCCCAATAAAGTCGAGACAGTGACAGGACCCTGTCCTAAGAAGGAGTCAGTGAAGGGTCTGGGTTTCCACTAGTGCAGAGCTGGCTCAGGAATTGCAGCAGACAGGTGTGAGTGTTCCTGGATGCACTGTGAGGTGGAGATTTTTGTGGTGACCTGGTGTCAAGAGAAGCAACAAAAGAGCATCTTCTCTCCAAGAAAAAACATCAGTAGCAGATCTAGATTCTGCAGAAAGTACCAGAATTGGACTGTGGAGGACTGGGGTAAGTTTGGTTGCTGTGATCAAGTGTGCTTTAAACTATATGAGTGAGAAGAAATCAGCCCTCTTCACCTGTTTACTTCAACTAAACTCTTTCCTTCACATTACTCACTCCATCATTTTTCTGTCTTGCCAATAGACGACCAGATATTTATTTGACATATTCCTGTTAGTCTTTTTAATTAAAAAAAAACAAAACAAAACAACAATATGAAACTATAGTTGATCAGACACAGTAGATCCAGATTGCGCGTTATTATCCATATATGGTATTTCAACCTGGAGAGACTCAAAAAATAGAGCAGCAATTAAAAAGATTTATTGACATGAAAGAATAAAGGTTTTTTGGCGCTCAGACCCCGGCAGAAGACGTAAATTGCAATAAACATGGATGAAATTTTAGGTTTAGGATTAGAGACGTCCTCCCCAGGGTCCGGACACTGGTGGTGGAGTGGAAGCTGAAGGAAGCCTGATGGAGCTGAGAGAAAACGAGGGTGGAGAAGGGGCGGACGTTGGTTGTAGTTCAACTGCCTCAACTTTGGACCACGCCTCGTTGACTACAACGAGGCGTGGTCCAAAGCTGATGGGCTGCAGCTGAGGCGCATTACGCAGCGACTGGATGATGCAGGTGAAGCTGGGAAGAGTCTTCCAGTTTGAATTTATGCCGAAGCTTCATTTCCTGTTTTTTAAAAGAGGTTTGGCTATAAAGGCTTTTTTGTTTTCAAAAATATATGTTAAAATAATTTATGTGCTATAAATAATTATGAGAACGGGAATTATGATGTTTCATACCTTTAATATTAAAAGGTATGAATTATTGTTCCAATTCTTTGTATCTGCTTGCTAAATTCGGTAATGGTCTCTCTAATCTATATCTCTCACCAGGGTACTTTGTGACTGAAACAACATTTTGAGCTATAAACCATGAGGACCTGTACTGGGTAAAGTCATAACACTGGTCCATACTCTCTGAAATACTTCAGCTATAAATGAATGCATTTTGTTGTTTTCACCAGTCTTAGAGACATACATCTTAGTGCTATAAGGTCACATTCTATGATATGTGTTTAAGCTGTGTGACCTCCTGGTTATTTGATAAAAAGAATCATGTTTTTTTTTTTGTTTTTTTTTTGTTTTTTTTTTTTTACACTAAAAAGCTGTAAGTTGGTTTGCAAAGAAAAACAAGCTTCTGAGTTGAGGGCAAAGGAAACAACAATTGCACACCATGTCCCTATTCATCTAAACAGAAGCCAGAGGTGATATTACTTGTGTCACTTGCAATTCATTCCTTTCAAAATGAGAGGTCTATTTGAAATAAAAGGTGTAACATTCTCAACTTGCAGAGGGCATAGAAATGGAGACAGCCATAAGGAATAAATCTCCGCTTTTACTTCAATGCAGGAATGTATTTTTAACCTTATTAAGGGGTTACCAAACAGTAAACAGTTTGTTGCTGGCTCAAATCTAATGTAGCAAGGAGCCAAAGGAGCTCAACTAGCCATCAATCAAAAGGGGGTAATAGGCTTGCAAGTCCCACAAATGTTCTTGAATGTATATGGAAATAACTTGCACTGTTTATGTTTACAGAGCAACAAAACAAAATAAACCAAAAAAAAAAAAAAAAAAACTCATGAAGCAAACATCATTATTACAACAAAGTCAAGAGCTAGTATGAGGCTCTCATGATACTCATTTGATAAAATATGTGACCCTCCTATAGTCAGGATTACCCAGGTCATCATTTCTGATAGCTATCAGAATATGTGACCATTGGTTAATACTTTATGAGCTGTTGTAAAATTTGAAGCAGTTGGTTTTTCAAAACTTTTATCTGGGACAGTGTTTCATAGGGCTTACTGAGCTTATCCATGGTGGTCTGTGGTGCACAAACAGGTTACACTGTGGGCTGGATGCCACTGTGGTGCAGAAACTTAAAATAAAGGCATTTTAGATTCTTTATAACAGTTCCTAATATGTCAGAGTTTGTTTTTTTTTTTTTTTTTTTTTTTTTTTTTAATCTAGTTGTACTAAAAGTAAAAAATACTAAGTTGGATTTGAAATTGAAAGAAATATTAAGTCCAGTTAACTTGAAAGTTTTCTGTTATCGCTGGATAAAGTGCTCCTTCTCCAAACATCAAATAGTAAGAAAATAAGCATGATGTTGGCTGCCTTTTGGAGCACAAACCAAACATCACTTCATCAAGGTAAAGGTCCTAGCCACTCCCTATATCCTGCCAGAGCTCTAAACATTGATTTGAATTTTCTTTGTTTGTATATTTGAAATCTAAGTTGTTAAAAAACTATCCTATACCACTTGTCAAATTTTTATCAAGCACAGCAACAACTCAATAACTAGTTGCCTTCAAATTTAAAAACAAGACACACAAAATCTAGTCACACTTACTATTTACCATTTTTTAAAAATCAATTCTGAATAAAAAATGGAGTCAACATGACTTTTTACAGACTGTTTTTAAAGTGTACATTCACTTTTACTTTTTACAACATTCCTTTTCATATGATCTAAAATATACCCTTTGTTAGAGTTGAACCATTTCAAGAGTTCATTTAGCTTTTCCCAATTCTTGGAACCTAAATTTGATACTAAAATGAAATAACATCTTGCATGGTGTCTTGGCCACAGCTGTAACTTGTTCTTGTCACAATGTTTCAAATTTTTTGTTTTTCATGATTCTTCTTTGAATGCATATGTTTAGAGGCATGGCACTCCCATCTCCCTTCTGGCTCCACTTCAGTCAGGCAAGCACCTGTGGTTCATCTGCTCCTTTTCTTGTTGGATGTCTGCTCCAGCTCACAAGGCATTCTGTGGCAGATCATCCTATCTTTTACTGCATTAGGATTCACTTTGCTGACAGTTATTCCTTGAGAACAGAACTTTATGTGACCAGTGTGCATTCAGCGAAACTAAGATACCAGTGACTGTATAGTCAATAACAGCTGCACTTTTCTTTCCTTAGTGTTATGGGCTGGTTTACTATGTTTTAGTTTTCCTATTTACATCTTCATTTGGATGGGAGAATAATGGAAAAAACTGTATAAAATTATTTCCTATTCATACAGAACCTTTCTATGGAGAGCAGTTTCATTCAAAATTAAATAAAAAAAAGAAATATTATTAATATATTAATAAATATTCCATGAAATAAAGAAATGTCCCCATGAAATAAAACAAAATTAATATTTAAAAGAGAAATGTTTACCTTATTTGTTTATTTTTTATTTATCTCAAAATGTATTTATTTATTTCAATATTTATTTCATTGTTTCATTATTTATTCATTTCATAATGGTTTTTATTTTGTGACACTTATTTTGTAAAGCTACTTTACGTATTTCATGGACTTTTATTCATTAGCTCCGTTTTTATTTCAGGCTCTTTTTATTTCATGTTCTTATATTCAAATGAGGGTGTGAAGTTTTCTCTGTGGATTGTGGCTGGTCAGAGTGCAGTGAGCTGAAAGACAGCAAACTCCAGTGCATCTGCATGAAGTTGGAACATGCAAGGCTACAAGGGCTTGAATTGACATACCGGTGTCATGCCAAAGTAGTTGTCCCTGACAGAATTTGTGTTCCCTGTATCAATACTACAGGCCTTGCTTTCCCTTGTAAGTCGGGTAGTTAGGCTATACTCATGTGCTCTTCGTTTGAAAGGCTTGGTTCTTCCAGGGTAGTCATTGCCTAGACTGGGTTGTGTTGATTTGAGCGGGCTGTGAAGAGCTTTTGATTAATCAAGTTCCCTTAGTACTCCAAAGATATTCCACCTCTTTCATTCTCCTGGAACTTCAGTTCAAGCCCTTACAGCTCACATGTTTTACCCTCATGCAGATGCACTGAAGTTTGGGGTCTCTCTGCTTGCTGCACTGTGACTAGAGGCAACCCCACTCCACAGAGAAAACACCACCCCCTCATTTGAATATGAAAACATGAACTAAAAGAGCCTGAAATAAAAATGGAGTTAAAAAGTAAAAGTCCATGAAATACATAAAGTAGCTTTACAAAATAAGTGTCACAAAATAAAACATCATTGTTGAAATGAATAAACAATTAAATAAATAAATCTTGAAATAAATAAATCATGAAATAAATAAATCTTGAAATAAATAAATGAAATAACTAATAAAAAAAATAAACAAATAAGGTAAAAATGTCTTTTTTAAATATTAATTATGTTTTATTTCATGGGAATATTTATTTATTTCATGGAATATTTATTAATGGTGTATTAATAACAGTCTCTCATTATTGAATCTTCTCTATCTGGCTAATACCTCATGTGTTGTAACAGTTTTAGCAGGTTTAATTAAACAGCTATGAGTCCCAAAGCCTTTCCAGCTCGACACTGACAACAAGGTCTAAATATTTTTTTGAACACCAGAAACTCCCGAGCCAAACAGTGCCATAGTCTATGAGCTGAGCTGAGTTATTCCTTTCCAGCTGCTAACCCGAAAATGGCAAACAAATCCAACACTCAAAAATGTGCAACCATTTGTAACATGCATCTTTTTAAGGTTTAATCATCTTCAATAGGAGAGAAAAATAATAATGCTGTAGTGTCTGATCACACAGAGGACCTTTGGTGTGCTTGGAAAATATTCTAAGCAAAAGTCTGGGACATTGGGACTTAACAGATAAGGCAATGTATGGATTCCAGCACATGAGGAGATGGTCGACACCAGGAGCTGAAGAGGACCTTATATGGAAAGTGTGCGTGTTGTAAAATTCTGCAAGATGTATATGTTGGAAAATACTAAATATGATATTGTACATGTGTTGCTCAAGACTGGGCCAAGATTTCCTCATGATTTGATTGTTCTGACTTAGGCTGCAGTTCAAAATAAAATCTTTTCTGTTCAACTGTAGTCTGGCCTGGAGAGCTTTTATTCCTGAAAGCACCACCACACCAGCACTTTGAAGACGACCACTGACAAATACACCACAATGTGTTGCAGATTTGTATCCTCCTATGGCAGATTCAGTGTCCTGGAACATTTATACCCTGTAACAGCTCAAAATCCGATAATTGTCATTAGGTCAGTAAGAATACCTTGGTGAGAAAAACTCCCCCTGACTATTAATCAAAATATGACCGGTTGATCAAACCGACATTCAAAACTTATGCTGCTATTCAGTGTCAAGCTGAAGGCATTTAATCAGGGAAGCAAAAAATAATGCTGAATAGAAAAACTCTTCCTAATGACTGCAGACTTGAATTTCTGACTGGCTTATTTTTTCCTGATAAAGAAATCACTATAAGGTAATCAGTTTTCTTGAACAGAAAACCGCCAACTGCATCAATCCAACTGATCAGCTCCACCTCATCCATTCACTCTTAAGTCCATCAAGAGTCGAGAAAACTTTGGCCAACGAAATAAAACACGGCACATTCCAAGTCTTGCTGTTTTTGGAAATTATCCAGACAGATTCACTGTAAACTGACTGAGTGACTTTACAAAAGTTTTAATGATTTATATTTGATAATATAAAGTCATATCACACAAACAAAAACATTTTCAGTCTGAGTTGTTTAAAGTTGCTAGAGCACTTTGACTTGCCTTGTTGCTGATGATGTCCAGAACAATTAAACTTGCCTTGCCGAAATCAGCTAAAATGTGAGGCCCTTTCTGACTAAGTATTAATTTATGGTTCTACAAACTTACAGGTAATAGTATCTTTGTTCAGCCTTGTTCAGCCTTGTTGGCTTTTTAATTGTTCATCTGACTGTAGACAGAGACATGTTTAGGACAAAAGCTACATTCTTGCTGCCGGTCCATGACTTATGAGGATAAATACACATCTACCTTTCTTCTATTACATGCTCTTGTTTTTCCCATTTTAAAGAGGGGCCTTTAAAAGTGGGTCTTTATGTAATATTATTGGTATACAGACCCATTCAATAAGTTAGAATATTACTGAAAACTGCATTTATTTCAGTAATTCCATTCCATCCAAATGAGACTCATCAGGATGTATATTCTAATTTACTGAATATGATTGTACCCTAGGGAAACCAAATCATGATTACTGGCTAAATGTTTCTCAATATGTTGAATAGTATAATATACGGTAAATAAGCCTATAAAAATTATTCATACTTGCAGATTTAGATTTCAAATTACTTCTACCCAATCAAGAAGTTTGTTTTTGACACAAAATGTGCCTGGCATTTCTCAAAAGATAATAAAACAATTTTAAAGGAATATCACTTAAAAAAGGGGAAAAAAGATTTGTGTTATTTACATTTTATTACAAAGTCATGTGGAAAATTATTGACACCCTTCTCAAAAATCATCAGAAAAATCTTTGTTGACCTCAAAGGGACTGGCATTTGGAAGGTTCCTGCTGGTATCTTTGTCAATGAGTCTTTTAGGTTTAAAGGCCTAATCTATACCCTATTCTCAATCAGATTCAAGTTGGCTGAGAAATACCAAAATGTTACTATTACTTCCAGTCAGAAGAAACTTGTTAAAATTGAAAGATTCCTTTAAACCTAAATTTGGAAGTGTCATGAATAATTTAGATTTGAACAGGAGTTTTCTAATATTTTCAGAATGAGATTATACTACTGCAGAGAATGATGAATTTAGGTCTCATTGCAAATATTTTCCAGTAAACTGAGAGTACAATAAGTAAATGCTTTCTATTTAAGTTATGTTTATTACTCCATGTAACTTGCTCAGCTGTTAAACATGAAAATTGTCAGGCTGTGTCAGAAACCTACTGACACTTCTTCTGTTGCTCCCATCCTGTCTTTTACTGTGTTTAGACACTCACATTGTGAGGTTGCCTCCTCCCTGAGCAGCTATTCAATCACTCTTTGCCCCAGCCCTCAGACAACAAAGCAGGCCATCCACTAAAGGGTGGGGAAACTAATGTGCAAATCTGCCTATTTGCCATGGAGGCCATGGAAAGAAAAATCTTCCCTTCAGAGACAATGAATGGGCTGTTTCCCAGGTTATGGGTGCACCAATGAGTTGATTAACTTCACAAGGACAAAATGAAACTTTTTGCTGAGCAATTTATGTGATTGGTGGCGAGCCAAATGATGTGGTAGAAGGGCAATGGGTTTCAGGGCACCACTCATCTCCCCAAAAGAGACTTTTGAATTAAGTCAAATTGAGAACATGCAGAAATAACTGACTGCCACTTTGGGAGGCCATGTACTCAGACAACTGGACTTAGTGTTTTCATTAGAAAGGCTGGCTGAAAAACACAGCTGATTAGCTCTGTGTGCCCCTGCATAATGTCTGTGTCATTAATACTGGACAGGTTTACTGGTGATGCCACTCCTTAACTGACTGACCACTGCTCCTGTAATGACAAATGAGGTTGAAATACTCAGCTTCACCTGCACACATTTGTATTCTGGTCACCTACTTGAGGCCAAGCTCACAGCCAGAGAGTTAAGTTAATAAATTTATAAAGCAGTTGAATAATGTGTCAGACACAGAAGTGAGCAGATGTTAATGCTTTGTGTAGTTTTCCATGGTTGAGTTTGAGTGGGGATAAACATTTTGAACTTTTAAGCATTTATGTTTATTTTTTTAGGCTTTCTAAATTATCTTCATAATGTACTAAGGAAAAAGTGGCCTGGAGGAAGCACAAGCCCAGTCAGATATGGACTGGTTGATTTAACACAACAGGGTAGGGTTATGGGTTTTTCAGTAGGAATCTGGCCACCCTGAAAAAACCTATGCATGCAGAGGAAGGAGATGCAAAATCTGCATCAAAAGGCTATGGTTTGAACAAGGAACCATACTGCAGTAATACAACATTTTGAAATGCAAGACAACCTCATAATGTCAAATAAGACTCAGTTACAAACAGTTAAATCTGGATAATATTATTCTTACTCTGTATATAATAATATTTTAATTATAATCTGTCTATATTGTCTCCTCATTTGTCAAAGTGTAAATTTTAATATATAGCACTAGATTCTGTTAACTGTGGAATAGTTAAAATGCTAATGCTATGTTAAGTGAACAAACTTAAGTGGACTAAAGGGATGAATGAACACAACCTATTGACATTAACATTATTGTACAGCTCAATTTTATTATCTACATCATTCAGTGTAAGAGGTTGTTTGAAGTCTAATCAGGTTGTTGTATAGTTATAAATAGCAGTCTGTGAATAATGATGAGATTCCTTCTGGTCTCTTGTATTACTCAACAAACTGGGTCAAACACTGGATGTCAAACTTTGAACAAGCACTTAGTTAAAACTATCCAACTTCTGCCCAAACAGCATGATGCCCAGTTTTTAGAGATTATACAAAGTTGTTGTTTTATTTTAGTCATTTGTGTTCATAGTTTATAGTTGTAGTTATTAATACTGTATTTATCAGAATGCACATAATATTTAGATTTATGTTATTCTTTATTAAAGAAAGACAGATATTACCAGAAAATATCAGCCACTTTGAACATTGAAATGCCAAGGGAAAGAAGAGTTCTTCCTCAAATAAACTCAAGATTCAGTTATTTCACAGCTCTCATAACATTTGAGCTAAATGGAGGCACACCTGTGAATGCATTTTAAGGTACGTCTTAAACATACTGTATTTTTGTTTGACCCCATGAAAATAATCAAAACAGCATTGTGAACCTCAAGAAGTTTTGTTCATCATTTGGAACAATTTAAGATGCCTGAATGTGCCACTTTCATCTGGTCAAAAAAATATAAGCCAGTACACCATGGGAATGTCCAGCCTGTTTGGGAAGGAGACAGTATTACATCCCAGTCATTTGCAATAAAATACCCTTCACTAATGCTCAGACATTTTTAAGCCTTTTTGTAACAAGCAGAATATCTATATATGTATTTTAAGTTTTGGCAAATGTATCTGGAGACAGAAGAGCCACAAATAGTTAATAGTTAACAGACATTTCTGTTTCAGATCTGTGGGTACACAGTCTCAGAAAGGTAAAGTCAATAGCTAGATAATCTATATATGATAAAGAACACTGGAGGAGCCAGTCTAGGTTGTAAGATGACACCTTACAAATACTGATGTGATTTAAGGAATTGAGTAGCTTGTAGGCTGCAGGAGAAACAGTCCCAAGTCAGAAGAGAACATATCTGTATGCTGCTTTCATCACGAGAAAGATAAATCCATCACATACAGTTTTTCCTTTTCATATCACATTTCTTTAACATTTAGTGTTTAAGACAGTTGCCTAACACATTTTAATGCCTTGTTAAGTACATTTACCTGATCTGGAATAACTGTGGTTTAGTGCAAAAATTAGTTGTCTGGTAATTGGGAGGTTGTAGAGCCAAATCAAGCAATCACCCCCCACCTGCCTCCCAAGCACACATACAAACACTGCCACTACCAAATACTTACGTGCCCTCGTGTAAGGCACTTAATCCCATCTTGTTTATTGATACATCCATTTTAAAGGCTGGGTGAATTAGAATTAAAATGTTAGAAAATGTTGTGTGGTCTGGTAAGACTAGAAAATGCTAAGTAAGTTTAGCCTGTTTGCCATTTGAGCTCATATTTATTGTGGTTTCTGTGTTTGTCATTCCTGCTCATAATGTGAATCCCTTAAGATTACTGTATTAATCTAGCAGTAAAACCCTTGTCACTGTCAAAACTGACTGATATGCTACTACTATATAAAAGCTTGAAAAAAATAATGACCAGGGCTTTTAATTTCCACCTATGACAGAAGAATCATTAACTTTTTACATAACAGGCATTGCTTGAACTCCTTTCACCCTCAACAAGGCAACAGCAGAGTTCCTAATGTCGGTCTGGCCAGCGAAATCGGTGACAGGGTGATAAAAAGAAATAAAAGATGTGTTCAAGGCCCAGGAGAAGGACAACTCTGAAACAAGCCCAGTACTACTCTTTCTCCCCCTCTCTCAATCTCTGGTTTTGAATTCAGAGAAACATCCCAGTCATTTGCTAAGTTTATCTCTTTTTTTATACTGCTTCTTGCTCATTCTGCATTTTTGCCACAAGGGAGAAAGTATTTATGAACCATGTTTGACCAAGGAGTAGCTAAGGTAAGTTGCAACTTTGTTCTTAGTATAAAATGAATGATTACTCACAGCCGGGCTTTTTCTTGCTATGAAAGTTAATGAAAAAAGGAAAATTAGTAAAACCCTACAAGGATGCCAATGGTGTTAGCACATCAAGCCAATTACAGCAAATAAAAAGTGTTTCCGAACTGGGTCCTGAAGAGTAAGCAGAGGGAAGACCCTGCTGAGAGGATTAAATGAGATGCTTTCAGTACTTTTATCTCCTCAGTGGACAACATTCTTTTCTTTCTTAATGATTTATGTAAATCATATTTATTTTGTAGGTTCTTGATGATTAGGCAAATCAAACAGATTTTCTATTCATCTTGTTGTAATTGAGATGTTGTCCTAAAACTCAGCATTTCCAGAACTACGACTACTAAAACTTACTATATTGACAGATGTTGAATCTATTGATATCTTGATCAGGATTTTTTGTTCCCCTATAGCTATCAGTCATTTTTAAACCATATCCCAACCTGCTAATTTAATAAAACCAGTGCCATCTACAATGTTGAAAATTTTTTTTTTAATGTATTAGTATGCTATCTATATTCATTTTGTTATTGTGTCTCACTCACCTCAACTCAGCTCAACTCAACTCACCAATCACAGCCCAGATGCTGCTCTATTGTCCATCCGTTTTTGTGTTTGCTTGTTTTTTTTGTTTGTTTGTTTTTTGTTGTTTTTGTGGCTGTAACATATATTTTGTCTCAATCGGTGTTTCTGATAGACAGCCTTTTGTTTCTAAATATACATCTGACTCACCACAGAAACTGTTTAATAATAATGGATTAAAAAAGACTTTTGGGGCACTGCAGTGGTGCAGAGGTAGAGTGCATGACCCATATAAGGAGGCCTCAGTTCTCCATGAGGTTGTCTTGGATTCGAGTCCTGGCCCATTGACCTATACCAAATGTCTTTTCCCTCTCTCACAACCCACTTCCTGTCAATCTACTGTCAAATAAAGGCCACTCGAGCCACAAAAATCCTTTTAAAAATATATATATATAAAATTAATAAATTATGATACAATTGTTCCATGTGAATTTTTCATCTCTGTCTTAAGTTGCAAATGTAGACACAACAGATGAGGTAGTCATGAGCAGCTATTGACATTAGCTATTGAGTGATCTTAACAGTCTCAATCATGAGTAAGATGTTTTTGATTAGGCCATTCCCCAGGCTTATAACAAACCTTCTGAATAAGCTTGTAACTGGTTAATAAAGTTTTACATTGAGCCCTTCAACACTTGTTGAACACCTTAGCTGTTCAACAATCCTTTTGTCAGCAGGTATGGAAAAAAAACATGAATCAGGTTTGTGTTGGCAGTAATGTTACCGACAAATGGCCTTAAAGGATAACGCTTTGATTATTACAGACACATTTTTATCATCCCTGTAGGTCCTTTTAACCATTATCCAATATCAAGCAATACAAAGCTACAGTGAACTATATTAATATCAATAAATCATTTTATAATCTATTTTTTAAAAACATATTAAGTTCAACATATTTGTGTATATTTTGCAGTAATAACATACATTTTGAATTAAAAAAAATTATACACATAACTTCTTTTTTAAATTTGTTTATCAATTTCAACACTCAGCATGTAACATCACCCCCAAACCCTTACAACCCTCAGCACATCAGAAAGCCAGAATTAAATAACAAAAAACAAATAACAGATCAAGTCCCGTATTCACAAACATTCTCAGAGTCTTCTCATAGTGCTCCTATCTTAGCCTAAAAATTCCTGCCAAGGAGTCCAAGCTTAAGAGTGTTTCAGTCAGCTGCTGAGAGCGTCTCTGAGTGAGGAGATGACAGAGGTATTATTGCAGAAATTCCCATCAAAGAGTGGAGGTGTGGTTGACCCTGTTGCTAGGTGTGACGCTGTCTTCCGGGGACTGTGATTGGGTCCTCTTCTTCTTCTACTTCTGTTTAATGGCGGTTGGCAAACAACTTAATGGAGCATACCACCACCAACTAATATGAAGTGTTGATCAAATGTCAAAAAAAAAAATTAAAAATGATAAAAACTCATATCCTATTATACAAATTACTCTGTCTTAAAATAGAATATGGCCTGCTAGCTTTTATTTCTTGAGACTTTCCAAAATAAATTAATAGGTCTAGTTTTGGCTGTGATTGGTTGATAGAATAAACAGAATAACACACACACACACACACACACACACACACACACACACACACACAAAAACCATATGGCCTCAGTAATCATCAAAAATGTACCAATCAATGAATCTAGATGGATTAAGAAAAGTGTGTCATGATGATAAAATATTTCATAATAATTATTAATTATTATTAATGTGGACACTCAACTGTCAGCAACTCACTGTGAATGCTTGTTTAAACTTGTTTTTAATCTGGAAAAACAACCAATATAAAATGGGGAAGTAAAAGATGTGAAAACCAAATAGGACAAAGGTGCGGTGCCTGTTGTTGGCACAGTTCTATCCATCTTACGGCGAATATCTCTCTTTTCTATCGACCTTTCCACCATCTTCCCAGCTTAACCCTCCCGCAGTCCCAAGAGGAATCGATGCAACACCCCTCCTTCGTGCACCATCCTGAAGGGGTTGAACTGACCCCATGTGCACTTTTACGAGTTTTTATTTATTTTATTTTTTTGTAGTTACGGGAACTGAAAGGCTGACCGGACAATCCCATTAGCATCCCTGTCTATCACACCCCTGTTGTGACATCTGCCTCACGCTTCCCAAGCATCAAGCTGGGACTGCAGGAGGCTTAAGACACTTTATGCTCACTAAAGGTCCTCCTCACTACTTCCAACATTTTGTCATGTTAGGAGTTTAAGGCATAAGATGCTTTATGAATAATTTTTTTCTTATCAAGGTAAAATTCTGGGAAAAATCTCACAATTCCAGAAATTCTAAGACTTCTCCTAAAATGATATCATTGTGAATATGGGCCCAGACATTTAAGAGAGTCTATTTATATGTATATAACCCGACACAAATATGTAAACAAATGTGTAATATGATTATCGTATGTGTATCCAGGGTTTGGGAGGTTGCTAAGCCAGAATTCTCCAGAAAGCAAGTATGCAAGTAATATAAGTTTTACAAATGGAACCGATAAGTTAGGTTGACGGCTAAGTACAAAAAAGGGGGCTTAGTATATATATCCCTTAACCCATGACGACAATTTACTATGAGGTAGCTGTAGAGGTATTCATTAACACTTGTTCATTGTTCATTCATATCTAAAGTTGGATCATTTAGAAATTTCACGAACATGGTCCACATTTTGTAAAACTCCTCAACCTTACCCCTCACAATGTAGGTCAGTTTTTTCTAAAGCCAAAGATTGAGATATTTCTTACAGTTAGATTCCTGGATATTTTTCCCACTTACAGCTTTTACATGTTTAGCTTGTAACAAACAGTGATTAATTAGCATATGATTTTTTTTTAAGGGGATATCTTTGGAATAGATATGCAGTATGCATATTCTTGGTTTAAAAGGACTAACACTTGCAACAACTTCCTTCCAGAACGCCTGAATTTTCTCACATTCCCACATGCAATGGAGTAGGTAACCTACTTCTTTGATGCATTTAATGTAAATCTCTAGAATATTAGGACTGACATGGTGCAGTTTCACAGGTGTAACATATGTCCCAAATAACTATTTAATCTTATAACAATATACATCTGGCATTAATTGTTTGGGTTTGGGCCAGAAAGCATGTCCTGTCCCATTCCTTTAAAGAGATATCTGGCTGCAGGTCAGTCTTCCACGTTGATAGACAAGAGTGAGAGATTTCCATTTGACCACTGCCTTTTAAATGATTTTTGGTATATCTCTCAAAAAGAGACAGCAAGGGTACTCCAACAGTTTTAATTTGCAATTGTATGAAATGTCTTATTTGTAAATATTTGAAAAGGTGTTTACTCTGAAGATTGCATTTTTGTATTAATTGTTGAAAAGACATCATAGCACCTGCAGCCAGCCCCCTATTTTGATGTGTCCGTTATTCATCCGGTGTTTAAACCTGATATCATTCCTCCCTGGATTAAAACAATCATTTCCCCAAATAGGTGAGAAACTTGAGATGTCAATGGTCTGATTTGAAAATAGATGGGTTTAAGACAGGAGCCAACAGAAACCAGTCCCCCTATAAAACTGGTCCTGGCCCCTGTCCTGAAGAGATCAGACTAAATCAATTCCAAAAGTTGATATGTGCTGCCTTGTTGGTCCCTTAGACCAATTTAATTTTTTTTACCTTCACAGTTTTACTTTAACAATGAATCAAACATAAAGGTGTGGCACTTTTAGCTTCAGCTGTATTGAGATAGGTTCACAGTTTTCATCTGCTAAATCAGGGTATGCAACCTGCTGCTCTGGAGCTGCAAGTGGCTCTTTGGCACACTTAATTTATTAAACGATAAAATATTGCCCATTTTAAAAATGCTAATTCTTTTCTACAAACTAATGAATAAAAGCAAAAGTTTTTCTGACCAAGCAGTGAATATTCAAAATACTCTTATCTAAACTGATCAAAGTCTAAGGATTACCAGGATCTTAAGAGATTTTGTCAAGATGAAATAAAAGAATTTGATCAAGACTTTGGTAGTCTTTCAGGACTCTTAAAGGAGTTTTATGGTCTTGTTCTGAATTTTAATCCCTATTTTAATCTGAGAGGAAAGAAAAAAAAGGTAGCTCGAACCAAGGCGTGGAATTTGTCTTGACCAAACTGTTTTCACCACCACAGACACCACAAAAGAATAGGAAAAAATGGGACAGAAACACAATCTTTCAAGGAACCAGTTTGTGTTTCTGCTTAGACAATTTCCACCTCATCTGTTTCAACTGGATAGTTGATGGTTTTCTAGACAACAGTGGCTTGTGTCTGCAAAAGGTCACCCTGAGACAGGCAGGCATTACTGCTCTCCTCTGATACTGGAATTTTGAATGTCTTGAGGTTCCCAACTTGGGATCAATTATAGAATCTGAATGGATACAAAGGGAAATATATCTAAAGAAAATTATCAAGTGACACAGAGCACATGACCCATGTGTATGGAGGAAAAAGACAGTGTATTGCATGAACTTTACACAAAAACAGGTGAACATTAATATAGCAAAAAGAGAAAACAATGTTTTTAATGCAATCGGTCCTCAAAAAATCTTTGACTTGGTTGAGCTTTCTTTTTTTTTTTTTTGATAGAGTTGAAAGTTTAGTCTGTGGAATTGGATAAGAACATTTGATCTGTTGACATAAGAGAGACTTTTTTCAAGTTTAAAAACTTTTAAGCTATTACTTAAAAATAACCATTTCATTAAAGAGGCTGTTTCCATATCTACCTTTTGCGAAGCATTTCATTAAATAACAGAATGACAGGTCACATCCAAAGATAGACATATTAGCCATCGATATTTAAAGGTATGACTAACTGTGAAATAATTCAAAGCTTTCCAATTTCTACATTTTCATAGCACATGTTTCATATAAGAACAATGATAGGCATAATACAAAAATTTTAACATAACTTAGAGGTAATATTCTTTCTATATTTTAGGATGCCTGGAGGAGCCATCTGTGGAAATATAAACTTGGTTTTGAGTATGGTTTTACAAGGACATTTTGAGGGACCTGCAGAAAAGTATTTCTTTTAGGTGAAAGGTGAATCCAAATAAGATTTGCCTTGCTACATCTGTGCAGCAATAAGAACAACATTGTCAATAAAATTATATTTTAAATATATAAAAATAAATATTTGAAAAATTTGAAAAACAATGTGAAAAACAAAAGAGGTGCAAAGGGAAGGGGAGGTGGACATAGTGAGAGAGGACAGATTAATCTGCCTCAGTGATTTTGGGACAGGCTTCCTTCTCCTTTAGGGTTGGTGAACATGGCTGAGTACTGCCTGCCTGCATACACAAAGAGAGACAGATCCCACAAGGGCAGGAGAGAAAAAATGAGAGGAGAAGCAAAGCAGTGATAGTGACTGAGTAGTACAGCAGCATGTCAGAGCTGAGGGGTCATGTGAGTATCTTAGATGTAGTTGTCCAGTCATTATCCATAACTGAGCTATAAAACACAATATTTTTTTTAAACAAATTTCTAGGTAGTTAGCTGTCATCTTTTCTTATTTAAACCTGCAATAGTATAGAAACAGTGTAGCATTTAATCAGTTTGATTACAACTAATCTGTAAAGATTAAGTGAGATTGATTGTAATTTATTGATTGTAAGTTTTGCTTTTTAAGCAACTTTGAATTGCAGACACAGCTGGCCCATTTCCTCATTATTATGAGCTTGGGGACAAACTGTTAGAAATGCATCATCACAATTGCTGCTTTCACTTTGAAGTAAAACTTGTTACGATTTTAAAATACACTTTCGTTTACCTTAGCCCAAAAGTTTTTTAAAAAAGAGAAAAGGATTTTTTTTCCCCCTTCTAGATTCCTTGAGTTGTTACTTAGCCACAATCTTTTAATGAATATGCAGAAATTAGCAGAACTCTAGAGTAGCTATATCTGAGGTAGAGCTGACTTCAAGGTTCGTACTTGGACAAAAAAAAACTTATAATAAGCAGTGTAACATTCAAAAACATCAGCTGTTAAATTATATGCAAAAGTAAGTGATTATTATAGCATTATTACCTTTCTTTTTCCAGTATTTTGAAACCAAAAAGGAAAAAAAGTCAACTCCTAACATGGAAAAGCCAAATGGCTTCTGGGAAATAACTTTAAAACGTTAATTTGTTTTCAAAAACCAGTCAATATACGAATGAGATCACTGATACAAGTGGCTGAAATGAGTTTCCTCCGCGGGGCGTCTGGTCTCTCCCTTAGAGATAGGATAGGGTAAGAAGCTCAGTCATCCAGGAGGGACTCAGAGTAGAGCTGCTGCTTTTCCACGTTGAGAGGAGCCAGTTGAGGTGGCTTGGGCATCTGATTTGGATGCCTCCCGGACGCCTCCCTGGTGAGGTGTTCCGGGCACATCCAACAAAGAGGAGACCCAGAGGAAGACCCAGGACACGCTGGAGGGAGTATGTTTATCGGCTGGCCTGGGAATGCCTTGGGATTCCCTCAGAGGAGCTGGCCCACGTGGCTGGGGAGAGGGAAGTCTGAGTCTCCCTGCTTAGGGTACTGCTCCAGTGACCTGACCCCAGATAAGCGGAAGAAAATGGATAGATAAAAGGCACAGATGAAAACAACTTGATTTCACAACAGAACTCACTTGCTTATCCAATTTCAAACAACTGTCAAAAATGACACCAAGATTCCAAACAGCAGAGTGATGAAAAGGGTCTAGGAAACCAACATTTTTCTCTGGTTTGCTAATAAGGTTCTTTTGTCCAAACATTATAACTTAAGTTTTATTTTGATTCAAGTGAAGGAAATTTTGGTCCATGTTTGAAGGCAGCTGGGACACATCCAGGCACAATATAAGTATTTATCAAGGTGAGAATATATGGCATCTACTGATGCTTTGATGTCTAAAAGTGTTTGTCGACTGCAGGCAAATAAGGCACTGGCATTGTGACAGCACAGCTAAAATAACAAGGCAGTAACAAAGAAATAGGCAGAGTATATCCAACAGCATACCATGTACACTGGTGCCATCTTCAATCTCTATGCTTCAAGAATAGACTGGTTGGTAAAAAGGTAAAACCATACTATTTAGCTGATAGAAATGTTTAGTGAACTTTTGCAGCCATTATGGTTTATGTAAAATCTGTCTAAACCCCACCACCCCTGAAAAAAACAAACTTTCCCCAGGCGTGCTTATATTAACAAAATATGTTAAAATCTTTGAACAGAGAGATAACTGGAGAGGATGTCACCATGATTTACATGGAAACAGATTAAGTTCCAGTTACCCCACTGGGTATGTATAGGGTGCATTAACTCATACTGGAAAATTTGACAACGAAAAAAACAAGTGCTGCAATCAGAATAATAACCATCCACATATCTGCTCATTCTTCTGCTCAATCAGGAAATATTTCTGTGATTAATCATGCTATCATTCTTATTTAGAAGTTGGATGTATACTGATCACAGCTGAGTGCCTTTTCTGGCTGTAATTATTTTCAGTGTTTATGCTCTGTATAATAATTTAAGCTTAATCTTGTTACTTCCTGTTATGTAAAATCAGTTCAGGGTAAACATAAAATTTAATCAGTTTTCCTTAACATATAATTCTCTTTTTTTCACCCTTTTTATGGCACTTGGCCATGTACACAGATTGATTTTGGATCACCACAGCACCCCTATCTTCTTACCCACGCTTTACTGTGTGCTGTGTGTGTGTCCTTCTGTGGGCTGTGTATGTGCTCATTCATGCAGGTGCACACATGCCATCTGTTTGTGAAAGATATGCCACCTTTTTCTCCTGAATGAGAATATGTGGACAACCCTCAACAGTGTATAAAGCAAGAGCTTAGCACTGAATGACTTGAAGGACAGTGGCTGTCTTACCAGACACAACCTTAATCTGAAGTATTTAAATAAATCCCAGAATAAACTAAAATCACAATCATGCTCTGTGCATATATATATATATATATATATATATATATATATATATATAGATAGATAGATAGATAGATAGATAGATAGATAGATAGATAGATAGATAGATAGATAGATAGATAGATAGATAGATAGATAGATAAATATACACACACACATACATACCAAAGCACAAACCATGACTATTTTTGAAGTTTAAGGTGCTGTTCTGTATTTAGGTTTCTCGAAGATGAATGGGGAGATGATTTGGTTGGCCATGGGATGAGAGAGGCCACTTATCTTATGCAGGAATCTATCCCTGGATGTGCCTCTGCAGCCTCGGATGAGATTAGGAAAAGCTTCAGGTTATTATTATACTTCACTACACATGTCTTTTGTGTGGGTTCATGTGCATGTTGTGGTTCAACAGTGAATAAGATTATGGTAAAACAAACAGACTCTTCTCTTCAAACACTGAACTGAGGACTCCTTTGCTCCCCCTTCCTTCTCTTCCTCCTCCTCTTCAGCTGCCAGTGTCAACGTTCTGGATCAGTGAACGGGCCAGATGGCTGCAGAACACAGTCCCCTCTCTCCCTTCGTTCTTCCCTTTTCCATCCGTCTCTCCAGAGTTCTTTCTAAGCGGCCCCACCAACTCTTTTCCATCTCTCTTTTTTATCTCTTTTCCCCTATCTGCCCTCACACTCTTCTGTTTGTCTCAAGGCGCTGTGGCAAAGGAATCACCATTCTGAGTAGCCCAGGGTTCTGCTGTCAGAACTTTCTCAAGCTCAACTTCCCAAGCCTGAAGGTTGTGTATTTTGTGTGTCGTCCTCCTGAGAAATCAAAGAAATCTATCACACCTCATCTGCCTTCTCATCCCTCTCTTCATCTAACAGAGATTCAAACACAGATGTAGTGGCATCTTTTAAGAGAAGTGAAAAGAGAAGTGAAAAGAGAAATCAGAAAGACCATCTACAAGTCAATTAAAAAAAAAAAATCTTTAAAGTTGTCCATTTTAAATAAAAATATATTTTTATCTTTCCAGTATTTTAGAGAGCTTATTTCATATGTTAGTTCACATCTCTTCAAGGTTAGAAAAGTTCATATGACAATCCAATGGTATCCTAGGATGTATGTAGCAGCTCCCATATGACATGCTGGAAACTCTCAAATAAATGTAACATGCAAGTTTAAAACATGTATTTTTTTTCTAACTTAGCTGTGTAGCATGAAATCCACATATGCATGTACTTGTTTGGGTTTCAATAACTATTAAGTACCCAAGGCATTCATTAATGCATTTTTTTTTTTTTTTTTTTTTTTTTTTTTCAAAATTAACAAATCGGGTCATCACCTAATTATCAGGAAATAGTGGCAAAACACCTTTCAGTCTCTGTCAGCTAGTCAGCGAAGTACCAACCAGGCGAGGCATGGTATTACAGAATGATAGCTATAAGAATGAATTCCCTCACTGGTAGGTGTTTCCAACTAGTGAGTACTGCATATACACATAATAACCTCAAACAACTTTTCCACAGAACTCATCAGAATTCATCAACACAATACCTTTAACCTGGCTGTTGCCTTCCTGTGCTATTCCACTCGATCCAAATCTCAATTACAGCTTAGTCTGGAGTTTCTCCCACTGATTTGGATTCCTTGGGTAGAATTTCGACTGGCCCAATCAGCGAACAGAAGGAGAAGTTGTGAGTAATGACGTCAATTTTCTCTGCTGTTTTAGAATTATAGTCAGCCTATAGTTCTAGGATTTCTTAAACATACATGAATGAATCAAAGCAATGTTATGTTTTTGATAAGGAAAGGACATTATAACATGATATAAAGCTAAAAAAAAGTATTGCATAATCATTTTAAATTCTAAAGAGAATATGATTATGATGATTTTCATGTGTATTTGCTAGATAATTTTGATGGTTTTGATGGCTTTGATGATTTTGCTGTATACTTGATTGATGTTTTTATGATGTGAAGCACTTTGAACTGCCTTGCTGCTGAAATGTGCTATACAAATAAACAACTAAATATTTAGAAAAAATGGGATAATTTTTATTTATTAACATACATTAATCACAAGTTAGAGATACAGTGAATGTATTTCAAATAAAGACTCCATGAATACAGAAACACAGTCTTGCTCTGAATTTAGCCATAGATCTACACACAGGTTATTGGTAGAAATCAGGATTTTTGTGACAGCTCAGACATTGTAAAAGACACTACATAATTTTGGACTGTGGCCATAAATAACAACTTGAAATATAAGAATTGATTTTATAAAACTATGTCTGATAAATATTGTAAGCAGATTTTGGTGAATAAATGAAGCAAATGAACATGATGTGACTGAGATTAGGTCCAGTCAGTATTACTGAAGGTTTCCAGCTCTGGGGCAAATGTTATTGTATTCATGATTACCTGAAAAAAAAAAAAACAAACAGATTACTATACTAAATTGACATAAAATGTGTTTTAATGGGGAATATATAAACCTCAATGAGATCTACCACTGAAGTAACAGACTGCAACAACTATACCAATCTAACCATTCTCTACACATTGCAAGAAAATGTGAGAAGCCCTTTTCATGCACAGTGTTTTCCTAATCTGTTCTGGGTTACTATAGAAACATGGAAGAGCATCATGGTGTCCAGGAAGGAAGACCTATAGCCTTGGATTCCTTTTAAGAGAGACCTTATTTTTTTAGATCATTTGACAAAGCGTTAAAACAGTTAATGTTACATCAGAACTAATTACACTAATTTGAATTTATTAAGGCACAAAACAGTTATACCCGAATATGTGTGGACAGTCTCCTTTCCCCATCATCCACAGGCACCTTTCCTTTATATGATACCTTTTATATGATAAGACATGTCATTATGGCAATGTTTCAGTCAGCTGATGCCTGATTTTAAGGGGATTGTAAATATTGCACACGCATAATGGCATGAGCATGTCCTCGAGCTACTGTAGATTCTCCTTAAAATGTAAAGAAAACTAGCATCTTTTAACTAACTTCCTAACTGCAATGCTAAAACCTAACATCACTTTGATGCTTACAAATGGCATTTCAGTACAAGACACACTTCACTGTGGATAATGACACTGTCACACCATTTACAGCCAGCATTTTCACAAGGTCTTTGGCTTCTGTTCTGGAGCCAATCTCCACATTTTGGATCAAATTCCGTTCATCCCTGGGACACAGAACCCGTCTCCTTCCTGAGTGGTATGATGGTTGGACATTCCTATCACGTTTATACGTGCGGCACCTTCAAGCATATGGAAATTGTTCCCAACGATGAACCAGATTTGTGCAGCTCCACAATTCTCTTCCTGATATCTTGGCTGATTTCTTTTGACTTTCCAATTGTTTCAAACAAGAAAGCAATGTGTTCCAGGTGTGGTCTTAAAATAAATCCACAGTTGTGCCTTCAGTTAACTTGTATCAGTTAACCTATGAGAGGTTTGTGGAAGGAAACCCAAAAGGTTTGACCCAAGTCATACAGTTTATCCTTGATACTGACCAAATGTATGTACACTTTTGAATTTGAATAAAGTTACAAAAAAAATCTCTAAAAAAATGTTCTGGCTAAGTTTTCTGGCATTTAGCACATAGAAATAATGTTAGTAATTCTAACAGACCGAAAATGAGAAAAGCTTGGTCTGATTTATCCTCAGACAGACAAAAAAATATGTATGCATCTTTTTATTCAGTGTATGTAAATATATGGTTTCAACTGTGTATATATACATAATTGTGGTCATTTTTGTAAACAGCGCTCTGTAGTGAAGACCTGAAGCTAAAGCATCTGCAGAAATATTAGCTGTCCTTTTCCTGACCACTGTCACCAACACTGTCTTGAGAGGGTTAAGGTCTATATGGTTCTGACTGCACCAGTGAACCACCTGATCAGATCACCATGATTATGCAGGCCATAACATTTCTGTGTTGAAAATCATATTTTATTGGTCCTATGTAATATTCGAATATCCCAAGAAACAGAATTTTGGGCTTTTATCAGATGTAAGCCATATTTATCAAGATTACTAGCAATAAAAGGTTGAATATTCAGTTTTTGATGAAAAAATATTCATAGCACATAAGTTTCACTTTGTGAATTAAATTATTGAAATATGAAATGTTTTCAGTGATATTCTAATTTACTGAAATTAGTTTTTGCTGGTAATCAGATACTCTTACTTTAAATTTAGTTTTAATTAATGTAATATTAAAAAAAAAAACAGGCGTTGCATATTAAAAACTGAGCCTCTTTGTGTATAATTTCTGTTACTTTTTTATCCTGTTGTATTCCGTTATTAGTAGTTGTTTTGTTATGTACTGTAACCAAGAAGTAGAGATACATGCTGATGCCATGGTAGAAGACATTAGAGGTTATTCTGTCAGGAGTTAAGCTGTAGTGGATAATAAAAAGGTCGAAGGCTCCTGGAGAAAGGACAGTTGAGTTTATGATTCAGTGTTAACCATTGCTATCTGGGAAAATTGTTTAAATTACCCACTTAACTTCAGTGTGAACCAAGTCAGTAGGGAACACACCCCCACCATTAGCCTTCATTTAACAAATTACAGCCTGGCTCATTGCTCCAATATATTAATTTAAGTCTCTGAGCACAGGCAGGGATTTGTTTGTGAAGACAGCGCAGCAACCATGTACCATAAGATGGGGATGCTACTAACCTGAAGTCATTAATAATACAAAATATCTGTCAGGCTGTGGCTGAATGAATACATCCAAATGTGTTCACTTAGCTGATGCATTTCAGATCCCAATTCGCCACCTCACAGCAAGATTTTTGCTGCCACGTTCAATTTTACCTCCAAGTGCAATAAACCAATTAGGGCGGTCCAATTAAAACCCAATTCCAGCTGAGACCAGCAGGTCTTGTGGCTAATAGTTATTTTGTAATTAGCTCCAGAGAGATAGGCCTCAGGGATGCACTTCTCCAGATTGTTACTTGCACATATGCGCACATATTTCATCATTTGCACCAGCCATATACTGCTGCACCTCAAAAAGGTATTGATCTGTATACAACAGTTCTGAACAAACACCAGCTTTTTTGCAGTGTCATTGTGGAAAAGCTGTCCTGGTGTCAGAGCTGTAAAACTGTAATTGGCTGTCTAATATTACACCCAGAAGCTTATGAGAGTTGGAAATGTCTGTATTCACTTAACTTTGGCATACAGACAGAAAAATACATTTCTTCATTTGCTATTCTACTGCAGAAAAGGTACAGACATCAAAGAAACTGAACAGAGCTTTATATGTACAACACCCTCAAAGGTGGATGCCTCTTTTTTCAGGATAGATGATTCTCAATCGTTGCACTGTATGTTTCTCGGCCACACTCGTGGCCACAGACAGACATGATTTGTTAAACAGAAGCAATCAAATGGAGATAAAAATTGCCACCTCACCTTTTACATATGTGTGAAGAGCATTGATCTGATGCTTATTTAGCATTGCCTGCACTACATTTCCATTTATAAATTATTTCAAGGCCATAGCCACAATTTTCCGCTCATAGTTAGCTGTAACCTCTTACAGTCAGGGTGTGAATAACCAAGGATAATAATTGGGATATTGCCAGCTAAATACAGCCAACAACAAACACAACATAGATCGCTCAGGCTGAATGTATAATTACTGTGAGAATTCATTCTGCTGCAGCATGCAAAACATGATGAACTAATATTAATTGATGGTTGTCTAAGTAATGCAATTGCTTTTTATTACTCTTTATAGACTAGGACTAATAAAACATGTGAACAGGCCATCCACATAAAAGAGGTATGGTAGGCATAAACAATAGTTTGGCAAAGGTCAGAGAGAAGTTGTTTGTGGTGATGGGAGGATTCCACTTAACAATACTGAATATGGATTTAGCACAATTAATTTTGTAATGGAGTAAAGTATTGGGGGGATAAAGAAGTAAATACTTTTTTAGTGACTTATTATTCAGAAGCAAAAATGAGAGATAACAGAGAGAGATAACAGCAATTTACACACAAATCAAGCATCTCCTGTTGTTTTTCATCCTCTGTTTTTGGTTTGACTCACTGTCTTCTTTGTCTGTTGTGTGTTTGGGAGTTTAATTAGGGCTGCCGGCATGCACACTCTTCGTGGTCAAAGATCTGCACTCCATGTGGTCGGTAGTGGAAGAACCTTGTGCATCTTAGTATCTTCTATACCTTTCATACAGATAATAACTGGCAAGCGTGATTTACATCTTATCATGCTTGTTTTGTGCTACATCACCAGATGTAATTACTTTTGATGGAAAATGCTCTTTAGGCTGAGTAGGAGCGAAACCAGTTAAATACACATTAACCTCACATACTCAGCTTTTGTTATAGTTACACTAAAATAGGTGAGAGAAAGTACACATAACCTGGTATATTTCTTTGCATATTTCCTTGGATTTTTCAGTTTAATGGTTTAAATCAATTCATTTGGTCTTGACACCAGTAAATAAACAATGGATCTACTTCTTAAAATGTACACAGCACAAACGAATGGAGACTTGTGTATTGTTGTATTGTATAGGAAGCAAGGATGTCAGGGTCAGTGTCGTATTTCTAAATGGTAAATGACTTGTATGTGTATAGTGCTTTATCAAGTCCAGAGGACTCCAAAGCACCTCACATTACATTCAGTCATTCACCTAGTCACATACATATTCACATGCTGATTATTATTATTATTATTTCTTATCATTCAAGGCCTGGAGTAACATGTGCACTTTTATCTGAAAAAAAGATACATATTTTTACAGAACATTACATTGTGTTAGAGATTTGAAAATTAATCTTTGAAAGAGTATTTACTCTGCTTTTATAATCCAATCGTTACTGTCCCACAATAACTGAATGATTGAATGTCTAACTCTGACTTTTACACATATTCTTGATCAACAAAGTTCAAATTGTTCTGCAATAGAATTGTTGCTTTTCTCACAAATGCAAACAGTAAAAACATATTTAATCTATGACTAAGGACCCTTTCACACCAGACCACCTAAATTTAGTGAAAAGAAGTCGATACTGCACTCTTAGGAAATGCCAAATAGGGTTTTCCATCCACTTTGTCAACTTTTCTGCTACAATGCTACAGCCATGAGTATCACATCTGTACATACCTCAGAATGAGCAGCCGGAAGAAATAATGCTAAAAAATCCCAGCTCACTGTGAGCTGATCACATCAAGGTTGTGGAGTCTAAGTCTTATCTTAATTACAAATCATGATGGACTCATTGTAAAATTATGTCACAAACATTATTAACTGCAGTCCTTGCTGTTTCCTAATCCTATTCATTCTTCTCTGTTTCATTTTCTCTGCTCATCACTAAACGATGTCTGAGCTTGTTTTTACCAATTTGACAAAAACTAAGTGCTTGCTCATGCAATACCCCGCCTATTTCCATAAAGCTCCTCCTTGGAGCAACAGTCTCCAGCTGACTTTCTGTCTCACAGAGCACCCCTCCCCTGCACCTTCCCCACAAAGCTCCTACAGACTGGCAGCAGCAGCAATAAGCAAACATCTGAAACTGCGCGTCTGCTGAGCTTATCATTTGAACTACTTCTTAGTCCAATCCTCCTAAGAACAGTTGTTTAAGGCATCATGAAGAAGCATTGTTGTGATGATGCGCTGAAAGAGGAGTGTTGGAAAGAGTAGGAGCTTTATAAAGAGACAAAGGACAATGTCAAGGCATCAGACACATCAGTGATCTGAAGTCAAATTTCTTTTAAGTTATTTTGATATATACAGCATTTTCATAACAACTGAAGGTAACTTGATTGTACTACAAAACGGTACTATGTGCCTGGAAAATAAATAATACCCTCCATTTTTTTTAAAAATGGATCCCCACCATATCTTAAAAGTTTGAAAGTTAAATAAACCTTTCTTGTTCATGAAATTTGAACAAAATAATTGTCTTTCAACTTGCCCCTTAAATCCACACAAAACATATGGAGATGCAGAACTGAAAATCTCCAAAATAAATAGTTCATAAATTTAAAAAAAAAAAAAAATCACTTCTTAAGGTGACAAGGTTTGAACACTAGGTCGTCTTGTTGAAGAACCTTGAAGTGTTTATATAGTATTTTATGCTTTTTGGTGGCATATTTAATGATGTCTCTAACGCGCTACCAGGCCTCACAAGAGTACATGGCATGACTTGCTGCAAATTAATAGACAAAAATCATAACTGATATACAAGATACAGAATAAGTGCACAAACAGCTTGGCTTGAAGATGTTATATGAACATTGAGCCTGCCATGTTATCTCCTCACACTCTAATCTGTTCTAATCTCACTGGAAAACTAATCTGGCTTCTGAAGAAAAAAATAGGCAGGTGGGCTTTCAACTTCTTGTGTGTCATTATTACCAGCCATTCTTTCATTAGTTTTGTGTGGAGTTCTTTAGACGGTGGCATAGTATCTACTCATTTTCTGTCTTGCCACTCAACAAAAAACAATAAAAGCACATCTCTATGCTCTCTTCTTAATGAAAGGGTGATGCCTGTGACTGACCCATTCTTTATTAGACTACATACGCCTACAAATGATGTCTGTAATATAACTGGTCAGTATGGATTAAAGTACTGTTACACAACTACTTATACTTGTTAGGGCATGTAATAAAACCGACATAAGATATCATTTTTTTAACTGCAAGTCCTTGGTCTGCTCTACATCTTTCAGTAGTTGAGTGAACTTGTAGTGATGCAGGCTTCTGCCATGCCAAGTCTTTTTTCCTTCATGTTTTCATCCCACATCTCTAATCAGCCAAACTCAATTCACCTGTGCTATGCCTGATTACCCTTCCCTGTTTTCACCTGTGCTGTGCACTGTTTTAACCTGTGTTGTCTCCGTTTCCCGGCCAGATTGTCGAAACCCATTGTGTGAGTTGTATTCTTACGTCCCTTCCTTGCACTTGTTTGCCTTCTAGTGTCTCTCATTGTCCTCGGTCTCACCTCTCCTTGTACTTCATCACAGGTCTGTCCTCTTCTAATAACTACACTGTGCTACTCAGAACTGTTGACCAGTTCTCTAAAGCGACTCACTTGGTCCCCTCTCATCAAGTTAGTTGAGTCTCTCATCCGGTTTCCATCCACAGTCAGATGGGCAGACCGAATGGATTAATCAGGAGGTTGAGACCAAACTACATATGTTGAGTGAGCAAGACTCCACCTTCCCACCCCCAAATGGTCATAGAACTTTCACTTCATAGAACATGCATTCAGCACTCTAGTGCCACTGGGTTGTCTCCATTTTACACAGTTAACCAGTGTTCTCACTTAAGGAGGTGGTAGCTAAGGTTTCCTCTGCCCAGGAGATGTCAGCTGGTATGGAAACAAGCTCTCTTAAAAACCTCAGATATTTATTCTAGATCTGCTAACTGAGAAGAGCTTTGGCACCTCCATACCAGGAGGGGCATATGACTGTGTACTTAGGACCTCCTTTTTCATGTTGAATGCTGCAAATTAGCTCCTCGCTTTGTCGGTCCATTCCTGATCTCCAAGGTGATCAACCCAGTGGCTGTCCCTCTCAGCCATCCTTGAACCTTGAGGGTCTGCTCCACCTTCCATGTGTCCTGGATCAAGCTTGTTTCTACATCATAATGAACCTTTGAGTTGTGTTTTTAATTGTTAGGTTGCTGCATTTGGAGTTTCTGTGTTTACCTGTGACAACTTCCTGGAGCTATTGTGCTATTGTATCTGCTGAGCTATTGTCACCAATAACTCTCTATAGATGATGCACCTGTTCTCTTTGTGTGACCATGTCTCTTTCCTGAATAAAGCCAGTGGATGATATATTGCTGCTCCTAACTCTATGTTGCCATTAATTCTGTGTATTTTTACTTAACATAAAAAGCACTCCTAAACCAGTGCTTCCTTATTTGTTTTATGGTGTATCTGCTCTGTGTTCTCAAACCCAGTTTGTAGCTGCTGATGGGCGCTCATAGTGAGCAGGGTTCTGTTGGTGGTTTGTCCTGGTAAAATTGGGTGATTCTTTTTCACCGTCCATGTCCATGCTCGCTCTGGATGAGAAATTGCTTCATTTAATGAATCAATACAATTATCTATCCACTGTCACCACATACTAGATTAGGATGAGGGATTGCTGCGTAATCAGTAACTCAGTGCAATCAGCTGGGCTTCCTTTAATGAACAATTTTTTACCATTTGGTGCCTGAACTTGATCGCATTGTATTTTAATAAGGATCAAATTGGAATTGACCTAAGAAGTTTGGATCAGTCTATATTACTGGATTTATGTGATTATTATGTATTTCTGTAGTTGATATGGATCTGTTTTACTTGTAAAATGTCTGGGAAATGACCTGAATTGGCACTATATAAATAAACTACATTGAAATCATTAAAAATTAGCTAAAACAGTGGGTCTATCTGACTAACTGGTAGTGTACCACCACTCTGAACATTTCTTCACTTTTCTAAATAAGTATGACAATAGCACATATGTCTACATTTATCAGTATTATTGTATTAGGACGTTTTCAGAAAACATCTCTTCAAAAATACTAGCTATCCCTTTAAATGATAAGTGAGGGGTTTCTTCTTGCTGTGCACTGTCTGTTAAGGTCATGCTGTTGTTGGGCATCTTCTCTTTTTAACATTAAATATACAGCATTACCTTTCTCTGATCTACCTCAGATCTATTTTACTTACAAAGTATAAGATACTTAAACACCCCATTTACACAGCTCACAGCTGCTGTGTATTATAGAACATCTGTAGCTCTTTCCCCAGGTATTTCAGCACATTATAATGAGGTGCAGTGTGCCTCTGCATTTCTGCATATGGGCATAGTACTGCAGCAAATACCTGTATAACAAGCAATGAAACAGTAAGACTGTATGTGTGTGTGTGTGTGTGTGTGTGTGTGTGTGTGTGTGTGTGTGTCTCCGTAGATGGTAAGACACATAAGACAGAAGGTGATAACTGAGTGAGTGAGATGTTTCAATGCCAAAATGAAAGAGAGAAACATCATGCATACCCCATGTATTTCTTTCTTTTGTCACTTATCAGTCCTACATGTTAAACTTGGATTAGCTCAAAAGCAAAAAAGTACATACATTCAGTATATTAAGATGAATAAAGTCTATCATTGATCTACAATCAACAATGACTGTCACATTCTGTGAAAGTCAGCAGGATCACAACATAAAGCACAGAAGATTTATGGAGGTTTTCAAAAAACAAATTCTTAACGAGAAAAACTTAATAATATGAAATACTTCCAAAGTGGAACACAATGACTTGCATATGTGGAAAAAGCTCACAAATAAATTATTTGGAATAACTCATGAACAACTCTGTGGCCTTGTGCAGGGCTATAACAAAAGGCAGAGGAACATAAAATCCAAAAGCAATGTCACCTCGGTCTCAATGAAGAAGTTTTCCTTTTGGCTTTAAAGGGTGATTCCAGCTTCATTTTGAATGTCTGAATGTTCTAAAGACAAGGTCACACCTTAGCTTTTGAATAGACTATGAAGTTGTTTCGTACAGTGATTTTGTAGACAGAAAATCTGCAGCTCCTCTTGCTGCCAGTGTTTCAAAAAGCATGTCAAGGTTAACTGCTGTTAGCAAATAGAATTGAAAAGAAAAATTATTAATAACTGGAAAATAGATTAGTTCTGGTCTGTATTACAACTTTTCATCATGCTATGAGTACTATGTTTTTATCATGATAATATAATAATTACTTAGCTCCACTCTAGTGTGGTTTGTTTTGGAAATTCTTGATCTGATAATTGCTGTCTAACAGCTTTTCAGAATAGAAGCCGCAGAGAAAGCTTTATACTGAAAGGTAAATCATCTATCCAACTGGGTAGACATGCAGTTTTTCATTTTTTGGTGTGTGTATTCTGTTTGTAATTAAATTTCTGCGTTTTCAGGCAACATTGTCTTTAGAATGTTACACTGATTGCTTGGTTATGACAGACAATAGGTTTTGAAGGACTGTTAGTCAGGCCACGTTTTGTACTTTCATGAAATAAAACTGATACTGTATTGCACGTAACTATTGAGGGGCAAAATCTATGACATTTTAAAGTATAGTAAATTTTTACATTTTGACTTTTCATTCAATTAAGGAGCAAAGAATAAACATTGCAAAACTATAACATGTTGATAGAAAGTAATTTTTTTCCAAAAAGTGCCATAACAATATCTAAATGTGACTACTTAAACAATTTCTTACTTTGCCATTCAATCATGAACTATTTGACCTTTACAAGACTGAAAACACATTATTTCTACATTTTCTTACTGTTTAGAGCAGAATCAGACTATCAGCCTGTCTGAGTAGTGTCCCATTCATTACCTGTGACTTTTTCTGTGCATAAGTACTGTTCAAAAACTAGATTAGCATTAAAAAGTTTAATACTTTTTGGCACTCATTCCAGAAAGTGAACTGCATAATGGAGATTCATTATCACATAGCCTGGCCATTGCCTTCCTGCTCTATTCCACTCAATTCAGATCTCACTTACAGCTTAGTCTGGGGTTTCTCCCATTGACTTGGAGTCCTCCTAGAGAATTTCAACCGGGCCAGTCAGCAAACGGAAGAAGAAGTTGTGAATGATGATTTTAATTTTCTGCATTGTTTTAGAGTTGCAGTCAGCCTGTAGTTTTATCAATGGCAGTGGAGGAAGTGAACAAACCCGTTTAGTGCATGCTGGCCATGCTTCTAAATATTGAAGTAACATCAGCAGCCATCTCGATTGGCCTGGCGCTTCTCTCTTCACAGTGGAGTATGTTTGTTTACAGCGCAGGCAATTTCCGGTAAGCTTTGTAGCATTGAACTGGCGCATTACATACGTCACAGCCAAATGTTAGCGACTGGGTAAAATTTAAAACCTCAACAGAGTCCGTGCTTCCAGGAACCAATTATTTTTCAATAGCCAAGGGGCCAACCCTCTGTACAAAGCAAAGTGTAGTACAACGGGCTGTATTTTTACAAGGCTAATTATCACATAAAATCAAAATTTAAAACTTTTATGACTTGCAATTTTGATGATTGTCGCTTACAGATTATCCATCCATCCATCCATCCATTATCCATCACACTTATCCTTGCAGGATTGTGAGGTCAGCTGGTGCCTATTTCCAGTGGTCATTGGGCAAGAGGCGGGGTACATCCTGGACAGGTTGCCAGTCCATCGCAGGGCAACACAGAGACAGACAGGACAAACAACCATGCACACACACACTCACACCTAAGGAGAATTTAAAGAGACTAATTAACCTAACAATCATGTTTTTGGACTGTGGGAGGAAGCCGGAGTACCCGGAGAGAACCCACGCATGCACAGGGAGAACACGCAAACTCCTTCCAGAAAGACCCCAGGCTGGATTCGAACCCAGGACCGTCTTGTTGCAAGGCCTGCTTACAGATTATGACAACCCAAAATTCTGTGTCTCAGAAAATTTAAAAATTACATAAGATCAAAAAAGGACATTTTAAATAGCAATGTCATACTTCTGATAAGTATGTTCATTTCTTTGAACTCAATACTTTGTTGGGCCTCCTTTGCATGAATTCTTGCATCAATGGAGTGTGGCATGGCTGCAACTTGCCTGTGGAACTGTGGAGGTAGAATGAAAGCCCTGGTTGCTTTGATAGTGGTCTGCAATCATCTGCATTGTTGGGTCAGGTGTTTCTCATTTCCCTGCTCATTGATTGCCTTTGTCAGGCAAGTTTGCCGGCCAATGAAACACACCATGATCATTCAACCAGCTTTTGGTACCTTTGGTAGTCCAGCTGAAAAATGAAATCATGCTCTCCATAAAGCTTGTCAGCTGAAGGAAGCATGAAGTGCTCTAAAATTTCCTGGTAGATGGCTGCGTTGAATGTGGACTTTAGAAAAAACAGTGGACAAAAACCAGTAGATGATATGGAACCCCAAATCATCACTGCCTGTGAAAACTTCACGCTGAACTTCAAGCAACAAGGATTTTCCTCCAGTTTCCACTTTCCACTCTTCCTCCAGACTCTGGGTCCTTGATATCCAAATGAAATGCAAACTTTACTTTCATCTGTTTTTTTTCTCCTTAGCCCATGTAAACAGCTTCTGGCATTTTCTCTTATTCAGGAGTGGCTTGACACAAGGAATGTAACATTTGTAGGCTTTGTATCGCATTCATCTGTGTGCAGTGACTCTTGATGTGCAGACTCCAGCCTCAGTCCACTCTTTGTAAAGTTCCCTCAGATTCTTGACTGAACTTTGTTTGATAATTCTCTCAAGGCTGCGGTTATCCACTGCAAAAACATGAACTCTTACCAACTATTTTTGGTCTAGTTTCTAGTGCTAATATCTTAATACACTTAAAATAAAACAAAACTAACTTACAAGTAAATTTTTAGCATGATATAGGAGCTTGTTTTAAGTCAATAATTCTTTAATATTGATGAAAAAGTACGAGCTATAAGTAAAATAATCTGCCAATGGGACAAGATATATTTCCTACATTATAAGCCAAAATGTCTTGTCCCATTGGCAGATTATTTCACTTATAACTAGAACTTTTTCATTAATATTAAGGAATTATTTACTGAAAACAAGCTCATATTCTGCCAAAAAGTTACTTGTAAGTTTTGTCTTATTTCAAGTGTATTTAAGATATTTGCACTAGAAACTGGAACAAAAATACTTGGTAAGATTTTGTGTTTTTGATGTGTCCTTGTTGCTGGTGTACCTTTTCCTACCAACTTTCTGGGAATATATAACTTTTTTTTATAACATTCTAATTTTTTGAAAGATTGAATTTTGGGTTTTCATTATTTGTGAGCCACAATCATCAAAAATATAAGGAAAAAGAACTTATGACAAACAGCAGGAGGCACAAAGTGAACCCTCGAGTCACTGTGCAAGTTTGTCATAGCCCAGCATTAGCTGACTTGTATAAGATATCACTGTCTGCACTTGTGATTTTTGAATGACAAGAGGCTTCATGACATTAGGTCTCCCTTCACATCTTCCAATGGACAGTGACTGAATCAGATGCTGAACAGCTGAAGGACAAACTTGCAAATACAAAAAGGGTTAGAGATCAGAATAAATATCTCAATAATTCAAAACAAAACTTAATAACCAGGAGAAATAAACTGATTTGAAATAGTTAAAGTAAACAGGTATGAAATGGTGACGCAAATTGGCAAAGGATGTTTTGACAATTATGTCACACTGCCAGGTTATCCATTTTTTAAGGTGGTACCTTTTCCATCAGCAGATGATTTTTACTGCATATAAGAGATATACCTCTATGGTTGCACATCAACACTTCCTGACGGGTCATGCACAGGTGAACTAGTAAGGAGTGGACCCACTAAATCGGAAGAGACTGTCACCTACACACCTACATAGAGAAAGGGAGAAAATCAAAGTCACCAGAAAAGAAATACCATCTCAGGCCAGAGCATCACATTGTAATAAGGTGACCTTTACCAAATAGGTATTTTGAACACAAATCAAGTGAGAGTAAAACCCAAAGCAGTTCTTAGAAATTGGTGAGCTCATGGTCCTCCACAGACAGTCACAGATTTGGATATCACAAAAAAAGATATATTGCATATGATGTGTTTTTGTGGGAATCAAAACAAAACATTGCATTGTGAAAACTAATTAGGATAACTTGGTCTTTGCAAGCCTCCTCGAGTTCAGTTGTGCTGTTGCTCAGCTCCTATTTACTGTCACTGATGAAAATGTATATTGTTTACCCCTGCCACATCCAGGTTTAACAGATATGAACTCGAAGAAAAGTATTCACTATTCTATCTCTTTTAAGTGTGAAAGGGAAGTACAAGTGAGTAGGCTCTGCAATTTTATAATGAGAAGTGTGACTGCTGACTCCACTGAGAGATCATTAGAGACTCGCTGCTCGGTGAAAGACACACTATGAGCAGAAGAAGAGAAATGCCTGTTTAAACTCAAGAAATACTCAAAGGAATCAAATCAGCTGTAAAGGAGAACAGCTGTGTCGTCATCAACTGTGATACCCATCTTAATTCATAATTTCCTTGTCAGATGAGAAACAGTGACAATTAGCTGCCAAACATAAATCATAACTTATCATCACAGCATGTGATGTGTTGAAACCCCATTTCCTAAATGTCAATTCATCAAAGTTTGGTAAAACAATCTTCTTATGTAAATGCTTCTCCTCTTTAAATCTATCAGTCATTTTGAACAGCTCACAAAAGACAGCACACATACTGGATGTTATTAGGATGGCAGGTCCCTTAAATGTCCTCATATTTCTTTTTTTACTCTCCATTTAGACAAGCACATTACAGAGGAACTTCCTTCATTATAAACATGAGAATATTGTGTTAGGTTTTATTCTTTAGATAGATTGCCATGTTGCATGTCTATATACTTTCTATTTATCAAAAATAGCCAAGAACCTAAAACTACAAACACATACTTTTGTAAAAGAGATTTTTTTTAATCTGAATGACAGCTTTCTGCTTAAATAAGGGAAAAATGAAATCCCATACAAATTTCAAACATCACCTGCTGAACCTTAACAGTGTCAAAGGGGAGTGTTGGGGTCTGATGCTTCCTTTATGCCATTTTTTTTTTAGTTTTTACAAGATTTTTTTTTCAGAACTTTTCATGCAAGGCTGCCATGATCTGCTGTTTTTTTGAGGTTTTAAAAAGTATTTGGTTATTGTTTAACTATTCTACTGTTGCATTTGAAAATGAATTAAGCACACCACTGTACACCATTGTATTTCACTTTTTCTGATTAAATTCTGCTTGTATAATTTTAAGTGGTAATCAGTCAGTTCAATCACTACCTTTTGATGATGTGCTTTGCAGAGGTCATGTTTTACAGCAACTGACAAGTAAGGCTATAAGTAAGCTGAACGCATCACAGCATTGAGAGGTTGATGAATACATGTTGAAACTGTAAGTCAGGGGTGCTCATTACGTCGATCGCGATCTACTGGTCGATCGCAGCGTGACGTTAAAAAAAAAAAATTGTCAGCGTATCAAACATCCCGTTACTTAATTGACATACAGGGCAACCAATCAGATGACAACTGAATTTTGGCGTTTAGGTCACCGCTCATGCGTAAACGACGGCGCTAGCGCAGCAAAACTTACAAGCTAGTTAGCGAATTACCTCAGATTTTAAGCCTTTGCTAAAACGTATGGTGATCAAAATGAGTGAGAAAGCTGGACCAAGTAAGAAGGCAAAAACATATCACTTTCACACGGAATAGGAGGTGGACTTTTTTTTTCCCACGATGTCATTTTCGAAGTGCGTTTGCCTCATCTGCCAGTCTACCGTCGCAATAACAAAGAAGGGAAATTTGGAGCGGCATTTTCGGACTGTTCATGGAAAATACGACATCGACTTCCCACCGAAAAGCCATCTGAGAAAGAGAAAGGTGGAGGAACTAAAATCCCAGTTGTCCGGACAGCAGTCATTTTTCACTCAACAAACTTCAAAAGCAAAAGCCGCCACCGAAGCGTCGTTCCGGGTGAGTCACGTCCTCGTTAAAAACAATAAGGCCTTCCAAGATGGAGAGATGGTAAAAGATGGTAAAAGAAGCAGCTGACTCATTGTTCCGAGACTTTAAAAAATAAGGCAGAGATATTATTACATACAAATAATCTTTAATAAATTTGAAAACAGTTATGTTTTGCATTTTTGTAGTGGGTAGGTAGATCATTTTGACTTGGTTGTTTTATAAGTTGCTGGTATGCTGAAAAAGTGTGAGCACCCCTGCTGTAAGTACTCAACAGAAGTTTCGAGTGAAGTTTAAATAAATTGTATATGGGTGTATTGCTACTATGTTTGATTTGTAAATTTCATTCAGGTCATTTCCACAGGCTCTAAAAATTACAGTGATCAAATCCCTTACACTTGAACTACTTTGTGTCATTTAAGTGTGCTGGGTTTAATAAATTCTAGAGAATGTGTCCTGATTGGTTATTTTATGAGGCTGTGTGCACAAGGGGTATGCCAGTCAGAAAGCTGTTAAATATTCTACCTGAAGTTGTTTCCTTTCAATGTTTACGATGTCATGATATAGCAGATGATTAATTTTACATCTCTGTGGTGTTTTGAAGTTTCAAAGTATCAGTATGCACCTGATTTAATCCTTTTTTTTCTCATGACCCCTGTGTGATTTAAGAGTTAAAGGATGCTTTTTCAAATGAGCCACAGAATCAACTGAAACATTTTCTTTTTCCATAGAAAATTTGGACAAGATCTGCATGAAAATTGATTATTTACAAGGCATCAGGGCTTATGGTGATGTGATGCCACAGCAAAGGTTACTCACTTGAAAAAGAAACAAACATTTACAAGCAAAACATTATGAAAAAAACCCTCTGAAAGAATCCCCTCGTTTCTATATATTACATTTCTATGATCAAAGGAAAAAAAAATTGTAAAAAAATGGCAATGCTTTGTTGTTTGAATTTAAAATATGATGAACAAGGAACAAATCTTAATGTCTCTTCTAAATAACCAGTGCAATAAAAACAAAAAAACAAGGCAATCATTTAAGGGAAAATCCTAGTGCTGACAGCATTATGAGAGGGAATACTTTTTTTTTTTTTTTTTTTAACGATGATCTTGTCTCTTTTTACAACGCCTTTTACTTATTTATGAAGGTATGCATGTTATAATATGAACACAGAATAACAGATTATGACAAATCTAATCAATCCTGTACATTTTTAGTGATGAAAGGGTCAGAAACAGACAACTTGCTTGAAATGTTTATTTTATTATGCCATGCCTGAATAATTTATATAACTGTTTTATTTTTCATTGCCTGGATTCAAGATTTTGATAAATATGGTAAGAGCATTAAGCCTAATGACAGTAAGAGCAAACTATAGTCTATATTCTTTCCTGAAACATGCTGTCATAATCCTTGGGTAGTTTTGTTTTCTTCGTTCCCCCTCTTTCTAATTACTCTCCTGTACCTGTGCTGCTGATTCTCCAGTAAGGCAGGGCTATTACCGCTGCAGTATAACTCACTTGTGTCTATTCATCTCATCAAGCCACAGACCAGCAGGATTCTTATTCCATGTCAGATTATTAACTTTGGTTGTGGTAATCAAACTGTCTTTGGACTAGCTTCTCAGTGACTCCATGTCAGTGTCCTAGAATTATCTACTTGGGTGTCAAACGTCCACCAGACAAATCTTCGGATCCCAGAGCTGTGATTTGTACAGAGATACTACAATTACAAGAATAACTCTGCTCATGTCACCACTGCTTCCTCACCCCGGTAAGTTACCTCAAAACTCACCTGACATTGGCCCTCTTTCAAATTTCTATAACCGCCACTGTTTAAGAATCAAATACTTTTTTTCATCTTACATTCGAAGTGCCTCATCCTCACTTACCCTCTCTTCAGATCACAATATGGTCAGCTACCCAGGGCACTTGCTTCTGCAACAAATTATAACATTACAAATCTTATTTTGAATTGTACAAAGGTTCCATAACATAAAACATCCAAACACAAGTTCCTTTTTTGTTGTAGAAAACATATTCTCAGGTCTTATTTAATGATACTGTTTCTACTGTACTTTTTCATTTCTTAAAAAAATTAAGAAGCTAACTTTTTGTCAGTCAGATTTGAAAAGAGATCAATTCAATTTATTTAAACATGGTCTAAGGCTCTTAGATATTATACTGAAAATAGGCTGTTTTAGAGGTCTACCCATTGATCACATTTATGTTCTTCACAACATAATATGGATCCAGTCTCAAAGGTCTATGTCGGTAATATCTGTGCCCTCTTTTTACCATCTGCATGTAATTGAACTGTTCATCAACTGAGGAGTAATTCCCAGAGTAAGAGTGTTTTTTGCATGCTATATTGCTTTAATGATATGATTATGTCAAACACCAAATGGTAAAATCACAATAATAGCCAAATGCTGTTTTACATAATTGAACATATTAAACATATACAGTGAATATACATTCATAGATAGACTGCCTTTTATCTGCAGTTAGAGGGATAACCAACTGAGAATACAGTCTGAAACAATAGAATGAATAGAACAGAATGAAATAAATCAATATTGCCAACATTATTTTTCATACACTATGTTTTCATTAAAGCGCAAATGGTGTAATAGTAAAATTTTTACGGAATAAATCTAAAGTAGTTGGAAAGCTTGGTGTTTTTGGGGTGTTTTTTTTTTTTGCAGTTTTTTTTAGTTTAGTTTATAGTTTAGGATCCTATAAAAAATAACTTAATGTCAAGCCAAGTATATGTCTGTACTATGTGCATGGTCAGTGTTCTCACTTGCATTTCCAAAGCCAATATATCCTGTAATATAATTTACAAAGCTACAGTGTTTAGTTGGGGTTTGATAATATTTACACTTTACTTTGTGGTGGTAATCGATTTCAAGTTATTTTTCTTAATGACAAAGTCAAATTTTTACATCAAGCAAATTACAAGAAAATCCCAAAGTAAGATAACTCTGTTGTGGTTGTATTAGTATAATATTAAATGTCAAATTTAACTAAAATTAAATGTCAGCTCAAAGGGAATAAAACTCTGTTTAATGTGATTTATGAATGCTGCAAGGTTTGAGGATCAAAGCAGAGATGGAGTGGTAAATTAAAATGTTTATGGTTTGGCGAATGTTTGCTTCATGTATTTATGTCCAATGGTAAGTAGACTACTTTTAATGTTAAACACTTTTGGCCAAAATAAAGGATTAATCAAGGCCTGGTCTTCAAATCCAGGCCTTGAGGGTCGGTGACCTGCAACTTTTAGATGTGTCCCTGGTTCAACACACCTGAATACATCTAACAAAATAAAAAAACTACACAGATTGTTCAGTTTTTATACAAAATGTTAAAATAAAAAGTATAAAAAATTACACATTATAAATCAGCTTATATGTTTTTGGGCAAGATTATACAATGTGCCCTCTATGGTGTCTTCATTTCAGTGCCTATAATACCTATTACACAAACATTAGCAAATAAAAAAGGGAGGCAATCATTAAGTCCACTTAACACCTAGCAGAAACTTTGTGGTTTTGACCCCACTCATGGAGACCAGCTGTCATGATCCTTAGGTGTTAGAACTTCGATTTTTTTTTTATTTTTTTTATTTATGTTCCTGTTTTGATTGTTGATTTGCCTATATCATGCCATCACATTTTTTTTCTTGCTATTTTAGTTTTTTCTTCCTTGTGTTCATTGATTTATTCTCATCATTTGTGCTTTGTACCTGTTTCCTTAGATTAATGTTTCTTTCTGTTATGTTAGTTTTAGGGTTTTTCTTTAGTTTATCTTTTACTTTTCCCTCAGCCTGCTATACTGCTCCCTCTCCCAGCTGCATGTGATTAGCTCCTCTGGTCTCTTTGTCACTTTCACCCATTCCACAGTATTTAAGCTCCTCAGATTGCATTAATCCTGCCTGGTTCCTCTGTCTATTTTCCGTTGCCTTTCCTTGTTTCTTGGATTTTCCGTTGTCTGTGTTATTTTTGCACTGCTGCTACCTGCTCGCCTCAATTTTGTAAGTCCTCTGTTTTGCTAATAAATTTTTTTAATGATGTCCATTCGAGTCTAAAGTCTGTGCTTTGGTCTTATGTTAAACTGCCTTGTTGCAGAAATGTGCTATACAAATAAGCTTGACTTGACTTAAAGCCACACACCATGACACCAGCAATCTAAATGTATATGATTCACTTTGCAAGCAAGTGGTGCTCACTAGAACAAACAAATAGAGATATCACAGTCAGTCAGCAGTCGGTTTGCAACATTTCACCGGACACAAGTATATTTTCAAAGACACATTAATCCACAATAACAAGATTATTGGTGCAGGCCATGGGCCATTTGTGGCCCCCGGACTGATTTTGTGCATCACCCCTGAATGCAATTTAAACATGATACATTCAGCAGAAATTCAGTTGCACAGGTGGTTATTGCAGATGGAGATTTTTTTTTCTATAATTGGGGCAAAATTATTACAAATTAAAATATTACAATGGAAAATGTTAGGCAAAGTATTTCCCTTTATTTATGCTTTTTGGATTTTCTTTAATACCACAGTAAAATGTTTTACTCAAAAGTAGAGTTTGGTGCCCAAAATCTGCTTTTAGTTAATTTATTAAACATGACTACAAAAAAAAAAAAAAAAAAGCAACTGCTTTCAAAGAAAGAGTAACAGATCCTTGCTGAGAATACACACAAAAACTGGATGCCTTTCTTTTCATAGAATAAAACCCATTTGAAGTTTTGGAACTACAATGATTTACACATTCCATTCCTAAAAAAAAAAATCTGACTTTATTTACTTCATTAGAATTCTCCAGTCTCAGTTGATTGTTGAGCAGGAAAAAAGTCCCAAAATTATTTTGTATTCATGTGAGCAAGAACATAGTACTGTATGCCCATGCCTATTCATGGGCTGATTTGGTCCCTAACCCCGGTCCCTAACTGGGGGTTCACTGTATAGTTGTCAGACTAACTGGTCTGATTATTTTTTTGAAACTGCCAATTTTCGAGGATTTTCACTCACAACCATTTCTCAGCTTTAAAGAGAATGAATTAAAACAGAGAAAACATCCAGTGGATGGCATTTGTGTGGACAAAAATGCCTTTTTGATTTTATAAGTCACCAGAGAATGGACAGAATGGTTCAAAATAATATAAGGCTCAAAAACACTCATTCTAACAAAAGTATGCAAAATATCACCACTAAATGCACCCCTGTCATCTAAGAACTGGAAACTGAGAATGCAATTTGAACAGTCACCAAAGTTGGAAAATTAAGGATTAAAAAAATAACTGACTAGTCTCCATTTCAGTGGTGCTGTTCAGATGGTAAAGTAAAAATTTGGTGTAAACAATATGAAAGCTGTAATGGTTTGGGAGATATTTTCTTAGTAAACTAAACTTTAGGCTTTTTAGTACTTTAGTGAGCTATTCCCCATCTTTCCTGAAAATTGCTGTTGATCATGTCAGTCCATTTATTACACCAATATTTTCATCATGTGATGGTTATAATAATAATGCACCATGTAACAGAGTTCAAATCAAATGGGTTTCTTGAACATGTTAGTGGGTTCACTGTACTGCAATTGACTCTCTTTGTAATGTGATAGAATGGGAGATTCATTCGACAAATTTGTGGCAACTGATTGGTGCTATCGTCCCTGTATAGACCAGCATCTCTAAAGAGTGTTTCAGGCTTTTTGTTGAATCCAGGCCGTGAAGAATTCAGGCATATATGATGGGTGTCCAAACTGGTTCGAGGAAAGTGTACCTGATAAAGTGTCTGGTTGTTATAATATTATGGTAATTGGTAACCCCGAATGGGAAATGCAAACTGAAGATTAAAACTTTTTATGATCATTTTGCTATCATTTTTTAGATAATCAAGATTAGCAAAAAAAAAAAAAATGGCTTGGAGTAAAGAAATGAGATTCACTGAGTAAGTGCTTTACCCTGTTATGATTAGCTTTCTGAAGGAGTAAGAGGGGGAAAAAACTGAAAAAAGTCTCCTCTGAGTAATTTAAGGCCTGTGTCCTAGAAGTGTGAGGCTGGATATATGATGTCGATTACACAAACTGAGACCCTTTTATGTGACCCCTGTACAGTCGGTGAGACAACACTTTATCACCACACTGCACACATGAGGCTGTTGGGCACTGCTGGCAAATTTACTGCCAATCCCAGTGAATGCCTTGCTATTTCATTAAGTTAATATATTCTACTAGCATTGTGAGAGAAGATTCAGAGCAGGAGCTGTTGCTGATATACATCCACCACACAGTACCCTGACCCATATTTGTGCTCCACCTTCGTCTGGTACAATCATTATCTTTTCAGCCATCAACTGTTTTAGTGTATCACATAATGTGCAGACATCATGCCATTGTGTAAGAGGGTGATGTTGATGCCACATTGTACAAAGATATTTGCAACCTGGATTTTGCCGGGATTAACTGTGATTCAGTGTGCATCAGTTTGCACTGATGAGGCTTTCAATCATCTGTACTCAACTTTAGTTCTACGTATGACAAAGCAGATTCAAGGTCTCCAGGTGTTGTTTTTTTGTTCCCCTTGCCACTATCTCTCTTAATCCTGCAGTGTTCTCTCACCAATTATTTATGAATCCCAATTCATAATGCATTGCAAGGTGACAGCATTCAGTTCAGTTTTCACAGTGAGATGAATGCATTGGTGTACTGGACATATTTATCACAGAGAGAGAGAGCATTGGCCTGTTCAACTAAAAACATGCCAGAGTAAAGATTACAGGTACATCACAAGAAATGAAAATATGAAAAGTTTCACACACAGAATGAAATATAGGCCTTTATTTCTTGTAGTTTTCATGATTATGGCAAAAGATAATAGCTAAAGAAGCTGGTTGTTCACAGGATGCTGGATCAAAACATATTCATAGAAAGGTAAATAGAAGCAAAACGTGGTAGAAAAAGGTACATAAGAAACAGGCACAACCGCTTCCCATAGTGGTTCTTGAGTCAGTACATCAAGAACCACTATGCACAGACAAATCCTTCACATGGGCTACAATTGTCATATTCCTCATGACCTAGTTTGTTGCATTAGAGAACACACTCAAAGAAGCCTCATCATTATCAAAGACCACCATCTTGAAGTATGTTGTGACCTGATCAAACTTAACTGAACTTCCTCCACAAGATAATATAAGAAATGGTATGATAGTAACATTATACTATCTTATAATCTTGGTGTTAGTTAATGTTTTTAGTTACATTAAAGAACAAGTTTGTTCAATTAGGTTAACATTTTTCTTTTACTTGCACAGTAGTTACTGTCAGTTAATGCTAGCTATGCTCAATATTTAGATTTTAACCTCCAAAATTTGTCATGAGGTCAGTAAAGACAAGCAATGGTTAAAAATAAATACTAAGTATGAATTGTATCTTGCAAGTTCAGATTTTACCAAAAGTCATTGTAGCTGTTATGAGGTTTTTTATTTTAATTATTTTTTTTTTAGCTGAATTAAACTCAAAATAAAAATCATACATAATAACTTCAATATTGTATAGCAATCCAGGTTATTGGTTTTTGTTTTGTTTTGTTTTGTTTTTTTTATCCTAAGGTTGCCTTCACATTAGGCTTTAGTCACTCTATGCCTGTTTTTGGTTTTATGTTTAACCCAGATGGCAGACTCACTCCCATAACTCAACCTTGTTGTATTAATTCCACCCAATATTGGATCCATCCATCTTAGCAAAATAGCCCATACTGGGTTGAATAAGCCTGATATAAGATCCATGCTACGATTTTACTCAGTAAATGAGTTATAATTTCCAGTCTAAGATTTCAGACATCATCGATTCCATTGCTCCTGTTAAAGTGGTAGGAAGAAATCTCCATGGAGAAATGCCCCACTGGTGAGATGTGAAAGAAGTCTTTGTCGAAGGGCTGAATGTAAATGGCGTAAAACTCAACTTCAGGTTTATTATGAAATCTACTAAGAGAGGCTGCGAAGCCATCACTCATCACTAAAACATGCAAAGGAACCATTTTTTGCGGAAGTCATAAACAAAAACATAAACAATGCTCATACTTTATTTACCACAGTTGAAAGGCTTATGAATCCTCCTATGATTTTACCACTGGAACTCCACTTTACTAGGGCATGCAATTAAGTTGCCAACTTCTTTGCAGACAAAATTAAAAAAAATTAGAGGGTTAATCTGCACATCCACACCAAATCCAGTACCATTGCTCGGCTCAAACATAACAAAGGCAGAGAAAATGGCCACATTTCAACTATTCGACTATAAAAGCTTAGAGGAAATTATAAATCAATTAAGCTCCTCTTCCTGCTGTCTTGATATCCTACCTACAACCTTCCTTAAAAAAGTTCAGCCTGTCATTGGATCTGATGTGATTCAAATAGTAAATTCATCCCTCTCATTGGGTGTTTTCCCCCAGGCTTTAAAAACAGCAGTTATTAAACTACTGATAAAAAAAGCAACCTTGACAAATCCCATCTGCAGAATTACAGGACCATCTCCAACCTTCCATTTATCAGTAAAAGTACTGAAAAAGCTGTGTTTCAACAGTTAAATACCTTCCTTACAATGACCAACAACTTTGGTGCTTTTCAGTCTGGTTTCCATGCTCAACACAGTACCGAGACTGCCCTTGGCAAAGTGTTCAACGACATCCGCATAAATACAGACTGTGGAAGAACCACAGTGTTGGTTTTGTTAGACCTCAGTGCAGCATTTGAGATATGACCACGAGATATTATTAAAGCAACTGGAGAGCTGGGTTGGACTCTCTGGTACAGTACTCAATTGGTTTGAATCCTACCTAAAGAACAGGGATTTTTTTTTGTGTCAATAGGCAACTTCTCATTGGAGTGGTCACAAGTGGACTATCTCAAGGTTCAATCCTGGGACCTCTCCTATTTAATATCTACATGCACCCACTAGCTCAGATAATAACAAGTAATAAGATTAGCTACCATAGCTACGCAAATGATACACAGCTCCACATTACGATGTCACCAGGTGACTCTAAATCCATCCATACACTGAACAGATGCTTAGAAAAAATCAATGTGTGGATGTGCCAAAACTTTCTCCAGCTGAACAGAAACAAAACTGAACTTATCTTTGAACCGAAAGAGGAACGATCTAGAGTCAGTATGCAGCTTCACTTATTACAACTAGAAACTTCTGATCTGACCCAAAATCTAGGTGTAGTGATGGACTTGGACCTGAACCTTCAGAGACACATAAAAACAGTTACCAAGTCAGCCTTCAATCACTGAAAGAACATTTTCAGGATTAAAGGACTAATGTCTCAACAAGATCTAGATAAACTCATACATGCTTTAATTGTATTGATTACTGCAACAGTGTCTTAACAGATCTGCCTAAAAAATCAATCAGACAGCTGCTGTGGCATGCATTTGAATGATGGAATCAGGTTTAACACATACACCAATCATCTCATGATCTTGAGAAAGTTTGTTTTTGTTTGTTTGTTTTCTCAAAATTAAGTCATTAATTAATCGAGAAAACCATCAGAAAAAAGTTTATGTCTGCTCTTGGCTTCTATACCCAAGATACCGTAAGTTAGACATATAAACCACAAATTTCCCTTAAATACCCTTATATACATTATGTTGTGGCACTACAATTATACAGAGTTCATGTAAATCAGTAAGTGAAGAAGGTGTCTTGTTTTGTACCCGTTTATGTACTGACTTGATAGCGAGGTTGTGTTTCAGTCAGAAATCATATACTAGTCACAGATACATAAAAAACAAATGATCAGTCAGTTAAAAAAAAGTTATACATAAATGACAATGAGACCAATTTGTAAACATGCACAAACAGTATGAAAATAAATTTGTTTCTATGGGTTACAAATAATACATCAGAGTGTGTACAATTGAAACCAGAAATTTACATACACCAAATAAAAAGACTAAAAATAATTTTTTTTCTCACTGTCTGAAGTCAAATCAGACCAAACTTCTCTTGTTTTGGGTCAGTTAGAATTACCAAAATTATTTCTCTCTGCTAACATTTGGTAACATTGTCAAAAGTCTTTAGACACTTTTTCACAGTCTTTGTTATATTTTGACTAACAATTCTACTGAGATGCAGAAGACCTTTCCCAGGGCAGCTGGAACCCCACTAAAATGGATATTGTTGCACTTATGGGGGCGGCAAAAGCACTTTTATGTGCTCAGAGAATATGTCTGGCAATGTGATCAAGTTGGAGTTTTGATGGCAAGAGTTTAAAAAAATGTTGACTTACTAATGGACACTAAAGACGTATATTCCTAGCTTTACAATTTACTGCACTTGCAAATCAAGCTGGCATCTTCAAAGACAACAAGGAGTATTTTTTTACTTTAAGGATACATATTTGATAGAGAGCCTTATTTATTTAGATAGTAGAAGAAATTTACTGAATGTGTGTGCCATTTTAAGGTGTGCTGACCCATAGCATTAGTGCCCCAGATGAAAGCTTTTACAACTATTCATGTGACAAAGCTGTTGTTTCCCATTTTGTAGGAAAAGACCTTTGTTCATCTGCTGTGTTTGCAGCCTCAACAGAACACTAGACCCAGACAAGAGAGTATATTTGGAACTCTATGTGAAATGTTTGTGTGCCCTGACATTTCAAGTGAATGGTTCAGTGGCAGTCATTCTGAATGCCAGAGTATGCCAACAGTCTTACGTCTTATAGATAGATGAACCCACTGAGCAGTGTTGTTATTTTTATTAACGCATTATTGTGTACCCAATGTGAAGAATATTTCGCTGACAAATCAATTGTTTTCACAATTCAACATGACTTTAAAGAGGCAGCTTTATTGCAAATAATTACAGTTTGGTCTCTAGTAAGCTACTCAGTCTCCACAACAAAACAAATGGTGCTTATGTGGATATACTAAATATTTAGCATTACCATTTTATATAATCATGGATACTATTTACATTAGTTGGTTCTTCTAGATTTTGTTGGAAGCTATCATGTGTTGTCATGAAGGTGAGAATATTGGATGTTTGGGAATCAGGCTAAAGCCTGTCAACACTTTCTCCTCCAGGTGAAGGTTATATTCTTCTCAGAGGAAATCAGCAGGAAAGGATGGTGCACAGTAGGCAACAGTGCCAAACCAGCTTATGGCTTTCTGAGCCATGCTCCCTAATTAGTCCACAGGTGTATTCTCTTGGGAAACCATAAATCAACATCCTTTTTTTCTTACCAGAGAAGTGAAAGTAAAATATAACAAGCAAACAAAAAAAATAATGGTGAAGAAAATAGAAGATCAAACTTTTACAAGTGCTGTCCTTGTAAATGTTTAAAGATGTCCCATGTTATTATTTAAACAATGCAAGTAAAACTGGACTAAAGCTAAAGAAAATGAACACATATCTAACATTTCAATATCTTTGGGCAATGAGAAGTATTTAAGAAAAAGTTTTTGTCACATTGTAAGTGTTCAACAGCTGAAATCTTAAAGACACTCTTTATAACCATATGTTAAAGTTTTTATTGTAAACTTAAGATGTATCTTTTTTGCACAGGTTTTATCTGGCTTTAAATATTTAATATTTTCTATTACTCTGTGAATTATATGTGAAGTTATTTATTTCTGTCGTCACTACACTTTTAGTTTGACTCATTTTTTAAAGTCAAAAATTAGTTTTTTAATGTTTATAAATTATTTTAATTAGATATAATGATTTGCACTAATCATGAGTAATTTACATTCCTTATTTTAGTTTACCATTGTGATTATTGGTTTTAATGCCAGTAATTTGAAGTAAATGTTATTTTAGTTACATTTTAGTCATTTATTTTTGTCTTTGTTTCTTTACACTTTTGTTGGGATTTTAGGAAACAATGCTTCTTATAGCCACACCAATCTACTGAGTCTAGTTTGCACCTCAACAAGTCTAACATTTGATTAAAGCAAAGTTGTGCCAGAATCAGAATTTTGTGTTGTATTAGTTCTCTTTTTGCAACATGTCAACACTCTACTTGCCATCAAATCTTCTCAACCAACTTTCAACACACACACACACACACACACACACACACACACACACACACACACACACACACACACACACACACACACACACAAGGTCTCGCTCTCCCAGGGGATAAATCACAGCTCTACACCACACCTGGTTAGTAGCTCTGTTAGCTGACCTCCATCTTCAAGCACACCACATTATATGCATCTTTACCTGGTGTGCTGGATGAATCTTTGCTTTTTGCCTTGTCTCATCTGAGATAACAGTTCCTATAATCTTCAGCCCACCATCAAAAATGTATTTTAATGTACATTAAAGCAGAAGAATCTGTCATAGTTCATGAAATCAAACACAAAGCTTTAAACTGCATTTCATGAAGCTGTGTGACTTAATTATGAATTTGAAAAAAAGAAAAACCCTGAAAGCAGTCTAATTGTGTGACAAATGGCTAAAGATTCATTAAATAGGTATCTAAGTAGTAGCCTTTTAGAAAAAGTAATACATTCCTCTGACTTGGCAAATTTAGCAACATGAACTTCAAGCATGAATGCTAGATCTTAATAATTTTCAGGAACCAAGTATATCTTGCTCACTCTGATAAGTGAGAGCTGTTATTTGACTTTGTCAAAGTAAAACTAAAGTTCTATATCTCCATAGCCTTCATTATCGTCTTGTGTTCACAAGACAATTAAATTTACTTGGTCTCTTTAGAAAGTAAAACCTGAGCTTGAAAGGCCAATTTGAGCACTGGAAAAAAAAAATGCCACCACCGTAGAGGCACTCAAAATGCTTATATATGTCATCTTACCGCCACAAAATATTCATTAGATAGTGAAATGTTATGTTACTGATGTAGTTCCATCATCTGTGGTTGGCCCTGTCTAAAAGCAGTCTTGCCCCTTTCTAATAGTTTTCTCTAATATTGAAAATTGCTAATAGAGATTTAGTGCATATGAGGTAGAGACCATGTCGCATTACTGTATCAAGTTGAGAAGTTAATAGTCTGGGAAGTAATTTTAAGACCTCATCATTCATTTGTCTTGCTGGAATGAGTATTGCCCCAACCCTTTCCATTTACATGACCTTGCCTGTCCCAGACCTGCCATGTACAAAGGATTAAACCTCAGACGCTGCTGTAGATATCCAAAAGGTCAATTTTTGTTGCTGTTTTAAGTAAACCATTGTGCCCATATTACAAAGCCTTGAAACTAGATTTCTTTTAAAAAAAAAAAAAAAAAAAAAAAAAAAAGTACACTTCCAAGTTTGTTGATGATTTGTTTGCTAATACCACTTAAAAGTTGAACAACTCGAAAGTTCAGATTCTTTTATTACTCTATTAGACCTTTCACAAGCCTCTCAATTCAATTTCTAGTTTTTCCAAGCTGTTCTGTGGATTGTTAAAAATTTTCATACATCAATCTGGATTTCCAGCACTTACTCAATGCTTCTTGTATTTAGGTTACTATGGAGAAGACAAAATTAATATGTTGGGTATTTTGCAGTATACAGCCATTTACAATAACAAAGAGTGGAAAATTAGACATTGATTTTGTGATAACACAAAGTGGAAGTATTAGAGAAAGATGAATACAAGCAACCTAGTTAGTAAGTGCAAAAACTGCAATATGTGGTTACTGAAACATAAAATAATTTAGAAAATTTGACAATTATGAGTGAGATTTATGCCTCTACTTAAAAGTTAAAAAGTTGTTTCAGTATCAGAAGAGTTTTGGATTATGTGAAAAAGAAATAAAAAAGATAACAGTAGATTGCCACGACCTCTTGGAATCCCCATCAAATGGTTTGTCTAAAAAATGGTAAGGCAAAGATTTGTCAGTTGTGTAAACTATATTAACATTGGACTTGGTCATTTATCCCCCTTGATTATACATTAGACAGTCTTTATCACATCACGTTGGGGAGATGAACCCACATTCAGACAGGAAACAGACAGAACCATGAAAATGTGATTTCCATAATGAAACTAAAAGAAATCAAGAATAACTGACATTTTGAGCAGAAAAACAGAATCCAACGATGAATAGTATAAATATTGAGGAGGGTGATTGTGAAGCACAAACAGGTGAGTGAATTCACTGATAAATGACAGAAATAGGAGAACCAAAGCCCTGTCCATGTTAACGTGGATGTTTAACAAAATAACTTTTTTCTGTGCTTGGAAACAAAGTTTTTGTTGGAAAAAAAGATTGAAAAAGAAAACAGTTTTGGAGGTGAAGACTGAAAAAAATGTAGTGTTAATCACCATCTTCAAGACAACATTATGATATGATTTTCTTTTTTTTTACATCCTCCACTGTGTACTTGCTCATTGTTGCTTACTATGCTAAAACCTACAACAACACTGAAATCATTTTTATCTTTTCTTCCCACATCTGTTTCGCTTTGTTGTGTCTGTCCAACCATTAAGCTTCAAATGTATAATTTAGAATGACTGATTAAGAGGAACAAACAAAAACAACACAGAGTATAGCTATTTTGGGAGAAATAGTAAATAATAAAATACCGAGATATAATAAATATAAAAATAAATAAATAGTAAACTGGAAAGATAATTTTCTGAATGGGAAAACCATCAATAAGAGTTTTTTTTTCCATGTTTGTAAAGTAAAAAGAAATTTTACTTTACTTTGCTTTTTACTTTGAAACAACATCCACATTATATAGAGTAATAATGCAAGCTACACTGGAATGTGTAAAAATGTATGACAAGAAGATGTAAATTAAGATGATCAAACAACAAGCAACTAGCAGTTATCGCTGCATAGGGAGACCTCACACAAGGAACATAGCTTACATAGCTTATTTAAAACCAAGAACGGAGATGTAAACGAACAGAAAGGCTCTGGTGCCAGTCATGGGCTGACGTCTTCACAGCTAACAAACACAGGAGAAAAACAGAAACAGTCGCCAAACACTCAGACATGGTCACACCTATGGTTTCGCTGGGTTTAGCCAAGAGGCACCGGTTTGACGTGAATACTTTGATATAGTAAATAGTTGAAATAGTTGTAATTTTTCTTGACTTTGCGACATCAGGGTTTAAAACCATTTTGACTTGATTCCAAATTTAATTAGGTAAATATAATAATGGGGAGTTTTGTCCAGTAAACTTGAATTTGTTCAGAAAATAATACATAAAAACCACTGTGACCAATAAAATAGTAATAAATGGATTTTCTTCAATCTGCTGCTGACTGACAGGCAGTATCAGGTGAGGCTGAGTAGCCTCTCCTCCACGCATCATAATCATCAGCATCTATGTCCCCCAGGGGTGTGTCTTCTCCCCACACCTCTTTTCTTTGTACACAAATGACTTCACCTCAGTGGTCCCAACTGTGAAAGTCCTGAAGTTCGCAGATGACATCACTGTCAGGGTTCTGATCCAGAACAACGCATACAGACAGGAGACTAGTCAATCCAGACTGTTCCACCGGTGCATTCAGAACCACTTGAAGCTTAAAGGCCCCGACATACTTCATCTGAAGCCGAACAGTCGACGCGCAGTCATGTGGTTGCGAACTGTTTGTATTCGCACACACCTTTCGTACAACTGTGCCGACCACGTGGGGGACACCCCTCCTGCTTCAGCATACATCACGCCTCTACCCGCTGGGGTTCCCCCTCCCTCCCTTCATCCTATGTTTTGCTTTTACAAAACATTCACAGAGAGAGCGACACACTTTTGTGCAGACAGCCTCCTCCATGGACAGCAGCATTACAATTTTCATCCAGGAGTTATTAACCATTTGCCAGTCTTATTATTATAGTAGTTAGTGAAGAATCATACAAGTGTACATAATTCCTACAACAGATAACGGTGCTGTCCAAACACATCTGTGCATAAAACACGGTCACAAACTTCTGACCAATCAGACAACACTTCACACAGAGCTCTGTGAAAATAGTTTGACCCTTGCCTGGTGTTGAGTTCGGCAGGCCTCTCTGCAAACAACAAGACGCAATTTTTGTCACGCATCTATGTCAACGAGAGCTGATTTTGGCACTTTGGATGAAGTATGTCGGGGCCTTAACCCACTCAACGCTGTGAAGATGGTGGTGGATTTCCAGAGACTGCTCCCATACTGCCTCCCCTCACCATCCTCAACAACACTGGGTCAACTATGGATCACTTTCGGTTCTTAGGAAATACCCTCAGGACCTGAGATGGTCCTCACAGATAGACATTGTTTGGAAGAAGGTCCAGCCTAGACTGTACTTCCTGCAACAATTCAAGAAGTACAACCTTCCACAGATCCTGCTGGTCATTTACACTGTCATTATTCAGTCTGTCCAATGAACATCCATCACTGTATGGTTTAGATCAGTCATAAAACAGGACAAGTCCAGACTGCAACAAACAATCAGGTCAGCAGAGAGGATCATCAAGGCTGACCTTCCTATCTTCCATCACTTGTACAGGTCTAAGATCAGGAAAAGGATAGCTTGTATCTCTGCAGACCCCACACATCCAGGATACAAACTGTTTAAACTTTTTGTCTCTCTGATGTACACAATGAATATCTTACAGCCCGAGTAGTCAGCTTCTCCATTGCGAAACAAAATAATCTTATTTTCACTACTACAACCTGCGTGCACATGAAGACTGAATGTGTCTGCACACTGTGAGTGTGTCAAACCAAAGTCAAATTCCTTGTTTGTGCACATAATCTAGGGCAAAAAGGCTTATTCTGAATCTTCTGATGCTATCATATTCTAGGAACCTTGACATTACATGTTCATATATCAGAGAAAAATCTTCATACACTTTGTCAGCAATAAAGTTGAAGATATCTTTTCATATCTTAACACTGTTTGTACAATGAATAAAAATATTAGATACAGCTTTAGGCGTAGCAGAGCATTAGGTGTTGTTGATAATAAAATCACATTTAAACTTCTTAAAGAAATGTTTCACTGGATAAAACTTGTGTAAAATGTTTTACACTTTAGTAGTTATAACAGT